>CM060252.1:56542166-58960916 GCA_030684275.1 Acipenser oxyrinchus oxyrinchus
TAGCAATCGAGTCTCGGTACAACTGCATAAAAACAGCATGTTTTCACTCACTCGGGGTTGGGTGTTCGGTGAGTGGAGAACGGGTGTGGAGACGGAGGTAAATGATAGCAAAAAGAATAAGAATAAGAAGAAGGAGTATTTCACTCACCGTGTTTGTTTGTCTTGTTCGTCTGTTTACTGCTTTATCGTTTTGTTTACCTGTTTATTTTGGCCGCAAGTGCCGTGTCCTGTTTTTGTGTTCTGTTTATTTATTAAATGCTGAGCGAAACCATTCGGCTCAGCTCCACCAAACTCCACCTCTCTGTCGTTTTGTTCCTGCTTCTGCCGTGACGTCACCGCCCAGTCATCTTGTCACACGTGGTGTCCAGAAGAGGGATCACCAGCGCCTCCTGGACTCAGGCAGAAGTAGGGTACTGCAGTTTTTTTTCGTGGTTTTTC
Organism: Acipenser oxyrinchus oxyrinchus; assembly: GCA_030684275.1. NCBI lineage: Eukaryota > Metazoa > Chordata > Actinopteri > Acipenseriformes > Acipenseridae > Acipenser > Acipenser oxyrinchus. The sequence continues at coordinate 56,542,605 of CM060252.1, forward strand.
TTCTCATTGTGTGGAGAAAAGGAGTGAGGAGGAAGAAGGATGGGAAGAAAGAGGAGGATGAGAAGGCAGCAGTCCCAACATCAGCGGAGGAACAGCAGCCCGGATGTTACTGCTGTGCTAAGCCTGGGCATTCCAGCACCAACTGCCCCTGGTACCCCTCGGACAGCTACCCCAGCTATGCCCCATCTGCGGAGGTAAGCACTACGTGGCCCGCTGCCCTGTCCAGGAGAGGGAGGAGCAGGGGTCGCTTCAGTCTCCACCACCAGCAGGGGAGGTAGACTGCTGCTCCCACCGCCCCAACAACAGCGGCAACAACAGCAACCACAGCAGCTGAACAAGAGGTGGTGGTCCCGGGTGCCAACTAAGTTTGGACCCCGGACTGGGCAGCTGAACAGGAGCAGTGGAGGAAGGAGGGGCTCCCATGTGCGCGCCTGTCTCGAGTTTGGGCACGTCAGGGAGGACTGCCCTTACGGGGATCCCCAGTTTGAAGAGGCGTGGAACCAGGGTCGAGTGGGGGATGCTGCAGAGTGGTTCTGGGCAGTGGACCAGACCCGCCATCTCCAGCACCCAAGAGGGAGGAGCCCGAACGTCCCTACGCCTGAGTGGGAGGAGCCCGAACGTCCTACGCCTGAGTGGGAGGAGCCCGAACGTCCTACGCCTGAGTGGGAGGAGCCCGAACGTCCTACGCCTGAGTGGGAGGAGCCCGAACGTCCTACGCCTGAGTGGGAGGAGTCGGTGCGTCCACAGCCCAAGAGGGAGGAGTCGGTGCGTCCACAGCCCAAAAGGGAGGAGTCGGTGTGTCCACAGCCCAAGAGGGAGGAGTCGGTGCGTCCACGGACAAAAAAGGGGAAGGTAGAGCGTCCACAGCCCCAGTCTCCACCAGCAGAGGGTGAATTCCTGCTGGTTCCACCTCCATTGCCATGGGAGGACTGCTTGCAGCTCCCACCTCCACCAGCAGAGGGTGAATTCCTGCTGGTCCCGCCTTCGCCACCTCCATCGGCAGGAGCAGAGCAGCAGGAGCTGTCTCTGCCTCCGCCACCTCCACCGCCAGGAGCAGAGCAGCAGGAGCTGCCTCTGCCTCCTCCACCAGCAGAGGGTGAATGCCTGCTGGGTCCCTGTCCACCAGCAGAGGGTGAAATCCTGCTGGGTCCCTGTCCACCAGCAGAGGGTGAATGCCTGCTGGGTCCCTGTCCACCAGCAGAGGGTGAAATCCTGCTGGGTCCCTGTCCACCAGCAGAGGGTGAATGCCTGCTGGGTCCCTGTCCACCAGCAGAGGGTGAATGCCTGCTGGGTCCCTGTCCACCAGCAGAGGGTGAATGCCTGCTGGGTCCCTGTCCACCAGCAGAGGGTGAATGCCTGCTGGGTCCCTGTCCACCAGCAGAGGGTGAAGGCCTGCTGGGTCCCCCACCAGCAGAGGGAAAATGCCTGCTGGTCTCCCCTTCCGAGGCAGAGCCGCACCAGTCCCCTACAAGAGAGGGAGGGCCGCACCAGTCCCCTGAAACAAGGGTAGACTACACGCCGCTCCCACCTCCGCTGCCAGGAGACTACACGCCGCCCCACCTCCACTGGCAGGAGCAGAGCAGCAGGAGCTGCCTCTGCCTCCGCCACCTCCACCGGCAGGAGCAGAGCAGCAGGAGCTGCCTCTGCCTCCACCACCTCCACCGGCAGGAGCAGAGCAGCAGGAGCTGCCTCTGCCTCCGCCACCTCCACTGGCAGGAGCAGAGCAGCAGGAGCTGCCTCTGCCTCCGCCAACCCCACCAGCAGAGGAGGAATGTCTGCTGGTATCACTTCCCCACCAGCAGAGGTTGAATGCCTGCTGGTATCATTTCCCCACCAGCAGAGGATGAATGCCTGCTGGTATCACTTCCCCACCGTCACGAGGAGAGGAGCAGGAGCTGCCTCTCCCTTCACCAGAAGGACCAGGACTAGATGCTGGCGGTCCTCAGCAGCCCTTGCATAGGCTGCTGAGGGAAGCACGGGAAGAACCGCCCGGCCGCAGAGGCCGAGAAGAGGGCCAACACCCGCACCCCAGCTTGTCCTGACTGCCTGCCTCGCTTAGCCCAAGGATGCCTGCCTCGCCAGCCCAAGGATGCCTGCCTCGCCGCCCAAGGATGCCTGCCTGCCGCCCAAGGATGCTTGCCTTGCATCGCCTGGGGTTGTCAGCCTCTCTGCATCACCTGGGGTTGCCAGCCGCTCCGCATCGCCTGGGGTTGCCAGCCGCTCCGCGCTCGCCTGGGGTTGCCAGCCGCTCCGCGATCGCCTGGGGTTGCCAGCCGCTCCGCATCACCTGGGGCTGCCTGTCGCTCCGCGATCGCCTGGGGCTGCCTTTTGCTCCACACAGGGTGCAGGGTGTGAGGGAGAAGTGGAGCTCCGCTGCCGCCTCTATGGCCAGGGGCTCCTCTCCCGAGTTACGCCTCCCGAGGGTCCGCTGCTGCTGCCGCCGCCTCCCGAGGGTCCGCTGCTGCTGCCGCCGCCTCCCGAGGGTCCGCTGCTGCTGCCGTCACCTGGGGTCGCCAGGGATCCTGCTTCGCCTGGGGTCGCCGAGGGTCCTGCTTCGCCTGGGGTCGCCGGGGCCTCTGCTTTGCCTCGGGTCGCTACACTGTGGCGGAGCTCCATGAAGGGAGCTGCCGGCCATGAAGAAAGGGGTAGGTCAGGAGACCAGCTCCCCAGCCGCATTTCCGTGGCAGGAAACACAGTGGCCGGAGCCCCACGGAGGTGAGCTGGCGGCCACAAAGAAGGGGGAGGTCAGGAGACCAGCTTCCCCGCAGCAGTTTCGCTGCCGGAGATTGTGTGGTCGGAGCTCCACGGAGGGGAACTGCCGGCCATGAAGAAGGGGGAGGTCAGGAGACCAGCTCCCCAGCTGCACTTTCGCGGCAGGAGATAGTGTGGCTGAAGCCCCGGAAGAGGGAGCTGCCAGCCACGAAGAATTGGGGGTGCCAGACATTCCACCATGGCCACCCCAGAAACAACTTGCTTCCCCTCTTCCGGGACTTTGGGACTGAGGGGGAGGTGGCCATTGAGACCATGTGTGCTTTGCACAAGGGGGGGTATATGTGGCAAAGTGCCCCCCCCTGTGTATTATATGTTACGTGTTATGTGTAAATGTTGGTGTATAGTCATCGGTACACGGGATATAAACGGGTCTGTGTTTCACGTGTGATTTAAAAATGTAGATTTATATTTAGGCACGAGGAGGGCACAAATCACTTCACGTGCTGGTTAAAATGTAATGTGTGGTCACGGGAGTGCACTTAGTTAATTCACGTGCAGTTGTACCGAGATTCCAATTGAATGATTGACTAGCAATCGAGTCTCGGTACAACTGCATAAAAACAGCATGTTTTCACTCACTCGGGGTTGGGTGTTCGGTGAGTGGAGAACGGGTGTGGAGACGGAGGTAAATGATAGCAAAAAGAATAAGAATAAGAAGAAGGAGTATTTCACTCACCGTGTTTGTTTGTCTTGTTCGTCTGTTTACTGCTTTATCGTTTTGTTTACCTGTTTATTTTGGCCGCAAGTGCCGTGTCCTGTTTTTTGTGTTCTGTTTATTTATTAAATGCTGAGCGAAACCATTCGCTCAGCTCCACCAAACTCCATCTCTCTGTCGTTTTTGTTCCTGCTTCTGCCGTGACGTCACCGCCCAGTCATCTTGTCACACCAACTTACCTGTGTTCCTGGATCACTCCAACAGAGGGAACCTGTACCCAGCTTACCTGTGTTCCTGGATCACTCCAACAGAGGGAACCTGTACCCAGCTTACCTGTGTTCCTGGATTACCCCAACAGAGGGAGCCATATGCCACTTGCCTGTGTTCCCAGCTCACTCCACCAGAGGGAGCCCATATTCAACTTACCTGTGTTCCCAGCTCACTCCACCAGAGGGAGCCCATATTCAACTTACCTGTGTTCCTGGCTACTCCACCTGGAGAAGACACCTTCGTCTGCGTACTGGCAGTGTAAAATCCAGGCGTGCTACAGGCGGAGGCTGTGGCAGCTTGGTCCTCAAGAGATAGTATAGAGAGGGAAGAAGTGACTTACTTAGTGACCCATTCAGGGCACAATAAGTTTGATTTATGCAAAAGTCTGTGTAAATATTGAAAATAAAGTTACTCACCTGACTACGGAGCGTGTCCAATTCTGTCCAAGGGAAAGAAAACGCCGGAGGCTAACGGCACCACACTACCACTCTTTTACATATATATATATATATATATATATATATATATATATTATGCACTTTAAAGTTATGTGTGCAAAAGTATGTATGTTCAATGAAAGTGTCATTCATATCAACTACATTGTTCACATTTAAAATGTGTTTCTTACATGTAAATAAAATACTTTTTTAAGTTTGCAATATAAACCGTGTATAACAGTATAGTTACAGTTTTTAACAAGTAATGAGACAAACAACATTTTTTAAAAAATGATTATGTATTATCCCGATTGTACTGAAAACTTTCATCTGATTTTGCAAACTATCATAATAAGCTTGATCCGTTCATTTAGTATATTGTAACGTTTTTCATGTTTAGGAAGTAGTACTCAGGGAGATGGTGTTGAGTTCTCAAAATGTTTGTTTTATTTAAAACTACAGAGAATTCCTGTCGGGCTGGAATTCACGGCACCAAAATAGTAACCCTACGTTTTAGTCTTGGCACTTTCACTGCATTTTCTCTCCAGTCACAGCTCACACGCTCGCTCAGTTGTACCCACAATTTCTTATTCAAGTTCACGCTGGACTGTTTCCAGTCTCATGCACCCCCTTATTATATAACCTCAGGTCATTTCCCGCCACTGTCTGGCTCATCAACCACTCACATCCATGCTCTGCAACCCCTGAAAACAGCAACACACATTCTCCTCACTCATTCACTCTCTCCCCCTTCCTATGCTAAGTAACGACGTGACCCGTTCCCTTTACAATACATGTAACATAAAAGACAACTGAACAGACAACAAGTCCTACAACAAAGCATGTGTCAAGGTTGTTACAATATATTTTTTAATTTGAAAGTAAAAATATATGAAAGCATGATGATGAACATAAGAAAGTTAACAACGAGAGGAGACCATTCGGCTCATCTTGCTCGTTTGGTTGTTAGTAGCTTATTGATCCCAGAATCTCATCAAGCAGCAGCTTGAAGGATCCCAGGGTGTCAGCTTCAACAACATTACTGGGGAGTTGGCTCCACTCCCAAAATTCTCTGGGTAAAAAAGTGCCTCCTATTTTCTGTTCTAAATGCCCCTTTATCTTATCTCCATTTGTGACCCCTGGTCCTTGTTTCTTTTTTCAGGTCGAAAAAGTCCCTTGGGTCGACATTGTCAGTACCTTTTAGAATTTTGAATGCTTGAATCAGATCGCCGCGTAGTCATCTTTGTTCAAGACTGAATAGATTCAATTATTTTAGCCTGTCTGCATATGACATGCCTTTTAAATCAGGAATAATTCTGGTCGCTCTTCTTTGCACTCCTTCTAGAGCAGCAATATCCTTTTTGTAGCGAGGTGACCAGAACCGAACACAATATTCTGGATGAGGTCTTAGTAATGCATTGTAAAGTTTTAACATTACTTCCCTTGATTTAAATTCAACACTTTTCACTATATATCCGAGCATTTTGTTGGCCTTTTTTTATAGCTTCTCCACAATGCCTAGATTAAGACATTTCTGAGTCAACATAAACTCCTAAATCTTTTTCATAGATTCCTTCTTCAATTTCAGTGTCTCCCATATGGTATTAATAATGAACATTTGTACTGCCTGCGTGCAGTACCTTACACTTTTCTTTATTAAATGTAATTGGCCATTTGCCATGTGTCTGCCCAGTTCTGAATGCTGTCAAATATCAGTTGCCATGTGTCTGCCCAGTTCTGAATGCTGTCAAGATCATTTTCAATGACCTTTGCTGCTGCAACGGTGTTTGGTAATATACAATTGAACAAGAACTGTTGAGTATTTATTTTTCGTTTCATACAGCATTAAATGGCAGTGTTTATATCTGATAGTGAAAAATAAATAAATAAATATCAAGATAGATAAAGAAAGAAAGAAATGTCTCTGTATTTATTTATGTATTCATTTATTAATGTATTTATTTATTTATGTTTTACCAAAATATATAGGCTATCCTTCAGCATAGCTAATTCTCAGAAGTTAACGTTCATTTTTGTCAAATAGCGTTACTCTCATCAACCAGTATCGAGAGGAAACCGTACTTCCTTGTGCCAATAGGGACCACAATGAGCGTTACACTGACAGGAAACCAACATTTTTCAGAGATCAAGATCAGAATCTCAGAATGATTAGATGACTTGAAAAAAATCTCCTAAAAAATCTCCAAAATGTAAACAATAACAAAGTCCTGAGAATTCTCAGCTGGCTGACTTCATCTTTCAAAATACTGCTTGTTTTCTCAACTAATCGTGTAGCACTGATGACAGTATAACACAACACGCTTGCAAACGGAAGATTATACTTTTAAATCCCATGTATGCTTTTTATATATATATATTTTTTTTTTTTTTTTGCAGGCAAATGTTCAATTTTAAAACAGAAATAAATAAACAAAACACTGTACAGGGCTCCTCGTCCTGTTACAGACCTCTAATTATCATTATAAACCTGATTGGTTAGCTGTGTTCAAACATTAATCCCACACAACAGACACATTACCAAATTCCTCTGCCACTTACCTGTTCTAATTACATAACATTTAATATCTATAAGTAACCACTAACTGAAAACATGTCAGACCGAGAATCAAATGTTGATCTTTTTAATGGAAAACTGTTGAAGAATGGTATGAAAATGAATTTCCTCAACCAGATAAAGTACCAATAATTAAACTTTCTTTAAAAGAAAAATGGTAAAGAAAAACCAAAATGGGCAAAAAAAACACAATAAATGCTTCTAAATGGGCTGTGAATACCCAACAAAACTGACTCCAAGAAAAAGGTAATTTTTAAGGACGAGTTCTTAATTTTTAAGGACGAGTTGAACATTCTCCTCAGGGAATAGTGAATATCATATCAAGCTTTATACGCATGCAAGCTGGTAAATAACGCTTTTTGAATGACCCACCATACAGCAGAAAAGTTAATTTAGCGAAAGACGCAGCATTTAACCACTTCAGCTCCAGATACACCAACAGACCTGGAGAAGCTAAAAGGAATCTGAAGGCACAAAGAGCATCCTCACACTGACGTTACTGCTTTCACCTGTAGCAGCGCCTCTTCTAGCAGTACAACAGTCAATTCAGTTAATGCAGAGCATTTTATTCAATCTGCAAATTTTTTTTTTTTATTCCAAAAATCTCTGATCCATAATTTAAAGTTAAAGTTTTATCAGATGTATTTATTTAATTTACTAATTAATGAAATAGTAAATTAGCATGTAAGAGGTTAATATAATAGATATACAGAAATGATTTACTTAATACACATTTTAATAAATATTTATTGTATTTATGAATAAACTGATGTTAATTTATTATAATAAAACACCTTTAAACATATATATTGTTTACTTTTCACTGGAACAATTTTCTTGTGCGTAGTGGTATTTAAGTGTAAATAAATCTAATTTTATAATCGTTTTATAATAGCATAAAGACACGACAGGAGATGGGTTGACACGATATAACCGCATACATTAGGGTTAAAGGCACTCTACTTCACGCTGCGCCTTGTAACGCCTTAAGTGTGTGGTTATATCATGTCAGCCCATCCCCTGTCATGCCTTAATGATGCGTCAGCTGACCTCTTGATAGTGTGTCCTAGTATTAGTCTGACTGACTTGTTACTTGAATACAAATTACATGTAAAGAAACAAATTATGGATAAAGTGTACTTATAGGCTCATGCTTTTAAAGTAAACCACGTGGTTAGAGGAAAAAAAACCATTACAAATCGGGTAACAGCATAGTTACACTGTACTTAGCATGATACAGTGGCTCTCAAAAGTATTCACCCCCCTTTTTTCCACATTTTATTGTGTTACAACATGGAATCAAAATGGATTTAATTAGGAGTTTTTGCCACTGATCAACACAAAAAAAGTCCATAATGTCAAACTGAAAAATAAAATCTACAAATTGTTCTACATTAATTACAAATCTAAACAGAAAATAACTGATTGCATAAGTATTCACCCCCTTTGCTATGACCCACCTAAATAAGCTCTGGTGCAACCAATTGTCTTTAGAAGTCACATAATTAGTTGAATGGAGTCCACCTGTGTGCAATTAAGGTGTTTCACATGATTTCAGGTTAAAGACGCATGTCTCTGGGAGGTCCCATAGTTGGTTAGTACATTTCCTAATAAAAACTACATCATGAAGACGAAGAAACATTCAAAGCAAATCCGGAATAAGGTTCTTCAAAAGCACCAATCGGGTAGGATATAAGAACATTTCCAAGGCATTGAATATCCCCCGGAGCACAGTAGTCCATTATTAAGAAATGGAGAGAATATGGCACAACTGTGAATCTGTCTAGAACAGGCCATCCTCAAAAACTGAGTATCCGGGCGAGAAGGGCACTAGTCAGGGAGGCTACCAAGAGGCCTATGGCAACTCTAAAGGAGTTACAGTCTTCCATGGCAGAGCTGGGAGACACTGTGCATATGGCAACAATAGCCTGTGTCCTTCACAAAACTGGCCTTTATGGGAGAGTGGCAAAAAGAAAGTCATTGTTGAAAAAAACTCACATCAAATCTCAGCTAGAGTTTGCCAGGCATGTGGGAGACTCTGAGACCAAGTGGAAGAAGATTCTAAGGTCTGATAGAGCTTTTTGGGCTCAACACTAAGCGCTATGTTTGGCGCAAGCCTAACACCGCACATAATCCTGAGAACACCATCCCTACCGTGAAGCACGGTGGTGGCAGTATCATGCTATGGGGATGCTCTGCATCAGGGCCTGGAAAGCTTGTGAAGATAGAGGGCAAAATGGATGCAGCAAAGTACAGAGAAATTCTGGAGGAAAACTTGCTGAAGTCTGCAAGAGACCTGAGACTTGGGAGAAGATTCATCTTCCAGCAGGACAATGACCCCAAACATACAGCCAAAGCCACACTGGAGTGGCTTAAAAACAAAAAGGTCAATGTCCTGGAGTGGCCCAGTCAAAGAAGAATGGGCAAAAATTGCCTTGTCCATATGTGCAATCCTGGTAGAGATCCAAATAGACTCATGGCTATAATTGCTGCCAAAGGTGCCTCTACCAAATATTGACTTAAGGGGGTGAATACTTATGCAATCAATTATTTTCTGTTTTGTATTTGTAATTAATTTAGAACAATTTTATTTTTCACTTTGACATTATGGACTTTTTTGTGTTGATCAGTGGCAAAAACTCCTAATTAAATCCATTTTGATTCCATGTTGTAACACAATAAAATGTGGAAAAGTCCAAGGGGGTGAATACTTTTGAGAGCCACTGTATATGTAAGTACACAATTGTATCAGAAAAGGGTTAAGATTAGGGTTATATCATGCAAAACAATGTACATATTAAGTACATTGAAACAATGCCCAAAGAGACATTTTAATGAGCACTTAACAGAAAATGAAGTTAGTTTAGTTTTTATAGCCAATCTACTTAATTCAAATTAAAACCATACTCAATCTAATTGATACATTCTTTCTGGTACCAAAACCGTGATAAAGGACCTAGCTACCAGAAGTGTTTGTAAATAAAAGTCATGTTTCCATGAAAATAAATGTATATATTTACTTTGCATCTATTTCTTATTGGTTAAATGTTTTCAACTGGATTCACACTTGTTAAACTTTTATTTAAAATGGAAGGCATCCAATAACCTAACCTTAGCCCTTAAGCCTGCAGCTATCCTACAAAACAATTACTTTCAACATAATTAAACTTACATTACAACCCCTGCTTGGAAAAAAAATACTCTGCATTGTCTAATGACATTTTCAATTCCCAGCATTTCTAGTTACAGTATGCCTAGAATTATTGTAGTATTTTGTTTTGACTGTCAAATAAAATAACTGAAGCTGGAATTTCTTTTGACAGACTATCAGTACATTGGTTCATTTTTCTATCAGCAACCTGTACATTAAATAAATTAAGATATTTGTAAAATGTGTCACTTCTGTGAGTTTTTCTCCTAACTAAGCACACTGCTCCCTGTCAGATAATAAAACAGTGAAACAGAAAAAAATAATCTGAATGCCTCAAGCTAGTAACATCATAAGATAGTTTTGCATTCAAGTCCTATAAATATGAAAAGTATACACCCTGTTGAAACCAGCATATAAACCTTCATTGGGTAGGTTTGGTTTATATGGTAGAAAGCACTTCAAAAGATACTGTAACAATAAAAGGTCACTCTGGTATTGTACCTTTCTCACAACGTTTATTGCTTTCTTCCAGACAATAGATATGTTGTGGATTATCAGGCACAGTAAAAACAGGTTTGATATGAATGACGTAATTACAGTCATATTACCGATAACCCCAACTGTTCACTCAACTACATCAAATACATCAAACACATCACTTAGATAGGGTGACAGCCTAATTCAGATTGATGCATGTGCCTTAAGAAGTAGAAAACCTCCAGTCAAAAAAAACCCAAAAAGAGTGTCCTTAATGGCACTTGATTAAATAAGTATAACAATTCTTACATATATTTCCCAGTCACATCATCTTCTTTGAAGCTGCCTCTAACATTGTATTTGCTTGCATGCTTCTTTCCCTCCATTAGAATGTGATTCAGCTTTTCACTTTTTTTGTCCTCCATTTTGGGATGTTTTTATTTCACATCAAGTTTCAAACAATTGCCAAGGAAGCACAAGTCAACTCCAGGTCTTCTTACTGTTTACTTGCAGTAGTAATAAAGGCTTTAGAAACTGAACTTACAGGACTTGGTGTGAAAATGTCAAGTATTGAACTGGCAGGTAGTACATGCCAGAAATGTCATAATCTAGTGACATTGGCTATGTTTACAACAAAAATAGAGGTAGCATCCTATGATTGTAGTGCTAGTATTCCTAAAAATATCCACTTGATTCCTGACCTATGACATGGGTTTACAACAAACTTCTGAATCAATTCACAGGAATGTACAGTACAGTACGTTAGACAAATATGGGACAGCACAAAAAACTAAGAAAAAAAGTGACTTTAAATCGATAAATAGGACCCTATCCAGCATTTTTACCTATTTTGACAGATAAAGTTTAAACTTGTATTCTCAGTGGTGGTATTTAGTTCTTCCACAGTTTAGATCAATTGACTAAACCTTAATATTTCCCAAGATTTTACAACATATCTTTTTCTAAACAATTACATTTTCATTTATAAGTGCAACTACATCACTAGAAACAAGGATTTTCAAGTTTAATACAAAAGAAAATGTTTGATATCTTGATCTTAATTCTGCTGCCAGAAGAACAAAGCAATATTTGAATGGGAGGAGCCCCTCTCTCAGCACTGACGGTAATAGCCCAAGTAGACTGGCACACAAGGTGTGTTGGTACAACACCTGAAACAGACTAATACTACCCTTTTATCACAGCGTTGATCCTCTCTGACAGATACGAGCATGCAGTATCCCACAATCTTATTGAATTTTATATGAAAATATGATTAAAGGATACAGTTTTCATGACTAATATTTCTTTTTACAAACTATTATTTCATTCATCACTTGAAACACTTAATCTAGAGCGACAGATTTACACCAATTCTTCTTATTGTACAGCAAGGTTTATATATTTTTAAACTACAGTATTTCGGGCTCTTAAAATAAATATGAAAAACCGAAAGCCCTAAATAGGATTCCTGAGTGATTGTTTTTATATATTATTAAGGCCTTGTTGACTTTCCATTTTGTTTACATACCTGTAAGACAGTTTCAGCTGCAGGAAAGCCAGCTGCAATCTCCACTGTAGCCAAAAAAAGGAAAAAAGGAAAAAATAAAGGTTAGTGTAATGGGGGATTGCTCTGCACACCGCTCCCTAAATGTATTATTATTGCAACTTTAGTCAGAACAGTCCAAATGCCCCGCCCCAGTGAACAATGATTAAACCCACCTTGCGTCGGGGTACACCCCGTCCCTATGTGTAGCTTGTGTATTGTCTGTTGTGTTATTGTTGTTTAAAATGGATGTGTGTACGGGTGTTTAAGGTCGGCAGGATTAATTGCCTTCCCTGCCAAAACAGTTCACGTGCAGAATGTGCCTGGGCCCGATTGAATGACTAACAAGCAATCGAGACCAGGCACAGCTGCATAAAAGAGGCAGGGATCGCTCACTCGGGGTTGGATTTTGTTCAGAGGAGGAAAGTAAATTGAAGGTACAAATATAAATAACAATTGCTACTCGTGCTGGCTTTGCACCAGCACGTTACATGTTCACTGTGTTTGTCTGTTTGGTTTGGCCACTGTGCCGTTTTGTTTTCGTGTAAGTGTTTTGTTTGTTTAAATCTTTTATTTATAATAATAAACACGCGCATCAGCGCTTCATACTTTGCAGTACTGTGTGTGTCTCCATCCTGGTCTGACGTCACCACAGGCTATCGTTGTCACACAGCTACACTAAGACAGAGTGCAAATTCTCACTCTTTTTCACGGATAACCACCAGAGCACAGCTCAGCTAACTGAACCAATTATAATAACTACACAGCTGTTCAATGCTGTTGGAGTTGCTGGGTTACATGTTGCCTGATGCCATGGATTGTTGTGTCGTGCTTGCTGTTGTGTGTGATGCCGTAAGTGAGTGGTGGTATGTGTAAGACAGAGACGTCATCTTAAGTATTATACAGTGCGCAGCACAATAAACAAGCTCTGTGGTTAATATACAACAACACTGTTTCATGTCAGTTTTGTACGATACAACAGCGTAATTGAGGTTCTATCTTTGTAAATGCAAATTTATTTGATGTTTTATTTTTTCCTCAAATTGAGGGTGGTAAATTTGGGCTGCGTCTTAAATTCGAGGGTGTCTTAAATTCGAAGGAATACGGTAGTTTTTTAAAAAAATCAACCTTAAAATAGATGCAAATATATATTTTTTTCTATTAAGTGTTGTAACTGTCAGTATTAATCCTGTAAATTAATAATTCAAAATGAAACAACCTTAATTTTGATTTAGTTTTATCAATTTAAAACCATTTAAAATGAAATACCCTTCCCTCTCCATTTAGCTTTGGTCCCCATGAATTAGCAGTCCTTTGTAGTTTACATAAACATTTACCATGGGGGTTGATCACTCCCTATTGAATCAATTATGTGTTTCTGAAAAGAAAATCCACCCACTAATCACATTAGGGGGGAGGTGGCCCAGAGTGCAACTTGTCCTGCCTGCTGGTATTAGTTATCATTCAATCAATATACATTACATCATAGTTCAGCCAGCGTATAGGGGCAGCTATTGAGCTCCAATGGACAAGGCCATGGGCCAAATTATATTACGTTTCATTATGGGCCTGGTCATTTGTCAAATGCAATAAAAAATTCTTCATTTTAAATATTTAGTGGGTGTCTCCTTACTGAACTGCTGTGAATTAAAAGTAACTGAATTAATTGTGGAGACGAACAATACACTACATGTGGGTTAAGGCTGCTTATGTATAAGTAAATAAATAGTTACTTGCTGGTTGAAATTAACTGTGATTATCTGCCTTTTAGTTAAGATACTATACTATATTGCAACAACGGTAGAAATGCAGGTGAAACATAAATTTAACACTCAAGTGGGGTGGAGCTGCCGGATCCTGTTTATACAGCATAGTTACCTCACAGAGCATTACATTGGTATAATTTCCTTAAAGGCAAGTTTGAATATCATAACTACACCTTTAAGGTTTTCATGGAGTTTGATTGGTTATGTTGCAGGAGTTAAATATACTCATTTTCTGCTATTGACATTACTATGATTTCCAGATGGCAAGAAAGGAAGCCAACAGTACACCATCTACACAGATAAATGTTCCCATGTGCCTTACAGCCAAGAACTTGGCCAATTACGTTCTCAATATCAAGAAGACCTGTCAACAGCTATCCAGGACTTGACTCACAATCAACCACATTCCTGCTGCAAAATGGGGATAAGAGGACTTTGGAATTGTGTTTGAACAAGTGCATGAAAAGAGGATTATATTAAATATCACGTGATTCATACTCCTGGAATCTGTGTGTGGTGTGCTTTTTTTTTTTTTGAGGGAACCATGTACCTCACAAATCCAAAATTTACTAAGAAATGTGATGTTATTATGAAATTAGTACTAGGATGGAAGGAAAACTATAAATATCCTTGTCTACTTAGAAGGGAATTGTGTTTGCTTTATTCATCCAAGCTTGTAAAAACTGTTATACACAGTTTTTTAAAAGATGAAAACCCACTTGGTCCTCTCATCCATTAAAATCACTACCATGTGAATGCAGAGTGAGTTGTTGGGTGCACTGCTTTGGCCTTTGGGCTCACACAGGTTGGGGAAGAAAAACAGATTTGTTTGCCTCAATGGTTCAGTAGTGTAGTATCATATATTGCTTGAATTGAGCAGCTGAATAGTGGTGATTGGCTTGACACTGGGAATAAAGGTTACCTGTTGACATAGACTGCGAGTTATATGGGCCCATGGTGCCCGTGCTTCACCAATATTCAGGAACGGCCCGTTCAGAATGATCTCAGTGAACGCACCCAATATTTCTGCAAGACAAACAGTGGGCGTGCTCTTCTTTACTGCCCGTGTTAACTAGTATCTAATTTGCTGGTCCCATCCTACCAGCGAATCAGTTTTGAAAATGCTTTATAAGTACGCCCCTCTGTGTGTTCGATATAAACAAACAAAACAAAACAAAACAAAAACAAAAACAAACAAAAAATCGGCCCGCTGTTCTGACAATCTGAGCTACCGCTCAGGATGAGCTACCGACACAAAATTTGCATGCGCCGTGATATTCATATTTTTTTTTAATTTACTTCCCCCCTCTTCAATACACGCCCATGAATCTGAGCTACCATTTTCTGTAAGTTATAATATATTAGCGTATAACTTTGTACAGGTATCAAATATTAAATATAGATAGGAAAGCATGTATAGGCTATCCAAAACCGGTGTAGCATGAAAAACTGCACCCCATGAGATAGTACACCTCCTCTGATCCACGGTCTTTAACTCGCAGACGCATCGCAAAGCATCTTTATAGTATAGACAGGGTCCGACATTGGACCGGAAAGGGAAAATTGTAATGTCGGACCTGGTTCGACATAGGACCGCAAAGGGTTAAACATTTTACTGTTTCCAATCCATCCATACATAATTTTTTAAGTATAGGGGGTGGGACTGCTGCTGGGCACCACCAAAAATTATACAAACCCAGCACCTTTGCCTGTTGATTCTCAGTTCTCCTGGTCATGGGTTGGAGCCGGATGGAGCACTGAGGCGACATTCAAAATGGGGCATTTCAATATGGGTAGAAAAAAGG
This sequence comes from Acipenser oxyrinchus oxyrinchus, assembly GCA_030684275.1. Classification (NCBI taxonomy): domain Eukaryota; kingdom Metazoa; phylum Chordata; class Actinopteri; order Acipenseriformes; family Acipenseridae; genus Acipenser; species Acipenser oxyrinchus. The sequence continues at coordinate 56,558,056 of CM060252.1, forward strand.
GCGCAAAAATAGTTAGTAGAACTGCCAAAAATTTACTGAAACTTAAGCCATATTCTGAAACAAAATGTTCACTTAGATGCTGTCTCAATATGAGCAACCATTAACACAGGACTGCGAGGTCAGTGAAATGTGCTGCTTGCACATTTATTAGAAATAAAAGATTTAACAAGTCAAAAATAAAACACTTTGTAAAACAAAACGGCGTGGCCAAAACAAATAGAGAGACAAACAAAACACAGAGGACGAACACAAAACAAACAAGTATCATGCTGAGCGATGTCAGCATGAGTAGCAATTGTTAGTTTTAGTTTTTATCTCCTCTCTCTCTACTCCCGTTCTCCACTCTGCGAACACCCAACCCCGAGTGAGTGATCCATGCATCTATATATACATCTGTGCTCAGATTCAATTGCTAATTAATCACTCACTTGAATCCCAGCACGTGAACTAATTTGTGCTGTCCCATGCCTAAATACAACTATATATTTAAAATCATTCATGATAACCCACACTCCGTGCACCAATACATGTACACCAATGGCAATTTTGGGAACAAACTCATGCTGCACTTCAGTCCGTTTCAGCAGTATCCGCCACCTCCCTTTCAAGTGCCCAAACGCCTGTTCAACCACCACCCGTATTTGCCCAAGCGTGGTGTTGAATACTTCCTCAGCAGCTGTCAGCCGTCCAGACGGGTACGGTTTCATAAGCCAGGGAAGTAGGGGGCAAGCAACATCACTGATTAGATAGAAGGACACACCCTGATCCCCTATATGCTGTATTGCCTGAATGAAAGGGAAATATAGATTACTATCATAAAAAGAATGTGAAATGTATTCAAAATATATATATACCTGTAACACACAAATAAAGTAATATTCATGAAATTTACCTGCCAGTGTCATTCACTACTGCTTGGAGAATGAAAGATGCCCAGTACTTCCTGTTGAGGTAATCTCTCTGACAGTGCCGTGGTGCTTTGATGGGAATGTGGGTAGCATCAATCAAGCCCATTACTTCAGCAACACGCAGAGCAATGCTTTTTGCTCCAGTTACATCTGGCATACATATGTACGTGTTGCAGTGCCTCTGAACAAGGGAGTTGACAAATTTGTAAATACAGCGATAAACTGTGGTTTTATGCACCCCAAACACATTGCCAATTACCCTGTACTCGGCTGAGGATGCCAGCCTATACAGAGGAATCACCACCCTTTTCTCCACTGGCACAGGAGCCCATACATAATTCCTTACTGGTTGCATATCCTCCTTTTCCAGTTCCACTATAATGTGGAATGTGGCCCTGGTGACGTGAAAACACTCTCTCCACTGCAGATCTGTGAAAGAGTGATGCAGCACAACCTCTTCCCACCAGCAAAATGGACAACTATGTGTCCAAACCGTCCTTTCGCTAGCCATTGGCATTAGATAACAAGGCATACGGATGGGAGCATACATGGATGATGTCTGGCACAGAGCTACGTCTTTGTCGGTTTTCAGCCCTGGTGCTCTGCAATACCTGTGTTGATCAGTTTCATTTTATACCTCTGTGACAGGATTGAAAGGAGTCCCTGTCGTAATTCGCCCTCCCGACCACCGGCAGCGCTGTGTAGTGTTGACCGTGACTGGGTCAGGAGGCTTAACTCTGACCAGACAGGAAGTTCCGGGTCGAGCGGCCACCTTGGCCCAAGGTGGAACCATGCGGCCACCGAGTCCCATCATTGCAATCAGCTGTGCTGTGTTTGTCGATTGGCTGACGTGGGGCAGCGTGCTGATTGCAGGATTGGGACTCGGCAGAGTGGTTTTGACATTCGGTCTCTGTGTCCTGAACTGAAAACACGGAAGAGACGCGCTGTGTTTTGTTGTTTTGCTTTTACAAACCTGCTCTAATTCACAGAATCCTGAAGCTTTGGAAAACCTTGGTGGATTACCACAGTGGGAAAAAAACAAGGACTAGTCTTTATTTCTTGGAAGGGAGCCAAGAGGCTGTGAGAGGAAACCCCCTGCTTCCTTTGTTGTTGTTTTTGTAACCGCAATGTTTTTGTTTACTCTTTTTACTTGAAACCTGAGTTTACCATTGCTGGTATTCCAGGTGGTTTTATTGTTTGTTTTCTGCAATACTGGACTGTTTATTTTCGTTGTGTGTTAAAATAAAATCCTGCCCAGATACCATTGTTGGTAGAGGGCTCCAGGACTAAACGTCACTTCCGGCTCCTGTGTAACGCCTAATAACACATTATACAAATGAAACACTAGGTTTTTCAACTTAAATTGCACAAGTTCATCAGTTGTTTCATCAGCTGTTTGTCCTTTCCATTATGAAACCCCTTCCTTATGTTGCCCATTTAAATAGTAAATAAATCTTTGAAGCAAATTTGGTCGAGGAAATTACGTAAGGTAGCTGTGTGAATTTCTTTGCTTGGAAAAAAAAACGAATATCTGCCATGAAAGCTCAGCTCAGAAGAAAATAACATCTACAATGATGCCAGCTCAGAACACCATCAAGTTAGGCCTGTGTGTGAAACTCTTTTTGATTGAATTTATCTGAAGAAGACTGACTGATTATTTTTTAATAGAAATCAAACCCATCTTACAATTGGCGAGTCACCAGCCCGGAGGCATTGACCTCCGACCAGAAGACCCTTTCGGGGAGAAGAGACCAGAATAAGAGAATCACTTTCCTAGAAGCAGACCGGCTCTGACTTGGTGAATATAAAGTTGGTTTGCCACACTAAGCAGGGGTAACGTGGCTGTCTGTGATAAGAGAGGAAGTTGGTATTCAAAGCCAAAACCATAGATGAGCTCTGACTGCACCAGAGGTAACAAGCTGTCTGGGTGACTAGGTAACAAGCGGTCTGAAATCGGCACGTGTTAAACAGTGATTCTCCGTTGAGTCTTACAGGTGTATTTTGACACCATTTTGTGTGGCATACTCTGTGAGTAATTAGTACAGGGACCGTACATCCCGGTGCGAGTGGAAGTGACTGAACATGAGGACATTTTTTATCATATAGAATGTTTTGCCTTCATTTGATTGTCCTGTCTATAAGTCACCATAAGAGGCATTGGTACAAATCTTTAATTAAATGTTCATGGAAACTTGAATAGATAAAGGGTAATCACATGATAAGCTCCATTTACGCCCACCTTAGTCACATATGTTCAAATGAATGTGCAAAAAAGATATGGATCCTGTGACAGGGCGAGGAGCCCTGCACATGAAAAGGGGGTAGGGCAAAGCCCTGCCATAAATGTATTTGTTTTTTTTTTAGAACGGGGTACCCATCCACCCCTGGGCAATTTATTATTTTGTATTTGTTCTTCGGCCATCTCCCGAATTAATTAAGTGATTGATTGTTGTTAATCAGGAGATGGTCACCTGCATAAAAACCTGCAGCTCTCTGCGTGGGTGTTCAGAGGACTGAGAGAGAGAGAGAGAGAGAGAGAGAGAGAGAGAGAGAGAGAGAGAGAGAGAGAGTAAGAATAAAATAAATAAAAATAAGAACGATCAGTGAAGGCTACTGCCCAGCCTGATCATAGTATTTTGTGTTCATGATTTTGTTTTATTTAAACTTTTATTTTCGCTCTGTGAGCAAAGTGTTTCTGTTTGTTAATACTGTTGATTTTATTTTTGTTGCCTTTTGCACCGCAGTATTTTGCCTTGGTTTTCTTCCTGTATCTGGCCTGACGGCTACCCTGTCACAGACCCACTAATAAAAGCCATGAAAAGTATATGCTTTTTGTTTTCCTAGAACTATCTTAGAAAAATATATAGGCAAAAAGAAAGTTAAGTCAAATAGGGAGTAATAAGCAAGTTTGTATTGTGTTGGTGTTTGAATAAAAAGGGTGGCCAACCTTTGAACTAAAACAGAAGCACAAGCATATAGAACATGGCATGGAGAGAGACCAATGCTTCCCTAATTACCATTGGCTTTAGGCTTTGATGCATAACTGCAGTCTGGCTTAAAAAGGGTAGTCAGTCATTTTCCATAGTTATGGTAAATTACGTGATAATTAATAATGGAGCGTTTTGTTCAGGACTACGTTGATAAATATGGGGAACATTGTATCCTTCTCATACAAGGTTTAAAATATTTTGCAAAATCCGACCCCTAGTCATTATGTATATTTGAAGCAAAATAAAAATAAAATTCTGCAAAAAACAAATATTGTGACTGCTGCATAGGACTGCTGTTTAGATAAGAACATAAGAACATAAGAAAGTTTACAAATGAGAGGAGTCCATTCGGCCCGTCTTACTCATTTGGTTGTTAGTAGCTTATTGATCCCAGAATCTCAGCAAGCAGCTTCTTGAAGGATCCCAGGGTGTCATCTTCAACAACATTACTGGGGAGTTGGTTCCAGACTTCCACAATTCTCTCTGTAAAAGATTGCCTCCTATTTTCTGTTGTGAATGCCCCTTTATCTAATCTCCATTTGTGACCCCTGGTCCTTGTTTCTTTTTCAGGTCGAAAAAGACCCTTTGGTTGACATTGTCGATGCCTTTTAGAATTTTGAAAACTTGAATCGGATCGCCACGTAATGTTCTTCGTTCAAGACTGAACAGATTCAATTCTTTTAGCCTGTCTGCATATGAGATGCCTTTTAATAATTGTGGTCGCTCTTCTTTGCACTCTTTCTAGAGCAGCAATATCCTTTTTGTAGCGAGGTGACCAGAGCTGAACACAATATTCTAGATGAGGTCTTACTAATGCATTGTAAAGCTTTAACACTACTTCCTTTGATTTGAATTCAACACTTTTCACTATATATACTTATAAGTTCCCTTTCAATTCGAAGACGATCACCAAAACATTACATATTGGATATGCCTGCCTATTGGTAGGTATTCACTGAGCTCTTTATACCAGAGATGCCGATAGGCCCCTTCCTGGATGACATCCTGGTACTGCCTATCAAAGGGTTAAAACTGTCATTCCATGGAAGCCATTTCTCTTTTTGCCTCTTAAGACGGTAAGCTACTTCTGTGTTGAACTGAATGTTTTATGTAAAAGAGCATTTCTGAGTAGACTGCAGTTCCCCTGCATTCGTGCTGAAAGTTGGCTTGCCGCTTTCCTGGAATCATAGGCTCTAAAACTGAAGCCTCTTTTTCTTTCCTCCTTCTTTCAGCAGCCTGCTCGCTTGCATGCAGACTGCCTTTCCTTACTGTCTGTCGTGTGTGAGCGACTGCCTGTGCACTACATTCTTGGGAGAGCACAGTTCCTCCAACGGGGCTAGGCCTCGCCGCATCCCCGCTGTCGATTGATTCCAGCAGTCACTGTCTGGTCATATGGTGCTGCACAGTGCTCGGTGCACACAGTACTCTGTGCATGCGGTGTGCACAGTGCGGTACACCCAGAGCACGTGGTGCCTGGTGCAAACGGTGCTCGGTGCACGTGGTGCCTTGATGCTCTCTGCCTGTAGACAGTGCTCTACCCCGCTGTAGGCTACGCTGTGCCCCGGTCATGTGACCGCCCGTAGTCCAGGCTAGACACCCTTGTCCAGTTGCTGTGATCGAGACTGTGTGAAACAGCTCTCTCTCTCTCTCTCTCTCTCTCTCTCTCTCTCTCTCTCTCTCTCTCTCTCTCTCTCTCTCTCTCGAGTTTTCTGGAGTTCCCCTGCAATTTCATTGCTGGAAGCCAGCTTGCCACTTCCCTGGAATCAGAAATACCGCTTCTGTGAACTCAGCTATAAAGGCTGCACAACTGCGCTGTGTTTACTCTTTTTCTTTTCAACGACATACATCGCTTTGCGATTGCAGTCTGCATTACTAACCTTACAGCGCTCGCTGTTTTGTGTTTTCCTCTGCTAAAAAAAAAGAAAAAGAGACACGTGCTCTTCCACCGGACCTCGGCTCTGCCGCGTCCCGCTGTGGAGTTGACTCCGCTGGATTGTCTCGGCCTGCCTTCTCGGTGTGCTTAAAAATTCAGTTCACCCGCGTTGCCGTGGTGTCTGTTCTATTTACCCTCACAGCTTTGCTGTTGTGTGCGTGTATGTGTGGTTTTCTTTCTCTGCCGTGCAGTTGAAAAAAAAAAAATAATAATAAAAAATCAGTTACCCACGTTGCCGTGGTGACTGCTATTTTACGCTCACAGCTTTGCTGTTGTGTGTGTGTTTTTTTTTCTTTTACTGCTTTGCAGTTTAAAAAAAAAACAAAAAAACATAATTTCTCCACCGGGACCCAGCTCTACTGCAACCCGCTGTTGAGTGGCATCCACCAGCTTGTTTCAGCCCATCTACTCGGCGCACTTGGTCACCTGCCTGGCGTGGTGAATGTGTTTCTCCCATAGCTGAATTGCTGTGTGTGTAAGCCTCTATTTTTTCCTATTACTGCCTTTGCAGTTAAAATAAGAAAAAAAGCAGTACTTCCTGTCTAATAAGTCACAGCTCCTTGAGCCTGTGCTCCACTCCGGCATATGCTATGCATCGTTGTGTGAATGCATGCGGTCCAGAACCAGGTTATCGTCGTGCTGCACTGTGGTGCAGCACCGTGCGCTCCCCTATACTGCTCTCCTGATTGCCTACCACAGCCACTCAAGCCTGTGTATCCACCCCGGTGTATGCTATGCACTATCCCATGTTGTGTTGACTATACGCGGTAAGGCTAGGAGCCCTTGGTGCTTAGACGTTCCATGCCTCGGTGCTTAGCGTCACAGCATGTCAACAACACCTGCACTCGGTGCCCTGATTCTTCGGTGCACCAATACTCTATTCTACCTCACTCAGTGCCCTCGGTGCTTCTGCACCCTTGGTGCCTGAGTGCTCCATTGTTTAAACAACGCCCTTGGGGCTGTGCAGACATCAAGCATGGCTAAATTCCACGCTTGCACGTCCTACACAACATCACCAGCTAGCACGGCTGAGACGTACGTGGCGTTGGGAGCCCCTGGCCAGGCAGCAGGCTCAAGCTCTTGCCCTGGCCCCAACTCAGCCGATAACACCAGCCCCGGAGCTGACCCCTTCTGCACCGGTGGTCTCCCCGGATGTTACAGAACCGGATGACAGCATTGCTGAGGAGGACCATGATGTGATTTCGATTGCGTCCTCATGGGAAGGTGGCTCCTTCCTTCAGAAGCAGCCCCTACTTCCCCTGACCATTTCTTTGGACCAGCGGTTGAGGAATTGCTGCAGTGCTCTTACAAAGAATGCAAGGCATCTCGACAGGTAGCCTCAATGCTCCCCTCCTGTACTCTGGTACGAACGAGAACGAGACGCTGGCGTATGGTTTATCACAGTGGACCAAAAGGACGCGTATTCCACGCCCCTATTCGTCCAGCGCACAGGAAGTATCTCCGCTTTGCCTTTCAGGGGAGTGTCTTTGAGTTTTTCCGTGTTGCCATTCGGCCTCTCATTAGCCCCCAGCACGTTTTCAAGGTGCATGGATGTCATCCTAGCTCCCTTGCAGCTGCAGGTGATCAGGGTGATGAACTGCCTGGATGACTGGTTGATCTGTCCCAGTCACAGGAAGGAGCAGTGGCCCACACAGCGATTGTGACGAAGCATCTGTTGAGGCTGGGTATCACCCTCAACGATGCCAGAGCCAGTGCAAAGTACGGTCTACTTCGGTCTCCGGCTGGATTCCCTTACAATGCGAGTCTACCTGTCGGACAACAGAATAGCTGCCATTCGCAACTGTCTGGCCCTGTGTTGTGTTAACTATTGGGCCTTATGGCCACAGCCTCATCAGCCACCCAACTAGGGTTACTCCACATGCGCCCAATCCAAGTGTGGCTCAGTGCCTTTCGGTTTCACCATCGACTGACCGTGTCTCGCCTATGCTGGGAAGCCCTACGCTGGTGGAGGCAAGCCTCTCACCTGAATGATGGCGTAAGGATGGGAGTGATACACAATCATCAATTGGTGACGACAGACGCATCCAACTCTGGTTGGGGGATGGTCTGGGCAGGCAGAGGAGTCCACAGACCCTGGTCGTGTCGCTGGACATCCTTGCATATAAATCCGCGGGAGCTAAGAGCAGCCCACACGTGGCCCAAAGCATTTTGTACGCTTTCCCGCCGATACTGCTGTTCCCTGCCTTCTTCAAGAAGGTCAGGAGATACAAGGTGACAGTTCTCCTGGTAGCCCCTAGATGGCCCAGGAGATTCTGGTTTTCAAACCTCTGCCAGCTGCTGCAAGGCCAGTCCTCGGGCTCTCAGTCTTGACTGCGTATGGTCTTGACTGCACATGGATCTCCTCAGTCAGGCGCAAGGCACCCTCTGGCACCCAGAACCAGGCAGACTCCAACTGTGGGTTTGGCCCCTGAACGGAACCGTCTTTTCGCCTTCGGGCTCTCAGACACAGTTGTCAGTACACTGCAGAATGCTAGGGCCTCCTCCACAGAAGTGTTGCACGCCTATAAGTTGAAGAATTTTTCAAAATTGGTGCATGACCAGAGGTTTGCCGTTTCTGCAAGATCAGTTAGAGGCTGGTCGATCCACCTCTACATTGAAAGTGTACCTAGCAGACATATCTGCATGCCATGTCCCCATTGACTCAGTGTCCTGGGTGCTCATATATTAGTGACCCATTTTTTGAAGGGTGCTTGGTGGTTACACCTTCCCAGGAGGGCTGTTCTCCCTAAATGGAGCCTTGATATTATACTGGAGGCTCTCACGAAGGCCCTGTTTGAGCCCATACACTCCATAGAGTTGAAGTATCTGTCTATGAAAACAGCCTTCCTCTTGGCTATCACCTCCGTTAAGCAGGACAGTGAGCTACAGGCGCTGTCGGTGCACAGCTCCTGTATGCGTATTTGGGACGATGGCAGCAGAGTGTCACTACGTACAAACACAGCCTTCCACATGAATGTGGAACTGGAGTCATTCCATCCACCCCTGTTTTCTTTGGAGGAGATTGAATTTCCTCTGTCCAGTGGGGGGAATTAAGATGCTATGTGGCTAGGACAGGAGCTATGCGTCATACTGACCAGCTTTTTGTCTGTCACCATATACACACCCTAGAACAGCCCCACTGTCGCATTGGATTGTGGACACAGTCTCGACTGCGTATGAGGGTGCTGGCTTACCCCCACCTGGGAGGGTAGCTGCACATTCCACTAGTGGGTTGGCTACATCTTGGGCCTTCGTTGGAGGTGCCTCGATGTCTGATATATGTAATGCAGCTAGTTGGGTTATGCCGTTTACGTTCTCCAGATTCTATCGCCTTATGTGTAAATACGCGCTTATGTATAAATCTATAGATACATACAGTCTGAATGAAGAGGTAACTGTACATGTTTGTTATGAATCTTTTTTTTTGTAGTGTAAACTTTTACAGCAATGTATATTTATAAACAATTTCAGAGGTGATGAACAGATGTATGTAATCCTTTAAGCAAACAAAAATCCAAAAATGTAATACATTGTTGTGCATACTGCTAGGATTACAGGTATGCAAAATACACATGCAAATTAGGATCTAATCTTTAAAATAAACCACAATTGTTACTGTTTCCTTGTGGAAAAGGCACAAAGCACACTATTTTCCCCATTGTGTCTAATAACACACAAACCACATTAGTTGTGCAAAATGTATATAAAAAGGTCAACTTAACCTCATTCGATGCATTCATGTCCACGTTAAATTACATTAGAGTGAGAAGCTCTAAAAAGTTGGTGAATATATTTCCAGTAGCAAGTCTGTCTTTAGAGAAATGTAAATTATGCACATTTGATTTAGATTTTTGTATAACTAATAACCCACACAACCAGTAAAAACGTTCTGCTGTAGTTTCTAAACATAGTGTTAAAATAGTGCTGTGTAGCTTTAAGAGTGCTATTTCTCCTGTCATGCTACACAACATTATGTGGGTTGCATCTTTTACAGATGCCACCCATGTGTTTCCACTGTTTATCTTACTTGTTTGGCTGCCTTCATTACATCTGCATTTTGTAAGCCAAGCCAATTTAACCTCTCGAAATCTCTTCTGGCCTTCCTCTTGCCTTCAGCCTTATTTAATCCTGCTGTCTCTGCACATTGGATATGTGGTAGGTGCGTTGTCAGATGCCAGGGACAATTCTCTCTAGGCTGTCTTCCCAGACACTTTTATAAGCCTAATTTCCATGGCATTAGCTAGAATTACATGTGGGAGTAATGTCTATTTTATATTTCTTTGTTGTTTCTTTACCGTTTACATTGAGTACTTTTTGCTACAAATAATGGTAATAAAGGTTTTTTGTCTCCTCCTTTTGGTAAATGTCTCCAGCTGACTTTTTCTCTTTTACTCTTTTCTCTGCAAAATTGCTAACTGCTATGCAACACTTCTGGTGCAACTGTCCCAGGCCCACCTGGTTTGTGTCACAGTATGTTTTCAGAGAAGCGCCAGCGGCAAACAAGGCCGACCTGACCACAGAAGTTCTTTGAACAGGCAACTTTATCAAGCTGGCCAATTTTATCGTCAGCTATTGAATAGGCAGGGCCCCTTATAAGAGTCGTTAATTTTGTATTTATCTGTTTATAAACCTATACTTGACAAATCATATAGTGTTCCCAATAAAGGATTTGTACTCCTTAAGAAATCTCAGATACACCAATATCTATTCACTGTCTGAAAAGATATGCAACGTTGTTTTAGATGATGATTTTAAAATGTGAAACAAAACAATGATTCAAGGGAATATAAACAAACTTGACAGACCATTAACTTTCACAACAACTTGACAACATTCAATTATTATTAGCAACCAGTAACAATTCAGATAGATATATTTGTAAATTAAAATATGTTTCTAAAACCTTTTCCTCGAAAGGGTAGAATAACTATATTTCTATTACAATTGTAGTAAATGTACATGTTGCAACATAAGAGCATTTTTTAATTACATCATAGCTAATATGCAATCTGTAGCAGGTACCAGTTTAATGGCCTGAAATGTCACAACAATTAGTAGGGTTAAGAGTGCTTTGTAAACTAAAGCCTTTTAATTAGGCTTTGAAAAAAAAAAAAATATCCAGTGTATGGATGTTGTAGGTAATAATTGGAAAGAAAGGTTATATTGTATATCATGTAGTTTCTTATTGTTACTCCTATTTGATAGTCTAGTGACTGGAACAACTAATGTAACTGCCAGATTAAAGTGTACCATCTAAATACAGATTATTGTAGAATCACAAAAGATTACCATCTAAATAGTTAAAACAAATATTTTTCACTAGGCAAGTGAAATGTTAAAGTCTTGGAGTTCCATAAATACGGTACTTTTTGGTGCCAGATTGTTTTGCCCTTTATAGAAAGTTGCATGCAATAATTGGCTGATTAATATCACTGGCTGTTTTGCAAAGTATTAAAAAAAAAAGCAGGACACTCATTTTCAATAACGTAACTCACGCAGCTACAGGCAATGTAGTTTTTTAGTTTACAACCAAAAATGTTATTCACCATAACAACCTCTAAAAATAAATGATAAATAAGACTGGATTACAAAACATTTACAGGAAATTCCCACAGATGAGAGTGACTTCGTTTCATCATAGAGCTGCATAATTGTGCAGCAAAGCTATTTTATCTAAATATAATTCATTATGCACTTAGTGGCATTAACATTCCTCAAGCTTATTTACTTCTGCTAATGGATTCAACAAGTTTAGTGTATTCCTATTTTTAAACAAAACTGTAGTCCTTGGTCATTTTACAGATTCCTTTCAACTGTCAGTTTGACACTGCACAGACCATATTATGGTAAGATTAAAGGGATCAATATAATCCATTGTTACTGTATACTAATTCTGGTACACCTTTGATTCTCTCTGTGTTATCCGTAAAATGCCATTGTATGGTTGTCTGGCAGCGTAAAAAAGTCTAAACAATACTTTTCCCTTCAGTTGTAATAGACATACTGTGAAACTCACCCTGGATAAAATTAGTCTACTGTATGTAATTTGAGCAGTGGCAGATTAAGAATTATTGGGGCCCTGGGCACAAAGAACATTGAAAAAATACAAACATATAAAATATCAGGAGAATGTATGTCTTATCTTTTAAATGGTCGGTTTCTTCTGAGCTTTAAGGGAGTAAAAATCACTTATAAGGTAATCAAAGTCTATTTGTCGTACCAGTTTTGACTCAACTGCCAGGAGAGTCAAGGCATTCAGAAACCTTTGATGCATTGTTGATCTCAGGTCATTTTTTTATCCTTGCCATCTTTGAAAACGTACGTTCTCCTTGGCACTTTGTGACTGGCAGGGTCATGAAAATTCTTATGGCAATGTCCATGTTAGGAAATGTTGACTGAAGGCCACTCTGCCTTAAAACTTGCAGCATTTTGGTTGGAGACTTATCTGGCTCATCCTGTACAAAGAATTTAAACTGCATGAGTTAATCAGGAAACTTCTGTTCCAAGTCCTGGGGGTAAGCCGCAGCAAGTTTGGCAGCACGCTTGCGAATGTCAGTGATGTCCAATGAGCTGTGTTCAAACTGGACTTATACGCATCAAGTGGATGATGAAGACAAGCTAATAATTTGTTAATTACGACATAAAATGCCTCAATATGAAAATGTTGGCTTCCCTCAAGTAAGGTCCCAGGCTCTCCTGATTCATCTTCAGATTGTATTACAGCACAGATCACTTTGATATTTTTGTGAAACAGCCTTGCATGTGTTCTAAGCAGCGTATTCAAAATGATCTAATGGATCTCGCAGGGCAGCCACAAATGATTCCAGTTAACACAGAAATTGAACTACTGTACTGAGATCGATGTCCGTTTTCTGTAGCTGCATGCTGGTCATTTTAAACCATTAAAATTCAGTTTCCCAAATTGTGCCATGAATGCTGTTTTCAACATTACAACCAGGTGACTGGTTCATATCATCTGACAGGTCTTCTAGGGCTTGCCAAATTCTATCATAGTTCCGACACAAAGCTTTCGTAGAATCTGTACGACTACTCAATCTCAAATCCGACAGACTTTTGAGTGTCAGCGATGTCTGGCTGTCATCAGAGCCAACATTGCAAAAAAACTATTTTCCAGCGATATGCTGATGCTGAGCAGAAAGCATATAGCAAATGCAGAAACTAAACTAAATTAACCCTTTGCGGTCCTATGTCGGACCTGGTCCAACATTGCAATTTTCCCTTTCCGGTCCAATGTCGGACCCTGTCCGACATCATCAAAAGGACGTAAAAAACAGGTCTCTAGTCGTTTTTTCTCCGGAAAAAGCCGAGAAAACCATTCAATGGCCGTGTGAGACCGATAGGAGCTGAGAGAAGCCAAAAAAAAAAGAAGAAAAGGGGTGTATCTCATGAAAACAGATAGCCCCGACACCACATAGATAACACAGACATAAACAAACAAGATAGCTGCTTCTGCATCCAGCGCTCAAAGAATATCACAGACATTTGCAGAGCTTTTTTATAGTAATAAAATAATGACTTGGATCGCATTATTGAGGAGTTTGGTGATAAAACTAGTGATCAGGAGATGATTTATCGGTATGCACTACTATGTAGAGGTATGTTATTTGCTATAACATGTAGAGTCAGCAAGGCTTGCACCCATATGGTTCTCCAGTGATTCAAATCCAATGAATCGCTCTACAGTTTGCCCCTCTGAATTGACAAGTCAGCTGATCCACATGCGGTACGTCTGGTGTTGAATTGACAATCACTGAAAAATACTTGGCTTGTTGCAGTTCTCTGGCTATTGTGGTTTAAATTTTCTGCCCCATCAAATCAATGAATTAATCACAAATACTTGATGACAGATAGGAGGGCTTACCATTACCTTTGTGTCTGCATTTAGCCATCTGATCAGCCAAAAATGAATCAAAGTCCCCAGATAGTTTCTATTATTTGGTGACCCTAACAGCTCAACCACGGAGTCCAGGTTCACTTAGCAGTTGATAACTGCCACAACACACTTAAGAACTCTCCAGTACTGACATTCTGTCTGAAGCTGCAGAGCTAGATTTGCATCCACTGTACCTGTCGCCTTTGCACGCCGTATCCACACCAGCATACTTTTTCGGTGTTACAAGCTTTTCTCATGTTCAGAAATGCGCTCAGGGTGTTTGCAATCACTGAATCCTAAGATCGAGGAAGTTTGAAAAAGTTTGCAGGCAAAGCCGAGTAAATAAGCTATTTCGGCACAACAGCTTCACCGTTCTGCAGCCAACATGAAAACTGATCATCGGATAGTCTTCCCTGCAGTCACCCTAGCAGAAGCAGAGATATTTTTTTACTTTTTTATTTTGACAAGCGGCTGAACCCTTAGCAATCCAAAAACTCCTGAAACTATCATCAATGTTACTCCACAATGCAGAATAGCTGGTAAATTGATCTGTGAATTTTGATGCACATTGATAGCTAGGGCCCTGCGGTTTACGCGACCTGCTTTCTTAGGCTGCACCATTCCTCCCACCACAAGGTGGTCATGTAGTCTGCTTAATTAAACCACTTATTGATTAATAATTTCCCAATTCCTTTAATCATCTCAATTAGTCATTCTATTCTTTCAGCATCTACAGCATTGATAACAACTGACAAACACATTTTAGCCTTTCATGATAAATTGGGAAATAATTCTTCAGCTTTAATCCAAAATTCATTCAAAGTCATTCTACTGCCGTTTTCTTTTGCATATGGTATGTATTTGTCCATTTCTGATTTACAGTCAGCATCAAATCCTGGAACAGAATCTAATGGGAGGGCTTCCAGATCCAAACTACACACTTGTTGTGGGTCGAATATCCTTACTGCCATCAGAAAGTTATGAGCTGGTTAAAAAAACGTGGTTTCTTTTTGCATTGATCTGGGTTGTATTAATTAGTCAGTTTTTCAGAAACGCCATGGAAGGTTTATACACATAGTTTGTTTATTGCGGCGTCTGTGTTGTGTACGTCTTGTGCCATTGTTCAGTATGTATTTATTAATTCTGCAACTTTATTTTATGTTTGATGGATGCTCACTTCATGGCTTTCAAACCACTGAATCAGATCCACCAGTCCCTTGGCTTGTGTCGCAATTAGGGAGAGTTAAGATTTCTGGAGGTCCTTTAACACTACAGTGTTTGGTGAAATGTGCATTTCTTTTTCCACGAAGTCTGCGTAAAAAGGGATGTATTTGGAATGATATTCAGCAGCAGAATACCAAGTGCCCCATCGTGTTATGCATGGCTCAGGTGGCAACTTTATGGGTAAAGTACAGCCTTCTTGTTGGATTGCTTCTGTCAGGTGGTTTTAAAACATAGTTTTCTGCTTGGGCAATGTTTAAACAATTTTTTTAACGGTTGCAACCAGCTTGTCTGCTTTCGGAAAATTATTTGCCCAGATATTGCTGGCAAGGGCTATTATGTGGGCATTACAAGTTAAATGTACTGAATTTGTATTGTATATTTGTCATTGTATGCCTTGATCATGTAACTGGCATTATCAGAGACAAATCCAGTCACATTATTAAGATTAACTTCAAATGCGTTTAAACATTTCACAACGCCCTGTGCCACCGATGAGTAATTCACAGAGTGCAGATTAACTGTATCGGCTGATATTACTTTCAGTTTGAAGGTATTCGATAGTCCTTGGAGAACAAACAAAATGTGCAAGACATACCTATCTTTTGCATTTCTAGACTCATCAGTAACTACAGATACACTGTCAGACATCTTTACCAGTTGTACAATTTTCATCTACTTAGCAATTTGGGGTAGATATTCCCTTCTCAGTTGACCTCCTGTAGGAATTGCTCCCATATTTATTACATGTTTGTTCAGAAATGCACGTAGTTTGGGATTATCAATTTTTTCCAGGGGAATATTATCACAAACAAATGCCTCTGTCAAATTGAAAATAACATCTCGTCAGCGTTCATAATTTTCGTTCCCCTTACGTTTTTTTTTTACTGGAGGACAACGTCTCATAGCTGTCAATCTCAGCCTTTCGTTTTCTGTGTTTTTCTGATGATAAATGTTGGTCTATTGTTGACTTTCGAGTGTGGTCCAAAGATAAATTGCAAGTTGTGCAAAATAAATGATACCCATCGGTATGCAGAACACCAGGTGGATATTGTTCGCTGCGTTTGCTCGATGAAATGCTTTTGATTGCAATGTCTTTGACTCCATGTTTAGGTCTCTCGATTTTTCTTTTAACGCATCAATTTATTCAATTACCATTTATACTCATCATAATTAGCTTTTATTTTTCTAATTAGTCAAAGTGTAATGTGTTGATTTCTTAATTGTGAATTCGATTACTATAACTGGAGTGGCTGCAGGGACATCTAGGGGATAGCCGTAAAACGCAGGACCCTATTGATAGCATCTGACCAATCACACAGCATTAATTTGCATATGGAGGCTCGATATATTATTTGTAATTTCACTGGGACCCCTTGGCACGAGCATTAATTCACCCCTGAATTTGAAAGCATTTTTCTTTTCTTTTTAAAACTCTACTTTTTTGTATCATAATATCAGCATTAACAACTGTAAATAAGCAGCAACCTGCTTTTACCACCCAGAATTACATTTCTTCAGTACAAGTTTTATAACCTATTTACACTACCTACATAATGTACAGTGATCATGTATTATTTAGGTTGTGTGGATAGGGAATTACAGAAGGCCTTTGAATAAGCAGCCACAATCTGCAGTCTCTTTGGTAACCAGTTAATTTGGTCTTTACTGTATTTGTTTGTTTCAATAAAGCTGCTGCTGTTGTACCACAGTTTTAATTATCTATGCATATAGCTTGATTGTAATGGCCCAGACAAAGTATAATTAAATATTAGAAACCGAAAAAGAGGGCTTTACAGTCTAGTAACGCCCACCTCGTGCTGTTAAATGTCCAAGCTGAAGGTAAAGTCCTCTTATGAGGGTTCTATTGCTATGCAGCACTAGTTTTTGTTGCTAATGAATCAAATGTCTTCCTCAATATTCCATGAGTAATGTGGTTTGCTCAGAATTCCATCTGTAGTCTGGTAGCTTCAGGCTCCAGTATCCTAGCGGTGGACGATGTTGCATCATGGATATTTCCAATAGCATAAATACTAAAAAAATCTTCTACTTAGATGGAGCTATTGTTTAGTTCAGGCAACGGCACCAGAGCCTTTCAAAAAGTGGAGGGGCAAAGGACCAGGGGGTGGGGGTGGTATGAACCAGTGTTAGTTTTGTCTTTATGTAAGTTGTCAGTGTTTTTACTTTGCTGTGGCTCCTGCAGTAATAATTTAATATGTTGCCTTGTTTTATTTTATATTCTGTTGCCGTTGTTTTCTGTCCGGGAGGTCGTTTCTAGATATTCAGTCGCCAAATTGATGACATTTGTTGTGTTTTAGCATGTAACAGGGAAAACAGAAAACAGTTGTCTCCCAAAACGTAAAGGATGGGTTGTTTGTTAATGGGCTCTCTGCTCTGCTACTGATCAACACAACAATGATGCCGAATAAGAAATATTTACCCACGTTTGTATGTTTGTGTGGGGCCAGGCCCAGAGGGATAATTCCTTAAAGCGACAGTAGCCTAATGTACAGACAAAACTTTGACAGTGATGCGGTGCAGACCAAGGGAAGCCATATGCATGGTCATGTGCATATGCTGCATAGGCCTGAGGCTGGTCCTGTATACAAGTGCTTTTTTTTCACTGAGCACATGTTTCTTTTGTCAAAAAGTGAGGGGGCATGGCCTCCATTTACATAAACAACATGAATCATTGGGATCCTTTGAGATCCATCAAAGTTTTAGGATCAATCTGAGAACCGGACAAGGATTAATGGTTAAAATAGCATCTCAGTATTCATATATTTGCTTATGTTCATATCAAAAAATCAGAACATTAAAAGTGAGTAAATGTACTCATAATCAACTTAGTTTTGAAAACCAGGTCCTAAATGCATTATCTGCATCATAACTATTGCATTTCCAGCCTATATGAGGTTCCACTATCTGCACTTCTGATCACCAGTCTTACAGAAGAGAAAGGGGGGCTATTTGTGGGGCTAGGCAGCACTGTAGATGTAAGCTATTGTAAGTATCTGTTTCTTCTGGTGATGAGCAGATCTTGCAATGCCATGAAAGCCCCCATCGTGGGAAGAAACCATTAGACCGAATGTTTTTCCACTTGAAAGTGTGTTTGAAGTTATGATTGATTTGATGACACAGCAGCGTTTGAAATTATTCATTTCAAAATTGTAAAAGTACAAGGGTTTGAATAAAGTGAAATATGTGATAAGGAAGAGAAAGACATTGTAAACATGTATTTGCTTGTTTAACAAGGCATACAGTCCACTAATCTGTCTTCCGGTGATGAATGCAAACTGCCAGACCACCTACATTGAGATCATTTTCCACTTTCCGTCACTTCAATATCTAGAGAATATAGGATAAAAGCAGACGGGAAAAATTGAAAAAAAAATACTTGCATTGGGTTCTGTGTTATATTTCAACCTGCAAATTATGTAAACTGGCATCAATTGTTAAGAAAGATTTTACCTTATTTGAACTGTACCGAGATAATAACAAGTCTAAAACCTTCAGTCTCAATGCCTCTTGTTGGCTCTGCTGCAGGTTATCTGAATTTCTTATCACACAAGTACCTGTTTTCTTCAGGATCAGGATCACAGCTAAAAGCTGTTTTAAAAGTATTCTCAACTGCGAAATGAAAGCTTCCCAAGATGAACATCCGTGGGGTGTTCTTTAATTTGGAAATTTTAGAAGCAAGGTTCACTTGCGTTGTTATTGTGGCAAGCCTCTTTATTCTTTTTTTGGTAGCCAAGAAAGAATTTAAGTTCTTACTGGGCCATTTCACCAAACATTTACTAATTAAATGGTCAGATTCAATTTGCTAGTGGATGTTTGTTTTTTGTTATAGAAAAGCCTGTTGTATTTCCACCCCAACATTTCACATGCAAAGAAGTGAGGTAAACATTGTTCAAGCTATTTGGTGTTAAAAAAGCTTCAGATTTAATTTCAGTGGTATTTCTCCCTTTCGGTAAATATTTCAAGCTCCGAGTTGCATTGCCATATGTGCTCTCCGCATTTAGAAAAGTCCACATATATTAGTTGGACGGAAAATTAAAAAAACCTGCTATGCATGGTCATGTGCATTCCATAGGAAGTAAAAGTTGCATACCCTGTTTCAAGTTATCTGAAAATCAGCAGATCCGATTGAGTACAATGAAGAAGCCACTACCACAAACATCTGTCTACTTTTCTTTTCCAAACTATGTCAATTGGGCAGCCTGTGTGCAATAGAGTTGCAATATGATATGGCACTGTACTAAATACAGATTTTAATTACTATGCTAATTTTCTTCTTGCTGGTTTCATGCATTTATTGAAAACCTAAATTGCTTGAATCAGAAGCTCTCTAAATTTTACAGTTCAATAGTAACTGTTTTAGTTTTTCACAGTGTCCAATCACTTAGAACTTTCTTTAGTTTTCAGTTCCTTTTGGAGGCTAGAGTATATGTTGTGTCATAAACCACAAACCACCTATCTTTTTTAAAAAAATTATTATTCTGTTTATTTGATGGGGACATTGTACAATTTTTAACATAAATGAACATGTCTTATGATGAATTGTACCCAAATTTAACTAAAAGCTCATTTTCATTGGTAGTCCCTGGGCAGCTGAGAACAAAGATAAGCAAATCAACAATCAATTGCAGAATATACAACAATACAACCGTCCCAATCAATGAATACATGCTTGTTTTGATTTTATAGGCAAAGCATTTCATATCATCTGTTAATGAATTCCAGTATATTACACCTTTAACTGAGAATGCAGTTTGTGCAAATTTAGTACAACGTCTTGCCTCCATACAATTACCATTAACGGCTGCTCTGGTGATTCTGTTGCTAAATTCAGAACGACGTGTAATGAATTATTTTAATGGTGGAGGAGCAAGTTCATGCAGAGACTTAAAAATCAGAACTCAATATGAATAATGTATACAATTATCATGGTGAAATCTAATAGTTTTTTTGTCTACAGTTTTTAGGCTTTGTTTATACAGAGAGTCAATTGGCTGAACAACAGATTTCCCTATTTGTGACCAAGTGGTTATACAGTACGCTAAATGTGATAGAATCATAGAGTGCAAATATAATTTAGCAGCATTCGTTGATAAATTACTTAAAATATACCTAAAATTATACAGATTGTATTTTGTCATTTTGAAGATATAACTGTCTACAATGATCATTTCCCACAGGTTGGTTTTGAATGCAGTGTTATTCCTTGGGCTGTGTAGATTATAAATGACACCAAATCAAGCTTGTTAAAATGTGTTAATTTCACAAGGAAAGCTTCATTTCCCTCATATATACAATTGACTACCAATCAATGGCAACAACGTTCCACATTGAGTGAATTAAAAGCTGCTTGGAAGTGAATTTTCCTTTCATGAGGCATGACTGCCATACTGCAGGTAGTACCATAAACTAACACAAAACATGTTGCTAAACTAGTAAATGCCACTTATTCCTCACGTACATGTGACCTTTTTTTTTAGCCCTACCTTAACAGTTACCGGTACTGAATACTGGGCGATTCCAGGATTCCACAATTCAGTGCAGGAATGCTGCTTTCATATATTTGTCATTCTTTCATGATGAATCAACTCATACTTGCTCCAAGTTTGAGGCATCTGTGTCACTATGAATTAATAGCAAATCAAAGGTTCCCCATGACAGACATACTCAAATAGGTATACCATTTTCCTCAAAGAACCTATGAAAACCCACTTTGCATGTTTCAAGCACAGTTCTACACTTCAGTGTATACTAAATGTTGTGCAATAGACAAGTAACAATTTACATAGTGAAATAGCGGTATCAACTGATATTAATCTTTCATTCTTTTGAAAGCTTATGTTTTTCACACCAGGAAAAGACTTGGGCATCAAGAACAGCTGCTTCTTCAGGTTTTAACATACAAATTAGTAACAGACACAATTATGTAAAAGCCAGCATTTCTCTGGTATTTTTGGATATTGACATTGAAGGCTGAATGAAGTACTTCTGGGCACTCCTGCACATATACCACTCCCACATTACTTCATACTGCTGTTTTTCCTGCATTGTCTGTGTACGTTGTCTTTTCTGCTTCCCAGTTTTAAAGGTGCATCCTTTTAAAAGACGTAATTATGCACGTAAGAATGTTTGTGTATATTTATTTATGTTTGTCACCTGTTACTAGGCTACTGATAGAAATAAATCATCCTGGTGCTCAAAAAAAAAAAGTTAATAAAAAAGATGGTTTGAGCAACACTGAAAAAAACAAAAACAAAAACAAAGTACACACATGCTGCCATACCGAGGCTGTAAACTGACAATGAAAATAATATTTTTATTGTCAGTTTACTGCCTCAATACGATAGTACGACAGTAAAAATGTCAGCACCCCTGATGAGAGTAAAAATTGCTTCCAATCGGCTTTTAAAACACTCAATGCAGAATTTAATTGCCATTAAGTTGTATTCAATTGTAAAGGTGAGGGAAGGACATGTTTTCTTGTTTTGAAATCAACACATTAATGAATTAATTGATTTAATACCTGCTGATAAATACTTCTTAAAGGCAATCACGAGTACGACTATGAGTATCAGCACACCCCTAACACCAATGACAATGCTATGGTCTGTGTATTTTAGTTTGTCCCAGGAGGTCCCCCTCTGCCCCTACAGTACCTTTTATTTTCATCTTGTAGATGAAGTATAAAATAATAATAATAATAATAATAATAATAATAATAATAATAATAATAATAATAATAATAATAATAGAAATGATAAACAATTTTTATATACACAGATGACCCCTTATAAAGGTGTGGGGTGGTGCACTTCTGGAAATGCGTAGTACAGTATATGAAAGCATGGTAACCTGTAAAAATATGTACTACTTTTACATGAAAACTTTGGTTCTCCATCTACTCTGAACAACATGTTCTCAGATAAATCCATCTCCTCACCCCTGCATATTGTAGCACTACAAGAAATAGCAAACCAGATAAATTTGTAAAATTGAGTTTCACATGTACAGGTATGTATGTATGTATGTATGTATATATATATATATATATATATATATATATATATATATATATATATATATATAGTATGTATGGAAATATGCATGCTGGGAATAACAAGAAGAGACAGGAAAAGGAAGGAATGGATAAAAGTATACAACGTTATTATAAGAGCGAAAAAACTGAAAAGTTAAAGTACTGCTGGCTACCACCTGGGGATGCAGGCACCACTCGGCATGTCGAGGAGCCCCCCTTGACAACAGATCTGCCGCCTGGTTGGATACCCCCGGCAGAAGGACCGCCCTGATGGAGAGAAAAAGTAGCTGTGCCCAGGTAAGCAACCGGAACGCCGCTTGGTGCAATCCTGGGGACCACAGCCCGCCCTGGTGATTGACATATGCCACGACAGTGGTATAGTCTGTGCGCACTAGCACATGCTTGCAATGCACTTACCCTGTCGTTGGACAGAGAAGTGCGCTTGGAGTGGGAATCTAGCCGGATACCCAGGAAGACCGCCGGATACCCAGGAAGACCGCCACTTGCGACGGCTGCATGGCTTGCTCCTTCGACCGGCCAGAAATAAGCCAGTCGTCAAAGTAATTGAGGACCCTGACCCCCTGCAGCCACAGGGGTGCCAATAGTCCTGGGAGCCAGAGACAGACCGAAGGGCAGAACACAAAACACGTACACGCTCCCCTGAAAGGCAAAGCGGTGGTACTTTCAGTGGTCTGGACATATCAGGACGTGAAAGTATGCGTCTCGAAGGTCCACGGTCATGAACCAGTCACCTGGCCGGACGGACTGGAGAGTGTGACAGGAAGTGAGCATCTTGAACTTCCTTTCCATCAGGAATTTGTTCAAGCCTCTGAGATCCAAAATAGGGTGGAACCCGCCGTCCCGTTTTTTCACCAGAAAATAACTTGAATAAAAACCCTCCTGTTGCCATGGAACGGAGAAGGTCCGGCACGATACTGAAGGGAGTAGCTGGGGTGGATGTTTGCAAGCACCCATGTGTTGGTGATGCCTTCCCTCCATGCAAAAAGATGGTGCTGGCTGAACGGGTGCAAGGCCTGTGGCTGGAGCCCATCAGGGTTGCTGCTGCTCATGCCAAACCTGCTGTGCTGCTTTCGGCTGCCGCCGCCTGTATTTAGGGCGTTTCTAGGGTCTCTGCCTGGCACTGCCCGCCACTGCCAAAGGTCCATTGTAGGAGTACTGTCTACCTAGTGCAGGTGGCGCAGCCACTGGATCAGTGCACACAATTGTCTGGGGTGCAGCAGCTCTGGGTTTCCATCACTGTTGCCCCTGACGCTGAGCTAATGCGGGACGTGGAAGCAGCTTTGCGTGCTCGACGACTCCATCGCATGGTGAGACTGCTACAGCATCTTCTCCATGGCTGGCCCAAATGTATAGCCGGGGGAGATGGGCGCGCTTCGCAGTGACACCATTTCTGCATTCAGGACCCTGGCCTGGGAAAGCCAAAGCTGGTGCTGTGCCACTACAAGGGCCCCCAAGTTGCATCCTATAGCTTGGCCACTGTGCTTAGCTATGCGCAGCAGCTGGTCACTCACTAGCCTTAGCTGATCAATGATGTGAGGTGAAGGCAGAGCAGACAGGTCCCGCAGCAGATGTGTCTGGTACACGGTCAGCAGACTAGTAGTATTTTCTAGTCTTGCTGCTAGTGCCCCGGCGCTGTACACCTTTTTTAAATGTGTCTCTCCATGACCCTGCACTGTTTATTTGGGCAGGAGAAGTCACGGGACAGCGTTGATATTGTCGGTATCTGCACCAAACCGGCCACCGAGGAATCAATGGGCGTTAAATGCTGTAGCCCCAGCTTCTCCGTGGCCCTGGAGGACATACAAAGCTTGCACCCATTTGGAGCAAGTGGGCACCGATGCGGGGCTGCCCCATGAGGACTGCACCTCCTCTAAAAAATCCGGGAGGACCAGGAGGTGCTTACAGCGTTGTCCAGCCAATGCCAAGGCCTCCAAAACTATGAGCGGTGGACCTTGGTCTCAGTTCATGGAATCTGGCCTCGGGCAGCAGCTCTGCCCACAAGGGCTGCTAGCTCGTCCGCCAGTTGACCGCTATTAGCTGAATAACCCTCCAACGGGGAGTCCTCCATGATGGAGGGTTCCTCTATTCCCCCTTCAAATTCGCCATCCTCCATGGAGGCGACCGGGGACACTGCATTGTCCTGCTCCTCCACAGTCACCTCAGACTGAGGGAGAGGAGTGTAGTACCAGGGCTGAGGGAGTGGGTAGTACCCAAGGGCCAGAGATTAACAAGGCTCTGTAGGAAAGATTGCTGGTTTCTAACAGTGCTTTCTAGCTGAGACATTTGAGCCCATAGACATTTGAAGCCCACACGTCCTCATCTGGGGAGTGCCTGCGCCTTTTAAACTTCTTGGTCTTGGGCTTGGGGGAGCGAGACACAGACCGGGCACTAGGACCCGCAGAAGACTCATGAGAGAGGCTTATCGAGAGCAACAACAAAGGCCTTGGAGAGCCTGAAGAGACGGAATAACCTTCAGCACACAGCCTTCTTAGCACGGGTCATTTTTTGAAAGCTGACACACACCTTGCGAAAGGTGTGGTTTGCCTTCGCCCGCTGAGCATGTTCAGAGCCCAGGCATTGGACGCACATATTGTGGCCATCCTCCGAAGGGAGGCTGGCCCTGCAACTCACACAGTCGTGAAACGCCATACTTACCAGTAATAAGTGCACTAGGTGCTTTGCACGGGAGTGCTATGCACCTGCACCAAGCACGGAACCGGGTGAGTACACATGGTGCACGGGGTACTACGCACGGAAGTGATGTGTACCACCACCTAAAGCACAAAGTGCTATGCACTGGGTTAATGTGCTGTTTAGACAGTAATAGATTTTAAGACACACAAACAAATATTTGGTCTAGCACAACGCGTGAATGCAGTCCAGAAACAAAACAAAACAAAACAAAAAAAATATATATATATATATATATATATATATATATATATATATATATATTTTGAACAGAAGAAAAATCTAAATCAAATCCATATTTGGTGTGACCACCCTTTGCCTTCAAAACAGCATCAAGCATCAATTCTTCTAGGTACACTTGCACACTGTTTTTGAAGGAACTCGGCAGGTAGGTTGGCCAAACATCTTGGAGAACTAACCACAGTTCTTCTGTGGATTTAGGCAGCCTCAGTTGCTTCTCTCTCTTCATGTAATCCCAGACAGACTCGATGATGTTGAGATCAGGGCTCTGTGGGGCCATACCATCACTTCCAGGACTCCTTGTTCTTCTTTACACTGAAGATAGTTCTTAATGACTTTCGCTGTATGTTTGGGGTTGTTGTCATGCTGCAGAATAAATTTGGGGCCAATCAGATGCCTCCCTGATGGTATTACATGATGGATAAGTATCTGCCTGTACTTCTCAGCATTGAGGAGACCATTAATTCTGACCAAATCCCCAACTCCATTTGCAGAAATGCAGCCCCAAACTTGCAAGGAACCTCCACCATGCTTCACTGTTGCCTGCAGACACTCATTCGTGTACGCTCTCCAGCCCTTCGCGAACAAACTGCCTTCTGCTACAGCCAAATATTTCAAATGTTGACTCATCAGTCCAGAGCACCTGCTGCCATTTTTCTGCACCCCAGTTCCTGTGTTTTCGTGCATAGTTGAGTCGCTTGGCCTTGTTTCCACGTCGGAGGTATGGCTTTTGGCCGCAAGTCTTCCATGAAGGCCACTTCTGACCAGACTTCTCCGGACAGTAGATGGGTGTACCAGGGTCCCACTGTTTTCTGCCAGTTCTGAGCTGATGGCACTGCTGGACATCTTCCGATTGCGAAGGGAAGTAAGTATGATGTGTCTTTCATCTGCTGCAGTAAGTTTCCTTGGCCGACCACTGCGTCTACGGCCCTCAACGTTGCCCGTTTCTTTGTGCTTCTTCAAAAGAGCTTGGACAGCACATCTGGAAACCCCTGTCTGCCTTGAAATTTCTGCCTGGGAGAGACCTTGCTGATGCAGTATAACTACAAACAAAAAAAAAAAAAAATATATATATATATATATATATATATATATATATATATATTTTTTTAAACGAAACTGGAAAGGCAGCTGCCGCTCCTCAGCAATCCTCACTAAAAACACACCAGCATGTGATTTAGTTGAAAAATACAGAAAGAACTATCGTCGCATCCAAAGAAAGGGGCAAGCCAACTTCCGAAGAGGAATATGCGAGCTAATAACTTACCAAAACAGTCTCAAAGAGAAAATTCTCATACAAACAATGCAAACAGCTTTTTAAATATGTGCTCAGGTCATGTGACACAAGGGTCATTTCTCAACTCATTTCTCAATGGTTGACATTTCGAGACTGAAAGGGAATTGGGATAGTTTATGCATGTATTCATAAGGAGCTTCAATCTAGCACAAATATTCAAATTAAGAATTAAACGCAAGCATACAACAGAACTCTACTTTTTCTTTTTTCATGGTTTGTCGTTTGTATTCTTACAATCAGTGAATACTCTGAAACCACAGGGTACATGAGACAAGAAATCATGATATTGGATAAGCTGGCATTCTGGCACCTGAGCCCAAACAGCATGTCAATAATATCTACAGAGCCGTCATAATTATTCTTAACTGTATCTTTTCACACTGTCATTTAGTTTCATGTACCACAATATAAAATAATTTATTTCCACTTCCCTCAGCAGTGGCACGTTCAAAATACATTCCTTCAACATATTTTTATCCACTGATGCCCGAGTGGCTATCTCCAGTGGATTAAACAGTAAATCAAGAGAAATTTTCTTTGTTTAATTGTTATGCGTGGTTTAGGCATTTTAGAAACAAACGTCCCTTCTCTTCGATCACAATTTTAATTCCCAAATTACTCTCTCAAAATTATACATCTGTGCAAGTGTTTGTCAGAGCTTCCGTTTCCCTTCAGATCATGTCTATGGTAACAGCTGAGCCTTGACAACTATAATTGCAAGTATTTATTTAAAGTATTTTTTTGTATAAACCTTCCAATTAAACAAAATGTCATTCTATGTTTGCTTTATAATGACTTTTCATTTTATATTTGCATATCGGTTTTTTTCATGTTACTTCGTAATTGTGAAAAACACGGGGCTCTACTCAGACTGTTTCTGTTTCTGTTAGTGCTATTGGCCAGCATCAATGTCAGTATAATCACTGCATGTTGATTAGCTGAGCTTTCAAAAATTACATAGTTGATCAGTATTAGAAATAATGATCACAATGTCTTTAGCCTTGCACCGCTTTCAGTATTTTCAGCTTCCTTGTTTATGGTAAATTGGTTAGATTTTATCATTTATGTTTTAAGGCTTATTTTGTATTCATAAATGTATCATGTACTGATATGTACTGTATTTCTGAAAGTAAGCCTCTTATATAAGCAATGAAAGATTAAGACTTTTTATTATCAACTTTGGAAGTAATTTAGTTATTAAAAATGATGCAACATTGGGCAATCAGCCCTTTCTAAAGTGAGTTATTTGTGCTCATGATGTTAATGACATGATTTCAGGCACTGTATACTTTTCTAAATAGCTTCAATCTGGCTGGAGACACCTTTAGATTCATAGCCATTGATCTGAGAAGAAATATGTGTGACGAGAAAGATATACAAGTGATAACAAGAGCTTTGTAGTACTTTAATGCTGCAGTTTTGGTGTCAGGAACAGCAATACCCTCCTTGGTATTCTTTCCAAATCACAGTTTGGGATTTGTTGGAACGCAAGTATCATTATTTTGGTCTGCTGCACCTGTGTCTGTATTAAATCACGCCTTCAGGGGTGTTTCAGGGATTACATGACATTGAAAAATATGTCTCAGATATCGTGCTAGACAATTACACGCAAGCACAGATATGTATGGCAAAAAAGAAACAGGCTATCGGAAAAAAAATTGTTTTTGCAGTTCTGAAAATCAAAGAAAAAAATGTATGTCCTCTATCAGTATAGCCTTGGGAAGCATCTTCCAGCATTACTACTACTTAATAATAATAATAACTGCAAGCCAACTATACCAGCATTCAGAAATGGAAACGTATTATATTACTTTTGCAGCTGCAATAGCCGCTAGCTTTGGGGAAAAGAAAAATTAGTTGATGTGGTTTTGATGGGACTGGTGTTATAGTTGACAACAGATTTGTAGAAAGATAATGCTACACATATGGATTTGTCTTTAATTTCATTTCTGCAAAATATTGTATAATAAATACACTGGAGAAAAAACACTTACAAATTGAATGTTACTATGTGTACTAGGATGTGCTGAGTACTTGTAATATTTGAGTATCTGATGTGTAAATTACATATGTATGATGCACAAATAAAAACATATCAATCTTAAGTCTAGAGATAGAGAACAGAGTTACTATCTGAGTAGGTTACTATAGGTAAATATATATTTCCTAACCATTATCAAATAATAAGCAACATTAATATGTTAGTAAACTAGTTGTTAACAGTTAATCAACTATAAACCTTTCTGTTTAAAAAAAAAAAAAAGCCTGACCCTAATTTTATACTTTGGCCTTTATTAAGTTCTCTAACATAGTGGATTTATTGCCCACCAAGCAAAATAATTAAATTCACGACTATATTGCTTTGTGATAACCCTTTATCACCATGGATGACGAGGTGTCTTGATTTAGCGATATGCATTTATCCATAATCCATATTTATGAAGTGATTAATGAACCATCTGTTACTGAGGTGCTCGCAATTTTGCTTAATTAATACTATACTACGCTATTACACTTGCTTTCCAGTATGTACTCTGTTCAACTTTGGGTTAAAGTTTAGCATTCAAGAACGTTTTGTATTGTATGTTCTCTGTGTATAGCTGGGCATGTTTAAATTGAACAGTATCCTTTGTTAATTGAAGTCTAATAAAAGCTATAGTGGTTAAGAGCTGGATGTAGCAACAGTATATATATACTGATATATATATATATATACAGTACTGTGCAAAAGTTTTAGGCAGGTGTGAAAAAATGCTGTAAAGTAAGAATGCTTTCAAAAATAGACATGTTAATAGATTATATTTATCAATTAACTAAATGCAAAGTGAGTGAACAGAAGAAAAATCTAAATCAAATCCATATTTGGTGTCACCACCCTTTGCCTTCAAAACAGCATCAAGCATCAATTCTTCTAGGTACACTTGCACACAGTTTTTGAAGAAACTCGGCAGGTAGGTTGGCCCAAACATCTTGGAGAACTAACCACAGTTCTTCTGTGGATTTAGGCAGCCTCAGTTGCTTCTCTCTCTTCATGTAATCCCAGACAGACTCGATGATGTTGAGATCAGGGCTCTGTGGGGGCCATACCATCACTTCCAGGACTCCTTGTTCTTCTTTACGCTGAAGATAGTTCTTAATGACTTTCGCTGTATGTTTGGTGTTGTTGTCATGCTGCAGAATAAATTTGGTGCCAATCAGATGCCTCCCTGATGGTATTGCATGATGGATAAGTATCTGCCTGTACTTCTCAGCATTGAGGAGACCATTAATTCTGACCAAATCCCCAACTCCATTTGCAGAAATGCAGACCCAAACTTGCAAGGAACCTCCACCATGCTTCACTGTTGCCTGCAGACATTCATTCGTGTACGCTCTCCAGCCCTTCGGCGAACAAACTGCCTTCT
This sequence comes from Acipenser oxyrinchus oxyrinchus, assembly GCA_030684275.1. Classification (NCBI taxonomy): domain Eukaryota; kingdom Metazoa; phylum Chordata; class Actinopteri; order Acipenseriformes; family Acipenseridae; genus Acipenser; species Acipenser oxyrinchus. The sequence goes on from CM060252.1 coordinate 56,587,709, forward strand.
GCTACAGCCAAATATTTCAAATTTTGACTCATCAGTCCAGAGCACCTGCTGCCATTTTTCTGCACCCCAGTTCCTGTGTTTTCGTGCATAGTTGAGTCGCTTGGCCTTGTTTCCATGTCGGAGGTATGGCTTTTTGGCCGCAAGTCTTCCATGAAGGCCACTTCTGACCAGACTTCTCCGGACAGTAGATGGGTGTACCAGGGTCCCCCTGCTTTCTGCCAGTTCTGAGCTGATGGCACTGCTGGACATCTTCCGATTGCGAAGGGAAGTAAGCATGATGTGTCTTTCATCTGCTGCAGTAAGTTTCCTTGGCCGACCACTGCGTCTACGGTCCTCAACGTTGCCCGTTTCTTTGTGCTTCTTCAAAAGAGCTTGGACAGCACATCTGGAAACCCCTGTCTGCCTTGAAATTTCTGCCTGGGAGAGACCTTGCTGATGCAGTATAACTACCTTGTGTCTTGTTGCTGTGCTCAGTCTTGCCATGGTGTATGACTTTTGACAGTAAACTGTCTTCAGCAACCTCACCTTGTTAGCTGAGTTTGGCTGTTCCTCACCCAGTTTTATTCCTCCTACACAGCTGTTTCTGTTTCAGTTAATGATTGTGTTTCAACCTACATATTGAATTGATGATCATTAGCACCTGTTTGGTATAATTGTTTAATCATACACCTGACTATATGCCTACAAAATCCCTGACTTTGTGCAAGTGTACCTAGAAGAATTGATGCTGTTTTGAAGGCAAAGGGTGGTCACACCAAATATGGATTTGATTTAGATTTTTCTTCTGTTCACTCACTTTGCATTTAGTTAATTGATAAATATAATCTATTAACATGTCTATTTTTGAAAGCATTCTTACTTTACAGCATTTTTTCACATCTGCCTAAAACTTTTGCACAGTACTGTATATAGTAAGACTGTTGCATTGAACACCACATTTTCTCTAATGCATTAACTACTAATTCAGCATGTTTAAATAGGACAATTGAAAAGGTATATTATTACATTACATTATTCTGCTGTAGTCGTTGCTATGTAATATATGCAAAGTGTATGAGGTACAATATATAGGATGTTTGCATTCTTTGACTCATCTGGTAAACAAAAACAAGCAGGTTCTGAAGTGGTATAATCCTTAGGAATGTCACACTTTGTTGCTTGGTGCTGTTATTATGCATTCCTGTTTATGAGTCAAAACATTCCAAGGTGGTAGCTGAACACAGTTTCCATGGCTACCGTTAGTGTAAAACGAGAACTCATTTTCATTGTACTTAAAATGTTTTCAGATATTTTTAAAGTTTACCAAACAAGAAGTGGTGCGAGTATAAAAAGTGTTTTTTAGCTGTTTACTGTGCACACTGGTCATCTTCAAGTCAGCTTTACTTAACTGACTATAATTTTTCAACACAATCAGCTTTATTACACAGCACCTGCACACAGGACCTGCCTTCTATACACACTACCTGGGAACATTAGGCTGATAGATTAAATGCGCTTTCTTTCCCATTCACGCACGCTTTATTTATCTTCTAAAGAGCCTTGGTTGTTTTGAAGTCTTCAGCTTTTTATCTGCTTGGAGAAAATGGATCAAAGTGCTCTTTAAATTGATTCCATTTCAGAACTATTAAACCCAGGAGCTGGATGTATCCGGAACAATGCTGCACTGCTAAATTTAATCTGTTGTTTCCCACCCCAGTTTATTGGTGTTTCTGTTGGAAGTAAGTCAAGCAGATACTCTCCTTTTCCTATCCGTCATCAGGTTGTAATCACTGTTTGTCTTGCGTGGTTTTTTTCAGGTGAGTTTCTTCCAGTTTGTGTAAACCTGTGCTTTTTCTATCAAGACTGTAACACTAGCCTTAAAGGCATGGTGCATGAGTCCCTTCAGTAAAACAAAATGAAATAAAGCACTTACAAGCACCTCTCTGACAAACCTCTCAGTACAAAGGCCATGAAATTCCACCACTGTGCATGAATCCTTTTGAAGCCTAAAACGAGGGCAGTAATCTGGAAGTTTGTAAATTAAAAGGACTTTTATATTTTCTTTTTCATATGTTTTTTGAAAGAACAGCCTTAATGGCAAACATTAGTCTAATAACTTGCAGTATCAGTTATAAACATAAGAATTGTCAGACGTTAGGAAGAAACAATCAATGATCAGCATGATTTCTAAAGCCATAGTTTAGCTGGAAATGGAATATGAGACACACAGTGGTGGGCGCAGCTAGTGTAGTGAACAGACAGATGTATTGCTTAAGGGAGGATAATATTAAACCCAGGTATGGGACTTAGTGTCAACAAGAAGTATGCAGACAGCTCTGCCAGTAATTAATGAGAGTGAGGACTAACAGCTACTTTACCTTTCAAGGCATGTAGGGAATTCTATTTAGCTTGATTTGCAAGTATTTAAGAAGTCATTTTCCTATTTGTGAGCTTCACAGATGAAAGTAGAATTTTAATCTTCGCTGAGTGTTATATGTTGGTGAACTGAGTATTGAGTTAAATAAATGACACCTACTACTCAATGACGAAACAGGATTATGCTACAAAACCAACCACAGTAATCCTCTACTCTCCAAACTAATTGGGACCAGAATGGGTTTCATAAAAACGATATGTCTGGATAGTTGAAATATTACTGAAAGATTATGTCTGATCAATAACACACAACGTACAGTACCTAAATCCTGTAGACAGAGCACTCTGTAGCGCATTTCCTGTGACATCAGGGCTGAAGAACATAGGACACTTCATGACAGGTTACTGGGAGTCTGTTCAAATAACCAAGGTATTTGTAAAATCAATGTTTGAAAAATCAAGGTGGAAATCACTACCCAGACCTAAATACTTATTTATGAAGGATTCTTAGTATCAAAAAATGTTAAAAGATGCCATTAGATTTTTTTTTGGGACAGTGTTTGTATATGTTCAACCTGGTCTGGTACTCTGCTTCTTTCAAATTACAGTTAGAATTATGGTATTTAAGTCCTGTGTCTTTTCATTAGTGGATACAGCTGAATGTTCCCTGTAGATTTTTGGGGATGTGTTACACATTTATGAGTCACATTTAGAAAACACCAACAGATTCTGTTGCACACACAGGATGTGTTGGGTGTTCAGTGAGTGGTCTTGATTGCTTCAACCTAAATAAGGTTGCAAAGCACAGGAAAGTAATGGATTACATTGATAGTTTATAGATACATTGATGTATAAATCTTTTAAACATAATCTGTTACCTTTTATCACCTTTTTAACATGACAGAGTTACATTAAGTTTTAATAACATTTTATGGATGATATATTTTTTATTTGATTGAAGAAAATCAGCAGTTTGATTACAGATTGCATCTTTCTTCCTGTCATTAATTCATTGAGCGTAAGCAGGAACTGTAAGACATGTTAACTGTCTGTTTTATGTACAACACAGGCAGGAAGACTTTCATGTTCTTTGGAAGAACTGCTTAAAGAGCAACGCAACTTTATTTATCTCTGCAAAAAAAAAAAACTACACTTAGCTGACTTTGCCTTCAGGGCTTAAGGGTGTGGGCTTCCTCCTCACAAACTTCTTAACGGCACTTCTTCTCAAATCAAAAGAAGTTAAATTGATGAAAGCAATTAAACAATTTGTTTAGGATGATGTGTGTTTTGGGTCTTTTCAAGAATTTTAGTAGGTTTGTCTGAAATTCTATACCAGGGGTTTCTGAACCGTGTCAAAGTAATGAGTTTAAAGTAGATACTTGGAGGTGCCGGAAATGTTGGCAAGTGGAGCAAAGAAATTAGGTTTTAAAGTAGAGTCAGGCAAGGTTCTAAGCAGGAGGTTTCCAAGTTATTGCAAAACAATCTGTAACCGAGTAAACCACATATGTCTGTAACTCTAAAAATACATGCAAATATATTTAGAGTATCTTTTAAGACATGCTGTATACTTAGTCTTGAAGATGAATAGTTTACATTTATGTTTTTGTATAAATATAGTGAAGTCTGTTAAACAAGTTATATGGACAAGATCAGGGACAGCAATATGCAAAGGATGATTAGCTAAATAATGAAGGGATATACATTTATTATTTCAAAAAGCTGTGCAAATTCTGAAAGTTCTTTTTACAGCGATTTTACTTAACCGTTTAAGGAGCAGTGACAAGCATAGTCTGTAACAAATGTTTTGCTTTTGGGTTGCTAAGTGTCTAAACATTTTACATCACCAGTAGAAACCACAAATCCTTGAAGCATTAAACCTGTTCTCAGCTTGTAGAATTAGTTGCTTTTGTTTTATGAGGTTAATTCATGTTTGAAAGAAAATGACTTGAATCAGAATCCTACCAACAAAAAGTTCAAAGCGAAGTTACTATTGGGGCGCAGATATTTACTAAAGAATACAATACACTATTTAAGTGTCTTTTTTCCCCCCCGAGATGAAATTGTTAAAAAAAGATGTGTTCCCAATACTATATCTATTGGTTAGCACTACCTTCTATTAATGTTTTTTGTTTTCTATTTTTTATTTCAACTAAGTACTGAACACCCAACAAGGTTTTAATAAAGGACCCAATATCTGCATGCATAGGGGTGTTGTTCGGCATGAGGCCGTTAAACTGCCAAGGCCTGTAGATTTTGGAGCATATATATTAAACACGTGGGGTGTGTTATTACTTTCAGAAAAAAAATGGCATGGTTGTCAAGTGAATCAGGCAGAAAAGATATGGTGACATATCTGCACAGGTTGGAACACTTGTTACCCACTGAGATTGCTCCCCTGTATTGTTGCCATTTTATAAGTTTACTTATAATCTAGGGCTAGCAAAGGAATGTAAAACAAGCAAGTGATTGGTCGAGCAAGGTTCCAGCTGTCCATATATTGGATGGATATTGTAAATCACTGCGCTGCCTCACAGAATTGAAAGTATCGGTAGCCATCTTGTTTACAGTTAGAGATGTACAGCTGTAACTATGAAACTGAATGACCAATTACCTGCAAAAAACCCAAAGTAGTAAGTAGACCTTCCGATTTGGATGAAGAACAATTAAATGAACTGGAAGATAGTAAAACAGAAAAAATACCAAAAATAAATTCACTTCAAACACAAAAAGACATTTCTGGACATTATCCGCCCCTCTCTGACACAGACCTTGAACAAATTATCAAAAATAAAGAAGTACTTTCGTTTACATGTTTTAATTAAATTAAATTACTAAGCTTAGTGTGTAGTTCAAAGTTATACATGGGGCTGCTTTATTGGCGTAAGGATATTTAATTAAAAAAACAAATATTTTTTTGCCCTAAACATGATTTATGTTTTTTTTTTCTTCAAATCCACTGTTTTTACCTGGATTATAAATGCAATAAGGCCCTTCAGGATCTCTGTATATGTCAAATATACAGACTTCTCGGGGGTTGGAGGCACAACGCCCCGAGGCATCCGTATATTCGACGTATACGGACGCCAAGTTGGCCCTTATTCAACTAGTCAAAAAAGTTAGGCATCATTGTATATTTAGAGAACCACTTATTGGGATGCCAGGAATTGCTAGACAATGAGTCAAAACAATGAGTCAGAACACTCCGCTGTAATTTTAACCCTTTGCGGTCCTATGTCGGACCTGGTCCGACATTGCAATTTTCCCTTTCCGGTCTAATGTCGGACCCTGTCCGACATCATCAAAAACACGTAAAAAACAGGTCTCTAGTCATTTTTTCTCTGGAAAAAGCTGAGAATATCACAGACATTTGCATGTACTTTTTTTAGATGTTATAGTAATAAAATAATGACTTGGATTGCATTATTGAGGAGTTATCAGTTATCTGCATTATCGGTATGCACTACTATGAAGAGGTATGTGAAAAATACAGCGAACAAGGGGTGGGGCAGGTCTGAAGATGCAGTACTGAGTGTCCTGTTGATATGCAGTGCCTTTTAAACCTATTTTGACTGTGAAAAAAAATACTTTTAAACAGCGCGTCTAAAATAAACTGCGCATGTGAAAATAAATTGGACCTGACGCGCCTGAGACGCGCTGAATAAATGGACCGCTAAGGGTTAATTTATTTATTTAACATCCAATTAGGCTGACTGGCTAGGCCATACACTTTTCCTTGCTACGGTCAGTGATACTGTTTTCATTTTGTTGTGTTCTTACTGTCTCACTCTCCACTCCCTCCTATTAGCCTATTTAAGGTGTCCCTGCTCTGCACCAAACCTGACTGTATGAAAGTCAAGGTCAACTACAATACTGTAGAGCCTTCATTAAGAGGGCACTATCACTATTAGAAAAGTTTTTTTTGCTCTTATTATTTTCTTTAAAACAACACTTTAAAACCTAGATGTACTGCTGAGAAAAGTTTTAGTCCTGAAAATGTTCATTAAGGATCACATACATAAAAATAAATAAATAAATAAATAAAAACATTTTGCTTTTCAGAATTGCTTATAGTTTATCTGGACAGTGCCAGATATCTGAATGGAGCAATATTACTGAATTGTCCATGTCCGCTTGTTGTTGAAAGATGCTGCGCTCCATTGGAGCTGACAGGCTGTGATTGGCTGGTTTTGGTGGATAATAAAATACATTTGGACCGATTGTGTCTTTGTTTGATTTCATTGTAGCAATTCAAAATGAAAAAGCCGAGACTTTCGCGGATTGATTTTAAATTTGATTCACAATTGATGTCTATTGTCTGATAGAAGCCCGCTATAGCTGGAAGCTGATTGGCTGATGATACGGAAGTATTTTCTAATTAAGCAATCTGATAAGGCCCACCTTGAGCCGAGCTGAAGGCAATAGTAGAGCCCCCTATGAGGGTGATAGTAGAGTCCTCCTATGAGGGTGATAGTAGAGTCCTCCTATGAGGGTGATAGTAGAGTCCTCCTATGAGGGTGATAGTAGAGCCCTCCTATGAGGGTGATAGTAGAGCCCTCCTATGAGGGTGATAGTAGAGCCCTCTTGTGAGGGTTTGTGACGGAAATATAATGAGTTCTGGTTGTAAATCTCCCTCTCGACCTATGAGGGTACTAAGTAGCGAAAGGGAAAGGCTTTGGACAGGTTGGCCTAACAGTTCATTCCCTGGGTCGGGAAGTCAGTCAGCCTGGAAGAAGGCGAGACTCCAGTGCGGGAACGTATTGACCTGGAAGGTAAACGAGGGAGCAGCTGCAGGCAATAGAATCAGCTGCAATCGTTTACCAAGGGGTCATGCATAATCGCATAAATGGGGCCAGAGAATTGTAAATCTTTTCCTTCGCTTGGGTTTCAGAGAGACGAGGAAACTGGAAGGACTGGGAGATTTCCCCAAACTAAAAATAGAGAAAGGAGTTTGTGAGTGTTTTGTTTGTTTTGTCTGTTTAGTAACTGTCTGTGTTTTTGTTATATAGCACTAGACGGCTAACCACCAATCCGGAGCTGTCGCCAAGGGCTAGCACCTAACCGGATCACCACTGCACTACCGTCACGATTAAACATTGTTATCAGGACTTGTTTCACCAATAGTACGTATTAAACTGTACTTCACCACAAGCACTGAGAGCACTCACTTTGGACTTGTGATCGTGTGTGTGTCTAATTATGTGTGTTTCCTACTGTGCTTATTGTTTGCGGGACTGCAACCCTTCTTTTCATTACTGTGCAATACACATTGTTGTGTATTGCCAGCTCTTTATTATTTACTGGCTGGTCATCAGACGATTGGATTTATAAGCATTAAACCCTAACTTTGTTGTCTGTGTGTTCTTGGAATCACTGCATCCGCACCGCACCTGCTATACACCTGCTAACAATTACCACTTTGCCACAGGGTTGCATTGTTATCAGAAAATGGATACATGAAAAAAAATACATTTTACGTCTTTCTGTTTGTTGCTGAAAGTAATCAGTCTGCATCCAGTTGTTTACTTTCACAACTTGTCATTCAAACCGGAGACTAATAGTGAAGAAGTAGACTTTAATAACCGGAGACTAATAGTGAAGAAGTAGACTTTAGTCTACATTGAAAGACATTCAGAGGGTGTGTACTAGAATGGAAGATAAAAGGTAAATTATATAAATGAATACTGTATTTACATATTTTCTGGCTGACTGATTTGGAACGGAATAAACATAGCTTGAAAGATGTCAAGGTTCTTTACCGGAGATTAGGGACCTCATATTACCTAGTCATTTGATCAATTCATTTTCTAATACGTAGTAAAAAACCTGGACTGTGACCAAACCCTTGTTTATAGCCGATGTGTAGCAGATATAACTCTTGAGTTGAAATTAACCTTTTTTTTGCAGGCTACTGACCTTAATATAAAACAGCATATAGTAAAAAACTGACAATATATCTCCTGTTTAACTACATTTCCGTGACCAATGCTTAAAATAAACTTTCCACAATAAACTTTATAGCAATGCATCAGTCAGTGTTTAAAGATCTTGTGAAGCAACACACATTAAAACAGAAATGAGTTTTTCAACATTGTTTGGTTTTTCACTCCAGTGTGCAATGCAGCTAAATGAATGATGGTTTCATTATGACATTCTTGGCAATAGAACCTTCATTGTTTTCAGTGTGGTTTACAGCAGTGTGTGTTATTAGGTTGTACATATTGTAATAATTGTGTGGCTTTCTAGCCAACTTCTGACAGGCAGTTGAAACATGGACTATAAAGTACCCATTTTACCTATCAGGCTGAATTAAAACATATGTAAAAACTGAAGGCCTACTGTTAATCTGTCAGGATAGATTATAGGTTGGCATGAAAGATAATCCCAGAAAGTATTTCATATTTTGTTTTGTATTGAACATAAAAAAGAAAGAACATTTGGCAATACTTATGTTTAATCCTAGCACCTGTTGCAGTTGGGGAAATTTTCTTCTTCCAACCATAGCATAAAACTTTCTTTCCGATAATGGATTCAAATTAAAATTTAAAAAAAAAGTTTTACCATTTAGGCAATACTTTATATAACTATGATTTTCTTCAGACAGAAGCAGTGTGTTGAAGGAGTGGTAACCAAGTTTTAAAATCTTATTATTACTATATTTTCACTTCCTTTTTATTGTTTGCTTATTTGGCTTTTTTGGAATGTGCAAATGTCTTGAAGGTAGTCATCTCCATCAGGGCACAAGTGTAGCATTTTTGGTTAGATTTGATCTACAGCAATACTTAAGTAGACTACAGATCCCAAAGTCCTAATAAAGTGTACAGACGATGTATTTGTCTTAGCAGAAGAAACTTTAAATATGTATTTATTTATTTATTTATGAAGTCTATTAAATACCAGTCCTTTATTTAGCTTCGCTATTTTTAAAAGTCACCCATTACAGCATGTTCCTCTAGTTCTGCTTCTTCAAAGGCAATATACAATATGCATTCATAATCATGATAAGCACTTAATGATTTTAAAGTAATCTACAGATCACTGCTCATGACCATGAGTTAATTCATAATCATAGGATTTACACATAGTTCAAAAACATTTATTTGTTTATTCCTTTGCTTTTTTCTAGACATTGAAATCAGTTACATGATTCAGCTGTTGACAGAAGCCCTGCCGGTGTAAATAGCAGTATCTGTGAATGTAACTTTGGCAGGGATGGGGCTAAATCTTAACGGTAAAATCTTGGGCCACAGCGCTATCCTGCTACAGATGTCATTAAGACCAGATAAAAGTGATTACCATGTACTAATTAAACACAAATGTGTCTCTATAGACCTACTTGCAGAGGTATCATTTTCACAGGAGTATAGTAAATCAGTGTGGTGTTAAAACCACAAGCTGTACAGTTAATGACAAGAATTTAAAAGAAGGGAAAGCAATAATCAAAATTTAAATTGCTAGTCCACATCTGGCAGGCAAGTTATTTCAACTCTTTTGGTAGATGGTATGTATTTTATTGATTATAATACACAGTATTCATGTATTTGCTTATATATTTAAAAAAATGTTTTTTGGAGATGTACAAGTGCTAAACAGAAACTATGTAGATGACAAAACCAAGATTGCTTACAATATGTGCATTGGTGGCATGCTGCCGAGAAAGAATTGCTTACAATTAATTTTCATTTTTGAAAATGTACCCTATATTCAGAATTATTGCTTGTTATAGTACATGTGCTTGTAGCAGGGCACTGTTTTACATGTCATTTACATGTTTGGAGGGGGACTCTTGGATTTTTAAGGTTCAAATGTACAGATCTGTCAATGTATGTGTGCAAGTGTAAAGGGGGAAGTGTTACGAGTGTCCTGAGCACCGCCTTGGAATGGAAGGGTTCCATGGTAGTTAATCCTGCGGAGCTGACTGTCTCCTCCTCGATGTCAACAAGCACAAGCTTTCGCTCAGCGCCCGTCTGTGTAGCAATGGCCGTGCAGTAGCCTCGAGCTGTGGCGCAGACAGACCTCCCAATCAGCTCAGTGCCAGGCAAGCCTAACTGCTCCATTGGTTGCCCAGCAAAGTGTCTCCTGTTCCGCATCCCAGCTGCACACATTTGCACTGGAAAGCAAGTTTCCTGCACATACTGTTTACACACATCATTTTATTGTATAGATGTTTATTTCAATGAACGCTTGTGACTCTTGTGAACTACTTGTTGAATTGATTTGAAAATGTGTATAGGGCTTCATCATGGTGGGGGAATAAAACTGTCACAATTTAAGATTGTTTAAAAATAAGATTCCCCAATGCTATGAGCTATGTCACTTATAAGCTCTGCTAATCAAATGAAGCCTTTAGATTTTTTTAACCATTAAGTTATTTTTAAACAGAAGCAATAACTGATTTATGATGTCACGTTCCTTAAACAAATGCAATATTTACAGTACTATAATGGAAATAAATGCTTTATTGTTTTTTTTTTTAATGAATGTCAGTATCTGTTTCTGGGTGAAAGTCAAAAAGATTTTTGCAGAATCTGTATATTACCCACACACACGCACTGGACATGATGAAACAAGCAAATATGTACTGTGATGTGACAAATTTAATACAGACTATACTTTTGATAAGAAACTTTCACACCCCTGGTGACAGAAACCAGACATCAAAGCATGATCATTTTGGAGCGAAAGTATTGTGTCGCTCCACAAGAAATTGTGTTCAGTGTGTGGCATCCTTTCTAAACAATGACAATGGACAATGCAAAAGATTTGGAACAAATATTACAGTGGTGCTGATAAGATAGCCCACCACTATGGTGCTAAAAAGTACAAATATGAAAGATTAAAAATATGAATGTTACCACTGAACAGTACCATTCCTCTATTTAAGGTAAAGAAATACTTCAAACACCCTTTAATAACTTTTTTTTGGTGAAAGTTAAAGTTTTAAATAAAATGTTTAAACCAAAAAAAAAATACAATTAATTTGACATAGTAATATATGATGATAAACCTGCATGAATATCTGACAATTTCATTACAGAATAACCATATTAAAAATATTTCTCTGTTTGCTACTCTGCTGAAAGATTAAAAATGTTTAATCTTTCCGAGATACCAAAACAGTGAGAAAGATAAAAGAATTGCCATGTCACATTTCTCTAAACACATCTTATTAGTGATGTATGTGGCAGAAGCTGGTAATATAACATGGTGGTCCTGACACCAATCTACTTTGTATGAATCTTTTGATGTTTAGCAATCAATGACACCCCCCACCCCCACGCACACACAAACACACACGCACACACGCACATACGCTTACACACATCCAATTATCGACCTGATAACATCTGACTTTAATCTTAACATGAATATGATTCTTGGTATTACTGTTAAGTGACAACAAGCAATAACAAGTATTGTGTTATGTTGTTTACTGCATGGGAAACTTTGTAGTATGAAATTAAAAACAACACCTAATGATAGCATTTTTTTCATTCAGGACATGCCCTACAATGTGTGTGTAACTCTTGATTTTATCAGATAGAACCTTTTATCATTTATTGTGGTGACCTGGTCCTCATAGCTCATTTATGTGTTTACAAAGCACTTCGTGCAAATTTGAACAAAACATAGATTACAGTTCATGTTTACATTCCTGTGTGCAGCTGCTTTGTTGTTTTTCTGGCTTCAGTGTCTACTTTTGCATATCTATCTAGTGACAAATAATGAATAAAACATAACATAATCTGTTGTTGAGTGTCTTACCAGGTAAAACTTTGGCCATGTGGTGTGCAGGGTGAGTCATACAGTCAGGGAAGCACAGGTTCACATCCTGGCGGTGCGAAGTCACTGGTCTCTGCTGGAGATTTCAGAGGGAGCTTCTCTTTGCCTCTGGCAAAACCGTCAGGGACTGATGCTCTCCTTATTGAGCTACAGCGTACCTTACTGGCCATATGCCTTGGTGTAAAGAGACAATTGGCTTGGTCGTGGGATCAGAGGATTTACACTGACTTTCGGTTCTACTGAGCTGCTGTGGGGAATCAATTTTTTTTCTGCCTCAACCAGCAACTAGTCAATGCCATACCATAGTTACACCTGTAAATTGTGGAACGTGGTCTGGACACTTGCAAGTCACAGCTTCCCCCCCCCCCCCCAAAAAAAAAAAAAACACAACTATATCGGAAAGTTTACCTTTTACTTTATATTAATTGCTCTTTATGTTTAACTTTATTCAACTTTATTCTATTTTCTCTGTACTCGATATTTCAATTATCTTATTTATTAAAAAAAACACTTTAATTTATGTGACAAATTGCTGCTCAACATATGTAGCACCTAGGAGGGGCACTCGTTCTTTCTGATCGGGGTAGGATCAGCCAGGCAGATTACCAGAAGGAAAATATAAACTAGACCACACTACTATGTCAGGCAATGAACATCGTTTTATTAACACTAGAAGCCCCGTGGCGGTTATTTTGGCGGTTTTGGTTTTAAAATGTAATTTTCTCCAGTTGTGTAACACATATAGGGCTGTGCGTTCATGTACCTTTCTGTCTGTATGTATTAAATATTGTAGCGTGTAGCTGTGTGTCCTGGAGCTGTCTATCCGAGCTAAACCATTTTAATAAGAGAGCGTCCATTTGCCTGGTGTTCCAATGCTTCAATAAATATAGCAGTTTCCACTGCTTTAAGCTGCATCCTGTGCTGTCTCCATTTCTTCCTGCTGCTGACCAGATATGCCACCACTACAATAGATAGCAGATTGTTAAGTATCTTGAATGTGAATTGAATGCATTAATTGCTAGATTACTATTTCTAGAAATCGGATAAGGTGTTAAATGACAATGAGTACCGGGTGCATTTAACAGATCTAATGAATTCTCTTTTCAATATGCTCTGATGAAGACAACATGTCGAAACACTTCAGTATACCTGTTTTTACCTTGTTTTAATGAATAAAGTATGAATAATTGACACATTTTTTATAGACTTTTATTTAGCAGGAGTTGCTGTCTTTTCTCTTTGGTGGTGGCAACATCTAAGAAATGTTTCCTATTTTAACTTTCCTGGGACAAAGCACCTCATGTCTGATTAAATGGACTGAAACATCTCTGTAGTGCCAGCATCTATATTTTCTACAATTTTCTACATATACAGTATATATACACATGTACTGTATATACTGATGCACAAAAGAAACGCAACACTCAGGTCTAATGGCTTTAATCAAATATTTTAAACAGAGATATCAAACAAAATCACAGAAAATTTGAACAAAAATACAGGTCAAAAAATCATGATAAGTTTTCAGTATAAAATGTGGCACACTGTCAAAATGAAAACATTACAACTTTAGTATCGGGTATGACCTCCCTGAGCATTAACACAATCCTGGCAGCGTTGATGTATAGACCTGATCAGAACTACTGTCCTGTCTCCCTCTTACCCTTCCTCTCTAAAACCCTCATGTGGGCAGTACACCGCCAGCTCTCTGCTTTCCTGTCTAACCACTCTCTGCTCAACCCTCTCCAATCTGGTTTCCACTCTGCTCACTCCACTGAAACTGCTCTCCTGTCTATCACTAACTCGCTAACTCTGCCCGTGCTGCCTCTCTCTCTTCTGTCCTAATTCTCCTTGATTGTTGCCGTTGATTGTTGCCGTTGACACTGTGAAACTACAGTACTAACGGACCACTGAGATGGTTCACAATGACCTCTAGGCATTCAGAGCAGAAAGGAGACGGGACAGACAGTAAGTATGAAAACTACACAAACTAGAGATGATTTCTAAATGATTCTTTTTGGTAAGAAAATAAAAAATACTGAGTGGTTTTACCAATGTTTATCCTATATAAATTTATTTCAGTCAAACTCAGATTTTTGGGGAATTCGATATTTAACTAGCTTTACCAATTAATATCGAAAAGTAGCAAGCCGAGTATTAGTTACAAAACCACTGCCAAAAATGAGTGACATTCTTCCTATTTTCTTTAATATATTTGGGGATGAAACTCCAGATAACTGGTACAACACCAACTTTCTAAGTGAAGACAGCAGTCCAGCTGAAAAAAAATACAAATAAAATAAGTGCACCAGCAACTGTCAATAGTAACACATAACAACAGATGAGGAACAGCTAAATGAAAAAGAAGAAAACAAAGATTGCAACATGGGCTGTTAATGTACTTAAAGACTAGTTTAAAGAAAAAAATATGGACATTCATTTTAAGGAAATAAGTCAAAAAAATCTCAACAACATAAGGGAATTTTATGCCAGTGCAAAAAGTTAAACTGGGGACAAGTATTCAGTCTCCAGTTTTATAACACTGAGCTGGACTAAATAGATGTTTTAACAGTAGAAGTTTTAACATCTCTGCTGACAGCGAGTTTAAAACCAACAAGAATGTATTCCTGTCAGTCATGAAAACTTTTAGAAAAGCAGGTAAAGTCCAGACACCAACCCCCAATTTACCGGCCTGGATTTGAAGCGTCTGTGGGAAAGTGAGGCACTGTCCCCCGACACCGCAGTCGGATTGGTGCGTAAAGTTTGGTTTGATCTTGTACTTAATCTGGCACGACTTGGATGCGAGGGTGTCCGACAATTAACAAAAACATCTTTTGAGATCCGAAAGGATGAAAACGGACTTGAATATGTGTCCTCACATATAACAAGGACACAAACTCACCTCAAGATACAGCTTCAGCATCCATGGTTAAAGAGGGAGAAAGAGAAAGAGGGAGTATCTTTAAAGGAAAATTACAGAAGCAAGGACAGTCTGAATTCGTCAACATGGGAAAGAAAGGGTTGTCATGCTTTATAAAATTTTCCAGTACATCCCCTTAGTATGAACTTGATTTTTTCCAATGTACGGGAATGCATAAGATCCCTGATCCAATTAACATAAGAGGGTGGAGCAGCTTGCTTCCTGACTGTAGCCTAGATAGGGGAACATTGTTAGATACCACACCAAAAAGTGCAATGAGTGGAGTAGGGTCAATGGGCACTTGTTAAGTTTGAGAGAGGGTCTCAAAGACAGAGGTCCACTATGGAGCCAACCTGGGACATGACCAGAACACATGGATGAGAGAAGAGGGAGCTAGTTTGCATCTGTCACAAGTTGGATCCAGTTCAGGGTAGGTTCTGGCCAGTTTGACCTTTGACAAGTGAATGCGATGTAACATTTTAAATTGAATGAACCCATGTTGAGTGCAAACTGAAGAGGAATTCACACAGGCAAGAATGGATTCCCAATTGTCATCTGTGAGGTTGAAATCTAAATCCTATTCTCATATTGGTTTTATTGGAGAAATTCTTTGCAGATTCTGGGAGATTTCTTGTGCCAGATAAATGAATAAACTATTTGATCTAGGGTTTTAAAAAAAAAAACGCTTTGGTAATAAAAACAAGGATACTTTGAAAAAGCTAGAGTAACTTAGGGAGTGTGTTCATCTTGACAGAGTTAATGCTAGGGAAAGAGGTAGAATGGACCGACAAAGAAAGTCTTGTTTAATGCGCTCTCTAGGGGAGTAGAGTTAGATTTTAAAAAAAGCTTGTTGTACTTTCGTGTAACTGAGATTCCCAGATAGGTGAAACTATTGGATGCAATTTTGAAAAGGAAATTATCAAGGGGACAAAGGAGGGCAGCTGGATTGATAGGGAAGATTTCGCTCTTGTGTAGGTTGAGTTTATATCCAAATTGTTCTAATACAGCTAAGGCATGGGGAAGAGAGGAGATAGGATCAGAAATATATAAAAGAATGTCATCAGCATAGAGAGATACCTTCTGCTCTCAACTCTCCCAAATTACTCCCCTTACATCCTGATTTTCACGCTGGGATATCGAAAGAATTCAATATTTAACAAGCTTTACCGAAAAGGAAGGGAGAGAGAGGGCACCCTTCTCGTGTACCCCGGTGTAGAGGGAACTATTTAGATTGCATGTTATTTGTGCAAACAGAGGCTGAGGAGGAGGTATATAACAGCTTGATCCATTAAATAAAATTGGGACCAAAGCCAAACCGATGTAGAGTAGCAAATAGGTAATCCCACTCGACATGGTCAAAAGCCTTCGAGTGAAACAATAACCTCAGACAAAGGAGAAGAAGGAGTATATTTGATATTGAACAGACAGTGAAGATTAAAATAAGTTTTCTTCCCTGCAAAAGCCCTGTCTGGTCAGAGTAGATTATGGAGGGCAGAACTGATTCAAGACGGTGTGCTAGGGTCTTAGCAAGAATTTTAAAGTCTGATTTAAGAAGCGTTGTCAAGTGACTTTGGATTATAAACACAAGCATGGATACGGCGCCACAACCCCGACACCCTGGAAGATGCTGTGAAACTGGAAGGATTTTGAGACTCCCTGCTCTCCGCCAACACTGGCCTACTCACCGCTCCAGTTCAACGGAGCAGTCGAGCACCACCTCCTCTCTCCGCTCCACCCACAACACCGGGACTGAGACCTCCTAGACTGCCGACCCCAATGGGCAACCTTGCTTCCCCTCAGGTCAGGTGATTCAATTCCAACAAGGCAGGTTTCAAAAGCATTTATGGAATCCTCCACCTCCCATACTTTCTCGGTGACTTGAATGGGAGCAATTGCTAGCTGAATTTTGGTCCGAAGGGTAGCGATCTTGCCTCGTTTAACTTCCTTCAAGCATCATGGAGCTGTAGCCAGGCACCGCAGTGCTCTCTCCTCCATCAGCGTTCAACCCAGCAGCGAGGGTAGTTGGATCAGCAGCCATCAACTTTTTGCTTGACGGTTTCGGAGGCATTGCAAAGTAAATTAAACTGACAACAGCCGATAAATAAAATAAAATAGAAGAATTTAAGTTCACTTTGGTGCATTAGACAAAAAAAAGATTGATTGCTTTTCACCTCTACTCCATAACCGGCCCCCTAGTCGTCTCACCTATATATGGATCTTTCTTAATTATTGCAGTTACTGAATTAACGATTCCTTCCTCGCTATCTCAGATAACTCAAATTTCAATGTGTATCTTGGGATACACAGTGATGCTTTGTTGGAAACAGAAGGGGTGACTGTTTGCACCTAGTTACACTCACCCTGGTTTGCAATGTGCAAAGGAGAAGAGATACTTGAAGTAGATATTGATTGGCTGTTTGATTGATTTACTGCTTAACTGAGTGGATGGAAGGTTTCCTTTATCTAATGCATTCCTTAGAGTGTGTGGGATAATTATTGTGCTCATGAAAGGTTCTGGATTAGCAGCACTGGAAAACAAAGTCTATTTATCCACAATGCATGGCTATCACAAGCAATGTGAGCTTCCCATATCGTTTGATGGACAAGACAGCAGTACAATCATTGGCTTCTCTTTTTCAGACTGTTTGAAGATGTGCTTAGTACTACGCTTGTGGTTTGTGTAGTCGCCAGTTTGAGCCCAGCCTCCGCCCAATTGCGTTGGGGCTGTGGTTCAGATCTCATAGATTGGCTGCAGCCAATTTGCAAGGTTATAGGGGAAGCATGTAAAGGGCAGTGCTGTGTGATGCACTACCATTGCAGATTCTGATCCAATTACCTAAAAACCTATATAACCACAAGAGCCTGGGTCTCTTGCATAGAGTTTAAGATGCTCACTTGCAGTGTGCATGGCTGACAGTGTTCTCCCAGACTCCATCGGTCACAAATGTTACTTTTTTTAGAGTTCAGTATATGATTAAATGTAGAAAAATAAAAAAAAAATCATGGTATAGTTGTTGTACTCTGTAATCATCAAAACTATTGACACAATGTACACACAGCCCATGAATGAACTTCCACATTCCTTACTGATTACATCATGGATGTTTGTTATTTCTTTAGACTCCCAATGCTATACATTTCTTCACAGAAACAGAAATGTTTTCATAAGGCCAAGGTGACAAAGTAAAAGTATATTTTAAACAGGAATAATGTTAAACACAGAGTGCTGTTGTGCACTTCCCTTTAAACGCCAGTAGCCCTTGTTATGTACATACAAAATTAATTATGATGAAATACAAAAGCACTTTGGTATAAATTGCTCTTCTGCCAGTTTTTCCATATGCGAGAATACATTAACTCTTAAATTCTTAAGAATAGCATGACAAAATTACTGTACTTGATGACTGTTGTTTCTGTTATTCTTATGAAAAATCAATTCTTGCACTTTGATGGTCATATGGCCTTTGGAAATCAGTATGTCAGTCAAAGCTACTGTTTGCATCACTTCACCAATTACTAACAAAATTATGATTATTAAACCTGGTAAATATAACTTAATGGTTTAATTTTTTGCTCAGTAAGGCTATTTTATAGATGAAAAACATATGTTTTCAAAGATTAAATCATAATTTGTATTCAGTACTTTAGTTTTAATACAATTCAATATTATTGACCATAAACAGAATATAGAATTGTAATTTATTTTATTTTATGTTTAAACTTAATCTGTATTAAAGTAAAGCAAATGATTAAAAAATATATATTTTCAGGAGGCTACAGTGATAACGCAAGGCTGTGAATTCATATTGACTGATGCCTTGGACAACAAGGTTTGTCTGAGGGACAACAAGTTTTGTCGTTATACTTTGCCCCTTGGACAAATACATATTTTTTCTCTCTCACTACGTTCGTTCTGTTGTTAGAAAAACAGTCCTGGTAGATTTCTAGAAAGCCACACAAGTTTCTGGAAACTCTAAATTACATTGCTTTTGTCCAGTTCGGAAGCCTAGTAAAGAAAAATATTTTGTATTCCGTTTTATAGGGCATGGTATTCTGGCATTTTATCTGATAATATATGTCTATGCCAAACTGGTGCTCCCATAGATATAAAAATATAACTTGGGGGGGCTCCAACTGACACAAGATGTGTCCTTCTCTCCAGCAAAGCATTGTATACAGCAATGTGAATGGTTTGTATTCCCATGTGTCTTTCTAAGGCTGCATGTGTCTTTGTGTCTTTCTCATGTCTTTGTGTCTTTCCCATGTGTCATTCTAAGTTATACATCATCATAACTTGCTGATTTTTTTTCTGCGCACGGTAAAAGTGTGCTGTATAATACCATATCATGTTTAAATAAATCGTTAGGAAATAAATGTAGTTTTAAATAAGTATCAGTATTTTCAAATTTGAGTTCAGGAAAAAAATATGAAAAAGAGCTGTGTAGTGCCAGTGATAATGCTGCCACTGCCACTTTTTATCTTAAATTTCATGAAGCAAAACCTTAGTTATTACTCCTAACCCTCAATAAGATGAAAAGGATTACAAATGTACTACACACAGGAAAAAATGTTCTGTCCCTCATAAACTACCTGGAGAAAGCCTCTACAATTTAACAGTGAACAATTCATGTTATAACAGAAAAGGTAATGTTGTACTTTGCACTGGCCAAGGGTTCATCTGAATCCCCGATTTCACATGTAATTAGAAAAAAAACATAAATTACAAATGAAATCAAAACAGATCGTAGGGATGCACGGTCTAGATATGGTGGTGGCATTTATATCAGGGTTTATATCAATTTGGTTTATTGTAGCTAATGCAAGTAGAAATAAGGAAATGTGGTTTTCTGTGTGGAAGTTACAACTTTTGTGAAAATAAAAAGGTTACTAAAAATACAAAAATATATATTTTCTGGTTTTATATATGTACACCTACAGATTGACATTTGTAAAACATTTTTTCAGCTAATGGAAAATGAAGGTAGTAAAAATACAATACATTGACATGAAAAGCTGTATTCTTTATATTCCTGATGGCTCATTAATAAATGCTTTCCCTTATCTTCTTCAGCTCTGGCACTTGAAAAGACAGGTGTTGTACAAAAACCCTGGAGCTAAAAGGCTAATCCCCTCTTTTCACAAATACACCTTTTGTTCCATTCGTTGGACTTGGCATTGCAGAATAGAGCTATTAAAGAGTCAAAGTAAAAGGAGAGGGAAACGCATCTGTACATATGGTTGTTGAATACGATTACATCATTTATTTAGTTCAAATGGTATAACAATGCAGGGGTGTGCTAAGAGGAAAGGCCTCTTGTAAGAAAGAGCTAAGTATATTAAAAAAAAACCTCAAAAAGTATCTTCTACCAGTATAAAAGAAAGTTCACTGGTATACAAACCTTGGAACTCAGGTGCTATGAAAGAGAATAGGCTCCTCATTGTTAAGGCAGGATCAGGACATTTCTTTGTTCATTTTCCCCCTTGGCACTACAATAATAATATCTTGTCAATCTTGAGACAAGTTGGCATTGATCACAACGACTGATGGATATTTAGCAAATGAATGCATCAAAATGGTTTGTTCTTGTTGATGTATGTCTTTATAGTGTCCCCCAATGGGAATACAAATAACTGGGACTTTCGCTCATAAGGTTTCTATTTTTTTTTTTAGAATGGTCAGACTTAACTCTTGGCTTTCAATTTGCTTACTGGTGTGAGTTAGCCAGTTCATTTTAATAATGACAATAAACGTAATATAAAATATTAAGTCATTTCAAGTCATTTCAAAGCTAAATAGAAATGAAAGATAACATACAGTATTTACTTTAAAATCCACACCACATTGCATTAGATTTAAAATAAGAAATCAGATTTCAAATATCTTCTACTTCTACTTATAATAATGTATGAAAAATAAACAACGGAAAATGAAGTTGTTTTTATTAAAAGTAGTTTTTATTTAAAATTAGGTGATGTATTACCTGTCAATTTATTATATGTCAAAAATGAACTGTGGGACAAATTAACAGTATAACTAAACATTTATAGCAACTATTTTATATACCTGCAAAGAAAATCAAAAACAAGATTAAAAACATGAATTATAACACTGTTGTGGATACCTACTGTCTCAGGTGTTTCATCGACAAGCCCAGCTAACTTATCTCGGCTGTCCATTCCTTTTCAACCCAATCCATCTGTTGCTGTCTTTTTTGACTATGTATTACACTGTGATGTTTGTCAGCATCCGGAGAGTGCCAAATTTAGAAGCAAGGCCGTTTGCAAATCATACATAACGGTTTCCCGTTGCATTCGGGAGCGAAGCATGCAACAAGCGTCTTATGTTCTATTTTAGATGTTCGGTAACAAAGCCAGCAGTTCTTATGCTTCTCTAGGTAGCCAGGAACATGTAATGTATGGAACAATGAGGGAGACTGACTTTATTTGGCTGTTGGCTCATATAGCAGTACGTCGACATCTATACCTATTCCCGCTGCCGGCAAAGATTTTCTCTAAAATGAAGCTGAGAATATTTTCTGCATCTTTCAAAACTGGCTGTTCCCTCATTTTTTTCGCGCAACTCTTGGAAGAGAAGGAAACTGTTGGTGACCGCTATATCAAGGAAGTGGTTTTTTACAAAATTTTGGTTTGGCTGATAAAGTTCAAAACATGCGGCTTTTAGATGATTGAGGAGGTAGCACAGTTTGCGTAACCAATCAGTGTTATTTTCAGTGGTGGGATCGACGGTATGTTGCGCAGCCAATATCGCCTTGAATCAATCCGATTTATTGTGGTAATAATTGAGAGGAACTGTAGTTCCTCACGCCAAGTTATCAGCGAAGTGCGAGAACTGCCTCACTCTCTATACAGCAAGGACAGTTTATGTGTTTTCAAGGTATTGGCACAGCAAAAGTAAATCACAAAAGCACCATTTTACTTTTAATTTGTACTTCCCAACACTCTTAGTTGAAATGTAGAAAAAAAGTCAATACCTGCCATACAGTAAGGGAAATGACGCCAAAGTAAGGTAAAAAATGTCCTCCTTTTTCTCCCAATGTTCTTTTGCAGACCCCAGGCACTTTTATCCATGCATATTTATATTATAGGACATCCGAGTTTAATGACAAGTAACGTGTTTTGTCAACATGGACATATGCTAGGGAACTCACTTATTGTGACGTCTATATCATTCATATTAAATTATTTATTTCTGTTTTAAAATGGAACATTTGCCTGTAAAAAATCAGAAAAGAAAAGGTCTGGTATATGTGGGATTTGAACTTATAACTTTCAGTTTGCAAGCATGTTGTGTTACCGTCAGTGCTACATGAGTAGTTGAGACAGGTAGTATTTTAAAAGATGAAGTCAGCCAGCTGAGAATTCTCTGGAATTTGTTATACTTTTGAGATTTTTCGAGTCATCATTCATCTTCATCATAATAATCATTCTGAGATTCTGATCTTCAGCTCTGAAATTTTTTAGTTTCCTTTCAGTGTAACGCTCATTGTGGTCCCTATTGGCACAAGGAAGTACAGTTTCCTCTCTTGATACTGATTGATGAAAGTAACACTGTTTGTGTTCCTGTGGCAAAGTGGGTTATAGTGCGCAGGTGTAGAGGTGATGCAGTGCCCCAAACAATGACAAACACAGTACTGGTGATATGATGGTTCTTTTATTTTTAATTTTTTAAATTTTTAATAAAATTTTAATTTTAATAGTCGAAACTGACCAACAGAAAACGATAATGAAATACAGGCAGTACCCAGAGCTTGGTAATGCTCTGTATAATAATAATGCACGGGGAAGTCCCAAATGATAACACACAAATCCACAAACAAATAGACACACACAGACAAAACATACACGGTCACCAGTCCTTTAGTGAGTGCAGTAGTGCTAGTGGTGAATATAAATACAGTGTGCTTTAGTGCAGTGATGTTCCGCGTCGGTGCTGGCCTTTGGCGACAGCTCCGGAACTTGTGTTTAGCCGTCTAACAAACAGACAAGTAACAGTTAGACAAACAAAGACGAAACACTCATGGTACATTTAACACAGGTCCTTCCGGTCTCCAATGCATGTACCCAAAACGAAGGAATAGATTACGATTCTCCATCCCCTCTTATGCTGTCACACATGACCCCTTGGTAAACTAGTGCAACCACTCTGTGGCTGCCACATCGTTTACCTTCCCGGGTCAATGCGTTCTTGCAACAGAGTCTTGCCTTCATCCAGATTGGCCAACTTCCCGACCCTGGGAAAGAACTGTCAGACCAGCCCGTCCAAAGAACTCTGTTCTCGCTGCTTAGCTTCCTCACAGGTCGGGAGGTAGGGAGATTTACAATCAATAATCATTGCATTTCTGTCACAGGTCCCCACTGGACAAAAAGGAACATTTATTTCTGAGAATTACCTATATGCTGAAGTATAGGCTATATGTTTGGTAAAAGTAAAACATAAATAAATAAATACATTAATATAAATATTGAAATAATATTGAAATACATAAATTAATACATATACATGTATTTCTTTATTTATCTTGATATTTATTTTTCACTATAATGTAAACACTGCCATTTTGACAATTCAACACCGTCTCCCTCAGTTAGGATTGCCACCTGTCCGGGTTTGACCTGAACAGTCCGGAAATTGGCATCTGTGTCTGGGTGGCAGGAATTAACAAGCCCGGACGCCCTAATTTGCGTTTTTTTTTAAGTGAAAAAATATTTTGTTTAAGCATATATTAGTTGCTTAAACAATTTCCATTATCTTATTATAAATGTGTTTAGGACTGATCTGTACATTCTACTTTGTACCCAGCATTTGAATAATGCTGAGGACATCGGACATATTCACGTGATGTAAACAATCCAAGTGAGAGTTTTCAGTCACGTGACCCCAGCAGGCTACATACTGTCGGTATTTGCAACCAGAGAGCATAGTTCTTACCGCCAGTCACAGGAATTAGAAAGATATCATTTATGATGTGCCAGATACTTGGAATTTCTGACCCCTACTGTGCACCACCAGTGAGCAAGCACACTTTGATGTGATTTGACCAAGTTTATTTTTTCCTTTTTAGAAAATGTACTTACATTTTCAATAGTTTGTTTCAAAATACTGTACTAATATAAATTATATACAGGATGTCTATGTTGTTTGTATATAAACGTTTAACATCTTTCATTATAGACTCAGAATTAAAACAATGTATATAACATATTTGGTATAAGAGTATTATAACTTTGTACGGGATAAAAAATAAATAAATAATCTTTTGTCTAGAATCTGTATATTTCCTGTAAAATGAACTTCAGCGAGTGACAGCTAAATGGTTAAGGTAAGCCAAGGAGACTGTACTAGAAGGACAATGCTGTGCAAAAAGGAGCACAGCATTAACAATATGTAAGGTACGTGCATAACGATTTCTGTTCAGTTTTCACTTTGCCTAAAATTACAGGTAGATGGATGCTGTTTGCAATTATAGTACTTTCAAATATGTTTCTGTGATTTCATATTAGTTCAGTAAAATAATAAATAATAAACCAATTTAATGTATTTTATGTAACAAACGTGAAAAAATGTAGTTGATATGAATGACGCTTTCATTGAACATACATACTTTTGCACACATAACTTTAATGTGCATATATATATATATATATATATATATATATATATATATATATATATATATATATATATATATATATATATATATATATATACTGTATATATATATATATATATATACAGTACTGTGCAAAAGTTGTAGGCAGGTGTGAAAAAATGCTGTAAAGTAAGAATGCTTTCAAAAATAGACATGTTAATAGATTATATTTATCAATTAACTAAATGCAAAGTGAGTGAACAGAAGAAAAATCTAAATCAAATCCATATTTGGTGTGACCACCCTTTGCCTTCAAAACAGCATCAATTCTTCTAGGTACACTTGCACAAAGTCAGGGAATTTGTAGGCATATAGTCAGGTGAATGATTAAACAATTATAACAAACAGGTGCTAATGATCATCAATTCAATATGTAGGTTGAAACACAATCATTAACTGAAACAGAAACAGCTGTGTAGGAGGAATAAAACTGGGTGAGGAACAGCCAAACTCAGCTAACAAGGTGAGGTTGCTGAAGACAGTTTACTGTCAAAAGTCATACACCATGGCAAGACTGAGCACAACAACAAGACACAAGGTAGTTATACTGATCAGGAAGGTCTCTCCCAGGCAGAAATATCAAGGCAGACAGGGGTTTCCAGATGTGCTGTCCAAGCTCTTTTGAAGAAGCACAAAGAAACGGGCAACGTTGAGGACCGTAGATGCAGTGGACGGCCAAGGAAACTTACTGCAGCAGATGAAAGACACATCATGCTTACTTCCCTTCGCAATCGGAAGATGTCCAGCAGTGCCATCAGCTCAGAACTGGCAGAAAACAGTGGGACCCTGGTACACCCATCTACTGTCTGGAGAAGTCTGGTCAGAAGTGGCCTTCATGGAAGACTTGCGGCCAAAAAGCCATACCTCAGACGTGGAAACAAGGCCAAGCGACTCAACTATGCATGAAAACACAGGAACTGAGGTGCAGAAAAATGGCAGCAGGTGCTCTGGACTGATGAGTCAAAATTTGAAATATTTGGCTGTAGCAGAAGGCAGTTTGTTCGCCGAAGGGCTGGAGAGCGTACACGAATGAGTGTCTGCAGGCAACAGTGAAGCATGATGGAGGTTCCTTGCAAGTTTGGGGCTGCATTTCTGCAAATGGAGTTGGGGATTTGGTCAGAATTAATGGTCTCCTCAATGCTGAGAAGTACAGGCAGATACTTATCCATCATGCAATACCATCAGGGAGGCATCTGATTGGCCCCAAATTTATTCTGCAGCATGACAACGACCCCAAACATACAGCGAAAGTCATTAAGAACTATCTTCAGCGTAAAGAAGAACAAGGAGTCCTGGAAGTGATGGTATGGCCCCCACAGAGCCCTGGTCTCAACATCATCGAGTCTGTCTGGGATTACATGAAGAGAGAGAAGCAACTGAGGCTGCCTAAATCCACAGAAGAACTGTGGTTAGTTCTCCAAGATGTTTGGGCCAACCTACCTGCCGAGTTCCTTCAAAAACTGTGTGCAAATGTACCTAGAAGAATTGATGCTTGATGCTGTTTTGAAGGCAAAGGGTGGTCACACCAAATATGGATTTGATTTAGATTTTTCTTCTGTTCACTCACTTTGCATTTAGTTAATTGATAAATATAATCTATTAACATGTCTATTTTTGAAAGCATTCTTACTTTACAGCATTTTTTCACACCTGCCTAAAACTTTTGCACAGTACTGTATATATATATATATATATATATATATATATATATATATATATATATATATATATATATTGTAAACTGCGCTGCAACTCTCGGGTTCGTAGCCACTTGTAGTTTTAGCGTGGTTGCGCACTTTTATTTTCAAAAACAAAACTAAAACAAAATAAAACACCTAGCTCTTTTTCGAGCACTAACAAAACACAACTGGAACTCTAAACTATAAAACAGGACAGTTAAGCTGTTTACCTGTTAAAAACAAACAAAAACACACAGTTTTTCACAAATAATACTTCACCTTTTTACTACGGCTGTACACACGCGTACAGTCCGACTTTTTCACACACATCAGCCCAGAACAAACTGGCTGCACCCTTTTTAACCCCTGCACCTGGCACTAATTTACAATAATTACCAGGTGCGGGTGATAATTAAACAAAACAGTAATTAACTATTTAGTTTGGCAGGGAGAATTTAACTCAACATTTTCAATTTAACAAAACATTTTCCCTGCGCAGGGCTGGTTGCCCTGCCTCTATATATATATATATATATATATATATATATATATATATAGGAAACACTTATTAGATGTTGCCACCGCCGAAGAGCAAGGACAGCAACTCTCATACGTGTGTCTCAATTATCATACTTTATTCATTAAAACAAGGTAAAAACTTGGTTTGCGTTTCAACCGGTACTCATTGTCATTTAACACCATTATCCGATTACTAGAAATAGTAATCTAGCAATCAATGCATTCAATTCACATTGCATATACTTAACAATCTTATTAAACATTATTGTTGATTCAACATCATCCAATTGTCATATTATACTAATCATCCCGGAAGACCTATTGTCACAGGTATAGGTTCAGTTATTGAACCACTATGTCAATATATAGACTTTTATTTCCAACCCTTTGTCTGTAAACTCCCTTCATTTGTTTCTGATACATGTGATGTTCTTAACCATATTAATGCTGAATCAATTACTATATTTAAAAAAGTGACAGATTGCTGCTGAACATATGTAGCACCTGGGAGGGGCACTCGCTCTTTCTGATCAGGGTGGGATCAGCCAGGCAGAATACCAGAAGGAAAATAAACTAGACTGCACTACTATGTCAGGCAATGAACATTGTTTTATTAAATACAGGTGGTAAACTATGCTTAAGAAACAGGGCAGATCTAGAATACACAGTCACAGCAAGCAGTTTGCACAGCCTGTTAATTAAAAAACAATAACTAAACACAGAATGCTAAATTAAAACTAAAGGGTAGTGCAGCTCAATACCTGCTCGGAGATGGGGCTCACAAATAAAAAAACAACAACAATAAAACCAATACAGCCCGTCTCCAGCACTCCTCTAAAACCCCAATGCCCCAATGCCCACATGCATGACAGAATGGAGACCAGAAGCGCAGGCAGGGAGATACGCCTTTAAATTCGGCAGCTCTTTCTTTCCTATTTGTCTTCCTACCTCCTGCAGAATCAGGGCCCAGTTCCTTTACTCCTGCTGGCTGTGTGTACAGCCTCCACTCCAAACAAACCCGGGTTCACTTCAGAATGGATGAAATCAGGAATATTTATACCAGGTGCTCAGCTTCTCCGAAACAATCAATTTACACTTATGGGAGTTGTGAACAGTAGAATATTAACGTGTTAGTGTAATCAGTGCAAATCTACAGAAAGTAATGT
Organism: Acipenser oxyrinchus oxyrinchus; assembly: GCA_030684275.1. Classification (NCBI taxonomy): domain Eukaryota; kingdom Metazoa; phylum Chordata; class Actinopteri; order Acipenseriformes; family Acipenseridae; genus Acipenser; species Acipenser oxyrinchus. The sequence goes on from CM060252.1 coordinate 56,615,799, forward strand.
GCCAAAATAAACATGCTTAAACAAGGTGATAAAATCAAAAAGACAACATTAAAAAGTGAATACGCTACAATAATTAATCAAACGTACCTATTTTAACGTAACGTGAGCAGAAGGAAAATAAACTAGACTACACATAGATAGAATGTTAGTGTAATATGACAATTGCATGATGTTGAATCAACAATACTGTTTAATAATATATTGTAACGGCGGGTCAATTTGGGACTGCTTGGGACCGTGTGTGTGTGTGTGTGTTGCCCTGTCTTCCCCGCTGTTTGCGTGTGTCACCCTGCGTGATTCTGTGAGTAGAAGCGCGTTTTGTGTCTAGGCAACGCTGGCACACTGCCTAGGGTGTCACGTGCACAGTGCAGCTGTATGTAGATAGGGTCTGTGTTGGCTGGACTGTGATTTGTGTTCGGTTCTGCCAAGCAGCTGTTTGCGTGGGACTGAGGGTCTGAGCGATTGGACTGTGTGTATGTAAATGTACCCCTGTGTGTGTGAGCCAATAGGGCTCGGGGGGGATCACTATTTAGTAGTTGCCTGCATGCAGCTCCGGGTCGTGTTGTGGTTTTCATGTAGCTGTGTGGGAGTGTGTCCTGGAGCTGTCTATCTGAGATAAACCATTTAATAAGAGAGTGTCCATTTGCCTGCTTTTCCAACGCTTCAATAAAAATAGCACTTTTCACTGCTTTAAACTGCATCCTGTGCTGTCTCCATTTCTTCCTGCTCTGGACCAGGTACGCTGCCGCTACAGTATATAGCAGATTGTTAAGTATCTGGAATGTGAATTTCTAGTAATCGGATAATGGTGTTAAATGACAATGAGTACCGGGTGCATTTAATAGATCTAATGAGTCCTGCTTTCAATACGCTCTGATGAAGGTAACACGTCGAAACGTGTCAGAGTACCTGTTTTTACCTTGTTTTAATGAATAAAGCAGCTATTTTTTGCCACAAACAAAAAAGGAGAGTACAGTGTATGTATTCTTAGTTTTAACCTAAATAGAACAATGCATTATATTATATCCTCGTTTCTCGTTTACAGTTGTGTCCCGGTACATTTCTGTGATTTGGGGCCATCTGAGTTCATAGTAAGGAGAGGTCGGCCATATAACTTTGCTGTAAACATCCGGGAGCAGATTGAATTCTACTCCGCCATTAAAACAGTGGCAGTTTGAATATGGCCATAGACAGATTTGTTCAACTTGATCCCAGTGGTTGATGAAAAAGAGGCATAAGACCATTGTAACTTTACTGTTTCTATCATTATACTATGGCCCATGCATTAAAAGCTTGGCAAAAGGGGTTTACAAACAAGTAATAGATCATTACAACAACCTTGGAAAATCAATGAGTAAGTTTTCTGATAGGTATATTTAAGAGATAAATATTCTCAGCATAATCAAGTAGTTAAGTTTTAAGTTTGGGGGTAAAAAAGGTAAACCCCCAAAATGTGTATACATTATTATAAATTATTATTATTATAACTATTTTGGCCTAACTCATAAATAATTCATATTATTATGTAGGAACATTAACAATGCTTGCCAGTTTATGCCCCTGAAGGATTAATTAGCCAATAGGTATTTCAGTTTTTTTTTGTTTGTATCCAAACTGCTTTTTTAATGACATTTTACATTAAATCATATTTCGACATGTTGTCTAATAATAGCAATAATATATATATTTTTTTTCTTTAGGGAGTAATAAGAATTATATAAACTACAAATTAGGTTTAATTGAAAAGATTGTCAGTGAATTATATAGTTGCATGATTAGAAGCTTGAGTTTCATAAACATGCAGTGTTTAGATTTAGATTTACTGTTGAGTTCAAACAGTTGCTTGAACTTAGTCCTATTCAGAAGCTTTGGTTTAATCCAGAAGAGGGGGTTTTACCCATAGTTTTGTCACTAAGATTGACCTATAAAGCATGTAATTAGACAAGAAAAAGAGTTGTCCCTTGTTGAGTACTATGATTTGTATTCTGTTCTGTTTAAACTCAAACAGATTTGTCACCATTCTTACTTACAGTCCATGGGCTGAAAATGTAAAATATGCTCATTCTTGCACCCTCATGGCAGCCGTAGTTTTCTGGTATCAAAATGCTGATTGCATTTCCAGGAGATAGTCCTGAAATGTTGTCCAGAAGGGGTGCTGTGAAAGAACCTACCACAAAAGAACTGTATTAGAAGTCATTTAATTCTGTGTGTGAAAGATAAGTCATGTTTGGTATCAACATATATGCAGTATATTAACATGGGTGCTATGGGTTAAAAAAAGGGTACAATATATCCACATAAGTCAATAAGTAAACCTCATACATAGAGTTCAAGACAACTGGAAAAATTCTTATTTTAAAACAAAAATATTTGGTCTCAACTTAAAGGTTAATGATCTAATGATTCCAGGAAGTATAAGGGGTAAAACACAATCGCCCTACTTATTGCAAATGTGGTGTTCCTTTTTATAAAGGAACACATTGTGCAACCAACTGCTTATGTTGTATCAAGTCATCAATATGAAAGGTGTACACTGTTGTATGGCAAGAGATATTAGTGAGTTAAAGTTAGGGGAGGGGGGGCGGACAGATACATTTTGGGAACAATACAGGTTAAAGTGATAAGGAAGTATACAGCTGAGATTTAGTAAAAAAAAATTAACATATACTGTATAAAGAAATAGCCAACTGATCAGCATTAAAACCGTATTGGATTTTAACTATCATCAGGAGTGCAGGAACAAACATCACAGTAGGAGAATAAATCCCATTTTATTGTATTTTTCTTAAGCAGTGTTAACAACAAATCACAATGCAGTATAAATGTAATCCTACCTTCACATTACCAGTAAACAACATCTATCACATCAGCACAGTACCAAAACACATTGCAAAATAAGTAGGCCTACCTTACTCAGGGCTATATTTAAGTTTATGTAACAGTTATGCTTTTAATAATTTTGTTACCATTCTGGGTACTTTTGCCGCTAACCATGTCGCTAATGATAGTAGTGTTCCAGTCTAATGCTGCCTAAAATGTAATATGTCCTCCAAAAAACAAATAAAATGTTTACTCAAAAGTAAGAATTGTTCTAGTTGCCTTCAAATCGGTTTATGAGGTTCACTGACTTAAAAAATAATATATGTTACCCCTTTGGATGGGAAAGAGGACTGCAAAACAAAACTGAGAAGACACTTAATGAAATTTATAATTAAAGTTCGGGAGGAGGGTCAGACACCAATCTCCGCGTCACCAAATTGAATCATTCAATTTACACATTAGCTAATTAAATTGTTAGCACTATAAATACCCTCTTCACTTATCTCTCAGTGCGTTTTGATTTCATCGTACATACACGCATCATGGTCTGCATTCTGGATTATTCCGTTTCGACGGATGATGACCTGTTTGCTGTTTCCCCGGAGCCGAGATCCACGCAACCAGTTCAACCAGCCTTTCCCGGACCAACTCCACGACAACTTCGGTCGGCGGTATTACCACTCCAAACTTCTCTGCCCAGATGTCTGCTTCTTCTGTCTGCTGTGGCTCTCGCCTGGCCACTCGTTCCTCCGCAACTCCTGACATCAGAGACTGGGCGATCTCCGGCTCCAGTTTTATCTTCGTAGCAACAACATCCCATTCAAATCTACAGCACGTAAGGAGAATTTGTTTACTTTATTTCATCCTTCCCGTCGCAGGCGCTATGACGTCATCACAGATCGTTGTTTTACCCAGTGTTGCCAAGTCTCACGACAAAACAGGTGTTTCTACAAATTCCAACCTGTGACTCTCAAGAAACAAGCCCAATTTCCGCTTATTATAAGCGGACTTGAAACACCTCGCCGCGCACTGACTGCATCTCCACGAAGCGCGTCTACATCCGGAAAACTCCGAAGGCGGGACCACAGCACCTGTCAATCAAAGGCTCATTCAGCAGTTCCTGAGCATGTTGGCTCCAACTATAACCTTTCAGGTTACCTCCCCTCACTGCAGGCGTCCAGCAGGCCCCTGCAGCGACCTCTTTGGCCACTATGGGCGTCCAGCAGGCCCCCATAGTGCTCCCTTCACCTCCAACTATAACCTTTCAGGTTACCTCCCCTCACTGCAGGCATCCAGCAGGCCCCTGCAGCGACCTCTTTGGCCACTATGGGCGTCCAGCAGGCCCCCATAGTGCTCCCTTCACCTCCAACTGTTACCTTTCAGGTTACCTCCCCTCACTGCAGGCGTCCAGCAGGCCCCTGCAGTGACCTCTTTGGCCACTATGGGCGTCGAGCAGGCCCTCAAAGTGATTCTTTCTCTGTGAAATGCTTTTTCTTTCTGCTCATCAGCAGTTTTGAGCATTTGTATCCAGAGATTGTTTTGCCAGATTTGTAATAACTTCATTGACGGAACCTGTGCTGTTCCGCCTGTAACTTCCTTCATTTCCGCTCACCGTAACTCCACCACGCCCAGCATCAACAGTCCCTCACAAAGATTGCTCCCTGCAATATGCAAATCGACCACGCCATATTCTTAATCAAAATTGCTGGGAAAAACACATGACTGGCTAAAGCCAATATATCAAACGCATTTAAAATCATGCCCATTGAGCCTGTCCTCAGGGGATTGTATTTTTTATATTTCCACTTAAACGCAATCTTCTGTCCCTCCTAGGCCATTTAAACTTCATGGGAGGATTTGCAAACAAGAGGAGGCCATTCAGCCCATCTTGCTCGTTTTGTTGTTAGTAGCTTATTGATCCCAGAATCTCATCAAGCAGCTTCTTGGAGGATCCCAGGGTGTCGGCTTCAACATTACTAAGTTGGTTCCAGACCCTCACAATTCTCTGTGTAAAAAAGCGCCTCCTATTTTCTGTTCTGAATGCCCCTTTATCTAATTTCCATTTGTGACCCCTGGTCCTGGTTCAAAAAGTCTCCTGGGTTGACTTTGTCAATACCTTTTAGGATTTTGAATGCTTGAATCAGATCACCGCGTAGTCTTCTTTGTTCAAGTCTGAATAGATTCAATTCTTTTAGCCTGTCTGCATACGACATACCTTTTAAACCCGGGATAATTCTGGTTGCTCTTCTTTGCACTCTTTCTAGAGCAGCAATATCTTTTTTTTAACGAGGTGACCAGAACTGAACACAAAATTCTAGGTGAGGTCTTACTTATGCATTGTACAGTTTTAACATTACTTCCCTTGATTTAAATTCAAAACTTCTTACAATATATCTGAGCATCTTGTTGGCCTTTTTACAGCTTCCCCACATTGTCTAGATGAAGACATATCTGAGTCAACATAAACTCCTAGCTCTTTTTCAAAGATTCCTTCAATTTCAGTATCTTCCATATGATATTTATAATGCACATTTTTATTGCCTGTGTGCAGTACTTTACACTTCTCTATTAAGTGTCATTTGCCATGTGCTTGCCCAGTTCTGAATGCTGTCTAGATCATTTTGAATGACCTTCGCTGCTGCAACAGTGTTTGCCACTCCACCTATTTTTGTGTCGTGTGCAAATTTAACAAGTTTGCCTACTATGCCAGAATCTAAATCATTATGTAGATTTAGGAATAGCAGAGGACCTAATACTGATCCCTGTGATACACCACTGGTTACCTTGCTCCATTTTGATGTCTCCTCTAATCAGTAATTACAGTTGGGAGTGGCTGCTCCGCGTTCCCCACCCCCCATCACTGCAGGCGTCCAGCAGGCCCCTGCAGTGACCTCTCTGGCCACTATGGGCGTCCAGCAGGCCCCCATAGTGCTCCCTTCACCTCCAACTATAACCTTTCTGGTTACCTCCCCTCACTGCAGGCGTCCAGTAGGCCCCTGCAGTGACCTTTCTGGCCACTATGGGTGTCCAGCAGGCCCCCATAGTGCTCCCTTCACCTCCAACTATAACCTTTCTGGTTACCTCCCCTCACTGCAGGCGTCCAGTAGGCCCCTGCAGTGACCTTTCTGGCCACTATGGGCGTCCAGCAGGCCCCCATAGTACTCCCTTCACCTCCAACTATAACCTTTCAGGTTACCTCTCCTCACTGCAGGCGTCCAGCAGGCCCCTGCAGTGACCTCGCTGGCAACTATGGGCGTCCAGCAGGCCCCCATAGTGCTCCCTTCTCTGTCAAATGGTTTTCTACCAGCTGCGAGCTTCAACAGGGCCCCACAGCCCCCTTCTGTTCCTTACCTCAGCAGTCTTCCAAATGTAACCTTTTAGGTTACCCTCCCCTCACTGCAGGCATTCAGCAGGCCCCTGCAGTGACTTCCCTGGCCGCTATGGGTGTCCAGCAGGACACCATAGTGGTCTCTTCTCTGTGAGATGCTTTTCTTCTTTCAGCTTATCGGCAGTTTATTCAAACACTTTCAAAACCGTTCCCATTTCTTTCAATATCAGTCAGGGCCGCAATACTGCATACTCTGGAGGCCTTCTGTTTTCTACATGTTAACTACTCCCTAATCCACGTGCATGCATTTCTTCGAATCCCTACTGCGTTCAGTTTGAGAAATTAATCTTTTATGTGGGACTTTGTCAAAAGCTTTCTGGAAATTTAAATAAACCATGTCAAGGCAGAGCTTTTATCTCCTACCTTCTCTTGATTTGATCCTTTCTATCGATTCCCTCAACGATGTCATAATCATGGATCTTTTTTTTTTTTTTTTTTTTGCAAGGAACTCCGCCTGTGGGAGCTCCTACTAAAAGAAAGGAATGGCAGTACTTTCTTTTACGACAACTGTCTCCTGCTGCACAAAGACATTCAACCGTTCAAAGATGCAGCTCCCTCTCTTGGCTTTAGAGGATACTACAAGGGAAAATTGGTTTTCTGCTCCATGGCCCGACTAATTCAGCATCATTCCTATAACCGATCACTCCTCGTCATTGCGCAAAATGTATCCATTTGCTGTAGCCGCATTCCTTTTGGGGGTCTTCCTGGGCTCAAAATCCATTCTTCTCCGCTCACAAAATTCACCTACAGTCTAAATCTTTAACAAGGTCATTCATTCTCCCACCATATAATGAGAATATTCAGAAGGATTTCCTGTTTATCTGTTACTCATCAGTTCATTTTCAGAGCTCAACACATTCTCGGCCACCTGAATATAATCGATTCTCTTTCTCGTTTCCAAATGCAGAGATTCAGAGCATTAGCTCCCGAAGACAACCTCCTGCCAACTCAGATTCCTCCCTTTTCAGACCTGACATTCATGTGAGCCACCTGCTGCATTCCCTGATTCTGCAGGCTCAAGAAACAACTCTTCTCAGCATCACTTCCCTCTCTCTGCAAATGTACTGGTCATCCTGGAATTGCTTTAAATTTTCACTTTGCATTTAACATTCCTTTCCATCATTTTCAGTGCCCGTAGCATTATCCTATATTATGTCCCTTAAGAATACAGCTATAAGATTTGAATTTCCGGCATCCAGTTTTTCTACAAACTCAACTCAATTTCGGTGTCCCAGCTCTACACTCTGCAACTCACAAATTTCACTAATCCTGAAAGGGCTTCAACTATCAGAATCTCTTTCTCCCCCTGCTTGCCTACCTATCGCCATCAACATACTCTCTTGGTGCCTCTCATCTGCTCCAGCTACTCCTGCCTGTTTTTAGATAAAACCTTAAAGCTCTTTCTCTTAGCCTTCTTGGGTTCCCATAGGTGCTCAGAGTCTACATCGCTCTCAAATTCAACCCCCAGATTCAACCCTTAATCTCTGACCTAGCAATCACCTCATCTAATACCCTTTCCTTCCTGCTTAAAAGAAGTAAAACTGACCAGGAAGATTAGGGAAAGCTTTTCAATTTATTTATAAATTAAACTCCCATGTTGGCCCATATGACCCCTTTCTCTCTTATCCATCTCCATCTTTCTCAGGGCGCATCACCCTCAAGCCCGCTGTTTATTAACGAAAACTGAACAATCGTCAACCAACATTTGTTCTTTCACCTTTTCACCGGATTTATTTCCAGGACCGGATTTGCAGCTGAGCAGTTTTCGGTCATTCCTTCAGAATCGTAGCAGCTCCTTCCCACGGAGTTCCAGACTCTCTTATCAAGCGGTTAGGTTGTTGATCCTCCAGTGCTTACCAAGTTTACATTATAACAAATATTACGGAGCCTAAAAATGCTTTTACAGAAATGTGCTCTTAAGTGTTAGTAGCCTGCCTGGAGGAAGGGCAATCGAATCAGCCATGGATTCCCAGAGGTTTATTTCCCAAAAATGGGTTTTGTTTTCCTCTCCTGCGTGCTGATGATCATTTGTTAAAGGTTGGCTAAACCTTCAAGTGGGCTATATTTAATTCTAATTGTGGCATTGAGACCGGCTTGTTCTTTTTGGGGGTCTCAGCCTCGTCCAGTCGGCCAGGCAGCGAACCCTCAAACCAAGTTAGGTTTGATGCCAAATGAATGTGTGTATATACAGCATACTTTTCTGTAAAATCGCATACTCCGCATTCTCTACAATAAATATTTGTACTAAAACATTTTGTGATTGGTGTTTGTCCCGAACTACTGAAATGAAATTTATAATTAAAGTTCGGGAGGAGGGTCAGACACCAATCTCCGCGTCACCAAATTGAATCATTCAATTTACACATTAGCTAATTAAATTGTTAGCACTATAAATACCCTCTTCACTTATCTCTCAGTGTGTTTTGATTTCATCGTAACCCACCACCTCCCCATCTCCACCTTTCTTAATAACAATTTTTATGTTTTATCAATGGGGGTCTCAGCCTCGTCCAGTCGGCCAGGCAGCGAACCCTCAAACCAAGTTAGGTTTGATGCCAAATGAATGTGTGTATATACAGCATACTTTTCTGTAAAATCGCATACTCCGCATTCTCTACAATAAATATTTGTACTAAAACATTTTGTGATTGGTGTTTGTCCCGAACTACTGAACCAGAAGAGACGGAACAGGATTTTCAAAAGTTCGTAAATGGTAACTCCAGTGATAATCAAGAAATCGGTATGTTAAATTGATTATGGCATTTTAAAGTGGTCGTTGTGCCTATTTTGTTATTATATAATCGTCCTAATGTGATTTCTGAAATGATGTTGATTTACGAAATAATGTTAATATCTTAATAATATCTTAACAAGCAGTGTTTCTTGCGACTATATATATATTTTTTTTTGCGGGAATTTAAAAGCAAATCCATGTTAATTGTTATCATTTATCAGGACGTAATTTGCACTTGGAAAAACAGAGTTTTAATTAACAAAAGAGTATATAACTCACCTTGAAACAGACATTTAACAGACTGTGTTTGTGATGCCGATGATCAGAGAGAGTGTACAGGACCAGGGTTCATTTCTTACAGACTACCTCGATAGTTCACTCTTTGTAGTTATTTTAGCTTTCCTATACTTGTGGTTATGAATGAGATGTGTTCACTTATTTTAACCATTTGCAACCTTACCGAATGTTTGTTGTATTGTTAAAATGATATGCCGTTATTTACACCCAGTGTAATGTTACTACCAAAAAATTATCAATGCAACTGTAGTCTATTTGAATTCTGTATACGTGCAGTGCCTTGCATAAGTATTCACCCCCCTTGGACTTTTCCACATTTTGTAGTGTTACAACCTGGAAGTAAAATGGATTTAATTAGGATTTTTTTGTCACTGATCTACACAAAATAGTCCATAATGTCGAAGTGGGGAAAAAAATCTACATATTTTTCAAAATTATTTACAAATAAAAAACTGAAAAATCTTGATTGCATAAGTATTCACCCCCTTTGCTGTGACACCCCTAAATAAGCTCTGGTGCAACCAATTGCCTTCAGAAGTCACATAATTAGTTGAATGGAGTCCACCTTTGTGCAATTAAAGTGTCACATGATCTCAGATTAAATACATCTGTTTCTGGAAGGCCCCAGAGTTTGTTAGAGAGCATATCTAAACAAACAGCATCATGAAGACCAAGGGGCTATCAAAACAAGTCCAGGATAAGGTTCTGGAGAAGCACCAATCAGGGTTGGGTTATAAAAAAATATCCCAAACTTTGAACATCCCCCGGAGCACCGTTAAATCCATTATTAAAAAATGGAAAGAATATGGCACAACCGTGACGCTGCCTAGAGAAGGCCGTCCACCAAAACTCAGTGACCAGGTAAGGAGGGCATTAGTCAGAGAAGCAACAAAGAGGCCAATGGTAACTCTGAAGGAGCTGGAAAGATCCACAGCTGAGATGGGAGAAACCGTCCATGGGACAACTATAACCCGGACGCTCCACAAAGCTGGGCTTTATGGAAGAGTGGCGAGAGGAAAGCCATTGCTGAAAAAAACCCATATCAAATCCCATTTGGATTTTTCCAAAAGGCATGTGGGAGACACAGCAAACATGTGGAAAAAGGTTCTCTGGTCTGATGAGACCAAAATTGAACTTTTTGGCCTTAGCGCAAAACGCTATGTGTGGCGCAAAGCCAACACTGCTCATCACCCTGAGAACACCATCCCCACGGTGAAGCATGGTGGTGGCAAATGTACATTCTGCATGAAAAAATGTATAATTTTAAATGAAGTTTACAAATTATACACGAAATAGATATTTCCATTATTTTTTTATTTCCATTTGGCTGCTGCTTGCTGGTGGGAGAGCTGTCTCGCTGTACGCTGGTAGTTTCCATAACAGTGCATTATGCTTACATTCATTTTTCTTGATCTTTTTAACATGCATTTTGATAAACGACTTCCCATTATTTAGTCATTGAGACAGGAAGTGATGTACGTGACCTGCAGTAATTAAGCTTTTTAACGAGAAATGCATTAATGACCTCATCAACTCAATTCCAAAGCACTAACGGATTGATTTAATTAACACATTTCGTTTGAAAATCACTTGCTACTAAAGCTCTTGTTACTATACCACGAGTTCGATACAATAACGCTGGTCTTTGAAAATCCTGCCCAGGGTAAATGCAAACTTCTTATAAATCATGTTTTTTGGGGTTTTTTTTAAAAACAACAAAAACAATGCATAGTTAATGATTTGATCCATGCCTGAAAGTTGATTCATGAATTGTAATATTTCTATATTTTACAACGTCAAATGTTGCAGGACATTTGGAAAACTAGGGAGTTCAAATCCAATGATGTAGTCATATGAACTGCAGTGAGGAACATGTTATGCATACAGCAGAAAATGCTCTTATTAATCAGGAGGCAAGTGAATGTGTGGAAGGCACATCATTTCATGTTAAAGGTTATGTGATTTAAAAAATTTGGAAAATATATGATGAGCTATCTTTTTGACAACCAAGTACAAGTAATGAGAAGATGAACAAATACCATATCAATGTGCAGGTCTAAGCCTTATATCATAATCAATGTTTCTAAAAACAACTGGGCAAAGTGACAATTTTTCATTTTTTTTATTTTTTGTTTTTTAACTTCCCTGGACTAGCTGTTCTCTCTGGTAGTTTAACTGTACCGGTCTTATTTTTTGTTTCTTACACATAGCACACAACAAATATTAAATTAAACTTCTAAATTAAATATTACAGCTTTGGTCAGCAAAGAAAGGGGCAGGCTTGACAACCCACTAGACCCAATGAACCCCTGCCTATCCTATAGATTCTGCCCATGCATGCACACCAGTTCTTGAGCTTTTCAAGTTGCTTACACCAATATCAGATAGATCAGAATACATTTTTACTTAATTTATCATTACTTCATACTAGCTCGCAGCCCCACCATTGCTGCCTTCTCTGAGACCCTTCAGAATAGCAGTGTACCAACTGACCATCTCCTCACCCCAGGTACAAGGACCCAAACCCTTCTAGAAGACCTGCACCTGATTTGTAGTTGTGCCATTCTCATCTACGTGTCCAATAATACATCTGCCACCAATATTGCTAATTATCACTGCAGCTCATATATTTGGATCAGAATCCAGCTACCTGCTAAGTTGCTCTTTATATGCTCAGTTTATAGGTTACCATACACTGAGGATTCAGATTATGACATTCTTTTTTCTGCAATTGATGATATTGAAGCTAATCATCCCGACGCTGATAGCCTCTTGTAGGTTACTTCAGTAGTCACCACATGCAGAGGCTTGACAGTAAGACGACCACCTGAAACGGTGTCTCTGCTCATCACTTCTCTATTGTTCATAAACTGAACAAACTTGTCACCGTCCCATCTGCAGTGATTCTTTGCTGGATCTTTACCTCAGCAGCCATCCTGAGAACCACATTATCAGTTTCCTGTTCCCTGAGCTTCTCCATGTTCTCATACCATGCTGTGATAACCTCTTTAGCAGAATGCCTTGCCTTCCTCCATCTCTTCCATGTATTTAGGAACCATGCAATATTGAAATAAAAGTAATTTAAGAGCAAAAGGTAATATGACACAGGTTTAATTATAGGAAGTTTGTTTATAGCATCCTTTTTGACCTTGCTAATTTAAATAATTTATGCTTTTATGTTTCAAGACAGTGGGCATAATAACAGTATTATAAGTAGACTGAATAACTTGTTGCTTGCTGTCAAGCACAAAGGGCCAAGGTTTTGGGTGACTATTGTTTTAACAATGGGCCATTGTGGCAGGACGGCTGAGTAGTGACATCCCCAGACCAGGAAGCTGACAGAGACACAGACAGGTACTTGCAGGTTCAAATGTATATTTCATGTGGTGTAAGCAAACTTCCTGTACACTTCTTCCATGCTTCTCCTTCAATACACATTAAGAAATAGGTATACTGTATGCAGGGACGCAGGAAGTGGGGGAGCTGGGAGTCATGAATCAACGTTTCAACCAATTAGTATTGCCCTGTGCGTGCTGCCATTTAGTGTTTCAACCAATTAGCACTAAGCACTGCTATGCGAGGGCGATGCTCATTGTTCCAACCTATCAGCACCAAGCACTGTCATGCGAGAGACAACGTTTACTTACAAATGTGTCCTGACCTAGCAGCTGGTTTCGCTATGATAACTGTGTGTTTAACAATATGGGATGGCAAAACATTAAAAATGAATCTCTGTAACTTCCAGAACCACATTTAAACAGTTGAGAATAAAGGATATTTAACTGTTAACATGTCAATATATTTCTCAATAAACAAATCATAACCTTCCTGCGTTTCTTTTTACTAGTAGTAAGAACCAGTCCATGTTCTGTATGCCACTTATTTTAATTTAATTAAACCAAAGAAATCGTACTCTAAATTGTATTTTTAGTGGTGCTGTCTACTCTGTCGTGTTCTTTTATTATTATTATTATTATTATTATTATTATTATTATTATTATTATTATTATTATTATTATTATTATTATTCACTATTCCCTTTTATAACTGTTACTGCAACAGCCCAGGCCAGTGAGGCACGATCATTTCCATTAGTAGTTTCATACTAGTACTGTATTTGGAATTTGAGTTATTTTTTAGTATGGATCGTATGGAAGTAGAAAGTTTATGTTTTCGGTAAGAACACAGAAGAGATGTTCAATCGTTAAGGAAGGTAGATTAACATGGTAAGCTTAAGTCTGTTTTAATGGATGTATAACTGTGTTTCTTGCCAAGGCATGACAAACTGCCATTTTCATTTTTAGCTTCCAGTAGAAAATAGTTTTTCCATTGAACATTGTTGATTGTTACATTTTGAGTTGAATATTTTGTAATTGACCGCAATGTAATGGGTTCCAAAATGTAAAAAATAAATGCAAGTCATATATAAAAGGAAGGCAGGGAGGGATGCAAGACGGAGGGAGTGGGTGAAACTACTAAGAGATAAAACAATTCAAATAAAAACGAAATCTAAACAAATCAATTTACAATGATATTGACGTCAATTTTTCTTTCACTCTAAAGAATTACTCACAGATAAAAGCAACGCGACTAGCTCGATTGCTAACAGGTTTATTGCTCTGTATCCCCATATTGCAATTTAAATAGCACCCCTTTTAATGCAAACACATAAGCTAATTAATACTTTAAGTCGTTTCTTTGTTAATTCTACATGTTGCTATTTGTTAAGTTTAACAAGCCGTGTGTATCCAGACAGGATATCTGTACTTCACCAAATCAGCGGTGTGTAGTGTAGTGACTACATCCTCCTCACCAGTTTTCATTAAGGAATGTAGAGCTACAAAGTATTTGAGCTCGATTTAATCCAGCCCATGGTTAAATGATGCTAATTACAGCTTTAAAGACAGGTAGAGGGAAGATAAATACATGTAAAAATCTACCAACCCTATATTAATAAGTAACAGTTGCTACCAAATAACAAGCAGTAGTGCACTACCTTTAAAATGGTAACTTTGTTTCCCAATTTTATTTAAGATCGTGTGATCAAAGAAACTACAACATGATATCGAAAAAGTCTACCGAAAGCCATACTAATTTTACAGTATTTCAGGGGGGAGTGTAAGCTGTTAGCTAGCTAGAGCATTATAATTTTTATTTTGTTTGTACCTTCTCAACTTAGTGCCTTTAAAGGATTAATTTAGCCGTATCAAAACGAACATACTTACTTCAATAAAAGCCTCTCCTATTAATAAAACACAATGGATAATACCCTTATTATTTCCACAAACAATGAACCATCTTTATATAATCCTATTATGCACATAACATTTCCGATTACGTTTGCCTTCCATCTGGAAAACAATAAAAGTAGTGACTCCTAACATTTTGAAATCCTATACAATACAGTGTTATGATAAAAAGAGAGTCACGCTGGGGTAATCCAGATGACAAACAGGTAGAATATATTATTTTCCTTGTGAATATAGTTCTGGTTTAAGACCTATCAATCTAAGCTAAAATGATGTTGGCTCCTACTGTGAATTGTTGAGTGTGCTTCATTAATGTAAGAATAATTTTGGAATGAGTGTATAAATGGGGAGTTTGTCTGAGGTTCAGCATGCTGAGTAGTGGGATCAGATTTCTTCTAAGGTTTAACACAAACAACTAGAATACAATATGCCTTTCTTATTGAAGGGAGCCCAGGTCACCGACAAACATCGTTTTGTTTGCTAAATTACATTTTTAATCTAACTGGAATTACATCATGTCAGACTCAAAAACTATACAACAAATCTGATGTCTCATTCACACCTTCAAGTGATCTGAGCAAGGATGCAGATCATCCAGTTTATTAAAGGATACTGTACATATTACTGGTGACTTTGGAAAAGAAGCAGAATCATCAAGGCATTCTGACATACTCAGACTTATGTTTTCATTATATTAATTTTAAAAGCAAAACAGAAAAAACATTATGTGACAATTGGAGATTAAGAGTAAGCAGTGCATACACTCTTTCAGTAATAAATAAGGAAGATGGAACAAAAACTCCTATGGAAAAGTTATTTGTACAGGTGCTTCTGTGGTAGGGCACAGAGAACTCAGAATGTAATATTTTAAAAAGCGTAGGTCAAACAGCTGAAAGTTTGCAGCCTTATTAAATACATGTGAATATTATTTTTGAAGTAACAAACATACTGAACAACAATAAGACTGGTAATAGTTTATAGGAACATTAAAGTTCCCATTGTATTATAAGATTCAATCATTTCCATTTATATAAAGTACAGGCTTGTTGTTTAGTAACATGAATACATCACTTGTGCTTTGCTATTTGGGTTTTATGTTATTATTTATTTAATTTAGGTATTATAATACACCCTTAGACTCCAAAGGAACTCCCTGATGCAAGTTTCATTGCCAGGAAAGTCCCTGGGAACATAGAACAGCAGCCTAGAACAATAAATACAAATACAGAAATACACATTTAAAAATAAACTTAAAATTACAAACCAAATACATATTACTTTATTGATTGCACGTTGACAAAGATCTAGAGACAAGCAACTGCACGTTGAAAGAGCAACATAGGGGTAGAATGATGATTAAAATGACAAAAGTCAAATAGTTGAGGTAAAAATAGTCAAATAGGTCGACTGGTCACCACTTTTAAAATAATATTATTAAAACATGTTACTTCACAATCATGGGGTGTGTGATTAATCGGCTACCAGCTTCTAAGGTCAACTGTCACTTCACTATTCAACTTGTTGACTATTCGCTGCTACCCAAAATCAACATAGCAAAAGACCTAGTACCAGACTAAATTCTGTATTTAGGAATAATCTCTGTACAACACTTTCAAGGCACAATAAGATGAAACATTCATTACAATTCATTACAATCAGAAAACATGATGACACAATATTTTTGATTGATTAAATATAAATAGATTCAAAATTATTCTGTCAGTTAAATGCAAAATATTTTAAGCTTTGTTCAATGTAGATACATCACAATAGTAATATAAAACATTTGATGTCTCATCAGCTTGTGTATTCCTGAAATTAACTGAATCCTTAGTTGCCCTGATGCACACTGCTTAAAACAAATCAATAGAATGTCTATTTCAATATGACATGTCACATGGTACTTTATTTAATACAGGACCATTATAACATATAACATCCACAGACACACACATATACACACGCCACTATAGTTATGTGTTGAGGACACAGGCTAGATTCTCAAAGCTATTTACTCCAAATTGTCACTATGTTTGAATGAAAGGAAAAAACAACATTAACAATTTTAAAATGAATTAGAATTTATTTTGATGCCTCTCAAAGCCCTAAATTAGATGTCTTGGTTGTTTATTTCTGGTTTTGTTGGGTGCTAATGACGTTTTGGAGTGAACAGAATTAGATATACCTGCAGCTTCTTTAATGTACATTTGTGAACAAAGGTTTTTTTTTTTGTTGTTGTTTTTTGTAAATGTATAAGACTGTCTTCCTGAAACATGCTGGCCTTTGAAATTCTCTTGATTAACAGTAGATTAGTATACTGCTCTGTGCAACAGGGCTTTATTTTCACATGACTAATTTCCTCCCCTATCATTTTCACCATTTTTTCTTCATATCTTTAAATAAGCTAATACTGAGGCCAGGCTGTCACCTCCTATAAACTTATTCCCTTGCTTCCAGAAGGTAGCAGGGCCTGAGTGAACAGTTATGAACTAAAACTTTTGCAGAGGCTGAAAATGACATTTCTCCATCTGCAGATGAAAAATAGCCCCTTTTGTTTGGGATATTTTCTGTGCTATTTGGTAGGCATCAGGGCTCCCTGTAAGAAAAGTACAAGCAGTATATATAGCTCCAAAAGTAAAAACAGTTTTATGATTATAAGTTCCAGCTGATGTGCTAGAAGTTATTACAGGACAATATCAGGATCTGAGCAAGCAGATGCAACCCGTCTTGTCACAAACTACACAGAATTAACTGACTTTGGCTAAACATTCTTGACAGATGATCTCATAATGGTGTTTGTGAACATACCACTTAAGCTGGTAGAGCTAACATTTCATATCTTAAAATCTACTGTTTCACTTCCTGTGGAATTTTTTTGTTGAGGAAAAGAGGAAAGACTGATTATGGGCCTTTATTTATAGATTCTGAAATATAAGATGCAGTTAAGTTTCTGCATATGTTAAGAGTTCTATTTAGCATTTTCAATGGGATGATACAAACCAAACATTGGTTATTCCTTATTTTATGTTGAATATCTTATTGGCAGTTAAACTTTTGCATTGTTGTACTGACCTAAGCGAGTTTGGACAGTGTAAAAAGTTTTGAGCTGGCAACCAACAACGTTCCATTACAGTTCTGCTGTTGAGAGCTATGTTGTATTCTTTAATTCGATATTTAATATGATTTGCTCATATATAACAAAAGCTCTTGTCCCTTCTTTGACCTTTCAAAGGTTAGAATCTGTAACATTTGTCCTGACCCCTATGCTTAATAAGCGCAAGGCTTATGATCACCTATTACAACATATTTGGTAGTCTTCATTCACAGGCTTTTAGTCCTAATGCTGACAAGTTGCTACGTGAGAAACCAAAACCACCAGAATTCACTTAACTTGACATTCAATGCCCCCATTAGTACATGCTACAGGGAGGGTGTGAACACATTAGATTTTAATTGTTGCTGCCTGGGCAGTAGAAACTGGTGGGCTTAAAAGTTAAAAAAGTAGAATCATCTGGTTTTTGAAAGGTCAAACTAAATACAATTTTATGAAATAAATAACTACTATTTGTTAATTGCTGGTACCAAATGTTGTCTACTATTATCCCAAAGCAATGAAACTGGCACATGCTTTCAATACAGAAAAGACTGTTGTAAAATAAAGTAATAATAAAGAAATAATCGCTTTTTACACCAATACTGGTAGCATGCTGTTTTTGTTTAACTTTCATAGCCCACAAGATACATTATTCTATTTAAACATTGGCGAATGTAACCATATCAAATTTATGTATAGCATACATCACAAACAGCTTAACATAGCATAACATCACAAACATATCCTTGTTAGATGTTACAGAAACTACACTGTTTAAGCCACCTTTAGGCTACATAAATATTTATTTATTTTTCTTTATACAATTTCAGTTTTCATTAAATGTCATCAACAATAATACCAATATTCAAGTTTAGGGAGTCATACAGCACAAGGTTTAACTTTTTATAGTCATTTTTATGACTAAATGAGTCATCTGTTACTATTTAAAAGGCATAGGGCCGAATTAACGTACCAGTAATAAAACTGGAGGTGTGTTATCACTCCTCCAAACTTTACACAAATGTCCTAATGGTGGTTTTTCCGTGGAATTTGATCAGCTCTTATTGTGTTAATTCCGCTCTTTTTACCATGACAGTGGTACTCTTACCCTGGAAACTATGTTGTCTTTCTGAAAGGGGAATCCACCCACTAATCACGTACATAATGAAACTGTTCCTTTAAATAGCCCTCTCGTCTACGCCTCCTTGTCGTTTTTTTTTTTTTTTGGTCCTCCTCCTCTCCTGCCTCCACCTTGCAGCACGGCGCTGGCATTAGTTATCATTCAATCAATATACATTACATCATAGTTCTGCCAGCGTATAGGGGCAGCTATCGAGCTCCAATGGACAAGGCCATGGGCCAAATTATATTACATTTCATTATGGGCATGGTCATTTGTCAAATGCAATAAAGAATTGTTCATTTCAAATCTTGTGGATGTCTCCTTTGAATTATTATTTTATTATTATTTATTTCTTAGCAGACACCCTTATCCAGGGTGACTTACAATTGTTATAAGATATCACATTATTTTTTACATACAGTTACCCATTTATACAGTTGGGTTTTTACTGGAGCAATCTAGGTAAAGTACCTTGCTCAAGGGTACAGCAGCAGTGTCCCCCACCTGGGATTGAACCAACAACCCTATGGTCAAGAGTCCAGAGCCCTAACCACTACTCCACACTGCTGCCCTCTACTCCACACTGCTGCCCCCTCTTAGTCTTACCTCCTCTCCAGTTCATATTTACTATATATATTGTGGCAGGGCAAATCCCTGCCTGAAAAAAAAATGTGTTGGTGGTTGGCAGGGATAGGGTTCATTTCTGTCCCTGCCAAATAAATGTGGGTGTGGCTGTGTTTGCTGATGGAGTGCCCCCTCATCACTGATGGAGTGCCCCACGCCACTGCCAGCTTCACCACCAACGGAGGGGGTTAAACGGGCTGTCCCTGACACCTCGACCGAAGGAGGAGGCAAGGAGACCTTAACCACCAAACCTCAACCACCACCCCTATGTCCTGACCTGATGCCTATGAGCCTTTGACTGGGCTCATAGACACCCGGCATTGGTGTCTGGACCTCTGATCGCTGGGCCTAGCTCCCGGGTTGCTGTATCACCAGGCACAGTCGGTCGCCTGGTCTCCTGTTTTGCTCCCCATGGTGGCCTAGACGTCGCTCTACGGTCGCTGGAGCTCGCCACTCTGCCAGCTGCTGCGCCTGCCCAGTCGCCATGCTGCACTCCCGACACCCTGTCCACATTGCCTGGGTCTCCTGTCACTGATTTTCGGTCTCCAGGGGGAAGCGCCAGAGTCGGGACCAACCCGCTCGCCCAACCACCCACAAGAATCCTGAGGGAGTAAAGTATGGGACTTGTGGGGAAATGGCTGGAGTTTAAAGGGGGGGGGGATTCAAGGGGAGGTTTTAATAGTATGCAGATGTAAATAGTGTATGGGGAATGTAAGGTTGGCAGGGATGGGGTTAAATCCGCCCCTGCCAGCAATCACAGGTGTGGCCATTCCCCAATTAGGTAATTGAGTGCTAACTGGGGAGTGGCCACATGTACATGTATATAAGGGATGTAAAATCCTTTGTTTGGGTAGAGGAGTTTGGAGTGAGTTTTGTGTTGGTGTTTTTGATCTTGATATTGAAGGTGAATGCCCAGCTTACAGGCGTTGATTGTATTGTTTTGTTTAACCTTTTATTTTGGCCCTTGTGCCTTTTGTTTTGAGTCTTTTTGTGTAATAAATGTGCACAACAGCGTTTTCACTGCAGATTTCCAACCTACAATTATGGCATGAACACTTGCAGAATGTTATGTTACTGGGGCCTATATAATCAGAAGTTGGATTCATTGCCACAGTAAGAGGGTGGAGGAGTGTGCCACATGTTTAGAATCCATACATATTTACTCTAACTTTCTGGCTTTTTAAAATTAACCTCTGCGGATAGGCATGTCAGCAGTGACCATGCAGACAAAACGTTTTCTTTTCTTTTTCAAGGCATAATGGTTCAAACTAATTTGTTTACCACAAGTTGTTTTCTACAATATACTCATATTTTATTTTCAGGAAAAATCTGTGTAGTACTAAATGACCGAGGAACAAGGGCAGTTCAAATGGGTGATTTTCTAATCTTTATGCAAGCCTCTCTATTTCCTGGCCTAATGGGTTCATAATGTCAACCTACTGCCTCATGATAAAGATACTTGACACCCAATACTGTCTCATTCCCAACAGCCTACAGACGATGCATCTGTCACCTCTTTGCTACACAACTGTCAACAGCTTTTATTTATTAAAAGACAAGCATTATACTTAAAAGAGCATTAGTTTCCATTGTAGATAATAACCTGCCACCTATTTTGTATGCAATGTGTCATCCTCTGTATTATTATGCATTTTAAAGAGGATACTGAATGACCATTTGTGAAGTAAATATCACACTTAATATCACACTTAAGAAAATCCACTGTTAGAAAGAAATATTTCAGAAATCTTAAGACTTCTTAAGAGGTTCTTAGTTCTCTGATTTACTGTACTGTAGACAATGTATATTCAGTACATATGCAAATTACGATTTCTCGCTTTACAAACAAAAATAAGTTACTCAAAGAACAATCATTTTGCATTCTGTTAACATCACACATTTTATTAGACTAATATGGATAATTTAGGTGATTATTTCATCTTGCAGTTCTTTGCCCTCATCAATATGAAGTTGTTCATATATAGGGTAAAATGTTATTGATTGGGATTCAATTAGACTGTTAAGTCTCAATTTTCTGCAATGAAAATGAACAACATGTCCAGGGAGGACTGTGTTTTTGTACTTTATGGACAAAATCATTTGGATTGTATTACTCTGTAAGATTTAGCTAATGGAAAACAATAAGACATCTGTTGTTATCTTTATTTTTAGAAATATTAAACAAAAACTGTAATTGCACAAAATAAATACTAAAAATCAAATAGATGTTTACCATGATAAGTATGTCTTTCATATAGTAAAATGTAAGGCCTACTAACCAATGGTAATACATTATTAGGTAAGATTTCATGGGATTATTTTGCTAGCTATTTGTCGTTTCGAGTATTCCCATTTAACCAGGAACACAAATGCGTTGAAGACGTTTGTCCTATATAATACGGATAAATCATTAAAAAAAAATCACAAAAACTTGGTGGGGAAATGTATGTCAGCAATGGCAGCTCATATTTTGGAAGGCTAAGGGCGCACAAACATTCATATACGGTATCTTTTAAGCTGCACACAGTGATACTGAAGGTTATGCAGGTATCTCTAACTTTCAGCACACAGTAGCAATTAACAGAAGCCTGGTAGGACCCTGTTAGCATGTTTTAACTCACCAAATTTTAGCAATTGGAATGCAGGACTAGAGTTCAGCCAAAGAACTGTTAGCAATGAGTGAGAGTTAATGGATCAATCTGCTCTGTCTTGTCAGTGGCTTTTACTGCTGACTTCTGGAATGTGTTTGATGAAAAGAAAGCTGCTTCTTTAGACGTAAGATACAGATGTAGCATGTTGAGGTTAGGACCTACAAGAACAATAAAAGCAATGTTATCAGTGATTCCTACCCTAAGAACTCCTTACAAAGCTACAACAGGTTAGCCAGGAATCTTTTTAACCCTCATCATCCTTTAACATTCATCATTCATTTTACAACCTTTAATGTATTACTGTACTTTTAAATGTTGTTTATTGGTTTCAGTAAATTCATTTAATATAAGTAGTTTCACTAGACATTATTTGTGTTGTATTTTATGTTATTTATTGATCTAAACAGAGGCAGATCCAAATTAAAGTAATCTGGCTCTGTGATGTTAATAAGAGTGCCACTACTTCTCTCCTAGGGGTAAAACACCTGCAGGATTAATATGAGGTAAAGGGCTACAGAATTAAAATTGTGTAATGCATGACTCAGGAGAAAAAGTGCAGTGAATGTTTTTTTTTTTTTACTTAAAAAGTTTTATTATTGATTTTAATTTAAAATGTGTGTTTACTTACCAGAGGAAACTATGACAGAGCTGTTTAGTGGTTGATGCTATGACAGGTGTCACATGTTCTTATTTTGGTCCCAATGACACTTTTTCAGGGGGAATATTACAGTATGCTTACATTCAGTCTGTTACAGGATTAAAGACACTTTTTGTAAATGCAATATTCATAATGTCCTTCGTAACAACAGTTGTAAACTGCTCTGAACATTATTCTGTTGGCTTTTATTGTTGATTCTGTTTATCATTTATTGAAGCCACACTCCCTGCTATGGCTGTGCAAAGCCAATCAAAGTTGGGGTACAATTATTGCAGACAATAAAATATTGTTGACGTTGATAACAACAATAATTAGTGCTGGGACAAATATCTGAATATTCAAATGGATATTTTTTGACATGAATTCAGATACAAAAATCAGATGTTCATATTCGCTACAAATGTCAAAAATACCTTGCACTTATTTACCGTCTCACCAGAAGTTGTACAACAGTTTAAAAAATGGCAAATAAAAAAGAGCTCTGTGTGATATGTGAGATTAATATATATATATATATATATATATATATATATATATATATATATATATATATATATATATATATATATAAAATAAACAAAAAAACACGGAATCAGCACAGCAGCTCTTGAGCCTCTATTTAAAAGTTTTAGACAGCAAAAAGTAAACAAACCAGATTATACACGCGTACGCATAGTGATCTCTATGGAAGCGTTTTGCTGCTTTAGAACAAGTCAGAATTTCGTGGGACAGAAAAAAGGCAAGCACATCAGTCTGAAATACTTTTGGGATATGCCTGCCACAGGTCAGGTATTTACTGAGCATTTTATGTCAGAGCTGCTGATAGGCCCCTCTGGGGAGTGACGTCCTCTGTCCCGCCTACCGAGGGATCAAGTTGTCACTCTGCTGAGATCACTTTCTCTTTTGCTTTTCAAAATTAGGTAGGTAAGGTAGGTACTAACCTCTCCAGTTGCTGTGATTGAGTCTGTGAAAGAGCTCTCACTCGAGTTTTCTGGAGTTCCCCTGCCATTTTTATTGCTGGACGTCGGCTTGCCACTTTCCCGGATTCAGAAACTCGGCTTCTGAAGACTGAGCTATAAACGCTGCGCAACTGCGTTCCATTTAATCTTTTCTTTTCAACAGCCTACATCGCCTTGCAACTGTAGTCTGCTTTCTTAACCCTACAGTGTTGCTGTTTTATGTCGTCTTTTTCCTCTGCTATTTGTAGCTAAAAAGAAATAGGCAGAAAAGAGAAACGCATGATTCCTCCACCGGGACCCGGCTCTGCCACACCCACTGTTGAGTCGATGCCACTGGGTTGATTCAGCCCACCCACACGGTGCGTGCGGCCCAAAATAAATAAATAAATAAATATATAAATAAACCCCACCTCTTCAGCTTCTGCTGTGTGTGAGTGTGTGTTTTTCCACTGCATTTGCAGTTTAAAAAAAAAAAAAAACGTGTGCTTCCTCCACTGGATCTGGTTCTACTAGCCGCACTGTCGAGTAGACTCCACGGATACATCGACACACACCCCTCAGTGCGTTGGGTCTTAAAAAAAGTCTCTCTCTTCCTTTTCTTACTGTCTGTAGGCTGTGCCCAACTCGCCACGCTGCCCGGTTGTGTGACTGCACGCAGTTCAGACTAGACAACCAGCCCAGTACCCTCGGTGCTTGCGCCCTCAGTGCTCGGTGCCCCAGAGCCTTGGTACCTTGGTGCTTTGGTTCCCTCAGTGCTTAAACACTCTGTGCGTCAGACCCTCAATGCCGCAGAGTCTCGGTGCTTCGGTGCCCTCAGTGTTCAGACACTCCCTGCATTGGTGCCCTCTGTGCTTCGCCGCCCTCGGTGCCCAGATGCTCCCTGCATCGGTGCCCCAGACACTCGGTGCCTTGGTGCTTAACTGCCCTCGGTGCTCAGACGCTCCCTGCAATGGTTCCCTCGGCACCCTTGGTGCTCAGATGCTCCCTGCATCGGTGCACTTGCTGCCCTCGATGCCTCAGAGCCTCGGTGCCTCTGAGTATGCAGCAAGCCTCCTCCACCTTAGGGGATGAGACGTTCTGCGCAATGTCCCAGCCACGGACCCTGTGCAGGATCCTCGCGGAGTTCACTGGTGCGGCTTCCTCAACCAGCTCAGCTGAGCCCTCTGCGGCGTTCGGAGCCCCGTCCTCCCCCCTCCTCCATCTGCCTTCGAGCCCTTTGCAGAGCATACCCTGCACGCAGTCTCCAGCCCATCGATCTCTCAGCCGCTCAAAGTCTACATCAAACGGCAGTAAATGGACGAGACACTCAAGACAGGCAAAAGATATCTCTGAAGTGAAGAGCCAGCTGGCTCAGGTTCTGGAGTACCTGGTCAGGCAGTAGGCTCTTCCCTCTGCTCCGGCCCCATCTCTGCCTCTGGCACCTGCCCCCGGGACCGACCATGCCCTCACCAGTGGTCGCCCTGGACATCTCAGAGCAAGACGTGATGATGAGGAACAGGATGCAGTTTCATTGCAGCTTCCAGGGATGGTGACTCCTTCCCACAGGAAGAGACAGTTGTCCAAGAACTGACCCAGGTGACGGGCCCCAGCTCTGATGATACCTCAGAGACTGGTACTACCCCTCCCTCAAGCTCAGTTCGGGAACTTATGGAGCAAGCCTCCAAGTTCCTTCAGGTTTCCTGGAAGGCAGTGCCTGAACAGTGCTGCTCTGTTTTCAAAACGGTGCAGGCTTCACCCCCCCAGCCCCCGGTGTTTCTGGACTTTCTGGAGGGGGTATACTCTTCTTGACAATGACCGGCCTTCAGTGCTGAGTGTCTCAAAACAAGTAGCCCCGCTGGCTTCCTTGGAAGGCGCGGGGGCGCTGGGTTTAGTGGAATTCCCGCCGGTGGATTCTACCATCGCAGCCCTGGTGCAAGCCCGTCCAGTAGGAGGTCTGTCTAAGGACCCTGTATGCCCAAACGGCCAATGCAGATTAACAGAGGCCCACCTTAAGAAGGCTTATGCGAGGTTTCTCAGTGGCGCAACCAGTAAAGGCACTCCGCGTGGAGTGTAGGCTGCGCCCTATAGCCTGGAGATTGCCGGTTTGAATCCAGGCTATGTCATTGCCGACGTTGACCGGTAGTTCCCAGGGGGCAGCGCACACTGGCCGTCGCGCGCCTGGGTAGGGAGGGATTAGGTCGGCAGGGCAATCCACGGTTCAACCGCGCACTAGCGACTCCTGTGGCTGATAGGGCGCCTGCGGGTCTGCTGTGGAGCCACTCAGATCTGTGTTGTCCTCCGGCACTATAGGTCTGATGGCTTCTCTGTGGATCTGCAGTGCGAAAAAAGACGGCTTGGCAGGGACAAGTTTCGGAGGCGTGTGTCAGCCGCCGTTCCCTGAGTCACCAGAGAGTTGCAGCGTAGAACCGGGATTAATAAATACGATTGCTGATTCCAAATTGGGGAGAAAACTGGGGTAAAATCACTGGCAATGACAAAATTTATAAAAAAAAAAGGCTTACACAGCATGCCTCCTCACGGCCTACCTGGATGGCATTTTGCAATCGGCACCTCTCCCTCAACCAGTAGCTTCGGAGCTGCGCTTGGTTTCAGGCATGCTGGTTTCATGCATGCTGCTGCAGATATCTGGGTTCCAAGGGCAAGCCCTGGGCCGAAGCCTGGCAGGCCTTATAACTTTGGCTGTCCCAGGCCAGGGTCCTGGATACGGACAAGTCTGCCTTGTTGGACGCGCCTTTCTCCCCTGGCCATACATTCGGGCCAGCAGTGGAGAAGATCCTGCAATGCTCCCACCGGAAATGGGAGGTGTCTCGACAGGTGGTCTCGATAATCCCTTCCCGTGCTCTGGTGTGGGAGAGGATGAGACGCTGGCGTCCACCCGTGACACAGACTGTGACCCGGACGGTTCTGATCCCCACTGCACCATGTTGCGACCTGAGGCATCGCTTTCAGGCTTCCGCGACAGACATGGTGCCAGATGTGGTGCCCCAGCACAACAGCGCTCCAGGAGGCAGTTCCAGCATCACCCTAGGCTGCCTCCAAAGCAGCCCTAGCAGAGCCCCTGAAGGCTTGCGGCCTCAGACCCATCCCTTCTCACAACATCAACTACAATACTGGTGCACTTGCACCTCAGACTCTTGGGGCTCCTGCACACACACAGGTTACACGCGGGCACACTGTCACATCCTCCAGTCTGTCCAGCTGAGCAACTGGTTTACCACTGTGGACTTAAAGGGCGCATATTTTCATGTCCCCATTTGTCCCGCGCACAGGAAACATCTCCACTTCACCTTTCAGGGAAGAGTCTTCGAGTTTTCTGTGCTGCCATTCGGCATCTCCTTAGCCCTCTGCACGTTTTCAAAGTGTGTGGTTTCAAAGTTAATTCCCTGGGGTAAAGTAGGGCCTACACAACATATTCTTTACTCCTGGGATATTTTTCTTCTTTAATGTGTTACATATTGTGACGTCTTGCTGTAAAATAAAGGCACACACACAGTCGCCATGCACTCCTGCTTCTGCTGCTATGCTGTCTCTGCCTGCATTCTGAGCAATATAATGGCCTTTATTACTTTTTGAAAACAAATAAATATCCAAATGAATATTGAAATTATTATTATAAAGTGTTAACAATAACAATAATAACAAGATTGAGAAATGCTTGCAGTAAATTTGCTCCTTGTTTTCTTAATATGATGCCACAAGCTAAATAGCAGACTCTTATTTCCAGCAAAAGTTTGTTTCATTTTTAAATTGTTTGTATTGTTTCAATAGCGACTCGCGTTCCAATGTTACAATGTACTCGTACATCCACAGGCAGTTTCGGATATATGAAGATTACGAGGCAGGTGTATATGCAACACTTAAGGCTATGTTAATATATTTATATAGTCACCATGTACTTGTGATATTTAAATATCTATGCTTAAAATAGATTTAAAATATACAAACTAAACTGTAAATGTCCAATAAATGAATGTACCAAACACCTTTTGAAATGTAAATAGTGAACTTCTAATTGACTGAGCGAGTGCTTTGCTTACTTTTCATTAATATTACAAAAGTTGAATAAACAAATATTTATTTGATTTGCAGAGTTAAACAGAGTTAAATAAATGTTCCATTAACAATTACTTTCTCTGCTTTGACTGTCTCGCGGGAGGCTGTGATTTGGGACCCGAGCCCTCCTCCTACAGAGCGCATTTATTTTGTCCTTAATGTTTCATTGAAGTTAATGTTCTCGCTGATTCAGCACCAAAAAGTCTTTCATAATTCCCCACCACTTCTTCTGCTAATACATTTAGCTCCTGGTATGTAAATTTTAAATTCCTCACTCTGTCCTCCTTGGCCGCTGTCATTGTGACAAACTCAGAACCGTACTTACCTTTTCTTTTGAACGCCCTTATATAAAAAAAGGATATTGCTGCTCTACAAAGAGTGCGAAGAAGAGCGACCAGAATTATCCCGGGTTTAAAAGGCATGTCGTATGCAGACAGGCTAAAATAATTGAATCTATTCAGTCTTGAACAAAGAAGACTACGCGGCGATCTGATTCAAACATTCAAAATTCTAAAAGGTATTGACAATTAGAGATTAGGTAAAGTGCCATTCAAAACAGAAAATAGGAGACACTTTTTTACACAGAGAATTGTGGGAGTTTGGAACCAACTCCCCAGTAATGTTGTTGAAGCTGACACCCTGGGATCCTTCAAGAAGCTGCTTGATGAGATCCTGGGATCAGTAAGCTACTAACAACCAAACGAGCAAGATGGGCCGAATGGCCTCCTCTCGTTTGTAAACATGCTTATGTTCTTATATATATACAATAAGATAGATATAATTATGCAGGCTGAATTCGACGCTAGACAACTTGCAAATGAATCATTCAGCGGTCTTTATTTATGCATATAATTAGCTTAATGAATAGAGCTACTGCTAGTTCATTTTTGCGCGCGGTGTGGCTTCCCCCTGCCACGCGGTAATTCTGCTCATTTACCGCTGTTTAGTGAATGAGGCTCTATATGTGGTAAGTTAGAAAATAAACCCTTTTATGTTTAATTGTTCATTTAAATGCAGCGTTTCGGCTGTGCAGATGTTTGATATGACTCGCTTGAATAAAACTTTTGAGTTGTATCTGTTAGTTTGTCTTTCATTTTAATTTTTAAGTTGTTTAGGTATGAGTATAACCGTGGCGGTTCTAGTGTTAAAAGAACACTTTTTTGCCAATGATAGTGATTCGTTGCTAACCGATTCAAAACTGATACAGTACTGTTTTGTAATCTGATAACTCATCATCATCAAACTCAAATTTAAATGGTTTATTCAATCTTTTCAAAATTGACCTGTCATTGTGAGAGTAATCTGGAGTTGCTGCTGCATTTTTTAATGTGTGTAGGGCAGTGCTGTATTAATTACCATTGTGTTCAAATTCAGTCTTGTATTTATTCATATTTATTCTGTTATGTAGTGGTGCTTTGTTAATTTAGTTTGTTAGTTATTTTATTAAGGTTAGTTTGTCAGTTAGTATATTATTGTAGTTTATCAACATACGTTTGCCTATTGCTTTTCTGTTAATTTCATATGTTGATGCACGTGCGTCATGACACAAGTAATAAATACATTTGAAATCATATCATGATTGGTCTTGGCATATTGTGTCCGGTGGTCAACTCTGTCTTAGAGAACACTTAGACTAAGAGAACACCTCGCTTGCTTCCTGAGGGGTGTTCTCTTAGCCAGAGACTTCTGTACATATTATCTTATGTATAGATGTCACTCCATGCATAGAACATACAACACAATTTTAAAGTTAAAAATAACAACACTTTTATGTTTACTGCAAAGTACAATCTTTTGTGTGTGTGTGTTTTATTATAATGTAATATATAATCTGTGTAGGGTTTCTCTTATTATAAAATACCTCATTTTGCACAGTTTGAGCAGTTCTGGTTCTCTGGCTCAAACTGCATGAAATGACATCTCTTATAACAAAAAGAGACACACACCACATATTAACTTATAGTGACTGTGGCAAGATGGCTGGGTGGGTGACATCATAGACCAGAAAATACAGACACACACAAGAACTCCGGGGTGAGTCGCCAATGCGCTCTTATTTGATTAAATAAAATAAACTTTAAATAATAAACAAAAGGCCTCGATGGCCAAACAAGGAAACAGTTTAAACAAACCAGACACTAATAATAATACACAAATCATACAGGGGCGGGCGTAACTCGTCACAGTGACACATTTAAATCAAATATATGAAACATTTCAACAGAAAAAAGGTATGTATTTTTATTTGAAAGTCATTTATAAGGTTTAAATTTAAACCTTATAAAGATTTAACTCATTCAGTGTTTATTGATTTATATGAAATGAATAAGTAATATTTATTGAATGTACGCATGCATAAAGTACCACGTAAAGCCATTAATCATTGGGGAATGATCAGGTATCCCTTGAGAACAATGTAAGCACCTTCCAGACTAGTCACATTGAATCACTGCCATCCCGTCCACCAATAGTTCCACTTTACTACAGCCTACTGACAATGCTATTGCAGGTGTTTCTAATATGTCTCCAATCCCAGTAGATTATTTACAAATATCATACACTTATTTAATACAGTGTATGTTAAACGTATACTTTTTTTGCAGTTAAATGTCAAGAGTCTGCAACAGATTATATGAACATTAATCAGAAAGGAAAGGGGTTCCTTTTTACTAAACCATGCTGATTTTCAACATAATTTGTTGATTAAATTCCAGCTCTGGACTACATGAAAAGTAATTGAAAGCTGCATACATTCACATATGTTTATGCACAAATAAAAAATGGAAAGCTTATAATGATAGAATCCTCATGTTTCAATAACAACCAGATAAATGAGGGAAGTTTATTTAAACCTTAGTTTATTATTATTTATTTCTTAGCAGATGCCCTTATCCAGGACGACTTACAATTGTTACAAGATATCACATTATTTTTTAATACAATTACATTATTTTTTTTACACATTATTTTTTACATACAATTACCCATTTAAACAGTTGGGTTTTTACTGGAGCAATCTCGGTAAAGTACCTTGCTCAAGGGTACAGCAGCAGTGTCCCCCACCTGGGATTGAACCCACGACCCTCCGGTAAAGAGTCCAGAGCCCTAACCACTACTCCACACTGCTGCCCTTTACTCCACACTGCTGTCCCCTCTTAGTCTTACATCCTCTCCAGTTCATATTTACTATATATATTGTGGCAGGGCAAATCCCTGCCTGAAAATTATTATGCTGTAGATGTTATGTGATGATCAGATAAGGGAACGTTTACTGTATGAGAAGGCATGTAAAGTGGACATGCAAAGTTGCCTTTGTATATTTAAAATGAAAAAGGGACAATATTTTTAGGAGGTAAACAAAACATTGGGGATTGACTGAGACTGATGTTTTATCTATACTGGATTAAGGCTGGTTCACACTAGGCATACGATTCAGACGGACGCTACGAACGCACCACCTTGCTTTCAAATTATAGACACTGCGGACAAGTTGGTAGATTTCAACTTCTCAGTGTCAAGTTGGTGACGTCATTTGTGTTCAACCAATCACACGCCTTTCTCTTTCTTTTAGAATTTTACAAGTAAAATACAATTTACCGTTTATTATTTGAAATAAATTATACTTGTATATGATGTAGCGGAAAATGTCTAAATAACTAATAATTAAGCATGTACGGTACCATAAATAAACAGATAAATAATCGGAATGAAAACTAACAACTCAGGAATTTAAACCGTGTTTGATGTGTGTCTCTCAGCAGCCTACGTACAGTGTTTACTGAAAGAGGGATGGTTAAATTGAGTGGGTCAGCTCAACAAAGTCTGAGCGAATGTCTGTGATTTTACCATGAAACTGAATGGTGGCATTTGCTGTCAATCACACAATAATTATTTTTTATTTTTTGGATCAGCTGTTTATAAAAAGAGGCGCCATGTTATACAGTGTATAAGTTAATGCGGCTGTGCGCACGACTCCCCGAACCTCCAGAAGAGTGTTGTCTTTTTTAACCAATCAGAATGAACTGACGCAGGGCTAAGATCGCTCAGTGTGAACTACAGCCTGTGTCCGTTTGTAGCATCTGAAATGTATGCCCAGTGTGAACCAGCCTTTAACCTTAATATTGCGTAACATTGACATCAATAGTAGCAAAGGACTGCAAGAAAGGTGACATTTTGGTTCTATTTAATAAAAAAAAAAAGCTTTCATCTGTTTCATAGAAATATTTCAAATATCAGGCTTTACAGTGGTCTATGATCAATGCCATTAACTGCTGGCAGCAAATCCAGCTGATGGAGAAAAGATAAATGACCAGAATTTAAGTTTGACATAACATTACCCATTGCGAACCAAAGTTTTAAAATGATCATATTAATTGCATTTTCACTGGCAGTGTACATTTCCTTTTATTACTCATCTGTTAGTGCTTTGTTTAACTGTAGCTAGACAAGTGGAGGGATATTGTACAAGGAAGTAACAGCAAGTATAAGCTTGTATTGGAGGAGCTGATGAGCATTAGCAACAGTGGAAGCTTATTACAATCTCATTGTAATGTCACATTACTACTGGAGAGCTTCATGTAATCCAATGGATTTTAATTTGGGGATTAAATAAAAAAAGTGCAGATTGTCTTATAAATAAGGCAGATAAGACTTTAGGGAAAATTTTGATAGATGCCTTTACATATTGAAGGATAAAGACAAGTCTTCAACAGTTATGTCGGTCGAAAAAAGTGAATAGATACTGTTGTTGAATATAAAAAAATGTATATTTTCATTATTACATATATATAAAAAATAAATACCTGTGTCCCGACACACTACCTCTAAGATGTCGGCCGCGCCAACAACGCCAACAGAGGATGCTGATATCCCAGGTAAGTTCTCAGTTTCAGATACTGGTACAATTAAAACAGGTGCTCCCAACCTCAATGGGGATTGTTTGGGACACACTGTTAAAGTGATCGGCTCTTTAACTCAAATCTCAGATCATAATATATTTTTTAAAATCGCTCTCCTTCAAATCGCCTCCACATGTCTGCAGTGTTTATCCAGGTCTGACTGAAGGATTAGCATTCTGCTCAAGAGAGGGATCAGTGAAGGTGTCGCCCAGCCTGGACCATGAGAGCGAGAAAGACAACAAGGCCGTAGGAAACAACTAGACCATAGGAAACAGTAACCAGTCACTGTGTGTTACTCTGGAGCATCGGAACTGGGATGACCGCATCTATAGTCGGGATCGCCAGAGCTGAGATCACTGGGTATGTGAACCAGGCCTTGTTGTTGTGTGCGTGTTTGTGGATTAGGGCACATTTATTGGATCCATTTAACAATCCCCAAAAAGTATAGTGAGGGTTCAGTGTAAGCCTCTTTATAGTGGAGATAGTGCACGGCCCGAGTCTGGCCACCTTTTATTTACTGTAGCTGTGTTTTAATGTGTTTTGGTTTGGGATATTTCTTCACTGTTTTAACCACCCAGCTGCCCCTTTATTTTGGCAATTTCCATGTTAAAAATGCTCTTCTTTTTTTATTTACAGATTTTTCATTCTTAGCCCTCAAATAAGCAATTTGGACAGTTTTCAAAACATTTTTTGCCTTATTTTTTAAATTACACACTTTTTATTGTAATTATGAAAAGTGGAAATATTATTTCAATAGAACTTAAATAACAAAATAACAACAATGAGTTTACAATTGTATCGTTACAATATAGATCACAACATAACATTATTTTTTTACAATGGCAGTGTTATAATAACATTATAATACTTGTGCAGTCATACCACTTTTTAGAAATTATTTTTTGTGTGATAGATTTAAAAGCAGATGCACTTCAAACCCTCATCAATGCTAATGTCTTTATCTAGCACATATACATCAGAAAACGTGCGTCGCAAATTTTGAATCACGTCATATACAGTATCTTCCCCAGTTTCAGGCATGGGTGTATAGCGCTCTTATATGCATTATTATGTGTGAAGTGTAGGTACAATAAATAAATAGGTAATTTTGACCAGTACCAATCCTGACAAGGCTTCCTTACAACTTGTAACACTGGGACAGAAACTGAATGATTCTTGGTGGTAAATCTCCTTCCCGACATGTGAGGGCGCTAAGTAAAGGGAACAGAATACCCTGGACTGGATGGCCTGACAATTCATTCCCCGGGTTAAAAGGAAGTTGGTCATCTAGAAAGGGGGCGGAGCTTCGGTACACTAAATCATCGACCTGGAAGGGAAACGATGTGGCAGCCGCGGATTGGAGGAGAGGTTGCAATCATTAACCAAGGAGTCATGAGTGACGGTACAAAAATGTAGCGATGTGATCTGTTCCTTCGTTTATTGTTAAGGAACGACCCGAAACGACCAGTGTTTATATATATATATTGTATTGTGAGTGTTTTGTTTGTTTGTCTCTAATTTGTTACTTGTTATTATTAGTAGACGGCTAACACCCGGAGCTGTCGCCAGATGCCAGCACTAACCCGGACATCACTGCACCTGTAGCACGATATATTGTATTTGCACCACGAGCACTACAGCACTCACCTAGGACTGGTGACCGTGTTTGTATATTGTGGATGTGATAACTGCGTTTATTATTTGGGACTGCAAACCCGTTGCTGTGTATTGCCTGGGATTATTATTTGAGGTCACTAGACATGGATTACAAAATAAATTGTTTTCTGATTGGATTATCACTGTCTGTCTCTTCCTTGCGCACCACATCACTCCTACACCTGTACCCTGCGAACCACTTTGCCACAAACACCAAAAAATAAAAACTCCTTGTTTTATTCTCTGTAGATACACAGGCATCCATTTTTTACTCACAGCTGTATATATAATAAAAAATGACCCGGTCTGTCAAGCATATTTCTTAGGGACTGCTGCCACCTGCCACACTTATCTTTCTCTTCAGAATGTGAATTCTCGAATAGTGACTGCACTTCTCTTTCTGGACAATCCAAGCAAAACATTTTCAAAGAAATCTGTCTGTCCTACAGCTGACAACGCTGTTGACCCATCTCCTCTTGTCACCGCTGGACCTGCTGCCTCAATCTACACCAATCCTGCTGCCCGCTCCTGCTGTCTCGGTCACAAAGGCTTCTGAAGTTATTATCCACTCTGCCACTAGGCTTTTCTTTAGACTGGCCTACTGACAAGATTCTGAAAGCTTCAGATTTCATTATATACCATGTACTGCCCTTCCCCAACCACGGCTCTCCTCCAGCATTCTCTTTTTTTCGTTTGCATCTGGCTTGTCTGCCTTCACAACCTGTGAGCAAAATCCCCAGCACCCTCATTCTGTCTTCCCTTGTTCACACAAAAGATAATCTACACTTTTTAGTGATCTGATATTCGACTAAATTCATCTCTTTCACGTCTGCTCAAGATTACATGGCCACTGCCCTCACTCCATCTACTCGCTCCTCCTCCTCAACCAGCTGGTCTGCCTTCTGTAAGCAAAACTTTCCTTGCATAAGATAATCCACAAAATTCAGTGATCTGATATTCAACTAAATTCATCCCTTTGCAATCTCCTCACGTCCGCTCCTCGCTCCACGGCCACTGTCCTCGCTCCTCCTACGGTTCAGGCGTCTGGTTCCCTCAACTGATCTTTTCCACCTGCCTGTACCTCCATTCAGCGAGCTGATATTCAATTAAATCCATCCCTTTCCAGCTCAAGGTTATATGGCTGCTGCCATGGCTCCATGCATGGCCCTCATAGTTTCCACCCACAACCCTACAACTAAAGGATCCATAAATCGTTGACTCCCTCATCTCTTCAGAGCTTACTAAGGGCAGCATCATGGAGCCACTGTGGTCCCAGCAATGGTATTCCTAATGCTGGAGAAAAGTGTTTTTAAAATGTTCACAATTAAACATCATTTGTGTTCCTTCCGTATAGTTGCAGCAGCCAAAGTCAATGTCAACCACTACACTGGTCTTGTGTCCGTTCCTCCATGATATAGCTTTGCCCAGCATTGTTAGTATGCCCAGAGTGGGAGCCATCTCTCTTTTTTTAATATTTTATTTATCATTTTCATAGTAACAAGAGACATACAGCATACATAAGCGCAGCAATAGTAAGACTAAACAAAGGAAAGTGGAAAGGAGAAAAAGACAGAAACA
Source organism: Acipenser oxyrinchus oxyrinchus (assembly GCA_030684275.1). NCBI lineage: Eukaryota > Metazoa > Chordata > Actinopteri > Acipenseriformes > Acipenseridae > Acipenser > Acipenser oxyrinchus. Next base: position 56,651,581 of record CM060252.1, read on the forward strand.
GAGAACAGAAATAATAATTAAATGGTGGAGTCGAGGGAGAGCGTGTCAAAGTGCAAAATGAATGGCTGCCATACAGTATAAAACTTTTGAGTAGATCCACGCATGGTATATTTTATTTTCTCCAGCTTCGGGAAACCCATGCCCTCTTTTATCCATTTCATGTGGGATGGTGGAGCAGCCATCTTCCAATTAAACAGGACACACCGTCTTGCCAACAGGGAGGCAAAGGCCAGAGCGTCTGTTAGAGGTTGCGATACGTTAACATCCTCTGGGATCACTCCAAAGAGGGCTGTAATTGGGTTAGGTTTGATGTGCACTTAACTAAGCTGGAAAAATGTTTCAAAGACCGAAGTCCAAAATGAAGCCAAATCAGGACATGACCAATACATGTGAAAAAGATTTGCAGGAGCTTGCTTACATCTGTTGCACATTGGGTCTAGTTCAGGATATATTTTCGCCAATTTGACTTTGCATAAATGAATGTGATGTAAAACTTTAAACTGCAGCAGTCCATGTCTTGCACAAATAGAAGAGGAGTGTACTCTGTAGAGGACAGAGTCTCAAACATCATCAGAAAGTTTAGGTCCTGTTCCCATAATGTTTTTATATGAGATAGTGATATATTCTGTGATATTAAGCCATTACAATCCAGATTCAGGTTAAACAGAGAATCGACAGGTGATCTGGCTGGTAAAGAGGGAAACTGGGTGAATTTACTTATTACAAAACTTTGGGCTTGTAAATATCTGAAAAAATGTGACTGTGGTAAATTGTATTTCTTGGAAATGTATTCAAAGGAGACAAATTAACCATCAACATAACGATCTTTAAACGTCCTTATGCCAAAAAGAAAATGCCAAGTCAATCAGTGAAGGTGCAAACATATCATTTGAATGTATGGGCATAAGTATTGAGATATGTTGCAGACCAAAACGATTTCTAAATTGAGACCAAATTCGAAGGAACTGTTGAACAAGGGGGTTTGAACTATGACAAGAAACTGGTAAAGGGTGTGGGGAACACAGTAATGCAAAAGGGGAAACAGGTAGACAGGAGTCTCTTTCTATGAGTGCCATTGTAGGACTCTCATTATATAAGTGGGTTTGAACCCAGTAGGCAAATTTATGAATATTGGCTGACCAATAGTAAACCTGAAAATTGGGTAAAACAAGGCCTTCCAGACGTTTTGGTCTCTGAAGAAATATTTTACAGATTCTTGGTACTTTTCTGTTCCAAATGAATACTGATATAATCTGATCGAGTCCTCTAAAGAAAGCATTTGGAATAAAAATAGGAATACACTGAACTAAATATAAGAATTTAGGTAATATATTCATCTTTACAGAATTTATGCAACCAACCAAGGAGAGCAGTAACATTGTCCAACGGGAAAGGTCCTGCTTAACACGAATCCCAGGATAGTGAGTACGCTGTGTTTACCCTTTATTCATGGAGTTATTGAGGTACGGGACTTGTGTGTGTTTAAAAGTAGAACAAGGGACCTGGTTTAAGCCATGGTGCTTAGTGACTGTAACAAAAGCCCACGAAGGACAGGGCATTCCAAATAAGGCATTTGAACTGTGTGTGTATATGAAAGCAATCAACAGGGTAATAAAAACTTCGGTGAATGCAGCTCACTTTTTAGCTACTATTGCTGTAAAATCGGGAAAGATAAATACTTTATTGCCCTTGTATGACAAAGCTCCCTTCTCTCGGGCCACTAAAATAGTGGACTCTAATAATAAAGGATCCGGGCTTCTAGCCTTCTCTTGGTTTGGGCTGCAAACGGCGGTGTGCCCGATCAAGCAGGGGGGGTTCCTTGAGATCCAAAATATCCTTTAGGACGCTGGCAACAAATTCAGTCGGACGTGAACCTTCGACTCCTTCACCAATGCCGATTAACCTGATATTGCATCTTCGAGACCATGCCTCCAGATCATCTGCTTCAGCCTGTAGATCAACAATCTCTGCCGACATTTCTTGTACCTTCACTTCTATCTGCATAATCGTGGAAGACCACTCGTTAGTAGAACTCTCCAATTGATCTAAACGCTCACCATGTGGTATACATTTAGCCTGAGCCCCCCCCCCCTTTTATTTTTTTACTGTTATTTTAATTATATTTGTTTTTGTTTTATTTTATGTCCTTTTTTGAAAATGTTTCTCTGGACAGAGGTGGAACTAATGTAAACGAGTTGCACTTAGGTGTAACTTCAATATTTTAATTATTATTAGTGTACTTTCCCTATTTTTTCTTTGCTTCCGTGTGTGTAAAATGATGGATAATTATTTAGATGTAGTTGTTACTTTTATTATCATTTAGCTATTTTGTATTGGTAGTACATTTTTTTGTCATTTGTTTTGACTTTTTTACCAATACAGTAGCATACTGTATTCGCAAGTTTTTTCATTTTGAATAATAATTAATAATAATTAATAATTAAAATGTAGTCATTTCCGCAGCCTTACGGTATTAGCAATTTTCCTGCATATCTTTTGAATTTTGTGACTATTGGCAGGATATTCCCAATGCAAGCAGTGTTGCATAAAAGTTACATACATTTGCAAAGTCTTTGAATATTTGACCCTATATGTATGACATTGTTTAAAATATTAGTATTCAGATTCAGATCCTGTAATTGTACATTTAAAATGGCTTGGTATTCAGTTATTTGCACTGTACGTGTATAGCAAAAATACACAGCTTAATGGAATATATTGAAAGCCTTTTACTTAATGAGAATTCTTGAGTGAGAAATTGAGTACAAAGAGTTAAATAAATTTGAAATTGCTTGAAAATAATGTAAATTACACAATTTCTCAAGAAAACTGTAAAATCTCAAATTCAACAAGTTAATTGGGGGAAAAAAAATCTTATTCTGAACTTGAAAATCAACTCAGCCTTTTGAAAATATACCCCCATTGGTTCAGAAGCAAAATAGGTTTATTTTAATTTTCGTATTACCGAACATAGTAATTTAAATGAAAAAACACAATGGGGTTTTTCAGCACTGGCAACATGGATAGTTTGAGTCACCAGTCTAAAACATTCCAAGGACACTCCCAACAGCAGCAGTAATGCCAACAATAAAATTAAACAAAAATGCTGCCAAAACTATCAACATTTATTGACAACAACATTATGGTAGGGGCTGTCACTGTGCTCGATGCTTAGTGGGTAATGCTTACTGGTTAATTGGTACAGAATCCATACTGAGTAATATATTTAGCTACAGATTTATTCACTGTTACTAAAATTTACTGGTTTGAACTTAATTGTACAAAAACAGTTTCTTGCTTAGATAATCTCAAACCATCAAGGTATTGGAGAAATATAAAGTCACTTTACAACTTTGAGTCAGTTGAAGACATTGAGAAAAACAAAACAAAAACTAAATGTGTGTTTCCGCCTAGATTGCAATGCTCAAAACATGTATTAAAAATGTTGTTTTCAAGTTTCATCATAATTGGTAAACACATTCTCTAGATATACAGTACTGTGCAAAAGTTTTAGGCAGGTGTGAAAAAATGCTGTAAAGTAAGAATGCTTTCAAAAATAGACATGTTAATAGATTATATTTATCAATTAACTAAATGCAAAGTGAGTGAACAGAAGAAAAATCTAAATCAAATCCATATTTGGTGTGACAACCCTTGCCTTCAAACAGCATCAATTCTTCTAGGTACACTTGCACAAAGTCAGGGATTTTGTAGGCATATAGTCAGGTGTATAATTAAACAATTATACCAAACAGGTGCTAATGATCATCAATTCAATATGTAGGTTGAAACACAATCATTAACTGAAACAGAAACAGCTGTGTAGGAGGAATAAAACTGGGTGAGGAACAGCCAAATTCAGCTAACAAGGTGAGGTTGCTGAAGACAGTTTACTGTCAAAAGTCATACACCATGGCAAGACTGAGCACAGCAACAAGACACAAGGTAGTTATACTGTATCAGCAAGGTCTCTCCCAGGCAGAAATTTCAAGGCAGACAGGGCTTTCCAGATGTGCTGTCCAAGCTCTTTGAAGAAGCACAAAGAAACGGGCAACATTGAGGACCCGTGAGACGAGGTCGGCCAAGGAAACTTACTGCAGCAGATGAAAGACACATCATGCTTACTTCCTTCTCAATCGGAAGATGTCCAGCAGTGCCATCAGCTCAGAACTGGCAGAAAACAGTGGGACCCTGGTACACCCATCTACTGTCCGAGAAGTCTGGTCAGAAGTGGCCTTCATGGAAGACTTGGCCAAAAGCCATACCTCCGACGTGGAAACAAGGCCAAGTGACTCAACTATGCACGAAAACACAGGAACTGGGGTGCAGAAAATGGCAGCAGGTGCTCTGGACTGATGAGTCAAAATTTGAAATATTTGGCTGTAGCAGAAGGCAGTTTGTTCGCCGAAGGGCTGGAGAGCGACACGAATGAGTGTCTGCAGGCAACAATGAAGCATGGTGGAGGTTCCTTGTAAGTTTGGGGCTGCATTTCTGCAAATGGAGTTGGGGATTTGGTCAGAATTAATGGTCTCCTCAATGCTGAGAAGTACAGGCAGATACTTATCCATCATGCAATACCATCAGGGAGGCATCTGATTGGCCCCAAATTTATTCTGCAGCATGACAACGACCCCAAACATACAGCGAAAGTCATTAAGAACTATTGTCAGCGTAAAGAAGAACAAGGAGTCCTGGAAGTGATGGTATGGCCCCCACAGAGCCCTGATCTCAACATCATCGAGTCTGTCTGGGATTATCTGAAGAGAGAGAAGCAACTGAGGCTGCCTAAATCCACAGAAGAACTGTGGTTAGTTCTCCAAGATGTTTGGGCCAACCTACCTGCCGAGTTCCTTCAAAAACTGTGTGCAAGTGTACCTAGAAGAATTGATGCTTGATGCTGTTTTGAAGGCAAAGGGTGGTCACACCAAATATTGATTTGATTTAGATTTTTCTTTTGTTCACTCACTTTGCATTTAGTTAATTGATAAATATAATCTATTAACATGTCTATTTTTGAAAGCATTCTTACTTTACAGCATTTTTTCACACCTGCCTAAAACTTTTGCACAGTACTGTATGTACAAATGTTACACACATACATATGGTCAGATTTACCCCCAGATTTTGATACACCCAAAAACATGCAAAAGGATCTCCTTAGATTTAGAAAAGTGGTTCTTCTACTATACTAAAATGACATTAGGAAAAAAAAAAACGTCAGACAGAAAGACAAGTAGCTACCTACGTTCACTTGCTCCACTATATCCACCAGCAGGAAAACTTTTAGATCTACTACAATATGTTGAAGGAGACAGTATTGAATATATCCAAATGCAGTATTTATGGATAGTATTATCCAAAACGGAGACCCATATGCACTGATCCTGTCCGTGTATGTATGGGAAGCCTTCATTGGCTGCTTGTTTAATTTAGGATGGATTTTACCATGGTGTTGACCTTCGTGGGCTAGTTCCTCAGTACCTTTCAGACATGTTGTCTGAATACATTCCAGCCCGTTCTCTATGCTCTGCTATTGCAGGTCTCCTGACAGTGCTGGATTAAATTATTGTGGGGCGCTGTGCTCTTCTGTAACTGCCCCCCACAATAATAACAATTGAAGCCGAGTACAATAACCAGTTCCGCTTAACTGTTTCACGATTGACTAACTTTTGACTGTAAATGTCTTTGGACACATAATGACTGTAAAACTGACCAACCATGGTTTGTACTGCCATTAAGATGATTTGAAATCCGCATTGTGATTCTGGCAAAGGGAAGGGCCCTCATCATTCCAGTACTTTCGGACATTTTCATCAATTACCTGCCAGTCAACTGGATCTGTCGATAAAGAAGGTTGTGAAAGAACATTGTGTGCTTTAGGATGACCTTTCCCCATTGCAGCCTCAGACATCTCTAGCTGGGGGGGCCATTCTCAGCTTGTTTTGGTTCTGTACACCATCTTCAACAGCACAGCCTGAACTTGACATTCCCCCTATTACCGCTTCATTGAAAAAATTGCTCAGTTCAGGCACTTTGCTGAGTAGCTCTTTGCCATGCCATTCATTTTGTTTAATTAATTTTCTTTTGACAGAACCACTTATCTATTTCCGACATGGCATTTTTAAATAAAACCAATCAAAAAATGTAACTAATGTGATTGAGTGACTTATATTATTTTCACGCTACTTACATGTATGTTAAGTCTAAACCAAGGCAGCCTCTGAGGGACAAACGTAAAGGTGCTTGAATGGTTTGTGACAACAATGAATTTAGTAGAATGCGTTATTGTGTTTTTAATATAAATACAAGTTAATATGACGTTTATGTGTACTGTTAATTTGGGGCAGTTCTGATTGTCATATACACCTACTTCTCATCACTTTAAAGTGATTTTTATTTGGCTTTCTTCTTTTATGTTTAATCACTGGTGCACATTGGTTAATCTGGTTGCTGACCATCCCAAAAGCTCGGCTCAAAACTGTGGGAGGTAGAGCATTCAGGTACCGTGCCCTCTATTTATGGAAATCTGAGCATAAAGATTAAAGACCTACTTGTTTGACAAGGCATTTCCATCCAAAATGCAGACTTTTCTGCATTGATATATTTTTCTCTTTAGAAAAAGAGATATATTGCAAAGAGCTATTCTAAGCTTCAACACCCACTATCCAGTGGAGGCAAAAGATCAAGTATGTTTTGCCTCAGCTACAACTTCTTAAAAGTTGACCAACAGAAGCTTTACTGTGTGTTTTAAATAATTTAGTTTAACCTCTCAGTGGGTACACATTTGCACAACTTATGTTTTTTGTGCTAGGACAATTATTTAAAAATGACTGTTTATATTTTTAAGAAGTATCTTAAAAAATATATATAGATTAATTCTCCAAGTCATGAGAAAAAAAAAGCCACTCAGTTTTGCAAATATCTTAGAGCTATGTTGATCCATTCTGTTCTCCATTATCGAGACTAATATCATCAAAGTAATTTAAATGATAAAATTGAAATGAACAAATATAATGTTTTATTTTGTTCCTTCACAGCACTAAACTTTGGTCTTGTTTCGGAATACCGGAAAGCAATGAAAAATGAACTCACTAGAAGGTCAAAAGTATAACAGCTGCCTCCATGTGTCATAAGGGTGTTGGAACTGATACTGTAGGTGTCACTAAATTAACTGTTTAATTAGTTATTAGTTGTTTACAGGAGGTATTCTATCCTTGAAGTAACATTAAAAACTGCAGCAGGCGTCAAATCCAAAGTGACACTCAACACCTCTCCATGAATGACATCTTTCAGATTACATTCAAAAAAATGTATTTCTTTGGTCAAATTACTTTATTGTAACGCTATATAAAGAGTGTAAAGTATTTGAAATAGTTAAACCAGTCAATAACAACCAACAGGAAAAAAATATGCTTCAATCATTCTGTGAATTTCTTCTACATGTTTACTTCTAACTTGGTCTATTGAATTCACTATTCAGCCTTTTAGATTTGATTAAATAACTTTTCATGCTAGCTTGTGTCTGTTTCAGAATTCTTTGTTAATGCATTGTTGTGTATATGTAACAGACGGAGCCTTACCATGTACCAGTGGCAGCAGCTTTCTTTCACAACACACAAAGACAGTTCTTCTCAACAATGAACACCTTTAAGTACGGAAGGGTGGTTAGCATGAATATTTTTCTTTAATGATTGAGTTGATTGTTGAGCATTATTTTGTTAAACAACTCATTTTAAAGAGGTTTTTTCAACTACAAACTTGTTGACCTATTCCAACTGCTTTATCTCTCTGTTTTTCTTTCTTTTATAAATTTTTAAAAGCAGGAACACCACATTTTACTTTCCAGTCTTTGATACTAACAGGTCAATAACAGTAAAAGGAGTGTTGGTTCTTTTTCATGACAGGAAATACTAACTACAATTGTTATATCCTGTTGACAATGTACGTTACTGCTTGAGAAAACTCTTACATAAAATATGACCACAATCTGGACTTGTAAAGACATGAAAAAGATTATCACACATATAGGTGCGTTAGTGCCTATTTTCTGTATAAGGTATATGTGTAAAAAAATCAGTGCTGCAACACAAATGGGTTCTTAACTTAAACATCTTTGTGCTCAAAACTCGCACACAATTAGGTAAAATGAGCTGCAGGTCTTTTGGATGGATGGCACTCACAAGAATAGAGGCCAAGATGGAAGACTTTTGTTCAGCCAACCCAGCATGAGCACCAAATCAGAAAACAACAACAACAAAATAAAATCAATGGCAACATATACTATTTTAAGTTGTCCTGTTTTTTTTAAACTCTACTCGGTCATTATGTTTAAAATTCATCACTGCACATACACTGTTTTGCTTTTAACAGTTCAATGTACTTGTTTTGATAACTGCACAAAATATACTGTATGCTTTGAGAACATTACCCTGTGTGAATTCCAAATGACCCCTGCGTGTTTCTTAAGGCTACCAGAAGCATGTTTTCTCAGAATTCTCTTATCCATGTTTTCTTTTAAGGTTAAATCAAGTTATAAGCCAATCCAACTTAGAAAGGGTTTATTTTAATGCAACTTAATTGGTCTACAGTGGGTATTTGGAAGCAGGGTATTTGATGAAGTTTTATTTGGGAATTTGACCAGGCCCATATGCTTTAATATGACACACTCTTAGTTTTACTAATCTCAGGTGAATTGTTTGTGTTATTATTAGTAGTCATAGTCATTGTAGTAGTATCTCCTTATGGTTTCATTTAAAATAATAATTAATTATAATTATCCATCAATGGCACTGTTGAATTACCAGTTCATAATAAAATAACTGATAGAAGATAAAACACTGATGAGTAAGCCTGGGCATAAGTAATGGCGGTACAAAACATCACAGCAAGAGAAAATAAAACAGTATATTTATGTTTCAGGCCAGTATAAAATGTGAAGCCCTGATAAACACTGATTTTTAATTTTTAATAGCAAAAAATCTATTTGGGCTAAGATTCATCATTGATTTACAATTTGTAGGGTAGTAGTACATTTACTGGTTAAGGACCTGACACCTATTATCAAATCGGACCACTATTTGTCATAGTGATGTCCTGGACTTGTCATAGTATAGACTCCACGAACTACCTGAAGTTGTCTTGCAGGATTTTGGCCCGCATAAGCTTCAAGAATATGACCCACAACTGGGTCACGGAGGTAGCCACAAATTATTCAGATCCGCTGAGGCAGGAAGAGGATGACCCAGTGCAAATGATAATGAAGTGTCTGTTGTTTCAATTGCCAACCAATTAAGGTGATTGTTTTTACAGTCGATTGTCTTATTTAAGCATTCATTTATTTTTTAAATAAACTTTAACAAAGGACTAAAATATGGTTACACCATTTGGATATTTAAGGTCAGACTGACTACATTTGTTAGTAAACATTGGAAAAAGGGATTACAAATGCTGTGAATGTGCATAGATGTATGGTTTAGTCAAAGTATGTAAAGAGATATTTCAATTCCAAACTTCAACAAGAATTAATGTTGCATTTGACTCATGTTAAAAAGCTGTTAAAGGTTTAACAGGGATCAGGCTTATTTGCCTGTAAATATCTGAATTTACCAGCTGGCCGTTCTAAGGCTGCACTTTTATAGAATATTGGTTTTGCATCATTCAGTGTTGCTTTAAAAACTGACCGTTCTTTAAAATTCATATGAGAAAAATGCATTATGTATACATTTGAAACTCTTATGACTACACAGCTCTCAGGGTGACTTTCGCTGATTAATAACAAGTCACTGAAACACTCCCAAATAAACCATAAACATGTAAAACAATAACATGAACAATTATCACAAAAACAATAATCAAATATGTACAATAATCAACAAATAATCACAGTTTTCACACAAAAATCCCAACCCCCAGCATCCTTTGCAAGCAACTAATTTACACGAGTCTGCTCCGGCAATCTCCATATATGACAAATACATATATAAAATGAGCAAGATGGGCTGAATAGCCTCCTGTCGTTTGTAATCTTTCTTATGTTCTTATGCTCTAATGCTTTGTATAATACATATATTGTATATATTGTCAAATATATTATTAGTTAGTTAAATAAAATCAAGCAATCAATCAATCTTTATTTTATATAGCGCCTTTCATAGTGGATCACCATCACAAAGCACTTTACAAGATGCAGTAACAAGAAAATCCATACTACTTTAAATACAGAGAAATGCATAATACATGCTATACAGTTAAAACAATGCATAATACATTACATACAGTGAAAAATGCATAATAGGTGATATATTAGCATAATACATGAGATAGTAGCAACAACACAGCAGCTAATAGCAGATATCAGACTTAAAAAGCATGGAAGTAAGGGAGAACAAGTGGGTCTTGAATTTAAAAAATACATTAAAATATCTTGTGCATTTGAAATATATTTTAAATATAATTTAATCTGGGAGCCATATATTTATTTTATATGTTGAAATATATGGTAAGGTTATAAAAATATTATTCATATATTTAACATGTTTCCCATTCATAAAAAATATATATAAAAAATATATTTTCTTTCCGTATGGGACTGAATTTAGCATGTGGAAACACTTTATTTTTTAAACACTTATTTCTGGTCTAACGCCCAGAACCATTCTGCCGCGTCCCCAACCAGGCCCTGGTTCCACATTTCTTCATAGAAGGGGTCTCCATATGGACAGTCTTCTCGGTCATGTCCAAACTCTCCACAGGTGCCGCACAGGGGGGCCCCTTCAGCCCTCCACTGTTCCTGCTCGGCTGCCCAATTCGGCTGCCCATGTGACCACCGCCTCTTGCGCTGCTGTTGTTGTTGCTGCTACTGCTTCCGTTGCTGATTTCGCTGCTGCTTTCTTCCCATTTTTCAAAAAAAGCGTCTCATACACACAAAATAAATAAATAAATAAAGCATCCGCAGTACCTATTCTGGCCTGAGTCCAGGAGGCGCTGGTAATCCCACACTGGACATGTGTGACAGGGATGGCTGAGTGGTGCCAAACAATAACAAACACACGGCTTTTCGCTGTCCTATTTATACATAAATAAATCATAACAATAATAGTAAAACAGCGTATTCTGAACTAAACACTATATATATATATATATATATATATATATATATATATATGGGCAGCATGGTGGCTTGTGCTGCTGCCTCACAGGTCCAGGGTCCTGGGTTCGATTCTGGCATCAGGGGTCTGTCTGTGTAGAGTTTGCATGTTCTCCCTGTGTTCACATGGGTTTCCTCCCACAGTCCAAAGACATGCTGGTTAGGTGGATTGGCCTCTCTAAATTGCCCCTTAGTTGCCCTGTGATGGACTGGCGTCCCATCCAAGGTGTAGTCCCGCCTTGCATCCTATGTCTGCTGGGTTAGGCTCCGGCTCACCGCGACCCTCTATAGGATTAAGCGGTTACAGATAATGGATGGATGGATGGATGGATGGATGGATGGATGGATATATATATATATATATATATATATATATATATATATATATATATATATATATATATATATATATATATATATATATATATATATATATATATATATATATACATGGGGTTAGGAGGCTGTGTGGTCCAGTGGTTAAAGAAAAGGGCTTGTAACCAGGAGGTCCCCGGTTCAAATCCCACCTCAGCCACTGACTCATTGTGTGACCCTGAGCAAGTCACTTAACCTCCTTGTGCTCCGTCTTTCGGGTGAGACATATTTGTAAGTGACTCTGCAGCTGATGCATAGTTCACACACCCTAGTCTCTGTAAGTCGCCTTGGATAAAGGCGTCTGCTAAATAATAATGTAATGTAATTCATAATCTAACTACCTAGCAGAAGGTAACTTCAGGTCAGTGTAAAAGTGGGATCCATAAAGGTTGCCCAGGGGTTCCCCAGTACATTTTTTAAACTTATTTTATAATATACATATAGCATATTTAATACACTTTTAAATGTTGTAGTAAGAAACAGGTCTGGTGACTACTTTCACTGTAGTACAGTTTTTAATTATCTGCGATTGTCCTTTTCTCAGTTTTCATTTGGGGTACCCTATTCAAAATTATATACATTGTATTTTTTGGTTGTAAAGCTATTCTATCTGGACAGTATAGATGTCATTACTTTGTAAAGCGCCTAGGAATGTTTATTAGGGGTGTACGATAATACCAATATACTGGTATATTGCAATATTCATCAGGCAATAAAATAACCGCTGTTTGAACAATGATACCGGTATTTTTGCTTGAACTAATTCAGGGAAACATCTACAGGAAAATGTTGACTATTATCTCATGAGATAATCACTTCACGCGAGAACTCGTAATGCGAGCAGTGCTAACACAAAAGAAAATATGGCAGAAGCACACAGAGATTTTGAGCTGCTTAAATTCTGCAAAGCAAAGTCACATGTCTGGAATAATTTCCTAATAAAAAAACCTAAAAAGGATGGCTGTAATGCATCAGACATTGTGGTATGTTGTTTATGCAACTTGCAAGGTTGAAGTAAAATATGTTGGTGGTGTCATGCCAAATTTCACCCTCCTTTAGTCCTAAACGAGTCACGTGGTGATTTTGGTTCACGATTCAGTGAACAGAGTAAAAACAAAAATATATTTGTGCGTTTTTTATTGGTATGTAATCATAATGTGGATACTTTTCTTGCTTTTGTTCTAAATATGCGTGTGTGTATGTTTAAGTATTTACGGTTATCTCAGTTATTGTTTGTAATACTATATAGAAAAACCCAAACCTAATCTGAATACAATGTCTCATACAGACACAACAATAGTGTTGGTTGTTTTGTTGTTGTTTGGATGCATATTAATTAAGTTTGTTAATATGTTTTTATTGGGGGGCAAAATTTTGCATGACAGCGGTACCACCAATCTTACACATCACATTCGCCGATATCACCCAGGGGTCTTACTTGCAGAAGAAAATTCGAGTCCCAGCGAACAAGCAAAGGCTAGTACGTCAATTTCAAGTCAGCAAACAATCACATCTATGCTCCGGGCGAATTACCCAGCTAATTCGGCAAGGGCGAAAATGATCATGGAAATGTGCACGTTTTTTTTTAAATTAACACTAGAACCGCCGCGGGATTAATGAGATTTAAAATGTAAACGAATCTGCGTACTGTCAATGCAATGCGGTTCTCCGTTTAAAAAAAAAAAAGGACAACCACATTGCATTCACAAACGCAGATTTGTTTACATTTTAAATCCAAACCCGTCAAAATGACTACAGTGGTGGTTCTAGTGTTAAAGAACTCAGGCCATACAGAATGGTTGATTCTGCAGACTTCAGAGGCTTGGTGTACATCCTGGACCCACGATACCAAGTACCCAGCAGGAAACAATTCAGAGATTATAATACCACAGATGTACAACAAAGCCAAGGTTGAAGTGAAAGCTGAATTACAGACTGCTAAAATCAATGTTTTTAGAGAATGTTAAAAAGCTAATTCAGTGGGGTTTTTTTTAAATACTAAATAACTTTGATTAATAACTGTTCTCATTTTGGTAGCAATAAAATCAACATCAACATCATTCAGTATTGAATTCCAATATGTGTCGCAATACATATCACAATATTGTCTTCAGTATTGCAATATATTGCAATACAGATCCTCAGTCCCAATACCCACCCCTATGTTTTATTATATAAAAGGTGCTATATAACCAGTATTATATTGTATTTTATTTATGACCAAAAGTATAAGATTATTATTATTATTATTATTTAATTCTTAGCAGACACACTTATCCAGGGTGACTTACAATTGTTACAAGATATCACATTATTTTTACATACAATTACCCAGATTATGACCAGAATCCTAAATTACAGAATACTGCCATTACCTATTCAGTCGTTCTTGCTAGAAGAATGTTACATTTTTCCTCTAGTCCAGTAATAGTCATATTTGGCCCTCAAGATCGATTCCAGTCCAGGTTTTCACCCCAAGCTGTTAAAATAGTTAATTGAACCTGTTAAGAGGCAATTAACTAATTTAGGACCTGCTTTTTCATGTGAAAAAGAAAAATTGCCAATCTCTCAGGGTTTCATTTTACTGATATTTAAATGTTCTGCTATTTTGAATGTTATTCTATCTATCTATTTTCTTGATTTAAATAATAACTGTTTGAGGGTAAAGCCTGTCCTATTTAAAATATCATATGTGTTCACAGGCTTGGTTTATTACATGACAACATATAAAATCCACATGTTGATTTTTCTGTAGATTTTTCTGTTGTATACTGCCATAACTTCTCAATAAAGCCTGTGTGTGATTTGGCTTTGTATGTTTTTATTTTTTATTTTTTACTGTAGAGCTTTTTTAAAAGTTAATGCTCTAGGCCTTAGGAGTATGCAGTGTTTTATACATTGCACATATTTCCTTCAGTGTTTGTGTGATGGAATGGCCACATACTAGTCCACTCTCTGTACTGGACTTCCTTAAGGTGTACCAGACTTCTAGATTTGGATCGGACCACTCACGGAATCTGGTCCGGTCCCCTAATAGTAATCAACATTTACATTTTCTTTCATGATGCAATCCTAGTTTTTGTTAAGTGGAATGCAAAAAAAGAGAAATAGAACAGTGAGTAAACATTGTTTTCTTTTCAATGTACAACACCTCCCTTTTCACATTTATTTTATTTGAAGTGTTTATTCAAGTTAAAAACTAATGCTATTACTTTATGAAAACATGTCTATGGCCACTTTGTTTATTGCAAAGACACAACAATGGCAGGGATTATTTTAAAAAGCATTGTCTACATTGTTTTTTTTTTTTTTACTTGAAATACACACAAGATTAAACTATTGTATTGCTTTCTTTGTTTTGTACTTAATTCACAAGGGTAAAGTAAGGCCTTTCTTACTTCTGGGATATTTTTCAGCTTTAATACAATGTTAAATGGCTTTGATAAAGTTTTGAAAATGAATGAATATCCAAACAAATACTGTATTACTTTTCATTAATGCTGCTGCATTTATTTTAAATTGCTAAAAACAGCTGCAGTGCTTATTCAAGGGCGGTGGTAATTAGCAGTACTTTGGTTTTCGAACAGCACCATTTTTTTATTGTGTTTTTTTACGGTATTTGATGGAGGCGTATATTGTTTATTTCTGTGGATACAACTTGATCAGGATGGCGAAGAAGTCCTACAACTTTAAATTGAAAGCTGCTGAGCTTGCAGATCAGATCAGTGTTTGACTAGGTGAGGTCACATACCAGTGTAGCACGGAGAGGGAAATAATAGCAAGAGAGAAATGTCAATTCAACACCGAGGAGGTTGGTTTATTTTCCCTTTCTTTTCTTACAGCAGTTTCAAAGAGTCGCAGGGCTGAACTCTTTAATAGATACGGTGTGTTTCTTTCTCTACAACCAGCAAGACAACTAAACACTCACAGTCTCCTGGTCCAGGCAGGGCTTCGGTGAGAAAGATGAGTTGATCCCGTGGCTATCCCCAAAACAGCAACGCCACAGCGAGAGCTACACTAGCTTCTTCTCCCCATTGACACTTCAAAACACCACACACCCCACTCTCCGAACCTCCTGTCTGGATCAGGTTTCTGCAGCGTCTATTATTAGCCAAGATACCATGCATACAACCAAAACAGAAATGCATTTAAGAAACTTAAATAATAATTATGATACAGCTCCTTCATTACAACTAAAATTACTTTTCTTTTGCTAATTTCTAAACATATGTATTTATTTTAGTGCTGTTGTATTTACACCTACAGGTATCAGTACACAGTGCTGTGTTTCTACAGTATCCTTTTTTTTTTTTGTTTGGATCCCATAAACTTTACAGTAAAATACTGGTACAATAATTGTATTATTTTAAATACATTATATTCAAGTTGTTTTCAATTCATTTTGTTTCTATTTGTAATGGTTTGCCATACTGTGATTTGTATGCGTTTCTTTATTAAGTGCTACATTTATTACAGCTGGGGTAGCGAAAGAAATTTACATGTTTCATTATTGAGAGCAGCATTTATTCGAGGGCGGCGTCTATTACAAATCTGATACCTGAGTGTGCCGCTTATTCAAGGGCGCGGTAATTCAAAGGAATACGGTATCTAAACCTTGAAAGAATATTTGAACATTCCATGTTCGTCCCAGCACTAACTAAAACACACTACGTAGTTATTAATATTATTGGGGCTTGCGAAGCAAGAGACCCCACTTTAAATCTTCGACATACTTCTTCTTCTTCTTCTTCTTCTTTGGCACGCTACTCCTCTTACACCGTTTAAGCTAGAAATGCTGTTTAAACTTTAAAACGTGTAGACCGGCGTGGAATAGTGTGCTTGTATACAACTTTTTGATATCTTTTATACTTTTTAAACTATTAAGCTTTTTGTCCTTTTTTTGTCCATCTTCATTCACTTTAATGGGACTTTTTTCAACATTCTAAAGCTCCCCATTGTTTAAAAACTCCCAGACTTCTATTTACTGTAAACGATGTAACTTTTGACACAAATCAGCTACTTTGACCACTTTCCCAACAAGTAAGGCAAAAAGTTAGAGCATGTGGAATCTTCCTCTACTTCTCTGCTATTCAAATCTGAAATCAAAACAGAAATAACTTTTACCAATCAAGAGGTACACCTGTTTTAGTAACCGCACCAACTACGTTTTCTGTGAACTTTTAGAAATAACTGCCGTTTTGAACACTTTCCCAACAAGTTAGACAAATACTTAAAGTAAATGAAATCTTCCTCTACTTCTCAGCTATTCAAATCTGAAATCAAAACAGGAATGGCGTCTACCAATCAAGAGGTACAGCTTTTTTAGTAACCGCATCAACTTTTCAGTTGACTACTTCCCACTGTTGAATTAACTGTCATAGAACTTTGAGAAATTTAAAAATATAGCACATTCTAAGCATGAGACAATTAGTAAACAATGTGACTTTTAACACAAATCAGCTACTTTGACCACTTTCCCAATAAAGCAAGCCCCACAACTTTACTTGTAAAGTTACCATCTAGTTACATAATATTAACAAACATTTCCAACATTTATCGCTATATTGTATTGTTTTGCTCACTCAGTCTGTAAAACAGCAGTACCAATTATGACTTCAAAGCAGATTTAACTGCAGCTGCCAGAGGAAAGCCCTATGTTAATTGCTCAGTCCCGATTAATCCCCAGTACATAGCGGAATAAATGCTGCAGTGCGTGGTGAAAGTCCCGAGAAAGTAATGTTTCATCCCGAAGAAAGTGATGTTTCCTCTCAAGGTGAAGAAACACAGTCCGAATCCCCAATGAACAGCCTAACGAAAATGCTGCAAGCTACTACTGTTGTTTTCGAATGTCGAAATATTGCGCCTGCTCTCACAACGTTGCTTATAAAATAAGCAAACCGCTATTTGTTTTGTGTATGCAAATAAAACGTTCACGTTTTGCACAGGTTTGAATGTACCTTATACTGTATACTCCAAACCAAACTCTGAAGCAATTCCTCTTTCCAGAAGTCAACTTCAAAGTTAAGCTCTTGCAGGTGTCACAGATTGTGACAAAAGTCACTCTTTCCGGCCTCAAAATGCTGGTAATGCTACTGGCAGTGAGTAGATTATGATCAATTTCAGGCATTTAGTTCAGAAATTTCTAGCCAGTCAAAAAAAAAAAAAAGAAGAAATGAGCCATACAACAGATTAGAAAGGTAAATAGAGGAACATTGAGCAAAGAAGTTACAATATGTAATTTTAGTGGGCCCTGTTTTTTCACTGGGTTTGACTGAACGAACCAAGCGTATTTGATCCCAATCAGATCCAGGACTACAGGCCACAAAGGAATTCTGTCAGATAATCAATACAAAATGTTATTATAACATTGCATCCATCTATCTCTGATTAGTCCTGAGTCATTAGGCAGTAAGTGTCACAGCTGATATTCTGTCTTCAGATTGACAGAAACAGAGATGTAAAAATCAAACAATAAAATATATCCTGGTCATTTTAGTGATGGTATGCACTAGCACTTGCTAATCAATGCATGGAAACGGTTTGCTTTTTTTGTAACAGACTGAATTTGAATTCCTAATGATGCCTTATCCAGCTGCCAATTCAAGGTATCGAGATTATAAAATTGCTTGGGGAGGTATAGATTCATAATTTCTGAAGGGAAATAACTACAGTACATCAATTTTGTTGTGAAATATATAGTTAACTTTCATTAATACACATTTCAAGGGACCAGCAAAAAAAAACATTTTTATCAGTAATTGTTAATATCAGAAGTCTAAACCAAATACATACTGAAAACTATCTTTAAAAAAACATTGTAATTACAGTGATAACTGTCGCTAAGCATCGACCATTACTATAGATAACAGGTCTACCCACAAAAGCCACATCTGGTTAACCACATATTGACCTTTTATTCTTTAGGAATGGTCCTGTTATCCCACCATTATCACCTAATTGAAACAAATATCTGAAATCAATGAGGGGTTTTAAAATGGAAATTCCCCTTTACATTATTTTCGGTAACCACATATAATTCAAGTACTGTAAATCAGTGCTGTATTAACTGCATTCATATATATGTGTGTGTTATACATGACTTGGCTTGATACATTGACCTTGTGTCTTCCTCCAGGACTTGATGATAATCCTGCTGCTATTCGAAGCTAATTCTTCCACTCCAGCTGCCTTCAGTACTGGTGTGTTAGCTTGTGGTGGCTGACTCTGCCCTTTTCAACCCTGCACACAGTAGTCCAAAGTCAGTGATCCATTACTGGACCACATAATCCATTAAGATTCTAAACATTTGTGGAACTATGTTGTCATATATATTATATATCTACAGAAGGTTCATTGTTATTATGAAATGAACATTATTGTTTTGCACTTAAGTGAATTAAAATGTTTTAAATCAATCTTTTTTCATGTTTAATGGGCACCTACATAGATGACAACAATGGGAAAAACTAACAATGTGAATTTTCTGTATCCAACCATTTTGGAACAACATTGTTGGTGACTATAAAGTTGTCAGGAGGCTTAACATATATGTTGCATGCTGTCAATGCTGGTTCTTGTACTCGTCCATCCTTAACATAAAATCTTCAGCATCAGTTATAATAAACAGGGCCTCTTCAGTCACTTGCACCATGGGAGGCAAAGGCATTGAGTAAATGGTGTGATAATGGTGTAAAAAATGTGCTCTGCCCTCTGTAGAGAAGGACTTTAATTTGGGTCCAAGCTTCTCCGGTAATTTTTGGATCTGATTTCAAAATAAAGAAGGAAAGAATGTCTAAATGCTTATCACACTTTGCAGGAGGTGGCCTTCCTCCAGTGATGGCTGTGTCCTTTGAACTACATTGACTGCAAGACATTATTTGAAACTGACAAATAAACTTCTAGCAGTGATATACAGAGCATGTATGGTACCTTAAATAGGTAGCTTCTTTTGAGTTTTACATTATATTTTCATGGATCGTTTTGAAGTTATGGATGTTTGTGGCGGGGTGCCATGCCCCTGTATCGTATTTTATGTTGTAGGTGGGATGTTTATATGTGTGTGTGTAGTGGTGCATGATGTGTGGGTTATGTAGCACAGGTGATTTAAAATATATATTTGTATTTAGGCACAGGGATTGCACAATCACTTCATGTGCTGAATAAAGTGGGTATTTGTATGGGGGCACGGGGAGTGCACAGTTAGTTCATGTGCCAAGATTCAATTGAATGATTGATTAGCAATCGAGTCTCAGCACAGCTGCATAAAAGAGTGAGTGTTTCACGCACACTGTGGGTGTTCAGTGTGGAGAGAATGGGAGAAAGAGTCAGGAGAAACAAAAATAAAAGTAAAAACAATTGCTATTTGTGCTGGAAGCACCTACACAATACTTGTTTTGGGTTTGTGTTCACTGTTTTGTTTGTCTGTTTATTTTGGCCAATGTGCCATTTTTGTTTTGAGTTCAGGGTTTGTTTCTATTTTGTTCAAACATTTTATTTATTTTCCAATAAACCAGCACATTCCGTGCATTTCTTGGCTGGTTCCACGCACCCTGATGAACACTAATTTTGGAGTGCTAATTCTGTAAAATCACACATTGAGTCTCTTAATTTGTTTTAAAATGCAATTAAACAAAACAACATTTAGTTTATACCAATAAATTAGGGCTAGATCGGGACATTCAATAACATGCATGTAGATAAAGTGGAAAAGGATGCTTAGCACCTTCTCAAGACTGAAAGGTGTTAATGTCATTTAAGTGAGCATTCACATACATTTTTGATTCCTACATACTGTCTAAAACTTGTGAATATTAGTGGCATGCAGCTTGTTTCACAGCCTTAATACTGAGTTAACATTAGATAGCTCAAGATTAGTGATGATTGGGGTCTGTGACGGGTACCCCCACCCCTGTCCGTTTATTTCAATTATTTTGGATTATTAGTATTTAAATGTGCTGTTTTGTGTTTGTTTTAAAACAATGTTTTGTTATTGTTTGTTTTACAGCATGGATGGGGTTACAATTCCCCATCCAGATAAACGTGTGAGAATGCATGGTTGGCAGCTAATAATTTATTGACAATTTGGCTGTCAACCACACATATGAGAAACCCTGTGCAGAATGTAGTAGAAGGATAAACTAGATCATTTATAGCCAGTTAATACCTCGACCACTATATAAAAATAAGCAGCCTTTGCTGATCGGGGTTGGGGATGTCCAGAGGTGGAACTTAAAAGTAAGATCTAGAAAATATAAATAACAATTGCTACTCGTGCTGGCTTTACACCAGCATGATACTTGTTTGGTTCAGTATTTTGTGTTTGCATGTTTATTATGGCCATTGTGCAGTTTTGTTTTGTGTGCAGTGTTTTGTTTTTGTTTAAACATTGTATTTATTATTTCATAAATAAGTGCTCAGCGCTTCAATTCACAGTGCTTGTCTGTCTCTTCCTGGTCTGTGATGTCACCACCAAGCCATCCTGTCCACAGGGTTGATGAAACTAGTCAGTGGTGTTTTTATTATATCACTGTTTGATTTAAATTTTATTATTTATCAATTATCACTATTTCCATTGTGTTCTGTAAGTTTGTTTGATCTCTTTCACAGCTTTCACTTTGAAGTGCAACTGTGCTAGGTTTGTTTTGATTTGTTTTAGAATATAAATCCTTTTGCTCTGTCAAACTATGACCTGCTAAACACTGATTTAGGAATTTAGTGAATGGACTTCCTCATAGGAAACATGATTACCATCTATAATATGCATTCCAGAGGCAACAAAGACACAGCTTGCAATACACTTCTCACTCTATATTGTGTGTAGTTGTATCATGCCATAGTCACCAGAAAAATTATATCGACAAACTACAATACCGCTTTATTCAGATAGATAAGTAAATATCAAAACAATCTCAATTTTTAACCTCAACTGTGAGATTTTAGGATGTATTTTAAAGATCTAAACCATCATTCCACTGTATTGTAATTAAATTCCATCATCTTAACTAGTGGTTCATTTCCTGAGGGCGGGGGGGCAATGGATTAATATAAAGGGTGGCTGTATTTATGTTAACCTTTGTTTATATCATTAAGATCATGAGTTTCAAGTATAACACAAAATATTGACCCGTATTCAAAACAATACATTTCTAACATGCAAAATGATAGCCCAATCTTTACTAGCAGGAAATGTTTTACTGGGTAACTGACATATACAACTTGGATGCTTGCAAAGTGGCACATAGGGGTGGGTGGATTTGTGCTGGGGTGATGGGCACCAACGAACCAGGCCAGGCTTTTAAGACATAGTTTTTATAGATGTGTAAATTGTACCGTGATTGCTTCTTTAACACTTGTTAGCAGTGTATTTTACACCTGGAGTACATTTTACACCTATTTCTCATCTTTGAATTGTCATAATATGTACAGCAGAATCCCAGTTTGCTACCATGAATAAAAAACTTTGTTTCCTTATTATTATTTTATTATTATTTATTTCTTATCTTAGAAACATACTGAAAAATGATTTCCAACAGAAACTCTGTAATTTTGTAACTGACTTACAATAATTTCACGGGACATATTAGGATATTGGGGCATATTGTGCGTTTACATCTATTTTGAACAGTTGTGGACAATTCTTGTTACACCATGAGAAACAAACAATTTGACAGTGCTTAAGATACCTTGAATTTACTTCTTAATTGTGTGGTTCTTGTTTTCTAAATATTAACATATTTTTGTATTATTTTAAAAAAGTTGAACGACTGTTCTGAATTCAGATTTGTACGTACATATGGCCCGGTTTACGCCATCTCAAACAAAAATGCTATTACATGACTATTTTTTATTGTATTTATTCAACAAGCTACAGGGCCACAGTTGGTAAAAATCCATCCAGTCTAACTGTTCTGGTCGCTATCTGCATTTTGTGCTTGTCTGTAGTCTACATTATTATTATTATTATTATTATTATTATTATTATTATTATTATTATTATTATTATTGTTATTTAGTTATTTCTTAGCAGACGCCCTTATCCAGGGCGACTTACAATTGTTACAAGATATCACATTAGTATTGAAGCTTGACTGTGTATTGGTCCTGAGGCTTTGCCATTTCTTAAAGACATGTGGCACAGTGGTTATTTCTGAGTTGTTCTAATTTCTGAGGTAGGATCCCTTGAACATACACTCTCTCACAGTGGATGTTATATTTTCAGAATATATACTCTATATTTAGGTAGCTTAGAAAGTGATACATTTTGAAGGTGGGCACCAACAATCCAGGCAGTTTTTTTAAGCAGTATTTCTATAAATCCACAGTTGTAAATTGTACCTTAAATGCTTGTTTGACACTTGTAGGAGTACATTTTACACCTGATACACACACCCCCTCTTATCCTCAGAGTGGATCAAAGTAACACCACAGGAAGGACACAGTCACCCAATTACCCTAATTTGGCCATCTCTGTGTTTAGAATAAAACTTGAGTTTGGTTAATAAAGTCTCACATTGGCTTAGTAGGTCTACATTTTACATTAGTATATCTATTTATATTGTATAAGCAAATGTGTTAGTTATTAAATGATGGCCGTACTTAGATCAATTGAACAGACCCCAATATATTCAGAATACCTTTGTTATGTAAATGTTGTGATTTACACTTGGGGCAGGGTTGGGGGTATACTAATTCATCAGGATAAAACAGTGTTCTGAGTGAGGCAAGTCCATAACCCTCACCCCACCCCCACAATCCAAAAGAAAAAAAACGCAGTACCTTTTTATTACTTTTGTAACCCTTGAAACTTCTCAAATCCAATTTCTACTATGACTACGACTAATAATAATAATAATAATAATAATAATAATAATAATAATAATAATAATAATAATAATAACTTTAATTTGATATAGTACCCTTCACACCAAGGTGTCTCAGGGAGCTGATTATTAGTAGATAATGTTTGGAGGGACGTCCAATATAGTAACTGTGTTCAATTAATTGTATCAAGCAAATAAAACATGGGGAACAATTGCAGATCAACATGGATGGGAAAAGGGCAACATTATAGTCGGCTCAGGCAAATAATTAGCTAATGCCCAGGACGCGTTTTTCTGTACTTGATTTTCCTCATTCATAATTACACTCAGTGGTATTACCTCTGTCCTTTGGGGGGGAACAAACAAAAAAAACGTTTTAAACTGCAAATGATATTGCTATTGGAAAACAAAATGAGGACTACACCCTAAATGTTTTTAAACCTTCCAGCAACCAAATAAACCCGGTGCTTTATAAAACAGTGACTGTTGGAAAAGGTCGTCCGCCAATACAAAGGATTCATTAGAGTACTGCCATAACTTCGTTCACAACCATTTGTGAAACATCGGGGGTCATTGTCCTCCCACCTGACAATGGTGAACTCTTGATTGATAATTGAAGGGAATAACAGCATACAGCTTTAATCTTGCAATGAACACCTTATAAATCACCTGCAAGCAGTTTTAGAGCGCTTAAACCTTCTCTCGGAGATTTTAGAACAACTGGTTGGCGAGACCATTATGTCAAGGATTTGACATGCAATCCTGGCGGTAAATAAATATGGCTTGTGTCCATCGTACAGTTGTGTTCCTAACGCTGACGTTGTTTTGTGCTTCTCATGGTGGCGATGTGGACGATTTTAAAAAACAAGAAAAGTTTTTTTTAAATTCCTTGGGGCTTTCGAGTCGACCACAACCTTCAGGTCCAGTTCCCGTGCCTTCAGTCCTGTGGAAGATATTTAATAAAAAGACAAACGACAAGGGATCCAGCTCTGGTACTGAAAACGATCCTTGTAGAGTGTCAGAATTCAACGTTCGTGGGAATATTGTTCGGTTTATTCAAGATCAAGGTATTTATATCCACGTTGTGTGTGTTTGTGTGAAAAAGAGGGGAGAGAGAGAGAGAGAGAGCCTATATCTACCAATCCTATACATGTATATTAATTAGATAACCTACGTTTAAAAGTCAAAGTTATAAAGCTAAACCAAATACCATTTACGTGGTCCAAATGACTAGTCGTCTGTTATTTCAGCTAAAACCTATTTGGACATTTTATTTGGTAGCGAGAAGGTTATGTATGCCCTATAAATTGTTACCTTTTATCATCGTGATAAAGGCATCAGTAAAGTAAAATCAAAACATATATGGCTAACTTTTATATTTATATTAACACACTCTATTTTGATTTTGCAGGGAACGCAATTCCTGGTACAAGTCGCCAGTGTCCAATGTGTACCGAGAGGCATCTCTATTTTAATGTTTCTGTTTTGGAGGAAGTTGAACAGCTGACTCTTGCTCAGCTGGAAGTAACATTCAATCGAAATTCTTACCACCGAACCAGGAATGCCAGGACCTTCACCTTGTCCCTTTATAAAGTTTTAAAGACAGCGTTAAAAGGGGTGTCTCCCGAAAGCAGTCGCAAACTGATACTGTCGCAATCCTTTGAGTCAGTTCACAGATCCATCAACTTCAACCTTACAGACATTGCAGCGACTTGGAGAGATCATAGAAGGAACTTTGGGATGGTTCTCGTGATACATCCCGATCTGACAAGCGACCAAGATGACCCAGTTAAAGTAATTTCTTCTGAAAACGAATTGGGTCATCCTCCTCACTTTGGTGCTCAAGCTCTACTTTATACATCATTGGTGGCCGTTTCTTTGAACCCACTTCAGTGCAGGTCTCGAAGAAAAAGGAGCGCGTATTACCTCCCCGTTACACCAAGCAA
This sequence comes from Acipenser oxyrinchus oxyrinchus, assembly GCA_030684275.1. Lineage (NCBI taxonomy): Eukaryota > Metazoa > Chordata > Actinopteri > Acipenseriformes > Acipenseridae > Acipenser > Acipenser oxyrinchus. The sequence goes on from CM060252.1 coordinate 56,676,867, forward strand.
TGTGTGCAAACCAAGGCGACTTTACATTGACTTTAAAGATGTTGGCTGGCAAGATTGGATCATTGCTCCCCAGGGATACATGGCAAATTACTGTCAAGGAGAATGCCCCTTTCCATTAAGTGAAAGCCTCAATGGCACAAACCATGCCATTTTACAAACATTGGTCCACTCTTTTGACCCAAAGGGTACCCCTCAGCCTTGTTGTGTTCCTATCAAATTATCTCCAATCTCCATGCTGTATTATGACAACAATGACAACGTTGTCTTGAGGCATTATGAGGATATGGTTGTTGACGAATGTGGCTGCAGATAAGTGCGCGCTGTAATTCTAATGTTGCTTTGTAGGTTTGCTTAATATATCAAATAGTTTTTGGGGGGGAGGGTTGTTTTTCCTTGTTGTGTGGCAATACTTAATAATTAAACTTGAGTTTTACTATCAAACATACCCACTGTGTGTGGTGTTGGTGTATATATATATATATATATATATATATATATATATATATATATATATATATATATATATATATATATATATATATATATATATATATATATATATATATAAAAATTAGTGTGTGTAATTTTTATTGCTATATATAAAATTGTGCAACTGACAATTCAACACAAATAATTAAGCAGTATAGTGAATCTTAATTCAATTTCCATCTGCTACCTTACCAAAAGAAAAAAAAAAAAGACTTATTATATCAAAAACCATTTGGACTGAAGTGTTATATGTGTAGACCAAAACAAATTTCCCGGGGGGGAGGATTAAAAGGTAACTTTGGAAATTTTGTGTTTTGGTTTCCTTTCTAATAGTTTTGGTCACAAATACACAGATGAATAATATAATTAGTTAACAGAAGATTTGTGATAACGACTCGTTCCTTAATTTGTATTTTTTAGTTTACTTTCGTAAAACACCAGGGGCAATACATCCCGTTACTTTATTTATTTATTTATTTATTTATTTATTTTATAAAGTTATAATTTTAAAGAAATACTTTTTGTTTTTATTTCTGGAGCTCTGTTCGGTTCAAGTTGTAGTGGGCTTGTAGTAGTTACCACACCAATTTGTATCGCAGCACTTTATTTATATATATATGTGTGTGTGTGTAATATATATATATTATTGGGAGTTAACGCAGAATACCATTCACGAAAAGTAAATTTAAAATGTGTGTTTTTTTTTTTGTGTGTGTGTCAAATAACACTAACTATGTATGAGGGCCAGTATAAGAATTTCTATCGTTATTTTTAGTTTACATTTAAGTGTTTAAAAAAAAAAAAATCTAATTTGGTAAAAGTTATAAAAATCGATAGTACAACATCTGAAACGAAAACGTTTTTTCATGGAAAATCACCGAAATACATTACTTCAGGTATGTGATACAATGTAGGTCTATTCTGCATAAAACACATTTGACAAGTAGACACATTTTATCATAAAGTGTACATTCAATTAAACGCTACTAATATATGCATCTCAAACATTAGCTTATACGCCATAAACAAAATTTTAAAAAATGACATGAAATACAACAGATTTGAAACTAACTGTAGAAACATTTAGTTTTACAGTTTTGATAACCTACTTATTAATCGTAACTACCGTAGTGGAACACATACAAGCTGACAACTTTATCTTACTTAGTCGTCTTACCCCAATGCTATATATATATATATATATATATATATATATACACGGTAAGATCAAGTTGTCAGCTTGTATGTGTTCCACTACGGTAGTTACGATTAAGTGTTTTTTTTTTTTTTTGGGGGTTATAGGCACACTAGTGTTACATCTCCCCGAATATTAAAGTGTAAAGATTTACCAACCCGTCACGATGGGGAGTATACCAAGATCCTGGCTGACTGAGTGTGAAGTCCCCAAACCATCGGCCGTACAGGACTAACATTCCTCAAAAGAAAAAAAAAAAGTTTACTTTCATGAGTTTCTTATTGTCTTGAGTTTTATTCAATCTCGGATCCTTTTCCCAAAAGGAAGGTCCGTTCATAGGTTGTATGTAAATATATAATAAAACGGTTTAGTAATGCCCCTCTCTCCCTGCAGGTGTTGGGGTTTTTCACATAATACTATTTTTAAAGGAGCCTATATGATTAGTCAGTTTTCAAAACAAGTTGTATCTCACAGCAGCATTTTCAGCAACACAGCAGCACACTCATTTTGAATATTTTATTATTTTGATTCTATAGCCTATAGTGTACTTTTAAATACCCCCCTTAATACTACTTTCAGTTTGGTGAATTTTAACTAGCATTGCCTAACTTTGACACGGGATACGTCGTGAGAAATCCCCCGATAAAGTAAAGACTAAAATCAGGATCAATGCGAGGATAATCCGATTTGCATTAGCAGAGGCTCGAATTATTTTACTCTCCTCTCTGAGTAAAAGTATACAATGGATTGTTGTTTAATACACATGTGATCTGAGTTTCTTAATCCTTCCACGTGTAGGCGCACTGGATCTAATTTTGTCACATTTCCATTCAGGGTTTTAAACTTCTGGGTTCTTTGTAAAATAAACAGTTCATGTTATGCTTGTTTTCCTCCATTTCGGCAGAAAGGCCTTTAGCATTGAATATGCTACAAATGCACACTGCGTCGGTGGGTTAACTTTAACTTTTATAAACGACATTGTTCTAATCATTATTGACCTCCTTTATTATTCTGATTGACCACAAGAAAATGCAGAATTGTAGCCCTGCGGACAAAGACTAAACATGTGGACAGTTATTTTGTGCTAAAGAGTAGGTATTTTATCACAACTGGGTCTAGTCCATATTTGAAACAGTAGCCTATCCACCTTCTCATTTGTTATTGTAATTATTACGGGGGGTTCTCTTGTGAGTTTTGGATTGCTTATTTGTGGCTGTTATACTTAAATCATTACTTTGGATATGTGCTCACAAAATCATTCGGACGTGGGCTTTAAGAGGTAGAAAATTAATGTCAATTGCGCTAGTCAGTTTATTAAACATATCAGGTACGTTTTCCTGGTTCTTGATGTAGGCTTTAGCTGATATACACATCTTGAGCGATTGTATTTCCAACTATAAAGGATATGTCTCGGATGTTGTGACGTAGGCTGTCTCTGGCAACCACCTTACATATTAAATACAAAACAAACTTTAACAGCGCAGTTCTACTTTAATTAATTGGGGGTCCACAAGAGTCGGCCTGGAGTTTCTGTAATGAGTGGGAGTGACAGCATCTCGGGGAGGGCGGGACTTTGTATACTGAGCTAAGACAGGGAGGCACTCCAAACAGTCTTAACATTAGATTTTGTAATGAGCGGCAATGCATTATAAGCTCACTGAAAGTTGGTTTTAGTATTCATTTTATTACAGCTCATTTAACAAAAAAAGATTGCCTGTTCTTGCCTGTTGTGTGTGTGTGTGTGTGTTTTTTTTTTATTTGGAGAAAACTTGAGTGATATTTTCGTATCAGAAAAGTTTGGCTCGATTCTTTTTCGCCTACCTACTTCACAGCTGCTGAAAATATGTGTAAGAAGAAGCGGGCTGTGCTGTGGAGGCTTTCTAATTACTGCAGGATAGCTGTGTGGAATAACACTAAGTAATGTGGAAAATATCGGACTACAATTAAGCAGGCAAACCAACGACCGGACTAAACGCTTCCTTACAGGTAATCGCAGATCAGAGAGCACAGAACACCTAGTATTTGGTTGCTGGTCCACGGAGGAGCGGGTCTGTATGGAAAGAAGCAAGAACCGTCAGGAGAGAGCTTGCTGTTCAGATTCGACTTTAATTTGTGTTACATTGAACTACATCCCGAAATCTATACTTAAGAAAACACCTTAAAGTAAACTGAAAAGGGCAGCAAAAAAAAGACGCTATTATGCCCACAAACTTCCAGCTATAACGCACAGTTTTTTTGTTTGTTTTGTTTTGTTTTTTTAAGGAGCTCACATTTGGATATATAAATAAATATATTACCCTTGCCTTTATGTCTCATGTGGAAATTGTTTCAATGGACATGTCAGAGAGTGCTTCTTAGTCGATCGACAGTTTCTTAAAGGTAGTTGATTGTTTGTGTTTGTGCTGGTGGCAGTGGAAAGACGTTCGTGTAGATTAACACCTGTATGCTGCCTGTCTGCCTTGTAACTATGATCTAATCCTTTTGCAGACACAACACCTTCATGTAACGTAAACAGCTTCATCTACACACGTGCAACACTCCTTTTCTATTTGTCATTTCTAGCCTCCGTATCTGTTTATTTTTTTGATCTTGACTTATTTTATGGTTCTTAAGCCTATAAAAACGATTCTTAACTTTTTTTTTTGTCCAGTGTTTTTATTCTGTTGTTGTGCTTTTGCCTTGGTGTTTCTGTTCTCTTGTTTAGATCTTCCTTGGCTTTTTATCTTTTTTATGTACATTCTTTCTCTTTCATTGTTCCCATATTCATGTCGTTCTTATCGGCATTTCCCGTCGCAATGTAATTTAAAGGGGATGCACTTTTTTCTTTATATCAAGGTACATTATTTATTTATTTATTTATTTTACCCTGTGGTACTTTAAATTCTGAATACCCCTGAAAGTTGTTTGAGGTTATCATTACGATTTCGTTATGAAGGAGTTTTTAAAAAATATTTTCATTCTTGTATTGTCAACACGAATACTGAAGTGTTTATGAAATACTGACACGCAGCTCTTCTCCCTCTCTCTCTCTCAGATTGATCATGGTCGCCGCGGTTCGTGCCCTTATGGTGCTTCTGTTGTGCCAGGTACTGCTCGGAGGTTCTGCCGGGCTCATTCCAGACGTCGGCCGAAAGAAATTTAGCGAATCGGGTCGACAAAGCCCGCAACAATCTGAGGACATTCTAAATGAGTTTGAACTTCGCCTGCTCAATATGTTTGGGTTGAAGCGGAGACCAAATCCGAGCAAGAACGCAGTGATCCCGCAATACATGTTGGACCTTTATCGTATGCATTTGGGGGATGGGGAGGAAAGCCTTGATCCTCCGGGATCGGCCTTGAGCCAGTACCCAGAGAGGTCTGCCAGCCGCGCAAACACAGTTAGGAGTTTTCATCATGAAGGTAAGAGCCTGTATATCTTACGGAGTAGAAGTGGCAGGGAGAATTCAGGGGTTAAGAATAATGCCATTTTTATATATTGATTTTAATGTGATTATTTGTGTTAGATAGACACAATATAAAGCCAAAAATACATGCATATCGTATCATGTTAAACAAACATAGCAGTTACTAAGCACGAAAAAGAAAGTAAAATATTTATTGTACTGTGATGTAGCTGTGGTTGTACGTTAATTTTGCCTTTGTACCACATACAATTTTTTCAAAAACTTAAAATGTTATTTTATATCAGCGTTTTTGAAGGGTTGTTATATAATTCATACAATCACAATGTATAATCAATTATTTATTTTCTTCAATAAAAAAAGCACCTGGAGATGATAGTTCTCAAAATAAGATCGGGTTGCGCTATAACCATCTAGAAACTGCTTGTTGATAATTTAAAATCCTTAATTATTAATAGGCCTATTAATTGAACAACCAATAGTCCAGTTTTCCAGCTCTAGAATATTAGTCGAGATCCACAGATGTTATGTGAACCGATGTATGTATCTCTACGTGTGTACATGTTGGCCAATATTTTTTGTTTTGTTTCTATCTTCGGGATTTTTACGATATTTTTATATTGAAATGTTTTAAAGTAGTATTTGCCCAAGTTTATGTTTAGATTTTACACCAGAAGCAACTATTTACGTCCCAGTGAAAAGTTAAATATATTGTAGCGTGCACGGGGGAAGGCAGCCAGCAGTAGGGCTGGTAGGTGACGTAATCACACATAGAGACATATACGCTCCTTGCAAAGGAGCCGGTTCATTTGTACAGCGGTATCGGAGCTGTGCTTTAGTACGAGAGGTCCCTGGTTCGCGCGCGCCCGCCCTTCGCCTGTGTGCCTCTTTCCTCGCCCTGTGTGATGCGCCTGTCTGCGTTAACTTATTTCGCCACAATATATTCAGACTTTGTGCGTGAAACTGGTGTTCTGATTCTTACTTAGCAGCACCAGCAGCTGAACCATTGTCCGTTTTTAATTCTAACAGGTGCCTGAATTATTAATGCTATTTCTACCTGTGGGGTTGAAAACAATTATTTCCTCCAGCAGACAGTTTGCAAGGTATCAGATGTACAGGTTAGGGTACAGTGTATATTGAGTGTTGCTTACAATGTGCATGTTTCTTTGCCTCTTAGAATATTACATTTGTTTTTTTTCTATCTAAATAATATATTCTTACTTTAGGTCAGCATAGTTTTTACATTTTGTGCTATTGTCCCTTTTCGTCTTGAAATTCAAGTTTGACAGAGTAGGAGGCTAGTATTTAAATATAAATCTTGTATACCATATGTAAACATTGCATGTTGTTAATACGGTGTACATATTTTTTTTCTCACTTAGTTTTGAGTTAAATCTTATTCATTAAGTGATATGCTGCCAACTATTTTGAAATACATATCTTCATTTGTAGAAGTCATTTATCAAACCTATTTAAAAAACAGCTGTTGTTCATGGTAATAGTCTATACAGACTAGTGCTATCCTAATGGTCTTAAAAGGACATGTACTTGGCAGGAAATAACTAACCTGTTATGGCAATCTGCCATTCCTTTTTTAAGACTTAAGACTATCTCTACAATTTTGATTTTGAATAGATTTTATAGCTGTGAAAGTACCTAGCCCAATTATGCCCTTAGCATACCTCAAATTTGAGGGATCTAAAAATAAATAAAGAAAAGAGTGTGTATCATGTACATGTTGACAGTTGATTTATTTTAAACACTGCCATAGAAATGTATATTATGCAGTATGGGGCAGCAGTGTGGAGTAGTGGGACACTGCTGCTGTACCCTTGAGCAAGGTACTTTACCTAGATTGCTCCAGTAAAAAACCCAACTGTATAAATGGGTAATTGTATGTAAAAATAATGTGTAAAAAAAATAATGTAATTGTATGTAAAAATAATGTGATATCTTGTAACAATTGTAAGTCACCCTGAATAAGGACGTCTGCTAAGAAATAAATAATAATAATAATATTAACTAGGTGCTAGGTGTCTAGTGATTATGTATGGAAAAAAGTATATTTTTTCATGCGGTACAGTATTGCACAGCACAGATCCTAAATAACATAATGTCCTTTTTTTTGTTTAATCAATAGATTCCTTGGAGGAGCTGTCTGGCAAGAGTGGGAAAACTTTACAGCTATTCTTCTTTAATCTTACATCCATTCCAGGGGAGGAGCTTATCACGTCTGCAGAACTTAGGATTTTTCGCAATCAGGTCCGGGATGCCATTGCAAACAGCAGCAGTGGCTATCATCGCATTAACATTTATGAAGTTATAAAACCAGCATCTTCCTCAAAGGAGCCTATAACAAGACTCCTGGATACTAGGCTGGTGCAACACAGTCAGAGCAAATGGGAGAGCTTTGATGTGAGCCCAGCAGTCATGAGGTGGATCATGCATGGGCATGCCAACCATGGTTTTATGGTGGAGGTGGTCCACTTAGACACTGAGGGGAAAGACTCGAAAAAGCATGTACGGATCAGCAGATCTTTGCATGATGACGAAGAAAGTTGGCCTCAAGTGAGGCCCTTATTAGTAACTTTTAGCCATGATGGCAAAGGACACGTTCTTCATAAAAGGGAGAAACGGCAAGGGAAACTGAAGCAAAAAAAGAGGCTTAAAGCCAGCTGTAGGAGGCACCCCTTATATGTGGACTTCAGTGACGTTGGGTGGAATGACTGGATAGTTGCCCCACCGGGGTACCATGCTTTTTACTGCCAAGGAGAGTGTCCTTTTCCATTAGCAGATCACCTAAATTCAACAAATCACGCCATTGTGCAGACTTTAGTCAACTCAGTAAATTCAAATATCCCCAAGGCCTGCTGCGTGCCAACAGAACTCAGCGCAATTTCTATGCTCTACCTTGATGAATATGAAAAAGTCGTATTAAAGAACTATCAGGATATGGTTGTGGAGGGCTGTGGCTGTCATTAAACAGCAATCTTGATGACACTTTAATATTTCCCAATGAAGACTTTATTTATATATATATATATATATATATATATATATATATATATATATATATATATATATATATATATATATATACATATATATATAAACTAAAAATAACAGCTATTTTGGAAAAATAAATAAATATATATATATTTATGTCTACTAAAAATAAATTGGGAAAATAAATATTTTAATCAGAGAATTATTCCTTTTTAAATGATTTTTTAAATGTATTTCTGATGTACATTGTATATGGGCTCAAACCCAGCACATGAAGTAGAATGCTCAAATTCTTATTTTGTATTTATTACTATTATAACCACTTTTTTAGTAAATAGCTAATTTGTATTTATATGTAATCATAAGAAAAATATAGGGTTTGTACATAATTTAAAAAAAAAAAAAGTATAGATGTTTTAACTGTGTGCATTTTAAAATACACAAGATGACTACCAGAAAACTTCTACTGTAAAGGTCGCATGTTAGATAAGGGTCAACTAAAGCTAATGATCTATAATGTTCAACATTAAAGGAAAAAAACATGGTTCAGCTGGATGAGCTGTTAAACCATGGACAGAGAAAACAAGATTCCGGGTGTCATATTATATTACTAGACAAGGGAGACATACTTAGTGTGTGGATACATGGTCCTCCCACAGTGGGTTTTTAAGTTATATTGTTTTAAATGTACTGGGAAGTTAACTTTTTGGTCAGTCAGAAGGTAACAAGGTGTGAGGTATTTGACATTTTGGGACAAGGAGTGAGGCTACTATAAACATAAGTGCTTTACTACCCATCATGGTCCTCTTAAACCCTGTCTAGCCTTGACTTATATTTTCAAGACTTCTATAATGAACGTTTGAACATTTCCCTGGAGCCCATCTACAAGCCTTCAACCAGTCAGAGTTGGGTAACATTTTTATTCCAGACGGGAAAGAAATGTAAATTTGTCCAAAAACCAGACATGGAAAAATTTATTTATTTTATTTTTGTATAACTAGTTAACAATATTCAGCTTAAATTTAATAACAGATTAGGTGAAAACTGCACGTGACTAACCCACCATGCAGTATACTGTATAGAAAAGTGTTTCCTGGTGTTAAAAGCACAACATGCAATGTGTTCTTATGCTAGTTGAATATAATAACATTTGTACTTACACAGTTATTCAGTTCTAATCCACACATAATTCGACTTTAGTTCGGTATTTAAGGTTTTTTTTTTTTCTTTTTTCTATTTCTGGAGTCTTAACTGCAAGTCAAAAAATACCAATAAATTTTGATGAAAAAGAGTATTGCTGGCTTTATAAATATAACCATACTTTATGGTTTTGCCACACAGAATTTTATTATTTTTTTTTATTTAATAATATGTTCTACTTTAAAGACTGTATAAAGCCTCAGGAATGGGGCCCAAAATGAGTGGTGGGCATACAGTATTAACTTTTTTTTCTTGAAAAAGTTGGGCAAAATATGGCAAACAAATTGGTAGCAGCTTAAATGCACATTGAGGCGAGGTCAGCACATTTCAAAGAGTTTTTTTTTTTTTTTGACATGTGGCACATTAAGATTTTTGGCATAGCACTCTTAAAAAACATTCAGATAATGAGATGAAGGTTTGGAAGTCTGGTATGCATACAATAGTAATTGTAGTTAAGTAAAAATCCAACACTGTAACATAGAAAAGAGCTGCTTCTTGCATTTTACAGGTGGTTTAATTAGACAGCCGCTAGAGGCAAAATGGACCCGTTATTCAACTTTAAGTGAGTTCAAGCATGAACACTGAACTAATGTCACAATGCACTCTAAGGAAGCATTGCAGCTGTTGAACATCTTTATGTAAACTAAATATGTGAAGGCTGAGATAGACCTTTACAGTATATATGAATTTGAATTGAGTTGTGGAACATGCGTTGTAGAGCATTTCTGCTTTGTCATTAAATCTAATCATAATACTATTTTAAACACAAGGCTTGCAAGTACAACAATGTGAAACAAAAGCGAAAAACGTTTTTTTTTTTTTTTGTTTGTTTTTTAATAGGTCTAAGAAGTACAATAACACAATATGCCAACATCAGTTGCATGATAATATCCTTGGGAACAAATGATATTTTCTTGTGCAAAATATTGACACCAACCAGTGTTTGTTTTTTCATTGAAAACCTCCCTACCTTCAGCCATTGATAAGCAATTAAAAAGTCTTATTTATATTTATCATTATTGTGTTTTTTTTTTTATTTACACATAAACAATGTAGATCGTTTCATCAGGACTTAGATGTGCTTAAAACATCCATCCTTTTTGGGGTATTCTGAAAGGTTGTATTAATTTATGCATGTTGTCACTGACCAAATGGTTTCTTTTTCAAACAGTCTTGAATTTATGATACAGATGTTCTAACAATAAGGTTTGCCTAAATACAAGCACATGCATAGAAATAGCCTTTTCTCCTCTTAGGACTTTTGTAAACCTTGACCAGTTCCCCACATACATTTTGCAGAAGTCTGTCCAAAGTATTGCACAAGCTCATCAATTAATTGGCTTCTATTTATAGCTGTTGACAAGTCAATACATAACATTTCAGAAAGGCACTTCATCCTGAAATACAATGATTATCCCCTAGGTCTGGCTTAATAAACCCTCGAAAAAAAGATATTTGTTAATATATTTTTTTATTTACATATACTGCAATTCTATTAACCTTTACAGAAACAGGTCCATATGGGTTGTTCAAATTTTGCTCATAGACTGACTATCTATCTATCTATCTATCTATCTATCTATCTATCTATCTATCTATCTATCTATCTATCTATATGGTTGGTAAACAAAAAAAGGGTAGTACATGTGTAATCGATAACTAGTTTACTTAGATTTTTGCAGCTTTAAAATCACATTTTTTGAGGGTTTTTATATTACAGAATTGCTTCCCGGCAAATGGTAATCTGGTAAAATGTGTGGAATACCTTGAAGTGAAATCAGGCTTAACTGTAAAAAATGTGTCACCCTGTTATCATTTTACTACCTTATAACTTAAGAATTACAGAGCTACCAATGATAAGATAGAAACAATTTCCCATGTGTGTTCAAGATTATATAAAACAAAACATCTCATGGGAACTGGTAACCATTAATTACATTCCTCCATAGCTAAAAAAATTCTGTCTAATTACAACATTTATCTTACTATCTCCCCTGGTCAATAATAATAGCTTTCATAGAAGCTCATCCCAGGCTAATTAGTATTGTTGACTCACAGCCCTTAACAGTGTAGGATCTAAAAGTGGAGCTTATTAAAAGGGATTCTGCTTTGTAACCTTTGGCCTAGTTTTATGTGCACAATGTGGTCAGCACACATCTTGTAAAATTTCTCAGATGACTTTGGTTTTAGTAACCTCATTAAGATTTTGCAGTTTTTACTGCTGTAACCCCCTCCCCACGTCAACATGTGCACTGACCACTACTTGCTCAAGCTTCTATGTGGTTGATTTTGGGCAATGGGTTTGATGGAGGATTTGTCCTAAAGCCTCTTTTTTAGTTCATTACTACGAACCAGAGCCTCATCTGGACTGAATTTGTACTGGAGGAGCCTGACCACAACGCAAAGACAAAATAGTCCTTGAATTGCTTTACAGTAAAGCCATTGCCCAGTTGTTGCTTTTATTGACTTCTGGAGGCAGCAAATTGCCATATGCCTGCCCAATGTTAAGCTTTTAATGAAAATCAGGAATCAAGGAACAGTAAAGGAAAGACCTTTGTATAGCAACTGCTGAGTTTTAAAAATGAATTTATACTTCCTGACAGTGTTAGACTTGCAAGTTTAATGGTTTGTTTTTATTGCTACAGTGCGTAAACCTTACATTAGTAGTTGGCGTATGGAAATTATACTCTCATCCTGCATTACACATCACTAACACACACACACAGCTTTCCCCTCTGCCTTGTGTAATCAGATCATTACTGTTTCAATTACCCGCTTGATGTTCCTGTCCTACCAAAGTGTACACTGAAACATTTTTGTTACACTCCATAACTCACAGACTGAACTACTGTCTACAACTCCTGACACTCCTGTAGGTGGGTCTCTTTGTGAGTTGTTGGTTTGTATGGTTACCACAGTAACAGACCAAAGGGAAAACTGGTGGGAAACATCTTTGAAAAAACGTAATTACCTACTGCAAAAGGATCACATGCTGTACATACATATATACATGCAACACCATGTGAATGCAATACAATACTATGTGAATCATCTGTGGTTATTATAATTCAAAACTAAGCCAAGCTATGGCAAGTACAACTTGGTAAGACATCAGTTTTAAAATTGCCAACATACTTTTGCTACTAAGGGGGTGATAAGGAAACATAAATCCATTTTAAAGTTTAAGGAATGCTTCAATGGTGTCAGGTTCCCAGAATCATTATATATATATATATATATATATATATATATATATATATATATATGCAATCGGAAGATGTCCAGCAGTGCCATCAGCTCAGAACTGGCAGAAAACAGTGGGACCCTGGTACACCCATCTACTGTCCGGAGAAGTCTGGTCAGAAGTGGCCTTCATGGAAGACTTGCTGCCAAAAAGCCATACCTCCGACGTGGAAACAAGGCCAAGCGACTCAACTATGCACTAAAACACAGGAACTTGGGTGCAGAAAAATGGCAGCAGGTGCTCTGGACTGATGAGTCAAAATTTGAAATATTTGGCTGTAGCAGAAGGCAGTTTGTTCGCCAAGGGCTGAGAGCGGTACACTAATGAGTGTCTGCAGGCAACAGTGAAGCATGGTGGAGGTTCCTTGCAAGTTTGGGGCTGCATTTCTGCAAATGGAGTTGGGGATTTGGTCAGAATTAATGGTCTCCTCAATGCTGAGAAGTACAGGCAGATACTTATCCATCATGCAATACCATCAGGGAGGCATCTGATTGGCCCCAAATTTATTCTGCAGCATGACAACGACCATATATATATATATATATATATATATATATATATATATATATATATATATATATATATATATATATATATATATATATATATATATAAATAGTTGTAGTCAAAAGTTTACATACCCCAATGAAAATTTATAATTTCTAGAAATTTCTCAAAAACAAAGTAAAATAGGAAAAATCTTTTGTAGCAAACGTTTCTTTTGTGGATGAGGTATATTTTAGCATTTTTTTTTCTTTTTACAAAACTCCAAAAATGCAAATTCAAAAGTATTCATACCCTGACAAGGAAAATGAAATTAATAGCTAGTTGAGGCACCTTTAGCAATAATAACCTCTTTTAAACGATTAGGATATTTGTCAGTGAGCTTTTGGCACGATTCTTTAGTGATTTTTGACCATTCTTCAACCCAAAATTGTTTCAGTTCATTCAAATTCTGAGGACTTCTCTTGTGCACAGCCTTCTTCAACGCCGATTCTCAATCGGATTTAGATCAGGACTTTGACAAGGCCATTCCAGAACCTTGATTTTATTCTTCTTTAACCATTCAGAATTAGATTTTGATGTGTGCTTTGGATTGTTGTTGTGTCCAGTCCAGTAGCGCTTTAAACCAAGTTTTATAGCGGAGGGTTTCAGATGATTGGCCAGTATCTTTTGGTATGCTATGGAATCCATTTCACCATGTATAGGAACTAGATTTCCTGTGCCATTAGAGGAAAAACAGTCCCATAGAAGGATACTACCACCTCCATGCTTGACAGTTTTCCTAAGAGTGGCTTTTTCCTTGGCCTGAGACCATTGAACCTTCACCATGCAATACTCGACTTTCAGATCGCTCTTTATTTTTCTCCATATTGACTTATTGGTAATGACAGCAATCATCTTATTCCTAACCCTTTTATACTCTCTAAGAATGTTCACCTGCAGTCCAGCATTTTCTAGACGTTTCTATCATATTCATATTAAAATTTCTAGCACCTTGTAGACAATACTATCATAGCATCAAAGGATATCAATACTTTTGAATGATCATTTTTGGAGTTTTGCAAAAAAAAAAAAAAATGCTGTCATAAATAACTGTAGATATCTATTTCTTGTAACTTTTTTTTCCTGATCCACAAAAGCAAAATGTTTGGTCTTAGCTGTGTTTGGTTCCTGTATAATACTATTATTATCATATGTTAAGAGAAAACATTTGAAATTGCATCAAATCAGCAAGTTAGTTTAATGTAAGGCTTTAGCTAGAACTTCAAATCTAGCAACGACTTTATAAATATTCAGGGTAAAATAAATTTACAAATCAAATGCCAATTGCTATTTTTATTAAAAAACAGCTACAAAAAAACTTAAAACAAACATAGCATATTCACATACGACCAAACAGTTTTCCCAAACGATGCAGAACAGTCTGTTTTAAACCTGGGTCACTTATGTCTATAAATAATGTGAATACATGGAAGAAGGCACTTAACTTAACTTATCTTCATACACCTTAAAACTCTAAAGAAAAATGTTAAGCTATGTATGATAAATAATGTGAGTTTTTTTTTCACTACCATTTGTTTCTACACTCTATTTCTTTGAAAACGTTTTAATTAAAAATACCCTCACACTGAAAATGTATCTATATTAGTAATGTACTCTGAAAAAATATATATCTACACAAACAAATATAAACTGTATGCATTTCAAAGTTATATTTGAATTGTGATGTTCAAATAACACACTTTACTATATACATTCAAATTCGGTAACATAAACAAACAGGATATAACAACTATTTTAGATATGTTTACCAGTTGGTCAAGTGACCAATTATACCCTGAATACAAAATTTAATCCTACTCAGTGGTACTACAAAAAGAAAACATCTGTGATTTAAAAAAAATGGCACTTTATTTCAGTTTAACCGGTTACAATTTTTTTTAATAGAATCTCACCTCTTTTGAACACAGTTTTATAGCAGTAGGGCCTGCTTTCTGTTTGTGGCTGATGCCAATGAACTTGCAGCATCGTATTTGCTGGGGTACACTAAGTATCAAGGGTAAATTAGTTCTTACCAAGGGATTATTCTATTTGGCTTGTACTTTGTGTAGCTGAATCTACTGTATATTATTTTTATATATATGTAATGGATAAACTACGTCATTGCATTGAGGGGGGTGATAATGAATGAGGAACAGCAGAAGTATTGCATTGATTAGAACTATTAGGACAGAATCTCAATTTTTCTTACAGTAGCTATTTATATACAGCCTGGGTTGATATTTGAATGAAATAAAGAGTTGTTAATCACAGACATTAGAAAAATAGAGTGTCTGTGGTATCATGGAAATAACTACTCCCCATATCTAGGTACATACTTTGGAAGAGCAATCAAGACATCATAACAACTTAATGAGTAAATATCTGCTGCAGCACATTAAGCTTTGCCAAAAAACTATGACTCACAACCTCCAAATCTTTATTTTACACTTTTCAGAACAATTAAAATATTTTTGTTGCAGCCGACTGCTAGCCGCAGAGCTATGATTGGCTGTACAGTTCTCATACAAGGTAGATTAGTTAATGTGCTCACCCTGAGGTTGCATTTGTCTAAATGGATACTAGACAAATAAACCTGTAGGAGATATAACAAAACATGAAGGCTCTTTGATTTTACCTAATATAACGTCCCTCTCTCTAACCAGGGGTCAAAACATTCCAACTATGTTGGAGTACTGAAAATAATATAAAACAAAAACAACAGCAACAAAAACAAATGTCAACTTATCATACATGTTTTAAATAATTACTTAAACTGAAACAAAGATTTTGTTTTGAAACCAGCACAAACCAGATTATGTTAAGAGGCTGCGTTTACACTAGCAATTTCTGCAGGCTTGACCCTTGGATGGGGCATAAAGCCAGCATAGACAAGCCTTGTGTAAATGCACCATTAGCATCATGAATTTAAATGGAGCAACGAAGGGTGGAGTCAAATCAGATAAAACAAGAGTTTGTCAGATAATACACCACATGCCACAGTCAGTGTTACAATCCCTGTGACTGCATTTTCTTTCTGCAAAACCTGCCCCTCACCCCAGTTTTATATTGATTAATTTCCGCTTTCCATTTTTTGTCTTTTAAGCTTACATAACTCACTGACAGGTACAGGAACGAGAATAGGTGAATAATGAATTCCAAACAATCTAAGTGAAAAATGCAACAACTCAGCAAGTGATACTAATGTGAATGCATGGGTGATGGATTTCTTTCATGGATTGTAACATGTGAATAGCTGTTCTGATCAAACACACAAGATGAATGAACAAGGTTTTTTTTTATGACACCTGTTTAATAGGATAAGTTAGAACATGTATACTAAAATATATCCACTAGCTTGAAGACTACAAACACCTCTTCTTTCATTAATTGAGAATTCTTGTTATTCAGTTTCCCCACCACACTTTCTGTTTCCCTCGATGGAACAAAATTAGTGTGGAAAAAAGGGTTTGATTTTTTTATTTGCTTTATCAAACTAATTTAGGGGTTCCAATGTGTACACAACTTTTCGGATCATGTGGGAATGCTCCACAGACCCTCCAGTCTCATAGCAATTACGAGAACATACTGTAAATAGTTTTGCTTAAATTGTATAGTACCGTGCTTCAAATAAAGGCTACTCTACATTTTTTAAAGCTATTTGGCATATTTTATTGCAGCCTAATGGAATAGGTTTCACAATAAAAGGAGTCAATGGTTAGAAAGGTACCAATTCCAGGACAACATTGTACTACAGTTAGCAGGTTTCATTTCTTTGTTGTTACACAATGGTGCATACTAATTTGAGAGGCGGTGCGCTTGTTTTTTAAGTGCCCTCAGTGGAAATGACGTCAGATGTGTTTTAAAATGTGGCATCTGGTAAGTAGCTCTAACACACATCAAACAAATTCATGTCCACATTTGGAAAGAAACATTGAAATTACTATTCCAGAATGGCGGCGAGGCCTGCTACTTGGTTTTTCTTTTCGTTTTAGCAAGAAGAAAAAATAAGTCAGAAGCTAAGGGTTTAAGTGGGAATAGGAATGGTTTAGTGCACAAAACATAATGGATCTATTGAAAATTCAGTTTACTTGATATATAAAATGAATAATGTCAACAACTTTGTGAACTTGAAATCTACAACAATGTGACCCCCATTCTCACAGGAACACCCCAAGTAAACACCTGGAATTTTATGTGTCTGGTGTGTATATTAGCACTGCTAGGATATACACTACATACAGGTATGCAAGCCACACATTCCAGCTTTTATCAGATAACATTCACACACAGTTTCACAACACTCAAGACTCAAGGTTCAAATGTTCTGTGTCTGCCTGTGCTTGAAAATCAACTTCTACCTTCAGGTCTCATCTCCATTCAGTATGACCTCTGATGACATAATTCGCAGGTATAGTGGACAAATGTGCTTGTGAAGTTTTCAAATTGCCTTGTAATTGCTGTAATAGCTCATTAAGAGACCCTTAAAGAGTGGTAAATGAATGTAACAATGCATTTAATGGCAGTAGGACTTTGGGGTGGGGAACAGCCAGCCCTGGGCAGCTTTCCATTACATTAAGTATCTGAAAACAGAAGATCTAACCAAACATAAATGTACATTTTAAGCTTCAGTTTCCCATATAACAACAAAAATAAAGGTTAATGTTTGTATCAAATATGTGTGTTACCTTATATGCCCCTGTTAAAAATATCAGCTCTGTAGGTCTTTTCTTTAAAATGTTTTCATTATAATAAATACGATCCTTGTAAAAAGGTTTAGCTCTATGATCTTCCTCAGAGCTTGTATATGTAATGTATAACCACCTTCTGCTGCAGGCTTTAGCAGTTGCTTGCCACAGATTGGCATATAGCACATGTAGTGGCAGCAAGCAGGATTTAAGGGTGGAGGGAGGGGTGAGACACCACCAAAGCACATGCCAGTTCTGAATCTTCCCTCACTGTTAGTAAAAACAAAAAGTCAATAAAAAGCATATATATATGAAAATATTGTAAGCATTTAAGTGCCTTGATATGTTTACATTCAGAACAATACAGGATAATGGAAATAGATCATTGTGCTTCTTCTGACATTCCAGCACTGTATATTTTGTTCCGATCGGCACGGATTTATTAGGTTATACATTTGGCAACATTTTTACTTTTCCTAGGTATTCTGGTTCTTATAAAAAAACCTCTTAGGTTTGGGCTCTCTGTGATGTATCAATTTAAATGGTCAAATCTGTGGCTGCAATATTATACGTTAAAGTTCTCAGCTTTCCATTGCTAGGCCCCAACATAAATAAATATGTAATTTTTATAGCCTACCCAGGGAAGCTATATACATCATACATTAATAAACATGATAACAATATGTGTGGATATGTTTGTGTGAGGTGTATTAACCAGCAGAAAAGCCAGTAGAATTAAAGGTAATAAAAAATGTATGCAGTTGAACCTCAGAGAAAAAATAAAATTTATTTTCAGCAAACATACTACTGTAAGTAATAACTTACAATAGAGACACACACACGAGGCTGTAATGATGTCATAGGTTTAGGAAATAACAGTTTTTTTGAAGACTAAAAGGCATTAGACAGGCATTAGACAGTGTTGGCCAAATATACAAAGATTGGATTAACATTACTGCAGTATAAATAATTATGAATTACTTGTAGGCCTGACATTATTACTAAAATGGATACAAGCTAGTATGTATCACACTGATATGGAGTGCATTACCAAGTTAGCAAGTAATATTATAGATTTGAAATTACTAATTAATTTATTGTTTAAATAATGTTTTCTGGGAAATAAACACAAAATGTTTCAGAGAAAAAAAAAAACATTTTTTGTCTGCGTGTGTGTGTGTGTGTGTGTGTTTAATTTGTAGGTATGCCATTTTAAAATAAGAAGACATGAATGCTACTGATGCTAGACAATATATAATATACTCCAGTTCTCTACAAAGTCATTTATTGTGCTTCAGTATACTTTTATTTAATCTAAACCCACCAGTAGATGGCAACAATTAGCCCACTCCCAATTAGAAAGTCTTAAATATAATTTTTTCATGTAAAGGAAAAATCTTTTAGTTACTCACCCCTAACTCTTTGGTCAATATGCAGTGATACACCTGCTCTATATCCTTTACCATACAGATTCTGTATAGTACAACATCTTGTTGTGATGTTCTAGGCTGTACAACCCATGCATAACACTGTAAATAATATCTATAATCTACCGCTGTGATCTGTATTATATGATCCATCTGTTCTAGGTTGTTGAATGTAGCAAAACCATTTCCATTTGTCACTGAAAATTAATTTAAATTTGAATACATTTTATTACAATAGCAACAAATGTGGTTGCAATACTTAATTCCTGAATTGTCCCGGATGAACCCTTTTAACAATTTTGCTATGTGTTTTTTATTCATATAGTTCGTTGTGTTTACTATATTTATTAAGCATGTCTGTATCACAGTTTTTAAAACAAATACAAAAATGTAGTTGCTACCACACACTAGGGGTTCATCGCAAACGTGAATCATTTTTGTTAGTGTTGCATAACCTAAATGAGCTCATATCGAGAATAACCTAAAGTGTCCTATATGCCACAAACTATTTTTACCCATCACAAAAACTACTTTTGTGGAGCTAATGCATTTAAGTGTTATAATTTCTTATAAATGTAGCGTAACAAATTTTGACATTTTAAAATCAACAATAAAATAAAACTTGGGCAACCAACAACTACATTTCCTAAGCACAGATCACACACACACAAATGCTTCCATGTTACATTAGGAGCTATTATTAGTCTATTGGAGACACAGACTTGGCCCAACAGATTTGCCATAATTACAGAAATAATACATTATAGTATCTTCAAAACGCTCAATTATAATTCTAATGTAGAACTACAGTATAAGAAACTTAACTTAGTTTCTTAGATTCATCCAACAAGAAAAAGCAGTTTACCAGCAAAAAAAGGTTACTGATTTATGACACACATATAACATAAACCTTTTTTATTCCCTTGTTTCATGTAGCTTTAATCCATACTTTAGAAACTCAATAACTTTTGAATGGACTTGCCCTGTACACGTCATTGCCCCACTTTACCTTTTTGGACTTAAAAATGTAAATTGGAGGAACACAGTACAGCCAGTCAGAGCTGGATTATTGTCTCCAACTGCAAAGCCTAAATTTAGAAAAAAACAGGATTTGATCATTGTATTAGGAGAAGCCCATTAGCCTATTCTACTGTGAAGTAAGGAACAGACTTGATGAATTTGAATTTGTAAATCCTCTACAACATTCCATTGAAAAGAGAGTTGCTATCTTTTTAATCTGCACCTGGGAGATAAAAACAAACATGATAAAGGTGCAATCAAGGTTTCAATTAATCAATCATTAATTGATATATAAATAACCAATACTAACAATAGCTCACTATCAGTAATAGGTTGGACCAATTACATGATACATAAATTATTTGTTGAATACATGCCGGTGTAGAAAGAGATTCCAGGTGAAATAAAGTTGTTGAGGTGACCTAAGGCATTAGATATTATCTGAAATTCCATCCTGAAGATTACTGGTGCTTGGAATTGCCTCCTATTTCAACTGCTAATAGTTGCAATTATAATTGAAACTTTGTACATCCTTTTTATATTAAATGGGTGCAAGTAATTTAAGAAATCATCAAAATATCAAGGATTATGGACACATAAATGAAGAATCATCAGAAATGTATTTTATTATATCATACCACACATATCTAAGTGTCTTGGCTTAGCTGCATGTGCAGTTATAGAGCTCATCTTGGCTGAAGCCAATCTACAGTATGAGGTCTGGGCCAAGACACCAATGTAACATGTTGAAAACTGCAAAAACTGCAAGCAAGTATCTTAACCGCTATACAAAAGAGCCAGGCTCATTTTCATTTGTGGTTATAGAACTTTTAAATTCATGCCACCGACAGGAGTCAGAATCTAATCTGCTTCACACAACTCTGCCTATTGCACATGTATCAGTAATATATACCGTAAGCATACCATGAATGCAAACTACACATAGACTGTTATTATACTCTTTATAAAACATATGAAATAATGTACATAAAACCAAAGTATGGTTTGGGATAGAGCTTGGATAGAGCAAATCAGCAGTTTCTTGGTTTTTTTTGCACCATTTTTCAATGCTTGTTATTTCCTCTTGGTTGCTGTATTAAGAAGCCCTCTACTTGTTCATATTTTAATTGATCACTTTGTAGAAAACTCAATAAAGTGTACAGTTTTTACTAAAGAGTGAAGCAGAAACAATTGGAAGTATGTTGTTGGTGTGCAGCCTACGTTTTTTCCAAAAATGATCATAGAGACAACTCTACCAAATGAAACATAACATACAAAGAAACAAAGGAACAACATAGGAGGACCACCAGGAGCAATCATGCCTATATACAGTATTAGAGTTTACATCTGCACAGGTAATACTACAAAAGGTAAAACATTGTATGTTTCTTATAACAGTGCACAAATTCCAAAATTCAAAGGGGTTAATTACTTTGTAAATACAAAATACATAAAAAATAAAGATACCTAGTTGCACAATATTTATAGTGTGAGAATGTAATGAATGCTTTGCTGTCTTTTCTGAATCTTAGTTATTCTTGGTTATATAATTCAATAAAGATTAAAACAACAGTTCCCCTGGGCTCACACAATTCAAAATGTATATATCAAAGGCTGTTATCTTATTAGGCCATGTTGGTGTTTCCTGTAACATTATTACAACAACAAAATGTTTTTCTGTTTATATATTCTGAGCTATAAGAGTACTTGAATGTTACATGTATAACTCGTACTGCTGAAAGTAGGAGAAGGTCTGTGTCGAATTGGCTCATTTTACCTGACTTAATTCTCTGATATATTTACTTGTGCATTAGGTAAAATACATCTGGACATTCATCAGATTCATCTAGAACGATGTCCAAATCTGCAAGTTAACTTGTTCAGTTTTTCTGTTTTAAAATAGATTTTATAAGCTTTAAATAGTGGCGTGCCACTTTAATTACTAAAATATTGTAATGGTTTTGGGAGTTTTGGCAGAGGAAAAAATAAATAAACAATTGTAATGATTGAAATAATAGTTGCAGGTTCCTTTAGGTTATATTTCCCTGGCAGTATTCATTTTCATGGTGGTAATACGTTGTGTTAGGTAACTTTGGAAAGCACTGTCTTCCAAAAATGAGGTGAGCTACTTTAGTCTGAATTACCCGGGTACGCTGGGGAAATGTTATGAAGTGAGAGACTTTAAAAATAGAAAAGTCAAGTTTGTTCCAAACCATGTGTCAGAATTGGTCATCTACTCAAGACTCTAAGTAACATGACTTACCCAATTTACGGTGGTTTCAATAAAAGAACAAGAAATCCTAGCCCCACCCCACTCCCATGCTTTGATTGATTTCTACTGGTTGTGTCACATAACCACTCAAACATTCAGAAACATTATTTTTACTATACGAATATATATTAAAACTCATAAATCTATGTGGCAATATTTTAAAATAATGATTAAAAGTAAAATAAACAGTGTCATAATTTTTCTTTCCTATGATGTGAAGTGTTTACCCTAAATGACCAATTATTCATAAAGAATGACAGTTCGACTGTTAGCAATTGAATATATGCCACCTTTGCTGAAACATGTCTCAAAAAGTTTACAAGATGTCTTCAACTACTTATTTTGTCCAAATATTATTATTATTTTTTTTTTATTTCTTAGCCGATGCCCTTATCCAGGGCGATTTACAATTGTTACAAGATATCACGTTAATTTTACATACAATTACCCAACAACAACACTTTTGGGATAAGCCTGCCACAGGTCAGGTATTTTATGTCAGAGCTGCCGATAGGCCCCTCCAGGGAGTGACATTCTCAGTCCCGCTTACCGAGGGAATAAGTAGTCATTCCATGGAGATCACTTTCTCTTTTGCTCAGGTAAGTAAGGTAGGTATAACTAACCTGTCCAGTTGCTGTGATTGAGTCTGTGTAAAAAAGCTCTCACTCAAGTTTTCTGGAGTTCCCCTGCAATTTATTGCCTGCAGTTTTATTGCCTGCAATTCATTGCTGGAAGTCTGCTTGCCACTTCCCTGGAATCAGAAACTCAGCTTCTGTGAACTGAGCTATAAACATTGCACAACTGCGCTATGTTTAATCTTCTCTTTTCAACAGCCTACATCGCTTTGCAGCACTTGCGGTTTTGTGTTTTTTCCTCTGCTTTTTGCAGCTAAAAAAAAAAAAGCTGTTGAGTTGACTGCGCCGGCTTGTCTCAGGCCTTTTCCAAAGTCTGTAGGCTGTGCTCCACTCCGCTGCAAGCTACACGCTGCCCCGGTTGTGTGACTGCACACGGTCCAGACAAAAGCCCAGTACCCTCGGTGCATCAGTGCTTTGGTGCCCCCTCTTGCCCAGTACCCTCGGTGCTCATTGCCCCCGGTGCATCGGTGCCCCCAGTGCATCGGTGCCCCCGGTGCCTCGACGCCCTCGATGCCCTCTGTCTGTATGCTGTTTTCCACTCCGCTGCAAGCTACACGCTGTTGTGTGACTGCAGGCGGTCCAGACTAGGCACCCTTGCCCAATACCCTCGATGCTTGTGCCCTCTGTGCCTCGGTGCCCTTTGCCTGTAGGAGGTGCTCCACTTCACTGCAAGCTACGCACTGCCCCAGTTGTGTGACTGCATGCGGTCTAGACTAAGCACCTTTGCCCAGTACCCTTGGTGCTCAGTGCTTCGGTGCCCCCGGTACCCTCTGTCTGTAGGCTGTGCTCCACCCTTTTGCAAGCTATGCGCTGCCCCGGTTGTGTGACTGCACGCGGTCCAGACTGAGCACCCTTGCCCAATACCCTCGGTGCTTGTGCCCTCGGTGCCTCGGTGCCCTCTGCCTGTAGGAGGTGCTCCACTTTGCTGCAAGCTACGCGCTGCACTGTTTGTGTGACTGTGCGCGGTCCAAGCTAGACATCCTTGCCCAGTGCCTCAGAGCCTCCAGTGCCTTGGTGATTCCTCCACAGGACAAGCACCTCCTCTGTATATGGTGTCTGGGCATGAAGTTCACTGGTGCGGCTTCCTCAGCCAGCTCAACTGAGCCCTCTGCGGTGTTGGGAGCCCCGGTCTCCCCCCTCCTCCATCTGCCCTTGAGCCCTTCGCAGAGTATTCCCTTCGCAGACCGTCGATCTTGCAGCCGCTCAATGTCTCCTATGCATGCGAGACACTCAAGGTAGGCAAAGGATATCTCAGAACTGAAGAGTCAGATGGCTCAGGTTCTGGAGTACCTGGTCAAGCAGCAGGCTCTTTCCCCTGCTCCGCCTCCGGCACCTGCCCCGGGACCAATCTCGCCTTCACTGGCGGTTGCCCCGGACGTCTCAGAGCAAGATGTGGTGATGTGCGTAGAGGAACAGGATGCGATTTCAATGGTGATTCCCTGCTACAGGAGAAAAGAGAGGTCCAAGAGCTGACCCAAGAGACGGGCCCCAGCTCTGAGGTTATTATTATTATTTATTTCTTAGCAGACGCCCTTACCCAGGGTGACTTACAATTGTTACAAGATATCACATTATTTTTACATACAATTACCCATTTACCCAAGAGTCCAGATCCCTAACCACTACCACACTGTTGCCCTATGTCTCAGAGACTGGTGTTATCCCTCCCTCAAGCTCAATTCGGGCGCTTATGGAGCGGGTCTCCAAGTTCCTCTAGGTTCCCTGGATGGCAGCACCTGAACAGCGCTGCTCTGTCTTTAGATGGGTGCAGGCTCCCCCCCCTCCCCAGCCCATCCCGATGTTCCCAGAATTTCTGGAGGTACGATCCTCTTGGTACTGATTGGCCTCGGCGCCGAGTATTTCAAAGCAAGCAGCCCCGCTATCTCCCCTGGCCATACATTCGGGCCAGCAATGGAGGAGATCCTGCAACGCTCCCACCATGAACGGAAGGCGTTTCGACAGGTGGCCTCGATGCTCCCTTCCCATGCTCTGGTGCGGGAGAGGATGAGATGCTGGCGTCTGCCCGTGACACATACAGGACATGAACAGTTACGATCCCCACTATGCCACACGGCAACCTGAGGCATTGCCTTCAGGCTTCCATGGCAGCTAATAACCTGGGCCGCCCACAAGGATGGGGAAATGCCGGATGAGGGGCCCCAGCGCAGTAGGCAGCCTCCAAGACAGGTTCCACCTCAGCTTCTACAAGATCTGCTAGCGGGTAGGTCCCTCTCTACGCTGAAAGTGTACCTAGCAGCTATATCTGCATGTCATGTCCCCATTGACTCAGTTTCCTCGGGTGCTCATTTTCTGGAGACCCGTTTTCTAAAGGGTGCTCGGTGGTTACGTCCCCCTAGAAAGGACATCCTCCCTGAGTGGAGTCTAGATGTGTATTTGAGGCTCCCACTAAGGCCCTGCTTGAGCCTATACATTCCATACAGTTGAAATATCTGTCGATGAAGACAGCATTTGTGTTAGCCATCACCTCCGCTAAGCAGGTTAGTGAGTTACAGGCTCTGTCAGTGCACAGTGCTTTTATGCGTATTTGGGATGATGGAAACAGAGTATCGTGACGCACAAACCCTGCTTTCCTCCCTAAGGTGGTTACGGCTTTCCACTTAAACCAGTCAGTGGAACTAAAGGCTTTCCATCCCCTTCCTTTTTCTTCGGAGGAGGATCGGAGATTAAATTCCCTCTGCCCAGTTCAGGCATTAGAGGTTATGTAGATAGGACGAGCTCTTCATCTGTCATGGTGAAAGGACTGCTGGTCAAGGATTGTGGACACAGTTTCGACTGCATATACTAATGCTGGCCTAACACCACCTGGGCGGGTGGCCTCGCACTCTACTAGAGGAGTGGCTACGTCATGGGCCCTCTTTAGAGGAGTTTCATTGACTGATATTTGTACTGCGGCTAGTTGGGCTACTATGCGTACATTCTTAACTACTCTGCAGAGATACTTAACATGGTCGATCCCTCTATGCCTACATTATGCACAAGGTCCCTGGGGTTGCACGCTCACACCACAAACATTAGTTTGGTGGTAGTGAGACGTCCCTTGTCTGCTGTCTCTGCTCACGCTCCCTCGCGACAGCTTTGATATACTTTCCCAAAAGTATTGTTGTTGTCGTCTTCAAATGAAAGAGAAGACGACCAGCAAACCTTGCAAGGTCGCATCACCTGCATTCGCGAGTTCGATGCTAAAGAGAATGTGATCTCCACAGATTGACTACTTATTCCCTCGGTAGGCAGACCAAGGACGTCACTCCCCGGAGGGGCCTATCAGCAGCTTCGACATAAAATGCTCAGCAAATACCTGACCCCTGGCAGGCGTATCCTAAAAGTATCGTTCTTGTCATCTTCTCGTTTTAACCAATCACATGCAAAAATTTCAATGGACTGATTATATATGAAGTTTTTGCTCAAAGGTCATTTTGTCAAGGGAAATGTTGTTTGAAAACAAACAATCAATGTTCTTATTAGTAAAGCCCTGCAAATGCTTGAATATCAGATGGCGGATCGGATGCGGATATAATTATTAATATTCAGCTGACAAAAGTTCAGCTTGTGTTTATCTTGCCTTGTCAAGCCATCAATTTCTTTTCCCACTGCGAGCCCAGAGTACAAACAGTGAGTATAAACATGTGACAACATTGTCAGCTGACACGGTCACCTGTTTGCACTTTCCTTAGTTGCCTGTTGCTTCTGAACGAAAACATTTTCGAACTCTGTTTTTTAATATGTAGAACCAAATTTACAAGAAATTAGTCACGGGTGAATACAGCTTAGAGGAAAATGCGAAAGGCAATCATTTTGGAAAACATTCCGATTACTAAAAAAGGGACCTCACGTGTCTTCCTGATATAAATGGAAGTTAATTACTTCGGAAATGATATTAAAATTATTAATCTATAGTTACTAATATAATGAAATAACTGTAATAAAACATTTACAAAATTACAGCTAGGCTATCCAAAATTTTGTGCATACATGTGCAGGCACACTGGCCACACACTAATAAAAGAGAGAAAGAGAGAACAAAGTGACAGACCCAATCATCCAGGCGCGCTCCGTGACAGCAGGCAGCTCAATACACACACTGCTGAACAGACAACACACACACACACACACACTTAACATGATCCCAATATTCCCCTCAATCCCACATCTTCAAATATATTTTTGCAATTTGTGTGCATTTTTGCAGATGCGGGTGGATATATCGGGAGGAGTGCGGATCGCGGATCGGATAAAGTTAAATTCTCGTGGATGTGGATTGGACGCAGATACAATTTTTTGTATCTGAGCAGGGCTTTACTTATAAGCTTTTGAGGCCATGGCAACTACATTCACTTATTTCTATTTAAATCCATGAATGTGTTTGTAATGTAAATACATAGTTAATAATGTAATAATGATCTCCTATTCCTTTCGATTTAAACCTTCATGTATTGATTATATTTATCCATTTATTTTCCTTTATTCTTCTGTACTGCACAGTTTCAAATTTTATTTATTCTAAAACTACAAATTGTTATTTTAGTTATGTTAATTTTTTGTAAAGTGTTGAACAGTTGATCCATCTACTTTTTTATTTCTTATATATGATCGGTGATTCTATATTCTTTTATATAATGTTGTACCTGTCTCTCATACATATTCTATTTTGTAAAATGTTTGGCAAAATATACCATAAACTAAATATATCATACAATGTTTGGCAAAATATACCATAACATATATATATATATATATATATATATATATATATATATATATATATATATATATATATATATATTGTGAAAGATCGCACCACTCACGGGTTCGTGCCCCTTTAAAAACTACGACCCAGCACACAGAAATGGATTTTCAAGTGCAGTTGCGCTAATATTTTAATAAACACAAAAATAAATACAGCAAAACAAAACAAACAAACACCTAACTCCGATTTGGAGCACTTACTACACAGGTAATTTCCCTGACTAACTTGCAGGACGGCTAAGCCGTTTACCTGGCATACAAACAAAAAAACCCACAGGTTTACACAGCACTTACTTCAAGGACTGCTCGGAAGCAGAGCACCTCTCCTGCTTCCTTCTACTCAGCAGCCCAGAGCAGACTAACTGCTCCTCTTAAATACCCTGCACCTGGTCCCAATTTAATAATAAAGCACCAGGTGCAGGGAATGATTCATAAAACAATTAACAAATCAATTACACAATAAAGTAAAACAATTAAACTAAACAAAAAGGTGCATTTTCTCTTCAGGGAGGTTTTAACCCCCTCCCTGCTGTCTCACACATCCCGCTGCCTTACAATATATATATATATATATATATATATATATATATATATATATATATATATATATATATTTGCATACTTACAGGTTTTAATGTTTTTATGTTTACTGTGGACCAAAATGTCAGCTAAATTTGCATCCCTTCTTAAAGCCACTACTGGAGCTTTTGGAAATATTTTGTACATGGTATCCTTTTAACCTTCTTTTGTCTTTTACTGTTCTCTTTATATTCTTTTTTAAAGATTTATTTTCAGTTCCTTTCTCTTTTTATAGTCATTTTCATCAGAACAGATTATTTTTGTCGTTATATATACAGTATACTTACTGTCACATGACTTTCTGCACAATCAGTCAAACCCCTAGCATAATATACAACACATTTTCTTAAACACAGAGGCCATTCTGATGCGGAACAAGAAGTAATAAGTTGAAAGCAATGTTTGCACTGCAATCAGGCTGCTTTTGTGAAACATTCACTTACGCATTCAAGACAGTGATTCATTACCCCATAGGTATAAGCTACCTTTGTGTTTTGGCTTGAACTGTGCAACAGGAAGAGTGCACTGTTTGAGAGTTTTGATATGTTGTTCTATTGCCTGAAAGGTCAACTCATCTGTGGCAGGGGCTGCATTGCTGTCAGATACACTGCTGGTGACATTCCTGGACTCTAGGTTTGAACTTTTTCTTTGAAACTGATTATCCTACTCCAAGGAGGCCTATTCCTTCATGGGACTTGCAGATCATTTTTCTTGGATGATGTTACATAATTTCACTTTTTGCTCTGTAAAAAAGACATGTGCTGGTATGCAATTGAGTTAGCTCTGATATGTTTTAGATGTCAAAGCCATCTGTAAAAATTGTGAGTAATTATTTTTTCGTAGTTTCTATTATTATGATAGTAATTAGTAGTAAACGTTTAGATCTGTATAGACTTCAGGGGTCAATTCCAACATACCACATTTAGTTCACTTGATGTGTCTAACTAGTGGATTAAGCAGGTTTAGTCTACTTGCTTGGTTAGTGCACCTGCTAATCCCGTTTGCAGCATACCAGAAGTTAATCATCACAGGTGGGTCATCTGCTAAATCAGACTAAACAATATTCTGATTGCAGCATACCAAATCCGATTCGTGATGATCGTGTTCAAGTTGATTCATTTAGTACTGTGAAGGATAAGACTAACTTAGTACGCTTGTTTGTCCAAAGCATTTACTTCTTAAAATGTTTTGTAGAGACAGCTGCATTTTCCCCCTGAAAGGACTAGTACATCTGAAAACTTTATTCTGTACATCTCTTATGTCCGTCACGTTTGGGCAGTCAGATCCATGAGAAAAAATTATCGCACAGGTGATATATATATATATATATATATATATATATATATATATATATATATATATATAGGCCAGTGGCAGCTCATGACTTTTTTGACAGGTGAGGCACACATCTCAAAATAGTTATCACCACCCAATATCTAATGTACTAAAAGTAAATTTACTTTGTTCAGCTGATTTCATATGCCTCCGCTGACAGCATTTTAATGCATTCAAACAATAGACATCAGTCACTATGTAAAATATAGAACCATCAATAAAAAAGCAACATTAGCGCTTTAAACAACACACAACTTACAGAATTGCAGATACAAGTTTTTATAATCAATTGGCAAATTAGAACCTTAAAATCACATATTATTTAGTCATTACGTGACACTTGCATGGAACATTCACTATAAAGACACAAATACAATATCCCACAATCATTAATTCAAAACGAACAAGGAGTAGCAAGAAATTGAGAGTTTTACATCCATTAAAAGAGATTATTTATAGTGAACATCAATCTGTCTTTCTTTTTTAAAGCAATAATAATAATAATAATAATAATAATAATAATAATAATAATAATAATAATAATAATAATAATAATATACACCCAACTGTGCATAATAAGGCTGTAACATGTATTATTACTAGAAATTGGAGTGCAAAATGTACTTTTTTTTTTTGGAGAATAGAGTTGGATGATTTCTTCCTCACTGCTTTCTGAGTGCCATCAGTCTACACTGCCTAACATCCCACAGAGGGCATGTGGCTGAGGTAATTTCTTATAACAGGCTACATTTATGCTGCTTATTGTTTTTTGAAGAGTACTTACTTTATTCTGTTCTTCCACACATTTCTCCCTGTCTTCCGCCGATAAAACTTTAAATTTGCAAGCCATGTTTGTTTTAGTATTAATCATGTCTTGTTGCGTTCATGTACTGGTGGTCGAGTTTGCTTTTAAAAACTGAAGTTTGCATTTTTATCGTCAACCTAATTATACATGGGTCTCGCGCCAACATCTAATCTTATTATCATGGGTCTCGTGCTACCACCATGAAAAATAAGACTGTAAAAGAAACAAGAACTTTCATTGGAACATTATCGTTCACCATATGTTATAATAATAATACAAATACACCTATTTTTTTCTTGCTAAATTGGAACAACAGAGGGACACCCAGAGCATCAAGAACCTCAAGCATTTCTTATTTTTCAGCCTGCATAGTGTTATGGAATTTTGAATTCCAATTTACATGTACTGAAGTCAGGAACACTGCCAGCTGATCTTAAAAAGTACAAATCTCTTGGCTGCCTGCTTTTCAAAAGCCTGCTTTTCAACTATATTTATTTTTGAACAGTACGTTAGACTTTAATACAGTCAGCACCACTTTATCGGGATGCCTCAAGAGAAGAAACAATATCCCGAATAAGCGGCTGTTCCGATTAAACGAGAGGCAGTTGAGACGACCTTAGTCACACTTTTTTGATTCTTAAAAAAAAAAAAAAATGAAATCACATCGCATTAAGATTAAATGTTAAATACATGATTTAAAATACAAATGTTTTTTTTTTATTCCTAAACAAAATGAATCGCACCTGCGATGTTAACATGCCAACTTTCTTCACAACAACAGCCTGAGAAATCAAAGGAGACTCCTCCTTCTTCAAGAGTTCAACGTGGTTTATGCAATTTATGCAAATCACAGCACACCTGTCTTGCTCTGAAAAGCGATCTCTGTTCATCATTTGAAAATACCGTATCCCAATTAAACAAAGTGACATCCCAATTAAACGACATAAATAGCATTGGGAAGAACCATCTCCCAGAGTTATACCCCATTTAAGCAGCAATCATGATTATCAGTATCCCGACTAGGCTGTCCGGACTGTATGTTATGTTCTTGAAATTTCTTCTGTCCTGCAATAAGTAAAATATGCTCAGACCTGCGTAAAGGACTACTTGCTCATTCAGGTATCATTTAACGTTTACCCCAGTGAACTTGAATTGTCATTTTTGTAATGCAGGAATATTTTCATTCATGCATGTGGTTAATGCATATCAGCCCAAAATCTCCCATGTTGTGCCAAACTCAACTGGGACAAGTCTGAACTTCCACTAGTAAATTAACAAATGCAGTCCCTTGTTTTCAAGCATATCTGTAAAAACCCTTCTATACTGCCCCTCTAAACTGTTTTGTGAAAGAACAGCAAATAATGCAGGTCATGAGAAAGTGCTGTTGAATGTTTAATTCCCACCCTCCTCCCTGCCATGTGTCATGTCCTAAAATTATTTTGAGAAATAATTTTGTTAACTTTTAGGATTAATGGAGCTCCTCTTTTAGTTTGGTTGCTACTTAACAACCTGTTTAATTCCTGTCTCCCCACTTAGATAATTTACTAATTTCTGGGTGTGTCTGTCTTGGTCTCCTCTTTACAGCAATGACCAATGTGAAATGCATGTATTAAATGTCTCGCAAATGTCCCTGCTTTCTACAGTCTGTGAGCTGCCTGCTGATGTCTGTCTACTTTCCTGCTGACACCTCGGGACAGGGTGTGGTGTAAGGTTGTGGGGGGGTAATGTGAAGACCCTTAGAGATACACGCCTAATTAGTTCCTAAAATAATAGATCTGCTCTTTCAGTCAGTTGAACTGATACTGAACAGTGGGCTCTAATTATCTAAACTGCAGTGGATCTAAATGCTGCCACAATTAGATCATTAAACTACACTCCTTTATGTGCTAAGGTTTTGAATACCAACATATCCAACAACACTTGTGAGTTGCTTTAGTGTATTTTTGTTATCTACGAATGCCAGGAGGACTTGTTTTAAATGTTTACTGCCCTGTGTCTTTTCTTCTAGTGAACTCATTACTCACTCTAACTTCCCTGTGCTGCCACTTTTATAGTTTAGTTTCAAAATAAAAATTCCTTTGGTGGATATCTACATGTAGCAATAGCCGGAGGACTTGCTGTTTGGCTGAATTGCTAATGAAGCTCCTTGGAGATAGCTAGGATACCACCTATATATGAAGTCAACAACATGCTACTACCATGATAACCTTGGATCAGGTAAAAAGCTGTGCAGGCAAAAGATTTAAAATGCTCTCGTCCAGAAAACGTACGCTGGGCAGTCCCTAAGCCACCACCAGAAATATTACAATCAAAGAATGTACTGACTCTTACCACAGAACTATAATACATAAATATCCACCAAACCCAGTTTTATTAGAAAACCAAAACTAATAAAACAAACCACACAAAGTGCAAATAATTAGTTCATTAAAAAAAGGCTTTGCTTATTGCAAGGCAAGTTGTGGAAATATTTGCTTGTATGTTATGGTGTAAGATCAGGCCTAGAACTGTTAGCACTCACTATATTGTTATTTATTTTTTATTTCTATACTGTTTGATTATGACATTTTAGTTGAAACAATCCAGGCAAAATTCAAAGACTTCCAAACAGTTTACATAGACCATTTAAGAGTTAGTTAAATAATTAACCAAAAACAATCAATCAGTCAAAAGTATTGACCTCCTTCTGTCTATCTACTATATCTTAGTCTCTGACTTGTCTGTTTGTGTCTATCTACAGTATAAATCTACTTATCAATAAGTTCATCAGTCTCACTGTCTGCCTTCTCCCTGTCCTGCTGTCTAACAATCTTTTTATCTGTCTGAATGTCTGCCTGTCTCTTCATATATTGCATCCATTAGTCCTTCTTAATACCTTTCTTTATTATCATTCACTTTCTATGTTCACTTTCTGTATAGTTTGGACCTTACAGGGTGTTTTTCTAAGTTGTTTGCTTCTTTACTTATACAGCTTACCTTATTAATGGGAGGTGTAAACCTTTTCTGCTGTTTTATGCCTTTGGATCCACACACTGGGCACACCCAGGGTGTGACAAAACCAGACCTGTGCTTTACTGTGTACCCACAAATTAAGTATTACAGTATTACATATCAGACATTCTTTCATCTGGCTAATACATTTATTTTGCCTGTCAGAGACTAGATTTACTGGCTCAAACAGGAGGCAAAAACTCCATTCAGTATTTATTTTGTTATATGGGAATGTTTATGCATTATAAATATATTAATTGAAAAAACAAGCAGAGAGTTGGCCACACACAAATCACATACAACAAACTATTGTAAGTGTATGAGAGAAAACAAAGGTCAGATTGAAATATTGAAAAGAGTAGTACATAACACAGATTTTGTCCAATTCATCCTGAGACAACAAACCTAAAAGGATTTAAAAGAAACAATTAGAACATCAGAAAATTATGAAAATACTTTGGCAATAAAGGTAATGCATAAACTTAAATATTTTAAAACACAACACAACAGAATGATTCATCTTTAAAAATTAATTTGTTGTTTCGACTGGTACCATATGACCTACAGACACCACATAAAACCTAAGTGCCAGGATAAAATATTCAAAGAAGTGAAATATACCACGATACTATAATTAGTATAATTAACTCTTCTATCACTATTTAGTACTACGGTTCCCTCCCTTTTGCTTCCATAGTAACACATAGTAACAGTAGTATAAACATACAACTATCTTCTGAGCACACCAGGATTAGAGCAGATTATACTGCCAGCCACTTCCCATTCCTTTTCAGCACAAACGAAAAAATAAAATTGACGCAGAGGGTAAATAATTCATGGCTTACCCATCCAAACAGGATCCCAGCTACAATTCCTTGAAGGTGAAGGGTCTTATCACTTAACTAATTCTAGTGTATCCATGGCTGCTGTATTTATCAAAAGCTCCCAGTTATTGTTGCATTTCTGTTGGTAACATCAGAGTGTCTCAGAGACTGGAAAGTCAGCTCAAGATATGTCCAGGCAGTAAATTGTCCAGGCACCGACAGAAGTTAATGGGACCATTACTTATTGTATCTGAAGTGGCCCCTGGCCTATCTTTGCAACCAATTTCACCTGTGTTAATTATGAGAGCTGATTCCACAACACATATAGCACATGAGAAGAACAAGCTATACATTAAAAAGCATAATTTACACCAAACTTTTAACACACAAACATGCTTATATTGTCTCAGAACAATCAAGAAAAAATATATTCAAGCAAGAAGGGGAGAGGATTATTTAGCTCACACAATTGAGCCCTTCTATGTACTGTGGCAGGAACATCCCAAGATTTTGAGAACTGATTGCAGCCACTCCTCATATGCATAGCGTTAGGTTACTTACCGTAACCCTGGTTCCCTGAAAGAGTAGACGACCACCAACATACTTATGGAATATGCCTGTCATGTTCTCTTTTGCATCAAACCCGTGAGGGCGACCGATGCGACCTCGCTGGTTGGTGGTCATCTTCTCTTTCAGGGAACCAGGGTTACGGTAAGTGACCTAATGTTCCCTTTCAATTCGAAGACAACCACCAACATACTTATGAGAAAGTATACCAGAGCAGTTGCGAGGGAGAAGGAACGGCAGCAGATGAGGAACGCATCAGAACCGCATAACCCAAGGGTTAGCGGTGCGAGCTTGCAACCTCAAAGACCCTTGTGCCTAATGAAGGCAAGCCGGCATTGTCATACGCAGTCGAGACTGTGTCCACAATCCAGTGCGACAGTCACTGCTTTGAGAGGGCCTGTCCTAGGGTCTGTATACCATGACAGACAAAGAGCTGGTCAGAATGATGCAGAGCTCATATCCTATCCACGTACCACCTCAATCTTCACACCAGGCAGAGAGAGTTCAATCTCCTATCCTCTTACGAAGAAAGGTGGATGGAAAGACTCCAGTTCCACAGACTGGTTCATGTGGAAGGCTGTGATCACCTTAGGGAGGAAAGAAGGGTTTGTTCATAGTGGCACCCTGCTGCCATCATCCCAACTATGCATACAGGAGCTGTGCACCGACAGCGCCTGTAGCTCACTGACCCACTTTCCGGAGGTGATAGCCAAGAGGAAGGCTGTCTTCATTGACTGATACTTCAATTCTATGGAGTGTATGGGCTCAAACGGGACCTTCGTGAGAGCCTCCAGCACAATATCAAGGCTCCACTAGGGGAGAACATCTCTCTGTGGAGGGTGTAATCGCCGAGCACCCTTGAAAAAACGTGTCGCCAAGAAATGTGCACCCGGAGGTACAGAATAAACGGGGGCATGGCACGCTGAAATGGCCACCAAATACACCTTCAAAGTAGAAGGTGACCTACCGGCATCCAGCAGTTCTTGCAGAAACTGCAAGATAACTGGCATAGTCCTGACCTCTAGTCAGACACTAGTTTTGAAAGTATCTCCACTTATAGGTGTATAACGACCTAGTGGAGCCTGCCCTAGCGTTCTGCAATGTGCCCACGACCGTGTCAGATAGCCTTAGGGCTGATCAGAGGTCCAGTTCAGGGGTCAGACCCATAATTAGAACCTGACTGAGGAGATCCAGGCGAAGGGGGATCTCCCAGGGCTGGCCTTGTAGGAACTGGCACAGGGTAGAAAACCAGATTCTCCTAGGCCACCAGGGGCCACTAGAAATGTCGCTTTCTCTAACCGGACCGTCTCTAGGAAGGCCGGGAACAGCGGTATTGGCAGGAACGGTAAAGGAGCATCCTGGGCCACTTGTGGGCAAGGGCGTCGATGCCAAGTGGACCACCTAAGGGGTGGAGGGAGTACCACAGGGGGCAGTGTGTCGTCTCTGTCGAGGCGAAGAGATCAACCTGCACCTCCCCAAACCGCTCTCAAATGCGTTCCACCACCTGAGGTTGCCCAGTTCACCATTCTGAGAAGATGTGTCGCCCGTAGGGACAGCAGGTTCCGTTGGGCCCAAGTCAGGAGCTGGAAGGCAATGTGATGCAACCCCGGGGACCGAAGGCCACCCTGGTGGTTGACATATGCCACCACGTGTTGTCTGTCCAGAGCAAGGTAAACCGCCTGCAACTCCAGCATGTTTATGCCCATGTTTATGTTTGCGGTCGGACAGACTGGAGAATGTGACGATGAGTCAGCATTTGGAGCTTCCTCTCCTTGAAAAACTCATTGAGGAGTCTTAGGTCTAAAATGGGGTGAATGCCGCCGCCCTTCTTTGGTATCTCGAGTAGAACCCCTCTCCATGGGAGGTGGGGTTTGCGAGAAGAATTGCTCACTTGCGCAGCAAGTCAGCCACTTCCTGCTGAAGAACTGAGACCTGGAGATGTATTTGTGAGGAGATGTATTTGTGAGGCCCCATGCGGAATTGTAGCGTGTAACTGGTGTAAACGGTGTCGAGCACCCAGGTGTCTGAGGTGCAAGCACGCCAATATTGCAGCTGGTGTGTCGTGAATGGATGGGTCTGAGGCCGCAAGCCTCAAACCCATCCCTGAGGTTGGGGCGGAGCACTCTGAGGTGACTGCCTAGGGCGACGGCCCTGGAACTGTCTTCTGGAACGCTGTTGCGTGGACGCACCACGCCCTGCATTCCCCCTGCCTTGCGGGAGGGCCTAGTTGCCTACTGCCGCGGTGGACTGCAGGCAGTGCCTCAGGGACCATCTGGGTTATCATGCGTGCCTGGGGAGATTGCCAATGGCTCGAACTGCCCCGCGCCGGAGCACGGGGAAGGAGTAGCGCGGCCACTTGCTGAGATGCTTTGCGTTCTTGGTGGGAGCGCTGCCAAATCTCTTCCACTGTTGGCCCAAAGGAATGCCTCAGGGATATCGACGCATCTAACAGTGCCGCCTTATCTGCATCGGGGACCCTCGCCTGTGACAGCCATAGCGTAATCGAGTAATTCAGAAGCCATCGGCTCAGGGAGTGGGGCTTTCAGTATTATGTCATCCATATAAGCAGTCAGGGTACCCACCGTGTTTGCTAGGCAGGTCACCTGTGGCTCCGCTGCATAAGCCCACTTCAGGTGCGTTTCTGTGACCTTGCACTGTGGGTTTGGGCATGCAGGGTCCTTAGGTAAGCCGAAATTCTGCGACAGGGTCAACACACAGGTGGAGACACAGCAACAACAGTTACACAAATAATGTTTGTTTTTATTTTCATTTCGTACCAAGCTGCGCAAGCAGCCTGCAGAATCACTCAACGGCGGGGATACAGCAAAGCGTAGCCCCAGCAGAGGAACAGTGTTCTTCCTGAGAGTGTAGGCTGAAAAGACAACACACACGCACCCTTAATTAAATACTGCACAGGCAGTCGCTCGCACGCGACAGACAGCGTATACAGACAGCCTGCATCACAAGCGAGGCAGGCTGTGAAAGAAAGGAGCAAGAAAGAAGCTAAGAATCAGAGCCGCTGATTCCATGAAAGCGGCAAGCCAGCTCTTAGCACGAATGCAAGGGAACTGCAGTCGACTCAGAAAAGCTCTTTCAAAAACACACTCAGTGTAGTACTACAGACGTTTACCTTACCTTAGGTGAGAGGCAAAAGAGAAAACGGAGGGGCCTATTGGCTACATCAAATGATAATTAATGAAGCATTCACTGAGGGATAAACCAATATATAACATCAGATAACATGACATATGGACTAAATCGTGGTCCTTGACTAGTTTATGGTAAGTTATCTAAGGCCAAATCTTGCCAAAACTAAATGCTTGTTCAAAGGCCGCAAAAGGAAAACAATCCCATCTGTTTATTCTGGAGTCACCAATTGGCTGTGATCTATGGTGAAGCATTTTTTTCCTATAGTTATAGCTGTGATTGTGCCCCCTGTGAACATTTGATTTAGCAATTTACTTAGCGTGAGGCTGTGGCACAGTCGGATAAATCATTGCCCTTTCAATTCTTCCACCTATACAGACCTTGAGCTAAATCCATCTTAATTTGGACTCAATTTTACCCCCAGCAATGGACAAAATCCAAATGACAAAATAAGCACACTATTCAACACATTTTGGCATAATTGGTAGTCTCTGCTTCAGGCATACTAGTAAACATGAGAGAACAGGCTGACATTTTCAGAATGATGTCTGTCTGTTGCCAGGTTTCCTCAATAATCTGCACATATGACCAGTTAGTGAGATGTCAGCAAGTGACAGCTTTTGACATCTATAAACCCATTGCACTCTGTGGCAGTGTAACAGGGTGAAAGCCCTGCCGGTGCACGGTGTGTATTGCGTGGGGAATATTAGGTGGAGGAAGGGGGTTAAATTCCTCCCTGCAAAGACACGTGGGGATGGGCTGGTGCCACAGGTGCATTTAATAGGTGATCACGGGTGTTGGTGACAGCTTAAACTGCAGCATTCTGGTCTTTGAGTCTCCTTGCCGACGTTGCTGTGTCACATATGGTGTCAGGGAAGGGATAGTGGCCCAGAGAATGGACTATAGGTTTATTTGAAAAAAAGGTGGAAAAAAAAGAAATGGAATACAGTATGCTGGCTGCCGTGCTGAACGCCTGAGGAGGGCGGAGATAAAGATACGAGATGACAGGGACGCGCAGCGGCAGGAGAGGGATGAGGGAGATGTGCAGGCTAGCTTTGCCACTGCCGGAGTGCCCCGTGCTGAGGTCAGCATTGCTGCTGCCAGGATTACCGCTGCCAGAGCCACCACTGCCAGAGTGGCCAGTGCCATAGCCACTGCCGGAGTGCCACGCGCTGCTATTAGCATTGGGGACACACCGGCAGAAGGAGAAGGTGAGGAGGCCTCCACCACAGCTCCAAGCACCAACCCACCCATGAGAGTCCATGTGGGGAAGGATGGACATGAGGGGAGGGAGGTGGTGTTTTAGGTGGGAGGTGGCCGATAGTGACCATATGTGCTGCACACAAGGGGGGAGGTATGTGACAGTGTGTCAGGGTGAAAGCCCTGCCAGTGCACAAGTGTGTGTTGGAATATTGGGTGGCAGGGAGGGGGTTAAATTCCTCCCTGCAAAAACGTGGGGATGTGGCTGGAGCCGTCAATTGAATAAATAATGAAATTATTAATTGGGCCACAGGTGTATTTAATAGATGATCACAGGAGTTAGAGTAGTGATGGTGAAGGTATGTTGCGATGCTGGACTGTGTGGTGTTGTTTTGTGTTTGTCAATGTAAATGTAAATGTAAATGTAAATAAGTGCGCCAGAGTGCTTAAACTGCAGCATTCTGGACTCTGAGTCTCCTTGCTGACGCTACTGCGTCACATACATATTGGGGTAAATCAGTGCAGAGGAAAAAAAATGCTGTCTAGCCAAATGCATCATCACAGTTGCTGCACCTTGAACAGAGACCTGAACACAATTCTACATTTCCATGAACATTATTTTTTCTTATCATGTATTTTAGGATTACCTTTATGGTTTTGCTCAGTCATGTACCTGTAAGTATTTCATTGGAACAAACACATCCGCAGCCAGTTTCAGAGTTATTGACAATATCAATAAAAAAATGAAATAGTGCAGAGATTTTCCAACAAGATTTGAGGATGACTGGAACTCTGAGATTCATCATGTGGCAGTGCCATTAACTGTACCCACCTTAAACTCCTAAGAAGCCAAAAGTCTTGCTTAGTCTTGTTGCTTTTAAAAAGGTTTTATTTCCAACATGTTCTATACCAGTACTGGTACATGTTGTTAATACTCACAGTCATCCTGGCTTGAGGGGACTTTGCAGAGCATTGCTTTGGCAGCTTCTCCTCTTCTCACCGCCTTTGGCTATGTCGACATTGCTTTCTTGGCAGGATTGAGAGGATGTGAAATGCTCTCCCCTGTTTCATTGTGTCTCGGTTGAGCCCCTCAGGGTTTAAGGAAATGTTACTTTCAAGCAGAGCAGTTCTGTTGATTTTTGATTGGGGAATGCTCATTTTAACATTCAGATGTATTCTTCATGCTCATAGCAGGTTCATAAAAAATATATATTCTACGTAATATATATATATATATATATGTATATAATTTATTTCTTAGCGGACACCCTTACAATTGGCGACTTACAATTGTTACAAGATATCACATTATTTTTACATATAATTACCCATTTATACAATTGGGTTTTTACTGGAGCAATCTAGGTAAAGTACCTTGCTCAAGGGTAAAGCAGCAGTGCCCCCCACCTGGGATTGAACCCACAACCCTCTGGCCAAGAGTCCAGAGCCCTGACCACTACTCCACACTGCTATATATATACATTTCAATGGACTGGCTCAAAGTTTTGTAGAATCAATTCCATGTAATTTCCTTTGGGAAGCAGTCATTATAACATTGAAGAGGTCCATTTTTTTATTTTTAAGAACAATCCTTGTATGAGGTTTAGAACTGCCATTTGGGCATGCTGTTTTAATAGTTTTTTTTTGGCTCAGTTAATTATACATACCTCATGAGAGTACCTATGGTAGAGCAATTAGGGCTGCTTGTTAAGTATTTAGAGTGTTTGTTACAGTTCATATTGGAAAATTGATGGCAGATTTTAGCAAGGTGCTTGTTCATGCCACTCATCACTTCCTTAACATTTTAATGTCAGTTTGGGATAGAAAAACACAACAGCAAATGATTAATCTAATGGACTCCAATATACTTCAGCAAGTGATGCTTTTTATCCTTCTGAAAGCACTGCTGAATTAATAGGTTAGATTTAAATGTCAAAATATATGGCATCTAGGATTAACATACCATACAAGATTGTTTATATATATATATATATATATATATATATAACACAGCAGGGAGGGGGGTTAAAATCCTTCCTGCATAAAAAAAAAAACATGGTTTAGTTTAATTGTTTTGTTGTATTGTTTAATTATATTTGTTAATTGTTTTATTGTTAATTATCCCTTGCACCTGGTAGTAATTGTAAATTAGAACCAGATGCAGGGTATTTAAGAGGTGCAGTCAGACTGCTGAGTAGAAAGAGACAGAAGGTGTGTGCTGTTTCAGAGCAGGCAATAGAAAAGTGTGTGCAGTGTAAGCCTGTGTGGTTTTGTTTGTGTTACAGGTAAATGGCTTAGCTGTCCTGTTTTATAGTTTAGGTTCCTGTTTTGTGTTTTAGTTATTGCTCAAATAGAGCTAGGTGTTTGTTTTTGTTTATTAAAAATAGCTTGTCAGCGCGTTTGAAAATCCATTTCAGTGTACTGGGTCTTGCATATTGGGGGCAAACGAATGACCCTGAGTGATGGCCCGTTTACATATATATATATATATATATATATATATATATATATATATATATATATATATATATATATATATAAGAACTACTGGTACATATTTTCTTCTGGTTCATAGATACTTGGCTTTCCCCATCCCAGAAAAATTATTTCAAAAAGCATTTATGTTATGGTTATGACCAAGTCTTTAACATTGGAAAAGCTTTGTGGTATTGTTTAAAGCTGATAGTCATTTAATTTGACTCATGTTAAGAAAGAAACTGCGTAACAAATCCTACACACCCCTAAATCCATGCCTGTGGGCATCACTTTGTGTTATTAGTCATATAGTTTAAGATTTTAGAAAGAGATGGCTTAATTCTTAAAAATAAAGCAATACGGTAAACATCGTCTCAAAACAAGTAGAAGAATAAACCATTATATGAATAAGACTTTGTTCTATCTATTTGCCCACCAGCATTTGAAAGCTGTGCTTCATTGCTTCCTAAAGTACCAATGATATGCAGGTGTGTTGCATATTTATTTTACTTTATCAGACACCTGTAGAATACAAACCTAGACTGAAAATATGTTGTGGTGAGGCTTGTTTTTATTGCCGGGTTGATGTTCTAAGGAGTAAAACCTGATTTTGGTGTACTTTTGAATGAACATTTTGAAATAATAATGAAAAAAGGATTTACTTTTTTACTCCAATGTCTGAACCTAACTTATGTGCTGATATTTTAAGAATGTGCAAACAAAGTTGTCAAAGTTGTTATGCAATAAAGAAAACAACCAGCTTAAAAATATTGTATTGTCTAAAAATAAAGAAACTGGACTTCTTAGAGTTACTTACAGAATCGTCGGACCGCAGTCTACCCATATAAACAACCTTCTCCTCTGTTGAATTACTGTATTGTACATATCCTGTATATTTCTATGCATATAACTTTCTTCTTTAATTATGCTCTCTACCTGCATGTTGAACCGGTAGCATTGAATTAATCTTCCAAAAATATGTTGATGTTTTCTTTTGAGGAACATCTAGGACAGTGACAATGTCTGAATCTAGCAAGAAATAACAATATTGTTACTAAGTTATCATATTCCTCTCAGAAAAAATGCCATTGCATTTACATTTGCTTTTATACTTCTGGTACTTGTTTTTCCTTCCTTTAGCAAATGTAAATACTGTTTTAGGCTTCAGTATGACCTTAAGCACAGCCAGCTTGGTTAACAGGCCATTCTGTTACACTTTATCACCCAGTTATTTACATGGAACTGCTGTGTAGTACCTT
Source organism: Acipenser oxyrinchus oxyrinchus (assembly GCA_030684275.1). Classification (NCBI taxonomy): domain Eukaryota; kingdom Metazoa; phylum Chordata; class Actinopteri; order Acipenseriformes; family Acipenseridae; genus Acipenser; species Acipenser oxyrinchus. The sequence goes on from CM060252.1 coordinate 56,719,933, forward strand.
TCACCCTCGTGACTTATATCGTTATTGCTGCCCTTGTGATTCCAATGCCTGCAGTACAGACTCATTGTATTACCATTGCAGTGTCACTGTAGTACAACCATTTTGTATAGGACAAAAGCAAAAATCAATGCATTGAACGATTATTATTTATTTATTAGCAGAGGCCCTTATCCAGGGCAACTTACAATTGTTACAAGATATCACATTATTTTTACTTACAATTACCTATTTATATAGTTGGGTTTTTACTGGAGCAATCTAGATAAAGTACCTTGCTCAAGACTACAACAGCAGTGTCCCCCACCTGGGACTGAACCACTACTCCACACTGCTGCCCGATTAGGACGATGATGAAAATTTAAGCACATGTTTTTTTTTTTCTGTGTTGAATTACATCCACCATCCTGGACATTTAGATTATTCAAATGTGTGTGTGTATATATATATATATATATATATATATATATATATATATATATATATATATCTGAATCATCAAATTGGCCAGGATGCTGGGTGTAATTCAACATAAGTTCAAATTAATATGAAAAACATAAAAAATGAAGAAAAACTAAAATGAGTTTGCACATGAAGTAGGTGTAGCCAAGTGGCATTTCTTGGAGTGTAAATGGAGAAACCCTCATCAGATTAAGGTTTCTTAAGATTTGTAAAGCCATGCTGGAGGATAAAGACACTTTCTTTGTTCTTAAACAATATATAGTAAGTATACAATATACACTTGTTTATACAGTTTGAGGAGGTGAATAAGAGAGTGGAAATGTATACCCTTAACAACTGAATGACAAAGGTTTATAAATCCTGGGGTATTAGATTTAATATTATTAAACTAGATTAACCAAAAAAGAGAATGAGTTTCATATTGAGAAATACTATTTCATGCTGCATATTAAGTCACAGATTTCCATTAGGCTTGTACGGTGGTGTATGTTCCCATGGTAGCTCTGCTGTCGTTTGGTATTATGTTTATAAAGTTATGCCTCTGAAATTATACACAACTTCAAATAAACATTTAATTGCAGCAAATTACCTCACTGGTTCCAATCTACCACATCTGATGTGCAATATAACCTGATGTCATATAAGCAAATCAAAAATGATTACCTCTACAGTCGGCTTATATGTTGCCCCACACCTACCTTTTTTTGTCAAAACACACTATGGGCCTCATTTACTAAATGTAGCTGGAACGTGCACATTAAGTAGTGAGCCTAACATGCACCATAAATATAAATTTACTGTCCCATTTACTAACAGAGAATACATTAATTTCTGTGCACACTGTTATGCTAATTTACATACCATAGCATGCACAGTACATGTATTAATAATAAACTGGGCAAAATCCAACTGGTGGTTGAACAGGCATTTGGGCTATTGAAAGGGAGGAGGCGGATACTACTGAAGTGTACTCAAGTGAACCACGAGTTTGTTCCCCAAATTATTACTGCCTGCTGTATCCTGCACAATCTATTCTAGAAGAGGCGGCGGGGCAGCGCTATACATAAGAAATAGTCTTGAAGCCCAGGTGTTAAATCTGGACAAAGAAAAAAACGCTGAATCAATATGGGTCAGAATGATGGACAAAAATTCAAAGGGCATAATAATAGGAGCATGCTATAGACTGCCAAATTCAGACGCCGAGCAAAATAATCTGTTGCGTGTAGAAAAGAAGCCATACTAATGGGAGATTTCAACTTCCCCCGTATAAAATGGGAAAACCCGGTGGGGAGTACGATGGGCGAAATTGAAATGGTGGAAAGGACAATTGACTGCTTCCTAACGCAATTTGTCAAGGCACCAACTATAGGGGAGGCATGCCTTTAGTCTTTTCAAATAACGAAGACAGAAAAACAAAAACAGAGGTCAGAGAGCCATTGGCAAACTCAGACCACAACATGGTCTCATTTGAAGTGTTTTTTAAAACCCCAAAAGTAATGACTAAAGCTAAGGTTTACAATTTTAGAAAAGCAAACTATGAAGGTATGAAATAGAGACTAACAGAAGTAGATTGCAGTAAAATAGAGAAAACATCCACAGAAAAAATATGGCTGTTTTTAAAAAAAAATGTAGTACTAGAGGGGCTAAAACCAATTCCAAAATGTTTTTCCAATATTATAACAGCAAGAGAACATTCAAAGAGGAGGTTAAATGTCTAAGAGACACAAATGGCAAAATCATAGACGAAGAAAAAAAATAGCAAATATATTAAATGATTACTTTTCACAGGTTTTTACAAAGGAGGACACGGACAATATGCCCCACATGTCGACCTGTTCCTATCCAGTTTTAAATAACTTTAGCATAACAGAGGCAGAAGTGTTAAAGGGACTAGGAGCTCTTAAAATAAACAAATCCCCTGGTCTGGATGAAATCCTCCCAATAGTACTCAAAGAAAGGAAAGAAGTTATTTACAAACCGCTAACCAAGATCATGCAACAGTCTTTTGACACAGGGGTTGTACCGACAGACTGGAAAATTTCAAATGTAATACCGATCCACAAAAAGGGAGACAAAACCGAACCAGGTAACTACAGACCAATAAGCCTGACTTCTAGTATATGTAAACTTATGGAAACTATAATAAGATCCAAAATGGAAAATTACCTATATGGTAACAATATCCTAGGAGACAGTCAGCATGGTTTTAGGAAAGGGAGATCGTGTCTAACTAACCTGCTTGATTTTTTTGAGGATGCAACATTGACAATGGATAATTGCAAAGCATACAACATGGTTTATTTAGATTTCCAGAAAGAAACCTCAAAATGGAGCAAGGTAACCAGTGGTGTGCCACAGGGATCAGTATTAGGTCCTCTGCTATTCCTAATCTACATTAATGATTTAGATTCTGGTATATTAAGCAAACTTGTTAAATTTGCAGACGACACAAAAATAGGAGTGGCAAACACTGTTGCAGCAGCAAAGGTCACTCAAAATGATCTAGACAGCATTCAGAACTGGGCAGACACATGGCAAATGACATTTAATAGAGAAAAGTGTAAAGTATTGCACGCAGGCAATAAAAATGTGCATTATAAATATCATATGGGAGATACTGAAATTGAAGAAGGGAACTATGAAAAAGACCTAGGAGTTTATGTTGACTCAGAAATGTCTTCGCCAAGGCAATGTGGGAAACTATAAAAAAGGCCAACAAGATGCTCGGATATATTGTGAGAAGTGTTGAATTTAAATCAAGGGAAGTAATGTTAAAACTTTACAATGCATTAGTAAGACCTCACCTAGAATATTGTGTTCAGTTCTGGTCACCTCGTTACAAAAAGGATATTGCTGCTCTAGAAAGAGTGCAAAGAAGAGCAACCAGAATTATCCCGGGTTTAAAAGGCATGTCGTATGCAGACAGGCTAAAAGAATTGAATCTATTCAGTCTTGAACAAAGAAGACTATGCAGTGATATGATTCAAGCATTTAAAATCCTAAAAGGTATAGACAATGTCGACCCAGGGGACTTTTTTGACCTGAAAAAAGAAACAAGGACCAGGGGTCACAAATGAAGATTACATAAAGTGGCATTCAGAACAGAAAATAGGAGGCACTTTTTTACACAGAGAATTGTGAGGGTATGGAACCAACCCCCCAGTAATGTTGTTGAAGCTGACACCCTGGGATCCTTCAGGAAGCTGCGTGATGAGATTCTGGGATCAATAAGCTAATAACAACCAAACGAGCAAGATGGGCTGAATGGCCTCCTCTCGTTTGTAAACGTTCTTATGTTCTTATGTTCTATTCCAGGACCGTAAGGAGGTGTTCAGGCATCAGTGGCTGCTGACGGTGAGTGAAGCGGAGCAACAGCTACCTCAGCCGCCAGCAAAAATTGCACAACAGTGATATGAAGAGGGTGATGCTATTAGAGAGGCACTGCTATCTTTATTTTTGTAACCCGACGGTGTACTTTTATTTTGTATCCATTTTTGTTTCTTTAGCTTATTTTGTATCTCTTTAAACCAAATATAACATTCTCATGTGTACTGTACTTGTATAACTGCTTCTGCTAAACAAAGAATTGGAATATTGTGTAGTATTGTTGATTCCCAAGAAATAAGTTGTGAAAATGTATTGTGGGTTAAACAATTTTCGTGTTGTGCATTTTATTATTATTTGTTTATACAGCAGACACCTTTATTCAAGGAGACTTAAAGACACTATGCATCAGCTGCAGAGTCACTTACAACAACATCTCACCCGACATCTCAGGGTCACACAGGGTCACACAATGAGTAAGCCAGGATTTCAACTGGGGACCTTCTGGCTACAAGCCCTTTTCTTTAACCACTGGACCACACAGCCTCCATGAAGCTGCCTCTTCCCTTAAGGATATTAACACCCAAGTCTCTTTATCGCTCCAACGGACATAAGTGGAGGGTGGACACGGGATTTGCTCAGACATAACTCAGAGAAATTGCATGGGAGTATAGTTATACACATTTAAACATAGTACTTTGTAGTACATTAGAATAAAGTAATTTTGACAGTTGTTTGGAAAGCTATTTGCAAGTGTATTCTGAAGTACTATACAGTAGCTGTAACCACCTGAATTTACAAGCCGACAATGTAGTTTATCAAACATTTTTAGAAATACTTTTAAACAAAAACTTAGTGATTTCCATTACATGAGAGTAGATGTTAAAACTTTATGCTGATTTGAACTTGGCTCTCGCCAAGATAAGCACCAACTAAGACGTAGCTTCACAGTAAACTAATGTGATCCATATGTGTCTCCATCCATTTGCGCTTCCTTCCATATGATGATGTAGATATCCTTCTGTCTGGTGTTGATGGCTGAAGTGTAATGCTGGCTCCAGGGTCAGCTTATTGGCTCCCTAGCGCATAAGCAGCCCACGAAACCTCAAGAGGGCTCGACGGTGATGCTGGCGTCCCAGCATCACCCCCCTCCGTCCCCCACTCAACTCAGCCCAGCTTACTTACCCGTACATCAGCGTTTCTTTCTTTCTATTGTGCTTGAGATCCCCAGCCAGAATCTTTCCGTCTCAACCACAGCCAGTTGCTGCTCCTCTCTGCTGCTTCAGATAAGTTCTTCACTGTGCAACGCAACTCTTGGCCACTGAATCCGACGTCTCTGAGAAACCGGGTTGTGGAATGTGAGACAAATCCTCAACAACCCACTTCCACTGGGTAAACCCGGACTCTCCATCCTCGCTGTTCCGCTTCAGTGGTTAGTTGAGCATACCGCAGTTTCTTCCTCTCATACGCCTACAGCATCCTCCCATGGCACTGTTAACTCTACCGGGTGAACAAGGCGTGCTGATCCAGACCACAAGACAATATCTGGTCGAAGGTTAGTGGTGGCAATCTCAGGTGGAAAAATAAGCCGTTGACCAACATCTGCCAGCATTTTCCAGTCTCTAGCAGCTTCCAGTTGTCCTGGGCGAGGATTGGTTTTAACACCTTTTCTTGGTGGTTGCTCTCCTGGGCGGAGGAATGTTGTCTTTTGTGTGTAATGTTTTGATGGAACAGGTGGCAACTTATTGGTCATGTTACGCTTGTCTTCCAATGCTAAGGCCAAACATCGCAGCACCTGGTCATGGCACCAAGTAAACCGTCCTTGGCTAACAGCCACCTTACATCCTGTCAAAATGTGCCTTAATGTTGCAGGTGATGAACACAAAGGACATGAGGGATCCTCTCCTACCCAGAGGTTTAGGTTATGTGGTGATGGGAGAACATCATATGTTGACCTGATAAGGAAATTGATCCTGCTCTGTTCCATTGACAATAGGTCTTGCCAGCCAATCTTGCATTGTTCCACACTCTCCCATCTCATCCATTCTCCCTGCTTGGCCTGGGAAATGGCCTTTATACACCTCATCCTCTCCTCCTGCTTTTGCACCTCGTTGACTACCAGCTTCCTCCGTTGAGCTTGGACCAAGACCCCCTCTTCCATACTGAACTTGCCCCATGATATCACCAGTTCGAAGGGCAGCCTTTGCATCCTCAACAGCTTTCTTTGCCGCCCACTTTCTTCCAGTTTTCAACACAGGTGCTACCTCCCTTACGCATTTGTCGCGTGACTCTACTAATGTCATTTCCAGTCAGACCTTGGCACACTTAAACTCCTCGGTTAGAGCGGAGACAGGTAGCTGCAGTATTCCTTTACCATAATGTCCCACTCTGCTGAGACAGCGTGGAACTCCAAACCATTTCATGATGTGTGAACTGATTAAAGCTTCCAGCTTCTCTACTGTTGTCAAAGAAACCTCGTACACAGTCAGTGGCCACAGCAACCTTGGCAGTAGACCAAACTGAAAGCACCAGAGTTTTCGTTTGGCTCGTAAAGTGCTGCTGTCTATGCTCTTCAACCCTTCCACTGCTTGTTGTCTAACTTCTCCCACACGAACTGTGTCCTTTAGATCCCCGTCGACTCTTCACTGGCTTCTCAGACACTGTTGGTATTGCCTCACCATTAATGAAGAACGTTGTGTCTACTACTTTACCTTTAATTATAGAGATGCTCCTTGATTTAGTGGGCTTGAATTGCATTCGTGCCCAACCAATGTTATTAGTTAATTTGCCCAATAACCGATTAGTGCAGGCTACTGTTGTAGTCATGGTTGTCATGTCATCCATGTAAGCTCGAATTGGTGGTAGTCGCATTCCAAAAGCCAAGCGCTCTCCTCCCACTACCCATTTTGATGCCCTAATGATTACTTCCATTGCCATGGTAAAAGCCAGTGGAGAAATGGTGCATCCTGCCATTATTCCAACTTCTAGACATTGCCATGTAGTGCTGAATTCTGAAGTTGAAAAACTAAATTGCAAATCTCCAAAGTAGGCTTACACTAAATTTGTTATTGTCACGGTACACTGAAAAAATCAAATGCTGCCCAAAGAAGTTCATGTGGCACTGAACCATATGCATTAGCCAAATCCAGGAATGTCACATGGAGCTCCTTCCTCTCCTTTTTAGCTGATTGAATTTGTTGCCAGATCACATTGATGTGTTCTAAGTATCCTGGGAAACCTGGAATGCCCGCTTTTTGTATTGAAGTGTCAATGAAGCAGTTCTTTAATAGGTAAGTTGACAATCTCTGAGCAATAATGCTGAAGAAAATCTTGCCTTCTGCGTTTAATAGGGAAATAGGGCGAAACTGACTGATGCTTGTAGAATCTTTTTCTTTAGGTATAAAGACTCCACCTGCTCGGCGCCATGCTCTTGGTACAACCTGTTTTTCCCATGCCACATTCATCAATTTCCACAGGATTCGTAGAACTCCTGAAGCACTCTTGTACACTCTGTACGGAACTCCATTAGGCCCTGGAGATGATGAAGCCCTTGCTTTTTTCACAGCTTGCTCTACTTCTTTCCACTTAGGTGCACAGTCCTCCATTTGGTATTCTGGTGGATTGATAGGTGGGATGTCTGACGGAATTGACATAGGCTTCTGCCTTTTTGAATCTGTATGTGTAAATACAATCTGTATGATACTTTACAAACACATTTAGATCCATGCATGATTTGCATTATGCAAAGTTTTAGGGAAGACGGAGAAAAAAGTGGGGTTAACTGCAACATCAATCTCATAAGGAAAATACTGCAAACAAAAAATTAACTTTCCTGCTGCCATCTTTGGATCACGATAACTTACAAATTCCCATGTGGCTTTAGGTAAGGCACTTGAGTGAGCTAATTAATATTTGCACAAGAACTGGAGTGTTTCCATGTGTAAGTGGATTTCACGAGCATTTCCTTGACTCTCACAGGTAAATGAGACTTTCTCGTTAAAATAGTGCAACTGTTTTTTGGGGCATTTTCACAAGCTTTCCCTGCCAGCATGCATGCACATTGCCAATTCACGTGAGACAAACCACTTATGTAAACTGGCCCATTGACACCATGAGACTTAAAGATGATTCTCAACCAGGTAAGTTACAAATGACACAAACTACTTAATTGCTTTTATAAAGTGTATTTCATAATTATACAACCTACAATACAGTACAATACAATTGTTTTTTTTATATCGTTCCTTTCACAACAGTTAACACAAAGCAAAAGGAATGCTTTTAAACTACTTTTAAAGATTCGACGACAACATCTTAAGGTAAAACTGTAATCTGATTTAAGAATTAAAAGTGTTTTATTTGACCTCTGTATTATTGGTACCAATGTAATGAACTATAAAATAAAATCGAACAAAATCTAACAAATTCACTTTATTCAAGCTTAATATAACCTGTTATTTACAGTTAATTTTTACCGCTGTATATGAAAACTTTAATGTAAGTAAATACTGAATTTTGTAAGGCAAACAGACTCATTCTGTGTGTTAGATGTGGAACAGGAACAGGTTTTAGCCATTTTGCTAAATAATATTGTTCATCTTTCAAACACAAAATTTCAATTTGTAAAGACGAAATCTTCCGTTTCAAATTCATAACTCATTCATTTTCTTGCAAAATAAGATTGTCCAGTTCTGTTCAGCAGGAAGCACAGCACTCAATTCCACACTGATCCGCGCTCTGGAGGTGACCAATACTATGAACAACAGCAGTAACACATCATCCACCACAGAGGACGTTACTTCAAGGGCAAGCACAGCTGCATCCTCAACATCTCCAACTCCAAATGTCTGTCCTTCACCCACACACAGAATTGGTTTGTGAAGACAGAAAGGAGGGATGCCCCAGCAAACACATCAGGATGCTCCTGGTAGAAAGTCAAGAAGAAAAAAAATAATAATCAAATGCTCCTTGGTATACAAATTATTTCCATAGTTTATATAATGTTAATTTCTCTCACAAACAAAAGTATGTACGTGTTAAAAAAAATAAATAAATAAATAAAAATAAAAATAAAATAATAATAATAAGTACTGCAAGTAAGGCAAAATATGCCTAATTAAAAAAAAAATACAACATTTTTAAACCACGACACTCATTGCTATGGATACGATTTGTCACAGTAACAGGAATATACTTACCTTTTAATTTTAACATGCATTCCTTGTCTGATGTAAAAAAAAAAAAAAAAAAGAAAACCAAATGTTTTCCTTTAATGCGTATACAATAAAAGTCATGTTGTGCAATGGCATAAGAAACATTGAAGAAACACAAGAAATATTGATTGATGATATGCAGCCTTGCCCGGTATTATCACCCATTGAGCAGGCTCCATAGGTGGATTGAGGTGAAGGTTGTGTAACATGTCTCCTGGTAAACCATTGTTGATAGCTATGTTGTGCAAAATGCAGCACGCAAGAATGATTTCACAACATTTTGCAGGACTATGCTGTAACACACCTGATTTGTCTAGACATCTGAATCAACTTTTTAACAAACCAAATGTCCGCTCAATGATCTAGCGTGTAGACATGTGTGCTATATTATACAGGCACGCTGCTGGACGGCTAGTATCAGCTGGAGGGGTCTTAGCCCATAGCGTGCATCATCTAATAAACAAGATTGTTATTGCAAATTAACTAATAATTACAATTTTCAACAACATTACCAACGTGCATGTAATAACACCTGTCCAACAACCATCCTTCCCCATATTTTCCGCTTCCAAAATCTTAAAAAAGCCCACTGTGTCGCAATATAAAATTATCGTGGGCACTAACTACCAGGATAGCCGGTAACCACATTTAGGATTCTCATTTGAGAGCCACACACCATTTGTACATTCAGGGAATGAAAATATGCTCCCTTTCACTTGGTGGTGACAGTGCTACGTGAGTACAACCACACCCATCACACTGGGGAAGTCACCAACCCACTTTTACTACCTTACCTCTGTGTGGGACATTTAATATAACTCCCTGCAGTACCTGCTGGAAACACCTTAAAAAGGTGGGTTGGGAAACCCCAGCAATTGCACCCATGGTAGTTTGAAAAGAGCCAGAGGCTAAATAATGTAATTAACACAGTTTCACTAGACCAGGCACAGCATTACTGCCAGTTGTTGACTCAGCTTGTAGAGCCTATCAGTGGTTAAAACCTGGTTTCCAAATAACTAATGATCGCACTTTTGCGCCATAATATGCCCACTATTTCATGCGATAACAAATACAATTGTAATAATAAATACAGAAATCATGAGCGTGCACACTAATTGCAATTATGGTGCACTATAATGTTTAGCGCCCTTTTGTAAATGAGGCCCTTAGTTTTGGAGAAATTCTATCATAGGTTCAAATCAGAACTGGTATACATTTTACAATTATGCAATCTGTTATTTAGCATTACTTATTTAGCATTACAGTGTATTTTCTCTGTTTGAAAATAAGTTTTAATTAAAGTTTAGCAGGTGTGGTGTTATGGTGTGTTTGTGCTGGTGATGGGCAGGGAAGGGGTAAATTCCCCTTCCCTGAAAAAACATGTGAGAATGTGGTGGTGGGACAGTTAGTTAATTGGTGCAAATAGATGTTCACACAGGTGTATAAAAGGAAGCTAGAGATTCCACTGAGGGCAGCAACCCTGGAGAGTGTTTGTCTCCAGGTATTGATGTGTGGTGATGTCTCTCTTTTTTGTTTTGTAAAGTAAGTGTTTTGTAATAGAATTGTTTTGTTTAACTTGTTTATTACTGTTGCCAGTTTGGGTTTGTTACTGTTTAATAAATATGCGCATTTGTGCTTTCAACCTGCTATTCCTGCCTCCGTCACTGCATTGCTATCTGACAGCCTCTGCACTCAAGCTACCCTGCCACAAGGATTCAATATTGTCGTGCACTACAGACAGATAGATTTAGCCATCTGATCTTATTTGACAAATAAGGTTTTCAGGGCTCATATACCGTATATAGATCCTGGCCATAATAATGTAAATGTCCATAATGAATTAAGAGCAATATAGAAGTGTCTATCCACTTGACTTGTCTTGTTAAGCACAGAAAACAGTACCATGTCCATTCTGGCCATTCTACATTATAAAATCCAGCAAGGGACAAATCTTGGCTAATAAGGGTAATAGTCATAGTACAGCCTGGAATGCTGGGTCTCAAACCATCTGTCAAATAAGGAAAAAAACTGATGTGACTGTGGGTTACTGTGCCATAATGTTGCATCCATGTGATAAAGCTTACAGTGTTTTAGTTCTTGTTATTTAGCAGCAATTTATATGGCCATGCTGTAATCTTCTCTGATATGTTGTTGACAGTGTTTCCTCTCTTTCTTGCAGTTCCTTACAAATAATCAATAAAACATACCTTAACTTTTAGTCTGGTAGCTTGACTTTTTCTAACAGGGCAGCTAATGCTGGGAATAGTGCATCTGAAGTCATGATCTGGGCCTCCAGCACCAGAGTTTTGGTAGAATGGAAAAAATTAACAGTCTGTGTCTTTGTTTACAACTTTCTTTAATGATTTCACAGATCCTGATTACCATTTTTTAGACTACTGTACCTTATTTAGTAGACCAGACAACTCAACTGGTGTTGAAGTCACAGCATGGAGTACTAAAAAAATATACAGGTTAACTATGGTGTTTAAATTTCACCTTACGATAATTATTCTGTTGCAAAATGGCAGTATGTCATGGACCACACACAAATCAAGTAACCCTAACCCTTTTAAGCAGGCACAACATGAACTTGACAGTTGCACCCACCAAAGCTTCATGCAAAGTCCAATGCAATCCATCTCAACAATCACTTTGTTCGTGTTTGCAATCAAAATGATTTACTTTTTTTCAATGCTAAGGGGACCTTTACATGCAGGCTAGCAATGCACAAATTCCATCTCTAATTAGACAGAATACTCAGAAAGGTTATGTCAATTGTCCCCGGGGCTTTTGTTAGAAGAAAAAAAATTGTGACAGAACACTTGTATTCTCACTACTGTGTAATGCGACAATACAACAGAGGTAAGCTCTAATAGTTTCTTCACAGCATGATTACATGTGATTCATTTAACCATGTTGTGAAGAAACAGATCATGGCCATTACAGAGACCACTAATTGTCTTTCTTAACAACCAGCATTTTTTTTCTCCCTATATGACTTCAATTAAAAAGGACTCCCTTTATAACCTTATTTTTTAACTTTTGTTTTCATATCTTCAGAAGATTACGTTTAAATCTTGACCCAACATGGCATAGACTTCACCAAGTGCTGGAAGTTGACTCAGTCAATCATTATGTTTGCACACATTTGGTGCAGAAAGGTAGGCAGATGATTATGATGATTAATGCATCATTCAAGTTCAATCCAAACATGTGCAACTGGATTTGAGGATTGTAATGGCCACAGACAATTCCTAAAGTCTCTGGGCCTCATTTACAAAAGGGCACTAAACATTATGGTGCACCATAATTGCAATTAGTGTGCACATTCATGATTTCTGTATCTACTATTGCAATTATATTTATTATCGCGCAAAATAGTGGGCATATTATGGCGCATGCTGATTTAATTGTGCCACACTATTAGATGGTAATGAGAATGAATATGTGATGTGTATGGAAATGCATGATAATGTATTTAAATGAGGCAACCTGCTCTGAATACCTTAAAGTGAGCGATAGTTAGTTTGTTTGGAAACCAGGCTTTAACCACTGATGGGCGCACTATTTAAACCTATTTTTCTGAGCTGAAATCTATCTGGCATCATGGAGGCATTACTTGCATTATAGTTTTTTATATAGAGCAGTGAAAATTACCTGTAAATAACAAGTTATATTAAGCGTGAATAAACGTGAATGAATGTTATAATTTTTTTTAATTTTATTTTATAGTTCATTACGTTGGTACAAATAATAGAGTGGTTAAATAAAACACTGGACCAAACTAGGTATTATAATTTAAAACAACCTCCTCCACTAGAATTTCCAACGCCTCTGCATGCAGTTTTAGTTTGCGTTGCATCTGCCTGTCCTCTGTGGAGGGCTGCATCTGTTGATCGCTCATTTTCAGTCAATGTAAGCCACCTCCATCTTTCACAATAAGCCACTGACCAAAATATAAGCCTGGACTGCTGGGGCTTTTTATATCAAGGTGGGCATGGGTAAGTCTTGGACATTATCGTGCACATTAAATTATCGCTCAAATACATGTAGTGCACACTATGGTATATAAATTAACCAACTAGTGTGCATGTAAATGAATGTGTTCTCTGTTAGTAAATGGGACTGTAAATTTAGATTCATGGTGCATGTTAGGCTCACTACTTAAAGTGCACGTTACAGCTACATTTAGTGCCCTTTGTAAATGAGGCCCTCTGTCGGGCTCCTCAAACCATTCAGGCAAGATTCTGGCATGGTGGATGGGCCATCAGGATACAAGTGCAGCATTGTTAAGTGGATTTGATCCTCAATGATGCTTATGTAAGCAACAACACCTTTACAGTGCTGCAGGGCTCATATGTCACATCACATGATCAACCTAATTTAATTTAGGTTGACACAACCTAATAAAGTGGACAGGCAGTGTACGCACAGTACATTTTACTCTATTACTGGTTTAGCCATGTTATACTTAGTTTGCTCTTAAATAAAGCATGTGACCCGGATTACTCCCCTTTCTCCTTTTTCCACAGTGTTTGATTTGTATGTTTGATATAGTATCTCTCTGGAGTTAAACAGTTTCAGGAGGTCTTATAACAAATGTGTTTGGATACAATACAGACATGTAGCAGTCTCTGTTTACTAGGATTTGCCTCTCACAGGTGTCAGCTGTGAAGCAAAACATCAGATTAGCTACTGGTTAAGATTGATACAGATGTTTAAACCGTATTTTATTACTAAGGAGGATAATCTCCAAATCCTCATTAGGACAAAATTCCACTTCAGCTATTTTGCTCCCATATTTAAAGCCGACATGATCATAACCAAGGAGATTGTTGGGGTCCAGAATGTGATTCCCATCAGATACTGTGACTGATAGAAAGACAATATCAATCAGTTTTGTATTTAAAGATCTTACTTTGACAACAAGCCAGTAAAGCCACCATTTAAGGGTAACACATCTAAAAAATATATCATATAACATAAGTGAGATGTTATTACTCATTGTTATATAGTATGTCTGGAGTGTGTCTGGTAGGAAAAGGGTCTAGCAAACATCTACGTTTTTGTCAAGCATATTTTTATTCTTTTTTTCCTTTATTTTTACAGAGAAGTTGTTTTAAAAATATTATTTTAAACATTTTACAAGGATTGTAAAAGTTTTTACATGGCAGAATTGTGGAATGGATGAAGTGAAAACAAAAACAGTAAACAGCAAAGCAGCTCCCTTCATTTAAATCACAACAGTGAAACATGAACTGTAACTTGATCGACAACACACAAACCAGCTTAGACAAGCGAGTTAAAAAAAACAAAAACAGGGTAATCCCCTCTTATCGAAGGGAATGCCTAATAGGTGATTGTAGTCAAAGTTTAAGTGGCTTAGTCTGAGAAAGAATTTGAAAACAATGGGCTAAACCTGTAAATTCCTTAACACGTACAATTAATTTCCAAGTCTAAATGCAGCTGGATTGATGCTCAATCAGAGAAATCAAATAAAGAAGCTAATTTTGAAGCCCAGCAACCCAAACCTAATGCAGCTTCACTGGCTGATGTCATTTGGCAAATATACCAGTCTGGAGGCTGGGTTGGAACCTGTCATTTATGCCAGGTCTTTGCCTGAGAGAATCTCTGATGTCAGTCTGGGAATAAATTATGGATAAGCTGTCTATACAAGACTTGGCTGGGGAGCCAAAGATCACAATTCCAACATTAGAACTACCTGACAAAGCTAAAAGGGGACCAGAAAGCATTACAACAGCACCCAACCTTGGTTAGACTAAGTATGTAACTGGGTTTGCTAAGTTCACACTGATAAGAGACTTCAAATAATCTACAAGTTATGGCTGGGCAAAGCTATCTTGCATATTTTTGTCTAAGCGAATGAATAATAGGTTTGGAATTAGTGGTATGGCTTATAAAATGTAGTACTTGGGTAGTTAAGATATGGCTTATATGTCAATGTAGACTAAGTCTGCTTCCTTGCTATCCTATACGTTCAATCTAACTAAATTAAGTATTGCAAATAAAGTTAACAAAAGAATGGTGTTTGCTGCCATCGGAATACAGTAACCACATCGGCAACAGTAACTTTAAATGACAAGTTGTAGAAA
Organism: Acipenser oxyrinchus oxyrinchus; assembly: GCA_030684275.1. Lineage (NCBI taxonomy): Eukaryota > Metazoa > Chordata > Actinopteri > Acipenseriformes > Acipenseridae > Acipenser > Acipenser oxyrinchus. The sequence goes on from CM060252.1 coordinate 56,735,042, forward strand.
TCAAAAAACTGGATGCAGACTGGATGATTACTTTCAGCAACTTTCAGAATATCCTAATAAATGGCATGGTGCTCTGTTCTCCGAGAAAGCCAGGAGGCTTTGAATAAACTTTATGAATGCACTAGCAACAAGTTACTGAACAAACAGCATGTTCAGCAGTAAAACATAGACAACTAGGTATTTTTGTTCTGTCCCATTACAATAATATCTGCCAACCTCCCTATTTAAACCCCAAGTCATGCCCTTGTTCTCTGTCTTGCGTTTTTCATTTGCCTGCCGCTACACAGCTGACAAACGCCGCTGACCAATCACTCGACACCGCTGGACCCACCGCCTCAATCCCTGCTGACCCTGCTATGCCTCCCTGGGTACCCTCAAAGCTTTTCTTGCTCCAAATTCTTGAATACTGATTCTAAATTCCTGAATGGACTGTCTTGTGTTTTCGTTTGTGTATCGCTACACAGCCCTGCAGACTTCGACTCAATCATTTCAGACGTTGAAGCCTTCAAGACATTTTGCAGTTGACCTTATAGTTTAACATTTTATGTCAGGCATTTGTTTAATGCATCACTTAATTTTTTAACCTCCACAATTCCCTCACAGTGACTGGAAAATAAATTGCTTGGCGAGTAGTGCTTGTCTCACTTGTACAGTATACTGCTCATTACGTGAAGCCAAGCATGGCAAACCAGAGTAAAAGCATGGTAACTTGTTAAATATATAAGGTATAATTTACTGTGTACTATAATTGTTGCCTGTGTGTAATGTGGGGTTTCCTATGTAGGCAGGTATCCCATTGTGATCTCAGAACAAAATCAGAGCTTTAATGATTTAGAACCACACCTCGATGAATAATATGTCATGAGTGACTAATTAGTTGGGGTTGTGCACATTATGTTTTTCTTTTATATTTATTATCTGAAAGAAAAACACATTGGAAATGTGAAAAAATACCAAGTTATCAAAAGTGCCTAGCCATTTAAAATGGAGATATCAAAAACACAAGCCAAGTTTCAAGAAACTATCGGGGCAACCTTGGCCAGCACCAAGCAAATAGGCACAACTGTAAAAGCGGTGGGGGTCAAGGTTGCACCAGTTGTTTCTATTAACTTGGCTTGTGTTTTTCATGCATTTAATCTGCTTTTATTGTGCCTAAAAACACAAGCCAAGTTAGTCTCCACATGTGCAATGCACTTTCCACACACGCCTTTCTGCACAGGGCACAGCTGTCTGAAGTTTTATTTTAATTGCACTTGCCAACCTGGCATTGGCATCTCTTGTGGCTCTCAGCGGGGTTGCCAGCTTCAACTGTGGGTACACGCTTGGCAGTCTCCCTCTGTTCCAAATACTTCTGGCGAAGTTCCTGTGCTAACTGTAAAATATATTCTCTCCTTGGTAAATTCTTCTCTGTGCATTCTTACCCAGTACCCAGGAGTTGATGGCTGCTAGGTACAATACGTTGTAAAACATCTGGAAATAAAGTATGAATAATTGAGAGACACGTTTGGGATTTAGACTTTTATATAGTGGGAGTTACCGTCTTTTCTCCTCGGCGGTGGCAACATCTAAGTGTGCATATATATATATATATATATATATATATATATATATATATATATATATATATATATATATATATATATATATATATATATATATATATATATATATATATATATAGATATATGCACATTAAAGTTATATGTGATATGTGCAAAAGTATGTATGTTCAATGAAAGTGTCATTCATATCAACTACATTTTTCACATAAAAATGTGTTTGTGGGGTTCCCGAAAGTGGCGCATCCAGGAAAAGCACTCGCTAGAGTGCAGGATGCGCTCTATAGCCTGGTCATCGCCGGTTCGAGTTCAGGCTATTCCACAGCTGACCGTGGACGGGAGCTCCCAGGGTCGGCGCTCCACTGGCCGAGCATCGTCCGGGGGGGGGACGGAGGGAGGGAGGGACGGTTAGGTCGGCCAGGGTGTCCTCGGCTCACCGCGCACCAGCGACCCCTGTAGTCTTGCTGGGCGCCTGCGGGCTTGCCTGTAAGCTGCCCAGAGCTGCGTTGTCCTCCGACGCTGTAGCTCTGAGGCGGCTGCACAGTGAGTCTGCAGAATGTAAAGAAGCGGGCAGCTGACGGCACACACTTTGGAGGACAGCGTGTGTTCATCTTCGCCCCTCCCAAGTCAGCGCAGGGGTGAGATGAGCCTAAAAATAATTGGGCATTTCAAATTGGGGAGAAAATAATAAAAACTAATTGGCAACGACTAAAACTTTAAAGAAAAAAAATGTGTTTGTTACACATAAATAAAATACATTTAATTTTCCAATATAAACCCTGTGTGGGAATCGAACCCAGACATGCTTCTAATGCATCTTGCAATGCAGATACCGTAGCTTTCATGCCACGAAGTTTGTACTTCCATTGCAAAACATTTGCAAGTCGTATAGCAGTAAAGTTACAGTTTTTAACAAGTAACGAGATGAACAACATTTTGTAAATAATGATTATGTATTATCCCAATTGTATTGAAAGCTTTCATCTGATTTTGCAAACTACCATAATAAGCTTGGTCTGTTCATTTAGTATATTGTAAAGTTTTTATGTTTAGGAAGTAGTACCACAGACCAAACCCGGACTTCTCAGTAAGCCTTGATCTATCAAAACTGCAGTATACTGTAATATAGTTTAACACAATTAAGCTGGTTGGTGATTCCCAGTCCTTACATAAAATATGCCTTTACCGTAACAGAATGGTTGTTTTGACTGACCGTATGTGCCTGCTGAGGTCACGTGACTGCAACCCCTTACTTGGATTGTTTACATCACATGAATATATTTGTTGTCCTCAGCATTATTCAAATATACGGTTTAGTTTAAACAACAATACATGTCAGAGAAAATATTATAGGAAGGTTGGTGTTTCTTATGTGTTTCACTTTAAAAACGGAAATTAGGGCATCCAGGCTTGTTAATTCCTGCCACCCGGAAACAGATGCCAATTCCGACTGTCCGGGTCAAACCTGGACAGGTGGCAACCCTAACTCAGGGAGACGGTGTTGAATTCTTAAAATGCTCTGCAACCCCTGTAAACAACAACACACATTCTCCCCACTCATTCACTCACTCCCCCCTCCCGTTCCCCTTACAATACATGTAACATATATAAAACACAGATGAGACAAACTGAACAGACAAGTCCTACAACAAAGCAACTATCTGGGTCATTACAATATATTTTTTAATTTTTAATTTGAAAGTAAAAATATATGAAAGCATGACAATTGAACAAGAACTGTTGAATATTTATTTTCGTTTTATACAGTATTAAATGGCAGTGTTTATATGTGCAAAATAAATAAATATCAAGATAAATAAATACATAAATGTCGTATGTATTAATTTATGTATTTCATTTATTTTAATATGATTACATTAATGTATTTATTTATTTCTGTTTTACTTTTACCAAATATATAAGCTATCCGTCATCATATAGCTAATTCTCAGAAATGAACGTTCCTTTTTGTCCAGTGGGGACCACAAATAGCGTTACTCTCATCAACCAGTATCGAGAGAGGAAACAGTACTTCCTTGCGCCAATAGGGACCACAATGTTACACTGACAGGAAACCAAGAGCTCAAGATCAGAATTTCAGAATGATGATGATGATGATGATGATGATGATGATGATGATGATGATGAAGATAAATGATGAAAAATATTAAAAATATAGCAAAGTCCAGAGAATTCTCAGCTGGCTGACTTCCTCTTTCAAAATACTGCTTGTCTCAACTAATCGTGTAGCACCACACTTGCAAACTGAAGGTTATAGGTTCAAATCCCATGTATACCAGACCTTTTTTTATATTTATAAAAAATAAATATTTTTTTGCAGGCAAATGTTAAAACAGAAATACATTCAATATTAATTTGGTTCCATTTGCACTTGTTATGTTTCACACTTTATTTTTGTTCATGACCCAAATGGAGGCACTTTTGTTGCTTATTTTGTATTTTTTGTTATGTATTTATTTGTTAAGTATGTGTTATTATTTGACATACAGCACAGGTGAATAGAAGGAGACATTAGTCCCATTCCCCAATTCTAAATACAGCCAGGTGTTTTCCATTTTCACCAATTAACTATCATTGACAGTCCATTATAAAAAGGGAACCAAAAGTACAGGAAGGAGAGTGTGTGGTTCCAGGAGGAACCGAATGGAGAACACAGGAAGTTGGTAATTTAGACGGACGGACGGACGGACGGACGGACGGACGGACGGACGGACGGACGGACTGACTGACCTGGATGGTAAACAGCAAGGATCGTTTGGAACTTGAAAGGGAATACAGAAAGATAAAGACACAGCAGCCCGATGGAAGGAAGGACCAGTCAGAAACTGATGGCAAAGTTAAGTATTTATTATTGCTTCCTTTCAAGGTACCCCCCTTCATGACCAATGTCCCGGAATAGCAAACAGGCACCAGCCAAGGGTGCGGACAGCCAGCTCCCTGTACACACCCGAGACGTGAGGCCCTAGAATACCTAAATTAAGTACCAGTGGCTGGGTCGGAAGACCAACCCAAAGTAGGGAGGGCCGAGATCAGGGTGTACGTAGTGAATGACCAAGGACACAGAGGGAGTGTGGAAATCAAGTACTGTTTGTTCTTCCATTGCAGGATCCTGCGTCGTGGTTCTGGAGAGGGGGGGACCGAGCCAGAAAAAAGCCAAATACAAGCCTCACCGGGACAAACCAACATATTAGGAGGTTCTTAGATCAGTCACCTTCATCTTTACCTTTCCTTGTTGGTGTTTCTACCGGGATAGTGTTTGGCGACTTAGATTAAGTACAGGACCTACAAACTTTTGAGGCCCAGATGAATATACTGGAACTATTGTTTCACCAAACTGCTGTTTATATTGTTTGGGACTGTTGTGATAATATTGTGTGTAGAATATGTTTTGTATGGAGATAATGTGCAAGGTGGTTGAAAGGGGGTTGCAAATTGTCTGATAAAACAAATTGTATTTGATTGTCTAAAATTCTTGTAATAAATCATTGTTTTGCTTACCTGTTTGTGTGGTTCCTGTACATTCATTGGGAAGGTCCAGGTGGTCAGTTCAAAACAACCTGTGGGCAAAGGGTTATAAAGATAATTATAAAACCTTATACTTACCTGGAATTAACAGAATAGAGGACCCTGACACATACTCACCTGGATCTGATTAAATAATCATTCATACTGTAAAAACACTGACCTCTGTTTTGTAAATTTCTTCACATAATTTTTCCCTACAGAAAGAAATGGCAGATACCACAAGCAACATAGAGTATTGTGCCTGTACTGTGTTGTAAGATTAACACTATTGAGCAGAGCCAAAGAAGACATTTACATTAAAAAAAAAAACAGACATCAATATTAGATATGTCCTGAGACAATAACTATGAACACATCGACAATAAATACCAAAATATCTGTTAAACAGGAAAAAAAAATACTGAACTATTTTTTCCAGGTTTAAAGGAAGTTCCAAAACACATCTCTCACATTTATTATTTTAGTCCCTGTAATTCTCAACTGAGTATTTATGTATTTATTTATTTTTTGGAAAGCTTAGGATGTATTCATAAATGTAATTTAATGGTACAGTGATTTTAAATGTTCAGATTCCAAAGAAAACAACAAATATATGAACACATTTTCTCTTTTGACTTAACAAAGTAAAGCATTGGGGAACATACTGTAACATTCTCTGTGTTTACTGTTCCAGCCTCCTGTGCACTTTGTATTACTGCAATTTTTTTGATTATATCTTTTATCTTTTTTTTTTTTACTATTTTTATTCTCATGTCAAGGGTCATTAATTAGTCACTCTGTGTTGTCTTCCCATGATTAACACAGGTTATTTTTTTTGGTGAAGAAGTAGCTGTTGTTAGAACAGGACAAATTGACAAAAAACACCTTGGTTATCTTCAAACCTCAGCTCAAAGTTATAAAAAGCCACTCAAAATACAAATTTTAGTTACAGCTGTTAAATATGGTAAAGGTAAAAAGCATAGACAATGACTTGGCATTTTTAGGAGTAGGATTAGGAGAAGTGGTCTGACAAACTAAGTTTCACCCAGTTTTAAAGTAACATTTATGTCCATATGTGAATAAAGCATTACAAAGTGAACCCCACCACATGCTGCATGTTCATGGTGATGATGGGGTAACAATTGCAATTTGCTGTCAGATGTGTGTTTCATACAAATCTCTATTCATCTGATTATTATTTAACCAAGACAGATGCAGATCAGTCTAAGATGCAGGCAGTTAGTCTTTTGATCAGTTGAAACACAAAAGGTTTTTGTTGCTGAGTCAAAACAGAGTAGCTGGTAATGCATTGTAAATTAAGTCTCTTTTATTAAGCACATTTTGGCTAAGAAGTAAGAAACCAAACACTAAATAAGAACTGTTTATTTAGCTTTGTTGTGCAGTATACCACCTGACAAAGGGAAGTCTGCCAATTTGGGTGAAAATTGCATGAAGTGATAAACTAGTCACTAGACAAACAATAAATGTAGTGTTGTCATAATTCACTGTACTACCATTATTATATCACTATTGTAAGTACAATGAACAATGTGTGGTACTGATCTCCAATCTGTTTTATACACATTTTAATACCATGACCTTCCATTTGAGAATCATTTATTCGAATCCAAAACACTGTATTTGGGTGGTTTTGTGTAGACATACTAAAATAGATAATGTGATACATGTATGACGTCTCAGGGAAGTGTAAGGGTATTGATTTAAGATACAGAAAAACATTTGACACTCAGTTAAAGAGGGCTCATTATAATATAAAAAATGCTTTCACATTTTTTTATGTGAATGCCCTTAAAGTTGAAAAGGTAAAGCAGGTGTGAGCGGTTCCTTTGTGAGCTTCCCCACAATGTGCCTCACCTGTATCAAATAGACACTTGTCATCTCTCAGGGCTTAACTGCAAAGGTGCCAGTTTGTGCCAAGAAATGTGAACCTGGAATGAAACCACCAGAACATTCCAAAAGACAATCGTACCTACTTGAGTTGCATTGATTTCTTTAAGTGACACATTTTCCTGAAGGATAAACAGGTACTTTACTACTAGGTCAACGATAAGGTGTATATCTATTACAGGTCCAAATGTGGCATAGAGCCAAGCACAAGTGTAAACAGATGGCTCAACCAATAAGACTATTTAAATCAAATCAACTCTAAGGTGTCTCAGGTGACACTTACATGTAAATGCAGTGTAGGTGTATCTTATTAGCAGTGAAAACATATTCAGTTGCATCTTTCCCAGACACTCCAGCTCAGTTGTCCACCAGTGGAAACATGTAATTAACTGGCCTAACTGTGAACCCCCACCAGATCACCATTCAGCCCAGTATCTGGCAGACCATTTTTGGTTGTGATACATGATCCAAACCTCCTTTCCCCTCCCCGTGGAAACAACAGCTGTTTTCCATTGCATAACATCAAAGAGCCACCAGAAGCTTTCTTTTCTAGCTGCTTTGTTGAACCATCTGAAGCTATCATCAGACATTATCATTATGGACATCAAAAAGTCATTGATAAGAAGGAACGTGTTAACAATGGGAGTTTTGCTCCAGCTTGAATAGCACAAAAACTTTAAAAAACAACTAATAAAAACACAAAAACACATGTAAGAGAAGAAATGGAAATCTATTAGGCCTGAGATTTTCCAACAACTTCACAGGCTGCTGGACCCAGTGAAAAATATCAAGAGTTTCCTTGTTGTTTGTTACATACTGTACCGTTAACTTGGAATCCTGGATACAAGGAGATGTAAGCTTTAATTAAAAACTAAAAACATGTAAAGTACAAACAAATAAGAAAAACCTTGTGACTCTATTTAAATTATTTCCTTTGCATCAAGAAAAACCTTGTGACTATTTAAATTATTTTCTTTGCATCATACTCTGATTTAGTCTTCACTTCTACCACAAGTATCCAGTGTTACTATTAAACTTAAGCACAGTATCTTCATCTCAACATTAAAAAGGTTATCCTTGTAAAATTACTGAATTAAGGAATCTATTAAGAAACAATCACTATGAATAAACTATTGCATACAGACTGGGCCTGGGTTTGAATAAACTTTCTGACCAATAAAAAGCATGGTTAAATTGAAATTTAGTAGGTGGATAGACTGAGGTTGGTTACTCAGATGACGAGCATCTGGAAAGTTCAAGTAAAGGGAGGCCGATGGACGGCATATATGAGGTACTGTATACCTTTAACAAAAAGTGAAGCAGGAATATAAGCGTGAGCAAAAAAGAAATATTAAAAAGACAGTAGTTATTAACAAAAGCTTATATAATTTCCTGTGCTGAAGATAATTTGGTTCTTCACTTTTTATTATTTATTTGGGGACATTCATAATATAATTTAATATTCTCTAGTGATACTGCAATATTATGACACAGAACCTTTGCAATTTTACTATTATTTCAATTAGAATCCCCATTCTAGTTTTACTAGAAATGCATTAGGAAGCAACTGCAGTTTACTGTAGTGCATCTGCATACATACCGCAATATATATGAATCAGTGGTTGGAAATTCTGGCCTGCGATTGGTTGAAACCTCACCATAGGGGCAAAAATAGATTTAACCACTGCCCTAACATCCTTACACCACCAGACAATTGTCTCCATCTGTGATGTGATTGGTTCACATCACTGTTAGTCCCGCCCTTTTTCAAAAGAACGCCTTTCATCTACACTCCTCACAACAAAAGAAAATGGCGAAATGTAAAAAAACTACTCAATAGCGATTCTGTGACTTAACAGAAAACAAATTACAAAACATACTAAAATGGTGATTAAAACATCACTGTCACTGTTTTCTGCCTTTTCAAACATATTAAACTCGACAAAAACAAATATGAGGGGCGGGATATAAACTGAATTATGCAGCAGTCAGCAAACCAGATGGAGGTGGAGAAACCTTGCTAGCTATGCGGTATGAACTTCAAAAACATGTTCTGTTATTTATTTATGTTATTTATTTAATTATGCTGTATCAGCTATTTTTAAACAAAATAAATGTCAATATTTATTTATGATGCTGTATCAATTCTCAAACTGAACACAGTAGGGATTTAAGGAAATGCATGGACATGGATTAGGGAGTGGTTAACATGTAGAAAACAGAAAATACTGATTAGAGAAGAAACCTCAAAATGGAGCAAGGTAACCAGTGGAGTACCACAGGGATCAGTATTAGATCCTCTGCTCTTCCTAATCTACATTAATGACTTAGATTTTGGTATAGTAAGCAAACTTGTTAAATTTGCAGACAACACAAAAATAGGAGGAGTGGCAAACACCGTTGCAGCAGCAAAGGTCATTCAAAATGATCTAGACAGCATTCAGAACTGGGCAGACACATGGCAAATGACATTTAATATAGAAAAGTGTACTGCACGCAGGCAATAAAAATGTCCATTATAAATACCATATGGGAGATGGTGAAATTGAATAAGGAGTCTATGAAAAAGATCTAGGAGTTTATGTTGACTCAGAAATGTCTTCATCTAGACAATGTGTGGAAGCTATAAAAACCACTAACAGAATGCTTGGATATATAGTGAAAAGTGTTGAATTTAAATCAAGGGAAGTAATGTTAAAACTTTACAATGCATTAGTAAGACCTAGAATATTGTGTTCAGTTCTGGTCACCTCGCTAGAAAAAGGATAATGCTGCTCTAGAAAGAGTGCAAAGAAGAGCGACCAGAATTATTCCTGGTTTAAAAGGCATGTCATATGCAGACAGGCTAAAAGAATCAAATCTATTCAATATTGAACAAAGAATATCTGATCCAAGCATTCAAAATTCTAAAAGGTATTGACAATGTCAACCCAAGGGATCACAAATGGAGATTAGATAAAGGTGCATTCAGAACAGAAAATATGGGCAGCAGTGTGGAGTAGTGGTTAGGGCTCTGGACGCTTGCCCGCAGTGTTGTGGGTTCAATCCCCGGTGGGTACACTGCTGCTGTACCCTTGAGCAAGGTACTTTACCTAGATTGCTCCAGTAAAAACCCAACTGTATAAATGGGTAATTGTATGTAAAAATAATGTGATATCTTGTAACAATTGTAAGTCGCCCTGGATAAGGGTGTCGGCTAAGAAATAAATAATAATAATAAAGAAAATAGGGGGCACCTTTTTACACAGAGAATTGTGGAAGTCTGGAACCAACTTGCCAGTAACGTTGTTGAAGCTGACACCCTGGGATCCTTCAATAAGCTACTAATAACCAAACGAGCAAGACGGGCCGAATGGCCTCCTCTCGTTTGTAACATTTCTTATGTTTATATATTAAATATGTACTGCAGACTCAGCCATGGTAGAAAATAAAATACCCCTTGGGAACACTATTGTTACCTCCAGGGTGCAATGCCCTCAGCCTATGGCTTTGGGCATTATAGCCCCCTGTCAGTAACAAGTCTTTCCTCGAGTCAATAATTTTCCACTATAGCCCACCTCTCGAGTCCATACTTGCAGTCTCTCATCAAAACTTAAACTAGAAATTAAGAGTTTGTGAGTCATCTGTGATCCTGATGTATCATTTGAGACTCATATTAGGGAAGTTACTAAAGTATCCTTTTACCATTTGGGAGACTAATGCCTGCCTTTTTTCATCTAGAATTGATATATACAGTATATATATATATATATATATATATATAAAACTTACCGGCTCCTTTATCGTGCCAGTAATAGTGTTTAACATGACAGTATTTAAATCGGGTGATACATATGTCACACAGGGTGACCAAGTGCTGTAATCTTTTGAAGTGCTTGACAAATATATAAAGAAACATGTGTCAGGTTTCCCATTTAATTGCTTATTCCAGGCACCTGGAGCTGAATAGAGCTGGATTATACAGCCTAATAGTATTATTGCCGATCGCTAATTGAAATAAGGTACACATGAAGCACAGTTCAGCTGAGAACTGAAGGCAAGAGACAGCGGATTACTGAACCAAAACAAACAGAAAATGCTTCCGAAAATGCAATAGCTATATGTTGTGACTTAGAGGTCTCTGAGGATCACAGTCTGAAAATGGTCAAATTAGATTTTCTATGCAGGATTTTTTACAATTCTAATTAAATCCTAAATATTAATGACCCTTGCTGGGTATAAGCAGCACTTAGAATATGGGTCACAAAATACATCAAGACTTTGTAATGTAATGTGTATCCAACAGATACCACGATTTGCAGATTTCACACATTTGTGGATTATTTCATAAAAATAACACTTCAAACGTTGATGGAAAACAACAACTATGTCCCTGGGTGGAGTATACAAATACACAAAGTCACTGTATTTGGTGGAACAAAGATTTACTTGGTAATTGTGATAACACCACAAGGTAACACTGCAGTCCCATTCACCCCAACACAACGATATTCGCTCCTGGCGGGAAGGAAACGTCCACCTTCTGCTGCTGTCTCACCCAGGGGCTAGTGCCTGTTACCTAGTACGCTAGTCGTGGCACTGTTCTCCGTTCTGTCCTCGGAGCTCCACCCCCAGTGTCCACGCTACTTTCTGGAACCCTGGGTTAAAGCACAAGTCTGGTGTAAACAACACAGCACAGCAGGTCCTTCCAGACACCATTCCCCCGTCTGTCTCCCTAAGCATATCTCCCCCGCTGATCAACACAATTCCCTTTTATGCTCCAACCCAAACCCCCGGCAATCCTCCATGACCAATCGCTAGTCGATTGTCTTCATGGAAAAAAAAACTGCTTTACAGAATGTGCAACTCGAAACACTTGTGTGATTGTCCTTCCCAAGATGGCCGCTGCAAGCCGACTCTATATTTAAGGTATGTGCCATCTTGGTGAGGACCCGTAGGTCGATTGCTCTACCTGCCGGGAGGCCAGGTTTTACCCCACCTTCTTACCTTCACCCTGCTACAAACTCCAATACCGAAGATAAAGGTTTTTCGCCCCTGCCTCCTGCATTATTATCAGAAGCGTAGGATTGGAAGGTAATTGCAACCGGTGAGAAAAGTTTGATACAGACTAAGGCTGAAACTAATTATTATTATTATTATTATTATTATTATTATTAATTCGTCATTTAGCAGGTGCTTTTATACAAAGCTACTTACAGAGACTAGGGGGTGCACTATGCATCAACACCTGCTGCAGAGTCACTTACAATAGGACCTCGGTTTTACGTCTCATCTGAAGGTTGTTATTATCTATGAAGGATGGAGAAACATGAGGGTACAGGAGCTGAGTTTGGGAGGACAGAGCTAATAAGAGGCACAATTACGTTATATGGTGGGCGGAGCCACAGATCTGGCAGGAAAATGCCTAGTCCAGCGAAGTGCTGACAAAATAATTTATTGTCCAAAACACCCCGGTTAAACCTAACATTAAACTGGTCGAGAATTACTGCGGCCTTAGTGGAAAATGACCTGTGATAGTCAAGAAAGCTGTACCAACATATCTCATTGACAAATCAGGCAGGTGTCTAATTTTTGATGACAGAGGATGTCTCTACAGAAACTAAAGCTGAAACAAATTCTGGAAGAGTTAACTTTTTTAAAGAGATGGGAGTCCTTAGATTTCAAAACAAAAGAAACTTCACCGCAGTCTAGAACTCGATTGTCATATACTTAGAGGAAAAAGTTACAAATTGTCTACATTTATATTCCTATCTTCTTAAATTTGAGCACAGAGTTTACTGGAACAAAGAGACGGTTGGCGCAAAAGACTGACTGGGGATTGAAAATCGCTGTTGCAGACTGCAGTTGAGAGATTAGTGACAGCAGCACTGGTGGAGTGCTCAGACCAGATGGGGTAATATGAAACTGAGTTGGCATAGTGGTCTGGATAGCATCGGCAGAGGAAACAAGGGAGACAGGTTGAGTGACAGAACTGTGGACGGGCTGAGAAAATAAATTATGACAGCGAGCTATTGTCCAAGACCGATATTTTGTGTCAGACAATCTCTGACGGGACGCCAGCCTTGAACTTTTCCTGCTGAGTCCTGCAGCTGGAGTCTAACGATTAAAATGAGTTGAATCCATAATGCAGAGGTAAGAAACCAAACAAAGAAAGGACAAGGGGGTGTGAATCAGTAGGTTAGATCAGTGGTTTTCAACCTCTTCATCTCAAGTACCAGTGTTACCAGATGTACCAGTAACTATATGCAATCTTATGTGGCTGTGGTAAAACAGAGACCTACCCTATTACAACTGTTTTTTTTTTTTGTGTGTGTGCAAGTTATCACTGAAAATGTGACTGCATCATCTAATTATTTGACCAGAGTTCACCACAATGAACAACACAGAGTGGCTGCATAATTTCTAATTTCTCTGTGATTCAGTGGTACAAACAGATTGATACATTATGATAGGTCGATTAGAGTATTTTGGTTGAGGAATCTTATCGTCATAAAGAATTGCCGGTACGTACCAGTTGCAAGCCTGTCACGTGGTTGAAAACCTCTGGGTTAGATGATTACATATTTGATTAATTGCCGGAGTCTCCTTTCAGAAATACAACTACATTTCCAATGAAACCATTCATTCACCGAAATTAGCATTTTTTTGTCAAGACATGCTTCCTGTTTTTTAGTTTTATATTTGTGTTTACAAAATATGGTTACTTCTGTCTTTTATGATGAGGAAATTAAATCGATACATTTTCATTTTTGTTTGTTTCATTCAAATGTAATATTTTCATTACAGAAAATTACTTTGTATACAAAGTAATTTTTACTAATCTGTCTAACAAACGATAACTTGAACTGGTACTTGTGTTAAAGTAACAGTGGGACGCTGTATTCCTTTTGCATGTTTGTAGATTAAGTTGTAGATTAATTTATCTATATATTTGTTGTATATTTGTGACCCCCTGTATATTCACCTTTGTTAATAACCTAGAACTTTGAGAAGCAAGCATTTGGAGGACATAGTTAAAATGGAACATAGGTTTAGGTTTCTTTTTATTGAGGTGGCAGTCCCATTCAGGATAGATTATGGGTGACAATTCTGTTCCGAGACTGCTAAGTCTCTTTCTGGACCTATACTATGCCTTGAATTGACAGCTGGTAGGCCTGTGACCTGAATGAGACAGCTCTAGTACTATTTCAATACTTTACATTTCAGAATTTCTTGCTAAGAAACAAAACAACAAGAAACCCAGATAAATAAGGAAAGAGAAGACCATGGAGTATGGAACAGCTGCACAATAAAATAAATTAACACATTTAAACATACAAAAATAAAATAAATAACAATGTTGAATAATCCACTTTGAAATACATCTGGTGAACTGAAAGACCGTACACAGTTATACCCTTGTACAACTTCTTCAGCTAGACATGATGTTAAAAGAAAAACTCTAACCTTGTAAGGCAGGCTAATAAACAAGTGCATAAATAGAGCATACCACAATTCTCTGACAAATACAAAAAAAATCTTATATGGCCAAAATATTTTTTTTTGTCTTCAATTAATTGACAGAGTACATCTCTGAAGCTGTTAAAATAACTGTATATAATAGCACAATCATTGGGTGTGTTTATAAGTATTTGGTGGTTACCTCTATTCAAGTCGAGAGTATATTTCTCACGCAGTATCAACTTGATTGAAAGTAGCCATCGAACACTTACAAACACTCAATAAACAATTCATTGTTTTCTTTTTATTGTTATCTGACCCAAACATGTTTTATATACAAAAAACTGTGTTACAAAAAACAGATCAGCTAAAACCATTCTGAATACAATACTAGCAAAACCAGGACAAGTTTTCAATATTACTGTTTCTGACCGGGACAAAACAGGTAGGCTGAAAACTGGAAAACAGTTTTCCCAAGATGTCTGGTAATCCTGCTTACACAGACACTCTACCATTCTCTTCCATTCTGTAGACTATAAATAGACTATGGGATTTACACTGATTCGTGGTTCGTACCTGAGAACCTGTTTTTTTTTGTTTGTTTTTTTGCGACCCAAGTTAGCTCACAGGAAAAATCCCTCAATTTAATTATTCCATACCTACACCAGAGCACCAGGGAAAGCTGAAAACTACAGTATATTCCACATGTTTTTTCTCATAAACTGAGCCTGCATTGCCTGGGGAGGCCAGTTCGCCATCGCCTCGGGAGACCTGTTCACCATCGCCTGGGGATGCCAGTTCGCCATTGCCTGGGGATGCCTGTTCACCATCGATGCCCGTGCACTATTGCTAGGAGATTCTTGCCCTGGAGATTGTCTGCTACTGACCTCCGGGGATTTGCTGGGGTTGGAGGAGCCAGCCTTGGCATTTCTGCTGCCAACGATACTACTGGCAGCATTTCCGCTGCCAGAATTACCCCGGCTCAAGGAGTCAGCACGTCTGCTGACCGCCTCGCCATTGACAGCATTTCCACTGCCAGTGGTGCAGCGGGAGGAGGGATTGCCCAGGCTGGAGGAGCCAGCCCCAGTGCTGTCAGCACTTCTGCTGACAGCATTACCAGTGGCAGCATTTCCGCTGCCAGGGGTACAGCGGGAGGAAGAACTCACCCCGCTGTCAGCAAGTCTGCTGACAGCATTACCAGTAGCAGCCTGGCTACTGGCAACATTGCCGTCCATGAACCCCTTGTTGCCTCTGATCCTGGCCCAAGACTTTGTGCAGGACATTTGGGATTTTAAGGGGGAAGTGGCCGTTGAGGCCATGTGTGCTGTGCACAAGGGGGGAGATATGTGGCAGTGTGTCCGCCCCTGTGTGTATTTTATGTTGATATGTTGCGTGTGCTGTGTTAATGTTGATGTATTTGTATTGGTGCAAGGGATATAATGTGGGGTTATGTAGCACAAGTATTATAACGTATATTTGTATTTAGACACGAGGATGCACAATCACTTCACGTGCAGATTAAAAGGGGTATTTGTATGGAAGCACAGGAAGTGCACAAAGTAGTTTACGTGCAGATGTGAGAAAAGGGTGAATGTTTCACTCACTCGGGGGTGTGTGTTCGAGAGTGGAGAATGGGTGGGGAGAGGAGAATTAAAAAAAGTAAAATAACAATTGCTATTTCGTGCTGGAAACACCAGCATGGTACTTGTTTGTTCGTTCACTGTTTGTTTTCGTTTCGTCTGTTTTGTTTTGTTCAAAACTTTTATTTGTAGATTTATTATTTACAATAATAAAAATGCAAGAAGCACATTCATTACCCCAATCTGCTGTGGATTTTTTTTCATTTCACTCGCAGTGCTGTGTGTTTGTTCCGGGTCTGACGTCACCGCTCAAGCCAGCTTGTGACATGGACTCATGTGATAAAGACCTAACTCTTCAAGATATTGACATCATACGTAGTGCACATTGGAATTCCCTGTCAAGCTCAATCATGGGAATCGTACAACAAAAATACAAACAACCCTATTTGTGTAAATGCCTCTTTTAGGGGAATATTGTTTTGGAAGAGGCATTATACACATTTTAATCTTTATTTTTCTTTGTCAGTTTGATTTTGAATAAATATTTCTTAAAAAAAAGAATATACTAAACTTAAATATTCAAGCGTTAAATGTTTTGGTCATGTTGTGAAAAAACATATTTTCAGTTAAATTCCGTCTTAAGGCAAACTGTACCATTTTGAGTACTGCAAAGTGTGGCTGTTATTATGTAATTATATTATATTCCAGTGGCCATCTTGCTCGTTAGAGCTAAGCCACCCAATATGTAATTTTTTTTTTTTCAAAATACATTATTTTAATGTAAAAGCGCCTCTGTCATTTCAGACCACTTCTATTTTCTTTCCCCCATTACCTGAGTAGCTCTACATACTGTATAGCATTACATTTGGTAACTGTACAGCAGAGGTATTTATGCTTTAGTGTAACAGTCCCAAGTTTCTGCCCCATGTATTTTTAAAGGCCAAAAAAAAATGTTATCTGTGTTTACAGTTTGCAAATTGAATCTTGGAGAAATGAAATGGTATGCAATAAGTTGGCAGTATTGTTAACTCTAATAAACTATTCTCAATTTTACAGGCGGTAATTTTTTGTTGTTATGCATCTGTATATTCGTTATAGGCAAGTTGCCTTCATAGGAGGTGTTAATTACCTTGTGCAATAGCTAAAACAAAATAAAACAGTAACAGATTGATTTAATAAAAAAAAAACGTGATCATACCATCAAATTTAGAAGACCCATAACAAGATTGTCACCTTACCTTTTTAAACTATTGCAGTAATACTTTGGTCACTTTACTAATATGTATTTCTTACTAATTTAAGCTCCTGCATTTTTTTTTTTAAATAAAGGTCCCCCTCTTTTTGGAATTCCTATACTAATCTAAAGTTGAAAACTAAACCAAAAATACAGTATCTTGCACTTGTTGTTTTAATGTTTTATAAACAATTTCAGTTTCCGAAACTCTTTGGAAAAAAGTAAAAACGACGCCCTTCACATATTCGGGTCATGACAATATTTTGATTACTGGATGATAAAAACCTAACTCTTCCAGTAATTTACTTCATACTCTGTCCATATCTGTAGTAAAAGTAACTGCATTATTTTTTTCACATAAAATGTAAACCATTACCACATTCCGTTACCTGTCTGAAAAAGGAAGCATTAAAGTTACAAGCAACTGAAAAATGGAATCAGATTACAGGTAATGTGTGTAGTGTAGTAACTCCACTTGATTACTTACTGCACAGTCCATAGTTTGTACAGTACACAGACAGACCGCCAGGGAAGGTCAAAGGCATGCGCACGTCAAAAGAAGTTACAAGTTCAGTGAATGTAATTAGAGCAGAGAGTTAGCAGTTAAACAACAACTGTGTGTGTGTTTACAACCTGAGTCCCTGCTATCCTTCAATGTGTTACACCCCAAAAATGATACTCTGTGACCTAGAAGCCCCTTTTACTAGTGCTCAAGGGCTACAAAGTTAAATTAAACACAAAAACTTGGTACTGTTCTATATTTTATCCAACTAGCCTAACTTATACAGAAAGACTAGGAGAGTACACTGTTTGATGTTTTTCTTTAAAATGAAAAATATTAGAAGATGCAAAATTTGAATCATCAGGTAACCTTTGTAAATGAATTAATTATTAACAGTCATGACATTCCCATGGCCTTCTACCTCAGTTCAATGCTGTTTAACTCACTTGTAAAAGTAACAGTAATTGTTTTTTTGTTTTTTTTTAAATGTCAGAACAGCACATACTGATTTTTTTTTTATTTTTTTTTAAATAAGGTATCTAGCACTGTTGCTAGATACATGTATTCCTCAATGTCTCAACTAATCTAAAAAATACATGATGCAGGAGCATTTGCAATTATGAAATGTAATTACAACTGACCATCAGTAGTCGGGTTTCTATCTATAGAGCACAAATGTAAGGAACTACCTGGAAGTCATATCAACAGCCTGAACAAAATATACCTGAGTGACCAAGAAGAATCTCGATGAAGGCCCTACCGTCAGGTACCTTTCATTAAGGCCCTTGCCTTTGGCTCCGGATGTATAACTCCCATATCGGTCATCTACCAGATGGTACAGCCTTCATCGACGGGCACTACCACTTATGCAGATGACTGTGGAACATTCAGATAAAATGTCTAGCTTTAAAAGAGCAAAACAGAAGGAAAGCAAAACATTGAACAGGTAAATGAATGTGTAAATTAGAGATTATTGCGCAGTACCTTGGTAGTTGACCTTGTCTGTACGGTAGTATTTACATTCCAGATGGTAATGCCCTCTAATCAAGGCTCTATTTAAGTAATTACTACAATTTACAGCAGCCATTTTCAGTCAAATGCGGTAAATTGCTATTTTCTGTAGTTTACCGCAGTTCTTTGCTGTAAGTATTGCAAGGTGGTTATAGTATTCTGTAGTATTTACTATAGTTACTATAATTAAATTCAGTATTGAATAGTAAATACAACAACTTGTATCACGACGACCACAGACTCCCATGTGGAAAAGCACCCGCAATATTTTGGACAGGTTTAAAATGTCCTGCAATACATCATATGGGATTTATTTTGTGATTGATACTGCAGTAAACACTGTAGTTAAGTTAAACAAACAATTTACAACAATAAAAGTGTCCATTATACTGTAAAAATGTATTAGAATTTTTCATAAAAGGTTGAATGGTAAAAACTGTTTCTTGAAAACTTGAGTACACCTTAAACAGCCTAAGAGAGTTTGCTTATTAAACATGAGTAATAGTTGCATCGCATTTGAAACATCAATAAAAAAATAAATAAAAAAAAATAAAAACTTGTATTAAGATTGAGGCTGGATGCCAAAATAACTCAAGTCAGTACCTGCTGTAAGAACTGGAAAAAATCCAAACTATAAACAAGGCACACAGCCGGGACCCTTTTCTTGGTAAACAATCCCTGAATAAATAAGCAGATATAATAATAAAATAAAGAAATACATACAGACATGTATGTCCACTTCTGAAGAAACCCGTACTTCCCTACTCAAGTGAGAAAATGATATTTTATTAAAATTGAATGTATGTTTGGATTTTCTCTGCCATTGTTCATTAAACCGATATGATTATAAAAAATCTAGACAATAATTAGCTGGTCTACAGTTAACTGGCCCCTACTCCTAGTATTTCCAAACAATTCCACAGTTTGGTGTCCCAGATCACATTTTAAAAATGTATTATTTTCATCGGACTACAATTACATTTGACTTACCTTCCTTCATAATAATGAACTTGCTATTTTTTAAATATTTAATTTGCCAACTTTTTATTCCAGTTGACTTTCAATATTGTTAACTGCTTGGCTCTGTAATGCCTTCCTCCTTTGAGTTTGTTATTTGTTTTGTTCTTGTTTCAATTGTAGGCTGTGTACAACTTAACTTACCGTAACTCAAAATTCCTTCTCTTAACTTCTTCTTAGTGCCTCACATTAACTATCTATATTTACAACTGGATGTATTGTGTAAAAGCACCACTGTCTCCTGCAGGTGGGACGAGGTACTGTAATAAACGACCTGTACAACCAGGCGCCTGACTGATGTCCAGCTGATCGTCTCATGGAGAGAAAATTGTAACCATGTTAGTTGACTCGCTTCTGTTTTAGATAATGTGGCAGAGATGAGGTAATGGGATATAACTACTTGGGTCTGAGCCTTTGGCCCAGTGTTTAAACTGCTCACACCGAGCCTCTGGCAGTTACATATTGGCATGCTCTGCTTTTCCAAAACAGTGCAGAGCTTCTTTAAACTGGTTTTCCCTATGGACTTCAAACATCAGGACAACATAATAAAAGATGGAGTGATATTATGCAGTCATGGTAAATTTACTTAAGTATCCTGGGTCAAGGTGAACAACTGCCTCCATTTCCTTTTACAAATCTAGTGAAACAGCAAGAAACTTTGAATATGTTCAATGCAAGTTCAAAGCTCCAACTATGAACCCACCTAATGAAAACAGCAAAATGTATTCACAATGTACATTGAGTGTGTCAAAGTTCAGTGTATTATGTGCTGACTGGCTTGCTTTTCTGTGTTACAACCATCCAGTACAGCAGTGTGTACAGGGTTAAAACCTCGGGTCAGAAGTGCCCAGGAAGTAAAGATTATAAACCATTTTTTTTTACTCAATGTATAATTGCTTTCAGGATGACCTAACCTTTTTAATTTAGATCTACACAGATGTATGAAAATGTTAAGGTCACTGGCATCCAATAACAGTGCACTAGTAACTCAAGATAAACACAAACCTCTAATCCAAGTTTTTAAAAAGAGCCACACACTGATCAGAGATCTAGCCAAGAGGAGCCTGTTTGAAGTAAACACCAAACTTTTGTAACATCTGGTACCAAACACATTTAATTCCATAAACCATTACCCATGCCATCCACATTAAAATAAATCAATTTTGAAGTGCTTCAGGGGAACTGTAGAACACAATTTTTATGGATGCAGTATCTATAATAACGGTTGTGTGTATAACAGCGCTGCAGGAAGAATGTGTGCCCAATGTGGTTTCTATTTGAGATCCAGAAATGTGTTGTTACTATCACACATTGTACTGTGAAATGTCAACGTATAGCAGATTGCATATGAAGACAAGTTATTTATGATATACTGCAGTGCCCATTAGTATTGACAGCCTCTAATTTCAATATTATTCCTCTTAGTAACATGCAATAAATGTTGATTGAGAGAGCTCTTGGTTCATAGCCTAGATATCATACTAGTACTGAATCCAATTTAGCACTGCTGAATGGAGTTGAAAAGGGGGTGAAAATTATTGATCAAAAGTGTCAAAAGATATCCCCCAGACTTAACTAAGGTTTGCACGAGAAAGCAGGTGTACTATGTTCTATAGCTCTGTGAGCCTTAACTTACTGTTGTCGGGATTTACAAAATAGAGTTGCTTAACAATACCACAGATTTTTGAAAGGCAGCGATTAACTAGATTGGATACAAGGGGGGGGAGGAGGGGGTAAAATGCTTCAGAGCGGTATATACATACAGATGATGAGACATACTGTAGGTTTTTCTTTTCATGCTTTGCAACACAAGTATTGCTAATATATATCTTACATGTCTATCTGTCACTTTAAACAAAACTGAAAATGATATGTACTGTTTGAATACAGCAAATTATATTCACACTATTTGAAAAAGTAATGTACAATCTGTAAACATCTTTACAAACAGAAAAACAATCCATTAGACCAAATTGATGTTGACCAACCTAAATCCAATCTCCCTACACGTGTTCAAGAAGCTATAACAAAGTCAATGGAGGTCATTCCTGTTTTAAATATACATTGTATGGGTGTCAGTACTTATGCTCAGGTCTGTTAAATGCATTTCTGTTTTGGAACATTTTTTTTGTTATTCTAATTAAGTTACGTATTTATTATGCTTTATTTGACTAGTAACAGTGCATTCTGCCTACTTAATGTTTGACTGTGCATCTAAACCACAGGGTGTCAATACTTATTGGGCATCATTGTAGCATGATGCATCATATTGTATGATCAAATTTCCTGAGGAAACCCACAATATCCCTCTTTAGAGCAGACAACGTTGTTACCAGCCTGCTGTGTTTGAGTCAGACAGTTTACATACCACTGGATCATAAAAAGGGCTACCAATTTTAGTGTACTGGTTCCACCCAGAACTGCCATAAGGCAAGAATATTTTTTTAACCCCTTTATTGGTAAATGTTATCTTCATTACTCTTTTACCCTTATCTAGTGCATTGAGGCAAACAATGAAACAAGCTGTTCCGTTTAAAGAGTAACAGACATTTATGTATAACCAAATACAATCCTTTCATAAAAGAAAACCATGTAACACAGTTCTCACAA
Organism: Acipenser oxyrinchus oxyrinchus; assembly: GCA_030684275.1. Taxonomy (NCBI): domain Eukaryota; kingdom Metazoa; phylum Chordata; class Actinopteri; order Acipenseriformes; family Acipenseridae; genus Acipenser; species Acipenser oxyrinchus. Next base: position 56,757,428 of record CM060252.1, read on the forward strand.
TTCGATTACAGAATATCACTTTGAGATTAATTCCAAAAAACAGTACCTACTGTGAGCAGTATTCAGAATGTAATAACTGTGTGAAATATTGTCTTCTCTAAGTTAGAAAAACAAGATAATTGTTCAAGATTCTCCCAGTAATGGGCCAGGGCCTGCTTTACAAGCAAATAAACAATTATGTGGTGCAATACAAACTAAATGTAATTTCATACAGTATGCTATGTTTCTTATGGACATTTTTTTTCTTCTTGCAAACATTGGTGAAGTCTGTTGAGAAATGCCTTTTTTTTACAGTTGTGGCAGTGCATTCCTGCAGCTCTGTGCCCTTTTATTTTTTGTTGGCCCATACGTCACTTGGTTTGAAGCTAAGAACAATAATAAGTTCTTCGCATGAGATTTGCAACATGTTACAGGAGATCAGGAAGTGCATTTTTGTTTCAGTAAGATGATGATTTTTCAATTTGTCCCTGGAATTTGACCAATTTTTGACAAATAGTCAAACATGGAATGTGTTTCTCCAAAATCTATAAAAGTATAGTATGATAGTATGAAGACATAAAACACCTAGAAAAAGAACTTTCCTCTATGGATGCCAAAAGTCATTGTAAACAGCCATAATTAGTTTAATTAAAGCATGTTGCCATTGTAGACTACATTCTATCCATGTCAAATGAGAAACAGTAATAAAGAACTGAAAATACTGAAGCAATTTTAATGCTTTTGTCACGGAAGCGTACTGACCGACTTCTTTAGTGACATCTGTTTTTAATCTGATAAGCAATTTCTCTCATCTTCATGATTTCAGAATATAATGTGATAGCTGGGTAGCACAACAAATATAATTTGACTAACTGTTTTCCTTTAGTTAATCAATTGTCAGGAACAAATACAAATAAATCTTATTATTTCCATTTAAAATAGTAATTATTAGAACATAAGGTTACTGTTGCTATTCACTGTTATCTGCAATAACATTTTCCTGAAATTATGTTTACAAATTATAGGTGGTAACTGAGGCATACTGAATCATCTCATAAACCATTACATCTGTGCAACATTTAAGCCATTATTACCTCAGACTGTCAAACAATGGTTATTAATTATAGTAATTGTTTGCAAAGCCTTGGTTATCAGTGGAATGACAGGAATGTCTATAAACTCTGCCTTGTTGTCATCATTCCTGGTCTTTCTTTTATATCTGCATAACCTTTTACAAGTTAGGGCTTACAGTAGCAGCTGTGTAATGCATCAGTGAGGATGACAAGGTTAGGGTTGTTTACATTCAAACCAGAATTGTAACAAAACACAGCCCCTTCATGGGTGGTACTCTAAAACTTGATCGGTTATATAATGTCTGTACTTTCTTATGCCTTTAATCTGCATCAGGCATTTTGTGATTGGTTATATTTTTATAGGCCATGGGGTTTTCTGCATTGGAGACTTCCTTCTTGTGAGAACTGCCATAGTTGGTTAAATTTTAACCCAAGCATGTTTTGACATGAAATGAATACAAAACATTTCCCTAAAAGAAATAAGCTGAAAGGTCCCTTGAGTTATTAAAATAGATTCAACATTTAGATATGAATACCTGTATTTACTCCATTATGCAATAATTTCATAGGGTTCAGGATTGTTACAGTTTGCTGTAAATATTTTGTTCATTAAATACTTGACCTCCTGTAGACCATGAATTTCTGATGGTTACCTTAATTGGAAGATAGAAAGCTATGCACACTCCATACTGCTATAAAGCAGAATAGACATATTTATATGAACAGGCACTGGTGAGTCAAACACCTTTAATGTTCTGGAATGACAAGAGGGTCTTATGACCACTTAAAAAAAAAAAAAAGAACTACAAGCACACATTTGATAAACCATGTTCCTCCTGAAATTAATGATATTACATGTTGGGAGAGAGCACCTTAAAAAATACCTGACATACAGGTAATAAAAAGGAAGTGAGGAAAAAACAACCCCACAAGTACTATAGTGTGCTGTCTGGCTAATACATGTACGAAGGTCAAGAGGGGCCAAAGTAAAGAGCTACGATGACAGCTGCTCCCCTTAGAAGTCCCTCCTGAAGGCAAAGGTTCACTAAATGTGACAACAAACCAGTCACTCAAAGCACAAGGAAAGGGAAAGGCATTCTCAGCCAAAACCTAGAGTTTAGAGAACTTCTGACATATACCTGCATGTGTGTGTTCCGTTTGTTTCAGAAGGAGAGAACAGAAAAAAATCATGAAATCCAAAATCCAAAACTAAAGCTACTAATATGTTTAGTTTGCAACTGTGAAGAAACATACATTTTCAGTCATTTTTAACAGTTTTTATTTTTTATTTTTTTTATCATAACTGCTTATACTGTTATTTTATGTATTATGGGCTTGAATATTCTTTATACCCAGTTCTTCTTTATACATATCGTTGTAACCGTTCAATCATATTAAGGTGATAAAACATGTGGATATTTGGTTAAAACTCAAATATGTTAAGAATGGCATTAGGATTGTGTTTGTTTTTGGAGTTAAAACTTGTAATGCCTCCGTATTCGAAATATACTGTCCTTTGAATTTGTCCACCTGAAAACAATTAGTTACTTTAGAAGGCATGACCCTTGTATTGTGCTGGAGTGTAGCCCTCTCAGGAATCACCTAGTAAAAGCTGAATTAACAGGTTACCAAAATGACATTTACGGCTGCTTAAGAAAGGTAGCTGCTTATTCAAGTTGCCTCCCTCATTTACTTGGCAGGCAAGAGTTGACCTCTTAGTGTACAGTATACATACAGTTTTTAATTCACTATTAACTCATTTGTATACCATTTCACTTTGATATTTACTCATGTAACACAGTTTCCTATAAATACAACCTTGTTTACAAAATTAATAAAGTGTGCAAATTAGGTACCAAATTCTGGAGAAATAATTGGGTGGAATTATCTGTGGAATGACCACTGCATTTGAAATCCATATCTAACTGGGACCTCAGTGATGGGGATATGGTGGATGAGTCTGTACATATTTGGTACACTAATTAGTATTATTATTTTTTGCTGTATCTTGCCAATCACTTGTCCAGTTTTGATAAAACTTGATGTGGACATTCCTTAGATCATTTAGTCTTGAGAGCAACGCAATCTAAGTCATGGTTGCTTTTTTTTAATTTTTTTTTTTTTTACTATACCTACACCTGATTGGCTGTGTTTTATAAGGCTATATCTTGAGAACCACATGCCCTGTTTTGATATTTTATTCCAAAACTCTATTTTCCTCCACCTAATCTTTCTACACAGTTTGGCATTTGTACACCTCTAATTTTAAAACAGTTTGAAATAATGGTCAACACATAACATCTAAAATCTACACTCAAGACAATTGAATGCATTTTTTTATGCTGGTAAATGCAAAAGCCATTATTCTATTTTTCTACTTTTGCTCTAAATGACAAACATCCCCCCCAGCTAAATCTAGTATCTAGAAACAGCTCAGAAGCCAAGTATTGTACCCAAAGTATACCTCACCCTTATTTTGAGGTCCTACAGAGGAAACATTGCAAATACAATGGTAAAGACATAGTGCTGCAAGTCACATCTGATTGCTGCTACTGGAGTGAGTTTGAACTGCAGCACATGCAGTGATCATGTACCAGGAAGGAACATGATCTTCTCATCTGTAGCATTGTCTGCATATTACAAAACTGAAGTATAAAATGCAAAGAACCAAACTATCTTAAGCAAAAGAAAAGGGGTTAATGTTGATGGTGCTAATAAGAGATCAGAAAAAGGTACAGTACAAGCTTGGTTAGCGACTTGATTTGTAGTTAGTTTACCTTTCAAAAAACAGGAACCGAGCTATAATGCGCATGCTTTCAGTTGCTGAAGTTGGATTGTCATTATATTATATTTCCAGCAGTTTTATTTTTTGTTTACTTTAAATAGTATGGCGTTGAGCAAAGTTGTAATCGTGGTTTATACCAGTCAAGATTATACATAATATAAAAAGGGTATATGTATGGGCATATTATAATGATATCAGTTACATTAAATGTCACATTATATAGGTTTAATAAAATGTTCAACTGGGATCACCACCTGATCAGCAGAAGGCAGTTTAGCAAAGATAACTTATCTGCTTATCTAATGAGGGTGCTCTTTCCTGCCATTATTAGGTTTTTTTTGACATTGAGTGTTTCCAATCAAAATATTTTGAAATTTAGTTGTTTACGTTTCAAATCTGTATTTTACTTTCAGGTCTTTAGGGTGTCACTACTTGAAAAGGAATGCCAAGACAAAGTCTATCCTGATGACTCCCAGGGATACTTTTCTGACAAAACAAGGTAGATTTCCTCCTTGCCCTAACATTCCTGTAGCTTTAAATAGTCAGTAATCCGTTGTATATCCGACTGTGATGGGACCAAAGTAAGAGCGGATATGTAAAAAGTCAGATAAATGAGTCCTGTTTTAAATACCATTATACACAGCTGTAACAATTATTGTTTTGAGATTCAGCTTTTATTACGGACCTCCGCTAAATCCCTTGTTTAGAAAGATACAGGGTATTAATGCTTGTGACAGAGTAGCTGTCTGCCATGTGGGTGCGTGCATTCGCTGCTGAGTGACAGGCAGGAGATCGAGACAGAGGTCGAAGTTGATACGCCTTGCAGGTGAACAAGATTTATTTACATATCAACACACTGAACAGCTCATGTCACATTACCAGCAATGGTTGCGCACGGAGCACATACAACACAGTGTATGAAAACTTTGGTAGGATCTGCAATTTCTGAACTAATCTTCACTGTTCAATAATAAACTAAAGTTGCTGAAGAGACATGCCGGATAAACAGTTAGGGCGCATATCTGACGGGCGAATACGATACGGATTACTGTATTTCATTTTTAAAAACTGAAAGACATTTGCTTTCTCACACACAAAACAGTATGTTTTAATGGAACCACAAAAGGCCAGTTTTGTTTATTTAGGACTTTGTCATTGTTGTTATGTTTTGACATTTTGACTGCTTTTCACTTCCATGTTGTTATTTAGAGAACTGTAGGACATCACACATTTTAAATCCATTTGGACATTTTCATTGTGTAATACTACAGAATTAAAATGTGTTTCCAAAGTTAAAATGTTCCACATTTTATATTCCATGTTTTAAACTTTAAACTTTAATGGCAGATGTTACATGCTTAATGATTATACTGGTAATTTTCGACTGAATTTAGCGATAAGTATAATATTAAATCAAACTTGGAATTGGATGTGGTAAAACAAAGACTTAAAGCATAAATCTCCAAAAAGTTTTAAAAGTTTTTGCCACATTTTACAGTAAAAAAAAAAATCAGTTCACAATATCTTTATCTTTATGGTTTTATCTTTCTTTTCTTTTATCCCTTACTTACTGTTTCCCTCACTATGACCCCCTACTGCGTGAGGCAGTACTAGGAAACCTACTCACTTCTCCCTGGAGACCTCCTTACAAATGCCTGATTATTGTTAGCAGCCTGTCACAGGGATTGCAACAAAGGGTCTGTAATAAAATGCTCACCCCTCCTATGGAGAGCCTACAGCAAGGGTCCCAAAAGCTACAGTACCTGTCTATTTTTATGAGTAACCCTCCAATGGGCAACTGTCCTAATGCACTGACTTTTTATGGCAGTTAACTGTTCCAAAACATTCCTTACTTCAGTGCTTAATCCATAAACCCATAATGACAGCTCACAGAAACCTATGAATCAACCTGCAATTATGACTTCTGGTGGCACTACAAAGTAGCCTCCTATGGAAGTTTCTGTTGGTCCCTCGCCGCAGTTGAGAAAATGTAAACAGCTGTTCTTTAGGGCTGGGAGATCTTGCAGCTGTTTTCAAGGGCAAACGCTTTACATATTTTAATATGAATCATTTTTATTGCAACAAAATTGTACCTTTAAGAAGAACCAGGGGGAACTTTCTAAAATTCAACCACAAATACCTTGTTAACATTCAAAATTACCCTGAACTGTACCAATGCTTACAGAACAACAGTGTACTCATAAAAATACTATTATTATAAATTTATATTAAGCTAAATCAAATAAACAAACATATTAGTTAATTCCTTCTTCAATGTCACTTTAATGAAGTAGTCACATATCTGACTGTAAGATATGTGACTACTTCTAAGATTTTGACTTCAGTGACGGTTAAAAGAGTGTGACAGATATCTGATTATTTCATTTTGGCCCGTTCCAATCCTTGTCCGTTTTTCAGGAAACACAAAAAAGAAACAATGTCAAAAATACATAGCTGAAAGGACTGTGTTTTAAAACAAATAGGCTTCCATTTTGATGTACTGTAGTTGGTCTTGTTGGTGCAGTACTATATTTTCAACAGAAGAAGTATTTTAATTCAGAACGATATGATTCTGAAAATATCACTTGCCAAAAGAGACGACTGTGGACACGTAGACTGTAATACAGTACATACTTTTAAATCCGGTACGTATTGTAGCATTATGTGTAAAATTCCCCATTAACGACCCAACAGCAATATTAAATCAAAATGTTACCCATGCACAGAACTGTGTAAAACTTAAAAGGCAATGCAATTTAGCAAACAATAAAACAAACAAGTTTCCAGAATTAAAACAGTATCTAAAGTCAGTATTCAAAATTGCAGAATATAGTGCTTGAAAAGGCCCTAATATCACAGTTCATTTGCAAATAAAAATACACAAAAGCAACTAAAGATCACAGATTTTTTTTAAAAAAGACACCACAGTATCTAAAACTGTTTAATGATTAAGTTTTACATTACATTAGCTGATATCATTTGCTTAGTTGTTGCTGCATTTTCGTTAGGTGAAACTGGAGGAAGCGCTTTGTAACTGCACAATAAAGACAGACTGATTTGCGCATTAGAGAAAAAAAAATGCGGGCTGTGATGGATAATCAATTAAATTGAAGAGATGAGCTTTGTATCAGAAAACTGGAGTCAGAAATCATGTGTGACGGCTAAGTACATTAATTTGTTATATATGTAAGGTATAAACCCCGATGGGCCATGAGGTTCCCATGATATATACCACGCCTGGGGTGGCGATAACCCTAACCCTTTAACCACCCTAGAAGTGGTATATATCATCGGAACCGCATGGCCTAAAGTGGTTTATACCGCTTATAACATTGCTACATGTCATTTGTGGGAAGAAATATAATTAAATAATTAAAACACATTTAAATTAAGACAAAACCAGAAACTTTTATTGTGTATACATCCGCAGTGTAATATAGTCCCAAATTTAATTTAATTTAATTCATTGTTCGCTTATTAAAAATAAATTGCACACGTTTGTTTATTGTGAATTTCTGCATCGAAAGTGCCATCTCACTAGAAACTAGAGGCCTGACCACAAGCTGTGATGATGGGCGGAGTTTCAAATGACACTAAGGAAGTAAGGAGAGCAGCTGAGATGGAGACTGAAGCCAGATCTTGAAGTGAGTTTGTGAACTCGTTATATGCGAGGCACACATATTCTAGCACGTTTTCATCCTTTTGGATCGCAAAATATGTTTTTGTTAGCTGTCTGACACCCTCACGTCCAAGTCGTGCCAGACTAAGTTGACGATCGAACCAGACTTTACGTACCAATCCGACCTCGGCGTCTGGGGACAGTACCTCAGTCTCCCGCAGACGCTTAAAATGCAGGCCGGTAATTCGGGGTGTGGTGTCTGGCCTTTTCGTTACCTGCTTTTCTAAGAGTTTTCCTGACTGACAGGAATCCATTATTGCTGGTTTTAAACTCGCTGTCAGCAGAGATATTAAAACTTCTACGGTTAAAATATGTATTTAGTCCAGCTCAGCATTATAAAACTGGAGACTGAATACTGGTCCTCAGCTGAACTTGCACTTTTTCAATCTTTGTTTTCTTCTATTTCATTTAGCTGTTTTTCATCTACCGTTATGTGTCTACTCTTGCTGGTGCACTTATTTTATTTATTTATTTATTTCAGATGGACTGCTGTCTTCATTCAGAAAGTTGGTGTTGCACCAGTTATGTGGAGTTTCATCCCCAAATATATTAAAGGAAATAGGTGAAATGCCACTCATTTTTGGCAGTGGTTTTGTAACGAATAACAAATAAAATGGCATATTGTCAAGGAATTTAGAATGTAGTGGTGCTTAGTGATTTATTCAGTGTGAAGCGGCTCATTAGTATGCAAGCCGTGCTATACGCTATATATACGCACGGTCATGTGATGCTGTTTAACCAATCAGAGGTTGTTATTTTTCCAAGCTGTGTTATATACAGTATATATATATATATATATATATATATATATATATATATATATATATATATATATATATATAAAATGGAAATTTATTTGTTTCTTAACACAAGGACAGTAAAACGCGACTGACGTGTATCTGAGTGTCGTATATCCGCGTGCTGACTGTATAACAGCAATACAATTTTGAATGTCTGTTTTTTCTCTCTACTTTTCAAACAGTGGGTCATACTGCTTAACTGCCTCACTTTTGCATCGCAGACAGATTTCTAACTTTTTACTGACATTGTTTCACATCATAATGTATATAACTACTACTCAAAAGCATTAGAATTATTTCCCCTTTTGACACACAGTATGGCTGAATTTTTTAAGTCAGGTATGTACACGCACTAAGTAATAGAGCACCAGCTGCAATCAAAACACGATTAAAACATTTTAAGAGTTTCCCCTGAAAGAAACTAGGATTTATTTATTTACATTTATCCAGGAAATCTCAGCTGAGTTATAACATCTTGTTTACAATGGTATTCTGGCATCATAGGCAGGAAACATAAAAGCACAATAAAAAGCAGAATTGAATGTCATAAGCTCCTCCTTTTTAACATTGCCTTACTTGTCTCTTTAAAAGTATTCACAAACCTGTCATCAGTTACTTGAGGGGAAAAAAAAAAATCTTACACAAGCCAAATTATGCATTTAGCCTTATGAAGTACAAACCAAACAGGTCTTAATAAACTAGTCACAACTATTATTCTTGGAAGTGCCTGTAGAGGCCCTTGGTGGAAAACCTCCTTATATACATGCACAGTTCATTGCTCCAGGACAATTTAAGTAATATATTTCTCATATTGTGACAAGCTGGCCTATAATCAGACAGGCAAAACAGGAGTCACACAGAAAATGTTAGTATTTTAGTACGTGGCCATGTATAAAAAAAAATAATAATAGTAACTCATCACTGGCTATCTTTACAATGACTTTTATTAAGGAGGCTGTGTGGTCCAGTGGTTAAAGAAATGGGCTTGTAACCAGAAGGTCCCTGGTTCAAATCCCACCTCAGCCACTGACTCATTGTGTGACCCTGAGCAAGTCACTTAACCTCCTTGTGCTCCGTCTTTCGGGTGAGACGTAATTGTAAGTGACTCTGCAGCTGATGCATAGTTCACACACCCTAGTCTCTGTAAGTCGCCTTGGATAAAGGCATCTACTAAATAAACAAATAATAATAATAAAAGCCAGAATTGTACGTTATCTTCCCATAATGCAACATTTTGTCATGCACTTTTTTTATGAAGTACATGATAAAAAGTGGTATAACCCAAAGCGGGGTTCCTGGCCATTCTGCATCTATACGGAAGGAATACATATTATGTTTAACCGTGAAAATACCTATTTTAGACCGTGAAATGCCATGAATAAGCCCTGTGAAACAATACACAGTCATAACTATATTTCACTTTTGATAAAATGCTGGTTAACATTACTTTTGGCTGCTGAGGTTGCTGCCCAATACGGAACCAATAGCGAGGTATAGGATATGAAGTAATCGTAGAACAGAGAAAGGCCATTTCAGTGCTACAGAGGGAAGACCAAATCTTGATGACGTTCCGGGCTTCTAAACTGTGGTAGAGAGAGCGAGGAGATGAAAATTTTGCGTCCAAGAGCGTCCCAAGAGCGAAAGAAGGTCCCGTTTTGAACTGGTCCGGCTGGTCTGAACTTGTTGTGTAGGACAAGCGAGAATGACAGTACATAGTACATAGAGAAAATCAACAGCATGGGAGGGTGCTACAGCAGCACATAGTACATAGAGAAAATCAACAGCACAGGATTACAATTCCTTTTTCAAAGAGCTTTCAGAATCATATAATGTCAGGATCGGCGGATTATCCAGGAAGAGAAATTAAGTCACCATTCGAGGATTCGATTCTGAAGAGAGAAAAATCTGCGGGTGAGTAGCCATTTCAAATCTAAATTGATAATCAGATTTCAATGATTAAGTCTGAGTTTGCAGGGCTATTTTGCGAAAAACAGCAACGAAAACAGACAGCTTATTCAGGAATTCAGATTCAGCATTTGAGGATTTAGAGCGAGAAAGCTTTGTCCAGCAGTGTCAAGGGTAAAATGGTCAGAGGTGTTTGTCAGTTGTGTAGCGACACAAAAATGAAAAACGCAAGACAAGAGAACAAGGCATGACTTGGGGTTTAGATAGGGAGATCGGCAGAGATTATTGACAGGACTGAACAGGCGAGGAGCCCTAGCTCCTGCCCCCTGAATCATGCCCACGGCTACAACTGCAACATAAACAGGTCTTATTCCAAAGTCCCCTGACTAAACTGTTCACTGGCATTACAAGGAACTTATCAAATTTAACTCCTAGGCCAAAAATTGACTGGAAGTTCTACCCTCTCGCAATGTGTGGATGAAAGTAATGTTGAGCAAACGGTGTTTTTTATTGACATAATTGATTACAATGTAAATTCAAGATTAATTTTAACACTTTTATGGGTCTGTTTAACTTAATATGGATATATTAACATGTATGGGGTTGTTTAGCATTTATGGGTTTGTTACCAAATGTTCAGTATACTGGATGGTCAAATATTGGTCCCAAATATTGGTCTCATATTTTGTATGTTCTTGTGGTCTCATGTAAAGCAAATAACGCATTTCACAGCCAAATTTAGTTTCTCTTAACAAACCATGGACGATAATCACCATAAAGTCACAAAAATGCAATAAATGGTCCAATATGAAATAGTCAACCTGAAACTGATTGCAATCAAGTTGGAGGTTGTCTAAATAGGACAATAATATTGTTGGGCTTAAAGAGATAGCTTCATCTAATGGTGGCTACAATTGCCAGCAGATGTCCAGAGGTCTAAAAATTCTGGCACTATATTTTAAAAGGGTGTTTTTCATGGCCGATTTAACTGTCTTGTCCCATTGGGACTGTTATGGGATATACAGTTTTCTGTGTGGAGATTACGAGTGTCTTCCAGCTGCAATGCATACACCTTATTTTGTTGAGTACGTAACGGATTAAATGCATTAGTTTTAGAGGAAGCCAAGTTTCATATGCTGTAACTCCACTCTGATCATAGAAAATTAGGACTGAGGTTTATGCAAGTTGATTTGAGAGTACGAAATACCAGAAGTTAAAGTAAATAAAATTATAATTTAATGCAGCTTGCAATGAAACATAATTCAGGAGCTTACAGCATGGAACATTTGTGAAATTTTCTGTGTATCCTAATATTTTCCATACACAACATCTTTCAATGTTATGCAGGGTATGAGCTCATATAGAGTATTCTTAAAACAAAATAACAAAGAATAACTTACAAATGCACATAAAAAAGGTGCAGTTTTGAAATAAATTGGAATATATAATCTATATTTGTGGAGAGACACATTTATAATTGCAAAATTGTTGGGCAGTCACAGGTAAATACTATACCATATTTATTCCACAGACATTTAAAATTACATAATTTTGCCACTCTCCTATTCAAATTTCACTATATCTTACCTCAAACTGCTCCTTCAGCTGTCATGTACTGTGTGTCATAAAACCCTTCAGATTCGTGGGCTGGTTAAAGTGATGTCAGTTACTCTTCACTAATTTGGGTGATTTTAAGACTAGAATATAACAGCAAATGTAAAGTTTAGTGGACTGTATGAGGACCACTGGCCTATAAGGATACAAAAACATAAGATGTTTTACTACCTCCTTTTTGAACTATTTGATGTAAAAATAAACTAATAATAAACTATTTGATGTAAATAAGCTCCCATTTTACTCTGAACCTGATATGTCCAGTCACATCTATCTCCACCCTTTAATACTATGTGAGTGAACAGAGAAATAGGTCAACTCTTGCCTTACTACCACAGCACGTGCCACTTTATCTGTCCTATTGACAAAACATTGTAGAACCTTACAAACCTGTGTCAATAATACCAAAGCTTATACAGTACAATATACAACAATGCAACTTTTTGTTATTAATATTTTAGATGTATAAACTATAAATGCAAATAACAATGTACATACTTATTGTTTATTTTATTATTATTATTTATTTCTTAGCAGACGCCCTTATCCAGGGCAACTTACAATTGCTACAAGATATCACATTATATTTACATACAATTACCCATTTATACAGTTGGGTTTTTACTGGAGCAATCTAGGTAACGTACCTTGCTCAAGGGTACAGCAGCAGTGTCTCTCACCTGGGATTGAACCCACAACCCTCCGGTCAAGAGTCCAGAGCCCTAACCACTACTCCACACTGCTATCCATATTTTCATATAAATATAGTACTAGCATGCTATTTTTTTCCTACTATGAACTGTTTTAAAATTGAATACATTAAGTAAAAATTGAATACATTAAATAAAATAAATATTATTAAAATGCATTTTGTTTTCAACAACCAAAAATAATCAGACACAAAGCACATTAAAAAGGTAGTGGCCAAAACAGTATAGTTTAGTACAGTGTACTCTGGTAGAATAAAGTGTTTTGAACATGACTCTAGAACACTACATTTATGTGTATGGGTCTTTAAATGAAAAGAAAAATAAACATGTTGCCATTTTTCTTCAATAATCACTTAAATGCCTTTTTTCACTCCTATTCAGCTACACAAAGTCTAAATGACTGGTGACGATGTCTTCATACATACATAAGAGGGACACCCGTTCGTGAACACAGATTTATTTTTATTGTAGTCTCAGCATCTACTCTGAGTGGAAACTGCAGACCTAATTCTATCTTCTTTAACAGGTGCTGGTGCTGGCTAGGACTAAGCATTCTGTACGCACTGTTTCAGCTTTGCTGTCTTAGATAGAATCACTGTTTTATGTTATGCTTCAGAAACAGCAAACTTAAATCAGTTGCTAATGTTTTCGTTTTCTTCCTTATGATGGATATAGACCAGTGGTTCCCAACCTTTTTGGGTGTGTGGACCCCTTCTGCATACATGCCCACAGTCCCTATATGGTCGGGACAGTCCCAATTTCCTAGCAAATGTCCCGCATCTCACTAACTTATACAAAGGTAAGAACGCTTCATTATGTCTATTTTTACTGTCATGATGGTGGTGTCGTGTTGAGTTGGGGGGATACGTCTATTATATGATAATGAGTGTTTTTTGCGTATGACTCCTTCCATGTGTATGATGCATATCAACCCCCTCCCTCCCCCCGGAGACAAAAGTCCCGCTGAACAGTTTCCAAATGTTGGCAAGTATGCCTTCTGAAACCTCCAAAAATTTTGCGGACCACCACGTACTACTATCACAGCAGGGCTTGAATTTCATTTTTGTGTGCTGGGGATTTCCCCTATGCTGCAGCCAATGGGTGGGATTCCAAAATTTTAGGGGAATGGCAAAAGAAAAGGCACTTTTGCATATATATATATATATATATATATATATATATATATATATATATATATATTTTACTGCATCATCATTCACACTGGTGTTGCTTTAAAATAAGCTGCTTTCAGGAGACCTACAGCTGTTCTTCACTGCAAGACAGAGCACTCTCCATTGCTCTTGCCATTGCCTGACGTGAAGCTTTTGCTGCAGCAGAAGAAAAAGGTGCTTTTCTTTTTAACCAGCGCTCCATTTCTTTTTTTAACTCTTTACACTCAGCCCTATTTCCACCTGTTTTTCACTGTTTTCATTTATGTATGTTTTAACTACTGGATACTTTGTACTGCATGCATGTAACATATCAAATGAAAGGTGACTAAATGTCCTTTCATATTTTGTAAGTTGCAACAGGATCAGGCATACTATATGTGATAGAGATGAAAATATATGTTAAAAAGCAAAAATAAAAAAACGTTTTTCCAAAATAATCATGTTTGGTTACTGCTATATATATATATATATATATATATATATATATATATATATATATATATATATATATATATATATATATATATATATTGTAATCATAGAATCATAGAATGTGAAATGAACATGGGGGGGAAGCTGAGCTTCTAAGCTTTCCAACGATACCGCCCCTTTCAGTCTAGCTGCTACAAATGATGGAGCAATAGACTCAAAATGAAACCTAAGCTGTGAACTCTGTCACCTGATGAGAGGCTTAACTTCAGGCGATCGTAGTTCCGGCTAGGCGTACCGCATACACACACTGAAAACGTCTTTGGAAAGCACCGAGTCTGTACTTTTAAACAAGCCATGAATCAGGTAGGTGGTTTTTACGGTGCCTGAGTAATATGTGCGTATCCTTCGGTGCACTGGCGCCCCAAAATTAATGGGGATGATTTTTAAGAGTTAAAGCGAAAGTCACCGCTTGCAAAGCAACACCTTGATAGACTTAATATTGTCTTTTTTTCAAAACTATTTACTTACTGCAGTGTACTGAGTTTCTATATCCCTTAAAGATAGCAGCCAAGAATCACATATGCGAGAATAAAGTCTCACGGCACTTAAAAATTCCAGCACTACTTTTATTTATTTATTTATTTTAACCAGAACTACTCAGAATGCGGCTCATAGTGCTTTCGTCACTGACACCCACTTCCTTATATACTGTTGTAGAGTTTCAGGCATTCCTAATTGGGTGAAAAATACAGTAGCTTGGTCGGTGTCTTAAAATATCTCTGCAGGATTTTCCCGCACTGAATTGCAGATATGCGGGAGCAACTTGGTAAATGTGCGATTCCCGCAATCCTGTGCTGAAATTCAAGCCCTGCATAGTGACACACAGCCGCTATACAAGGAAAGTCTATTAATTTTGTTTTCACTATAGTGCGGCAATTGATAACGATGCCTTATGGGAAATTGATTAACTTACCTAATAAAGATGGCTGGTGCTGTTTCAGCGACGTCACAGCCTGAATGTCCGGTTGGAGTGATGACAGTTTAAGCCTTGGTTCCACATCCAGCCTACTCCAGTACTTTTTCAACCCAAGAAGCACAGAAAATCCATTTTCACAAGAGTATGTGGTGGCAAACGGCATCATGTACTTCACTGCCTTCGTCGGACAGTTCCAGGTTCTCAGATTCAACATGTAACCAGAAGTCAGTCTGACTTAGTTGCGTGAAGACTAACTTTAAAGGGCTGTCACATGAAAGCTTTATTAGACTATAATAATAAAAAATACCCCAATCAATTAATAAAAGCAACATTAGCACTGTAAACAACACACAACTTACAGAATTGCAGATACAAGTTTTTCTAATCAATAGGCAAATCAGAACCTTAAAACCGAATATGATTTAGTTCTACAAGTTATTACATGACACCAGTGTGGAACATTCGCTATGAAGACACAAATACAAGATCACAAAATCATTCATTCGAAACGAACAAGGCAGCTTGTCATGTGGTGGCTAGAAATTGACAGTTTTACGTCCATTAAAAGAGATGTAACCTTGCCTGAATAAATTGAAAGAAGGAAGAAAACATGGGCAACAATAGTTTGTTAACAGTGCTGCCTGCCATTTTATGGACTATTTGCCACATTCGTTTACCGTATTTCTTCCAAATCTCCAGTGCTAGTGTTATTCTGCCGTCCTTAACAATTGAATGTCTCTTTTCTTGGGATCTTCTGTAAAACAGATTTTCCTCAGGTCGCATATAATATCAGATTCAACAAAAGCCACTGTTGAAAAACACAAGGTTTGTGCCTCACGCTGCGCTTTCGCTACTGGTTAAAGTGAGTTGTGACTTTTAAATAATGTCACTAGTGCTTCTGTGGACATATATTTATTGATTACATAAATGCTTAACTGTGCTTAAATGTGTTTATGTTTCTGAATTAAATAAAAAGAAAATGCAAAGACATTTTTTAGCCTTTGGGAATTCTTGGTGAGGCCATATGCCTCTCCTCTGTACTCTACTGCCACTTCATTTCCACACGCGTTGCTCTTCTAGACCCTGTTTTTATCCAGTAATCCATTGCTGACACACTTCCCACTAGAGTCTTGCTACCCGACCTGAGCCCCACGGGACCCAACAATAAGTGCCGGGTTCGGGTCAAAGCGAGTGTAGTACTATAGTACAGACTCGGGTCAGGTCAGTGTGTTACCACTGAGTGGATTATGGCGTTTTTATTTTAAGTGAGTATTTTTTTCTTCCTCTGTGTACAACTGCTTCCTAAAACTCACTTACTGCTTCCTTTTTTGCCTGTGTTGCGTGAGTGACGAGGACTTCTAGCGTGCACGTCAGTTAACCAAAAATGTTGATGACGGAGAGATTTTCTACATTCAAAATACATGTATATAGGCTGATGGAATATTAAATAAATAAACAAATAAATAAATAAATAAATAACTATCTACAGGAGAATGTGTAGCAGTGGAACGTTCTGTTGCTGGAACGGGTACATCTAAATCCACTGTTTGGAAAAATTAGGACATTGTGTATTCAGCAATAATAAAAGTCCATGTGGCTTTGTACAATGCAAATCTTGCAAATATTACTGAATACTGACAGCAAAATGACAGGAAATTAATCTCTGAGAGTGGCACACTGAAAAGGGATGTACTCGTCCTGTAGCGGTTTTAAAAACCATAGTTGTGGTGTAATATTTGTTGTTGAACGTACATTTTGCAGTTTGATATAGGCTTGTCCAAAATGAGTATGCGAATTTGCAAGAGCATCGGATTTTAAATTTAGGCCCGAGCAGACCTCTACTTCCCACTAGCGGGGCGAACCACATGGGATTGCTTCTACGTGCGGCGAAGTTGCAGCGTGTGACGTGATTTAGTCACTAGCAAAAACTACCAGTGGTGCTGCCATGTTGGCTTTTATAGCAACAGATACCTTTTTCCCATTTAAGCCTGGTGAGGGGGAGGCTTAAAAAATGACTTAAATTTAAGACCAGGCTCAAATTAAGACTTTTTGTAAATGGGTCTTACTTATTTTGGGTTTAAATTTTAAGTCTAAGTCCAATAAGTGGTCTTCAAAGCATTTAAGACATTTTGTGCAACCGGCCCCTGGATTTATGCAATGTGTGTGAAGTGTAATACAGCGGCAGGCACTACATTCTACCAAAGATGATTTGCATTGTGAAATTGGAGACTTGCCAATGCGAGGAGATTATTTTTATTTTGTTTTCCCACGGACCCCCTCCGATGGCCCTTGAGCCAAGTTAATAGAAACAATTGGGGCAACCTTGACCCTCACCGCTTTTACAGTTGTGCCTATTTGCTTTGTGCTGGGCAAGGTTGCCCCAATGGTTTCTTGAAACTTGGCTTGTGTTTTTGATATCTCCACTTTAAATGGCTGGGCACTTGGTGTTTTTCAATTTCCAAATTGTTCTTGTTTCAGATTTAAATAAAACCAGGACACCTGAGCGGCGTTTCAATCACAAACCCTCTGTCTCCTTTGTCATTCAGCGGATTCCCACAAAGTAACAGAACATCCATTACGGTGCACTTTTAAACTAGTCAAATATTTGTACCAGTACCAGCAGATAATTAACAAACAGGATACAGGTATTCATCCATTAAAAACAATGTTTTCTTTAAATATAAGTGTGTGAAAAGAATAATTTGGTTCTCATACCTTGTATTTTATGCCCTTCATGTTCACACACAAATACATAAGGGTTACTGCTGATGTGTACATATAGGTATTCAGCCTTGACTAAAAAACAAATGTTTCAGCATTCTGACAAGGCAAGGAATTCCAAAGCTGAAGAGCATTTTTTTTGAAAGGGCACTAAAATCAAATGCCCCTCTGCTTTTAAAATGCATGTTCCCCTTCCATTGTTTCAGTATCTATTTTCAGTACCCGCTATTTATTATGCTATGGAACTTCTAATTTATAATATAGTTTTCTTCTTTCTTATTCCTCTCCTCAATGTTGGCCCACATTAATTATCTCCTCATACTTCCTTTGCTGGACAAAGAGTTTTTCCAGTTTGAACTCCACTTAACACAAACTGTGTCACCCTGCTGTACTGAATGATGTGAAAGACACACAGATGTTCTTTGAAAGGGACCAGCACAGAGACCAATTGGGTAACCCCATTTCCTGTGGACCAACAATGAAGTGCTCTTTACTGTTGTACCTTCAGTGATGTTTCCAAATAAAGAAACTTAAAATTTTAAATTAAAAGTTGAAGTAAACAATGATAAACAGGACTTTGAAAAGGGACCACAGCTAATTAGGTTTGGTTGGATTATGGATTTAAAAGCCTCAAACCAATGTTTATCTTAAACTCAATATCCAGATTAGGATGAGGACCAGGCAACATAAGTGACAGAAAGAACATTGAAAACAACAGGGTGCTTCACTGGTGTTCCACTTTAGATTGTGGCCTGCACTTAACAAACTCCAACTGTGACTTTTAATCACAAGTTAGTGACTATTTCTTTCATTCTGGTGCAGAAAATGTTGTGGATTTACATAGGCTTGAAGCACAGGCTTGCAGTATGACCATACAGGTTTGCAGTATGTCTTCTGCCTCTTCAGCAAGGGGCAGGAATGGGGCCTCACCAGGTGGACAGGTTAATGACTGCCATTCACATATGGAACTAGGCCTGGCTCAAAAGACTGAAAAACCTTCAGTGAGAGGAAATCTTTGGGAGATGAAGTTCAGACTGGTGGAATTAAGTCCTAATTATTAGTGTGATGATTACCATGGTGTAAGCTGAACATTAACATTTTGTTTAAAAAAATTAAGATTTGCCTAATAACAACCCTACATAAAAAGGATAAATATCTAGGCCCAGTAATTTCTATTTTTTTCAGATATAGCTGTGAGAGATTTTCATGCTTTATTGTTTCTTGTAAAAACATAAGTAGTATTATGCTACTTTAGTACCACTTATTCGTCTCACCTCATGTACATTTGTGAACGTCTCAGGAAATATATTCCAACCATACATTGTCTGGGCAGTGCCAGGGAAACCCAAACCTTTATGCTTACTGTTTTGCAGGTATGCTGTCAGAGAAGATGTTTTAACAAAATGGCAAAAAATAATCACTTACATGATGAAAATTCATTAAATGCCTCACACATTGAAAATAATTTTAGCTGAACATGTTCTTTTCCACAGCTGTTGTGCGTATTTGCTTTGGCACTGGATGCATAAAATGTGTTACAGATAATAGTCATTACTTTAGTCAGATAGGCATTACATAATCAAATAGGCAACCTAAAACCATCCTTCATTTCAACTGAAAACAACTTTATGGCTGTTGGCAGAGCTTTAAACATTCATTAATCTTTCTGAAAACCAGGTACCATTATCTCTGAAGTTTTTCACATTGTGTTAAAATAGAAGCCCTTCTCAAAGTAGCATGGATGAACTAGGTTCAGTATATTCAATACTTAATCCTGATACAAAGTATACTGATATTACCATATTACAGTACATTTACATTAGTTAACTATTAAACACACTAGCAAATAACTGTTACCTTATAATGCATATAAATATTATCAGTCAATATCTTACCGACATACATATATGTGTAGTATGAGTAGTTCATATTTTTAAATGCTGAAACATAGGATCTTCAGTAAGAATAAAAGAAATGAAGGTGAGAATGTTTTATAAATATATAGAATAAACATGACTGGTTTGTTTTTCATACCTCCAATTAATTTACTAATACATTGGAGGTATAAAATATAATACAAATGATTTACTTATTTTTCTCTTTCTAATAATAGGAGTTTCTCACAAACCCTTAAACTAGTTGGTATAACTCTGCTATATTCACATTCCAGCTATTTCTCATGCCATTATTTTAAATCAATCAGAGATATCTTTTACAACCTTTTTGTTTTTCTACTTTCAAATATAATTACTTTTTCCATTTCGGAGTCTCCAACTACTTAGCAAAATATCATGTGTCTTTCTTTTCATAGCATTTAACTAATAATTATTATCAAAAAGTATCTGAGTGACTGATTGTAAATGCTGTGAATTGTATTTTAACAGATGTGGTCTGTTTCCAGTGCCTCCTGCTACGCTGTCATCTTCGACATGTTTGTAAGTTAAGTGTTTCATTTGTGGAGAACTGTACCCTACAATAAAAAAGGAATTCAGTTGAGCAACTTTATAATTCTTATTATTTCACAAATGGATTAACATATTTCCAAAACTTCTAATCTAAATTCTGAATGCATTGGTATTGAGTTGACATCATTAGGGTGAGATTGATTAGATCTGCATAATGTCTGTCAGCAAAGCAGACAGAGTTTTGCAGAATCTATCAATTAAATGGATGATAAAGATGAGTCACAAATAACAAGTTGTTCACAATCACTGCGAGTCTGCAAACATCTCTGAATAAATGACCAAATTAATTTGGCAGCCCAAATAAGAAGAAACTAAATTTAGTGCAACAGCTCCACTGTAGCAGCCCCTTTCATACTATGGTTCAAGACCTGTGAACTGAATGCGTGACTCTCTAACTGCCACGTGCCCTACCCAGTGCCTACCTTAGTACACAATTTAAAAAACTATTTTTCTTAATAGGATCAGCACAAAGTTTGTTACTTTCCACAATTACGTTCAATTTATTCTTAGTTTCTAACTATCTGATGCCATGCAAATGTAGCTACTGCTATAAGAATTCCAGGCTCCCACTACATCCCAGCTTTAGATTTGGATGTCAGGGGTATATGGTGAGAGCGAGTTTCCAGTCCATCATTCATATGCATATGGATAAACTCAGACTGAGTGGAGTTGATCTATGACCCCACAAGAATTAACTCCTCTCATCATTTTTTTTTTTTTTGTAAACTAACAGATCTGCAAGGTATAGCACTGTTACTAGGGACACAAGACATGCTTGTTGAGGGGTATAGTTTATTAGATTAATTATTGCAAATTAATACAAAATATCGGTAAGAGAGCACTTTTTTAAATGGTATAATGTTTTGATAAATATATAAGTAACTACTATATGCCTGTAAAGCAGTGTGAATGAGTAGAGAGGTGTCAGAGACTGAAAAACAGATCTACAACTAAGGTGAATCAAGAAAGGGTTACCTTTTTGTTTTTTTTAGCATTTTCAGACACTGCAGTGCAATGCTGGTATGAAAGCCTGTGTTGTTAAGCACCATCACTTATTGAAACTTAGACGTTGATACTTAGACTGTTTTTTTTTCATTGTTTTGTTTTATGTGGATTGAAAAAAAATACTTTGTAGTAGGTTTACTTTGCTATTGGAGGGTTCAACTGCAATCCTGTGCTTAGACTGAGCAAAGCCTAGTCTGTATTTATAATGTAGTAGAGATGAGAGAGCTTAATGCACTTTTTACGAAATAAAACCTATCAAATAGTTCCAAGATGTTTAATAAGACAACATACAACATATGTAATATTTAGAATTTTGTTTAGGTTTGGAGCTTTTATATACAAATATACAAGCAAAAACAAAATAATGTTGTTAAAAAAAGAAAGTAAAAAAAGAAATAAACTAGGTTTCCCTTTGCTTCTGTTACTGCATTATGTGTTACATTTAATGCAGTTGAATCCAAGTGCTTTCTCTACAAGGGTTGCCTTACACTGATTGTCGATTGATAATGTGGTTGCAGTAAATTGTTCTCTGCCAGACCTTTCTTTGTTTCTTACTGTGCAACTTTGGAGTTCAGTTTGGCTTAGGGTTGAGCTGAAATTCACTTTACATCCAGCTCTCATCCCATTAGTAGACAGGTGTATCTGATTTATTGGTGCATACTCTTATTATACATCAGACACATTCATGGCCATTAAGATATATCTAGCTCTACCATGTACTATGTACAATATACTTTCTGCTTATTTTGCTTTTGAGAAATATTTTATCTTATCTGGAACAGATGTAAACTCTGTTGAATTTTTTTCTCTTGTTGCCTGACACAAGTATCTTTAGAATGTGAGGGAACTGTGCCTGTTTTTGTCAAAAGGAATGCAGGAATTACAGTTTTCAATTAGAACTGTGGACTGTTTTTTATATATATATATATATATATATATATATATATATATATATATATATATATATATATATATATATATATATATATATACAGTACTGTGCAAAAGTTTTAGGCAGGTGTGAAAAAATGCTGTAAAGTAAGAATGCTTTCAAAAATAGACATGTTAATAGATTATATTTATCAATTAACTAAATGCAAAGTGAGTGAACAGAAGAAAAATCTAAATCAAATCCATATTTGGTGTGACAACCCTTTGCCTTCAAAACAGCATCAATTCTTCTAGGTACACTTGCACAAAGTCAGGGATTTTGTAGGCATATAGTCAGGTGTATGATTAGACAATTATACCAAACAGGTCCTAATGATCATCAATTCAATATGTAGGTTGAAACACAATCATTAACTGAAACAGAAACAGCTGTGTAGGAGGAATAAAACAGGGTGAGGAACAGCCAAACTCAGCTAACAAGGTGTATATATATATATATATATATATATATATATATATATATATATATATATATATATATATATATATATATATATATATAGCAGCCAGAAAGGTACTGCTTGATTATTTTTGAATGTCCTTGATATTTCATCACAAGGTTTCATCATTTAATCCTGAATATTTTCATCTGGCAAACAGTTTATTTAATCTAGCTGTTTGAGACAAGGGTAACTACTACTCGTTTTTTTCTCCCATTAGTTTAATTTTTATTCTTCAAGTACTATCTATATGCCTATCCGCCCTCATCATTTTAGTTATGTCATCTGGTTTTTAAAGTTTCCTTATTTGTAGGTCATTCTTGCATGCTTTTTAGAGGTTATTCTCAAGGGGCTATCATGCAACTGTAAGCTTTATATTCCTTTAAAATTTAAATTGTAAAAAATATCATACCAAAACTACGCCCTTAATTACCCTCATAAAGGTTACGAGTGATTGTGTGAATGTCTGTTGTGTTGTATACTGTACTTTCAGTGTCTAACTATAATAATCCAATCTTTACTTTAATAGCATGGTAAATATGATTTCAAACTGTTAAGTGTGCTTGCTGCCGTTGATTGGTGTTGTGATCTGGAGAGATAATGCAGATTAGTTAGTAATTTGTATTTAAATAGTCAGGTAAACTATTGCTGCAGTATAGTAGTGGGTACATAAACAATTAAGGTGAAGCAGCCTTGATCACTTTTACAGAGGAAGTCATGTTGGCTTAACAAATATTTATACATTACTAATTAGAAGACTTAGAAGTATGCTGTTTGTGCTGCGTACATTGGAAGAAAGGAAGCAGCCACTTCAGATAGAATGAGGAAGTATGAAGAAACTTTATCACATAGTTTAACTACAAATGTGAGGTGTGCTTCAATTCTGTCTTGTTTAGGGTCTATCACCCAAGCCTTTTGCTCTCTTCAGGACTGCTACATTAATAAAGTCAACAATTTCCTGTTTAAAATGCCAAAGAACAAGGAGTGATTTTGATGTGGCCAACAAGTTGTTGCCCTCAGTTTTCTTCTAACCACCAGCACCACAATTAAGAACAGAGTTTTGGTTTGAAAAATGGTTACACGGATGCTTATTTTTTTATCCAGAGCTTAATTATCAGATATTTTATCAACATGAGTTATAAAATATATATATTGGGGGTAGTTAAATATTGTTTACCATAACTGTTAAGGTAATTAAAGTTTTGTGCAAGTTCATGGTGCACAATTTATAGAAGAAATACTGTCAGTTTAGGGTGCACTAAGTATTATTGCAACCATGGAATATTTGAAAGTGTAAATTCTACTTACATGCACTGCAGTAGACTTTAAAACTCTTAGCTCTCCCATAAGTCTTTTTTGTCATTATGGGTGCCTAAGGATCTTAATTAAATTAAACCTTTTTATTATTTTAGTTTTCCAGCACAGTATTAAGTCATAGGGGATAACATCATCATGAAAGATGTAATCTGGTGAGAAGAAATGAAATCAACCCAAATTGCTGACACTTTAAAGGAAACCCCTGTCAGACTACTGGAAATGAATTTGCAGCAAATCGTTATACAATATTTAATCATGTTCAAAGGGCAAATCCCCTATTAGTTAATCACCTAGGGAAAACCCACCCTTGTCAAGAGTTTGTCATAGAAATAATTTTGCAGAGTAAAACAAAAAAAAAAATTGGAAGGTTGGGTGTTATTTAATCCAGATGGCTTTAAATGGCCTCTGTTTCGTTAATGCTTAATGAATTCTGCTACTCAAAGAGAAGGTTACATCTGTCCGAGAAAGTTCATTTTTAACCACCTTGTGTTGAGAAGAGCTAAAGTCATTTTATTAATTACCACACAGATGTTGAGAATCATACTGAATGATGTCAGACAACATAGTTATATATTTTTTTTTGTCTCTTTAATATCCAAGTCAACAAGCCACGATATTTAGAGCAGCTATATAGTCACAACTATAGTTGCTAAATTCCCAAATGCTAAACATTAAATGTATACAAAAGTAGTAAACATGAACACCAGCTAAAGACATTTCTGGATTATAAAACTGCATTAGCTGTAGGCGTCATGAAATGAAGAGAAGTGTAAGTGGTCATTAAGGCGAGAAATTACAGTGCATATGAAGGTGTGGAAAAAATGTGCAGTTGCAGAAAGTGAATTATTAGGGCACATAGTCATAAACTGTGTTACAATGCTAAGAGGATGAGGATCTATAGGTAGGCTGTGCAGAAAAGAAATGTTGATCTCAATCCAATTAGCAAAAGTTGTTTTCCACACTAACATCTGCTTACTTTAGCAAAGTATGTCATATCAACATATTCTTACAGAAACTGTTTATTCGCTAAACTAAACAGATGTTAAAAAGAATGAAAAATCCCTTTTCTTTTTTTTATCTAAGAGAGAGTATATGGAAGCTGCAGTCTCTCTGATTCAATATGCTCAATATGCTCTCTTAGATAAGCTGAGATGTACAGTTGTCTTTTATGGTATAAAACTGTCTATTATAAGCCCTTTGAGTGGTCAAGAGGACCACAGCATAAATTGAAGAGTTCTGTCCACCAAATGGCAAGTCCAGTGAGGACAAAATGTTTTAAACTTGCTGGCAGTTTAGGAGTTTGTATTTGTATTCATTCTGAGTGGTTTTGGGTTTTGTTGCTCCAACATTTATAAGCTTGTCTGGAAAATCCTAACTGCTAGACACTGAACAGCCTTACTTATTCCATTCAAATCATGTGACAATATGACTTTTCAACTTGGCCAGTCCCACCTTCAATACATTATATATAAACAGAGAGGAAGTGGGATGGGATGGCAGAGAGGAAAGGTCACACTGATCACACAATTTAAATGGAATGTGGATAACTGTTCCATTGCAGCACATAGGATTCTCCAGACAAAATGAATGAAGTCAGAACAGGTTTTTGCTGATCACCCCTGTAGGACGTGATAAATGTATTTATTCCTAAAATTCTGAGGCACTAATTTAGATCTAGTCTAGTTAGATAGATAAACTAATGTAACATCACATGCCAGATAAGGTCTTATTTTGAAGCGCAAATTATTTTTTTAAAAAAGGAACTCAAAGATTTTAAAGTAATTGTAGCTAACAAAATACTTACTGATTATGTACTTCAATAAGCTACACAGGTCTCAAATTTGAAATTTCAAAAGAAACTCATGTTATAGCAAACGCGTATTTTAATTATAAACACGTTATCGGTTACAACTAGATTTCTCACCTTTTTTACTGCTTTTACTGCATTTTTACTGCACATATTGTTGACAAGGTATTACCAGAAAGCCAGTGTGGTTTCCGCTGTGGTTGGGGTACTGTGGACATGATCTTTGCTGCTCGGCAGATACAAGAAAAGTGTTGGCCTAACTAAGGCCTTTGACATCGTCAACAGAGATGGTTTGTGGCAGATATTGCAAGAACTAATGCCCAAATAAAATTACCAACCTGGTCCATGCCTTTCATGATGGTATGAATGCCTGAGTGCAAGACAAAGGCAACAGGGCATGAAGGGTAAGGCAATGTTGCCTTTGTTGGGGTGTCAAAATTAAGGGGCACCAAGGCAGTTCTAGGTGGCGGAAAGGCAAAATATAAATCCAACCCAAGGGCACCAAGGCAATTTCATACTCATTCACAAAACAACAAAACATAAATACAGAAAGCCTATTATGTTGATGAAATGTTAATTCAAACAAACAAAAATCTTTTCTGGGTGATTCATACACTTACAAAAATAAAATATAGGCCACTTTTCCATTGTTAAAAATAAAAATGTATAAAAATACCCAATTTAAAAACAAATTTTCATAATAAAAATACAAGAGGTAATTTGATATATTTGATATATATATATATATATATATATATATATATATATATATATATATATATATATATATATATATATATATATATATATATATATATATATATATATATATATATATATATATATATATATATATATATATATATATATATATATATATATATATATATATATATATATATATATATATATACATATATATATAGGGTATTTTTTAGTAAAGTTTGTCACCCTGTTAACAAGCTCTAAATATAGTGTCATGTAATTAAAGCTTTTCTTAAAACCCTCTATGCCATGTGTTTTATAATTTAGGGTAAGCAAGTTCAACTGGATTTCACATAACAACTTGTCTGCTGGTGAAGCAAATGTTTAATTAGTGGATTTTTAAATGCTAAAAATAGTATTCTTTTAGAAATTGAGATTTTCACGGAGAATTGGATATTATTATTAAGGCACTGGTTCCAATTCATGGAAATCGTGAAATCCATGCTCACCGTGAAAAACTACAGCCTTAGTGATACAACAACACAAATAAGCGATGTCAGTGAAGGGAAAGTTAAAGATAGATTTTCAAGCAAACTGGCTGAAGATTTACCCATGGCTGTAGTTTAATAACGATAGTGGTCAAATGAGTTGTTCGGTCTGCAGTGTGTCTACGCAACTGTAGTTTGCTAACCGGGGGGGGGGGGAGGTATGCTGTTTTTAAGCATACACATTCTAACCCCTTTTGTGAAAGCACACGTTTTACTAGTTAAAATGCAGAAATACGCAAGGTAGTGAGAAGGTATTACACAAAAATAAATGAAAACAGAAATCGATCCACTTCTCTGTATCGTGTTTTGTTCACTATTATGTTCTCTTTCCTACTTGTTTCATAACACAGGCAGCTGCTACTTGAACCATGTATTACATAGCTACTTGCTCTGCTTTTTTGTTTTTTGCGTGTGTGTTTTTTGTTTTTTTTGGTGTAAGGATTTGAGCAAAACTAAATATGTTGTTACTGCATCTTGTAAAGTGCTTTGTGATGGTGATCCACTATGAAAGGCGCTATATAAAATAAAGATTGATTGATTGATTGACCTATTTATATGTTCATTTTTAGCGTTGATATTTTGGGGGGAGTAACATCGAATTACAAAACAGCAACGGTCATTGAAATGTCTCTAATTAGCAATGTATATACACTGAAGACATGGAAGGAGTCAGAATGTGTATTGCACTGTTGCATTTTAAAGTATTGCAATTTTAAGCATGGAATCATTTCTCCTTATACCATATATAATCATAAAATATGTGATTATGTGTAATGTGGTACATTATATGTTCCTATGTGATTTTTTTTTTTTTTTTTACTAAGCTGTAAATTAAAAAAGGAACTTTAAATTTAGGTCTACATTATTTGAAGGATATTAATTTGAAGGAGGCTCTGTGGTCCAGTGGTTAAAGAAAAGGGCTTGTAACCAGGAAGTCCCCGGTTCAAATCCCACCTCAGCCACTGACACATTGTGTGACCCTGAGCAAGTCACTTCACCTCCTTGTGCTCCGTCTTTCGGGTGAGACGTAATTGTAAGTGACTCTGCAGCTGATGCATAGTTCACACACCCTAGTCTCTGTAAGTCGCCTTGGATAAAGGTGTCTGCTAAATAAACAAATAATAATTAATGTGTATGTGAAATAGTGGACAGCGAAGCATGGAAAACAAATTAAATTGCAGCTGCTAAAGAAATGGCCTGAAAACCCTCTGCTGTTTGATATTTTTTTGTGAAATGCCTAAATGATCCAAACACAGTGGAATGCAAACTGTGCAAGTGGCTCTTAACATGTGAAGGTACAACCAATTTCTGCAGTAAAAACCACACAGTGACGCTGCCAGTGAACACGTGTGATTGAAAATTCCTGGAGGCGCGGTCATATTGACCTCAGTCTAACAGCGCCCCTCCCTCTGTTTGCCCGTGATCCAGCTCTCCGCTCCTTTTATAGGATAGTTGGAGGGAGGCGGTGACCTTTCCAACCAATCTAGAATGGACACCTCACCCTGCTTGAAGGTTCCAGAATGACAGTTGTATGGAAATCCCCCAGCCCAGGTGCCTCAGTCTGGGGATCGGAACTCTCTAGATGAAAGGGGGCGGGGCCCCAGCCTGACCGCAGGTAACCTCGCTGGATGGAAAAGTACAGTTCTCACATTCATTCCAGCGCGCTGACCACGCCTGACCCGTGGGGTGCGCTCTTCCGGGTTGTTAACAAGCAGTCAGTGCGCCGACCCCACCCATCTCACCAGCCCACCTTGGGACCTGCCGTTACAATACAGTATGGACAGTGTTTCCCAACTCTGTTCCTGGCGGCACACCATGTCTGCTGGTTTTTGTTCCAACGCAGCGCTCAATTAATTTAACTGAACCCTTCATTGAACTAATAAAGTGATTAACTGGACATTTTCTCATTATTTTGAAGCTCTTCGTTTGTTGATACGGTTCAATTAAGCAATTGAACTTTATTGGTGTCAGGGTTTGGCAGAGTTTGAGGAGAAGAGAATCACTAACCTCACCAAAAAGCACAGACAAAGGATGGCTGGTCCTGCTGCTCTTCTTTCCAACCCTACTTACTCATGTGCAGTCTGTGATACCCGTGTGCCTTTCCAGCTGGACTTTCCACACATGTACGCAGTCATTGATAGGACAGATAAATATTGTCATCACCTAGTGGTGGATATACCATATGCTATACTTGCTATAGCAAGGTTTTTGTTCCTCTCA
This sequence comes from Acipenser oxyrinchus oxyrinchus, assembly GCA_030684275.1. Classification (NCBI taxonomy): domain Eukaryota; kingdom Metazoa; phylum Chordata; class Actinopteri; order Acipenseriformes; family Acipenseridae; genus Acipenser; species Acipenser oxyrinchus. The sequence goes on from CM060252.1 coordinate 56,786,732, forward strand.
GAAAAAACATAATTGTTTCCATTACAGACCATGGTGTTTTTTCCAATAATGATATTAAAACATTTTTTTTATCATTATTGTCCATTTTATTTTATACAGTAATTTACCAAAATATTAGTAATATGCACATGCTGGAAAGGCAAATAAATATTATTTAAAACAGCAATTAAAATGGGAATGTTGGATTCTCTGTCCGTTTGTTAATTTGACATTAACTAATTCCAGGAGTGCCAAACACGTGTATTCAAGGCAACCATACTTGTGAGTAATGGCAGTTCATAAAGAAAAGGTTCTCATGCACCCTTCCTGACTTCATCCAACAAGTCCCCAAAGAACAGATGAGTAGTTAAATACAAAGCAAATTTTTATAACCCCCCCACCCCCAACCTACCCCATTCTACTTAAGTAAGGAGCTAACGTGGACACGGTTCAAATAATACCACGGGGGAATAGGCCGTAATTTCTGTTATATTTCAGAATTTTCACCACTTATACACCAAAGATCTGCAAGTGTTTAATATTCTTTTAGTTCCTAGATTTATAGATTTCATCCTGTATGTAATATACTATAGGGTTTAGAGAGGAAAGTCCAAAACAACTCCAGAAAAAGGGCTTTCCATTCAACAGTAAATCCTTCATTTTAATTACTAAATTTCCTCTCTAAAGCCCTGGCAACCTTCTTGTGCTTTAGTACCCTGCTTGTGTAATGATATAAGGCACAATAAGACAGGGAGAGAGAGAGAAAGACAGAGATTTAAACACATGCTGAGAAGCTTAAAGTCCAAGTTGCTTTAAATTAAATGGGAGAGAATGGCCCCCTGAAACAAAAAAGTCTCATGTAAAATATTTAGTGATGTGTTTTAAAAGGGATTTTAGTTTATAAAATGATTGATTATAAATGCCCTTCTGTACATCTTGTGGTAAATTACTTTCATTTAACCAAAGTGTATGAAGACAGCATCGAGATACAGAACCTAAATATTAATTTGGTGTTATCTGCAATAGATGTTCCACCCTGTACTCCTTGAGTCTTTATAATGATTTATTATAAAGCTCTTACTGAAAGGATAAGTCATGTTCAAACAGGGCGTTGACTCGGAAGAATAATAATAATAATAATAATAATAATAATAATAATAATAATAATAGTCTACTCCAAAGGTGTATTAAATTCCAAAATCCAAAACCATTACCAATGTTGCATCATCAAATGTACTTCATTTAAGTGTAATGTATTGTCTGGTTACCTTTCCAACACACACACACACACACACACACACACACACACACACACACACACACACAAAGTTAAATAAAATATAATTTCTACAAGTTTTACTACTTAGAATTTATATTTGGGGCCAATGAGATTTCAGCATTGATCATCTAACCAGCGATTCCAATATTTTGGCCAAAATTGACACAGTCAGCTGTGTCCAAAATGATTTGTTATAACGTTTCATCTATAACAACCAATGTGCTTAAATTTTGGTCACATGGTTTGGCTGCCATATTGATAATTGTAAAAAAACGTTTGCAACCCATAACAACAACAGCATTGCACTTATGCTCTTCATTGTCAACACAATTGCACAGACCATTGGAAAGTAATAAGTGCTGAAGATTGAAACAGATTGCTCACACGGCGTGGCGGCCATATTGGAATTTATGTTGAAATTTTAACTCCTTAGGGAATGCCGATAGGGCCATAGTTATTATTGAAGACATATAGGAAGTCATATGCAGTCTATGAAAAAATGTCATCACCCATGAGCTCTGACCTCTCCTAAAGGTCAAACGTGATGCATGACATCATCAACATACTCAACTGGCTATGAAACTGCCTGTAACTTCTTATAGGCTGCACCAAAACGCACAAAATTTGACAAGGATGTAGAGGACTATGGGATGTTGTGCCATGGTCAATATGGCAGCCTTTGCTGACATGGTGTGGCAGACATCTTGGATTTAATGAAAATTGAGCAATTTTCAAAATTCTTCTTCTCATGAACGGTAAATAGCAGAGCTGTGAAAACATTTGTACATAGTGCGCTAACCAATGCGCTTAAATTTCACGATAACTGCTTGGAAGCCTTCATAGTTGCTAGCAACTCTAGTTTTTTTTATTTTTTTTCTACTGCTCTCTTTCCTGGATATTGAATAAGAGCATGGAGTGAGATGTGCAACCATTTTATTGTGCTTTTATTTATTTTATTTTTCCCAGATGTTCAACAAATTTCAGGTTCCAAGACTAGCTTGTGCCGATATCTGGCTGATAGCCCTAAAACAAAAAATTACACAACGCAGAACGTCAGTCATTAACAGCAGTGTAGCAGAGCAGGCCGGAGTATTTCGCAGTGTGTGTGAAAGAAGGTGCCGAGCTGCTACATGTGGTGCTGTGATTATAGCACCGCTACATTGGTACCATGACTCATCATCGCTTTGGTGGATCTAACGATCGCCGAAGGAGCTCCAGATCCTCAAAGTGAGCCAGATGGTCAGGTACTCAGCAATAGCTGAGAAGTAAACGACAAAGAGCCAATATTCAAAGGTCTTGCGAATTTTCTCATCTTTCTCGCAACTCTTCTTGCGTTGCGAATGTTTTACGTAAAATCGCAAGTGAGTGAAATCTAAAAGAGTTGCGGAGAAACTGCAGTTATCGCAGCGCTGCGGAAATGAATAAATTAATGTGAATTAACACAGGAAATCAACCGCAACTCTCTCGAGGTATAGAACCATCGCAACTTTTAAAATATATAAAAACAATAATAACGTTCTGGTTCTCTCTTTCCTTTTTCAATTAATAGAATTTATTTCATAGAGAATAAAAACTAACCAAGCTAACAACTATCTAGCCTAAACAGAAATGTATCTATTTATTTATGTATGTATTTATTTATTTTTTGCAATCTCCACAAACTGCGTTTTCTGTTGCATTAACAGCGCTGATAATGTTAGATATAGCTAGATATTACTATAGTGCAGACCATGGGTCAAACCAATGTTTGTGTAGGGTGTGTGTATCATTTTTTTTTTATCAGTGTCGGCCTTCTGGAGTCATTTGAATGCCTTTCCACTTTTTAATTAATTTTAAACCATTTAAATGCCAAACCATAACAAAACATAGAATAATAGTGCATATACACAGAGCAAAAAAACTGTCGTCCCCCCCACCCCCAAAGGGTAGTTTTGTTACTTGGGATAGCACTTCGGTACCTATCAGTGAGTCCAAGGTGTTTAACGGGATCGGGAGGTGGGTATTAGGGTTAAGTTCACTGATCCCACTAGTCAACCATGGTCCACAGGGAAGATCAGATTTTGTGGACATACAGCATGCCCCTTCCCATCAAACCAGAGCTTGACATGAGTAAAACCAATTTTAATATTAATGTATCCCTGTTTGGCCCTTGAGGATTTCGAATCCTCTGTAGTTGTGGACCACAGAAGATAGCATCCAAGAGCAGGGTCAAAGGTTGCTTGATAGGAGTAACCGTGTCTTGAGCAGGTCTTCAGTTACTAGTGATTCATCTGATAGAAAACATGCAGAGCTAGTTGCCCCTGATGAGCAGCAATTGATTCTGAAGTTACAGAAGCTCGGGTTGCAGAACATCAACATAGCGTCTGCTGATGTGTCTCCATACTGGAAAGCCAAGTTAGTTGACCTACTTGGGAAATATGAAGATGTGTTCTCTGAACACAGATTGGACTGTGGAGAAGTGACTTTTGATTTTGTACACCGCATACATTTGATTGACGACAAACCATTCACACACCTGTAAAGGAGAATGTCACCTGCCCATTACCACCATTTCCGTTGGCTTAACACCAGAACAGTGAAGGATGCACATCTGCTTCCTCATCAAGCAGACATCTTTGCAGCCATAGGAGGGAACACCCTGTTCAATACGATGGATTTGACTTCCAGTTTTTACAACATCCCTCTCTATGAGGATGACCAGAAGTACACCGCGTTTACAACTCTGGTAGGTCTTTACAAGTCTAACCGTTTACCACAAGGTTTATGCAATAGCCCAGCGTCCTTTATGCGCATGATGCTTGTACATTTTTGGAGATCAGAACATTATCAGTCTCCTGTGTTACCTGGATGACTTTCTAGTGTTCGCCCTGCGTGAAGAAGCAGCTCTCCAGAGAATGGAGATGGTCTTCAGTAAGCTACGGGAACACAATCTTAAACTGGCGCCAAAGAAGTGCTACTTGTTGTGCAGGTCAGTGAAGTTTCTTGGGCACATTGTCGTTCAAGAAGATGGGCGAACACCATGTCCAATGAAGATTAGATCTTTTCTGGGAATAGCAATATACTACCAGCATTTCATTGAAGGATGTTCAGCGATTGCAAAACCGCTGTTTGAACTGACTGCTGGACCAAGAAAAAAAAATAATGAAAGACAGGAAGAACCAAGTTTTAGATCCATCTGGACTTCAATCATCCATTTATCCTGTCCGTGGATGCTTCTTTTGATGGCCTTGGCACAGTATCATCTCAAGTCGCCAAAGGACGTTTGCCAGTTGATCCTTTAATTGTGCAGTCCAATTACCCAGTTCATCTGAGCTTTTGCTGTTAAAGTGGGCAGTATGTGAGACGTTTTGGCCACTGGTTGAAGGGGCACACGTTCTCAGCATGAACAGACAACAACCCGCTTAAGTACATTATCAGAAAGCCTAAATTGGATGCTTGTGAACACCTGTGGGTGGCAAAACTGGAATCTTACAAGTTCGACCTGAAGTACGTGCCCGGAACCAAGAATGTAGTAGCTGATTCTTTCGTGGTGAGCCATTTACAAAAGTGAACATAAGCCACGGCTTACCGGGGAATCATATAGAAACTTGTTGAAGGAAGCATCCCAAGTCAGTAAAGATTGTGTGCATAATATGTTTAAGTGCTCCAATTACAACCAAGAGTATGAGTTGCCCGGTGTAATGTGCAAGGTATATTTGTATTTGGACTAGTTAAAGGGTACATAATGACCTTTTTATTTTATTGTGTTACATGTTCCCATGTATTGCTACAACTGTTTTATTATGTTACAGTGATAAAATACCTTTGATTAGGAGCTGTGTTACCAGCTTGTGTTTTGTGGAATTAGCTTTGAAGTGACGCACCTGTATTTCTCTGCACTGTACTGCATTCTCTTTTATTGATGTGACAATATAGGAGGCTGTGTGGTCCAGTGGTTAAAGAAATGGGCTTGTAACTAGCAGGTCCCTGGTTCAAATCCCAACTCAGCCACTGATTCATTGTGTGACACTGAGCAAGTCAATTAACCTCCTTGTGTTCCGGTGACGTTTCAGGTCAGCAATCAGAAGCTCAAAGGAACCACATGTTTTTTTGTTAGTTCCTGTACTTGCAACCATCTTGTATCTCAAACTGCGTTGAGTCTGGTTGAGTTGGTGTTTCAGAGAAACGAGTTCAGCTAATTTTCGATTGATCCGCTTATGTAAAATATTATTTTTTGACTATTTTATTTTTTATATGTGATCTAAATTTATTTGTCTACCATCCCCATGGTTAAAGAAAAGAGCTTACGGCCAGGAGGTCCCAGGTTCATATCTCCTTGTGCTCCGTGTTTCGGGTGAGGCGTTGCTATAAGTGACTCTGCAGCTGATGCATAGTTCACACACCCTAGTCTCTGTAGGTCGCCTTGGATAAAGGCGTCTGCTAAATAAACACTGTTTCTAAATGCAGGAATTATGCTAGGAAATATCTGTAGTATTTTGTATTTAATTATATCCTGATCTAACTATCACTGACACTGTTATCTGCTCCGTTATTGAATCGTATTTTATCATACTTGTACTTGCTAGAACCAAAGTCATTGTATTTATCTTGTTCTTAATTGTATTATTACTTGTACTGTGATTCTTGAAATGTATTTTTGTTTACGACTGTAAGTCGCCCTGGATAAGGGCGTCTGCTAAGAAATAAATAATAATAATAATAAATGATACCATTGAGATGCATCTCATTCTCCACCTGGTCTGAGCCACGTGTTAATTATGATGGCACAATACAGATTTATGAATCAGATGAATAATATGCTAATGAGAAAATTGGTCTCTAAGGGCAGGTTATTCTAACGTCGCGATGAGTGATGTTTTTAAATGGCGTTTATGAATCATCTGATGAAATACTGGCATGTTAAACACTATTACTGGCACACTAAAGGTAAGTTTTATGCATAAGGGCCGCAGTGTTGTAAACAAAACTTTTATAAATGTTTACAAACTACGTTTTAACCGTTAAACTAATCTGTATGTTTTTTGCCAGTTCCATTGCCCGGGTGAGGTCAATAACACATACTGTACATAAAAAATTTAAACAAACTAAACTGTCCAGTATAAAACAGAACTGATAAATAACATTAAAAGTGACAGAGCAACTTATTCAACAAATCCACACTTCCAAATAAGAGCTAAAATAAATCTGTTAACATCATGAAACCTTTCAAACTAAAAAAAAATACATAGCTATAGCTTCATATAAGAAAGCTAGAATATCATGCATGAATTATGTTTCTATTTAGTCTGTGATTACTTACTGAACAGACATGATGTCTATTTTTGTCCCATTGATATTGTCTCAAATATCTTAAATATAAATCATGGACCTTTTGCTTCTGGCACAAACTAATATTCATAATATGAAATGTAGAAATGTATATTCCAAGTTAATTTACTGTTGTCCTTAAACTCAACCTCACAAGCTTTTTGCAGTGTAACATGTCTCCCAGTACTTGCTTCTAGGCACCTGTAATCATTTTTTTTTATTCAGTAAGCAGACTGTACAGACTGAAATAACATAACAATATAATTAAGATCAATTATATATCACGAAGCAGTACAGTTTACAGCAACCTTATCATTAATAAATGTTAACATGAATATGTTTCAAATAAGCAATAGGATCTGAGAACATATTTTATTTAAATGATCATCAAACTTTATTTCTCAGACTTCTAAGGGTAAAATTCAGAGTATGAAACAGTGAATTGACTATCACAATAATGCTAGAAGGCTGGAGACTAGCGATTTACATGTTCATGTTGTACAGCAGTATTTTAATTGTGCAGAAATAAAGCATAGGGTTTTGCAACCAGCTGCTTGTGCATATCATGATCGTTTAGTACAGCCCAAAGCATGACATTAGCTGTTAACACTCACCAAAATGTCAGTGTCACAGTTTTTTTATCCTATGTTAAAGATTACAGAATTAAACTGGAAAGGTTTAGAGCACTGTCAAAATTACTTTCACATTCATCCTTATGTGATATTTGGTGTAATCACTGAATAATTAGTTGTCACTTATGGGAGATGAATACAAGAGCATCATGTTGAATTGTATGCATCATTATTATAAAAGGTATGCCTGTAATGTAATTGAGTTACAGCCTATGTATTAAAATATGTAACCTTTTTCAAGGGTTAAATATGTATTGCATACAGACTGAATATTATGTAAGTGAAAAAAAAAAAATTAAAAGAATGTGAACTCTAGTCCGACTCCATTCAAATATGTCCATGCATTAGCAAATGGAATAAAAAAGTGGCCACTCATTTGCATCCATTTGGTACAAAATACAGGTCAATACAATACAGTCCAGTGCAGCCCAACATAAAATATATAATATTAAATATACTTAAAGGCAATGAATGACCAATTTTTTTTATTTCTTTTCCATTTTTATTTAGAATACCAAAGCACCTTAAAGGGAAGCCCTTAGTTTTTTTTTCAGTTTTCAGTAGGTGTCTTCACAAGCAGGTGACTAGCTTGGCTTTCTAAAACAATGTAGGAGAGAATTACAGGTTGTGCCACAAAAAATGTTAAACAGATGTCTAGGTGTAACAGGTGAGACTCATTCTCACCTTAATTAGTTCAATTAATGCTTGTTGCTACTCGCAGCGCATATAAACTGGTGTCCCGGCTAGGTCGGAAAAAGCATTCATTTTGCCGCAAGCCGGGGTTGCTAGCTGACTGTAAAGCGAGTTTTACCTGTGTGGAGGTATGTTCCGATGTGTCAGTGCAATGTTTGTTTATAGGCTGTGTGTTCCAGTGGTTAAAGAAAAGGGCTTGTAACCAGGAGGTCCCCGGTTCAAATCCCACCTCAGCCACTGACTCATTGTGTGACCCTGAGCAAGTCACTTAACCTCCTTGTGCTCCGTCTTTCGGGTGAGATGCACTTGTAAGTGACTCTGCAGCTGATGCATAGTTCACACACCCTAGTCTCTGTAAGTCGCCTTGGATAAAGGCGTCTGCTAAATAAACAAATAATAATATATATATTTTTTCATTCTTGCTTACCATGGTAACTTACCGCTATGCTGTTATTTATAGGTCCAACTGTGCAGGATGCCTCCATTGTTGCTGTGCTTCGAGGTAATGTCAACCTACGTTTTATATAGGGGTTTGTAGGGTAAGCTTTGTGCTGCCCGAGGTAACACTGTTAAGAATTCTACTATGTATAGCGGTGAAGTTGTAGGATGAGTGAAACTCCCTGGGGTAATCTGTTTTTAACTATTGTGTTGCTGACATTGTGAGTAATTATTGTTCTTTGTAATTTCAGACTGAAAAATTGTCATCTGCTGTTTCTTTTGGTTTTATTTTTATATGTTTCCTTTATCTTTTTGTATTGGTATATGCAAGGAGGGGGTGTTCTGTACTACTACCATGTATCTATTGGTCTGAGTCCCTTGTTGTCACACGGTGAACGGGTGGTTGGGTTTTCTTTTATTTATTCATGGTTGCTTTTATTTTGATTATTTGGTTTGCATTAATTGTTTCACTTTTCCATTATCACGTTTTGTTGGCACATTTTTTATTTTCTTATTTTCGAGTGGTTTTATTTTTGTTTTAGTCTATTTGCACTGGTAACCCCTGTCCGCCTTGTGGCACTTGATACCCAACCATTAATAACCTAGTTCTTGTGGCACCTGAGATTTAACTATTATAACTTTATCTCCTTGAATCTAGGCTGTTTGGGTGACCTCCCGGTGGCATATTGTTGTATTACATCTGTAAAATTCCTATATATTTTACAGTATTCATTTGCTTGCAATCTTTATTTTTTAAATAATTTGTTCCTACAATAAATTATTACTTTTTAAATTATTAGTTTTGCTCATGTCTCTGCTTATTTTCATTTAATTGAAAGGGGTCTGCATTTGGGGAACTTGGCTTTGCTCACTATAAGTGTTCATAAAACTATTTCTTTGGGCGAAATTCCCAAGGTGGCGCAGTCAAATAAAACAGTTAACTATATAGTGTAATAGTCACATAGGTAAGGTCAAACAAACCTATTTTCCAATCCAAAGTAAAAACATGAAATTGTAAAATTAACAAATGTCTAAAGGCAAAATATCAGTCAAAGGACTTATAAAATACTTTTAAAAGCTCATTCCAAGAAAAGAAAAACCTTCCATTTGTTTGAACATTTTACCAACAAGTAGCATACGTTTTAGAAAATGAAAATAAAACAGGAAAATGTCTTTTGGAAGAGATACGGCACGATCAACCAATCAGAAACGGTTCTAAATATATGTCATAAACAAAGACAACATTTGTAGTAAAGCTGTTTTTCATATTTCTTAAAATTGATGATTTCATAGTCACAAAGGATAAGATAACCATATTTCCATGAGTAATACTGCCTAAAATGACATGTTTCCCGCCTCTTTACCAGAGTTACAATGTACTACTGTTGCCAAAGGTCTTACATCTTCTATCAGATCTGGAAAATATGCCAAGCAAAACCAAGATCTAACAACCATGATTTAACCTTGGAGACTCAAAAAAGGAAATAAAGTATCTACAAATATTATTTGGAAAACATGAGCTTGATTGAACAGATTATGGACTTTGTTGTTACAGCAAAGGTTGAGATAAATCTAGCTAAATGTTATAAACTCTGGCTAAGATGGACAATATATTAAAATAATTTTATAAAACAAACTTGTCATGAATGACTTACGATTTTATGCTTGGGAGTCTCTGTTTTATTAAAAAGGAGTCAAAAATGTTTGAACAAGGTTGTCATTTCCCTTTGCTTTCAGGTTGCCTGTGCCTTTTCCATGCTCATATTTTTTGCCTGACTGCCTGTGGATAGTTTCAGTTTTCCAAGCTGAAGATAAGTCTTTGATTTTTTTTTTTTTTTCTGACACTAAGCAGTCGCGTGGGAGATTAAACGTTAAAAGTAAAATATATATGTGGGGGGGTTCATATAAAATATGGCATTGCTTTTCCTCATCTGTTTAATGTATTTTCTGGAAACCATGGATACTATTTAGTAAGATAAACAATGTGCCCATTTTACTCTCAAGAACTCTCAAGAAAATTACAGCATTTTTACAACACAAGTTTGTCCCATAGTAGGAATTAAGTTGGTACCAAGGATGGTGCCGTCCACTTTTCATATTACTTTAATTGCCAAGCTTTCCCTGCGTTTGATAGGTTTCTGTTGTTAAACAACACCCAGTGGGCTAAACTTGAATGGCACTGGTTACAAAAAGGCATCTTTTAGATATCAGTATAAAACTGCCACTCAATATATTTTCCAATAGTGACTGAAGTACATGCTGTGAGGTCATTTGAATTTTTCTAAATATATATATATATATATACAGTACTGTGCAAAAGTTTTAGGCAGGTGTGAAAAAATGCTGTAAAGTAAGAATGCTTTCAAAAATAGACATGTTAATAGTTTATATTTATCAATTAACAAAATGCAAAGTGAGTGAACAGAAGAAAAATCTACATCAAATCAATATTTGGTGTGACCACCCTTTGCCTTCAAAACAGCATCAATTCTTCTAGATACACTTGCACAAAGTCAGGGATTTTATAGGCATATAGTCAGGTGTATGATTAAACAATTATACCAAACAGGTGCTAATGATCATCAATTCAATATGTAGGTTGAAATACAATCATTAACTGAAACAGAAACAGCTGTGTAGGAGGAATAAAACTGGGTGAGGAACAGCCAAACTCAGCTAACAAGGTGAGGTTGCTGAAGACAGTTTACTGTCAAAAGTCATACACCATGGCAAGACTGAGCACAGCAACAAGACACAAGGTAGTTATACTGCATCAGCAAGGTCTCTCCCAGGCAGAAATTTCAAGGCAGACAGGGGTTTCCAGATGTGCTGTCCAAGCTCTTTTGAAGAAGCACAAAAGAAACGGGCAACGTTGAGGACCGTGAGCGCAGTGGTCGACCAAGAAACTTACTGCAGCAGATGAAAGACACATCATGCTTACTTCCCTCGCAATCGGAAGATGTCCAGCAGTGCCATCAGCTCAGAACTGGCAGAAAACAGTGGGACCCTGGTACACCCATCTACTGTCGGAGAAGTCTGGTCAGAAGTGGCCTTCATGGAAGACTTGCGGCCAAAAAGCCATACCTCCGGCGTGGAAACAAGGCCAGCGACTCAACTATGCACGAAAACACAGGAACTGGGGTGCAGAAAAATGGCAACAGGTGCTCTGGACTGATGAGTCAAAATTTGAAATATTTGGCTGTAGCAGAAGGCAGTTTGTTAGCCGAAGGGCTGGAGAAGCGTGCAGAATGAGTGTCTGCAGGCAACAGTGAAGCATGGTGGAGGTTCCTAACAAGTTTGGGGCTGCATTTCTGCAAATGGAGTTGGGGATGTGGTCAGAATTAATGGTCTCCTCAATGCTGAGAAGTACAGGCAGATACTTATCCATCATGCAATACCATCAGGGAGGCATTTGATTGGCCCCAAATTTATTCTGCAACATGACAACGACCCCAAACATACAGCGAAAGTCATTAAGAACTATCTTTAGCGTAAAGAAGAACAAGGAGTCCTGGAAGTGATGGTATGGCCCCACAGAGCCCTGATCTCAACATCATTGAGTCTGTCTGGGATTACATGAAGAGAGAGAAGCAACTGAGGCTGCTTAAATCCACAGAAGAACTGTGGTTAGTTCTCTAAGATGTTTGGGCCAACCTACCTGCCGAGTTCCTTCAAAAACTGTGTGCAAGTGTGCCTAGAAGAATTGATGCTTGATGCTGTTTTGAAGGCAAAGGGTGGTCACACCAAATATGGATTTGATGTAGATTTTTCTTCTGTTCACTCACTTTGCATTTAGTTAATTGATAAATATAATCTATTAACATGTCTATTTTTGAAAGCATTCTTACTTTACAACATTTTTCCACCTGCCTAAAACTTTTGCACGGTACTGTATATATATATATATATATATATATATATATATATATATATATATATATATATATATATACACACACACAGTATTGTGCAAAAGTTTTAGGCAGGTGTGAAAAATGCTGTAAATAAAATGCTTTCAAAATAGACATGTTAATAGTTTATATTTATCAATTAACAAAATGCAAAGTGAGTGAACAGAAAAAATCTACATCAAATCAATATTTGTGTGACCACCTTGCCTTCAAAACAGCATCAATTCTTCTAGGTAGACTTGCACAGTTTTTGAAGGAACTTCGGTAGTGTTGGCCCAAACATCTTGGAGAACTAACCACAGTTCTTCTGTGGATTTAGGCAGCCTCAGTTGCTTCTCCCTCTTCATGTAATCCCAGACAGACTCGATGATGTTGAGATCAGGGCTCTGTGGGGGCCATACCATCACTTCCAGGACTCCTTGTTCTTCTTTACGCTGAAGATAGTTCTTAATGACTTTCGCTGTATGTTTGGGGTCGTTGTCATGCTGCAGAATAAATTTGGGGCCAATCAGATGCCTCCCTGATAGTATTGCATGATGGATAAGTATCTGCCTGTACTTCTCAGCATTGTGGAGACAATTAATTCTGACCAAATCCCCAACTCCATTTGCAGAAATGCAGCCCCAAACTTGCAAGGAACCTCCACCATGCTTCACTGTTGCCTGCAGACACTCATTCATGACGCTCTCCAGCCCTTCGGCGAACAAACTGCCTTCTGCTACAGCCAAATATTTCAAATTTTGACTCATCAGTCCAGAGCACCTGCTGCCATTTTTCTGCACCCCAGTTCCTGTGTTTTCGTGCATGGTTGAGTCGCTGGCCTTGTTTCCACGTCGGAGGTATGGCTTTTTGGCCTCAAGTCTTCCATGAAGGCCACTTCTGACCAGACTTCTCCGGACAGTAGATGGGTGTACCAGGGTCCCACTGTTTTCTGCCAGTTCTGAGCTGATGGCACTGCTGGACATCTTCCGATTGCGAAGGGAAGTAAGCATGATGTGTCTTTCATCTGCTGCAGTAAGTTTCCTTGGCCGACCGCTGCGTCTATTATTATTATTTTATTATTTGTTTACTTAGCAGATGCCTTTATCCAAGGCGACTTGCAGAGATTAGGGTGTGTGAACTATGCATCAGCTGCAGAGTCACTTACAATTACATCTCACACGAAAGACGGAGCACAAGGAGGTGAAGTGACTTGCTCAGGGTCACACAATGAGTCAGTGGCTGAGGTGGGACTTGAACCGGGGACCTCCTGGTTACAAGCCCTTTTCTTTAACCACTGGACCACACAGCCTCCTACGGTCCTCAATGTTGCCCGTTTCTTTGAGCTTCTTCAAAAGAGCTTGGACAGCATATCTGGAAACCCCTGTCTGCCTTGAAATTTCTGCCTGGGAGAGACCTTGCTGATGCAGTATAACTACCTTGTGTCTTGTTGCTGTGCTCAGTCTTGCCATGGTGTATGACTTTTGACAGTAAACTGTCTTCAGCAACCTCACCTTGTTAGCTGAGTTTGGCTGTTCCTCACCCAGTTTTATTCCTCCTACACAGCTGTTTCTGTTTCAGTTAATGATTGTGTTTCAACCTACATATTGAATTGATGATCATTAGCACCTGTTTGGTATAATTGTTTAATCATACACCTGACTATATGCCTACAAAATCCTGACTTTGTGCAAGTGTACCTAGAAGAATTGATGCTTGATGCTGTTTTGAAGGCAAAGGGTGGTCACACCAAATATGGATTTGATTTAGATTTTTCTTCTGTTCACTCACTTTGCATTTAGTTAATTGATAAATATAATCTATTAACATGTCTATTTTTGAAAGCATTCTTACTTCACAGCATTTTTTCACACCTGCCTAAAACTTATATACATATATATATATATATATATATATATATATATATATATATATATATATCTATGTTGGTCTCCTGGGCAATATGACTGCAATATGAAAGCATTCTTACTTTACAGCATTTTTCACACCTGCCTAAAACTTTTGCACAGTACTGTATATATATATATATATATATATATATATATATATATATATATATATATATACATTTAGAGTGACCAGTTATAATTTGTATTTATTTTCCCACCATTTGGAATGTCCAATTATGTATTTTCTCCTCAGCCTTCTAATTAAAGCTACAGTACCACATTAGCTGCGCAGTACACAACAGAATAAAATAACACATCCAATAGCAACCTAAATATTCTACATTTGTCTAATTCTAACAGATAATAACATTAATAACTAAATAAACGTGATCTATGGGTAAAATTGTACACAAGTTTTATTTTGTTTTTTTTAGTTTTACCTAAGATTTCGAATTGAACTACAGCTAACTACTTAAACTAACTTCTTCATTTTCATATAATAATACATACATAAGTCAGATATGCTTTCAAATAAAACTTGGTTGCAATGTATTTTTTTACATATTTATTTTATTTCCATTGTAGCATAGTTTGACACATGTGGGGCTACTCTGAGAATATTTCAAACTATTGTATTTTTGGAATGCATTTTCTGTTGTTCTGGCCAGGTTACAATATTTCAATCAAATCAATCAATCAATCAATCAATCAATGCATTTTTATATAATGCCTTTCATGGCAATGCCATCCTAAAGTGCTTTACAGAAAGAATAAATACAAAGTAAGTAAATAAAATACAAAGTACAATGTCATAACTCAAATAAAAACATGATTACAAACATTACAAAACAATGTACATAAAAAAGTAAAAAAAAAAAAAAATCTCCCTATTACCAAAAGCTAGGAGAAACAAATGTGTTTTTAGCAGTGCTTTACATTTCTTAAGAGAATGAGAGCCTCTAACCACTAGTGGCAACAAGTGCCAAAGTTTAGGAGCACTACTGGAGAGACTCCGACCTCCCAGTGTGACACACCTGGTCAAAGGAACAGCCAGCAGTTCTGAGCTTGAGGAGCACAGCTGACAAGTCTGATAAAGCCTTGAAGGTCAACAGAAGAATCTTACAAATAATCCAACATTTGGTATCCAATGTAAAGTTTCCAAGACAGATGTAATATGTTCAGTTTGTTTTGTACTTGTTAGTATTCTTGCAGCAGCAGCATTCTGGACCAGTTGTACTATTCAGATTATTTTATTAATGTTATTATTTGTTACATTTAAACACATGTAGAATATTTAGGTTGCTATTTGATGTGTTATTTTATTTGGTTGTGATGTGTACTGCACAGCTAATGTGGTAATGTAGCTTTAATTAGAAGACAGATGCGCACTGTGAAGTTGCTGCTCACTACTTGTGTTACTGTATGAACTTCTTTAGATGCAGTGAATTTTCTGCATTGCGATGGGGTCATTCGCAAGACAACCCCACCCCGAACACGAAAAGATTTCGGGGTTCTAAAAATTTTCATTAACTCCAACCCGATGGGGTCGAACCGATCTAGATGGGGGCATATTTTGGGTTGGGGTCCTAATACATACACTGTTCAATTATGACTGTATGTGTTTCCTGCAACTGTATGCATTATATTTATTTATGTAACTGAGTATCCATGCCAAAACTAAAATAAATGGAGTTTAAAAATGTAAATTCAGGAGACGGAATACTCTCAACCTTTACTTGTGATTGTTTTCATTTGTGCATGTCTGATCTCCATCCCTTCAATACAGCGTTGATTTACCCACAACTCTTAAATTTAAATGAGACATCTAAAATGCATTTTGAGCTATCTCTAAATTATTTTAAGATATCATGAAATAACTTCCTGTTCATTTAGAGATATCTCTAAATAACTTCTTGTTCATTTTGAGATATCTGTAATGGACAGGAAGTCCATTCAAAACAGAGCATTAGGGGGTGGCGCACAATTGGCCGAGCGTCGCCCGGGATGGGAGGGCTTAGGTCAGCCAGGGTGTCCTCGGTTCACCGCGCACCAGCGACCCCTGTAAATTGGCTGGGCACCTGCATGCTTGCCTGTAAGCTGCCCAGAGCTACGTTGTCCTCCGATGCTATAGCTCTGGGTTGGTTGCATTTCGGGGCTGCAGAGTGAAAAAAAGCAGTTGGCTGATGGCACACACTTCGGAATACAGTGTGTGTTTGTCTTCGCCACTCGCGAGTCAGAGCAGGGGTGGTAGCAGTGAACTGAGCTTAAAAATACAATTATATATATCAAATTGGGAGAAAAATGGGGTAAAATAAATTGCTGATTACTAAATAAAAAAAACAAAAATAAACAAAGAGGACATATGAAAGAAAACACAACTCATAGAGCCAAAAATAAACAAAAAGAACATCTGAAAACACAGCTCACAGAGCCAAAATAAACAGCTGAACCAAAATAAATCACGAACACAAAACTTTTTTCTAAATCTTTCTCCGGCTGTGTCTCGCATACCTCCTCTCTCTACACCCACCCATTCAGCAAACCAAGATATATACAGTGTATATATATATATATATATATATATATATATATATATATATATATATATATATATATATATATATAAGACAAATAAACAAACTGGACAGACAAGTCTTGCAACAATGCAATTGTCCGGGTCGTTACAATATATATATATAGAATAAAAGTCACTTTATAAACCCAGTACAATAGGCTGGAAATTAATGTGGCATTAACTAAAGCATCAACAAAAAAGGTATTACAAAAAAGGGTCTTTGTTTCATGACCCTATCATTTCGGGAGCTTAAAACATGCTTATGATTGGCAAGGTTCCCTAAACTAAATCTTAAAGCACTGCAGGCAGGAATAGCTCACTGCCAAAATAAAAAAATCATAGCAAAATAGGAGACTTTTATAGGTAAGGAAAATCAAAAGACACAGGTGAGTTTTGCTAAGTTAAACAGACAGAATGTGAGACCTTTAAACAGCTGCAGACTATTAAGCCAATTAAAGTCAGCAGGCAAGTACTCAAAGTTGTTTGGAGGTGCACAGTAGTTGGTTACATTTTTCTCATCCAAAACTCAGAATCTAGTGTTGCTTTTTTATTTTTGGATTTTGTACAATGAATAAATGTGCCATTTTGAGAAAAATAAATATGTATTAAACAAATAAGATCCAAAGTTTACAGTTTACAATTTTGCTATGAAGACTGATGTTTAATTACCATTGGACACTTAATAAAGTCTAAAGCCTGGTAGATAAATTAATGGTTATATTTGAATTTCCAGTTCCAAAGTAATCTGAACTTCAAGAATGTCTACAAAAACACACAAAAAAAAACAGTACATAAATAAGGAAGAAGGGGCTCAATAGTCATCTACTTAAGCTGTTGAAATGGGCAAAAAGATTTTAAAGCCTTGTGACAATAAAGAATGAAACTTGATTATAAATCTCCCTCCAGACCTGTGAGGTTGCTGCGTAAAGGGAACAGAGTGCCCCGGACTGGATGGTCAGACAATTCATTCCAAGGGTTAGGTGGAAGTCTGCCATATAGAAAGGGGGTGGAGCTACGGTAGACCAAGTCATCGCTCCAGAGGGAAAGCAATTGGCAACCGCAGATTGGAGGAGAAACAGTTGCACTCGCTAACCAATGGGGTGTGACTGACGGCACAAAAGGGGGCATGGCTAGGTGATATGTTCTTTTGTAATTGTTAAGAGAGAACCGCTGAAGGACAAGTGTAAAAATAACCATGAGTGTTTTGTTTGTTTGTATCGTCTAATTGTACTGTTTGTTATTTATTAGACGGGTAACACGATCCGGAGCTGTCGCTACAGGCCAGCACAAAACTGGACAACACCACCACTGTGCACGAGTAAACTGTATTTCACCACGAGCACTACAGCACTCACTCTTGACTTGTGACCATGTCTGTGTTTTGTGTGTGTGTTTAATACCATGTTTATTATTTCAGGACTGAACCCTATGTTTATTGAATGGTGCAATACACATCGTTGTGTATTGCCAACCCTCCATTTCTTTACTGTTTGTCATCAGACTTTGGATTATAAATAAATCACCATTTTACCAGTACTTTGTTGTTTGTCATTGTCTTGAGCACTGCATCACCTCTACACCTGCGCACTGCAAACCACTTTGCCACAAGCCTTTACAAAGCAATGTCCACTTGATGCCCCCTCTCCATTATATCATATGTTATAATACTGTAAATAGATCGATTTCATTTCTTATTACAATTGTCATTTATAGTATTGTTTACACTATTAAAGATAAGGTTTATCAAATTAGATACAATTATATTTAAAATTAAGCATTTTAATCACACATAAAGCCCTGGATCAATCATGGTGGATTGATAAAGACAAATACAAATGGGCAAATTAAATGGACCCAAAGGAGCCCATGGGCATTTTGCAACTACAGGCTAACTTCACTATAGCAAACCCCCCTGGGACCTGGAGAAATTGTTTGTTATATCAGGGTGTTCACTATAATAGGGTTTGGCATTTTTCTGTATCAGAATAATGACAAAACAGCAAATTTGAATTGAACATCATTATATAGCATTTTTATGAAGATTCCTTCACATTGATCAATATTTAAACAGTATTATGACAAGGTACTCATGTTACATGTGTGGGTAACCGTATTACAAGACAGAGGATTTGGAGTTGAAACGCCGGCGCAGGATTTATTAAACACAAAACAAAAAGTAAACAAACGGGTCATGTCACGCTACCAACGATGGTTACGCACAAAGGACACGTACAAGACAGGCAGACAGCAAGTCTGAATCGAGCGCCCGTCTGTAAACAATCATTTGATCAAACGTAACTCCAAAAAGCACACAAAACAAACCCGATTCCACATATAAATTACACCAACACTAATTCCCCCGTGTTATATTTAAAAGAAAACCGTAATGAAAAAAGAAAGAATGTACACTTACATGCTGAATACAGTAATTACATGTCTTTTCTCTTGAAAAAGCTATCCAGCGTGGATTGTTCCTCACCCCCATTGTCTGGTTGCAGTTTGTGTGAAGATGACTGACAGGTAACAATTGCATTCGTCATGCATGATTCGTACTACAATAGGTAATCTTTGAATTAGTCAACCATGGTCTTTGTTTTCACTGAGAGAATAACACACTTGACACTGGAGAAAGTTCAGTGTCAGTCAGTCAGTACTGAGATCGTTGTTTCCAGGTGGATCCTCTACGTGATCGTTCTAGTAGGGATAATTTGCATTGAAAAAATCGGTTCTTGCCGTTTGGATCGTGAAAAATGGGTGTTCGTTATAAGAAGGGTTCATTATAGTGAAGTTGGCCTGTATTTGTTTATTGTTTGTATCTTTTAAATGTTGATGAATAAAGTGATCATCAGAGATAAAGGACAACTAACACAGCTATTAAGTAGACACTAGGGTGGTGCTATGTTTGCAAGAGGTGAAAAGGAAACTGAAAAGTTTTTTATTTTTCAAATCATTCAGATATATCTTTTAAAACCCTAAAAGAATGGCACATTCAGCTAATAAATTGACTGTTATGTTTTAAGTGAAAAAGCAAACATTTCATTGGCCAAGTGCCTTATGGTCCTTCAAGCTATTTCTTCTGGGCTGTGTTCTTGTGTCTCCTGTACTCTTTAATGAAAACTCTGTTTAATATTGGATCTTTATATTGCCATCAGCATTAAGTAAAGGGAATTTGTTGAAAAGGTTAGTAAGGTAGCTGTTTACATGTAAAAGAAGCTGTTACCTATAATTTTAGTTTACAAAGTCCAAAATATATTTATCTAAAGTTGCTGTCTGAGCATTCAAGCATATAGTCCGAAGTATAATTCCTAGGCCTGAGAAGCATGGGAACTGGGAACATTTAATTCTGCTATGGCTGCTGTAGCAGCTATATTCCATGCATACAGTCTGGTTAAATGTGTTATATCAGTAATGTGGTTACTACTGGTGCCCCAAAGGCAGCATTTTTAATTGTTTACTGATAAGGGCAATTGACAGGACAATACACCGTGGCTTGTCCATGTTACAAATGGGCTGTAATATTTTCCCAACCTTCATGAACTTCCTCTGACTTCAATGACAGAATGTGAAATCTCAGTTCAACAAGAAGCATTGTCGTCCACACCAAATGTGTTCCATGTGTGTTATAATTTAATTTTATGACAGCATTTGCTGTACATAAATACAATAATGTTATTCATTTGGAAACTTTATCAGACTTAATGTGTTCCATGGGGCAACTCTGTTTTGGTATGCAGAAATAGGTGATAAATTTAGAGAATAAAGGTTATAATAAATCATTCTGTTTATTTTTTACTTCCTCAATAAATCTACAAATAAAGTGGATGGTTGATAGTGAATAAAGAAGATGTATTGTTCATAATTTATTTGATCTAAATTAACTTCCTTATTAAAAAAGGTGTTTGGGAGACTGACATTAAATGAAACATTAACTGTATTTTTTTTTATTTTTTACTCTTGTTACACTGGGGCATTGAGATACTACTGGCCTCTAAAGTCACAAGATCTAAACCCCTTGGATTATTCCATCTGGAACCTATTAGAGAAAATAATCAATCATAAAAATTCAAAAACACCACCTGGCTTTAAAGACTGTATTATTTTTGAAATACTGTAAACATCAGTAACAAACCTGCAGTGAGGATCGTTCTGATGCTGAGAATTCACCTCTTCACAGTTGGGTGCATACAAGCCAATAACCAGGGGCAGCTATTACTGGGGCCATGAAAAGGTCCTGAACTTTAAGAGGTCCCAGACATAAATGAATCCATTTTGTGAAGAATTGTGGGAAGGACAGAATAAATCTGAAAACCAAAAAGGTTAGCAGTACCCTGCTTTCATACACTTGATGCTAAGATTGAACCTGGATAAAAAGCTTCAGTTCTCTTATTTCATCTAACAGACTACACTTAGGATCTCAGAATAAAATAGCACAGTAAGCAGTTCAAGATGAGGCCTATGAATGGAAGATGCTTTGATAAACAGACCTTGCCACAGATAAAGAGTCCTCAGTTTAGCCAGAAGTGCTATGCAAAAGTTTGTACATCCACGGTATGAATATAGCTTGCCTAGAGATAAGTTGTCTGAAATGGGTGGGGGATAAATCAAGATGTTTGAGTACATAAAGAGTTATGTAACAAAGCACATGGGTGGCAGTGATTTGTCAGCTGGTCAGAGAGGTGCATGGAATTTCTGGTGGTTTACCAACAATTGGAGGCTGTGTGGTCCAGTGGTTAAAGAAAAGCACTTGCAACCAGGAGGTCGCCGGTTCAAATCCCACCTCAGCCACTGACTCATTGTGTGACCCTGAGCAAGTCACTTAAACCTCCTTGTGCTCCGTCTTTCGGGTGAGACGTAGTTGTAAGTGACTCTGTAGCTGATGCGTAGTTCACACACCCTAGTCTCTGTAAGTCGCCTTGGATAAAGGTGTCTGCTAAATAAACAAATAATAATAACAAAAGTAAGGGTGCAATCTCCTGGGTTGGACAAGGAATGCAAGGATCCTTTTTTTATTTTTTTTTATAGTAAGAAGACCAGCATTGTGGTGAATAGGTTTGACCTTTTTAAATGATTAGTTAATTAGGTGTCAGTGCTTTTTGGGGACTGTTCAAGAAAGCAACAGAAGAGGTGATTACCATCTGAATACCCCAATGGAATTGTTAGGCAATATATCAAAAGATGAAACCAATGCCAGCCTGTGCAGTTAGTAAATTAAAGTATACTGATTGGAAGGAAATCACAAATGAGTGGCAGATTTAAAATATACTTATTATTTCTCTCGTGTTTAATTTATTAGATGCCTCAGATTTAAAAATATCAAAGCATGAAAATCATTCAGCACTGAAATCTGACATGAAATGACTATTTGATGCAGTGCACTCTACTCTATACTAATTTGAGTATCTTAGTTTATTTTTGCTATTCCATATTGAAAAACCAGAATGACTGATGTCAATGGAAGAGTAGTGTCTAGTTATCCTAAAATGTATAATAAAGTCGTGGTGGTGTTACTGAAAGGAATCTACATAATACAGCTTTTGTATAAAGGTATATTACTTATACCTAAGGCTTCAGATTTTTTGTTTTAACCAATAAAACACCCACAATACAAAAAATAAATAAATCTGTGTATAGCCAATAAACCCCTTTTCCATTAGAAAAAAACTACTACAAAAAGAAAAAAACTATTACTTTAAACCCACCCCAACTACTGAGTGGCAGCACATTTACTATAGATTACAATTAGGAATGGAGGCTTATTCGCAGGATTTAAAGCTGTATTAGAGTTAAGATACAGATTGTAAATTGTGGCGAAATGTAAAAAAATGCCTACACACAAAAACCCCAGAATAATGTGCCCGTGACCATAAGGATTTAGTTGTGGATGACAGCAAAAGAAAGAAGGTACAACTTAAGTACTGTCGAGTTACTACTATACATATTTTGACTGAAAAAAACTGCCAAGCATTTTGGAAAGTAACCAAAAACAATCATTTCATACAGTACATAAAAAGCGAAAGCCCCGAAAAAAACTCGAAAATAGCTAAAAATAAACACAGAAAAACAAAAGACCTACTTATACCCCAACCCCGTGTGCACTATTGAAGCATGAAAGTATGAAACTGAAAATTCTGCAAGAGAGAGCAAGTTCCTTGATTGGTTTAACGATCGCGGAATTCTGGAGAGACTAACTATAGAATGCTTCATTAAAGGACACCACAGACATCTCTTTGATATTTTCTTTAAATAAACATAGGTAAAAAAGATTGCTCCGTCTTTTGGGGGAGACATAGTTGTAAGTGACTCTGCAGCTGATGCACAGTTCACACACCCTAGTCTCTGTAAGTCACCTTGGATAAAGGTGTCTGCTAAATAAACTAATAATAATAATAATAATACTATATTTAGGTAATGAAAGGTGTAATTATCATTGTTCTGCAAGCTGATCTTGCCATGAATGCATTATAAAAGGTAATAAAATAGGTGTGCAGATATAAAAACCTGATTAAACATATTAACATAATATTATTCAATGCAATTTCAGAAGCCAATAACCAATGAAATAAGCAGGGCAAGGGAGTGTCAA
This sequence comes from Acipenser oxyrinchus oxyrinchus, assembly GCA_030684275.1. NCBI lineage: Eukaryota > Metazoa > Chordata > Actinopteri > Acipenseriformes > Acipenseridae > Acipenser > Acipenser oxyrinchus. The sequence continues at coordinate 56,810,018 of CM060252.1, forward strand.
ATGCTTCAAAGCCCAACAACAAGCCTTGTCAGTGGGGGTTGTGCAAAGAACCACACCAGAGCATGTCAAAGTATCAACACATATTTAACCGATATTTAATCAATCCCCTACTGTGGCGGCTTTTGAATAATGTATGGTCTTTTTTTGTAATGATTGCTTTCCTATTACAATATCTTATCTCACTTTGGAGATATTGTGAGGGAGAGGTTTTGTCTCACTGTCAGCAACGTTCCAAACCTGACATTATCTCTTTTGTAAAGCTGTCACCTTGTCGTTAATTGTTCTCTCTCACTATTGTTTGGAGTCTTAGCCATCTATTTTTATCACACCCCATCAGCTGTCTGAAGAAATGAATGCTGGTGGTAATAATGGTCTTGAAGGCAGGAAAGACACCAGGCCTTGCCAGTGAATAAGCCAGCCCCTGGTTTATCCCATATTTTAATTTATTGCTCTACATGGGTAAAAGTGATTGCAAGATCATTCTCGTTTCTGTGGTGTGGTAGGCACAACACTGCAGTGTTCTGAAGTCAGGCCTTCACACAGTGACTAAATTAAATCTGTCAGAGAACCAATCTTCTTTTTGTGTGAATTGATTTGTGTCAGTTTGGGGTCAAGTTTTTAATTTCAAATGACCGTGTGCTAAGAATGAAACCTTTTACAGAGTCAAGTAGCAGAAACAAAAGAGGCAATACAATTATAGAAAAATCCCATCTTACTATGACATCAGAAAATATCTTTTGAGATGTCAAAGTGATACAAGAATTGAAAAATAGCATATTGTAGTTAGTTACCATAATGTTTTTTTTTTTCATTTCATTTTTTTCATGTCACACAAAGTTATACACATACCTAGAGACATGCCTATCAAGTTTTGAATAAACATTAAAAGGACATTATGAACATCTGAATCTGGGGGTATATGGAAGCATCTGTCCGTCTGTCTATGTATGTCAAAGTTACATTTTTAATGTGCATACAGCTGCTATAATTCATGGTGATTATTTTCACGTTACTGATAGCTAATTGTGTATTTACAGCAGTGGCGGAAGCTGATTGGCTGACGGTACTGAAACGTTTTCTAATGTCACATATTTGTGTCAGATCAAAGTGAAGCATACTACAGGGTGTTGTGCATAGACATGAAAAAGGGACTGGTATTTTATTTTATACCACAATTCTACCTGCTTCTGTAATCTAGTGAAAGCATTTTCAAATGTTTCCTGTCAGTTCCCATTGGCTGCAGACTGGTATTTAAACTAGTCCCAGTTAGGATAGCGGACTTTCAGAAATCTCTTTTCACCTCACTATGAAGGAGGAATGGGTGTCAAAACCTGGAACAGCAAAAAAAGAAAAATTGTCAATTAAATTTTACTAAGAGGGAATATTGGATGGTATAGAAATTGTAAATGGGGATTATATATTAAAAAAAAACATAAACAATGTTATGCAATGACCAGTTACAGATTTAATTGGAAACTGATGAGATTGAATTTTATAGACTGGTTTCAAGGTTCATATAAAAATGTAGAATTAGAATGCTGATACCTGTGCTCACACAATTGGGTTAAATTTAGAGCATAAAAATTGTGTTTGAAAACAAGATCTAGTATATTAAACTTAGACCTCAGACACATCCTCATGGTTTTTCTTCATGTAAGACTATAAACTTTGACCAAAGTAAAAAAAAAAAAAAATTAAAACCCTAAGGAAATAGGATATAAACAACAGACTCATTTTCCCATAGTTGAACCCAACTTATTTGGATAATTTCTGCCAATAACGGAAGGCAGCTCATTTGGGTTGTTTATGATAGAAATTAAAATTCTCTGGGCCTCATTTACGAAAGGACACTAAATATTATGGTGCACCATAATTGCAATTAGTGTGCAGGTTCATGATCTCTGTATTTACTATTGCAATTTTAATCATTATCGCGCAAGATAGTGGGCATATTATGACACACACTGATTTTATTGTGCAACACTAAGGTAATCAGAATGAACATGTGATCTGTATGGTAATGCATGGTAACGTATTTAAATGAGGTACCCCGCGCTGAATAATGAGATGAGCTTTATTCACACTGTATTTACTAAAGGACGATAATCGTAGTGTGCACCTTAAAGTGAGCGATAATTAGTTAGTTTGGAAACCAGACTTTAACCATTAATAGGCACAATATTTAAACCTATTTTTCTGAGCTCTAATCTATCTGGCATCATGGAGGCATTACTTGCATTAATGTTTTCATATAGAGCAGTGAAAATTACCTGTAAATAACAGGTTATATTAAGTGTGAATACACGTGAATTACTGTTTGTGACAGGGTTGACAGAGTGGTGGCATCAGGTCAGATGCAGGAAGAAAAACAAACAGGAAAGTACTGCGGTGTAAAGGTGTGAAAATAAAAGTTTAAACAAAACACAAATCTCGAACACAAAACTTACTACATGTCAGGAAGGGCAATCACCTTCACTGTTCCTATAGGTTTAAGTTTCGTTTTGATTTCTCTCTCTCTCTCTCTCTTGCTCTCGTTCACTCCTCCAAACACCCACCCCGAGTGCAGAGAGCTGCAGGCTTATATGCAGGTAATTTTAACAAAATAATTACAAAAACTTAAACAATAATTCAATAAACGGCACCAGCCACATTCTCACGAGATGTCTGGCAGAAACGAGTTGCTACCACTGCATCTGCCAGACCACATCCAAACCAAACAATAACAAAGAAAACATTGTATTTTTAAATAACACAACATTGATTCAAATCAACAATAACACACTCGGCTATTTGCCGTCCTTTATATACATAATAAATAATAATAATAATAATAATAATAATAATAATAATAATACAAAACAAATATACTTTATAGGAGCAGGGCTTTGTCCTGCCCCCTTCTCATGTACAGGGCTCCTAGCCCTGTTACATAACCCCCCCGCCCCTTGTGCGCAGCACACTTGTCCCCAACGGCCACCTCCCCCCTTAGCCCCAGTCCCGGAAGAGGGGAAGCAAGTGGTCCATGGGGGAGGCCCTCCTTCTCCCATTGCTAAGGGAGGGTCAGTCCATAGTCCGGTGCCCTCTTGGCGGGACCGAGGCCTGGCGACAGGGGACCCAGGCATAGTGGATTGGGCGTCGGGAGCGCAGGCAGGCGAGCAGTCGGCTGCAGCCCTAGGCAGAGGTGCGAGCCCAGGGGGAGCGGAGCAGGAGAACAGTCGACCTCCTGTGCCTGACGGTGCCACGACCTAGGAATCAGGCCCAGCGACCAGAGGTCCAGACATGCAGCCTGGGTGTCTGGGAGCCCAGGTTGATGGAACCAACCCCCAGGGGCCAGGCTATGGCACAGGGGTGGTGGTCGGGGCTGTGGTGGAAGTGGTCTTCTCCCCTCCCTCCCTTCTTTGTAGCCGACAGCTCCCTCTTCTGGGGCTCCAATCACACTCACCCCTGCAATGAAACTGCTGCGGGAAGCTGGTCTCCTGACCTCCCGACCCCTTCTTTGTGGCGGCAGCTCCCCTTTTAGGGCTCCGGCCACAGTATTCCCTGCTACCATGAAGGGCTAACAGCAACACCAGGTGAAGCAGAGCTGGCAGCGTCCCCAGGAGAAGCAGAGCCGGCAGCAACCCCAAATAATGTGGTCTGGCAGATGCGATGGTTGCAGCCTTACGTAGCCAGAGGGGGAGGAGCCCCTGCCGCCTTCGCTGTCACAAGGAGAGGAGCAGGAGCTGCCTCTGCCTCCACCACCACCACTGGGAGAAGTGGAGCTCATGCTGCCGCTGTTGCCTCCCGAGGGTCTGCTGCACATTACAGCTACATTTAGTGCCCTTTTGTAAATGAGGCCCTATGTAGAATTGGGTGGCATGTTGTGCTTCTTAGGGCTAATGTGAAAGTGATCAACTAAGGAAAATAATGATGTGATCATCATTCCTTTTGAAGTCTGCAATTTAATAGCCATAGAGTGCTTAAAAATTAAATAAAGATTACGTATACAATTTTAAAAAGTCAGTTGCACGCCTTTAAATGTATTCAGAAGTGACTTAAGCAAGTTTTTGTTAATTACGTTATTTCTTTCAACTGCTGGAAATACAACATTAGACCTAGCAGTACCATGACAGTCACGTTATGCATAGAACCTTGTGCTAAAGAATATCCTAACCAGGTTTCTTCACAATTTGATATGTGGTTCTCTGCATTCTCTGTAAAATCTAAAATTTGCCTCTATTATAACTGTCACCTGGGATGCAGATGAAAAATAGTAGGGGTGACATCACCAGAAGTGGGTGAGGCTAAAACTACAAAAAGCGTTTCTGCTTTAATGTTTAATTAACAAGGATTTTCATTTTTAAGACCTAAATGAATGTGTTTTCTTATTTCTTTAATGTGTAATCTCTGAAGTACTTTTCTCCTCTATCTCTCATGGATTGGCTCTCTAGCTCTAATTTTGAGATTGACAGTCATTGCTGGCCAATTGTGACCAGGAGCCAAAAAAGATTGCAAGTAATTGGAATAAATTGCCAGAATCGTAAGGGATACCCCGAAGATCAGAGTAGTTGGCACTTCCCTAATAGATAGTGGGACCATTTTCACTCAGAATTGTGAGATTTGTTAATGATCTCTTAAAAAATAACTTTTATTAACAAGTAAAAATTAAGATTTGTTTTCAATTGTAAACTTGTGTGTTATTCAGGGGGCATGAACGAGGGCTCCTCCCCCTACTATATATATATGTATGTAAGCAATAAGGCACGACAGGGTGTGTGATATACTCTAATATTATCACACCCCAGGTGTGTTGCAAGCCACAAGGTGCCTGTAAAATGGGTTAACTAACTAAATTGAAAAAAGTTAAAACGTTTAATTAAAAAAAAAAATATTGAACATTATTCCACCTAAAACTGAGCTAAGAAAAAATAGTTCCATATAACTTAAAAAAAAAAAAATTAAACCAGAAATTAATTAATTAAAAAAAGAAGCGATTTATAGAGTTGTATTTAACATTTCCATTGAAAGTGCAGTTTTTCTGTATTTGATTTGTTATACTTGGTTTGTTCATTACATTTTAAAGTAAAACACTACTATACATTTTCATCATGACACAGCACAAATGAGTCTGCCTTTAAATCATGCAGACCTCACAAGACCTGCAACAGTATCAGGTGAGTGCTGTTTTTTTTTTTGTCCAGTTATCCGAGGTAGTAACATGTATCCATGCCAGATTTGTGCTACATGTGGCGAGAAAGACGTCATTTGCATGGAATACCCGGTTACTTATCAAACTGACTTTGTAGTTTAGGGCTGGACAATGTAGAGAACTAGGCCAGTGTTAAGAAACAATTTAAAACAATGCTGGACACAGCAGAAGAGATGATACCATCATACCTGGACAAATTTAAAAGGTGCGGCAGGAATTGTCGATATGCATTATAACGGCACGATACAGCTGTTTTAGTAAGAGTGACAGAGTTTCTTGTTTAAACCTGATTTTGAGGGGTATGTTTTCTCGGCCGTTTCAAAACTGATCAGGACGCCATTTGGCACGCTCGGTGTCTGTGTCACTGAGAATATTAAAACAAAAGAAAGTCTGTTTGGGCTTACATTCACTTCTCAGATAGTACACTGACCTTAGTTTGTAGATTGAAGTCCCAGAGACCAATTGGTCGCACACTCAAAAATAGGACAGGATTTACTGTAGTCTTTTCTTCATTTTATTAGTTAAAACATGTTTTTACTAAAACGAGCAAACAAACAAAAGAATAGTAAAACTACACGTTTCAACACAACAGGTCTTGGTTAGGTTCATAATAATTTCAATTACAGCTGTAGTTACTTATATACACATACCAATTCAATTAGATAATTCAATTATAATCAAGTCATTTAGCAATTTACGGACAACTCTAAATTGTGCAATTTCCATTAGTTCTCAACAATTGAGACTTTCAACTGTAATCACTTATACATACATAAACAATTAAAGTCTGACTACAAAATTAAGTTATTTAGCACTTTATAAAAATATCCACATTGTATACTTTTCATACAAAGATCAACATTTAGGTTAATCTACTTCTAATTAATGATGCAAAACTGTGATACAAATGTCTACTTCAGCAGATAGGGAGGATACAATCAACTTAGAAACTGAAAGAAGTACAATTCTTTAAACCATAATTTTTAATTCAGAAATATTGATTCAAATCCAATGTTTCATTTAGTCCGTAAGGTTGCATAGTTTTTAGTGTAAAAATCCAAAATGATTCTCTTCTTAACAGTTGTTTAATTACATTACCACCTCTAATATGAGCTGAAACTTTTTCAAATCGCTGCAAACTTGAAGCAGAGCCATGATTCATGGCTTTATCATGTCTTGCTATGGCATAATCCATATTGTTATTTCTGATTGCACATTTGTGTTGTGCTATGCATATTTTTAAATGTATTTTTGTTTGTCCTATATACGCTAGCCTACAAGGGCATTTAAGCATATAGAGTATATGACATGATTTGAATTACAATGAATGAAATCACAAATGTCATACTTTTGATCTGAATGTGTATGGTTAAAGAATTTTGTATTGTATGTATTGGAGCAATGAATACATCTCCCACAGCGATAATTCCCACGTAATTCTCTCGTTAGCCAATTTTCATTTGGTGCTGATGGTTTGTACATTGAATAGACTCCCTCCTCTGAAACTCCCTCCTCCCTCCTCCCTCCTCCCTCCTCTGAATCTCCCTCCTCCCTCCATCATGCTCCACGCTCCCTCATTTTTGCTGTTCTGTTTGGAGGAGATCACCAGTAAAGAACCATTTCCAACTTTTATGCGTTTTCATTGGTTAGATTAAATGCCAGTCATATTGCCCAGGAGACCAACATAGATTAATATATATATATATATATATATATATATATATATATATATATATATATATATATATATATATATATATATATATATATATACTAATTTTAGTGTATATTTCTAGGTTCAACAAGAATTTTTTAATCTTTTTTTGTTTATCGTGTTTGACTAAAAAAATCAGTCCTTACCACTTTAGCTCTCAGGAGGGAGTTTTAGGAGGGAGGAGGGAGATTCAGAGGAGGGAGTTACAGAGGAGGGAGCAGATAATGACTCCTTTTTGCCTGATGTAGGAAGATGAAAAGCTAAAAGCATTTTAGGGGATCAAATTGTCTGATGAATCAGTTAAATTGTTAAATGGATAGGTCTGTCAACACAATACTGCCATTGTCACAATGTTGAGACTAAAATGCACTTCATATAATGCCCCTACCACCAGATGGTATGTTTTGTGCATAAGCCCCACTATGTGATTGACATTCTCATGGAAATGCAGGCTCACACCAGTTTGTGTGTCTTATTGGTTGGACCAAACATGTTTTCCATTGCAGAAGTGTGTAAGAAATAATAAAAAAAATACTTTCAACCCCAAACTTTTGACAACTTTCATCTGTAGTAATGTAAACATCTATTTCCAAAACTAGACTGACTAAATTCCACAATTGAAAGCCACATCTCTGATCCAATCTAATCTTAGCCATTTCAAATCTATTTCCAAACTCTGTTTAGATGAGCATTTAAAGTATTCTTTACATTCAAAACTGTGGGATTGCTACCTGCATCCTTAAGAAATCACAAATAATGTCAATCCAGAACAGAGGCCAGTCTGTAAATAAAGTGTTGGGTTATGTGTCCTGTCAAATAAATGTGAAAATGTGGGTTTTGTGGCTGTGTTTGCACAGACACAGGTTTAGTTGGTTAATTAATTACTTGTTTAACTGTTTTATTAATTTAATTAGTGTCATCTGCCTGAAATTAGCAGGCAGGTATTTAAACAGGTCGCAATGAATATAAAGGACAAACAAAAAGACCAAAGTTTTGTGTGGGAAAAATAAAGAAAAGGTAATGTGGGAACCGTGGTATTATATCAATTGTAAAACCTTGTGTGATAGTGTTTTTGCTACTGGTAAACTGCTTAGCCAGCCGGTTTATAGTTTAGGGATTGTGAAGAAGAGTTTAGTTTAGCACTCCAGTGGGAGTTAAGGTTTTGTTTTTGGTTTATTTCTGTAAATAATAAAAGTGCTGGAAAAGTACAGTTCTGTGTCTGGGTCTTTTAATTGAAAGGGTGCAAACAAGCTGCATTGTTACAAATGTGTGTGTGTGTGTAAAAATATATATATATATATATATATATATATGCAAGTGTTCCTATAAAGTGAGGAATTCACAGCACTGTTGGTTGAAGCTCTTTAATAATCCATGTTTATTCAACCTAGCGAACTTTTTGGGTAATGACTGCACACCATGCCAAATGTGAGGTGGTTATATGATTTCTCTTGTAGTTTAGGTCTCTGGTTCTTAATTAAAAGGCTTCAAGTCACTGCGCAATTTAATCCTTTTATGCATCCAGTCAAATCTGCCTTGCCACTTATGGCTAGTAACAGGCATGTATCTGTCAAGTTCTTTTGATCCAGAACAGACTTCAAAAGAGTTATTTTTTTCTGTAATCCAAGAAAGGTGATGGAAAGAAAACACAGAAATGACATAAGTACATACCTGGCTTGCCTGGCCCAGGATACAGTTGTTTAAAAATATTCCTAGGTGTTCAAAAGCCCAAGTTCCCTTTGAACATCTAAATCTGGCAGCCACATAAGGGACTCATGCACAACGTCATGCAGCAGGAAGTAAAAGCTTGGGCCATATATAAAAGCCGGAAGCTAGTATGGTCTGAATGAACCTAAAAGCTGAATGGTCCATTATGGAAAGTTGCACTCCTATTTAATATATCATTATGTATTCCTGGCTGTCTAGCTACATTCCCAGAATGTTTATTTTGCTTCCATTTGACATCAAAAGAAAAATTAAAATGTATTTCCAATTCAGACAGTAATTAACCAGGGATTTTCCATTGAACAACACTAACGGTTGTTGGCTAAACATCTAACACTTTTGCTCTTTCTTCTCCATGAAGCCTATGAATAGTGGGGCATTTGCTTACGCTGGACATCTAATTAATCTACAATGAATCATGCAGTCTTGCACATTAGAAAGACCTTGATCGACTTCTCATTGATATGGTTGTCTACTAAGCCTTGACAAATATTTTATGAATTTTACTTAGGGTTAGTAATTATCAACTCTTTATATATGTGCATTTTTAACATTATAATCATTTCTGAGATCTATTCTAAGATAGATGGTACTTTTACCTTTTGACTTCATATTAGTGAGTAGAATTTCTCCTACCAGGAGAAATTTGTTTAGCACCCTTGAGTGGTTATTATTATTTTTAGGCTGTATCCATCCTACCTGGTAATCAAAGACACAGCCCAACAAACTCCCAACCCAAAGGTACCTGTGCAAGCCACAAAATATATTTGGGGAGATACGTTATTAAGAAACTCCCTTATACAATCTACAGCTTTTAATTACGGTGGAAAAATTGCAGTTAACAAATAATGAGAACACCTGTTTTATATAAAATGTGATGTTTCCCTCTTATTTACCTTTTCACTGCTCTTTATAATTCTGATATTGCAAAGTTCTATTTTTTATAGTTTGAAAAAAGGAGATTTGCAAGTAGTAAGCTACACCCACTGTTGCCATTACCTCCGTTATCACAGCATCCAAGCTTTTGATTTGTTTTGGGAATCATTACTTTGTGGCCATTTTCACTTGTTCCATTACTAGATATAGAACATTCTTAATTTTTCAAGTAACATGTACACTGCATTCTGCAAACTAAAAAAACTCAATTTAAACATGGTGTGCACTTTATTACCTGTCTCTGCCAATTAACTGGCATAAAACTTACAATAAAAATATTACATAGTCATATTACCTGCCAGGCACTTCTCATAACTGTATTTGCAGTTCTCGAATATTGCTTCATATAAATGATGTATTTATTCCACTTGGAAGTGAAAGAATGATAATGGCATGACATGCATTATCAATTATAATAATAACAATAATAATGGATAAAGTACAACAATTTTACATAAGGCTGTGAGTTTGCCAAGGGGTTATGGTAAAGCCAATTTATTTATCGATGTCGCCATAAACCTTAGATGGAATTATGGTGCACTCTTGTTACACTGACATGTCCTCAATATCTGATTAACAGCAACATCTGTTTCCATAGTGATACATGCATCCTACTTCACAGAAGTCTGCTTCTCAAGTATTGCACTTACTATTCAACTTATAATCGATTTAATTATCCAACGTTTTACCCTGCCTTTTATATTTTTGTAGTCTTTTGTAGACTAATCCTTTGAATAAACATTAGTCACTATGGTATAGAATCCTCAAGTGGCTTCACACCCTGTTTTTATTCTGTACCTTAAATTACTATAAACAGATATATTGCACAGTTATGTAACATACTAATCATACATCATAACAAAATGTATTTAGTTTGTTTATTTTGCAACATTTGTAGTGGTTTTACAATGTAAAACATTGCACTAAAACAGAAAATATCAGTATAACTTGTATAGCCCTATAATGATTTTCATGAAAAAAAAGAAAAATACGTTTTCAGGTTTCCCTTCTCAAATAAAAGGTGTAGTCCATTACAGTTGTTAAAAAGCAGGAACTAAAATCTTTTTTTTTTTTTTTTTTTTTAAATGGAGTGTGTGGTATAGACTAGTAGTGTAACAATTCCTTTACTTTATCATACATGTTTGTGTACTGGCAAAATCTGCATTTCTTTAGACCTTTCCATAGATAAAATTAAAATTTCTAATTATATAACTGAATACCATTTACTCTGAACAATACACAGGCAGTATATGGCACAATATACTGTAATTTGTTTCAACTTTCCAAAAACACTGCGATACAGTCAACCATACCCTGCACTATTTATCACTGCAACAAGAAAACAGTGTTGTTTTGTATGACACGTTTAAACTTTTATACTCTTATAAAGTGCGAACTGCCTGCTTCATCTTATTTTGGCTTCTGCGCGACACTCGTGTGTACCGCGTGAGAGAGACAGCGAGAATGAATTGTAACCAATAAGTGTGTGCACCACAGCACCAATAGAAACTTCTGGCAGTTGAAACACGCATATTTCTGCAGTTCTGTTGTGTGAACTGCGCAAATCTGTGCAAAACTTTGGAAATCTGCTTTACAAGAACGCACTCATTAATTTCCCTACTGCCGCTAAAGTGGCAGGGGTCATATGTGTTTTTCCACGGCTGTAAAACAAATCCTCTATATTTTTGGGAGTTTGTAAATGGCTGTTTTTTAGTTGTGAATTACGACGATACACCCCTTATCTGGAGCACTGTAACAGAATAATTGTATTCATACTTTAAAAAACTATATAACAGACGTGGCACCTCTTTGTAACGGACGTGGCACCTGCAGCTAAAAATTGCAAATGCAGTTATTTTAATTTGTAGTATATTGTTGCATGAAGCACTGAATTTAATTTATTTAGTATAGTTCAGTTCAATATAAGCCACAAAATCCATTGTAGCTGGATCAAAAGCACTGTCTGATGACGGACTCTGCAGGGAAAAGCGTTGGTGAATTTTCCAGAGGCCTTTGCCTTTATTGCAAAATCTGTTTGCCCAAATATCAACATTCTGCATGTTGATTCAAAGGAAGTTGAGGAAGCCAGAAAAGAGCTTTCCAAGCTTTCGTCTGATCACACACCTAAAACGATTCCTGGCACACGCAGCTTTCACTACTTCAGTCCTGTCTCAAACTCAACAACAAATCTTCAAGTCGCAGCAATAAGCCCATTCCTTCTTGAATACACTGTAGTCCTCAGAGAGAATACTGAGGTGCAGAAGAAGAAGAAAAAAAACCTCAGGACTACTCTCTGAAGAGCAGCAACAAAGTGATGCTGATCCACAGCCTCAAAATAGACCAATAGAAGTGCTGTAAGGGTTCGCTCATTTCTTTCCTCAAGAAATTACAAACTCTATGGAATCACACCCAGTGATGGAAATTGTTTATTTTGGGTTATAAGCAGCCAACTAGAGAGAATTGGACAGTTTTCTCTGAAGCCGAGCGAACTTCGCAATATGGTTTTCAAATTACCTGTCAGAACTGGCCAAAGAAGAAAATGATGCCCTACAACATTAAATGCCCTACAACATTACATGCCCGATAAACCCTTTGTCTATGTTGCTGATCTATGCAAAGATGGTACATATGAAGACCAGACATTAAACGGTGTGGCATCTGAGGATTGGAGGAGCGGATGCGCTTGTTAAACTAGGGGTCATGAGCGAGAATATAAATAGGGGTCAATGCTGACGTGATCTGTTCCTTGGTAAATGGTTAGAGACAACCTACAAGGAACCTGTGTTACTGTACTGTAAACCGAGAGTTTGTTTTGTCTGTTAGTGTTTGTTATAACTGTGTTTGTTTTAAACTAGACTTCCTATAACATGATCCGGAGCTGTAGCAGAAGCCAGCATAAACCCGGACATCACTTTCACCCCTGCATTTCACAGAGAACTGTAATACACCACTTGCACTTATTTCAATATCACTAGGAACTGTGTTTGTGTTTGGTGTTTAGTGTTGGTGTGTAAAACTGGACTTTTTGGTTGCGGGTCAAACCCGGGGATTTACAAATACCGAGTGATATTATTTACAGGTGATCGCCATAAGGCTCTGGACATTATTAATTAAAATTAATAAACACCCTTGCACCTGGAAATCATTGTCTGTCTGTTTTGTATCCGCTCTGCACTACACTCACCTGTATTCACCTACCACTTTGCCACAGTGACCCAGAGCAAGTCACTTAATGTCCTTGTGCTCCGTCTTTTGGGTGAGACGTAGTTGACTCTGCAGCTGATGCATAGTTCACACACCCTAGTCTCTGTAAGTCGCTTGGATAAAAGCGTCTGCTAAATAAACAAATAATAATAAATAATAATATCACATTATTTTTACATACAATTACCCATTTATACAACAACCCCTCGTGGGGATTTGGATGGGTCAGTCCAATCTACAACGGGATGAGATGGCAGAGCTGCATCCCATGGCACACCTTATGCATGCATGGCTGACTTAAGCCTTAAACGCATGAAATAAGAGAAATTAGGAAGGGAGTAGGTCTCCTTGAGGTCTGGGAATGTACGGAGACCTCCATTATCAAATATGTACCTAACAGTGGCAATACCTCGCATTGATCAGGCTGGATAAATAAAGGGTTGGTTTCCTGTCAAGAGGAAGTAGTTACATCAGACTGGAGAGAATTTATTAAATTTGTAAGGGCCCCCCAAATGTTTTTCAGTGCTTTTCCATGTTCTCAGTGAGTTAGCTATAATAGGACCAAATTTTAAATCAATATTTCTTGTAATCTGTGAGGTGATACCAAAGCTGCCTCCACAGAACGCCAGGGAACACGAGAGTCATGTTCCATCCAGGTTCTCAAAGCTTTAATTTGTAAAGCCCAGTAATAATACTTGAAATTAGAAAGACAGTCCACCTGACAATTTAGCTTGTTGAAGGATAGTTAACCGTACGCGAGGACACTATTTTGGAGGAGGAGCTACAGGCATATCAGGGCAGTTTTCTGATCCCTATGAAATGATCCACTTTTAATTGCAAAATATATGGAGTCCAGAAGCAAAGGGCATTCCAATTATTCTACTAATAGTTTGGGAGGAATGCCATCTAAGCCAGAGGCCTTACCTTTCTTCATTGATTTAATAGCCATTTTAAGTTAATCTAATGTTATTGGGGCATCAAGCTTTCTACTGTCTTCAGCTCCTAGTTTAGGAAGATCTAAATTATTTAAGAATGTTTTACAATTATCACGATCAATCTGTGTTTCAGATTTATAAAGATTATGATAAAATACTTGAAACGCAGCATTTACCTCCTCTGGCTTTGAAACTAAAACTTATTGCATTGATAGAGGCCAGAGATTCATTGTGTTTCAGTCTCAATGCCAGCAGCCTACTCAGTCTATCCCCTTGAAAATAATATTTCTGTCTAGTGCAGTGAATAATAAATTAATCTCTGGATAAAGACAATGCATTAAACTCACCCTTTAATACATTCAGTGTTTTAGCTCTATCCTCCAATAATTTTATTTTCCTTCTCCAACTCCAATAATTGTCTTTCTATGTCATTGATACATTTGTTCTGAGATTAATTTAAATATGAAAAGAAGGATGTGCAGTTACCTCTCAAGAAGCAGTTAGTAACCTCCCAGAGTGTCTGTGGATTCTCCGCAGAATCAGTGTTAAACTGAAGAAAATCAATCAATTTTGTTTTAAGTTGTGTTAAAAATGTTTAGTTTTGTAGCAGGGAAGTATTAAAGCACCATCTACTGGCTCTCAAGGTTTTATTGGTACAATTTAAAGTGTATAGCACCTGAGAAGGATCTGGTCATGCAATCGGAAGAATGGCAGTTTTAAACACAGAATTAGTAAGCTCTGAAGAAACAAAAATGTAATCAATCCAGGAATATGACTTATGTCTGGCAGAAAAAAACCTAAATCTTTAATATTAGTATTCCTTGTACATCATGCATCCATTATATTCAGGTCATTTATAGGATTGCACAGGCCCCGTGATGAAAGAGTTGTAGCAGGATCAGAAATAGATTTATCTAAACTGGGGTTGATTACAGTGTTAAAGTCCCATCCTATTACATCTGAATAATCTGAGAGACCAAGCATCACATCAGCAATCCCGGGAAAAAAATCAGCAGTATATTCGTTGGGGGCATAGATTGAACAGGATGCTATTTTAACATTATTTAAAGTGGTAAGCAAGTTTACAAAACGGCCCTCGTCATCACCTCCAAATCCGTAAATAGACAACTGTAATTTCCTATTCATGAGGATAAGTATACCTCTAGTTTTATTTGCAGCACAAGAGTATGCAGTAATTTTATAGAATTTATTTTGAAATCGATGTGTGTCACACGAGTAGGCGCACATGCTTCACTACATTTTTGGACAAGCCTTTGTGCTCCTCCCACCCCTCTCTCACCAGATTGAGGATGCCGCCAGGCTGTTGGCCGTACAAGAGCTTGAAGGGGGAGAACCCTGTTGAACTCTGCGGCACCTCTCTCACCATAAAAAAGAGGTATGGAAGATGCGTTGCCCAATGTTTTTGCTCTTGAATCACAAAACGTCTCAGCATCTGATTTAAAGTCTGATTGAAATGTTCCACCAAACAGTCTGTCTGTGGATGATAAACAGAGGTTCAGATGGGACGTATTTTGAGTATTTTGTATACTTGCTGTAATCTTTGAGACAAGAAGTTCTTTCCATGATCAGTCAATAATATCTCTTTGGGGATCCCTACTCTGGCTATAATCTGCACTAGTTCTTTGGCTACTGCAGCTGCACTAGTGGACCTCAATGGAACTGCCTCCGGGTATTGCGTTGCATAATCTACCACCACTAATATATGCGTATACCCGGAATCAGAAGGTAGCAAAGGGCCTACAATGTCCATCGCAATGCGTTCAAAGGGGGTGGAAATAATTGGCAGTGGGACTAAAGGGGCGTGACGAAATCTCACCAATCGTGAGTTATATATTAAATCTCACCAATCGTTTCCCCTTTCTTTTTCTGACACGTTTACGTGTGTGACCGGGGCTGCCATTAATTTCACCAATTCCTTATACTTTGGTCAGTCCTGGCCCAGAATTACTGGGTGTGGTAGCCTTTCCGCCACCCTTACTACCAGGTGATGTTTGATCGGTCCTACTGATAAATATATTTTTAGTACAGGGTATGTCGCCGTGTCCCATGGATACACCGACACACTGCCGAAGAGAGACATTCAAATTAAGGTCTGCTCACACCCTGTGTCCACTAATGCGTGGGTTTTCACTTTCCCTATAACCACATCAACAATACAAGGCCCCTCCCAACCATTTCCTCATCCCTTACCTGCTTTTGATGCCAAATAACATGCCACCACGTCACACTCTACTGCCGATGGACATGACCTGGCAAGGTGTCCTGGCTGTTGGCACCTGAAACAAATAGGGACCTGAAGTTAAGTATCTGTCCCATTGCTGATAAGGCAACAGGGCAGGGGCAGCAAATCTACCCCAGCTAGGGGCCAACCTTGGCCTCTCTGATGGGGAGGTAAGGTTGCCCATTGGGGTCGGCGGTTTAGGAGGTCTTGGTCCGGGCACAGGTAGTGGTGGAGCTAGGAGAGGAGGCGGTGACAAAGAATTTGAACTGTACGAGTTCATCAGGAAAGTTTTTTTCCAAGTAAACTGACGCAAGTTCAGTGGCACGCTTGCGAATGTCAGTGATGTCCAAGTTTTTTTCAAATAGTACTCCAAACCGATCGTTCAGCAAACTATAGGCATCCAGTTGGTGACGAAGACAAGTTAATAACTGGTCAATTACAACATAGAAAGTCTCAACCTGAAATTTTTGACTTCCCTCAAGTAAAACCTCAGGTTCTCTTGATTCATCGGCAAACTGCTTTCGTTTTCGTGTACGAGTCAGGTCACTTTGATATTTTTGTGAAACACTCTTGCATGAGTTTTTAGCAGCATTTTCAAAATTTTAGAATTGATCTCGTAGGGAGGCCACAAATGATTCAAGTGATTACATTAACTGAACTGCAGTCTTCAGGTCGATGTCACTTCTCTGTAATTGCAAGCTGGTCATTTTAAACAGCTGAAGAACAGTGTCCCAAAATTGTGCCATAAAGGCCGTTTCCAAATGTTCCATTTTGCTCTTGAGGGAAGCAGCTTCCAATCGTGTGTCATGTGATTGGTTTGCATCTTTTGACAGGTTTTCCAGGGCTTGCTGAATTGTGCCATAGTTCTGACACAGAGCTCTTGTAGAATCTGCGCGGCTGCTCCATCGTGTGTCTGAGAGACTTTTGAGTGTCAATTAGCTTCCATTATTATGCAAAACCTGTTTCCAGCGATATGTAGACGCTGAACAGAAAGCATACAGAGACTGCACAAACCAGAAAAAATGTATTGCATTTGGACAGCTCTTATTAATACTATTAACTCCCACTAAATTTAAAGAATGGGCAGCACAAGGAATGTAGTGAATCAGTGGGTTTAGTCGATTTAGATGGGCCTGCAGACCATTGTATCTTCCTGACATATTGCTGGCATTGTCATAGGATTGTCCACGGCAATTAGAAATGTCCAAATCGAAGTTGTTTATCATTGCAAGTACACATTCAGCAAGGCTTGCACCTGTATGATCCCCTATCGGCTCAAATCCAATAAATCACTCTACAATTTGCCCCTCTGAATTGACAAATCTGAATATGAAAGTCAGCTGATCAACATGCGATAAATCTGGTGTTGAATCCACAATAACTGAAAAATATTTGGCTTGTTGAATTTCTACAGCTTTTGTTTTTTGTTTTTTTTTTCTGCCCCATCAAATCAATGAATTCTTCACAAGTAGTTGATGACAGATAAGAAGTATTGCCTTTACCCTTCTGTCCAAATTTTGCTATGTGATCTGCCAAAAAGGGATCAGACTGAGCAATTAGCTCCAAAATCCCCAAATAGTTGCCATTATGTGGTGAACCTAACAGCTTATCGTGGCCACGGAAAGCCAGTCCACGCTCACTTAAGAACGTAATAACTGCAACAACACGCTTAAGGACATCTCTCCAGTACTGACACTCTGCCTGAAACTGCCGAGATAAAGCTGCATCAACTGTACCTGTTGTCTTTGCACGCCGTATTCATGCCAGCATGCAATTTCGGTGTTCCAAGCTTTTCTCGTGTTCAGAAATGCGTTCAGGGTGTTTCCAATCACTGAATCCTTCGATAAAAGCGTGTGTTTTGTACGAAAGAAGTTTGCAGGCAAAGCAATAAACATTTCCGGAGGATGGTGAGTAAATAAGCCAGTCCTGCGTAACGGATTCACCGTTGTGCAGCCGACAAGAGCACACATCTTCAGAAAGCATACGCGTCCTCCCTCCAATCACCCGAGCAGAAGCAGGGAATTTTTTAAGGTTTTTATTTTGACAAGCAGCTGAACCCTTAGCAATCCAAAAACTCCTGAAACTTTCATTAATGTTATCCCACAATGCAGGATCGCTGCTAAATTTGTCTGCTTGTATTGCGTTTACCTCATCATCACCAGCATCACTCGGTCACGGCTCTGACTCCGCTCCGCTCGCATGCTTCCGCAGAGGTCTCGATCTGTAGCTTCCTCTCGTTGAAGCAGGCCAGGGCCTATATTTCCAGCAGCTGTGTCTGCCGAACTCGAAGCCGCGTCCTCTTCGTCTGCTGTTTCTAGTTTTCTAGTTACTAGTTTGATTTGAAAATGTGGCACAAGAGGAAAACACTTAATGAATGTTGTGCACAATACCCTGACCGACGGCTGAAATCTCCACAGCAGGATGAAGCGGGCCTGTCTGCCTTGCCTTCCAGTGACTCTGAGTCCAGCTGTGCTGAAGCAGGAGAGGGTTGCAGCTCAGACTCCGAATAATAAGTGCGAGTTAGTTCTGTTCAACTATCTAGTGTTTTGTTCTGTGCATATTATTTTTACTTGCTATAAAGTATGCTATAAGTCTGTGTAATACAATTTTATATGCATGTTTTCTACGGTTTATTTGAGAAAAAATTGTAATTTGTGTAGGATCTTTATCTTTACAAGGTATAGCTCCACTGTGACCAAACTTTATTCCAATTAGAATGTTGGTAACCATGGTTTTGTTGCATGTTGAATAGGATAAAGGGGTTTCGCTAAAAATGGCACATAGGTCGCAATCAAAAACATGTAATCAGTCCGAAGAAAATGTAGAGACAATTGAACTTGAGCAAGAGTGACTGCTAAAAGTCATGCAAGCAGGTAATGTATGCAGTGTTTTTTATTTATTGCATCTAGCAAATATATATATATATATACTTCCACTACACAAACATGTCAGTTTGAACCTGGGTTTTGCAATATAGTACTGTGGCTAGTGGTAGGTAACAAAGGAATAGTGAGTGAAAGAAGCAGGTAATTAAGCAGGTGACAAAATATAATTACTTACATACTGTATATAGACTAGGTAGTTGTTAGTTTTCTTTTTCTATTAATTAAATTATATTAATTGGAAAAGGTAAGAGAAACACACCGTTATTGTGGTACCATGAACAGGTTCAAATTCAACACCACCCGTAAATAAATGTTTTATTTTTGAACTGTAATTAAGTAATAATGTTAAGCAGTGGTATTTCAAAATAACAGAAGCATGGTTAGTGAAGTAGAATACAGTTCATTAAAAAAAACTTACAGTTCTTTGTTTTATAATAATGTTAAGCTTTCATATAGAAGTTTGTTTACTACTAGTAACGTTCATTCAATTATGTACAGTGTAGGAATTTGCTTGCCTCAATAATTCATACGGTCAAGCCAAGTGAGCTTATTTGTGTAGGAATAAAATGACAAGACGGAAGCACTCATTCTTGTGTAATATTTTAAAGGCTTTAGATAACATTATTTGGATAATTTTTCAGATCAGTCCAAAGCATTTCTATTGGATTGAGATCTGGTGATTACGAAGGCCATTCCAGAGCTTTTATCTTTGTTTTTTTCAAGAATTCCATACTGGGTCATTTCCGTGTTGGAAGATAAACTGTCTGCCAATCAGCCTACGAGCAGATGGTATCATTGTACTTTGTAGAATGTTTTGATACATGGCTGCATTCATTCAATCTTAAATCACATGAATGTCTCCAGACACCGAACTGCTAAAACACCCCCATATAGTAATCAAACCACCTCCATGTTTAACTGTAGGTTACTTTTTTTTTTTTCTCCAAACATACTGTGGTACATTTTGGGGGAAGTTATATTTTAGTCTCATTGGATCAGAGATTTTTGTTGAAGAGTGCTTCAGATTCCTGTTCATATTTCTTGACAAATTTTCGGTGGTTTGTTTTCTGAATTTCTTTAAAATCCTCACCCGTTGATAGTGTTCTGTAGCCATTTCCTTTGTTATATGCTACAGTATGGGTTCTTTTCTCAAACATCAATCCAACCCCCTTTGTCTTGACAATCATCTGCTGTGTTGTCAAAATCTTCTTCTTCAACAGATATTGCAAATAATTTCCTTTTTTCCTGGCTATTGACTTTATAATATGCAGCTTAATGCAGCTGTTTAATGTTTTTATTTGTATTTATTTTTATTAGTTTCATTACATTTTTATGGTCTTTTTTGTCATGAACAAAATTTTTTAATTATAAGTGCTTTTTTTTTTATAAAGTTTGTTTGTTAAACTACCAGAAAGTTTGTATTTTGATCTTTATCATATTAATTAGTGGCCCGTGTTCACTAAATGCTTGTATTTAACATGTTTTCTTAAATGATCTAATATCAAGTGTAGTGTCCTTGCATGTATAATCTCTTGCTGATTGTGCTAGATGGGAGAGAGGGTACCATTGTAATAAATGTGCTATTGAAATTTTAATTTGGCTACTACTATTAGAATTTGGCAATTTTCAAGTACAAGAATAGCTTTTGTTTTTTAGTACTGAAACAAGCCCTGAAATTATCCACCAACACAAGCACATGATAACCTTCACAGGCCCCCCAAATCTTGGCTTATTCTGCAGAGTCCCACTACTTTCCCACTTGTGGACCACACATTCCACTGTAGAGTTTGGCAAAGTGAGTTTGTTGGCTATGCTACAAAAGGAAATACCCTCTTTCCTCAACTAGTCCAGAAATGCATGCAGAGTTCTATAGATTCTGCATTATTGATTCACTCTTAATATATTAAGGATACTTAAAGAGTAAGTAGTGGGGTTCCGAAAAATATTTCTTTTAATTGTTAACATCCTGACAACTTTTTACACTTTAAAGTCTGATTCAAAGCTATTTTCAAAATAGCTGTCAAGTGCACAGGTTTGAGATCTGTCCTCTAAATCACTGCAGGAAGAGCAATTAAAAAACATAACAAATGCTCTGGCTTTTCTGTTCCGTACCACATCATCATGGATCATTACTGCTGTGTTGCCTGTTTGACAATGTGGACAATAATCCTTACAGAGCGGACATTTGGAAAAGAACTTTGAAAAAGACTTAAGTTATAAGTGTAAAAAGTTGTCAGGATGTTAACAATGAAAAGAAAAATTGCAGGTATGTTATTTAAACAGTTGTAGCAACACGTGGGGAACGTTATATTTTTCGGAACCCCAACTGCTTACTCTTTAATTCTTTATATATCCCGCAAACCATGATCACCTGACTAAAGGTGACAAACATTAATTAATCAGACAACAACTGTATGGAGACTGCTGACTCATCTAAAAGTAACTTAGATTAATGGACTAATTTCTACTTATGATTGTTGATATTGTAGTCTGAGCTAAAGTAAATGTAGAATATAAACGCACGTCAGCATGCATGCCTATACCAAACTGCATTTAGTAGTTTGATAAAGGCAATTCTCAGCCTTTATCAGTGGTTGAGAATGCCTGAAAGTCAATCATAATCTATCCATTGTGCTCTTTACAGCAGTCCCTTCTTTTCATGAACCCATAGAATGTTTGACAGGACCTCTCAACATCAGGATGGAAGCTCTGATACACCTGTGCAAAATTCATAAAGGGGCTTTTAGACTGTGCTTCTTCCGTAACGGTATCCAGTTCAGCAACAACAAAGTCAATTCTCTAATATGGTCCTCAATTGTTCTAAAGATCTATTCACCACCTGCAAATTCTTCTTCCAGTCTTTGGTCGGTGTGTGCAGCATGGCCTCCTAGTTATTCCATTAACACGGTCACACAACTTGTGTTGTCCCCTGGATTTGTTTCAGTCCTTTTGCACCCTCTTGTGTGTATTTGCTCTTGCATCATCTGAACTTCTGCAATGGTCTGCAGTTACAGTAGCTCCCATGGACCTCAGTGTGTTCTTATTATGCATGTCTGCCTGATCTGATTCAGTTCCTTGCTAATAGCGTATTTATTTTATACAGGGCTGCTTCCTTATACAGAAGCTACAAACAAGCAATTTATAAGTAGGTGAAATGGGAGTCCATACAGCATTACTAGTACTGAGCATGGTGGCAAGTGAAGCACTTTATACTTTTATAGTTTTATCTTCACAACATTTTTATATATGAGTAATTTTGGTTTTTACACCATTTTTTTTTAACTCTGAAAAACATTTTCAGATGCTACAGTTAAATGAGTTTGATACTTTTTTTCCAGACTATTGCACATTTTCTGGAGTATGAACAGGTATGAAACTGATACCAGTTCCTGATGTGCCACTTTGATGAATGAGAATGCTTTAGGTAGTGATTATTCTATCAGTGGCTTGATAATTAGAATTTTAGGCACCAGTGACTTTCCAGCTAGATCTGAATAAAATATCAGATACATTCAGCTGGTTGAAGTTTCACCAAGTGTCTTTTAGAAGGAGAAGAAGAAATTGACCAATAATTAAATTGCACATTTACAACACAATCAAATAGCCTAATGCCACTGACAAGCCATGGTTTGGCTTAATATTATTTTTCCAGTCCAACCAAAATAAAGGCTACAAGTTAGTTGGTTTAGTAACAAACCTGTTGCTTACAATATATTCAAGTTCATAAATCTTTGAATATCTCAATAATAAATTTTGCCAAAACCAGATTCCACATTTCGTTTTGGAAATGTCTCTAAATATCATCATAAATACCTTTCAAGTTGACATATTTATAATCAGAAACACTTTCAAACTTCTGCTTCAAAAATGAAGTTGTGCTGGGGTGTATGTGTTTTGTCAACCTCAGCTAATCTAATCTAAACTATTTCCCTAACTGTCATCGAGGAACTATCCAAGATCCTGGGGGTTGTACTTCAGATAGCATTTAGTACATTCTGATTCGGTGATTGCAGTTGGAACTCAATGAAACATGCAAACAAATGGAGTTCCAAATTAGAGTGGTTATAAGGCTTGCCAAAGCATTTCTTGAATTTTTTTCTTCATGCATAATGTTTATTAATATTACTGTAATATTAACTAATTATTTATTTTCCATCTCCCATTGGTCTGTCCCTTTATTTTACCAAGATGGTAAGGTAGGTTTTATAGTATTACAGTGAGCATGCATCTTTACACAGCTCTTTAATAACAACTGTACACAAACAAATGTCAATTAAACAGATCTACCAGCAATAAATACCTGCATATCTCATATTTAAACAGCTGTTATTTAATTGACATCCTTTATAGAAAACATATCTAGCAGACTACCACTATTAATTATATGAGGCTTGTGTCATCAGCAAGCATCAGCCCAAAAAAACCTTATTAAATGCATTATTAAATGTTTAAGCACCATTTTGGGAGCAGCACTTTTTTGTGTATAATTGGAAACTTGCTGTTGAAGCATCACTCTCAGAAGCAGTCTCATTTATTTTCTGTTACACTTTATGAAAAAAAGAATTTCCTCTCAGGACTAAATTACAGGGCCAGCCAAAGCTGCACTTTGTGATCTGTTATTTGGCGGTAATTTTCCAACAGGGCTGGGACTCATAGCCATAAGCTAGAATAGTATCTCTTATGAACAGCTGCCACATAGTGTACCTGCAGATCCCACGCCCCGGCCTTCTCTGGGCACAACCTGTGCTATGCTTGTTAAATCCTCACTCAGATCCTAATTACACAACAAGAATGGCATCTGCCCACCTTTGCCGTGCTCTTGTTGCAAGAAGTGTAACATCTTGTTTGAACATGTTCAAAACCAGACGGGAAGGCTTTTTCAGACGGCTGATTATAACCTTCTGTCATTTTGTTTCTCTTCTTCTTTGGCTCAGAGATGTGCTTGTGATCTGCCTTTGGCTTTTTGAATTGTTGGAAGCTGTGTAAACACAGTGTGTGTAAGTGTGGTTTTCTTGACCCAATGGCGAATGCATGCAATTACATTTCAGAAAGTCTGTGTTAATTGATGGTTAACCCTCTCAGAGGACCATATCCAGCTATGGCTAAAAGTTTTGCATCACCTAGAATTTTAAGATTGAGACATAATTAAAAAACAAACAAAACAAAAAAACGTTATACTTATTTAACATCATGTAATAGAAATGGTTTAATAAATGTGTGTGCAATTTTCAATCCACTTACAATTTGTAGAAAGTACTCTGTTTGGTACACTAGAGGGAGATGCATTATTGATACTATATAACTGTGTTTACATGCAGCACAAGACTGGTGCTGTTACAATAGTACTTACAATAGTACGCAAACCTACAGTATATTTATTTAGTAAATGTTTGTATTATAAAGTATACCAAAGTATGTCTTATTTATCTAGTAAGTTTTTATATTAATACTGTATAGATAGATATTTAATTCACATGTAGAACACTGGAATTGTTACATTATTATGATAAATGGAGAAAAAAAAGGTTCGAGACACAAAAACAAATAATAACTCTGGATCCTGACATTTCAAACGTATGTCCAGATTACAAGATTCAACATTTTAAATTGGTGTATAGTCAAGATCGCTAATTGATTTATCTCTAGATTTTGACATTTCAGTTGATATGTTGAGACCATAAGACTAATTTAAAAAGTAGACAAAATATTTTAGCATATTCAATGATATACCATAACATTCCATGCTACTTTCTTCTTTGATTAAAAAAAAAAACTTAAAATACTTCAGCTAAACTACATAAGGTACCTGTACAATACTTTAATTTGAGATCATTATATTAATTGATTTTAAATGAAAAGGATTAGAATTACATAATAGAAAAACAGAATAACTTTTATGAATTTTTTTTTGTAGTCCATACACAACCATGAAAGTATACCAAAGAGTTAAATATATTTTGCAGTATACTGTATGTTGACGATTCAGAAAGGAGTTCAGACTATGAAAGGAATATTAAAACTTGAACACATTACAGTATTTATAAAGAAACCAACAATCAATGGAATGTACAGCACATGCGAACAAGTACAAGGATTCCATGCAGCTGTAGGAATATCCTTTATCAATAATTTGTAACTTTACTTTCAATATTCAAGACATCCAGCCCAACTTCCACTTTTTTATTATTTCTCCTTGAAAACCTCTTAAACAAGTCCTTCATACACAGAACACTGTATGACTGCACCCTCCAAAAAAAAAAAAAAACTAGGCCAGCACACCTGCTACTATTCATTTGAGAGGAAATGGACACTCTTTGGATTGTGAGTCTCTTGGCTTTATAACAAAACCACAGCGACTATAGCCGGAAATAGGATGAAATGTGGATAATACTCCATTTAAAAACATACTAACCATATGGATGGAATATACAGTACTACTCTCTATTCCTGAACAGTAATCTTCCCTATCAGAAATCTTTGCAGCCTTACAGAAAATGTATGAGCATACAGCTCATTCCATATTAATTAATACTTTCATGTCTTTTTGAGTGATCAATCTGATCATAGTTCAATTGACTGTGATTATTGGATGCAAAAAGCAAGTGCTTTGAATTTATGGACTAAAAAAAATCCATTATTGTACAGATCTTACAGCATGTGGCAGATAACCAGAAATTAAAGTACAACCTTATGTACTCCAATTGAGAATTTTGTTTTTGATCTAGAACAGAAAATCATGTTGGTACTTCATATCATTCATATCCAATTTAGTTTTATCTGTTATGTAAAATGTGTTGATTCTCTTGGCTTTATATATGTACAGTATTTATCTTATTGTGTTCTGTTGTACACTGACATACAGTACTTGCCAAAAAAAACGCAAGACATAGAGCAAGCGGTTTAGAAGATGTTACTGGTAGGAAGGAAATATGGGCGAGTGCCCTTCGCTCATGCCCTCCGAACCACACTCAAGGTTACAATTCACTGGACATGTGACCATGTTAATGAGCCCTGTGAAACCACACACAGCCATAACTGTATGCCACTTGATCTTCAAGTTGCCAGTTGTTGCCACCGGAGTTCGCGTGACAGTGAGCTTATAGCTTTTGGCTTCAGTTTATGGCTACTGCCGAAAGAGAAAAATAATATTGCTGAATGAACTGCCTAGTCAAGGACATCAGATTGCATAAGAAGCATTTATAAGATAAAACAAGATGACATAACCATGAAATATTGGCAGCTGCAGTGCCAAGTGAGCGCCGCGAAAGCAAGGATAGGACAATCAATCCCATGGTTCAATGCGCGTCATGATTCAATGAGCGTATCGCTACAGGCGCCATTATTGGAGCCCACTCAAAGGTGTGGGTAACAAGCATTGCCACTCCATGAGTAATGTAGACAGAATGAACACAATCATGAGCATAAGGGGCGCGCCTTCCAAGCTTAGCAAGCATTTACTAATAGAACTGACTGTCTATCTGTGAGACTAATTGTGAGATTTTCCACAAATGTGTAAAATTGTTGAGACTGAATTGTTAAATTGTTAAGGCTGACTATTTAAAGTATTCATCGGTGTAGCTTGCAGGCCATATTTAGCACTTATCTATTTATTCACTGGACAATATAGGACAATCCCATGATTCAATCATGCTAGCCCATGATTCAGTGCACGTATCACTATGGCCGCCATTACTGGAACCCACTAGGAGGGTAAACAAAGCGCTGGACATACAGCTAAATAAATTGACTTTCTCTACAGTTTTCTGAGACAACTTATTACCAGATTGATTATTGGAAGCCAGAACAAGAAGGAGTTGGGAATACATGGTGCCATAATTAATTAGACAGATCCAATACAGTCGTGATGATAATGTAAACACAGCATGGCTAACGGAACACAGCAGGGCGGACTGTTTACGGACACCGTGAAGCCAAGAGAAGTATGGCAGAGCCCACCAAACAAACACGTATCAATTAAATCAAACTAGGGGAACGGCTCCTACAAAATTCTAACAAGCAATATCAAAATTTCTGATTACCCTCAGCAAACAGCTTTTGAAGGAGCCGTTTCTGTTTACGCTCGGCAAGTAACTTTTCTTTCCTCTGGACTGCAGGGGCAAGCACTGCTGTAAGGGGACAGGTTGTAAGCGAGAAATCCTGGTTTTGAAAGGTGGCTAAAGAAATGGCGGCTGCGACAGTACATTGAGAGAGCTGCGGCAGTACATGCAGAGAGGATAATAGCTTCAGGAACCTGTATGTCTGGCCGATGGGAGCATGCTGCTGCAGCAGCACATGATCGCAGTTTGTCCAAGAAGAGAATGCAGTCACCATTCAAGAATTCAATTCTGCAGAGAAAGGTGAGTAGCGATTTCAAATCTAAATTGATAATCAGATTTAAATGATTAAATCAGAGTCTTGCAGGGCTGTGTAGCAATACATGACGGAAAACAGACAGCCTATTCAGGAATGCATTCTAGAATTCGAAGTGAGACAGTTTTGTCATCCGTTTGGGGAGGTGGTTTATGCTGTTGCTACAGGACTGGATCCTACTTTTACTTTCCAGTGGCTTGTTGATGTGAATCTTGAGGAGGAGAAGAAAGATGCTATTCATATTAAAGTGAAAGGTGAGAATTTTGTATACGTGTTTTCTTTTTTTCTTGACATCATTTCCTTTAATACTAGATAATATATAAGAGAACAAAGTTAACTAAGTTAACAAGTGTAAACTGTGCAGGACAATTTACAAATTGGAAGTTCTTGTGAATCCTTTTAATGTGGTAGAAATCTAAAAGTATTTTTATTTGAATGACAACGTGATTGTGATTACTGAATTGGCCTACAGCTGTAATCTGAAGTTGTCAGCTACTTGTCTCATTTATCCAGCTATTTACTCCTCTTTTACCTCACTCACTGGAAGTGGCACCATACTGCATGTATGCAGTGTAATACTGTATTTCAGACAAGCGTGACATTTTGCAAAATAGGCAAATACCATTCATTGTTTGTTTCAAGTGACAATCATATCAAAGAAAACTAACTGATGTATCCGTGTATGTTATTTATTTCTATTCATGTAGAACCTGTGGTGATGGAGGCTTACAGCACAAGTGAAGAAGATGATGTGCCAACTCACAAGTACACCAAGTTCTTCTCCAGTTACAAGAAGCGACGTTCCAGTGGTGCTCACAAAATACCTGCCTCCCAGCTTTTTCTGTAAAAAAAAAAAAAAAGTTTTCTTTCGGATCAGTAAGCATTCTTGGTTATGTAAAGCAATTTAATATGCTCTCCGGTAGTGCTGCACTTTAAAATCATGGTGTATACAGTAATCAAAACAGAAACCAAGATACTGAAATGCTGCACCTTATAATAAAATGTATTGGCCTGGGGCTTTAGTGAAATGCATTTTGATTGGAGAGTCATCTGTGACATTTATTCTATGACTATTTCACTACAGTTAATATTTTGTAAATATATTGTTGGGTTTATAAACATGTAGGATGATTTAGTATGATTTTTTGGTAAGCTTGTACTTGTGTTTGCCAAATCTCCCGACATAAAAAAAAAATCACTTGTCTAGCTTTCTGTCCATCTAACTTTACTTTCATTTTGAAAGTATATAAAACCATCTCTGATTGGTGTTTGGATCCTTTGGTCATTTGGTAAGCAACCAATGCAGTTTTTAGGTAGGAGATCACTAAATTACACTTATGGAGACATTTCTAAAGAAGAAAAAAATTAGAGTACATTTTAAAACTTATTTTTTACATTCAAACTAGGTTATCGTAGGGTATATTTCATCATAGAGTGAAAACGTTATTCTCTTAATAATCTTCAGATTCTCAGCTGTTTAGAAATGTATAATACAGTATTCTTTCGGTGGATATTTGTCCTGATACACAAGCTGAAAGTCACGTTATGTCAGTCAGACCTCAAACAGGTCGAATGACCTGATTGACTTCATTGCAGTGAAGCCATTCAAATTTGTGTTGTCCTCCGGTACTATGGGTCTGGTTGCTTCGCTGTGGATCCGCAGTGCAAAAAATGATGGCTTGGCAGGAACACGTTTCGGAGGACGCGTGTTTCAGCCTCTGTTTCCTGAGTCGCCAGGTGGTTGCAGCGATGAACCAGGATTAATAATAACACAATTGCGATTCCAATTTGGGGAGAAAACTTGGGTAAAAAATCATTGGCAACAAATACATTTATTTTAAAAAAAATTATAATTGATGGATTTTTGTTGAAGTCCTCCATTAAGTAAGGGTCCTGAGGGCAGTTTATATAGCTTCTACTCCCTATTGATAAGCTACTGTTATGCCTAGTGTTAAACGGCTGTCTTACAAATTATTCTGAAAATCATAAGTGAAACAGAGCAACATTGTAAGTGCCCAAGAAAAATATTATGGATCATTTGATTTTCCTGTTGTTTAAAACAATATTTCTATCCCCATTAAGTATGGTCTGTAGGTTTTCACAAAGGAATTGGTTAACTTGGCGGAGAAGTTATTTACAAGTCACGCCATACATCATAAAACGTTTGGCAGCATTCTCTATGCTTCTGTATGCAACTGTATAGTGTCTAACACCTGATAATGTGTGGAGTGAAGACCACATTCATGTACACCGCTATTTTGAAACATCAGTGACAAACTCTTTTCGGAAATGTGTTATTTGTAATAAAAAAATACATACTTCTGCATACGTAGACCTCAAATGCAGCCTGAGATTGTAAAAATATATCAAACTCTGGCAGCTATAAAACATACATTTAACTTTGGAAACGTCTGTCTACCAGACAGAAGTTTCTTGTGTTTTAATACTAAAATACAAAAATTGTTATTAATAAATGAAGAAGACCAAAAAGATAATGTTGTGAAATATGATCAAAACATATAAAACACAAATTTGTACCTATTGTTGCCTTTTTGTCAACAACATCACTACATTTCTTGCTTTTATAGATCTGTATGTATTTAGTAAACTAAATCCACCATTACACATTACAGTAATATATATATATATATATATATATATATATATTATATATATATATATATATATATATATATATATATATATATACAGTGCCTATAGAAAGTCTACACCCCTTTCAAAATGTCCTTTTGTTGCCTTATAGCCTGGAATTAAAATGCATTAAAATAGTTTTTTTTCCATTTATCTACACATCCTACCCCACAACGTCCAAGTGAAAAAAATATTCTAGAAATTTGTAGAAAATTAATTAAAAATAAAAACTGAAATAGCTTGGTTGGATAAGTGTCCAACCCCCTTGTAATAGCAATCCTAAATTAGCTCAGGTGTAACCAATCGCCTTCAAAATCACACACCAAGTTAAGTGGCCTCCACCTATTATTTGTTTATTTAACAGACGCCTTTATCCAAGGTGACTTAACCCTTTGCGGTCCATTTATTAATTCTGCGTCAGGCTCGCCAGGTCTAATTAATTTTTACACGCGCATTTAATTTTAGACGCGCTGTTTAAAAGTATTTTTTTTCACAGTCAAACGGGTTTAAATGGCCCTGCAGATCAACAAAGCACTCACTAGGCATCTCCAGCCCCGCCCCACCCTTTCGTTTGCTATCGCTTTCACATATGCTACCAAATAAAAATAATAATAATAATAGTCGACATACCGATCAATCGTCTCCTGATGACTCGTTTTATCACCAAACTCCTCAATAATGCAATCCAAGTCATTATTTTATTGCTATAACATCTCAAAAAGCTCTGCAAATGTCCGTGATAGTCTCTGTGTGCTGATACTGTACTTCCAGCTTGTTTCCATACGACCGCCCCATCTGAAGAAGGGGGCTACTATGACTATTCATGAGATACGCCTTTTTTTTTTTTATCGGCTTGTCTCGGCTCCTTTTGTTCCCACTCGGCCATTGAATGGTTTTCGGCTTTTTCCGTTGAAAAACCGACTTTTTGCTTTTTTGCGTTTTAAAATGATGTCGGACAGGGTCCGACAAAGGACCTGGTGGGAATAATTGCAATGTCGGACCCAGTCCGACAATGGACCGCAAAAGGTTAGAGACTAGGGTGTGTGAACTATGCATCAGCTGCAGAGTCACTTACAATTACGTCTCACCCGAAAGACGGAGCACAAGGAGGTTAAGTGACTTGCTCAGGGTCACACAATGAGTCAGTGGCTGAGGTGGGATTTGAACCGGGGACCTCCTATGTTAAATTGTAATGATTCACATGATTTCAGGATACATTCAACAGTTCCTGTAGGTTCCCTCTGCTGGGTAGTGCATTTCAAAGCAAAGACTCAACCATGAGCACCAAGGTGCTTTCAAAAGAACTCCGGGACAAAGTTGTTGAAAGGCACAGATCAGGGGGTGGGTATAAAAAAAATATCAAAGGCCTTGAATATCCCTTGGAGCACGGTCAAGACGATTATTAAGAAGTGGAAGGTGTATGGCACCACCAAGATCCTGCCTAGATCAGACCGTCCCTCCAAACTGGATGACCGAGCAAGAAGGAAACTGATCAGACAGGCTACCAAGAGGCCAATGGCAACTTTGCAAGAGCTACAGGCTTTTATGGCCAAGACTGGTCAAAGTGTGCACGTGACAACAATATCCCAAACACTCCACAAATCTGGCCTGTATGGTAGGGTGGCAAGAAGGAAGCCATAACTCAAGAAAGCCCACCTTGAATCCCGTTTGAAGTATGCAAAAAAACACTCAGGAGATTTTTGGCCTAATGCAAAGCGTTATGTTTAGCGCAAACCCAACACAGCGCATCACCCAAAGAACACCATCCCTACTGTGAAGCATGGTGGTGGCAGCATCATGTTATGGGGATATTTCTCATCAGCAGGGACTGGGCACTTGTCAGGATAGAAGGGAAAATGAATGGAGCAAAGTACAGAGAAGTCCTTGAGGAAAACCTGCTGCCCTTTGCATGAAAGCTGAAACTGGGACGGAAGTTCATTTTCAGCATGACAATGACCCAATGCACACAGCAAGTGAGTTGAGCTACAATACAAATTGCTTAACATGTGCTTAAACCTAGTTGTTGGAAAAGTTACCAGATAACAGTTGCCTTTGAGTTACATGGGCTTTACCCATACAATAGTTGTGCACAATCACTTTTGTATTATTATTATTACCTAAAATATATATATATATATATATATATATATATATATATATATATATATATATATATATATATATATATATATATATACAGTACTGTGCAAAAGTTTTAGGCAGGTGTGAAAATGCTGTAAAGTAAGAATGCTTTCAAAATAAACATGTTAATAGATTATATTTATCAATTAACTAAATGCAAAGTGAGTGAACAGAAGAAAAATCTAAATCAAATCCATATTTGGTGTGACCACCCTTTGCCTTCAAAACAGCATCAATTCTTCTAGGTACACTTGCACAAAGTCAGGGATTTTGTAGGCATATAGTCAGGTGTATGATTAAACAATTATACCAAACAGGTGCTAATGATCATCAATTCAATATGTAGGTTGAAACACAATCATTAACTGAAACAGAAACAGCTGTGTAGGAGGAATAAAACTGGGTGAGGAACAGCCAAACTCAGCTAACAAGGTGAGGTTGGTGAAGACAGTTTACTGTCAAAAGTCATACACCGTGGCAAGACTGAGCACAGCAACAAGATACAAGGTAGTTATACTGCATCAGCAAGGTCTCTCCCAGGCAGAAATTTCAAGGCAGACAGGGGTTTCCAGATGTGCTGTCCAAGCTCTTTTGAAGAAGCACAAAGAAATGAGCAACGTTGAGGACCGTAGACGCAGTGGTCGGCCAAGGAAACTTACTGCAGCAGATGAAAGACACATCATGCTTACTTCCCTTCGCAATCGGAAGATGTCCAGCAGTGCCATCAGCTCAGAACTGGCAGAAAACAGTGGGACACTGGTACACCCATCTACTGTCCGGAGAAGTCTGGTCAGAAGTGGCCTTCATGGAAGACTTGCAGCCAAAAAGCCATACCTCCGACGTGGAAACAAGGCCAAGCGACTCAACTATGCACGAAAACACAGGAACTGGGGTGCAGAAAAATGGCAGCAGGTGCTCTGGACTGATGAGTCAAAATTTGAAATATTTGGCTGTAGCAGAAGGCACTTTGTTCGCCGAAGTGCTGGAGAGCGTACACGAATGAGTGTCTGCAGGCAACAGTGAAGCATGGTGGAGGTTCCTTGCAAGTTTGGGGCTGCATTTCTGCAAATGGAGTTGGGGATTTGGTCAGAATTAATGGTCTCTTCAATGCTGAGAAGTACAGGCAGATACTTATCCATCATGCAATACCATCAGGGAGGCATTTGATTGGCCCCAAATTTATTCTGCAGCATGACAACGACCCCAAACATACAGCAAAAGTCATTAAGAACTATCTTCAGCGTAAAGAAGAACAAGGAGTCCTGGAAGTGATGGTATGGCCCCCACAGAGCCCTGATCTCAACATCATCGAGTCTGTCTGGGATTACATGAAGAGAGAGAAGCAACTGAGGCTGCCTAAATCCACAGAAGAACTGTGGTTAGTTCTCCAAGATGTTTGGGCCAACCTACCTGCCGAGTTCCTTCAAAAACTGTGTGCAAGTGTACCTAGAAGAATTGATGCTTGATGCTGTTTTGAAGGCAAAGGGTGGTCACACCAAATATGGATTTGATTTATTTTTTTCTTCTGTTCACTCACTTTGCATTTAGTTAATTGATAAATATAATCTATTAACATGTCTATTTTTGAAAGCATTCTTACTTTACAGCATTTTTTCACACCTGCCTAAAACCTTTGCACAGTACTGTATATATATATATATATATATATATATATATACTGTATATATATATATATATAGTTGTGGTGGGGTAGAGAATTTTAAATATTTTAAATTGATACATTTTCAGGATATTACATTTCTTATCTGTTTAATAGGGGTTAAATGGGTGTGCAGAAGTAATCCGGAATATACATGTTCTATTTACTAACTCAGTTACCACAATTGCTGAATTCTACATGGAGCTTATTGGCACACAATGGGTTAAAACAAAGCATGGTTTGTAAACATGAAGTAAAATTGAAAAAGGTTTGTATCAAATTTGTATTTGTCCAGAGGCTGAACGTGTGGGAAAACCTTTTTCTGTGATGTGATGTTACTGTCACTCAGATAAGCTGTGAAATGCCTGCAGTTTCTATGGACTAACAAACCCCTACCCTCATATCACTCAATTTCCACTAATTTACTTCCTTAGGCAAAATGGTTGGGCTCAATAAACATCTTCATATGAGAGAGATATCAATCAATACATGTTATCGTGTTTCAATTTGGAACTTATAAGCAATTTAAAAGCATTGTGGGTTTTTAAAAAAGAAGGGAAACAGTTGCTTGTTTGACCACAGGACATCAAAACAGAATGCTTTGTGGATGGGTGACTCATCACCTACTGTGAAGCTTTGATGTTGGTCATCAAAGGGTGATGGGT
Source organism: Acipenser oxyrinchus oxyrinchus (assembly GCA_030684275.1). Classification (NCBI taxonomy): domain Eukaryota; kingdom Metazoa; phylum Chordata; class Actinopteri; order Acipenseriformes; family Acipenseridae; genus Acipenser; species Acipenser oxyrinchus. The sequence continues at coordinate 56,844,336 of CM060252.1, forward strand.
GTTGACGGATCAGTAATGAATGTAATCTCTTCAGATATTTGCATATTAGATTAACGAATATATGGACATTACAAAATACCTCCTCAAAATGTTTTTAATCTGACAAGTGTTTGAATCACCAGACCACAGGGTTGTATTTTGTTAGTCAATGCTATAATTATAATTATCTATGTACTAAGATAGCTACAGTACTAAGAATCAGATGCCCAAATTCAGAAAGGAGACATCTACTTAGTAGTAAGAAAATAACAATTTATTGATTGCGAAAGATATGCCTGATGGGCATATGAACAATTGGCAAACAGTTATGCCCGACATGAACATGATAGCTGACAGATACATAATACACTCACATTTATAATTTGGCCCATGGCCTTATCCATTGGAGCTCGATAGCCGCCCCTATGTTGGCCAAGCTAAGATGAATGCAATACAGTGATTAAGAATGACTCGGCCAGCGGGCAGGACAAGTGGCACTTGGGTCACCTTCCCCCAAAAGATAGTGTTTACTTTTTGGTTCTGCCTGGTTCAAGGAGCTATGACGCTGCCCAATACTTAAAAGCATGATATGTATTTATGATGGATGTGGATGCCAGCGGATGACAAGTAGCACTCAGGCGACCTTCCCTCAAAAGAGCAAGGCCACCTAAGCCTCCCCCACCCTGCAGATCTAAACCACTCAGCGCTCAGGTAAGGAAAAAAAAAAACCCTACTCACCAGGAATAGGGGGAAACCTTAGGGAATCCATGGCAGAGGGTTACCCTTCCTCCGGGTTCTAAAATAATGACTCCAATAATCCATAATTAGCCAAATAGCATTTTTTGTGCTGATAATAAGTCTGAGACATTCTTTCGAATGTAGAGTTTGTATGCACCGGAAGTCCATCTCCCCATAGCCTTGATTAGGTGTGCAGTGATGTTCCTGGAAGCAGCAGAAGTTGTGGCACCGATTCTGAAAGAATGTCTGGAGCAGATGTCGAGAGGAAACCCAGCGTGAAGGAGACACTGATGAAGGTGGTCACAGAACCAGTTCCTGGACACGACTGTCCCTTCCGGGGTGAGAAACAGGGGATCCTGGTTGCTGGCATTAGACATAGTGACAGATAGCTGAAAAGAAATGTATTTTTGATAAATAAACACACACGCCTTTCTTTTCTCGCCTTTCTGATTTTGAATGTTGTAACTGTAAAGAGTACGTGACCTTGGATTGACTACGGAGATCTCCTATGTAGAGGTCCAAGGATGAGTCGAATGACTGGTTCCGGCATGTGGAGAAAAGTAAAGAGAAAAGTAGCCTGAGCGTAGGGTGTTGATCATGGATTCCAGGACTTCCTTTGTGATGGGCAACTTGCAAGATGAATGTTTGGAAGAAGATCGTTGAATCCCACAGAACAGCATTTCTATCCAAGGAAGATGAGATGGGGGAGGGATAGTGATTCCAACCAAACAAAGAAACGACAGGGATTTATGGGCAGAGAGACCTATTTAACTGGTTAAACTGGTAATGTATGTGATTGATGGGTGGAGTCTCTTTTCGGAAAGACAACAAGTTTCCAAAGAAGTATCAATATTTCAATATGAACTCTTAAGTATTACACACTGTTTGAGACTCCTGGTTCATTAACGTCTGACAGGCTCCACATGGCACTGTATGATACTGCTTAATAGTGCGTTTTATAAATCATTCAAACTTATTTCTGCATCTACTGTATATCAGAGATCTTCAAATCCCTTTAAGGAATGTGGACCCTTTATCTTTGTTAAATTTGAATACTAACAAGCTATTATGCATATTATTCAACACCCACCAAGCACAAGGCTTTTAGGGCACAATTCTGTGTTCCTTGCTTTGTTTCATATGTAAGTAGCAAAATGTGTTTTGTAATATGACAATGTGTTCTGTTGTAGGAGTTCATTTGTTTTACAACTGAACAATTAACAACATTGTAATAGTTTAAATTCCATGAGTAAGAAATGCTTAGAAAAACTAATATTATAGATAGAAGATATTGCATTGTAGTTGATCATGAGTCTGCTGGAAAAAGACGGAAGGACATATCTGTTAGACAGACAAAATATACAGTATTTTAACATAGGCTGCGTAAGTTGCAAGTCCGAAGAGAGGATATCACCAGAACTATTAAAATGCATTTTGATATTTCTGTAAAAAACATCTGTGAAATCACATAATGACAAGCACTGTGTTCCCACTCACTATGGAAGTTACTTAAAAGTGTTCCCACATCCTTAAACATAATTGCATCTCCACTAACAGCCCCTGATGTGTCAATTACACTACACAAATCTGGCAGACCACCATAAAACACACTCCACTCTTCTTCCTCTCCAGCACTACACTGTACATATGTTAAAAATATTCATTTAATAACAGTAATTTACAGTAATAAGAAAACTGATGTGACATAAATGTGGCTTAAATAGTCTTTATTTTGGTGACCCCGCATGGGGTTAAATGGATTTAGATCCAATATATTTTCTGTCATTACTGAACTGTATGAAAGTAACATGTGTAGTACATAATGTGCTAAAAGACTTTGTTAGCACTGTACTTCAATTCGAAAGCCTTCTAAACCATATGACAGTCTGGATTGATTTCCTGTGTTTGGCACACTGGAGGATTCCAATGAAATAGAATGTATTGTATGTACATTTGGCATTTGGTTTATGAATTTTCTTAAAGTAGATAAAGTAGTAAGCATGGTTAAAAAAAACAGTGTGCCTATAAATGGAGGAAAGTATTAGGTGAATAGATGTGGCTTGGGATTAAAGTCCATGTTTTAGACATTTACTCTTTACTCACCTATGAAGAAGGAGATACATTGGTGACACAGGATAAGAGCTCTGAGCATGCAGGTCAGGATACAGAGCCAAAATTAAAAGAGGGAATAACCTTGAAGTTGCACGTTTCCTGAAAGCTAAACAAACCCTAAACACAGAGAAGCCTATAAGTGCTGAGGCAGTGAACAGCACACTTTTTGTTTGTTGGATGAGCTTTCTTGGATTTTGTCTGAAATTATCATTTTACTCTGAATTATATTTTGAAAATGAAGATAAATAACAACGCAGGTCTTAATGGATGGTTCGGCAGTTCATTCCAGGGTCAGTCAGAAGCTGGCCATCCAGGAAGGGGGCGGGGCCAGAAGTCAGCACCTTAATGTGGTAGGCAGAGTGTCAGGATTAGAGGAGACGTGATTGGCCGTTCCACCAAAAGAGAGCGCGACAGATGGTATTTAGGGGAAGTGGCCCCAGTGATCTGGTCCTCCGTTATGGTTACGAACTGAATGTGAGGAATAAAAAGAAACCGTGAGTGTTTAGTGTTGTACTGTCTGTCTATTTAACTGTGTCTTGTTTGTCATTGTAGATGGGTAAAGATCTGGGAGCTGTCTCTGTCAAGCCAGCATTAAACCTGCACTGTACCACTGTAAAGCACTTGTTTCACATTCACAACACCACTTGCACCCGGAGCACTCACTGTTGGACTGGTGAATGTATAGGTGTCTTAAAGTATGTGTTTGTTATTATTATTTTGGGACTCAACCCCGTGATTCTGACGATTATACACATTGTTGTGTATAGTTAGTGTTATTATTTAAAAGCCTTAATAAAGCTTCATTATTTACCCTTGAAACTGTTGTTGGACTGTTATTAAGCACTGCATCACCTCTACACCTGTGCACTACAAATCACTTTGCCACAGAGCGTTATATCCGAGGCGCGTTATAATCGAGAGCTTTATAGCGAGGGAGCACTGTAGTTAATAACAGGAAAAGAAGTGTAAATAAACATGTACTCACATTGCCACCCCCTTATATATTTACAGAGATTAATACACTCTATAGTGACGTAACAAGGAGAGCAAGCAATATAACTATATAATTTGCTGTAGTTAGAGGCTGGTGCCTAAAAGCAATACAACCCTTGCCACTGGTAATTACAAATGTAACACCTTCCTCATTCAGAAAACAGAAATCTGTTTATTCCAGTAGCATAACTATGGTCTTTCATCTTACATAGATTGTCATTAATATGTTCAGTTTTGTTTATTAAATGTTTCTTTCTGAACATATGTCAAAAGAATAAAAAGAAAAAAGAGACACCTTATTCTTTGGGAAACGGTTTCTATACATATCAGTCTGGCATAAAATTGTCATTATATTGTCAGTGGCGAAGCCAGTATTTATTATGACAGTACATGATCAAAGATCTCGAATACAGAAAAAAAGACTTTCATAGTGCTTTATCTAATTAAAAATATATGGCAGTACAAGTTTGTGATATAATTTATTACTTTCTCTAATAACTGAGGGGATTACAATGTTTATTAATATATCTCTGTTTTAAGAGTGCTGTCCCATGCAGTTTTTGTATGTAAAGTCAAAAACATAAAGGGTAGGACTGCTACACATATGAAGATATTATAAGAGATGTTGCAACAAAAGAATTTTAAAGAAAATGTTTAAACAGTCACGAAAACCTATAGAAATTCGAAAACTTCTTCTTGTCTTGATGTGTATATACTGTAACTTTATAAATGTATGTTCAGTTATTGACTTATATACTGAGCCATGTGATGCTGATAGATCTGGTGCAAAGGTTGCAATTTTGTATTGCAACATGGTTAATTTAATAAGCTATGCTATTAATTGATGTTGTGTTGTTTTTCTAAATTCGTTTTTCGTTATATAAATTACTTTATGATTTATATTTGTTCTTGTACATGTGATTATTAAAAAAGATTCAGTGCTGTTAGACTTTACTACAGATGTATGTCATGAAATCAGTGGTGGGCAACCTGTGGGCTGTATGCTGCCACTGCACCATATTAAAACAATTATAATAATCACTAAGAATGCAAATGGTTTCCAAGAGCTAATGCTCTCTGACAGGGCCAATAACGCTAGGGAATTAAAACTTTATTTCTTAAAAAATGGCATACTGTACTTTTTTCAATTGTCAGTAGAGAGTGTAAGTCTGTTGCTACTAGAACGCTGGTGCAAGGAATGATATTTAAATTTAGTAGTCGCCAATTGTTTTTTTGTTTTTTTAATTTACTCCCAATTTAGAATAGCCAATAATTTTTAGGCTCACTGCTACCACCCCCGCGCTGACTCGGTAGGGCAAAGATGAACACACGCTGTCCTCCGAAGTGTGTGCTGTCAGTAGTCTGCAGACCCACCATGTAGCCACCTCAGAGCTACAGCATCGGAGGACAATAAAGCTCTGGGCAGCTTACACGCAAGCCCGCAGGTGCCCGGTCAGACTACAGGGGTCGCTGGTGCGCCGTGAGCCGAGGACACCCTGGCCAACCTAAGCCCCCCCCCGGGAGCTCCCGTCCACAGTCGGCAGTGGAATAGCCTGGACTTGAACCGGCAACGTCCAGGCTATAGGACGCATCCTGCACTCCACGCGGCGCGCCTTTACTGGATGCGCCACTCGGGGGCCCTTATTATTTTTGATTAGAAAACAAACCTTACAAGCGTGTCACGGCTACTGCCTATGGGCGGCACCATACTTGTATGCTACTGCGCAACTAGCGGCGAAACGAAAGCCTGCTACGAGTACACAAACGTTAATTAGGGATTATTAAAAAAAAGCTAAAATGATGACAAAGATATTAATAAAATACAATAAATATATGTTGTGTCAAGGTTATATGGCAAAAAAATGTAACACACATTTAGCGAGCGATAATATAATGAAGCTCTTCCTGTGCACTCTGAACTAAAAGGGTGGGTGAAGAGAGTGGGATCAGAGTGACAGTGTGTGCATATCATCAATGCAGCAATTTTGAATCAGTCTATATATAAAGGCGCTATAGTTTGGCGTGAGTTGGGTGCTCAATGTTAAACCCCTAACTTTGCACATCAATAACTTTGGCTTTGTTTGTCAGAATTACATACCGATTTCAGCGTTTAGATCCACTTGTAAAGTTGTGTAAACGTGGGGGGTTTCATGTTGCTACCTTATGTAGTTTCCGAGATCTGGATACCCGTTTTTTTTTTAAATCTTTCCCTTTTCACCCTATTCTTAACATGTTTTTTTTTTTGCACCCATATACAGGCTACTTAGAACTGAATTTCTGGACCAAACGCTGTAAGGTACAAGGTAGGGCCTTTTGAAGGTCCGATTAAAAAATATTAACTGATGATTGAATTATAAGGAAAAATAAGATAGCCGCCTGGCATCCTGGTACATCCTAGCACACGTCACGACACTCTGGGATCTGTAGTTCTGACAGGGCATGTAACAGTACACCGAACAGCTGATATGTAATGTTTCAAGCCTTTCACAAGCGTGGCAGAGCATCACATTGTACTGTACTCAGTAAATAAATAAATAAATTAATAATAATAATAACAATAATTTAAAAAATGTGTCAGTGATACAAGGTGAATTTAAAACGTACATGTACACAGACTGAGCGCCAGAGCAGCAATAAAAAACACTCACCCATATAACAGATTAAAAGTCAGAACTTCCAAAGAAATCCTTTGTTTATTTCTCTGAGCAGCAGAACAAAACTCAAAATAAAAAGGTTTGGTGTGAAAAACGCTTAATGTGGCTTGATGTGCTAACTGGTAAATTTTATGAAAATCTTCAAAAAGAACTTTAAAATTGTAACTCTGTATTGTAACCCTTAAAAGTTGCTCTTCGGGAAAGACATGGATTTTGTTTTAGCGTTTTAATAAAATGACTCTTCTGAGACAATACTGTTCCAAACACCAAAATCCAGCTACTTCTCTCTGTAAGCTAGGGATTCTGGTCACACTTTAAAACTGCCTGACTCAAAAAACATTTTTAAAAGTAAATATAGGGAAAATAACGTAAAACAAATAGCTATGTTCTTTAAATGAATGCTCTGTAAATAAAATAGAATGTATGGAATTTTAATTATCCGGGATAAAAACAAAAACATGGAAAATGCCAAATATACAAAACCGTATGAAATACAGTTTATACTACTGTACAGTCATTCTCGTTTAGTGCAAATACTGTCAGGACACTGGCAAATTTTATCTGTACTTATTATTATTATTATTATTATTATTATTATTATTATTATTATTATTATTATCCTCATTTAAAAAAAAGAACATTTGAAAAAAATGCAAATCAAGAATCACAGCTGCAGTACAGTCAAATTGTTCTTGCAGTTTAATAGTAGATTTAAATTTAATAGAATCACTTTTAAAAAGTTCTAATTTTAGTAAATAATGACCAATGTGTTAAACATTTGCCCTCAATTGTAATATACTGTACATACATTTATGTCTCATGTTCATAATATAGGCTACTGTATACATACACATACTGTATATACTGACCATTATACACGTTTCACTAATAGATGGTAACTAGCATGTTTTTGCAATTAGAAAACTTTGCATAGAAACATAAAGCTGGTCTCATTACTGGCTTGCTGTAGTGTATGATAAAAGTCAAAAGTTCATAAAGACTGTGATAAGCCAGTTAACACATTTCAGTAGCTGATCTCACATTGTTATGTCCCTTTGTGAAAAAGTGTATTGGGTTTTACTTAGATCTCCCCAGCACAGTCCTGTTTCACCTCCATTATACCTTCAATTTCAAAGGTTATGTAGATACAAATGATTAACATTGCTTTAATATCTTCCTAGAATTAGTTTGAACTCTCTGTATTAACATGTCTAATAAAAAGGTAAAATGCAGCAGTCATGTATGTAACAAAGGAACCAGACAACATAAGCAACCTCAGACTGCCGCCATCAGGTAAGACATAGAACATACAACTCTTTCTAGATTACACAAGAGACAATGTCAACCAGAGCCATATGAACTTGTGTACATGTTTAAATGGCTTGCCAGTGAGCACTGACAACACCAACATGAAGTCCCAAGGTGGCGCACTGGACAGGGACAAATGGTCATCTCCCGTGCCATCGTTGGCAAACTAGCCTATGTCTGGCATGAAGAGATAGCTGCCGAATGCAGACCAAACTGGGAAGTACCAGGGGTAATCCTGGATGCCTGCCACTGAGCAAGATTAGGGGTCGAACTCTGTCCCCCGACACCAAATGTAAAGGTAAAGGCACACAACCAGTATTTAGGAAAAGAGATTGCAGAACCAAGTAACACAATTTGCTAATGAGAGGTACAGTTGTGTGCTGACTTCAGGTAGCAGCCCTGCAGATTTTATGGGTGGGAATGTCCCTGGATGCAGCCAACAGTATATCTGGTGGAATGACCCTTAAACCCTGCAGGCTCCCTACCAGCCAACCTATATGAGAATGTGAGAAAACGGTAACAGTTATTTACATACTTGCGTTGGAATCAAAAGTGCATGTAAGTATAGTTTTATTTTTGTAAAGTTGACGTGGCTCTGCAGCCTTAAGTGGGTGTCTGTGTTTTGAAGTGTACATGTATATCCATGTACCAGCACTGGAAGACCATGATGTAACTGACATTGTCTCTTGTGTCATCTAGAAAGAACTGCATGTTCTATGTCTTACTTAATGAAGGCAGTCTGCGGTTGCTTGTGTTGTCTGGTTCCTTTGGCTGCTTGTGTGGGGGTGGGAATTGCGAGTTTGGGTTAAAAACCCTAACGCCACATTTCCTTGCTTTTTTGGCGATGGGTTCAACCCTAACTTCTGCATTAACGCAGTTTTTTGCAATGAATATATATATATATATACTTTTTGTCTGCTACACATCTGTCCTAAAATATTTAAGCATGTTTGTGTGGTTTATGTTTAACAGAACTCTAAATCATAAAAGACAATGAAACCTGTCATATTATTAGTATAATAATTTCTACCCTCCCTTCGGTTGATGAGTTAGACACAGCATCTGAATCAGATTATTTCAGCGATTTTCTTTGTCTAGTATAAAACTATTAAACTGTTTTGATTAAAAGCAAATGCCAGTTCTTTTTTCAGCCAGTCTTGTATTGCAGGGGCCTTGATGCTCCAAAGATCAGATTTTTTTGTTGATCTCCCTTACTCCCCCCCTCCCTCATATCAGCACTATACGCCTCGATGAGATGGTTGCACCCTACTACCTTGAAAGACTAATTGAAAACCATGCAAAGTGGTGCATATTGTTATTTTTTTACTAGCATGGCCATTGCACCACTGCCAGTTTATGAAATTTTTGGATGAACTGGATACTGAATGTGGGGACCTCATCTTACATGCCGAAGTGAAGTGTGCTGGCTAAGCAGGGGAAAGTTATTGGAGTGTTTCATTGCACGACTCCTATCTATATGCCAGTTTCTTGTTCTGTGTTCCCATGCACTGTAAGCGATGGACGGTATAAACTCCCACACAATAACCTGACATTCAAAATGTTCCCCAATCACCAGTACAGAAATCAAAACAAACATGCGTTGTGATGGTCAGGCGGTTCCTACAGAACAGTATCCTGCAAAAAAGTAATGCAAGTGCAGAAATGTACAGTAAAGGTAGGCTACATTAGTGTTGAAAGTGCAGCACACACATACATAGCCATTCAGAAAAACATTCCACAATCATCACAGGCAGGTGGTGAACTCCTCTAAAACAATGTAGGGTTTTCGATTTATCAATCACATTTTTAACGGCCATCCATATTACAGCAAAGCAGAACTGAAATTCTTTCCTTTTCTCTTTCCAGCCATGCTTGCTTGCTGTTACAGTCAGTTTTTTCAAACTGTCAACCCGACACTGCGTACAGGGATTAAATAGCTAGAGTACAGTACAGGAGTAATCGCTCAGTAACGAGGTGCAAACAGCTGATTGATCGATCTGTCAAAATTTTACTGCAGTAAAGTGCTGCCTTTTGTATTGAAATCAATGTGAATGGCAAGGTAACAAGGTGAAAACAGCTGATTGGTGGATTAGTAAGAGCGATTACTACAGTATAAGCAGTGCGTTTGTTATTTAAATCTATGTGAATGGCACATAATGAGATCCAAACAGCTGAGTTTGCCCTAAATATACGGTGTGCTTAACACAATAGAAACAATGCCTTGTCAATGGGAATGGCAAATGGCAATCACAATTTGTCCGATATAAACGCCTCCCGAAATAACCCTGTACAGTGTACGTGGTGGATACTGTATGTGAATTATGTTTTTTGCAACCCTCAGAGGTCAGACAAGGGCGTATCAAAATTAATGCTTGGTATCCAACTAAAGGTAATCAATTAATGGATATCCCAGGATCTTCAAAGGATTATGAGATATATTCATCTTAAGCACGCTAGGCTTGCCAGTGATGAAGGGTTAAATAATTCCAATCCAGGTGTAAGAGGACACTCCCCAACAAGAGCCCAACCCACCCCTACATAAGCCAAATTTGAACAATGAAATAAGGAAGGTCACAACATGTTATAAATAATGTAGCTTATACGTTGTCGGAACCAGTAACTAGGTATTTGTTTTTGCAGGTTTTTTTTGTGGACAGAAATAAAGTGAGACACAAACCATACCTTGATCAGGCATTAAAGATGGCACATGACAAAAAGTTTCTGCATATTTCTTTTTTCAGGTTTTTTCTTATATTGATTTGGTAATGTCACGAGTCAAAGCGGTTCTTTTTCTTTGTAATTTACCAGCAGCCACATCAAACATTGAAATTAGTCATCTCATAGGATTCCTGCCAGACACAGCAGGTTGTTAGATTAGGTTCTGTCATGTTTAGCAAGAGTCTGGTATTTAATTAATATATATATATATATATATATATATATATATATATATATATATATATATATATATATATATATATATATATATATATATATATATATATATATATATATATATATATATATATAAAATAAAAAGTTTTAAAAATGTACACAAAAGTTTAAAAGATTAGAAAATCTTTTAATTTCAGCTGTTTAAAAAGAAAATTAAACACATGTTGTTGTTATTCAGGAATTGTAATTATACAGGTATAGACAATTTCGACCCAGGGGACTTTTTTGACCTGAAAAAAGAAACAAGAACCATGGGTCACAAATGGAGATTAGATAAAGGGGCATTCAGAACAGAAAATAGGAGGCACTTTTTTACACAGAGAATTGTGAGGGTCTGGAACCAACTTCCCAGTAATGTTGTTGAAACTGACACCCTGGGATCCTTCAAGAAGCTGCTTGATGAGATTCTGGGATCAATAAGCTACTAACAACCAAACGAGCAAGATGGGCTGAATGGCCTCCTCTTATTTGTAAACTTTCTTATGTTCTTCTTATGTTCTTAAAAATTCTGTGGATGATGTCATGATTATTAGAATAGAATGTCCATTCCAAGAGGTTCCAAAGTTCCCAGTTTGAAGATAAACTCTCATTCCTTTTGTGTGATCATCATTGTTGAAGTGATGGGCTACTAGAAATGCAGTGGTGTTAATGGGAATGCTTCTTAAGTGTTCTACAAACCGGTCTGCTAAATGCCTTTTAGTTTCCCCAATATACAATTTGCAGTATATTGCAGATAAGCAGTAGACTATTCCTTTAGAGGTACATGTAAAGTGTTCATGAATGTTGAATGAAGATTTAATGCCTCTAGTCTCTGTTTCAGAATAAATGTATTTACAGGTATTACATCATGGTCTATTACAGGGATATGTGCCTTTCAAAGGTTCCCCAGAAGGACGAATAGCACTGTGTACCACATATTCTCTTATATTCTTGTCTGTTCTATATGACATCAAGGGGAGAGTCTTGAAAGTAGGTGCTCTAGATGGGTCTTGTTGTAAAACTGTATATTAATCCAGAATGTCTTTTATACTTGTATTGTCTTTTTTCTTACACTTCCTATGCTTCAGTTGAGTTCAATCACTTGAAAACTAATATATAGATATTAAATCACCACTGTTCTAAATCCTTTGTTCTGGTGACATTATTATTTAATTACCATAACTGGAAAAAAAGACTAAGCTACTAGGATGTTTTGATTATTTAATATCTGTACATGACCTCCCCTGAAGCTGATTTGTCAGAGAACATGGCAACTGCAAATGCTGCTTCGTTTAAAAACAAATGGAGGAGAGGGTTCCCAGATGTATTCCTTAATATAATTGCATTCTGTACAGCAGACCATCCTACATCATTTCTCAGTAGTAACAATATTTGCTTTGAAATAGATTTAAATCAAAGGGACACATGTGAACAGCATTCTCTCTGAACTTTTTAGATACTGAGAAACTTGCCGTTTTGACTGAGAAAGGGTACATTCTCAGTGAGAAACCTTCGGCCACGCATTAACCCTTCTAATATAGTATGCTTGTTGCATTTTACAATTTTGAAACAATATTCCAACACAAGTATCAACAATTTTACAATTTGCTTTAAATTTAAACAAGACATTTATTGTGGCTCTGCCTCTGATTCTGAATATATATATACACTACCGGTCAAAAGTTTTAGAACACCTCAATTTTTCCAGTTTTTATTGAAATTTACGCAGTTTAATGTCTCAATGTACTCTGAAATTAAAGCATAGAACAAATAAACAATTGGAGATGAAAAAGAAATCATGGAATCGTTTTGTTTAACAAAATTTAATCTGAATTTTTGACTCATCAAAGTAGCCACCTTTTGCAGATATAACAGCCGAACACACTCGTGGCATTCTTTCTACAATGGAAATCAAATATTGTTCGGAAAGTTCTTCCCAACACTGTTGCAGAAGTTCCCACAAATGTGTTGCACTTGTAGGTTGGTTTGCTTTCACCCTTCTGTCCAGTTCATCCCAAACCAGCTCGATGGGGTTTAAGTCTGGAGACTGTGCTGGCCATTCCATGATTTGAAGCCTACCGTCTTGTTCTTTTCTTCTAAGGTAGTTCTGACATAGCCTGGAGGTATGTTTTGGGTCATTATCTTGCTGTAGGATGAACCCCTGACCAACTAGGCGTATACCAGAGGGTATTGCATGGTGCTGCAAAATGCTGTGGTAGCCGTTTTGGTTCAGGGTGCCTCTCACTCTGTGCAAGTCGCCGACTCTGCATCCAGCAAAAGAGCCCCAGACCATCATGCTTCCTCCTCCATGTTTGACAGTTGGTGTCACACACCGAGGAACCATCCTTTCGCCTACTCGACGGCGTACAAAAACCCTGCGTGATGAACCGAAGATTTCAAATTTTGATTCATCGGTCCATAAGACCTTCTTCCAGTCTTCAGTAGTCCACTGGCGGTGCTTCATGGCCCAGGCAAGCCTCTTTTTCTTATTTTGCCATCTTAGCAATGGCTTTCTTACTGCCACTCGACCTGTCAAACCTGCAGCTCGAAGTCTTCTCTTCACAGTTGAAACTGAGACTTGCTTGCTTCGACCAGTGTTAAGCTGTGCTTGAAGCTGTTGTCCTGTGAGCCGCCTATCACGCAAGCTGTTGACTCTCAGAAACTTGTCTTCTGATTCTGTTGTGGCTTTGGGTCTGCCAGACCTCTTCCTGTCAAGAGTTTCCTCCAGTTTCCAAGTGCCTTTTGATGGTGTAGGAAACTATACTCACTGACACCTTGGCTTTCTTTGCAATTTCTCTAAAGGAAAGACCTACACTTTTAAGGGTTATAATGGTCTGTCTGTCTTACTTTGTTAATTGCCTTTTTATCGCCATTATGATAGCAATATACTACTTCCTGCAGTACAATACTGTCCAAATAATGCTTAAGAGGGTGTAGTAACACAGTCTGTTCCAACACTGCTTTTACACAGACAGAGGGTTTGTAAGTAATCAACAAAAGTTGGGACACCTGTAGGAATTGTTAGCATCAACTTTCAAGGCTTAATTTACTTCCATTGCTGCAGAACAGCTGTAAGTTGTTAACCCATTGCTTGTTCCCTGAAAAAGGCCTTTTGTATAACTCTGAAATGTACATTATTTTTCAGTTTTTGGTAACCAAAACTTTTTTAACCTCTGGCAGTTTACCGCTTACCTTTGTACCATTTCAGGTTATTCACTGGACTTGAACTGCTTAAATTTCAATAAAAACTGGAAAAATTGGGGTGTTCTAAAACTTTTGACCGGTAGTGTATATATATATATATATATATATATATATATATATATATATATATATATATACAGTATATCCTTAACTGGGGGCCTGCATAAAATTGCTTTATACTACTGTATAAAACACTGGCGTCTGCACTGCTTTCAATTGTAACCATCTTTAGGAATACTGATTTTCCATTTCTGGGAATAGCAAATTCCATTTTGTCCCTCTTTTTATCAACATATTAATAATTAAACATGGCATTTGAATATAAATATAATGTTGATAGCTAAAATAAGTAAATTAATACATATTACCACACTTTTTTTTCTTTTTTCTTTAAGCCAAGAGTTTTTATAATGAGACTCTTGTTGCTGTAATAGTAAGTAAAGCACCTGAAGACGCTTCAGACCTGTCATAATGTTTATAGGCATCACTTGACTCATTGCTGACATTAAAATAAGCAGGAAAACCTAAGAATTATATTACAACAGTTCAGAAAACAAACGTCCAGCACTGATGTGAGAATCATACTTACAGTCTTCCTCTAACAATGCAGTTCAGTCTACAAATGAAGGTGTTTTGAAAAGACCAATTTATTTTATTGCTGGCATTACAATAACAATAAAAAATATAAAACAGTTTAGTAACAGTCCAGCAATGTCATGTGAGAGTAATCCTGTGTGTAGTACTCCACAGATTAAGTTTAGCCTTTTACTGGCATTACAATAACCAGGATAAAATATGAAACACGGCCTGTTGTAAAAAAAGATGTTGACTGACTTATTGCTGTACACAGGTTCAGTGCCCGATTGTAATTTAAATTGTATAATATTCTGCTTCCTGGGTTATTTATCCGGACCACCCCGGTTTATCAAAGGTGGTGACAGCTACACGCTTCTCTGCTCAATCCAGTTAGAACACAATCTAGACAGGACAGGTTTTGTTGCAGTATTGACATACAAGTTCAATGGAATGACAGCAAAACTCACATAGATAATCAGATTTTTTGCTTAGCTCTGTCTTTTAATTAAACATTGCATTTTTTTCTTTGTTGGTGCAGCTGCCATGTTGAGTTTCAGCAGAGACAAGTTACATGATAAAAAATGCACATGGTATGTCTTCAATTACTATATTATTAACTTAAATGTGTATTTTTCCATTAATAAATTAATATTTTGATTACATTTTTACCAGTTTCAGAACACTTGAGATTGATATTTCTGAAATGGTTGTTTGTATGTATACTTCTAAATAATGCAGAAAGATTGTGCTTCACTGATTAGTATTCCATTATACGACAAGTTCAAAACTGCAAAGTTCATGAGCAGCACCTAGTCACACTCTCCATAGAGGCAGAATCGCCAGACGCTTTTTTCGCCCCCCCCTGTACCAGTAGATTCGCTGGTGCCCGAGCGAGCGGTGCACTAATGTGACGTGCATTTGTACAGAGGGAAATCAGAGAATCAGCTGCAACACAGATGCAAATATGCTTATGTTAATGCTTTGCATGAATGCTCTCAAAATGTTAGCTTTACCTTGAGATGTGGGAGTCTCGATTTAAGGTTGATATTTATGATAATAACTTGCGAAAGTTAGTAAACTGAGTGTGAATGTTGTTGCCAGTTATTGCAAAAAATGCGTGCATTTTTACCTTAGAGGGAATGTTGCATGTGAATGGTTGTCATAGCAGCAGAGGTTTGTTTACAAGCAAATTAGCAGTGCAAGGTATCAAGATCACATACTGATAGTACCACTGTCAATATCAATTGTGGTATATTAGGAACTAAATTGCACTTATGAGGTAGAACCTAGTCAGGAACAAATTTACAAATCATGAATGTTTGTTAAAACTTCTAAGAATGTAATGTCTAGCTTCAGCACATAGTATTGAGTGATAGCAAAACACTAAGTAAGCATCTTCCACAAAATGCATAGTATATGTACAGTACTTTTTCACTTGAGGACAATACTGTTCTGACATCAGCTTGTAATGGATCTCCTCCAAGTGGCTCATGAGTTCATAATAATGACAGTAAGCATAAGAGAGATACTTATCTCTCGACTAGACAGCTTGCTCTTTAGTTGAATAGTCAGATCATCTTTGAACCATAAGGTTACTGGTTCGCGGTCAGCTCTTGCCTCACTGCTGTTTGCTCACACTTCAGAGATGATTAACATAGTAAACCTAATAGTGTTGCCCATAACATAACTTCAGAAGCAGTATGCTAAAACCTAAACAAAGAATAGAAATTCATTATCGACGTCATCTACAAAGGGGGTTGTTTTTTATAGCTTCTGAAGAAGTGGAGTTCTTTCTTCAAAAGTACTGTATCTTGCATGATCTTTGAAATGCTTCTTGCTATTTCTATATCTGGTTAAACTTCAGAGGCCTCTGATTTTAGCTGCAAAAGCAACCCATACCTCCCATGATTATTTTATGACCTTCCCAACCTCATTTTCTTTTCTGTTCCTGCTCTCCCCCAGTTGCACTGCTTCTGCTTTTAGAAGTATACTGTTTTAAAAAAAAAAAAAATCTTTTTCACATTTATTTTTTCTCTCGCATTAATATCTCCCCTTGTTTGTTTAGTTTATGGTCTACACCTTCTTTTTTAGTTACAGCAAGGTAGAATGAGGCATCATTTTAATGACAGGTCATTTTTCTGACAAGGGGCTGAGTAGTAAAGTTTTAATTAGTGTAATTACTTCCAGGGAAGCAGCAAGACAAATCTGTTTTTGATATAATGTTGTTGCTGAGACTGAGAACCTTGACGAGTGATTTATCAGCATATCACTGGTCTAGAGTACTTTTGGTCAGGGTGTGTTTGCTTGCCACAAACTCATTAGCTAATTTCTGTTTTAGTGTCATAATAATAAGGTGCTAGCTGGATCCCTCTGGCATGCCAGCCTGCATGACTGAGGTTTTCCACTGACGTTTGAACCGAAGAATATTTAAAAAAGAGTATTGCCTTTTGTACAATAAGCTATCATTATCGCACACTAGGTTTTACTTTAGAACAGTTACTGCTGTGTACAAAGGCTGTTATTAAATCTTTTTTAAATAAAACAAAATCCCATTGGAAAACATTTTCCATTTTCTATGTGCGAGCTCCCTTATAGCAAACAAAAGACAACTGTAAGTTATGAGGTTGTACTGAATATGAACCATTTCCCTTATCAATGACCAGAAACAATCCTTCTGCTAGCTCATTAATTCTGCACAGATTAATTCTGGTCACAGATTACTTCTAGGGCTATTTACTAATATGCAGTTGAAAAGGTGTTTCTTATGAAAAATGCTCTTACAGGTACAGGGCTTCCTTTTATTATTATTATTATTTAATGTAAGATATTAAATGTTATAATAATAATATTTAATAACAAGAGGATAAAGAGCTTACTATTTTATCAAGTCCAAATGTATGCTTTTAGCATTGGAGTTGGGTGAGGATAAAACCTTAAAAAATAATTGAGCAATAAGCCTGTGTATTACTCTTAAAAAGTGGCCTACTCATTACAAACACTCATTTATACTTGTTATTTGGCATACATTAGTAATGTGTAAAGCGAAAAATCTAATGAGTTGTATTTTTTTCCCCCTCCCATCTTTAAAGAATCAACTAAACTTATGGTCTGTTGCTCCTAATAAAAATTTGCCTGTGGTTATTTAAAATGTTAAATAAATATATTTTTAAAAATACAGAAGAAAATAGAAGATTCAAATCCAATAAAAAAGACATCTGATTTATTTATGGTTATCAAAACCAAGTTATTGGTGATGTTCCCATGGTCAAGTGTACTTGATACATTGGAACTAAACTTCCCTGCCTTAAAGCTGTGCTTGCTGCAAGAAAACCCTGGCACAGTCATCTTTTAGCCTTGCTTTTCTTGGAATAGGCTTAGACCACTTATTCCAATTGATGACCAAGCAATGCATATCCAAACATGTACATTTAACCCATTTCATGTTATTTTTAAAGACGGGCAAGGATTTTTTTAATGCAAACATTATTTGCAACTGGTTTGACGAGCATGATGCAGACCTGTATCATCTTCAATGGCCAGCTTAGTCCTCTGACCTCTATTTGGAACATCATCCAATCTCCAGTAATTTGCTCTGGACTAACTGATTATCACATACATTGAGAAATCTATCTCGTTGAATAAAAGCTTGAAAGGTGTCAAACCAAGTACTAAATAAATTTCTACACCGTTTTTGATGGGGATAACAGCATCATGGGGTGCAAGTACATTTACTCTCACATTGGTAAAACACAGTAGTCATGCACTAAATGACTACACTCTCAATGATTGCAAATTTCATAAATCAAAAAAAGTAAAATTGTCAAAATGTTTATCATATAGTAACATTATTTTTTCAAGTACAACAGGATAGATCTAACATTTCCGGTAACTGATTAGTTTCAAATTCAGACTCACACTTGGGTGCCGTGAACAAGTATTTGCCCCCAAATCCAGAATGTGTATTTACTGTATATCAATTAAACTACATGAAAAGGGATGCATCTGTTATTGTTTGATTTATGTAAAATGATGAAGCAAAACAGACAGCACTTGAGTAATAAGTATAGCAATTTCAAACAAAGTCACTCAATAGGTACCTCTGTACAGAAAACTAAAACGATTGCCAGAAAACAAAAGCAAGCAAACAAATATGTGTTTATTACAACTATATCTTTAAAGCTCAAATTAATCAACATCACCAGTAAACAAACAAGTTTTAAAAAACAGCTGCTTATAAATTAAATATATAAGATTTCAAAGTGTTGCGTCCAATCAGGAAAAAATGTACAAGATTTAATTTTGAAAAGCTGTGTCGCAAACTGACAACATTCATTTCAGGGAGCTCAAAATAATTTTTGAGACTTGTTGCACGTTATATGTATGTTACTGCACAACAATAGTACAGGTCTGAACACAGTTCCTGATTGTAAACAAAATAAGTATGCTTTCTACCTGTTGCTACTTGTAGAAATAGCTTTTGTGTCTGTGAGTCACAAACGCCATGGCTAAAAATAAAATCACACACAGTACCCTCAGTAAAATCTCAATCAACAGTTAGTACCAGGGTGAGTTGAATTTCATTTCAAATCCCCTTTGCTACCAAACCCCCTCCCAATAATACTAAGTCATTGATCCTAAACACTCCTCAATAGTTTTTGTATTGTCTTTGTGTATAGGGTAATCTCTACAGTGTAAAAATTGTGAGCTCGGTTGGGAGATACTTTGCACGGAAACTGTAGTGGAAGTTCAAATCGTGTATAGAACAATAGATAAATCAACCTTTAGTATGTTGACTTTACAAGCTAGAACTAACTTAACAGCATCATGCCCACACAAAGCATACAGCTGAAAGGATGCTAATTGCAGGTTATCCTCAGGTAGAATTTGAACCTGCCCTTCAATGTCAGGCGTTTTGCCTACAGTTTTTACTTTTGAGAATAGACAAGTAGACCTAAACGTGTTGACTGGGCTGATTTTACCTGAGTAACCAGTTTAAAGACCACAAAAATGCAGCAATTACATTTCTCTTTTCTAATTAAATGGCAGTAAATCATCAGCCTAAGAAGGCTCGACCCTGGGTGTGGGAAACATGTTTCCGTGGTTACATATGTGGCTTTCTTTGTAGAAAAGGTGAAGTGGAAAGCAATTAATATTGGGAAGGATCAACCTTATATGTTGTTTTAACCCATTTTGTGCCACACACTAATTCCTGTTTTTTCTTTCTTTAAAGGTTAATTGGTTACTTTTATGCCAACTATTTTTTTTTTCAATTACCACAAATCATGATCAAGTACTGTGTTCAATAATTGCTTACATTTTAACTGAGAAGATCTTTTTTTCTTTATTGTAGGATTATGTACTGTACAGTGTGTGGCACATTCAGTGGCAGTGAAGTGGTTAATGTTCCATTGTATAATTCATAACATCTGCAAGGCTAAGGATTAAAGGGCGAATCACCATTGTTAACAGCTGAACAGAAGCAAACCCAGTTTGTAGCTTGTGTAATTGTGTACAAAGTGAGTTTTTTTTTTAACTCATGGATCCCATTACCTGTCAAATAAGATACCTGCTTTCGTTTCCTATACAATCTACCCTAATTGTTGGAATCTGGTAAAGAACGCTGTCCTTGGTGTTTCTTAAATAACTACCTCTCAGGCATGCAATTATTGCACTACGATGCTGAACTATTTCACCCCTAAAACCCCTAGAAAGGAGGTAAGAGAATCAGTTTTATAATATACTGTATATATATATATATATATATATATATATATATATATATATATATATATATATATATATATATACACGTGTATAATAGGTTTATAATAAACATGCACTCAAAAAATGTTTAGTAAATAATGCACAGCGCTTTCTTATGGAATGTTTTTATTTATTTTTTCTATTTATTTAACACTATCTCGGTTTTTGTTTTGTTTACTGTAGTTTTTTTTTTTTTTTTAATTTGTATTGGCCAAATGAGACAGGCTGCATTTGCAGTCCTTCAACACACATATAACTTCATGGAAACCCAGTTTAAAAAAGCTGTATGATATCAGTCATCGCTCAAGGCCAAATTGGAAGTCAGACATAAATATTTAAATATACCCTTCCGTATCTGAGTATTAATTAAGTTATTTACATTTGGAAGGATACTTTTTCTGGCAAAAAGAAAAGTACATTGAAACACTACCAAAATAGAGTGATAAAAAGGTGAGACTTATTTTTCTTTTTCATGGAAATTGACCAATTTATATTCTCCCCAAACCACTTCTGAATTGGCTTTGCTGCATGACAAGTGATTTTAGTTCACAAAAATGATCATTATGGGTCAGGTTTTTAAGCAAGGTTTCAGAACTAAGGCAGAGCGCAAAGTATCATGTTTGCATGGAACTGAGCACGCCAATGTGATCGTAACGGGTGTCAGCCAAGGACGTAAACTCAGAACTCTCTGAACGACTATGCTAGGAGCCTGTGAACCAGTAAATGGATGGGGGATATATACACATACCTATCAAATGACATCCATTTTAGACTAGTGCTCTGAATTTCAGTTGGTTCGCTGGGATTTTGATCAAATATTTGGTTAAAGTACTATTTACAGTTAATCCATCTCCAATTCAAACTCAACAGTACTGTTTACCTCTAAACCTCAAAAGCACAAACATAAAAAAATGGAAATTGAGGATTGTGAGTCAGAGCATCCTTTAGCATGCTTACCATGAAACTTGAAATGATGATGGAGCACTGTGACAGAAAGAGAATGATTCTTGGTGGTAAATCTCCCTCCCGACCTGTGAGGGCGCTAAGTAACGACAACAGAATACCTTGGACTGGTTGGCCTGACAATTCATTCCCAGGGTTAAAAGGAAGACGGTCATCTAGAAAGGGGGAGGAGCTTCAGTGCACTAACTCATCGACCCGGAAGGGAAACGATGTGGCAGCCGCGGATTGGAGGAGCGGCTGCAATCGTTTACCAAGGGGTCATGTGTGACGGTACAAAAAGGGGACGAAGCAATGTAATCTGTTCCTTTGTTTTGGTTATGAAACGACCCGGAAGGACTCGACTTGTGTATTCGTATCGTGAGTGTTTGTTTCTTTGTCACTTTGCCACAAGATCCCATATATTATTTATTAATATACTGTAATGTAGATGTACTGTATCTACAATAGGCTACCCTACTCGCCCACATTTGGAACTACATAAAGAAATTCTTAATAATAATAATAACAATAATAACAATAATAATAATAATACGGGCATCCAAACTCCACAGGGATGGTGCAAGGCTTTCGTAGTTTTTTTTTTTTTTTCATTTATAGATGCTGCAAGGCTAGTGTACAATGTATTAGAGCCTTGCTACCCCACCCAGGCCCGACTGGACCCGACAATAAGTGTCAGATTCAGGTCTGGTTAGGTGTAGTTTGTATATTATAGTTCGGGGTGAGTCGGGTCAGTGTGTTATCAGTGAGTGGATTATGGCGTTTTTAATTTTAAGGATTTTTTTCTTCCTCTGTGCAAGTGCTTTCTAAAACTTACTTCCTACTTCCTTTTTTGCCTGTCTAAAAATATCTTGCGTTACTGAAGTGCTGCCGTGAGTGGCAAGGACTTCTCAGTTAACCAAAGATTTGTACAAAAGAGAGATTCTCTACATTAAAAATGTATTCAGCGATAATAAAAGCTTTGTACAATGCAAATCTTGCAAAATATTACTGAAATATGAAAGCAAAAAGAGGGGAAATCCATCTCTGCAGCAGCATACAGAAAAGGGATGTATTTGTCCTGTAGCTGCGCCAAGTCAGTCGTACATGACTTCTTTTGTCCAAAATGATTATGCGAATTTGCAAGAGCATCTGAATGTGTGGCTATATATGGTAATAATGTTTTGAAGAAGCCTGTTGTTGTCTTTTTTAAATCATGCAGTGTTGGATTATTATGAAGGAAATAAATGCGATATTATTAATTGAGAGTGATTTTTTTCTTTATTTATTTACGTTTTAACTGGAAATCGAGAATAGACTACACGGAAAGTACTTAGGCCCGGACCAAATCAAAACTTTGACAACCCGCTAATCGACTTAACAAAACTGTATTTAATAACGTTTTTTTTTTTTTGTAAGTACCTTATTTCTTCTACTCATAAAAAGAAAACACTATTAAATACAGTTTTGTTAAGTGCGATTAGCGGGTTGTCAGAGTTTTGATTTGGTCCCAGCCTTAGTTTCAATAGCATATGTTTGGAATTATGGTATTTAAGGAGATGGTAGGGCTGGTTATGCAAATATTTAAACAGGCTCAGGCTCAGGTTGGGTTTGGATTTGTTTGGTTGGGTCGGATTGGGTTTTAAATTTAGGCCCGAGCAGACCTCTACAATATATTACATCTTATTTCAAAGGGACAGAAAAGTCTAAGAACATAAGAACATAAGAAAGTTTACAAACGAGAGGAGGCCATTTGGCCCTTTGGTTGTTGTGGCTCATTGATCCCAGAATCTCATCAAGCAGCTTCTTGAAGGATCCCAGGGTGTCAGCTTCATCAACATTACTGGAGAGTTGGTTTCAGACCCTCACAATTCTCTGTGTAAAAAAGTGCCTCCTATTTTCTGTTCTGAATGCCCCTTTATCTAATCTCCATTTGTGACCCCTGGTCCTTGTTTCTTTTTTCAGGTCGAAAAAAGTCCCCTGGGTCGACATTGTCAATACCTTTTAGAATTCTGAATGCTTGAATCAGATCACCGCATAGTCTTCTTTGTTCAAGACTGAACAGATTCAATTCTTTTAGCCTGTCTGCATACGACATGTCTTTTAAACCCGGGATAATTCTGGTCACCCTTCTTTGCACTCTTTCTAGAGCAGCAATATCCTTTTTGTAACGAGGTGACCAGAATTGAACACAATATTCTAGCCCTTTGCGGTCCATTGTCGGACTGGGTCCGACATTGCAATTATTCCTCACAGGTCCTTTGTCGGACTGGGTCCGACATCATTATAGCAACGCAAAAAACGGGTTTCTAGTCGTTTTTTCTCCGGAAAAAGCCGAGAAAACCATTCAATTGCCGAATGGGAGCGACAGGAGCCGAGAAAAGAAAAAAAGGCGTATCTCATGAATAGTCATACATGGTATCTGGTATCAGATAACGGGGCGGTCGTAAGTAAACAAGCTGGCTGACTGTGAATCAGCGCACAGAGAACACAGACATTTGCAGAGCTTTTTTGAGATGTTATAGTAATAAAATAATGACTTGGATCGCATTATTGAGGAGTTTGGTGATAAAACGAGTCATCAGGAGATGATCGATCGGTATGTACTACTATTATTATTATTATTATTTATTTCTTACATAGGTGAAAGCTATAGCGAACGAAAGGGTGGGGCGGGGCTGGAGATGCCTAGTGAGTGCTTTGTTGATATGCAGGGCCATTTAAACCCGTTTGACTGTGAAAAAAATACTTTTAAACAGCTGCGTCTAAAATTAACTGCGCGTGTGAAAATTAATTAGACCTGACGTGCCTGACGCACATTTAATAAATGGACCGGAAAGGGCTAAATGAGGTCTTACCTATGCATTGTAAAGTTTTAACATTACTTCCCTTGATTTAAATTCAACACTAATCACAATATATCTGAGCATTTTGTTGGCCTTTTTATAGCTTCCCCACATTGTCTAGATGAAGACATTTCTGAGTGAACATAAACTCCTAGGTCTTTTTCATAGATTCCTTCTTCAATTTCAGTATCTCCCATATGATATTTATAATGCACATTTTTTATTGCCTGTGTGCAGTACCTTACACTTTTCTTTTACTTTTACTATATCAGAATCTAAATCATTAATGTTGATTAGGAATAGCAGAGGATCTAATACTAATCCCTGTGGTACACCACTGGTTACCTCGCTCCATTTTGAGATTTCTCCTCTAATCAGTACTTTCTGTTTTCTACATGTTAACCACTGCCTAATCCATGTGCATGCATTTCCTTGAATCCCTAATGCGTTCAGTTTGAGGATTAATCTTTTATGCGGGACTTTGTCAAAAGCTTTCTGGAAATCTAAATAAACCATGTCATATGCTTTGCAATTATCCACTGTCGATGTTGCATCCTCAAAAAAATCAAGCAGGTTAGTTAGACACGATCTCCCTTTTCTAAAACCATGCTGACTGTCTCCCAGGATACTGTTACCATATAGGTAATTTTCCATTTTGGATCTTATTATAGTTTCCTTAAGTTTACATATAATAGGAGTCAGGCTTATTGGTCTATAGTTACCTGGTTCGGTTTTGTCTCCCTTTTTGTGGATCGATATTACGTTTGCAATTCTCCAAGAGTCTAGACTGAAAGCAAACAGCTATCCGACGACCAATTGACTTGTATTTATTTATTTATTGATTGATTGATTGATTGATTGCAAAGGGTATTTTATTTCTTTTATATGTAGTAGTTTCAGTATTTTTTATAACAACAACTTAACTATAACACAGTTTTTATGAGTCAGATGGCAATAATCTGATGTTTAGCTTTAGAAAGCGATTTAAATTCCTACAATGTTTTAGACGCACACTTCTTATAATGTGTGGAATGTGCGTGGCATGTGCGCAGAATTGTAATGACTCGATTCAGTGACTCGACTCACGTCATTGTCAGTGACTCAATTCGAGTCCCTGCAAGAAAAGACTCAACTCGAGTCCCTGCTCAAAAGGCTCCACTCAATTCAAGTCATAGTCTTTTTGATAAAATAAATTACATGTTAATTTTCAATAACCACAGCCCTTCTTCTGATGCGTACAAGCCCTGCCTCTTTATGAGCGAGAGGAACATGTGACAACATAGAGACAGAGAAGAGTGTCAGTGGCATGGAAGGTAAATCTGGAGTAACTGTGGTCGTCAAGTTCACAAGAACTATGGAGTAGACAGGGAGAGAAATAAGCAGTCTGCATCCTGCCAGCACTGAGAAATGCCAAACTCATATAAACTGTGTCTAAAATAACTGAAATCGTTTTTGATCTTTTTTTATTATTTATTTTTACCAAATATCAATAACAAATTACTTATCTGGTGGGTCAATCAGTAGATTTTTCATTTAAGTTAGCTTAAAACTTAAATGTAGTAGAAAAACAGGGGTTTAGTGTTTGTTGTCTGGTTTAATGTATATTTATCTAAAGTTATACTGTGTTTAAAAATAAATAATTGTTTTAGAAAACAAAAAAGAAACATATTTTCCTAAAATTGTTAGTTGTTTTTAAAATCCAAACTACCACTTGCGACTCCAAACTCATGTACAAGCTTATAAACATAAAAAAAAAAAATAATAATTTTTCACACACAAAATTTAACGTAATAATGCATTGTACAAGAAATGAACACACAAAACAACCCTCTGAACCTTTAATAATTGTATTTATTTTTTTACATTCCCGTAGCCTTCTACAACCACTGGCAGCACATGGTACAGATGATCAATGAAGCTGTTGCACGGTCATCTTTGTTTTCCAGAATTGCCGAATTGAGTTAATTAGCTCTAGACGTGTTTGAATAATTTAATGCATCAGGATTTGCATGGTAGACAGATGTTTTAGAGTTAGTTTGGTTAAAAACGGTTTGCCTTTTCAAAGAATAAATTCATAAAAAACAAAAATGGGCAGACCAGACCACAGCAGCATGATTTTGGAAATAAGCACAATCAGCATTGCCAGACGAAAGGATGTTGAGGATGGAACTGCATTATTTTCAATGAATTTTTAAGAAGTGGTCTGTGGATTTTGTCATACTGGGTGAACAGATCAATTATTATACCAGTAAAAAAAAAAAGTGTTTGTTTGCGCTGCTTGGGTATTTTGCATGTGTTTATGAAACAGCAGCTACAATATCAGTCTTTTATGTTAGTAGGGTTATTCAAAATACAGTTGACCTCTTAGTATTACTGTACATTTGCACATTTGAACTACATTGATGATTTTATTTAGACAAACAACTGGGATTTTATTGTGCTAAGTATAGGTGGTGTAAAATATCTTTGCTATTTTTAAACGTGATTACTGAACAACCCTTTTTATCTGAAAATAAAAATGACTTATTTTTTAACACATTTCTTTCTGTAATATTAAACAAAATAGGCTTAGTTTATTGATTTTGAACTGGAGCATATATGTGCAATGGTTTTAAAACTGGATTTGCCTCAATTGCATTACTTGGACTCTTTTCCTTTGTAACTGCTATGTTTTAAGGCCCAGAAGCAAGATATATATATGAAATATCAAATTAAATGTCACAAAATTTCCTTTCATATGGTTAAGATATCTGAAAAAACTATCAGGGAGTGAAAAACAGCATCAGTAAAATTGTAAATAAATGGTTAAATGCATTCTTTTGTTTTGTGGTATCAATTACTGTACATCAAACCCAATTGAGCATAGGTAAAAGGGCCTCTGCATGGTCAATAACAAAATTAGAAATTGGCCAAGGAATCGTAAATTCACTGAAATGGAGAGACAAAATGCATGGTGAACATTAAACATTAAAATGCACAATATATCCTACCTTTTCACTGTGATGGGCGCGTCTGCTTTTCAGACAAGGCTCTATGCTGGTAATACACATTTTCGCAGATCACCTTCTACAAAAGACGGTTACAGTATATGCTTTTGATTGGAACCAGATTCGAAAATGCTGACTCACAAAGTTATGTCGATGCAAAAGGCACAAGCACTTTCATGGCTTTGCATACTAGTTCTGAGTATTCCATGCGCAGAGATAACCAAAAATCACAAAGTATTTGTTTTGGAAAAGTGAGCTTTAGAGTATTGCATGATAAATCCACAAGCTTGTCCTGTACTGCTGGTGGCAAGGCTATATTTTTAACAGCATCTTCTTCAAATGGGTTTCTTATCCAAAGGCTACCTGTTGCTGTAACTTGAGAAAAATAATGCCACAGTTGGCCTTGCAAGTGCAACAGGATGATTTCCTTTATCTTCAACTCACAGAATTAATTTTCTCACATGAAATCTGCCATCAGAGAGAGTTTCAAAACCGCCATCCTGCACATGTGAACACCAAATATGAAGCTTTTGAATGAATGCTTCATTGTTGTCATTCAGAAAAAGAAGATTTGTATCACGTCCTTGTAGACTTTTGTTGTGCTTATTTGCTGATCAAACACATCCGCGAGATAAGCAAGCATTGCAAGCCACTGTAAATCTTGGAGAAATCCAGCATAAGGAAATCGTTGTTTCTCCAGAAAAAAACATTGCCTCTCGTCTCAGCTCAAACAAACGTGTCAAAACCTTCCCACAGGAAAGCCATCGTACTTCAGTATGAAACAGCAATTTCTGATGTTCTGAATTCCCATTTCTTCACAAAGCACGGAAAACAAACGTGCATTATTTGGTCGACCTTTGATGAAGTTCACCACTTTTACAGCTTCATCAAGCACCTTGTGAAGATCAGCAGGCATATTTTTAGCAGATGAAGCTTTTACTTAATTATTTTACTAAAACGAATATATTTTTTACCCTCAGTTATTTCCTTATATAAATACCATTGTGCTGTCAAGCGAACATGTTCAACAACGCTAATAAAGTGACAAAGTGTTTGGGTTTTTGCTTATGAATTCCAAAGGTGGCAATATGCTGGTAGGATAGTGAAATAAATAGAACATGCGTGATGATTAGTTAAAAATTGTAATAACCAGCAATCTGGACTCCTACTTAAACATTCAGAAACTATTGTTGTCATCTCTGACACTGCCATTCCATTTGTTTGAACTGTCAGAGGAGGAGGAGGTGGCTAGACAGCGACCCCTAATTTTGGTTCGTACCAAACCATTTCTGCTGGTACTCATGCCCCTAGCGGTCAGGATGGTATGGCACCCTACCACAAAGATCACCTTCTTCAATGGTCTTTCAAAAACACATTCAGACTCAGAAACTGGGGTTTTAGTGCAGTCATGCACACTTTTATTGTTTTGCATAATTGGGCTCTTTGCCCTTTAAGAACCCTGAAAAATAAACAATAGTAAAACAAAAACAAAAAACCTAACCCCATTTTGGGGTCCTTTACTAACATTTTTAGGAGTTTGAATAAACTCCTCTTTTAGGCCACTCTTTTCTTCTTATTATACACAGTGATCATTATATACTTCAAGAAAAGTGTTCAATGTTCAGATCATCTCTTAAACTGTAGTTTTTGATGAATACACAACAGTTGTGTTGTCTCACCCCATTTCAAACAAAATATTTTTTATGGCTTTATAAGAACCTCCTAATTAGTATGCCCAATCAGGTGTCCTTATTTCCTCACCTGAAGCCTATTTTAGTTACCCAAGCATTCCCTCTAGTGGTCGACTGCAATTATACCCAGAACACAGCCCTTTCAGCTGGGGCTGACATACATGTTTTGTACTACTCTGCCACATTATATACATTGTATGTATTTTTTTCATTTTGTGCAACAAAAAAAACATGTTAAAAAAATATGTATCTTGAAGAATTTAACACTGTCATTCTATAACAGGGATCTGATGGGAAGCATAAAAACACTCAAGCTTCATTCTTGATTTTTATTTCTCCTCAGATCACCTTTATAATACACTCCCTGTCATCTGTTGTTGTTTTTCAGGAGACGTGTCAGCCAGGACACTGACCTCTCCAGGCTATGCTGGGATATGCCCTGGACATTTCCTCTGGTCAGTACCCACAAGGGCCACTGGAGGAGTTCCTGCAATCTACAGCACACAACAAGAACCAGTGAAACCCACCTGGGTACATTTACACACACCTGTGATGTACACACAAGTGCAGCATGGATCTTTCAACACAGTGTGGAGGAAGGAAGGGCCAGTAATAGAGATAAAAACCTAAATTCAATGTTCAAACATAAACTCAAAACCAAAAAAAACACATACCTGGTACCTTTTGTAAAATGGATCATCCTATTAATTTCTCTCTTTCTTTAAATTCTTCTGAAGAAAATATTACCGAAATTGCTAGAAACCTTTAAAAACACATGTTTCTCCAACTTGTTTTTAATAGTCTGTCATTAGTCAGTACATCACCACACAGTGCCAGCACCAGAATTTACTGGGCCCTGGTGCAAGACTGTATAGTAGACCACTACCCCCCCAAAAAAATAAAAATAAAATAAAATAAAATAATAATAAAAAAAAAAAACACGTAGCAAAGCTGCAGCACTTAACCTAAAGAAAACATTTTGAAAACAAATGCATCGGATGACTGTGAACAAGACAGTAATCAATCAAGTAACAGTATATCCATTCATTTTAATAAATCAGTTATGTAACAAGATGAATCAATGTGATTAATAACTTGATTTAGTTAATATTAAAACATTTTAATGGCTTCAAATTAGTCACAAAAACATATTAATCATAGGCATCAACTGGATAAGCAGTGTTTTCAAGTAGAAAGGTTAGTATGAAAACAGGGCAGCAGTGTGGAGTAGTGGTTAGGGCTCTGGCAGCGGTGTGGAGTAGTGGTTAGGGGCTCTGGACTCTTGACCGGAGGGTTGTGGGATTCAGTCCTAGGTTGGGGAACACTGCTGCTGTACCCTTGAGTAAGGTACTTTACCTAGATTGCTCCAGTAAAAACCCAACTGTATAAATGGGTAATTGTATGTAAAAAATAATGTGTAAAAAAATAATGTAATTGTATTGTATTTAAAAATAATGTGATATCTTGTAACAATTGTAAGTCGTCCTGGATAAGGGCGTCTGCTAAGAAATAAATAATAATAATAATAATAATAATAATAATAATAATAATAATAATAATGAAAACATTTCTATAAAAAAAAAACGGTATGGAAAAGTAGTTTGTTTTTGTTTTGTTGTAGTAGTTTTTTTTTTTTTTAATGGGAAAGGGGTCAACGTGAACTGAGTAACCATTTCCAGTGTTTTTCTGGTGTTTATTGGCTAACACCAGTGTGTTTTATCAGTTAAAACCAAAAATCAGAAACCCTAATCTTAAAGTTATGTCAGTATTTTTTGTGATCACGTGACCATCCTACAATAGCCTTGCGACCCCCTTTTGTTTTTTGTTTTTTTTATTTTTTAAAGTGTCTTTGAAAATGTACTCACTGGGCCCAAAACTCAATATACTGAGCCTGTATTGGCTCAGACAAGGCTTTAAAGAAGGCCTCACCACAGAATTCCATGAGTGTTATCTCATTAATAAGCAACATTTGTCTTTCTCTTGCCCAATGATCAACAACATTTTCAGCTTTGAGGTTACATTTGTACTAAATTATGTCTTTTAACATGTGTGCCAAACCTTTACTTCCTCTGTCGGTAATTCCAATTTCTCAACTACCACCTACCATTTTTTTGGAGGCTTACAGTTTTTTTTTTCTAACAGTTGTCAAAACATATTAGGAATGTTTAAATAAATATTTTTTGTGTGTGTTATGACTGCATTATAACAGGCAGAACAATATTAATGTACCACATTTTATAAATTCAAATATTCAGACAAGGCTTTGATAGATGCAAGAGATTAATGTAGTGGAGAATGATTGGACAGTTTAGCCCAGGATCACGCCGGCCCTAAATAATAATTTACAGATTAATTTCTTACAAACCGGAACACTATTTAAAGTATATAAAAAAGGTATAATACATACTGAAAAGGTGTTGACATCAGGTTTGTATTTAAGAACATAAGAAATGTTATAAACGAGAGGAGGCCATTCGGCCCATCGTGTTTGTTTGGTTGTTAGTAGCTTATTGGTTCCCAGAATCTCATCAAGCAGGATCCATGGGTGTCAGCTTCAACAACATTACTGGGGATTTGGTTCCAGACTCCCACAATTCTCTGTGTAAAAAAAGTGCCTCCTATTTTCTGTTCTGAATGCTCCTTTATCTAATCTACATTTGTGACCCCTGGTCCTTGTTTCTTTTTTCAGGTCGAAAAAGTCCCCTGGGTCAACATTGTCAATACCTTTTAGAATTTTGAATGTTTGAATCACATCGTTGCGTAGTCTTCTTTGTTCAAGACTGAATAGATTAAATTATTTTAGCCTGTCTGCATATGACATGCCTTTTAAACCAGGAATAATTTTGGTCACTCTTCTTTGCACTCACTTCTAGAGCAACAATATCATTTTTGTAGCGAGGTGACCAGAACTGAACACAATATTCTAGATGAGGTCTTACTAATGCATTGTAAAGTTTTAACATTACTTCCCTTGATTTAAATTCATCACGGTTCACTATATATCCAAGCATTTTGTTGTCTAGATTAAGACATTCCTTTTGTCAACATAAACTCCTAGATCTTTTTCTTAGATTCCTTCTTCAATTTCAGTATCTCCCAGAGACAGAGTGATTTTTGGTGATAAATCTCCCTCCTGACCTGTGAGGACGCTGTGTAAAGGGAACAGAGTGCCCTGGACTGGATGACCAGACAATTAATTCTTGGGGTTAGAAGGAAGTCGGTCATCTAGAAAGGGGGTGGAGCTACGATACACTAAATCATCGACCCGGAAGGGAAACGACGTGGCACCTGCGGATTGGAGGAGTGGTGGCACCAGTTAACCAAAGTGTCATGATTGACGGTACAAAAGGGGGCGTAGCGAAGTGATCTGTTACTTTGTATGGTTAGAGCTGAACCGGAAAGAGATCGTGTATTGTAACCGTGAGTGTTTTGTTTGTTTTGTTCTGTCGTATCTAAAGAATTACTGTTTGTTATTATTAGATGGCTGAACACGATCCGGAGCTGTCGCCAAAGGCGAGCACTAAACCCGGACAACACTGCACTTTGTTTCACAATAAACTGTATTTGCACCACAAGCACTAAAGCACACATTGTGGACTGGTGATTGTGTTTGTGTTACGTGTGGGTGTAAAAGTTCGGGACTGTTATTATTTCAGCACCAACCCATGGATTATAACGAAGCAATACACGCCGCTCTATTGCTCATTATCATTATTATTTACTGTGCATTGTGTCATCAGACCATTGGATTTATCATTAAAATTGCATCTGGATTATCATTGTCTGTCTGTTCATTGATCACTGCTGCATTCCAGCACGTGTACATTGTTAACCACTTTGCCACACGTGGTGTCAGAACATGGGATGGATCACGTTTCACTTGCAGCGCTGCTGGAGGCGCTGGACAGCAGACGTAAGGCCGAGGAAAGACGGAGAGAGGAGCGGTACATGACACTGATCGAGAGGGTCAGGCTGGCGATACCATCCACAGCACCAGCAGGACCCGTGGTGACGGCCCCAAAAGCCAGGGCACAAAAGATGACGGCGGAGGATGACCCAGAGGCTTACATGGTCGCTTTTGAGTGGCAGGCTACCACCGTGTCATGGCCCAAGGAATTCTGGTCAAGCCAGCTGATACCCTGCCTGATCGGAGAGGCACAGGCAGCCTACCAGGCCATGACGGACACCGAAGCCGCCCAGTACGATCTGGTAAAGCAAGCAATTCTGCGCCATCTTAACATCATGGGAGAAACACACAGAGTACGGCTCCTGGAGTACAAGAGGTCCCCGGGATTAGTGGACAGGGTGTGAGCAGACCTTAATTCAGATAGCTCTCTTGGGCGGTTTGTCGTGGCAGCCATGAGGTCAGGTGACTATCTCCTGTACCCATGGAGACACGGCGGCATACCCCACATTAAAAGTATACTTATCGGTAGGACCGATAAAACGTCACTTAGTAGTAGGGGTGGCGGAAAGGTTACCACACCCAGTTATTCTGCCGATTATTTCCACACCCTTTGAACACATTGCAATGGAAATAGTGGGCCATTTACTACCTTCTGATTCCAGGTATACGCATATATCTAGTTAACCAAGGGGTCATGATTGACGGTACCTCTAGTGTTAAATGTTTTAAAAATAGCCATCCTTTCTCTGTGGATGTTTTCTCTATTTTATTTCAATCTACTTCTGTTAGTCTCTGTTTCATTCCTTCATAGTTTGCCTTTTTTAAAATTGTACACCTTAGCTTTAGTCGTTTTGGGTTTTAAATGCACTTCAAATTAGATACATTTGTAGTACTACTGAAATCAAAATGAAACAGTTTCACTGTGTTAATAATCAGTGCTGACTGTAAAAGCAGTGTGCACTTAGGAGAATTCTGCTTCAGACTGTGAATTTATCATTCTTAGCACTCCGTGTGTTATTCATATTAGCTGACGATAGGTTATCTTAAATTCAAAAGACTGCAGGTGTAAACAGAGATTGTGAATTGAAGTCCAATCATCATTCAGAACAAGCAAAGTAGTCTAAAAAATGTACAATTTGGTATAAATTAGTGGTGGCCAAAATACTTAAGAAATAGCTTTGTATAGTAAATTAACAAATACTGTAGCCAAGGAAACTGTATACAAACCTTTGTATTGCTTCTTTAAAGTACAGATTTTTCTCTAGTGCTTTTAAAACAAGGTTTTACAATGTGTGTAAAAAAAATGGCAAAGACCATCAGGAGGCAAGGTTAGAAGCAGAACTGCTTATACATTTTGGGGGTGGTACATGTTTATTACTTCTGATTGATTTATGTATTGTAGCAGGTGTATATTCCTGGCTGTTTTAAATAATTTGTGAATAGCAACTGCAGCCATTGATTTACAATTTACACAGGGTATATTGCAGCAATTTGGCTTAGCTGAACAATATAAATCATAAATGAATGCTCTTTTTTTCTTTGACAAAGCTGGGGTAGAAAGTGTGGGAACCCATTTTACTGGCACCCTGTGCTTGGGAATGTATTAGTTCTTTTCAGTCATGTGAGTCTACTTACATCTAATCATATTAGGGCCTACATTTCTGTAAACACAAGGACAATAAAAACTGTTTAAAGGACTTCATTTATTGTGAAATCCTTTTTTTTAGTCAAGTAAAAGACATTTTTCTGGAAACTTACTAACAATGTGGAAAATATGTTATTCATTAGACAGTTTGTCAGTTGCATTTCTCATCCACACTCAACCAATGCCAAAAAAAAGAAGTGC
This sequence comes from Acipenser oxyrinchus oxyrinchus, assembly GCA_030684275.1. Lineage (NCBI taxonomy): Eukaryota > Metazoa > Chordata > Actinopteri > Acipenseriformes > Acipenseridae > Acipenser > Acipenser oxyrinchus. The sequence goes on from CM060252.1 coordinate 56,878,813, forward strand.
AACTTTAATATCATTTAAACATGTCATTAGTTAGTCAGTCCTGGCATGAATCATGTTTCTTTGTAAATGTGTACAACAGTATTCCCTTAATGAAAATTCCCATCAAAGTAGAATGTTTTTCAAAGAACATGTCTTTAAGGAGATACCTTAGCAGTGAACACTTGCCTACAGTTGCCTTGTGGGGCTTCATGCACCAAAAGGGGATACAGTTCAATCTGGAAATGGGATTTAAATATGAACAGTTGTGAAAGAGCATGTTTAATGTGGTTGTGTTTTGTTATTGCATGTTGCAGGTTGCTGAAGTTTTTGCTGTAGAATCAGCAGTGTATAGTTTGTAAGCACCTGTGGCAAAGTGGCTGAGTGGAAACAGGTGCAGGAGCAGGTACAGTGCGGCAATTAAACAGACAGAGCCTTATAATCCGGTTTGGAAAGTGAAATCTTTATTTTATATTCCAGGTCTGGTGACCTAAACAATAATTCCCCGGCAATACACAACAATGTGTACTGTATGGGGTAAACAATAATGGGATTGCAGTCCCAACTAATAAACACAATATCTGACTGTGGCGGAGTGTCCCGCCCCTTTGTTTATTATTTATTTATATTATGATTTATGTTTATATTACAGTGAAGCACCGCTTATTTGTTATTGTTTTTGCATTTTAAAAACCTCATGCGGATGCGTGACTGATCAGCTACTGATTATTTAACTAGCTGACAGTCATGCATCCTTACTAAACTCGTGCAGACTGTGGCCGAGGGGTAATAAGATAGCTAGTTAACCCCTCTGCCAGAATATAAAAGCCTCCAGCTGTCTGCGGAAGGAGGAGAGTGTCTGTGGCAAAACAAGATTAAATCTTTTGTTTATTTTATTATTTAATAAAACGCTGAGCGCCGTTGCGTTCAGTTATACATCCACCATTTCTTGCCTTTGGTTACTTCCTGGTCCGTGACATCACTACCCACACGTCACTGCAACAACAGCACTCGGTCACACTGACCCACAATAATACATACACGGTCACCAGTCCTGGGTGTGTGCAGTAGTGCTCGTGGTGGGTGATACAGGTTAGTTAGTGACAATTCGTGAAGTGCTGTTTCGGCTTAGTGCTGGTCCTTGGCGACAGCTCCGGAACTGTGTTAGCTGTCTGGTAATGTGCAAGACAAGGCAAGATATTTACAAACAAAACACAACACTCACTATACTTTTAACTTTCACGGGGTCTCTCACAGTCCTTCTCGGTTAATAAACACAAACCAATGCGAAGGAACAGATTGCGATTCTCTGTCCCCTTTTATGCCGTCACACATGACCACTTGGTAAATGAGTGCAACCGCCTCGCCAATCTGTGGCTGCCACGTCGTTTCCCTTCCGGGTCAATGCATTACTGCAACAGAGTCTCGCCCCCTTCCTAGCTGGCCGACTTCCCTTGAACCCTGGGAAAGAACAGTCAGGCTAGCCCATCCAGGGAACTCGCCACTTAGCGCCCTCACATGTTGGGAGGGAGATTTACCACCAAGAATCATTGTATTTCTGTCACAGGGGGTTTAAGAGCATACCTACATACACGCTGCAGTTCATGATTGTCATGTCAATATCTATTCTACTTTATAGGAAACCAGTTCTCAGAAAGAGGAATTTCAAGAAACAAGAACAGTATTAGGCTACTGGGAAGTCTTTTTATCAAGAGTATATGCCATGCTGAATACTGTAGGCTATGTTAATACTGTATAGCACATCGATATTGCTGCACATACAGCACCTACTGAATTGATTCTGCATGCCATATGTAGATACATTTACATAAACTACAATGGACTATATTACACAATAAAAAACAAATCAGATGTTATAACACACAGATTACTGGTACAGTATTATACAATAAATACAGTTTTATTTAAAAAGAGCAACACCAGTTCCAAAACCGTATAATGTAAGGTTTGTGCTGGGTGCCTTTGAAATAAATGTCCAGTTATATAGCATTACAAAACAACGTGAAGCCCTAATCTTAAAACAGAAAAGTGAAAATACAAATATTAGAGAATGCTTAAGGATTTGTCTTCATTGAACGTATTTCATTAGCAGTCCAATACCAATAAATGCTATCTTGCTTAAAACAAAAACCTTTAACCCTTTGCGGTCCTATGTCAGACCAGGTCCGACATTACAATTTTCCCTTTCCGGTCCATCATCAAAAAGACGTAAAACACAGGTCTCTAGTCATTTTTTCTCCGAAAAAGCCGAGACAACCATTCAATGGCCGAGTGAGACCGATAGGAGCCGAGAGAAGCCGAAAAAAAAGGGGCTGGCTCTCAGCAATACACATAGCCCAGGCACCACAAAGATAACACAGCCATAAACAAACAAGATAGCTGCTTCCGCATCCAGCGCTCAAAGAATATCACAGACATTTGCAGAGCTTTTTGAGATGTTATAGTAATAAAATAATGACTTGGATTGCATTATTGAGGCGTTTGGTGATAAAACGAGTGATCAGGAGATATCATGATTTATCAGTATGCATGACTATGAAGAGGTATGTGAAAAATATAGCGAACAACGGGTGGGGCGAGGCTAGAGATGCAGTACTGAGTGTCCTGTTGATATGCAGTGCCTTTTAAACCTGTTTTACTGTGAAAAAAATACTTTTAAACATCACGTGTGTGAAAATAAATTGGACCTAAATTGGACCGCCAATGCAATCATACTGTTTACATGTACAAAATACACTGCATTTAAAACCCAATACTAATCTTATTCTGAAACAGTTGTTTTCAAACAGTTGTTTTCAATTGTATACAAGTTTTTTTTTCCTTTTTAGGTGACGTTTCCTCTTATAGTTATAATAAGGGCATTTTATTGGGTTGATTTATTAAAAACTGCATTGCTTGGGGTGGTTCAAGTGTTTTATTTGGTCATGCCTTTTAGGAAAAGCAGAAAGGAAGAACTGTGATTACCAGGATTTAAAAAGTAATCCTAGCCTGAGTTACTGACAGAATCAAAAAGCAATGTTGTGAAATTCAAAATTATTGTGGGTTTATTTGGCTTATCTTAATATTTAACTTGTAAGGCAATGAACAAGATGCCTCACCTTAATAAGTGCCGTCAACAAAGATTTCATGGTTTATACTTTAAATAGTGGTTTTAATATTTAAACATACACATTCACCCAGCATTGCTAGCAAAAGGATGTCATTATTTGTAAACAGTCACATTACTTTACATATATAAATATATAAAATAACAACAGTTGAAAGATGAAAGTTTTATAATATTTCCCTATGTATTTGCATTTGTGTATATACAAATGAGGTTCCAAAAATGATTTCTCTGCATCTCAAACATGCTTTTCACGGACTAGCTTCTCATGCAGAATGCATTTTAACATATACAATTAATCAGCAAGAAATACGGCTTGACGTATTTTACATGACTCAATTAAAATACTCTGTGATCCACTGAAATCATAATAAAACAACCTATGAGAAAAGATAGGGAATTATGTATTTTGTCCAAAATAGGCAGAAACAGGAAACTGGCTTTTGCATCTATATTCTACAAATATGCACTGTCTAGTGAACTGACCAGTTCCCTTTTTAGCAGTGTGTGATGCCATGAGGCTCTATGGTATCCTCTCTTGTTGTTGGAGCCTTCTGTTTTTTGTGTTGACCTGAAGGGAAAAAAAATAAAGACTTGAAGTTCGTTCTGCACTTCCCCAAGAAAACTGAGAGTAGTCTGCAAGGGAGCTCTATTCTTGTTAACGCTTGACACCAAAGAGAAAATGTTTGCTGAAAAAGTCATTAAAAGTTTAAGGTTTAAATGCTGTTTTTTATCCTTTGAATTGTCAGAGGAGAGGGAATATTACTCTGTCCTGTTAATGTGAACGTATAAAAAAACTGTTAAATGACACATAGGGGCTTAACAGCATTTCAGCTATGATGCTCCCTGATTTATACAGTCATTTATAACATTCCCCGTTTTACCTGCTTGTCAAATTTTTTATAACTTGAAGAGTGGGAGGCCATGATGACATCCAGAGGTCCAAAAAAGTAACAAAAATGGGTAAAACTAAAGTACAGCAACAATCTCAAAATGGCAGTGGTACAACTAATGAAAAAGGAGAAACCACCAGAAAAATAGCAGAAAGACTCGGTTTACCGACAAGCACTGTGTGGGCTATTATTGTCAAACACAGGAGAACAGGAACTACTGCAACTAGCTACAGGTGTGGAAGACCAAGAATGATTTCTGCAAAATCTGGAAGAAGAATCATTTGAGCTGCCTGGCAAAATCCTCTGATTACTGCAAAAGATTTGACAAGATGAGAGAGGATGGTCAAGAAATTCACGAGCAAACAATTAAACAATACCTTAACAAGACTTAAAAACCAAGATGCAAACATTTGTTAAAAACAATACACAAAAGAAAGCGAATGGAGTTTTCCATTGAATACTTGAAGAAGCCTGATGATTTCTTCAACTAAATTGTATGGTCAGACAAATCCAAAATATAATTTTTTTCTCCAAGAAAGCAACAATATGTTTAGAGGAAGAGAGGAGAAGAATTTAAAGAAAAGTTAATCATGCCCAGTCTTAAACATGGTGGAGGTTGTGTGATGGTATGGGCTTGTTTTTCTTCCTCAGGCACTGAAGACCTTTGTATTGTAGAAGGATCGATATCAAGAAATGTTGCACTCTCATTTGTTACCCAGTGCTAGAAGGCTTATTGAATGGAAGTTTGTATTCCAGCAGGATAATGACCCTCAGCATTCTGCAAAGTCTACAAAGAAATTTCTGAAAAAAGGAAGATTGCAGTTTTGCATTGGCAATCTCAGTCCCCAGACCTGAATCCCATTGAGATGTTGTGGATTGACTTGAAGGCTGCTGTTGCAAAAAGGAAACCAAAGTTGCCTGCAGAACTCATAGTTGTAGGTGTTGAAGAATGGGCAAAAATATCTCTGGAAAAATGCCAGGAACTGGTTTAAAATACAAAAAAAAGACTGCAAGATGTAAAGAAAGCAAAGGGTGGCCACACAAAATACTAATGAAAGGGCGCTCAAATACTTTTGTCAAAGTATGAAATTTGTTTGTGCATGTTATTTTTCATTAAACCTTTTGCAGACAATTATAATTTTGATCGAATGCGATCAATGACACAATTGCTTACTACGTGTTTTTTTTTCTTCAAATTAGCATAAAAACCTTTGTCAGACTTCAGGCGATCAACCAAACAGCAGGTAGTCCGGTCTGTAGTTCAAGATCGATATTTTTATTCCATTTTTTTTTCTGCCGAGCGATTCAGCAACTACAATGCATTCTACAAGTACAAAGAATTGCCTGACAGCATAATAAATAACCCAAAATGTTTATAAACAAACAAAACATTTACTGTTGTGAAATATCTGTGTGACAAACTTCAGGCATGACAACCCAATCAAAATGTATTTTACTAAAGTCCCTAACCAGTAGAATTGAGTTTTTGGATGCAGTGCAGCATTTCAGTATCTATGGTTGCAGTGTTTACTCGAGATTACCGTAGACCACGGCATCAAAGTACAATTCTTTACAAAATGTTTTTTTTAATCGTTTTGCAAGACCCAGAACGTTCCAGTTTTGCTTGTTTAGTTTTCAATAGATGTCAGTTATGTGAAATAAACAGACTAATGTGTATAAGGATAGTACATTGTCCAATTGTTTAGTGTAGGCTAATGTGTTACGCTTACAATATTGCATCAGACTTTGCTGTTACCCTTTATTTTATTTATTTATTTATTTATTTATTTATTTATTTTTACGTTATTGGTTCCTTTTTCATTTTGCCATTTATGAATTTGGTCCAATGTAGTATATTACTCGTATAGCTATTTATTTATGTATTTATTTATTTATTTATTTATTTATATTGAAAATGTGTTGTTGTTTAAATATTTTATGGACAAAGTGCACTTTAAGAATTTTTCTGAAACAAAAGTTGTTGAAATCTGATTTTTTTATGTTTGCTGTTGCTCAGACGTTATTCATATTCTAACATGTATGTACGTAAGTATACAGACAATATTTGTTATGAATTAAACATATTTTTAAAGCAATTAAAAAAAGACAAAGATGTGCGTGTTTTTTCTTCTTTTGTTTTGCTTTCTAGTTGTGTAAATTAAGATTTTACTTAATGTCAGAGTGTAGACCTTGCTATGTCCAGGTTCTACAGACACTCAGCTTTTCAAAAAACACTGCCAATCACTTCTCAAAAAGACAAAAATGCGCACCTGTCAAACAATTTTGTATAAAATCAAGACCATACATGATATTAAAAAAAATATTTCAGATTCTAGTTCCTGCGGTGTGTGGCTACCACTGATAACTTTACATATTTTAAGTAGGAGATCAGTAAATTACACTTATGAGGACATTTCTAAAGAAAAATTTAAATTTTCACATTCAAACTAGGTCAGTGTGGGTATACTTAACATTAGAATTAAAACATTATTTATTTAGTAATCTGCAGAGCAACGGCCTTTTAGAAATGTATAATACTGTATACTTTAAGTAGATATTTGGTCCGATACATGCTCTAAAGTTAAGTCATCTCAGTCGGCCCTCAAAATGTTAGAATTCTGACAGTCCGCAAAGGGTTAGTACATGTTATGTAATAATTTGTTGTTTTATTATAAAGCCAAATCTGAACTTTAATGTATATCTTTCATTTGTGGTTTTTCTCTTTTTTTTTTTAATTGCCCAAATACTTTTGTCTGCGACTGTATGAAAGCATAGCACAGTTCACAACTTTCACTGTTTCATACAGGGACCGTTTATTGTATCTGAGCTCTACTTGTAAGTGTTCTGTCAAACAGGTCTACCAATTGCTTATAATATTACATTCAGAGATACTTTACACACTAAAACCATATGGTACTTATGGAGACCTTGAGCCATGGGACGGGTAAAACTTGATTGATGTCAAGTTTCTCAGTATGAACCAAGGTTGAAGATAAGATTACATTTTCATGTTTACCTTGCAAGCCGTTTAAAAATGGTGAACAATACAGTTAAAGTTACTGTAATTTTTTTAGTATAGCGTGCACCCCACATATAACAAGCATGGCTGACTAGCCTTGGGTTCTTGTATAACACTCCCCCGTGTATACTACTCAAGCAAAAAACCCATAGTATGCTACATAGAATACTGCACACCCTATATATAACACAGCCTGCATACATATGTGAGTGTTATACTTTGAAAAGTACAGTAAAAGAATATCTACTGACAAGAGTTCGTAGAGCTGCTTTCTTAATTTCAGCAAATAGTGACATCGATTACATTTTATAAAAAGCTGTTTGCAAGGAACTTTTGTCCATTGGTATTTGGAGTAGGTACTTAAAAAAAAATTCTGTAAATATTACAGTCCGAGGCAAAATAATAAAAAGGTAAAAAATATGCATTTATCCCTTTTCATACAGTCCACTTAGCTTTTTTATGATCATTCAGGTGCTTCTAATTGAAATTAATATTGTGTTTAATTCAAATTTTGCTATACTCTGTCTTGATTTGATCTGCGTTGCTTAAACATAGACATGCACAACAAACAAAAGCCAGGTCGTAAAATGTGTTGTTTTTAAGAGACAGCTCCATCTAGTGAACCAAGTATACTTTTGTATTGCTGTCAGTATGCAATAGTATGCATTTCCTGATCTAGCCTGCATTACATTTGTCGATGCTAAAAGAGCTGGATACAGGTCAAAGTAACATGGAGTAGATCAAAAAGTGAATTAAACGCAATATTTTAGTAACTTCAATAGAAACCACTCAGAACGAGTGGAAACACAAGAAAGATGACAGTATAAACATGTGTGAAAATGTAATTTGAAGCTACTTGCTCTTTAAGGTTCTTTGTCGGGTGCCACACTGCAAAGCTGTGCAAATTCAATTCACACTGCTCTTTTCAAGACAAGACAGCTGGTTACATTTTATAATTGTCTAAATTATGTGGGAGTTATGTTTGATTTATTGCAGTGCTAATTTTCTACCTTTTATCTGACAGGTGTAAGGAATGTTTTTGAAACCCCCTATCATAATACTAATTCCCAGTGTCTTGCAGCAGAGTTTTCTCCAATTTGAGGTTCTTTCCTAACTGTGCAGACTTGGGCAGCAATTGTTAAATTGTCCCATGACGGATTTTCACAAATCAAAACCACAAGTTGAATATAATTGCTCCACAAGAGTTAAAATTGTTTCTCGGTGGCTGGGAAAAAAATATGTGAGCATCCTCTTGTGTCTGCATTGAACCTCTGATTGGGACGGTTGGAAAAATATAATTTTTCATCAGCAGGTGCAAGACTGCAAAGGGAGCTGTTTGGTACTAGCAAACTGGATTTATTACTCATAAATTTTGTAAACCTTCTAAATTTTGCTGTGATTAAATACATACCATACTTTGATATTCTAACCACCTTCTGTGTTTAGGTTCCAGGTTCCAGACAGACACATATTAGCTTAATGCTGATAAAATGTTGGCCCTATGCAATGTTGGCCCTATGCATCTTCTGTAGCCTGTTATGTACTGGCAAGCAGTTTCTCAGGCATGATTTTCTACAGTTTGGCCATTAACACCTTTCTAGACAATTATTAGAAACAACAACTGCCCTTATTTATACACTTATTATTCTTATGGTAATGTCAGTCAAAATAAAGTAAACTAAAAAAATGCATATAAGTAATACCCCTATTTTACAGTTAACTTGAGGAAATGATTTAACAGAATTCACATGCCAACTTTGCATGGAGGAGTGCTATGAAGAATTTGCAGTTCAACATGCCAACAGGCAAATAGCTCAGTGGGTAGAGCACAGTTAGCAAGATATTTTGGTTAACCCTTTAATACCCTAGGTTAATTTTTTTTACATGGATCTATTTACTGACAGTTTTGCTTTTGCCACTGCTAGGTACACAGGATAAGCAAAATGAAACGTATTCTACGTTTCTAAAACTAACATCTTTACAAAAAGTGAAAAGCAAGCATGGCAAACAATACATGTAATGTCACAGTTGCGGATAGGGCGTAAAAATTACAGCTGCACACTCATCAAAACATGTATAAATGATTCCTTTAAATCAGTTAAATGTGCATTATCTAAATCCTTTGATCTATACTCAGTGTTCTGGAGAGTTAAACACCTTTTTTTTCATAATCTATTGAATTCAGTCTGGGCCTCGTGCCTTTCATGACAATGTATTGAGATGTAGATAAATATAAAGATATACAGACAAGACTATCTTTCCTGTGGTGTTTGTGTTTACATTTTAGCAGGGAACATGTTCAAGAGCAAACAGCATCACTTCAATGAATGCTTTATATATCTGTTGCAGACTGAAATGAGATCAAATGAGGAAGGCCTCAAGGATAAGGAAATGACAGTAGATTAAATCCCTTTGGAGGCTGACTGTGAGTTCGTTGTGAGAAGGTTGAGCTAAATAATCTGTTACCTCATTAGGCCTTGACAGCAAGGTAGAATAGATGTGTCCCATCACATCTAGAGTTTGATATGCGAGGAGACATTCCATCAACTTTGTTGGCTAAGGCCACAGGATTTTAATTAACCTTTAACCCTGTTACCACCATAACCCCCCTCTCTATTCCTTGACAGTGTCTTCATTTAAGTTGATTAGATCACTTCCTTTTGATGCATTTAGGCTGTCAAATCTATGTTGTCACCAAGATTCAAATTGTATTTATTCCGGTTGTTCAGCATTTGTTCCAAAGAAAAAAAAGGCAACAGGCACAATGATGTTAGCGATAGTAGAAGAAGAAGAAGAAGAAGAAGAAGAAGAAGAAGAAGAAGAAGATGATAATAATTGTGAACTACTGATCAGTTTTAATTTTCCAAAAGCTAAATATCTAAAAGCAACCTCCAGTTATTAAAATATACAAATATCACTGTTTTGAAATTGATTCTTAATTGTGGGTATGCCCAGAGATACTGTAACTTAATTAAAGTATATATTGATTATTATTATTATTATTATTTATTTCTTAGCAGACGCCCTTATCCAGGGCGACTTACAATTGTAAGCAAATACATTTCAAGTGTTACAGTACAGGTAATACAATAAAGAGCAAGATAAATACAATGACAAGTTCAAGCAAGTACAAGTGTGACAAAATACAATTCAATACAGCAGATAAGTGACAGTGATAGTTACATCAAGATATGATTAAATACCAAATACTACAGTTTAAACATATGGCAGGTTACAGTACTCTGAAGTACAGGATTAAATGCAGTAAAAGTAGGGGGCAGGTAAGAGTAAGTAAAGCAAATTTAAGGAAGGGTGAAAGTGTCCCAGGGGAAACAGAGGAGTTCTACAGGTGCTGTCTGAAGAGGTGAGTCTTAAGGAGGCGCGGAATGTGGTCAGGGACTGGGCGGTCCTGACATCTGTAGGTAGGTCATTCCACCACTGCGGAGCGAGGGTGGAGAAGGAGGCGGGCTCTGGAGGCAGGGGAGCGTAGAGGAGGTAGAGCCAGTCTTCTAGTGCCGGCGGAGCGGAGAGGTCGAGTGGGGGTGTAGGGAGAGATGAGGGTCTGGAGGTAGCTGGGTGCAGTCTGGTCAAGGCATCTGTAGGCTAGTACAAGAGTCTTGAACTGGATGCGGGCGGTGATCGGTAGCCAGTGGAGTGAGCGGAGTAGTGGAGTTGCGTGGGAGAAGCGAGGCAGAGAGAACACCAGGCGGGCAGCAGAGTTCTGGATGAGCTGGAGCGGACGGGTGGCGGCCGCAGGGAGGCCAGCCAGGAGGGAGTTGCAGTAGTCTAGGCGGGAGAGTACCAAGGCCTGGACCAGGAGCTGGGTGGCGTAGTTGGTGAGGAAGGGTCGGATTCTTCGGATGTTGCTCAGGAAGAATCGGCAAGTGCGTGCAAGAGTGGAGATGTGCTGGGAATAAGAGAGGCAGGGGTCCAGGGTGACTCCGAGGTTCTTAGCGGAGGAAGAGGGAGAGAGTGTGGTAGATTCCAGAGGAACAGAGATAGAGATCAGAGGAGGGGGAGGAGGAGGGAAAGAAAAGGAGGTCAGATTTAGAGAGGTTAAGTTTGAGGTGATGCGAGTGCATCCAGGAGGAAATAGCAGACAGACAGGTAGAGATACGGGAGGAGATGGTGGAGTCAGAGGAGGGAAGGAGAGGAAAATCTGAGCATCATCAGCATAGAAATGGTATGAGAAACCATAGGATGCGATGAGGGGCCCAGGGAGCGGGTGTAGAGAGAGACAGGAGAGGACCCAAGACTGACCCTTGGGGGACTCCTGTTAAGAGAGGGTGAGGTGTGGAGGTTGCTCCATGCCAGGTTACCTGGTAAGTGCGGTTGGAGAGGTAGGAGGAGAACCAGGCCAGAGCAGTGCCAGAGACTCCCAGGTCAGCGAGAGAGGACAGTAGAATAGAGTGATCAACAGTGTCAAAGGCAGCAGAGAGGTCGAGGAGAATTAGGACAGAGGAGAGAGAGGCAGCTCGGGCAGACTTAAGTGAGTTGGTACTTAAGTCTGTGCTGGGAATATATATTGATATATATTAACATTTCTATTGCATATATGATAGATACAATGGAAACGTTGAGAGTTCCTTATCACTATGTGGCAGTGACTCTTTATAACTTACTTAGGGTTACTTTAAGTTCCTTCTATACTATTTGTTTAAAAAAGACTTCTGAAAAGACTCCCGAATCTGATTGTGGGAAAGTGAGGCAAGGAAGCATATGCAATATGCGCCTTGTAAATATATATCAAATTAAAAAAAATATATCTAAAAGGCCTTTTACCTAAACAATGTTGCCTGTGAAAATATACCATTTTTTTTATTTTTTAAATTAATTTTCTGTTCAAGCAACAATAAGGTCAATGACTAAGGACCAACTAATGTTTATATATTTTTGCACTTTCTACAACTTCTTGTTTCAAAAGTCCTGCTATAATTTTAAACATTTTAATGGCTGGCTACATTTTAAAATAAATATCCAATATAGCATAAAAAAACAATGAAGATTGTACAGCTGCATTACACAGAAGAATGATTGCTCTACTGGTATACTCAGAAGCCAAAATCAACAATAAGCAGTTACAATCCTTGAAATATTTCTGTGAATTGCCTATAGCCTTGTTTACACAGGAAGTTGTAGCTGTATGCAGATTAAACTAATCCAATTTGGCTACTCAGTTCAATTACTTCCCCGTTTCAACTGGAATCTTGCATTACAGAGACAGGAAGAATTTGTTCTTCCAAGCCATGTGCTTTTTTGGAGCTGATGCTGTATTTTTAGAAAATTCTTCTATAGATACAAATCTTAAAAGTTTTGTACCACAAGCTTACATGTGGTCTACTTTAATTACAATGTTGTCAGGGTCTTTTTATTGTATGGATGGCTTTATGGCCAAGGTTAGAGCCCACATAAAACGTTTTTCACAACTATGAAAGCAGGCATACAAGTAACCCAACACTTACCGTGTCAATGAAAGATCTAAAATCTAAAAACATTCATTATTCAATGCAGCCACCTCAAAGGAAATTCCGTTTAATTCTTCTATCCAGTTGCCTTTTAAGGCTTTTTCTTAATTTCTTACAGTGCCTTGTTCAAAGGTTTATTTCACAAGCCATGATTTGAACTAGTATTGGACTAATTTACCAAAGTTTTCCAGGTGTCTAAAGCAGGATTGTTTCTGTGTGGAAAGTTTTCACCATTTTGTTTTTCATGTTTCAAAACAGTTGATAGTTAAATTGTGCCATCCTCAAATTGTGTTTTGTATAATTGTATAATTTGATTTAAAACATAAAGGGTCCGATTTTGATGATTTTGATGATCTTCTAACACTTGGGCAAAACATGTTTGACCTGATTTGTTATGAAAAATCGTAGATTAAGTGTGACCAAACCAACTTAATTAAGTCATCGTGCTAAAACAACCCTTGGTCCCAAGAACTCAAAATAATATAAAAACACACAACAAAACATTCAAATTACCAAATAACTGAATTTATAACAATGTCTGCATATGCAGTCCATAAAGTAACACGTTCATTGCCCTTGATCTCTGTACGTGAACTTTGAATATGCGTCAAAAACAACAAACTGTTAATTTATTGGTACACAATGTAATGAATTGGCATCTCAGCCCATTTAATTAAATGGAAAGGCGCGGTCTGGACGCAAACCACAAACTATACAGTTCAAAGAGGAATGTCTTACCATTCGACTAAAGAACAAGTTCTGTAGTCGAGAGGTAAGTACGTACATTATGCTGAAGTCAGTATTATTAACTCCCACTTGATCAAAGCTCATCCTTGAGCATAAACAAGTGCCTGTCCACCTAGGCTCAGGGAGCGTCAATGTCAGACTCGTAACTGTGACCAATTGCAGTCCCCCAGGATTCGGAGCCACTTTAGATGATCACGTGTCACATGCCATTGCTATAGTAATGCAAAGAACACAGATATTTAATTATCAGTTTCAACCACAGGGATCAGAATTCTTCCTATAGGGCACCACTGAAATGAACTGAATCTCAGCCCTTTGAATTGCATTGAAAGACAAGGGCTGGACATGAACCACAAACCATACAGTTCAAAAACCTTGCCATTCCAAGAGCAAGAGGTAAGTACATGTCTTTTGCTGATGTCAGTATTATTCACTCAGCAGCCACTAGGGGATTCATTATTACAGGCACCCTTTTTTATAGGTCTATCAAATATATACAGTATTTAAATTTTTTTAATTAGAACTATTCCTCCAATGAGTGTAAATGACTGATGGGAATCATTCTGTAGGCTAAGACACGTACCTGAAGTATGATTTCATAAACAGTATACAACAACTTTTTCTTCATCAATATTACAGCAAAGGCAGTCGCTAGGGCTGCAGTTTTCCTAAAGGGAATGTCAGTTGTTCCTGATTTGCTAGCCCCTTTTGCCTCTCACTTTTTAATTTATGGCCAGCGCTAACAAATTACTGCCAGTGGACAGCACAACCCCTAGCAAGCTGAAAGCACTTTGCCCTATACGTTTGCGTTTTAACGTGTTTCATCAAAAGCAGGCCTAAAGAGTTAATTTCAATTAGATGTTCAGACCCAGAGGTATCTTTCTCCAAGGCAAAGCATAAAAACTCACATTATTAGTGAAATGTGTCTTTCATCTAAAAGTCCAGTTTTCAAAACGTAATCAATAGTTTGGTACCAGAATTTTTAAAGTTCACCCAATACAACATCTAATATACAATTTCATAGATGTAATATACAAGCTCTGATACTACCTTTTTATGATATTGTGTTTTTGATATACTGATAACATTTCCTGAAAATACCTACAACTCATATTTTCAATATGGGATTAGGTGGCAACTGTTTGAAATATATACTGTATGTTACTCTTACTTTGTAAAAATGGTCAATTTATAAAACAACCAGTATATTGCCTTTGCTGTATACTGAATTTTTTTAAACATAGTGCCGGCACTTTAGAAATTTTAAAACACATAATGGGTCATAAATCAATTGGGATGTGTCAACAACTGTTTCCAAAGATCGAGGGTTTACTAATTTAATTCAGTAATTAAGTAGATTGACACAATAATTGGTTTTCATTTATGGTATGTGTATTGTTTGGTTGTTTGTGTATTATGATTTGTTGTGTGCTATTAACTTCTTTTCTTTTGATTATTTCATTTGTGATTGTAAATGTTTTTTTTGTATTTTGACACTGGGTTAAACAAGGGATAATTGGAATACAGATTGGCTTCTAAAGAACCAGCCACCATCAATCACCTCCAGGTGCAGCATTCCAGCATACCTGTAGGAGATCAATTGTATTAGACCCACCTATATAAGACGGTTAGAAACAAAGGAAAAGGGCAGAGAGGACCACAGAGAATGGATGAACGGAAAATGGAAAACAGAGAACGGAGGCATTGTGAGCAGTGACCCGAGAAGAGAGTCCACTGCACAGAGAGTACAGCACCAAGGAATGAATAAAACCAGGTGAACCGCCAGAACGAGAGATGAGGAACACTGGAAAGTAACCAGGGGAGTGTGCTGTGTTTTTGTTTTGGAAATATAACTGTGGTTAAAGCGAAGTTGACTCAGTAGTCAACTGCCCCCGCCCTGGAGAGGAGGAGGAGGGACGACCGAAGGGCAGCTGGGAAGCATACCTCAGCGCACTTGAGGCCATGAACTGGTGCACTGCTTGTGGGGAATGGGGCCACTTTGTGGTCAACTGCCCCATTCTCCAGGAAGAGGAGGAGAAGGAGAAGCACCGGTTCCCTGCAACAGGCGGAGACTACACGCTGTCCCCACCTCCAGCAGGAGCAGAGCAGCGGGAGCTGCCTCTGTCTCTGCCACCCCCACCTCCACCAGCAGAGGGTGAATACCTGCTGGTTCCCTCTCCACTTCCACCAGCAGAGGGTGAATGCCTGCTGGTTCTGCCTCAACCGCCGTGGGAGGACTGCTTGCCCCTCCCACCTCCACCAGCAGAGGGTGAATGCCTGCTGGTTCCGTCTCAAGCACCGTGGGAGGACTGCTTACCGCTCCCAGCTCCACCAGCAGAGGGTGAATTCCTGCTGGTTCCGCCTCAACCGCTGTGGGAGGATTGCTTGCCCCTCCCACCTCCACCAGAAGAGGGTGAATGCCTGCTGGTTCCGCCTCAACCGCCGTGGGAGGACTGCTTGCCGCTCCCAGCTCCACCAGCAGAGGGTGAATACCTGCTGGTTCCGCCTCAACCGCCGTGGGAGGACTGCTTGCCCCTCCCACCTCCACCAGCAGAGGGTGAATACCTGCTGGTTCCATCTCCACCTCCACCAGTAGAGGGTGAATACCTGCTGGTTCCACATCCACCATCATGGGAAGGACTGCTCCTGCCCTGCCTCGCACCGCCCAAGGATGCCTGCCTCGCTTAGCCCAAGGATGCCTGCCTCGCTTCGCCCAAGGATGCCTGCCTCGCTTCGCCCAAGGATGCCTGCCTCGCTTTGCCCAAGGATGCCTGCCTCGCTTCGCCCAAGAAGGCCTGCTCCGCATCGCCTGGGGCTGCCTGTTGCTCCGCATTGCCTGTGGCTGCCTGTTGCTCCGCATCGCCTGGGGCTGCCTGTTGCTCCGCATCGCCTGGAGAGCCACTAGTTACAGGGTACAAGGGAGAAGTGGAGCTCCCGCTGCCGCCTCCATGGCCAGGGGCTCCCCTCCCGAGTTTTCCTCCCGAGGGTCCGCTGCTGCTGCTGCCGTCGCCTCCCGAGGGTTTGCTGCTGCTGCCGTCGCCTCCCGAGTTTCCACTGCTGCTGCCGTCGCCTCTCGAGGTTCCGCTGCTGCTGCCGTCGCCTCCGAGGGTCCGCTGCGGCTGCCGTCGCCCCCCGAGGGTCCGCTGCTGCTGCCGTTGCCTGCTGAAGGTCTGCAGCTGCTACCTTCGCCTCCCGAGGGTCCTGTTTTGCTTGGGGTCGCTACCAGTCCTGCCATGCGGCAGGAAATACTGTGGCTGGAGCCCCATGAAGGAGAGCTGCCGACCACGGAAAAGGGGGAGGTCAGGAGACCAGCTCTCCAAGCCGCACTTCGCGGCAGGAAATATTGTGGCTGGAGCCCTATGAAGGGCAGCTGCGGCCACGAAGAAGGGGGAGGTCAGGAGACCAGCTCCCCAGCCGCACTTCAGCGGCAGGAAATACTGTGGCTGGAGCCCCATGAAGGGCAGCTGCCGCCACGAAGAAGGGGGAGGTCAGGAGACCAGCTCCCCAGCCGCACTTCAGCGGCAGGAAATACTGTGGCTGGAGCCCCATGAAGGGCAGCTGCCGGCCACGAAGAAGGGGGGAGGTCAGGAGACCAGCTCCCCAGCCGCACTTTCGCTGCAGGAAATACTGTGGCTGGAGCCCCATGAAGGGCAGCTGCCAGCCATGAAGAAGGGGGAGGTCAGGAGACCAGCTCCCCCGCAGCAATTCGCTGCAGGAGAGGGTGGCGGAGCCCCACGGGGAGCTGCCGGCCATGAAGAAGGGGGCAGGTCTGGAGACGACCCCCTAAAATTTTTGGCCAGAGGAGCCGGCCTGTCGTGGGCCATTGGAACGCTACGGCTGTTTGGGTGGGAGGAGGACATCCCACCGTGGCGCCACCTTTGGCCCGTTGCTGCCCCTGTTCCTGCGCCGGGACTGCTAGCCGGGACTTTAGGGAATAAGGGGGGGAGGTGGCCGAAAAGGCCATGTGTGCTGCGCACAAGGGGGGGCATGTGTGGCGGAGTGTCCCGCCCCTATTTATTATTATTTGTATTTGTTTGCGGCGCAGATAAAAGCTCCGCGTCTTTTGTTATTGTTTTTTATATTTATATTTAAAAACCTTGTGAGGATGCATGACTGATCAGCTACTGATTATTTAACTAGCTAACAGTCATGCATCCTTACCAAACGCGTGCAGACTGTGGCCGAGGGGTAATAAGATAATTAACAGGTAGTTAACCCCTCGGCCAGAGTATAAGAACCTGCAGCTGTCCATTCTGGGTTGGTTGAGTGTTGGAGTAGAGAGTAAGGGAGAGCGGAGAGAGAGCGTGTAGAAGACATAGAAACAATTGCTAAAACGTGCTGGTTTAGCCAGCACGCCACTTACTTGTTTGTCTGTTTATTCGTTTGGCCCTCGTGCCCTTTTGTTTCTGTTTTGTTGTTTTGTTTAAATATTTTGTTTTGTTTATTAATAAAATCAGCTGAACGCCATAGCGTTCAGTTTCACCCGCCCATCCATTGTTTTGGTTTCAGTTACTTCCTGGTCCGTGACGTCATCACACTCACCACTGCGAGCCAGCCTGCCACAGTTATCTATCGGTATTCCAGCCAGTCTAGGTGGAGCACTATATGGCTGAGGCATAGATCTGTGGTGCGTAACAATCTGTTATACTGCTTTACCAGAGTTGGGGTGAAGGAGGGTGGAGGTGTAGTTAGGATCTAGCCTTGCAGTTAGTTGATGGCTAAGCGGTTTTGTTTTCTTTCTCTCTCTCTTTCCCACTAGCATCTGGAGGCGCACCAGCATGGCGACCAGGGTGGAGCCAGCACGTAGGGTACTGTGAGCGTGTTATACACCCTGTGGGATTTCTGTTCACTTTCTGAACCAACGGGATTGCAGTACTGGGCATGGGCAAACTGGAACTGGGCGAGACTTTGTTTAAAGCCTTAAGGACCTGGACATCGAGACTTTATTTTTATAGATACTTTTTATTGGTTTATATTTTTCTTGCCGTTTTAGACATCACGTTTTGTGATTGGCTTGTAGTGTTATGGTTTTTATGTGTGGTATTTTCACAATTGAAACCTTGGTGGTAATGGAAAATTTTAGCTGTATAGAATACGCGCCTGTATGAAAATAAAATGTGTATTACTGCACTTACCTGGTCTGCCTGCCTTTGTTCCTCTGTGTGGGGGCCTTGGTGGTACCCTGGAAACCAAAATTACCTGTATAAAACAAAAAGAAAGAAAAATGCAAAGGTTAATAAATTATAGCATAGTTCAGACCCTTCTACTGTAACGACCCGGACAATTGCATCGTTGCAGGACTTGTTGTCTGTCCAGTTGGCCAGCTAGTGGCAGCCTTGGAGAGGAAAGCGCTGCAGGTGCTGCTAGACCTAGGCCCAGATGAGCTGGACAGTTATGATGTTCTTGCCACAGCTCTGGACCGCCTCTTTGGGAGGGAAGAGCCTGCTGTCGGCCTGTGCCAACGCCTGGCCACACAAACCAGAGGCTCCGGAGAGCTGCTGGGTGTGCTTGCGGCCGATGTCCTGTACTTGGACCGGTGGGGGTACCCAGACTACCCGCCAGCCATGCAAGGGGACTTGGCCATGGAAGCCTTTGCCCGTGGCCTGACCCCTACTACCCTGCGCCAGCAGGTCCACCTCGCTGTCCCAACCTCCCTAGAGCTTACCTTGGCCCACGCAGAACGTGTCGAGGCTGTGCTTGAGTAGAGTGAGCGTGACCATGCCTTTGGGGGGCACCAGCAAGAGGGGAGAGAATGGACCGACCACCCCTGGCCCGCTGCACATCAAGCCTAGGCAGAACAGGAGGAGACTGCAGACAGCCACACCACTCCTCCCTGGATCTCTGAGCTAGCCGCCCTGATCCGGACCGCATACACACATGCCCCTCGCACGACTGAGCCCCACATGTGCCTGTACTAGAACTGCGGCAAACCCAGGCACATACAGCGGCAATGCCCCTCCACCACAGCCCCACCCTCCCGGTCGTCGCTGGGAAACGCCAAGGGGCCCTCGTAAGTGGGACAATGTGGGCCCCCCATACTCACAACCATCCAACTGTGGCACACACAGCTGGGGCCCTACCGCCAAGCTGGGAGAGGGTGGCCCCCCTCTCTCCTAAAGTTGCTGAAAGGAATCCACACAGACTGGCCATGGTAGTCAGGAGAACCACCGCAGGGGACTTCTGTCACATTCCAGTCTGGATTGAGGGGGTCCCCTGCACTGCCCTGGTGGACACCGGCTTCACGGTGACCCTGGTCCTCCCTGATGTGCTCCCAGAGGGGGTCCGGCTGGAACCCACAGCTGTCCAACTCCGCAGTCACCAGGGAGCTGACGCAGATGGCCTACCCAGAGGGGCCAGCCTTCCTGCCAGGACAGAACCCTTTTGCTCATCAGGGCCAGACCACTAGGAGAGGGAAGCCAATAAGTCAGCCATACCCACTGTTGCACCGCCATGACCCATGCCACTCAGCTCTCCCCCGGGCCCCACCATGCCAGTGCTCACTGACCCCAGTGATGGGCCCAGTGCCAGATAGGACTTCAACTCCCACATGTACCCCACCAAGACGACCACACCAGCCCCCACCTCACCTGCCCCAACCCCAGGTCCATAGCTTCGCTACCAGCCCTGAAGACGTCAGCCAGACACACCTGGCCCAGCATTCCATCGACACAGAGGAGGCCCGGCCCATCAAGCTGAGCCCCGCTGCTAATCACTGACCCGCCAGGAGGCTACAGAGGAGGTGCTTAAGGAGATGCGGGAGGCCAGAATCATTGAGCCCTCAGACAGCCCTTGGATGTTCCCAGTGGTCATGGTTCCGAAGAAAGATGGCAAGTGGTGCTTCTGTGCTGACTACAGGTGCCTGAATGATGTGGTGGAGAAGGACTCCTACCCCCTCCCCCGCATCGTTGAAGTGGTTATTCTCCCTTGACTTAAGAAGTGGCTACTGGCAGATGGCCCTGTTCACCATGATGCCGTTCAGACTTTGCAATCCCCCTGCAACATTCGAGTGGTTCATGGAAAAAGTGCTGGTCGGAGTGCCCCCCACAGAGTGCCTGGTCTACTTGGATGACCTGCTGGTCCATGGGAGGGCCTTCCTGCGAGGAGTGCGACGAGACACAGAGGCAGGGCTGAAGCTATACCCTGAAAAGTGCCATTTCTTGTGGAAGGAGGTTACTGTCCTGGGCCATCGAGTTGGAGAGGACGGCATCAATACCGAGCCCCACAAGGTCGCAGCAGTCAGAGACCGGCCCACCCCCATCAACCCCCACCAACTGAGAGGCTTCCTTGGACTTGCATCCTACTAAAGGAGGTTTGTGCAGGGCTTCGCCACTATCGATGCCCCTCTAAACTGCCTCATGCATAAAGGTGAGCCCTTTGAGTGGACTCCGGAACGCCAGGAGACATTCGGCAGCCTGAAGAGAGCACTGTGTCCCCTGTGTTGGCACCCCCAGACCCCCACTCCACCTTCTTGCTGGACACTGACACAAGCGATGAGGGGATTGGAGCTGACCTGTCGCACCTGGGTCAGATGGTGAGCAGGTAGTCGCACACTACAGCCGGTCGCTCAGAAAGACCAAGTGTCGGTACTGTGACGTGACGAGAGCTACTGGCAATGGTCGAGTCGGTTTACCACTTCCGCCACTACCTCTGTGGGCTCCTCTTCACAGTGCGGATGAACCACACAGCACTGCAGACGGGGGGACAGCGAGAGAGACCGGCGAATCAGCAGCGAAAGCGAGAGAGTGAAATCAAAAGTGGTTTATTATTTTTGTTGGTGTGAATTTTGGCCCCGAACAGGAATTCTCTGTTGGTATCGCAATAAACCTTTCATTCTATTCGAGGAGTCCTGCTTCATTAAAACCTGACAAAAACGTTAAAATACTTAACATTTCAAAGGTTGACAAATACATTTCTCAACATTTAGTTTGCAGTGCTCACCAGAAGAATAATTATGTGTCTTCTAAACATCACAGTGTATTCAGATGATGCTCATTCCTACAATAATGTTGGTTTTCTGTTTCCACAATACACCACTCATTCACATCAGAGAACCAGTATTGTTGCACGAGGGAGCATGATCTGAATACACTGAGACATTTAGAAAATAAATTGTTTTTCTACTGGCGAATAAAAATATCAAAATAATCAGGAAAATGTTGAAAAATAATTTGTGGCAATGCGAACAACACAGGATACAGCAAAGGTAACGTAATATGTTTCTTGTAAACACTGCAGGAGGGGGGGTTCTGTAACAACTGTATTATTTACCTTTTATGTTTCTTATACATCTACATACCAGTAACTTTATACATGAACCAGCAATAGCTGGTAACTGTATTTAGTAGTTACTTTATACATTTCCAGATTCATGTTATTATTCTATAAATTGACCGATCACCTGTGTACTATTTTTATGTAATTTACCTGTAAGACAGTCGAATGGATGCAAACCCAGCCATAATTTAGTTCACTGATTTGTTTGTTTTTAGGTCCAGTTGGGTTGTGACAATGGGGTTGCAACCCTTACACTCACAAACATACACACACAGTACACACACTCTCTCTCTAATGTGCAGAAAATGTAACAATGGTTGATTATTCAAAGACAGGAATTATAAAGTAGGGGCTAGATCTTAACATTCCCACATGGTAGACTGTTTAATCTATGAAAGTTTCCAGATTTTAGGGTAGTCTTACTTATAAGGGCGCACTTGCTTATTATTTATAGCAGTACTTATTATACTCATATACTGCCAGGTTTTAAAAGTGAGTTTTGTAGCTAATAGTAAATATTTATTTGTGTGCATAAACAGCTTTTGAAGAATATACATTGTTAACTTGTATGCTATAACTGGCATGAGCAGCAAAAATTATTTGACAAATTATCGTGTCTAAATCAATCAATCCAGAAATGTTCAAATAAATGCATAGACACATGTCATACATTTTGGTGTTATTACTTTATAATAATATAATAATGCACGGTTTATACTACTGTCCTAATATGGCACGATGTAAACACAGATGTGTGCGGTATAGGGCAGGTTTACTTCATTCAACACTGAAAGTCCTTCAAGCCATATTTGTTATGACAGAATTGTAAACCACCTATTGATTCTTTATTATTATACTGCAATTTAAATATATTAGTATTTTTATTAAGGGTGATTTTATAGCATACCACTTGTATAAACTTAGTTGTAACCTCATATGTTGCGATCTTGCCTGCCAGAAAGCTAGATGAATTACAGCTGCTTTCCTTTGGCTTTTTGTGCAGCAATTTCAGTATTTAAATGACTGTAAAAGTTAGGAACATAACACTGTAAAGGCTCATTTGATTACTAGGAAAAATGTGAAAACAATACAAAAATAGGTTCTGCTGACTTGATGTAATTGTTTTTTTTAACTACACAAATAAACACAACCACAACTTTTCAAGTAAATGCTAAATTGTGTGATTCGTAGTGACACTTTCTAAGACACTGTATATGAGAGATCATAGTAATCTACAAGTAGAATATACTGTATGTGTGACTGCAAACATGACAGATGTAACAGTTACAAGAGTCACCATAACAACAGACAAATAACATAAGCTTTTATGTTCTCAACAATTCTGGTTTATTTCACATTTGTGTTTAATCTCATACTGAAATGTAATTAATTACCCGCGGTGTTGGAGAACAGATAATATAATTCTTTAGAAAAGGTATGGCTGGATCCTGTGTGATATGTAAGAGCGACAAAAGATTCCTTTGTGTGCTACCTAACAGGTTTTTTTTTTTAATTAAAAAAAAATGCTAGCAACTGTCATTCCGTGAGACATACAGTATAATGCTCCTGCTTCTTCTTGCAGCAACAACAGGTTATAAAACACGTCTTGAATCTCAGTTAAACCTCAGGAAGCAAACATGAAATTAAAAAGGGGGAAGACCACATGTTGTTTGTTATACTGAGAACGACAGGAAACACATATACATTTGATATTTTCAAAATGGAATTATATTATAACAGCGGTATTAATCATTTCTAAAGCCACATAATACACTACTGGTTTCACCGATCTTGATTAGCACTAATAGTACCTTAGTTAACAGTGCCTTAGAGCTGACTTAAATTATAATTCTGGTTAATGGTACAGGACCAAAATACTTCCCTATAGCAAAATTTAAGTAGCTTTAATGATAATGTTGTAAGCACCGGAATTTGTATTTTATACAAAATACACTTTACATGCTTATAGTAATCTACAAATAGAATACCGTATCTGTGTGTCTGCCTGTCAAGTGTATACAATTTAGCATTATCATTACAGTTTCCACAGTAACCAGATAAATGTTTGAGCTTTGTGAATAAGCTACTGACCTGAAAATGAACAATAACAGTCTGTTCTGATCAGTTTATCTTAACTCTAAATAGTTTTTTTTTTTTGCCTGAAAAAGATTAGCACATATCCGTGAACCAAACATCTCTCTATGTTTTTCTTATCACACACAAGTAAGCAAGCATACATTTATACAGTTTTCTGAATAGAAGTCAAAATTGGAACTTTGATGATAATTATAGATATATTTCTGGTTCTGATTGAGCAATCTTGGAAACCTCGAAGGTTAGAATGAGCCTTCCGTATAAACTAAGACCAAGTTTGAGTCTAACCAATCTGTAATTACAGCAGAACAAAATGCAAGTAATTGGTGTTGATGTGGGAGGTGTTGCCATATTGAAGAGATTGCCAACTGTGGCAGATGACATGCGGTCTACTGAACACTTTTCTATCTAGCAGTCATGCAAACCTTGCATGATTTCCACGACTAATGCAATAACTCTATGAAAGGGGTTTGTGAGAGATTCAGAGATGTCATTTTTTGGATTATCCTATGCACTTCTATTCATTAAATGCTATTTTAGTCGACTGTTCTTCGACTGCAAAGAACCATCAAGTTATTTTATGGTTATGGACTTTCTTCCAGTTCAGTCCCTCGATTAAAGACTATAAACTATTTCATAGAAGCAGACTTGGGAAAAAATACATGATGTTGCCATCTGGGCCACAGACTTTCAGCGTGTTGTTGGAACCACTATTTTTTTTTTTTTGCCATATTAGGAGGAATTAAACCTTATTTTGGCATTATCGCCACCTGTTACTGAATGACAGAGGTATAAAAAAGAAATGGAACAATCAAGTGGATGTGACACCCAGGGCCGGATTAACCCATATGCAAATTACGCTATAGCGTAGTGCCCCCAGCAGAACTGGGACCCACTTGAGGTCGTCGGTTTTGGGACTTACAAAAACTGCATGTGGGCGGCCGGGCCCACACACACAGGATGAGAGCCGCACAGAAACTTGCTTTCAGTTCATTTTTTTTCTTTTATGACGGCTAGGCATTCCTTCTCAATTACAGCATACCTGGTCTGAGTCTCTCACGCAAGCAGCTTCCTGCTAATGTACAATACCAAATGCTCCACGCCCTCCACCTCCTGGGAAAGATCCCTAGTCCTACGTCAGAGACTGATGCCTGCAGGATAAAATACATGAAACATGCTCAATTTACGCATTCATTTATTTTAGTTTTAGGGCCAATTTAAAAACCTGTCCTGTCTCAAATGTGCACAGTATGCCTCTTTACATTTTAGAAACTTTCCTTTTTAATTAGGGGGTTGGAATTAGAAAAACAAAACAAAACATTGCGCAGAAGGAAATTCAAATGTGGATGTCTGCAGCCGGCAAGAAGGGTTTAAGTCCATAGCGATTGTTTCTCTCACTTTATCGCGAACCAAAAGCTTAAAACAAAAAATAAGTAAAGGACAGTCAGAAAAGTTATTCCCTTTTTTGTTAAACTAGATTGTTTTTATTCCAATCAATGCAATGCTATGACTGGTCTGTAAGGGAGCTAAGAACAGGTTTGGAAAAAAAAAAAAATTGTTTTTGTTTTGCTATATATATAATTCTGCTGCTATTGAATATATAATAGCTAAAGCCCTGTGTAAATCACAATTTCACATACTGATTTCATAATTATTATTTGTATTTCATACAAAGAAATCACATTAACTAAACTGTACAGCTCTGTGTTTGTCTGTGCGTAATATTCACCATGCACATAGTGCTGTGCAGTGATTATGTCACGTGACTACAGTAGTGGAGTGATTCCTTCATCAGCCCAGCTGAAACGTGAATACTTACCTAAAGTTGCCGAGTATCACAAGCAGGAGATTATGGAATTGGTAAAACAGTCTGTTTAGTCGATTGATGCCCAAGATCAGTATGGGTTACACATTGCATTTGTTTTGCAAGACCTAAATGGTGAACATGCATCTGATGAACTAGAACTGAAAGCTGTCCTTGCAGATCCACTTTACCTACAGGCTGTTAATTACAACACCGTTTCACAAACTATTGTAAAGTGCTTGAATAATTTTGACCTTGATTTTGAGGATACCAGTGCATTTATCTCTCTATTTGCTGTTTTAAAAAATTATAATTTGTACACATAATTTATAAAATAGTGCACATTCCGCGAATAACAATACTTTACCCTGTGACACTGCCGTGAATTTAAAAAAAATCAGTGATTTTACAGGGCCTTAAACTAACAAAACCACTGACCCATTAACCTCAGTGGATGTTATATTATGCACTTGCTAATGCTTTAGTACTTTACTGCCTTGGACTGAAGCTTTTTTTTAACAAGCCTCATACCTAGAGTACCCTGGTTATTGTGGATGAGTAAGTATCCTGGTGGCCCCCAATGCAGGGTTGGATTAACCAATATGCCAATAACAGCATTCGCCATAATATGCACAGGACCCCCAAAATATGGGTTAGCATTTGGCCCCCACGTCCTTTAATCCAGCCCTGGTGACACCACATGAAAAAGTTGTGGCATAAGTGTACATTCTTCTTTTTTTTCATTGCACTGTATAAAGTGTACTGCTTTTGCTTAAATGGGGTTATTTAGATATATTTATTTCTTACAGTAACTATTTCATATTCAATAAGGTGTATTATCATTCTCTATTGTTGTTTCTGCTTAGATGATTATTTACCAAGCTTACTAACTATTCCAGCAAAAATGTACCTTTTCAATCCACTTCTAAAACTAAATTTCTTAAATGAGTTTGAGTTGTAGGGTATCTTCTGCCATCTGATTGTTTATGTGGCTCGATGTGTCGGAAACGAAAAGTAAAAGTGCTTGCAGCGTACCAGTGTTCAAACACTGGACAGAAGCAGCCTTATTTTGGATACCATGACTTCCCAAATGAACTTGAGCTGTGGAACAAGTGGGTGCAGGCAATTAAAAGATGAGGAAGTACATTTCTGCACTCAGCACTTCAACCCCTCTGATGTGTTTACTTCACCAACCGGATGAACACGTCTCAAGAAAGGGACCGTGCCCTGCCAGTTTAAGTGGAATGATTGGTGAGAATGATTGCCAAGTAGCTTGCTGAAACAACAAACCTGCAAGAAAAAGTTGAAAGCCCAAGTTTACAAATTATCTTTAGTTCAGCCACAAATTAATTTTTTCTGTGCATCAGATGAAGAACTGTCAGCCGTGTAATCATCACATGGTTTGGTGCCTATCTGGATGTCTAAAGAATAAGTGAAGAGAGCGATGCCGGAGAAGTTTAGACAATATTGTCCTAACTTTAGTCATTCTGGACTGCACAGAGATCACATGTGAGAACCCATCACAACTTTCAAGGGACTGGTTGGCATTGGCTCAAGCAGAGCAATCATATTAATCTCAAAACTCTTCACTGGATCAATTTCTGACAAAGAAATAAGAAGACTTTTAGGTATTCTGGGTCTACTGAAACCTGGAGATGAATACATGACAGATAAAGGCTTCCACCACTTAAGACCAATAAAGTTCAGTTCAGCAAGGAAGAAACTGAACTAACCCAACTCATTGCTTGCCTAAGGATCCTGGTTGAGAGAGCCGTAAGGAGAGTGAAAGAGAACCACATCTGGAATCCTGCAGTCTAGCAGGCAGCATCAACCATATTTGGGCAAACTGTTGTTCAATGGTAAACTACTGAGGGCCACTGGATTTGTAAGGTGACAAGCCCATCTAACAACAACATTGTTGAAGCACATAGTTTTTCTTTTTTTTTTTGCATAAATAAAACAAAATACGATTTGTAAGACTGTTGTTCTTTGTTATTCTGGTCTCATACATTTCTCATTTCCAAAGCTGATTTGCATATATTGTATAGTAATACATTGTGTATTTCATTAACATCTTTATCAATCAATAATAGGTATTTTTCTGTTTACACTCCCCAATTCTATTCTTGTTACTACAGTCAACACCTTTTTAGCAGGATGCCTCGGGAGAAGTACAAACATCCCAAATAAGCGGCTGTCCCAATTAAACTAGAGGCATTTGAGACAACCTTAGTCACAAGTTTTTGTTTTGAAATGAAAAGAAAATGAATTAAATCGCATCACAATATGAATAAATATTAA
Source organism: Acipenser oxyrinchus oxyrinchus (assembly GCA_030684275.1). Classification (NCBI taxonomy): domain Eukaryota; kingdom Metazoa; phylum Chordata; class Actinopteri; order Acipenseriformes; family Acipenseridae; genus Acipenser; species Acipenser oxyrinchus. The sequence goes on from CM060252.1 coordinate 56,906,513, forward strand.
ATGCATTATTTAAAATATGAGTCAAATGGTTTTTTTTTTATTCCTAAATAAAATTAATCACTGTTTTTTATTTCTACATGAAATGAAAAATAATGAAATCACATCTTATCACAAGGAGGCCTGAGAAACCACAAGAGACTCCAGCTCCTTCAAGAGTTCAATGTGGTTTACGCAAGTGTGACGAAGAGCGAATGAATCCGAATCAACACTCTCCCTCTCGAATGGTGAGGGCACTGTACAACAGGAACTGCGGGCTTCGTACTGAATGGTTGGGCAGTTCATTCCGGGGGCAGTCGGAAGCCGGCCATTCAGGAAGAGGGCAGCGTTACAGTACCTGGAGTCATCGCCCTAGTACGGTGACCAAAGTTTGAGTCATGAATTGGAGGAGACGTGATTGAACTAGCTATCGGAGGGCACGGGGCTTAGGGTACTTTAGGGGGACGTGACGCCATAATCGGTTCCTTTGTTGTGGTTAATGGGAGGAAACAAGGACGGGAACCTTGAATGAAGTGTTGTCCCATTGATAAAACGCCTGTGTTTGTCTTTGCCAGACGGCTGATAATGAAGCCGGAGCTGCAGCCAGAAGCCAGCCCGACCTGAACGCACAAAACACCACCACTCAGAGCACCGCACCTGCACCAGAGCACACAGTCTGGAGACGTGTTGTTTGTGACTGTGTTACGTGTTTTGAGTTAGAATTATTATTTCGGGACTGCAACCCCTTGTTTTGGCGCTGGCAATACCCATTGCTAGGTAGAGCCAGCTTTATTATTTAAAACCTTTTTAAGGATATTAAAGAACCTGACCTGTGAACTTTGTGTTTGTCCTTTGTCTGGAGCACCTGAATCACCTGTACACCTCTACACCTGAGCACTGCAAACCACTTTGCTACAGCAAGTCACAGTGTAATCACGTACTCATTGCACTGTGTTTCGTGAACCTGTCTTGCTCTGAAAAGCAAACTCTTTTCATCATTTGAAAATACCGTGATGCCCCAATTAAACAACATAAATAGCAATGGCGTTGTATCCCATTTAAACAGAAATCCTGATTATCAATATCCCGATTAGGCGGCTGCGACTGTATGTTTTGTGTAGGGTTATATTAATTACGAGTGTCTGATAAATTAACAAAAAAATTAAATCAACACTAATTATGCATTTAATGCATAATTGATCAATACAAAAATGGTCCAGTGCTTAAAGAAAAGGTGTTGCACCCAGGTTCCATGTTCAAATCCCAACTCAGACACTTGCTTTCCTGCTCGTGCTCAATCTTTTGGATGATACGTGAAAACTAAGGTCCTTGTGTAAAAGTTTGCAACAGTTGTTGATGCATAGTTCACATTCTAATTCCTGTAGAGTGCTTTGATATCCCTTTAGGGATCAGTGGCTATATAAATGTAAGCATTGTTAGTATTATATATATATATATATATATATATATATATATATATATATATATATATATATATATATATATATATATATTTGTAAATCTTTGAGCATTTCAAAATAAAAATATAATATTTTTTTCTTTTTCTCAAGGTCCTTCACAAAATGAAAGTTGCTATATTGCTATATAAATAAAATCTATTATTATTAGGGTTAGTAAAAAAAAAAAATTATTAAAGGTTAACTGCCTTTTTTGGTTCATAACTTCTGAACATTGAGTTGCTGTACTTTGAGGAGACTTGATGGAATCAAGTTCTATCATGCTGAAACGAACTGTATTTAATAATAAGCACTACACTTTTGTTTTGTAGTATGTAGTGTGGGTTTTATGCTCTATATTTTCAAACAGCATTCAGAAGCTGTCAGTAACATATACATGTACATTATATTATATGGTACCAGGGCTTTTCAGTTACTATACCCCTCATCTATGGAGTTCTATTTCTCAGAATTTAGGGACGCAGATACAATACATTTTGAAATCTAGGCTTAAGACTTATTTTTTAAATACGTACTTTTAGTCAATAGCTTTTATCAGAGTGTATATCTTTTGTTCCATTGTAAAGCGCTCAGACACTATGGAAATGTAAAATTGTATTGTATTCCATATGTATATAACTACTGGCAGCTATAGATTAAAACCTAAGTTTGACCTTGGGAGAATGTCAGCTCTGGTTACAGTCCTGGTGACTGTTCTTGAGTAGCCTTCTCAATTATTAATGCTATTTTATGAGTTTATACATTCAAGATGATAGAACTGCTGGCAATTTGGAACAAAGTTAAAAAAAATTAGATGCATCTGGATGCCGGGTAATCTCAGCACTCACAATAAGTGGGCATTGGTATGACAGCACAGAACCACAAGGAACTGGACCAAATTTGGATTCCACCATAGTAATTCAGCCAAACCATGAAGAATTTTTGAAATCTGGGGTTGTGGTCTGACACTATAGATCCAGCAGGTAACACATGATAATCTGGAAGGGGTCCTAATACATAAAAAATTATATTATATACAGTATATAAACACTGCTGTGCAAAAGTCTTAGACATGCTGTATTTTTCTACTCTGATGCATTATGAGCATCAACAATTTACTCAAAGCCTCCACAAGTGTTATCTACTATTATAACAACCTTGACTTGCATAAAGAAGGAAAAACATTGAGTGAAATAGCTTGCATCACTTGATTTTCAAGGTGTGGTATCTGAAGCATAATCAACAAGTACAGAGAAACATCAATAAATATCCTTAAGGAATAGAAAGAAGACAAGCGTTGAATTGACAACAGAACTGGCAGAAAGCACAGGTGTCGTTGTCTGTCCATCGACAGTCCAAAGCACCTTTGAACATTGTTCCATAGTCCAATTTCAGTGTTCTTGTTCATGTTTTAGCCTTTTAGTCCTTTTAGTCTTAACAGAGGTATTCTTACTGCAACACATCCTATAAGTCCTGATTTTAAGAGTGACCTTCGTACTGTTGATTTAATGGACAACGACACCTGTGCCTTTTGCCAGTTCTGTTGTCAATTCAACGCTTGTCTTATTTCTATTCCTTAAGGATATTATCTTCAAGTATCTACAATCTATTCTGCCAGTAAGCAGGAGCTGTGGTTGTGCGATTTGAAAAATGTCTGTTTTTGTAACCCTCAGAAGGCGGAACGGGGTGCAAATGCATCAAAAATATGTACTGCGTACATCTTGAACAAGGATTACTCCTGTTACCCGAGTCAGACAAGGATGTGCTTGATATTAAAATAAAGGTAAGCTATTAATGCAACCTTCAGAGGGTTGTAAGATATGTTGATTTTAAACATGCTGGGATGCATTTGCAACACAGCCCATTGACAAAATGTTACATTTAGATATGCATTATAAAATATTTTAAACACTTTTATATTTGAATCAACACCGTTCCATATAACATAGGCATGGGTAACATATCAATTAGAAAGTTTGTATCATATTCCCATGCAAAGACATTTGGTGACACCTGAATAAAGAAATAGTCATATCATCACCTAAGCAAGATCTATGTGGCACGCCATTGGTCCAGTGACCCTAAAAAACTTTGCCTGCCTTTTAATTTCCATTCTGCCATATAGATAGTTATTATGGTGCTGGTGCCAGACCTAAACCTATATTTGCCGCTCAGACGACTATGTAATGTTTTGCCAGTAAATGCCAGTCAATCACTTGACTAAAGAGCTAGTCTGGTCTGGGCATGTTAATCAGTTAGGAATTCAAAAGTGTGCCAGGAAAGTCTGTGCCACCGTAAATTACAGAATGGTTAACATTTGTTATTTATATTCATTATAGGCTTATAATGACCAACCACCATTTAATATTGCTTGCAACCAGTCTATTATAACTTTTACGGTTACTCTGAAAGTCATGTACAAAACCTGCGGGTGCTTCTTAAATATAAGCATACACATAATTCTGCAGAGTCAGTGGAATGTTTCCACAATTACATGCATCCTCCACAAAGGAAATATTTACTAGCCTGGGGATTCCAAAACTTTGGCTAAATGATATTTTTCAGTACCTGTTTTAATTAAATTTTGCTCTCATGTTGGTATGGTAGCCCATACATTTCCAGAAGGGCTATATAAACAAGGAATCTTTTCACTTGAACTTCCACTTTAAAACTCCCATAAAGGCCATTTTGTTTTATGACCCACTGAATACCTTGGGAGGAACTGATTTAAGTTGTGTGAAATTTTTCATCTGATGGATTTAGAACCTGCTATAAACTGAAGACAAAGTCAACAGGGTGACCTTGGTATTAGATTCAGTGTTGGCAAACTCAAGGGGGTTCAATGTATAGCTACAAAACAGGTACTTGCATGGTAAGAAAGTTTTAAAGGCAACCTAAGCACCAACACTTCAGTTACCTAAAAATATTTAACCTACTCCCATTAGAAAAACACGGGGTTGGAAAAAACATTTCTATGCTAGATTGTTCAAGCAGCTCACAAGCCATGTCAGCAGGTGAAAGCGGCCTGCCAGAAAGTGGTAAAGACTCCACAGTAGCTTTGCAACATTTCTTTTTTTCGAAGAAAAAACAAACTGCTAAAGTTACATATTTAGCAAAAGCAACAAAGTTGTACAAAAGAGCTCTGAGTTGTGTATTCAAAAATGGTACAAATTATACAAATAAAACATTAGTTTGTTCAGTATTTATGTTAGCTAATCATCATACCATCATTGTACTATATTGCTTTAGATTTAGTAAATACTACCTTTCAAAAAATGCTTAATTTCCAGGTACAGAATGCCATGTTATGGTAAAAAAAAGGTAAAGTGTATTCTTTGTCAGAAATAAATAATAAAAATAATAATAGTGCTAGCATTGTATCGTGCTACCTCCATTTTCAATGTAAATATAGTCAATGATGACATCAACACCTGTCCACCAGGTGCAAACCTTATTCCAGGTGGCGTATCTGTGGATGTTTGGTAATAATGGGTGTTTTATGCACCTGTATGCTTTGACGTCACCATGTATTTCTTGATGCAAGGATGATCCCATTCTGTTTGGTGTTCTAAACATCACATTCTTATCTAAGGTGTTTCCTATATGAAGCTGACCCTATATGAAGCTCACAGGTAACAAGTGTTTCGTTGGAAAAATCTAATAGTAAAGACTAAATAATGTAATTGAAACACATGCTGGAAAGATAAAAAGAAATAGGCCTGCCATTCAAATACTCCAATTTGATGTAATCAAAACAACGCTGGTTTTTGTAAGCTACAAACTAAAAATAAATGTGGTTAATCTTTTAAGAAAAAAAACCCTCAACAACCACCAACAGAACTCCTACAGTCTTTCAGTAAAATTGGTACCTGATTAAAGGGTCCAAACTGGTATCAAATGTGCATATTTTCATACTGGGTACAGAAACACAGGCATTTGGCTTGCTGTTTACATCATAAAAGCCTATTCAAAACATCTGTTTTTGGTATTTTGAATACTAATGTCTTTTTTTCTTCTTTAAACTGATGCTGTGGTTCTTGAGCAACAAACTGGCAGTACTGGAAGTACATTGGGGAACGACTGCATGCAAAGCACATCTGTTGACTGCCATCACCTGCCTATTGTTATAATGTGCACTGTTAAAAAGTTCACATTTTCATGATGAAATAATGCTTATTAATTAACAATGTTTTACTCTTCTAGTTACTACGACTACTATACTTTGTTAATGACCACTGTGTCAGTTAATGCCACAAGACAAAGTTACATTAACATTAGACAAAAGGGAAATTTAAACTACCAGAAATAGACCAATTTTGGAGATTAATGCTACAATGACTTTGTTTTAAACAAACACTGACAGCTCTTAGCATTAAAAAAACCTTTTTTCCTACCATGTAGTGCTGTGTGCAAAATGACTGAATAGCTAAGCTGCCTATGAACACTGCATCTCTACAGTACAGTCAGGAGAAAGAAAAACACAGACTTACTAGTTTCTCATTTTGGTACAGAGAAGGATCAAATGTACCGTAATTTAGACCACGTTACCTTAGTGTGCATTTAATTGTAACACTACATCCCGGTAATAATTTAATCTACTGACCTTAAAAGTAGTAACTTATTGAAATACAATCATTTTTAGTGTACTGTAATAAATAATTGTTACTTAGCAGTAATTGATTCAATACATTGGTCAAGCAATTAACAGAAGGTATTTCTTTTAGGGGGAATGGTTCTGCACAAATCACAAGGTGAGGGGGTTTCCTTGTTTAATGATTGACCTTATTATGTAGTTTTGAGTATTTTTATAAATTGCAGCCTGTTCTTCATGCCAACAAAATTACAAATGAATGCTGAATAATACAGATTTTTTACCGGCCTGTCATTGGATTAGCATTCAAGTACTCAATATTTTTTATTTTATTAATGTAAAAAACAGTAATAATAAATTCACTAATATTGAAATATATAATCGGAGGCTTATAAAACATACAATAATACAAAATGGTAATAAAAAAAATACATCAAAAAATCAAATATACAGGTATGATTTTGATTTGGGTATGGATAGGGGGTAAAACAATGTATATGTTGGGCTTGCACCCCACTAAGGGACAGTTGCTTGTGGATATGCAAAATCTTGCCTTTTGGCACTACAAGGGTTACCTTTTCCTGCACCTGAAGAGTTACACATCATCTGCCATCTCTCCCCTCACATTTTCCCATTCACTGGGTTTTTTTGTGTAGAAACTCTGCTTTTCATATAGTAAATCCTTTACTGTGGACATGTCTGTTTTTTTTAAGTTTAGCAGGTGGGGGATTTGCAAGTGGTACCCTCCCAACATGTAATCACCTACCTCAGAATTTCAGAACTCCCCTGTTTCAAAAGATGTCTCTGTAAATTGCATTCCACTTACATTATTTTTTTCAGGCTGCCCTTCAAAAGCACGTCTTTTCAATGCATTCATAACATTTTTTAAAATACTATTAAACACATTCAGATGCATGTTTCAGTCGTTCATTTAATCTAAATATAAAATTCTTTTTATAGCAAATGTAACATTTTGTATGTGAAATACTGTAGAAACAGTGGATTATAGATGAATAAAAAGGGCATCCAAAGAAACCATGCTTTCCTGAATGGTTAATTGTTTTGGTTTGAAGGATTATAATGAATTGTCCTGAAAGAATGTTTATAGTTGTTAATGTATGTTTAGCTGCAGGCTGCTGTGGTGTGTTTAAGTCTCTTTTGAGTAAGGGCGGAAAAACTAATTTGTAGGTGGTGAAAGTGTTTTGCGGAATAATTAATAATAATATGTTAAGTAAATACAAAAAGTGAGCATGGAATTCAAATAAAAAACAGCACTGTTGTTAAAAAACGTTGACCTCTCTTGACTGACACAACACCTAATGCCTCCTGCTGTGTACAAATTACTGCAGCTATTTTGGCACCCATTGCGGTACAGGTGGCCCATCTGGTCCGATTCACTTGGCCAGTTTTCCTGTTTCATCTGGGAATTCTGACCCTCTTGCTTTCCAACTAATTGTATCACATTATCTCCTTTTTGTTTCCCATTTCCCTTTCAGCAAAAGGTTGCAAAAATCTCATGCGCTGCCTCAGAAAGTCTCAATTAACCTCTAACCTTGGTTTGGTGCATGGGGCTTGGGTTACTTCTCACACCCAACTGTGGACCCATTAACACGTTGTGGTAAAACAAAAACTGTTTTGACGGGCTGTAATTGCTGCTAAGTGACACTGAACAATGGCACCCTTGTACGGTTGCTAAATGGGCGGCATGGGTAGAAGAGCTGTTCTCATAGCTTCAGTCAATGAGATTTTATGTGAGATAAATATGAGACCCCCGTTGTATCTTTTTAAGCATTTAAGCCACCGCGCTCCCTTGAAACTGTGAGATAATGAGGGGTTATTTAGAAGAATAGCCTATTTGGAATTACATGCTCCAGATCTGCGAATGCTGATTAAACCATGAGTGACGATTCCCATTCACGACTGCAGAAAGGTTTTTTTCTGCGTAAAAAATATAATTAGTTTATGTTAGCTGGAAAAGGTCAAAGGTTTTTAAAGGGCATAGCCTTTTTTTGTTTTTAGGCAAGATAGTGCAATAATTGCTTGCCGCTCAGATCTGCAGGTGCATTATGGAGCTCATTTGGACTTGGCAGCCTGCAGTGAAAATTGATTTCTTCTGAAAGTAGCAAATGCAGAGTGACAGGGCCTATTTGTTATGACAGTACTTGTCCATTCATTTTTTCATCCCAACACTACCTGTTAGAATCAGCACTTACATCTTAATCTTTTCAAAAAGGGATTATAAGATTTAGAGAAGATTTACATTTTTAAAAATTTTTTACAACAAATTCAGCACATATTGACCATACGGTACTCCAAGGTAGCATTGTACCTTGGTTCATTTTACATCATGCGAATATTCTTTATCTCTCCCATATAACCAGTCAAAACAAAAATAGCTTAATGTGCATGTGGATTCTTGTGGCTATAAAATAAACATAATGCAACTCAGCAGACACATCAAAGGAAAATAGATTGTAATTCGAGCATTGTAAATCTTAATGTAAGGTCAATTCCATCTGATACTATCCAAACTGTGATACAAAGCAATTTCAGATGGCTGTAGCACATCAATATCAGAGTCTACTATGTATTATAGGGTGCTGTACGAAGCTGATATCCACTCCACAAAAGGTCTGAATGGCTACCGATGAGTGACTTGCCCCAACTGACAAGCTGCTCTATGCTTAAATGGGTGAAAGACAGCTTGTATCTTATATAGCAAACATAGCAAATTTTAATGCAACTTTTTTTTCATATGGCACAAACTATCATATACGAAGACATGTCAGATTCATGTATCACATCTATATCAGATCTATTATATGTTATAATGGAGTAAACTACATCATCCAAGTTGTTAAGAAGAGAAAACATCAAAGACAGTACTATTTGAACAAAGTAAGTTTGTTTTTAACTGCTGGAAAATCAACATTTAGATTACGAAGAACATAAGAGCATAAGAAAGTTTACAGACGAGAGGAGGCCTTCCTGCTTATCTTGCTCGTTTGGTTGTTAGTAGCTTATTGATCCCAGAATCTCATCAAGCAGCTTCTTGAAGGATCCCAGGGTGTCAGCTTCAACAACATTACGGGGGAGTTGGTTCCAGACTCCCACAATTCTCTGTGTAAAAAAAGTGCCTCCTATTTTCTGTTCTGAATGCCCCTTTATCTAATCTCCATTTGTGATCCCTGGTCCTTGTTTCTTTTTTCAGGTCAAAAAAGTCCCTTGGGTTGACATTGTCAATACCTTTTAGAATTTTGAATGTTTTAATCAGATCACCGCGTAGTCTTCTTGTTCAAAACTGAACATATTCAATTCTTTTAGCCTGTCTGCATATGACATGCCTTTTAAACCCGGAATAATTCTGGTCGGCCTTCTTTGCACTCTTTCTAGAGCAGCAATATCCTTTTTCTAGCGAGGTGACCAGAACTGAACACAATATTCTAGATGAGGTTTTACTAATGCATTGTAAAGTTTTAACATTACTTCCCTTGATTTAAATTCAACACTTTTCATTATATATCCAAGTATTTTATCCAAGCTTTTTTAGCTTCTCCACATTGCTATTTCTGTATGTGCTATGGCCCTGTGATGGGGTATGCCCTGCCCCTGTGTTTATTTTGTATTTGTGGTGTATTATTATTATTTAAATGTACTAATTTGTGTTTGTTTTAAACCAAGTTTTGTTATTATTCTTTGACAGCATGGATGGGGTTAAAATTCCCCATCCAGCTAAAACTCATGAGAATGCGTGGTCAGCAGCTAATGATATATTGACTAATTGGCTGTCGACCACGTGTATCAGAAATCCTGTGCAGAATGTGGTCAAGGTATAAACTAGGTAATTGTTAGCCAGTTAATCCCTCGACCACGATATAAAAACCAGCAGCTTTTGCTGACCGGGGTTAGGTTGTTCAGAGGAGGAACGAAGCAAAAGTAAGAACTGAAAATATAGAAAGCAATTGCTACTCGTGCTGGTGTTGTTGGATTATTGTCTGTCGTGTTTTGGCCATTGTGCCATTTTTGTTTGTAAAAGTCTTTTGTTTTGTATAAATACACGCTCAGCGTTTCAACCTGCAGTACTTGTCTGTCTCTTCCTCTTCCTGGTCTAATGTTACCATGAAGCCATCCTGCCACAGGCCCCTAAGACTAAAATTGTGGTTCTTGTGTAAAGACAATGGTGTAAACCCTGTGTCAGATGCAAACTGCCCTCTGATTTGATGACCAAAACCAATGGAGGGCTACAGAAGACCAGGAAGTTGGCACGCCAATCAGATGGTCATTTCAATTAACAAGCAGAATTGAAAATGATGAGCAATGTGCCATAATAGGTCAGGAAATAAAGTTTAGTAACTTTCAAGTAAGAAAAAATAAATAGTAATAGGAGAGACACTCATAGGGGTCTCATTGTGTTAAAAGCTTGACATGAAATGAGACTAAAATGAGCTAATTATTATTTGTTTATTTAGCAGACACTTTTATCCAAGGCGACTTACAGAGACTAGCTAATAAGAAAAAAAAATACCTTCACAGTTATTGGGGTCTATTTAATCTTATAAAATGGATTGTTAGAATGCTGTACGCTGATTGGTCCATCAGTGTTCCAAGCCATTACAATATCCAGCACAATGTCACGATTAGGAACTACTTAGGAACAAAGGCAAATCACTGCAACTGTGCTAGCCACGTATCACTGCGCCACCAAAATCAAAGAAAACACCTGTCAAAGTACCTCCTGTCATGGAAGATACTTAAGACATCAAGGTGTATTGTCATATCTTCCAGTTTATATTAATTTGCACTACGAACCAGTTTGCTATTTTAAACAAGACACTGTTTTGGTATTTTATTTGTAGTACACACCAATCATTTTATGTAACTTCGGTCAGATCCACTTGTCAGATATTCCGTTTTATTTTCCTCTTTTTTGTTGGTATCAGCCATCGTTTTGTGAAACTGACTCTTTATTAATCTTTAACTCTGGATATTTTTATATTTTTCGACAGTATTTACAATTACTACATGCAACGTCTTAACCATCCGACTCTCGCCATTCTTCACTGTCTCTCTTCTCCTTTACTACCGGGCACTCACTCTCTGTACAGGTACAAAAATGTAACATTGACATGCTAGAAAAAAAATGAAATGAAATTAATACCACAAAACAAACAAATTGGGCTGTTAAATGCTTAAATGACTGGTTTTCTGAAAAAAAAATACAATTTGGCTTTAACTTAATTACTTAATTAATAATCTTCATCCCAATAAAGCAAGTTTTTTTATAGTGATTTAAAGTCAGAAAAATTAACTGAAACACATCTAAGCAAGGTTTTTTATAGTTATTTAAAGTCTTTATTTAAAAAAAAATGAATTGCTTTTACTGAAACAAAACAAATACATACATTTAAAAAACATGTTTTTCTTGAATATTATTTTTTAATTCATAGGAACTATTTTCTGTTGTGGAAGGTTATGCCTCAAACTGTTAAATCTTTAGAAACAATATAGATTTCCCCTTTCTTTTTTATAAAATGTTTATAAATCCCTTTTATAAAGCAATGAGGCACTTGAGGACATGGGTTGCGTCTCGTGCCTAACAACGCACCAAGAAGTGACAATATCCAGCACAACCCCTGCCCTCTCCTACCTTATTGCTTAATTAACAGTAGCAGATCTAAATATTGCCACTGTTTAAATATTAAATTAGGATCTTAAGTTTGAATAGATAATTATTGTGGTCTCTCCAAAAAAGTTTGGATATTTTATATGTTGGTGTTATATTAATTTGAAGGATATTAGAATATGAATAAAATATGCTTCAAGATTTTAAATATTAGTCTTTCTGGCAAAATGTACACTGTACATGTTTGACTGATGGAAGTTTGTGTTTTCATTTACACAAATTGGATTATCCTGGAATGTACTATAGTTACAATGGCAAATATTCAAAGGTCTTGTGAATTTTTTCATCTTTCTCGCAACTCTGCTTGCTTGTGTTGCGAATGTTTTGCTTAAATCGGCAAGTGAGTGAAATCTGAAATATGCAAATTTCAGCATTACAACAGCCAATCACATCGCGTGAAAGCACAAAACAGGTGGAGCTTATTTACATATGAACTCCAGATTTAGCAGGCCAGTTAAATATTTAGCTTAATGTTAAATATTGTTAAGAGATTTAAGATTTAGTTAAATAATACAATGTTTCGTAACCCACCAGCAGTGATCTGTGTGTGAGTGGATTGAAACTATACCTTAAATATGTCTAATAAAGCATGTTTGTGTGTGGTGGGGGTGTTATTGATTATCAAAGAACTACAAAATGTCACATCCTGTCAGCTCACACATTTACAAATTAAGCTGCACTGGGTCAAAACAGCAATTAATTATGTGACCCCAGTGAGTTTCATCTTGTTTCCTGGCACTGGTACAGTCCACTCAATTAGACACCTTTTCAGGGCTTGCAGTGACCTAAATGTAGCTAATTGAGCTATATCCGGCTGCAGTGATTCATCCCACAGATGGTCTCAGGCCTTTCAGCACTAGTGCCCTGCAAATACTGATATACTCCTATTTTTGAGAGAGATAGAGAGAGAAAGAAAGATAGATACATCAAGATATTCTTTACTCATGCCCCATTCATATTGTTAAGCTACAGTAAGGGAAGACTGATGAATTGGGTTCTTGACATCACAAACTTTAAGTTATCAGACTTCCCACACATGAGGGACTGCCTATGAATGCATCCTTTTTTTCCCTCTCGTCCAGGTGCAGTGCCTTTCACACTTGAACTTGACAGCACCAATATAACAGTTTTTATTCACCAATCTCCTGTGTTGAGGATTCTTTTTCTTTTGTACCCGCTTGTCATTTGTCCTTATATCTGTGGAGGCCCAGCCAAATTGAACATGAATGAACTCCAAAGAAAGACTCAAAGAGCAACTCTGGTTACAACAATGGAAAGTCTATGGGGAAAAAAACAGTACTGTTTATTATTTCATCTGGCTTTCAAAAGGTCACTCGAAACACCTGTAGAAATGTCAAATTTTAGACAGCCATCATTAATCCCCTAATTATATATATATATATATATATATATATATATATATATATATATATATATATATATATATATATATACACACACACACACAGTTGTAGTCAAAAGTTTACATAGCCCAATGGAAATGTATGTCTTGAAAACAAATAATTATAGGAAAAATCTTAGGCTGTGTGGTCCAGTGGTTAAAGAAAAGTAATTGTAACCAGGAGGTCCCTGGTTCAAATCCCACCTCAGCCACTGACTCACTGTGTGACCCTGAGCAAGTCACTTAACCTCCTTGTGCTCCGTCTTTCGGGTGAGACGTAATTGTAAGTGACTCTGCAGCTGATGCATAGTTCACACAGCCCTGAACAAACTGACTGCTCCCCTTTTATACCCTGCACCTGGCTCTAATTTAATAATAAGCACCAGGTGCAGGGGATAATTAAGCAATGAAACAATAAAGCAAAAACAATCAAACAATAACAAATACAATTAAACTAAACAAATGTGCATTCCACATGTTTTTCTTCAGGAGCCTTTAACCTCCCTCTGCCTATATATATATATATATATATATATATATATATATATATATATATATATATATATATATATATATAGTGAGACAACAGGGAGGGGTTAAATCCTCCCTGCAGAAAAACATGTGTGTAGGCACATTTTTGGTTTGTTTTTGTTAATTGTTTTATTGTTAATTATCACCTGCACCTGGCTATTATTGAAAATTAGAGCCAGTGCAGTCAGTCTGCTCAGGGCTGCTGATGTCTGTGGAAGCCCGACTGTGCTGGTGTGTGTGTGTACAGCTGTAAAACAAAGGAAAAAAGGTAGTGTGAAGCCTTTGTGTGTGTGCTGTTTTGTTTATTTTGTTACAGGTAAACAGCTTAGCTGTCCTGTCTTTTAGTTTAGGTTCCTGTTTTGTTTAGTTAGTGCTCAAAAAGAGCTAAGTGTTTGTCTTGTTTGTTTTGTTTTTGTGTGTTCATTAAAAACAGCGCAATCGTGCTTTTAAAAATCCATTTGTGTGTGTTGGGTCAGTGTTTTTAAAGGGGCAACAAACCGCGGAGAGGTGCGATTCTTTTACAATATATATATATACTGTATCTATATATATATAAATTAGGGGATTAATGATGGCTGTCTACTACACACTGTAGACTACACTCTGTCCTGATAACCCAAGTATCAAGGAGTTTTCCCTCAGTCTCATTGCATTTAGGTACTGAAGGTAACGCTGCAGAATTTTACATCTAAATATTAAAATTGTGTAAATACAAGAAAACCAAGATTAGATAACAACAGAAACTTTACTGAATATGATATTATGGTATTAGGTATGATTAACAAAAAAACATCTACTTAGACATATAAATAGGTCCGGCTCCAGCTCCTTTAGGATGGGGGGGCAGTAGACCTCTTCGAGGGGCCACCATTTAGACACATACTTTTAAACATAGTAATGTTCTGTTGCAGTAATAACATAGGCTTATAGGCAATTCCATGACAAACAAATGTAAATGCAGAGTGACTTACCAAATACTGAGTATTCTTTTAGATGTATTCAGTGCATCTCTGCCATCCATGTTCTACAGGTGTACATCAGTTGGGATGACGTTTTTATCTCTACCTCTTTTTTCTGAGTTTTCCATTCATTTTATTTAAACTATTATACAGATATGTACAATCTTCCTTTCCACTTTCCAAAAGCAATGAAAAAATTGAAAGCAATATAATTAAAGCATAGTTTTCTATTTTTTTGACTTGGAGAACTCTTTTACACAGTCCTCTATGTTCAGACTCAGAGTGATAGCTTTTTCATGAGCCAAAATAACTAAGTTTCTCTTTCTGTCATGAAGCATGGATCGACGAAAAGGAGTAAGTATTCGTGACAGAGTGGAGAAGGAATTTTCACATGAAGCTGTAGATACACCAATTATTAAAGCTGACACATACATCTTATGCAGCAAAGGAAATGCATCTGCATGTCCATTCAGAAGTTTACAGACAGCAGCACAGTCTGCGTCTTTGTGGAGTTTTTTAAGCAACATAGGTTTAGCTACAACAATTTAACTGGCCATGTTATTTTTGTCAACAACAGCTATCATCTGCAAAGGCTCTAGACATGTACTCGAGTGGGGTACAAGCAAGACAAAGACTTCATTAAATCCCGATTCTTCATAGAAAATCTGTGTTCCGTCTCTGACACTGCTCTATCTAGAATGTTTAACATGGGTCTCTTAATGTCAGACTGCAGTCAGATTTAGCAGTACTTGCAGAGTCTGAATGACCTAGTGTTGAAAACACAACAGAATCAGCTAGCTGCTTATTCGTGGTTCTCTGTCGATTTGTAGTATGCACATCTACAGCTACACTACAGTGCTCATTCCAGAAATCTTCATCTTTATTATTATTATTTATTTATTATTTATTAGCAGATGCCCTTATCCAGCCCGACTTATAATTGTTACAAGATTTCACATTATTTTTACATATAATTATATTATTTTTTCATACAATTACCCATTTATACTTTTTTTTTTTTTTTACTGGAGCATTGTAGGTAAAGTACCTTGCTCAATGGTACAGCAGCAGTGTCCCCCACCTGGGATTGAATCCACGACCCTCCGGTCAAGAGTCCGGAGCCCTAACCACTACTCCACACTGCTGGCCCATCTTGACGGAGATTTCTTAATGCATCTACTGATGCATTTATCGCCTCACCAGCAGAGCACATATCAACAGATTATGACTGAAGAACAGCTTTGGCTGGCTTTAAAATACCAAGAATATGGACTAGGAACTTTCCAAAAACAAAGAAGCTCTATCTCTTCAGCTGAGAAAAAAGTCTGGATGCTTTTGTATATAAGTCTATGGAAGCAATATTATCCTCTGAGTCTTCTGACAGTATATCAAGAATAAGATCCTGATTATCAATAACACATTTGGTCACTTCAAAATGGCTTGTCCAGTGAGTTTCTAGCAATCTCTTAAGTGAAGAGCCATTGTACTTTTGAGTAATGTAGTGCCGATGAAGGAATGCATACAGAGAACTACAAAGATCAAAAAATCTCTTTGCACATGGTTCACTTTGAATTGCATGCTCTACTACTAAGTGCAGCTGATGGTTGTAACAATGTATGTACTTCATGTGCCTTCCTAGTTTTCTTTGCAGCAAAGCCTGCACACCTCCATTGACCCTGCTCATCACTGATGCACCATCGTAGCACTGCCTAATGATGTTGTTAGCATTAAAACCTACTACAGAGAGGTGTTGAAGTATTTGAGTTGTAATATATTTTGCACCCAACTGATGAAATTCCAGCAAGCCAATCAGATGCTCCTCAGGTAGTGAATCAGTAACAAATCTTACCATGATGGACAGATTTTCTACATTGCAATTATATTGTTTCCCATCACTTTTGATACAGTACCCACTCGAATCAGAATGCATATATTTCTCTTTAATTTGATTAAGAATCATTTTACTTAATGTCTCTTATCACTTCATTTTGTACATCTTTTGATGTATACTTTGCATTTTGTGGTATAGTCTTTAGTATCTCTGCTAATTTGGGATCTATCTGTAGAGTGTATTCAAATAGCTTTGTGAAATGCCCAGTTGTAAAACTGTCTACATCATCTGTTTTATCACTATCCCCACGAAGGGGGGAGTTCATTGACTACAAGAAAATGTACTCTCTCTCCAATGCTTTTAACGTAGTACCTGTTTTTCTCCACTTGTTTTGGGGCCTAACAGAGAATCAATGGTTTCTTCTGTTGCCTGTCTGTGTTTAAACTCACTACAAGTAGCAACAGCTTGTAAATGGGCATGACTCGTGGCATGTTTGTGAAAACCCTTTTCACGTTCAGGCGTAGATTTTCAATTGTTAAACCCACCTACTGTAAACATGGTATCCTTGTCATTTACTACCCCAAAAATGCGACAAGGAAAACAAAAGCAGGTATCTTTTGTTATGGAATACTCGAGATAGGGGCGCGTTTTAAACCAGCTTGCTTTGAAGCTTCTCTCTCGCTGACCAAACATACCTCGGCGTGGATAAGAATTTAAAACAGACTGGCTAGGAGTATCTCTATTAAGATCGTCAGCTGTTGCACTAGAAGAACAAGAAGCAATGGCAGATTTTATGTTACTTTTCTCCGTTGGACTTTTATTATCAGTGCTACCAGTAGTAGTGTGAGGCACAGGTTTTTGTCGAATAAGAAACCGATCCATTGTGATGCAGCAGAACAACGGTAAGGAGGCCCAGAAGTAAATAAAACTAACTTAATGTACGCAAATAATAACTAAATGAAATGAATGGATGGCAAAAAAAAAATCTATTTCCTTGGCAGTCAAACTTTGATACTTTAAACTAAAATCACTAACCTAAATTTACTAACCTTTTTATAATCTTTCCGTTAACTTGTCTTAACTGTCTACAGTACTTCCCTCTCTCACACACACACTCTCTCTTCGTTTTAATGGCTTCTTAAACTGGGTGTGAGCTTAAGCTGAGTGGGCGGATATATATATATATATTTTTTAATGTGACATGCTTTGCAAGTACTGTATCCATATTCAAGCACATGAGTCAAATAGAAAATATTAAAATGCACGGATGAAATTAGAAAATGAAATGGAAGATAATATATGCATTTGTCCCACCCAACTTCACTCTGTTAGAGATTTAAAAAAAAAATCTTAATACGATTTTTAAAAATCATTTAGGAAAGTGGATCTGGGGGGGGCTGGCACCCCCCTAGCGCCAGCCCCACATATAAATTAATTGTGGCACTGGAGAAATGCTAATAATTTGTATTCAATGGGTTCTAAAATATTCTTATATTCAGACACATGTGGAGCCCAGCCCCTGGGTTTCAATACTTGTTCAATGTCTTGATTAGTTTTGGGAAAAAATAAATTCTGCTGCATACTAGAAAGAAATCTGGATAAGATTTGTGAAAATCTGTGTGAGGATCAAAGAGCTGAGGTGGCTTCTTCTCAATCAGTTACATATCCAATAAAAGCAACTTTTCCTCTTATGCTCTTCAGTCTAAACCAAAAGCTTATTTACAAATCCTTCTTATTATTTCATTGAAACCTACTATCCAAGCTGCATGACTTACATTAGAAAGTCTGTGCATTTGTATTTCTTTCTTCAAGTTAATGTTTGTTCCAAACTAAAATTCTAGGAAAAAGTAACATTATTACTTCATTGTATGCGCTGTATAGAGACATGAGATCCATTTTCTAAGGGAGAAAATTGAAGCATTTGTTGGGAGGAAGTTAGTCAAGTTCTGATTGATTTTAAGAACTTTGGTACAATTCAGGAAATTATTTTTAGCATTTGTTAGTAATATAATAATGTACTCTTGAAAGCAAACAAAAACAACAGCTGTCAAGCACATTGTGAAATTAAGCTATATCTAAAGCCCACAATTAAAGGCTACACAAGTGCAGCAATTATATATAAATAAAAGCTGTAATGCATGGCTTAAGTTCCTACAAAAGGTATACAAATGACATATTTCCTTAACTAGTTGAAATCTGCACAGGAAATGCCACAGTGTTTGCCTCAGAAGATTAGTAATTGTCTTTGAAAAGCCAACGCTCATCATCCTGGAAGTACATGACTTGGATGTGTCTTTTCTAACCCATCTATTTGTCTGGTGCTTTGTTGTCATTCTTTTTCATTTGTGCTGTATTTTGCTATTTGTTTTTTTTTCTTTAAAGTTAATTGAATGCATTGTTCTGGAAGAAAGATCATGGCCTTAATGATGTACCGGTACATCGAGCTTGATGATCATCATAGACTTTTATTTTGCTCCAATTACCTCTGAGTCCTCTACTGTGACTGCCATTGCACTTAGGACAATTCTTGTTTGTACACGTGTACAGTACTTCTCAACCAGAGATGCAGCATATGTAAATATATATTGACTTATATTGACTTATATATTTTGTTTAAATATAGCTGATACAGCATACAGAAATAAATAAAATAAATAAATAACAGAAAATGTTTTTGAAGTTCATACCGTATAGTTAGCAAAGTTTTTCTTCGTCTTTGCGTGGATTGCCGACTGCTGCATAATCTAGTTTATATCCCACCTGTCATATTTGTTTACATCGTCGAGTTAAATTTGTTTGAATTTCAGAGTCAGAAAACAGTGACAGTGATGTTTTAATCACCATTTTAGTGTTTGGAGCATCGGTGTTCAGCCATTTTCTGCAGGGGAGAAAGGTGTTCCCTTGAAAAGGGGTGGGGCTGACAGTGATGTGACCAATCACATGACAGATGGAGACTATTGCCCAGTGGTGTAAGGATGTTAGGGCAATAGTTCAATCTATTTTTCCTCCTAGGATGAGGTTTTAACCAATCACAGGCCAGGATTTCCAATATATATATGGTGTAGTCAAGGGTATATGCAGGTAAACTGTGTTTACCCACTTTTAATTTGGGCAATATAGCATTTACCCGCTTCTCATATAAGGGATACAGAGTTTACTAATTTCTCCTCCTGTGGTATGCAAATCCTGGGTTAAAACAGGGTATTTTAACAGTGAGCATCTGTGTTGTGTTGCTGCGTGTGAGACTGACAGCTGAGAGCTCAGTCAGAACTGCAGCGCCAGCAGAAGGCAAGGCCACTGGACTATGTGTTCTGTTTGTGTGTGTATTAGTACAAGTGTTCTGTGATTGATTGTTTATGTTGTGTTGTTAGTCACACTGGACCTACAGGGCAGTGCTAGTAGCCTTCATCCTAGCCCGCGAAAGGACGTTCACAGAACTGTTCAGTGGAACGCACTGTTGGGTCTGTGACCGTTTACACGTGAACAGCACCTGAGAGGGGAAATAACTGTATGGGGGGACTCTGGTTGGCTGAGAGTCAATAACAATGTATCTGTTCATGTTTACCTGTTCAATCTATCTGTTCAACTCCACAAAACAGGGGAGTTTACCCACTTTATTTGCCACTACATCACAGTATGTATGTATATACAGTGCTCCCTCGCTATAACATGGGTCTCGGGACACACACAATATGACGGTTGAAGAGCATTATAAATGGGGGACACTATATTTTTTACAACAAAAAAAAAAAAGGTAACATTCCCACTCGTGGATCATTTTAATTAGGATCATTATCAGTTCATATACTGTATCAAAAGGGAGAGAGAAACGGAAGTTAGACTGAGAATTTGCTTATAGTTTGATCAGCACTGGTACTGTATTTACTGTAGAAATATTGCATGAATCACTAGTATAGAGAATTGGGGGACGTGCTGTAGGAGCGTTATATCCAAGGCGCATTGTAACCGAGAGCCTTATAGCGAGGAAGCACTGTATATATATATGTGTGTGTGTGTGTGTGTGTGTGTGTGTGAAATAGTAAGCCTTTAACATATCTTTAAAAAAACATGAAAAGAGGTTGATAAAATTTGTTTTGCACTTTTGCCTTCAGAACAGCAGGAACTCAGACTCTATTGCTGAGCTCCATACTGTATTCACTCCTTCTCAGCCACAGCTTTCTGTGCTTTTCCACTTGATAAAAATGTATTGTGGTGTACTGTGGTCTTTAAGACATTGAAAAAAGACGTTTACTCAAAATGTTTGTCATTGAAGTTTCTTTTTAGTATTTCTGAATCTCATGTTTGTTTTGTTTCTATTTAAAATAAACTCATTAATGTGTGTTGTTTCTTCCTGTGGTATATTGATTGAAAAATAATACCATGTTTGTTTAGGCATTTATTTACATTGCAAAGTCTTCAGTAGAATACAGCAGGACAATGTAGACCAAACTACACTGTAAATACAGGATTTTGACAGCAAAATCAAATATCCCTTATATTATTATAACATTGCTATAATTGCGATATGCAGATAACCTCAATGCCATCTTTTCTGTAATGTACACTGAACAAAACTGCAGATGTGACAGAGAGGGATAATGGTAGAAGTTTCCATAAATATTTACACAAATGTAGTTGAGACAAACCTTGAATAGATGTTATTTTGTTCCTTGAAACTTGACTTATGCAACATAAACTGCATTCAACTGATCTAAACAGAGGCATATCGTATATCTGTTTAAATCATTATAGAAGCAGACATTGTAAAAACCAACATCTCTAATAGTGTGCGTGTATCAATTGTGTATTTTTTGTCTTTTTAGTAAGTCAAATTCCAGGTTTTTTATATTTAAACATCATTTAGATTGGCCACCATTTTAGATCAATTGAATTTACCCCATAATAGGTATTTGGGGTTGTAGTAGAGCTAAATCATTAATATACTACATTTAGTTATCCAGGAATGCAGACAAAAAATACACTATATATTTCTTACTTTCTAATTAGGAGGACGTACTAACCTTTAAATGAAAGCCATGTCTTTAAACTGCCGCACGTTAATGGTTATCAAATGGGCGGCTGTTTATTTTACAGTGAAAGACTACCCTGCTGAACTAGTAGTTTAAGTACTTTAAATAAACAATCTCTGTAAACTTAAAATGGTGCATTTACCACTGCTTCTATAATGGGCTCATTTATGTGCACATTTGTGGAAAATAATAAATAGAACAAAGGATTACTTACACCATGTAATCAATGGAGTTTAATCTTTGAATTCAGGCACCTGAT
The DNA here is from genome assembly GCA_030684275.1 of Acipenser oxyrinchus oxyrinchus. Lineage (NCBI taxonomy): Eukaryota > Metazoa > Chordata > Actinopteri > Acipenseriformes > Acipenseridae > Acipenser > Acipenser oxyrinchus. The sequence goes on from CM060252.1 coordinate 56,928,232, forward strand.
ACCCTTTTTTGGGGTTGTGGTTTTTGTTTATTAAATGCTGCAAAAGAACCTTTTGTAAGGCTTCTCATAAACTAAATGGTTTCCTTTCAAGATTTCAAACTGAGTGCTTGTATTTCTGACCCACAGGGTTTTTGTACTCCCTTCTTAGTTCCTGGTCAACCAAAGTGTGTGAATCTGTTATGTTTGTGGATGAACACTTGTAAAACAGTGAGAGGTTGTTTAATGATTAACAACCCCTGAACTGTGGTAAAAGGAGAGGACAGCCCTCTACTGGGCCCTGTTTTGTTTAGTATCACATTAGCTGATGAGCTGCATTGACCCTGTTAACTGTTCCATGAAATACGCCTTTGGAACAGTGTAAACCTCCCTGAAACAGGACGGCCACTGTTGAGGCAACAGAACATTCTTTGTGTAAAAATGGCAAAGACGGTCCTCCTGACAATGTTTTTTTTTCATCGAAGCCTCAGCTGTGAGCAAACAAAGCATGTTGGAAGACAGCAAAGGAGTTTTCAAATATGAGCAGTAGCAACTCAGCCTCCTTGTCAGTTTTCACTCAGATAGTAGTGGATGGTGGATAGCCCACTTTGGATAGCACCCCTTGCATGTATCAATCAGTAAGGGAAGTATATACAGTAGATGCGTCTGTAGTGTTCATAACATACTAGCTCAGCTAATATGAGTAGTTGTTTCTCCTTAGGTGGATCACTTTTCTTTTTTTTTTTTTTACCCTTGATCACTTAACCTCAACTTTCTGCAGTCACACTCCCCACTACTGTATCTGCCTCATTTTGCAAAATACCACACTTGGGGAGTGTTTCTGTTTCAACAAATTTAGCCCTGGTAGTCCTGCCAGATTATTTGCAATCTTAAAGAAGAGCAAGGTGTTGACCCCAATGACCCATTGTGACAGAGTGGCTGGGCGGTGACGTCACGACAGAAGCAGGAAGGAAGAACTCTGACACCAGGCACTGCAGTTTAAAGTATATGACGCGTCACGCCGTTTTATTTTAAAATAACAAAAATAAATCAAATATTTTAACAAAAAGAAACTGTGCTCACAGAGCAAAATAAATACTTAAACAAAAACAAATCACGAACACAGCAACAACACAGGTCAGGCTGAGCTGTAGCCTTCACTGATCCTGTATCGTTTTAGTCTCGTTTGTGCTCACAGAGCAAAATAAATAGTTAAACAAAAACAAATCACGAACACAACAACAACACAGGTCAGGCTGAGCTGTAGCCTTCACTGATCCTGTATCGTTTTAGTCTCGTTTTTCTCTCCTCTCTCTCTCCACTCTCGCTCCTCATACACCAACCTCGAACATGGAGAGCTGCAGGCTTTTTATATCGTGGCCGAGGGGTTTAACTAGTTAGTAATTATCCAATTATCCTATTACCCCTCGACCACAATCTGCATGAGTTTATTAAATTACTGTGTGGATGGGGTTTCCCATCCACGCTACTAAATAATAACAAACAAACGGCTACGCCATCACATCTATAATCAAAACAATAACAAAACATACGGCACTTCGCCGTCATATAAATACATAAATAGAATCAAACAAAACAAATACAAAATACACTGCACAGGGGCGGAGGGGGAGACCCCGATCTAAAAATAAATAAATAAATAATACATACAAATAAATAATAATACGTACAGGGCTCTCTACCGCCCTGCTACATATCCCCCCATGGCCCCAACTGCCACCTCCCCCCTTAATCCCAAAGTCCCGGAAGCGGGGGAAGCAAGGTGTTTCTGGGGTGGCCATGGAGGAATGTCCTCCACCCCAACTTCTTTGTGGCTAACAGCTCCCTCTTCCGGGGCTTCAGCCACATAATCTCCTGCCGCAAAGTGCGGCTGGGGAGCTGGTCTCCTGACCTCCCCCCCCCTTCTTCGTGGCTGGCAGCTCCCCTTCATGGGGCTCCAGCCACAGTATTTCCTGCAGCAAAACTGCTGCGGGGGGAGCTGGTCTCCTGACCTCCCCCCTCCTCTTCATGGCCGGCAGCTCCCCTCCGTGGGGCTCTGGCCATAGTGTTTCCAGCTGCGAAAATGCGCCTGGGGGAGCTGGTCTCCTGACCTCCCCACCTTTCTTCATGGCCAGCAGCTCCCCTTCATGGGGCAGCAGCGGACCCTCGGGAGGTGACGGCAGCAGCAGCGGACCCTCGGGAGGCGACGGCAGCAGCAGCGGACCCTCGGGAGGCGACGGCAGCAGCAGCGGACCCTCGGGAGGCGAACTCGGGAGGGGAGCCCCTGGCCATGGAGGCGGCAGCGGGAGCTCCACTTCTCCCTCGTACCCTGTACCCTGTGCGGAGCAACAGGCAGCCCCAGGCAATGCGGAGCAGCAGGCAGCCCCAGGCGATGCGGAGCAGTAGGCAGCCCCAGGCGATCCAGGCTTGGCATCCCTGAGCGGTGCGGGCGTGGCATCCCTGGGCGGTGCGAGGCAGGCATCCTTGGGCGGTGCGAGGCTGGCATCCCTGGGCGATGGCAAACTGGCATCCCCAGGCAATGGCGAACTGGCATCCCCAGGCGATGCACGTCAGGGCGGCAGCGGTCCCTCAGGAGTCGACGGCGGCAGTGGACCCTCGGGGGGCGACTGCAGGAGGGGAGCCAGGACCAGCGGTGGTGCTAGGGTTGGCCCTCTTCTCAGCCGCTGCGACCCAGCGGTTTTCCCCCTTGCTCTGCTCAGCAGCCTATGCAAGGGCGGCTGCAGACCACCAGCCTCCTGTTCCGGTCCATCCTGTCGTGAAGGGAGAGGTAGCTCTTGCTCCTCTCCCTCGGGTGGTGGTGATGGAGGCAGAGGCAGCTCCTGCTCCTCTCCCTCAGGTGGTGGTGGTGGAGGCAGTGGCAGCTCCTGCTGCTCTGCTCCTGGCGAAGGCGGCAGGGGCTCCTCCCCTTCTGGCTGCGAAGGCGGCAGGGGCTCCTCCCCTTCTGGCTGCGAAGGCGGCAGGAGCTCCTCTCCTTCTGGCTGCAAAGGCAGCAGGGGCTCCTCCCCTTCTGGCTGCAAAGGCGGCAGGGGCTCCTCCCCTTCTGGCTGCAGCGGTGAAACGAGCAGGCATGCTCCCTCTGCTGGTGGCGGCGATGGAGGCGGAACCAGCAGGCATGCTCTCTCTGCTGGTGGCGGCGATGGAGGCAGAACCAGCAGGCATGCTCTCTCTGCTGGTGGCGGCGATGGAGGCAGAACCAGCAGGCATGCTCCCTGTGCTGGTGGCGGCGATGGAGGCGGAACCAGCAGGCATGATCGCTCTGCTGGTGGCGGCGATGGAGGCGGAACCAGCAGGCATGCTCCCTCTGCTGGTGGTGGTGGGAGCGACAAGTCGTCCTCCCATGGAGGTGGAGGCTGAACCAGCAGGAACTCACCATCTGCTGGCGGAGGTGGGACCAGCAGTTACTCTCCCTCTGCTGGCGGAGGTGGGAGCGACACACAGTACTCCTATGGTGGTGGAGGTGGAACCAGCAGGAACTCTCCCTCTGCTGGCGGAGGTGGGAGCGACACACAGTCCTCCCAGGGCGGTGGAGGTGGAACCAGCAGGTATTCTCCCTCTGCTGGCGGAGGTGGGAGCGACACCCAGTCCTCCCAGGGTGGTGGAGGTGGAACCAGCAGGTATTCTCCCTCTGCTGGCGGGTACCTTGGTTGTGGACATTCGGCCTTCCCCCTCTTGGGCTGTGGATGCACCGACTCCTCCCTCTTGGGCTGTGGACGCTAAGTCTCCCTCCCTCTTGGGCTGTGGACGCACCGTCTCCCACTCCAGGTCCGTGTCCCCTCTCTGCCTCCTGTGATGGGGTCTGCTGCTCCAGCAGCCAAAACCACCACAGGACACCCTCCCCATTGTGTAGGCTTCCCAGAAGCAGGGGTCTTCATAGGGGCAGTCCCCCTGGTCATGCCCAAACTCCCTGTAGATGACACACAGGGAGGCCCCTTCAGCTCTCCACTGCTCCTGTTCCGTGTCCCAGTAAGGGGGTCCCAGTTGGGTGGGGTCCCGTGACCACCATCTCCTCTCACCTCTCTCCTGCTGCTGCTTCTGGCAGTTCTTCCTCCTCTTTCCTCTCATCCTTCTTCCTCCTCACTCTCCACAAATAATAATAATAATAAAAACAAAAAAAAACTGCAGTACCCTACTTCTGCCTGAGTCCAGGAGGCGGACACCACGGGCACCACGTGTGACAGAGTGGCTGGGCGGTGACGTCACGACAGAAGCAGGAAGGAAGAACTCTGACACCAGGTACTGCAGTTTAAAGTATATGATGCGTTGCGCCGTTTTATTTTCAAATAACAAAAATAAATCAAATATTTTAACAAAAAGAAACTGTGCTCACAGAGCAAAATAAATTGTTAAACAAAAACAAATCACGAACACAACAACAACACAGGTCAGGCTGAGCTGTAGCCTTCACTGATCGTGTATCGTTTTAGTCTCGTTTTTCTCTCCTCTCTCTCTCCACTCTCGCTCCTCATACACCAACCTCGAACATGGAGAGCTGCAGGCTTTTTATATCGTGGCCGAGGGGTTTAACTAGTTAGTAATTATCCAATTATCCTATTACCCCTCGACCACAATCTGCATGAGTTTATTAAATTACTGTGTGGATGGGGTTTCCCATCCACGCTACTAAATAATAACAAACAAACGGCTACGCCATCACATCTATAATCAAAACAATAACAAAACATACGGCACTTCGCCGTCATATAAATACATAAATAGAATCAAACAAAACAAATACAAAATACACTGCACGGGCGGAGGGGGAGACCCCAATCTAAAAATAAATAAATAAATAATACGTACAGGGCTCTCTACCGCCCTGCTACACCCATCAAAATAGATAATTCACCACCAAAGGCCAGTTCTTTACACAAAAAATAATAATCATGATGGAATCAATTAGTTTTTTTCTGGGAATCGTTTTAGAATTCAGGAAGGATATCCAACAGATCTAGATTTATGTTTCATTGGATACACTGTCTCTCACTACCAGGTGTACCTGACATATTTCTGTGCTAATTTTCAAAAGTGACTATTACCGCCTGTGGTTTCCAAACAGTGGGACAGTTTCCATGGAAATATTTTCTCACGCTATTTTGGTAGTACTTTTGAGTAGTTTTCTTTTAGCTAGAGAAATTCTCCTTCCAAATGCAAATAACCTAATGAATATTAAAATACGGGAGGGTAGATTTAAATGTTTCTGTCTCAGTTCCATATTGGCCTTGCACGATGACTGATATTGTACAACTTTCTTAAACTGGGTTTCCACTAAATTTTTAGGTCCAGCCTGGACACCAACATTTCTTTTTATAAAAAAAGCACGGGGAAAAAAAACCCTAAACCTAGACATGGTGTAACAGCGTTAAGAATGCCCTGTTCACATTTATTTTGCACTTGTATGTTATTATTTTTATAATTTTATTAATTGATTTTGATTAATGGTGCTTTATGTTGTCTGACACTGTAATTGATTTGTATCATGTTATGTTGGCTTCTCCACTCATTTCCCTTTATCTGCCTTATTGGGCACCGACTAATTGAATTATTGATCAATTTATGCACTTGAATATATCTATGGAGCTTGGAACGATGACTAAGAGAGAGTTGATGGAGCATCCTGACTAAGTATTGGACTGATTTGTATGCTGGTGTTGAATAATGAACTTGAGCAGCTTGAGTGTTTTAACCTGTCGCTAGCCAACCTGAATTTAGGAAGTGAAACAGAATAGGCTATATGGTGATGCTAGTTTCTCTCTCTCTCTGTTCCTTCCCCTGTATGGACATTGTGGGGGTTGGGGTTGTGTTTAGACTTTTGTATTTTGTTTTTATTATTACTGTTTTACTGTGTTCTGTAAAAATGTATATCCCCTCTATTCTGGGTAGCAGCGTTGTTACATTAGCACTTTACAAAGGAAATGATTCCCATTAATGTGATCCTTGTTTAACTGTTCGAAATCTCGCTACCTATTTATAGGTGAATGGAATGATTGTCTTAAATAAGTACCTTGTAAACAATGTGTTGCTATTAGGATTTTTACAATAAACAAACTTCTTTTAAAATAAAAATAACCTAAAGGTAGCCTATAATTTGTTATGTGCCTTATTGCACTGAACTGGCATAGTTGCTCTACACTGTGTTATTTTGGAATTTAAGGCTTGTGAACTGTCTGTTTTTGTACAGTCCTGTACTGGAGAGGTGTTACCATAGCATTACACAAAAAATAATAATAATACAAAAGACAGTGCTTTGTTATTTGAGAAACATTTTGACTGCATATATATGTATTCTAAACCTATTATGCATGTACATATTGTGGTGAAGCACAGGGAAGAATCATTGATGGAAGGTACATAAATCCTGGAATTCAGCATAGTATTTTTCCACTGTGGGCAGGGGGAAATGTAATCTGAAGTCCTAACCAGGGAGGAATCAAAACTACATTACCCAACAGGCACTGTGCTAGATGATTGAGTCATCAATGGGAAACACTTGAGGCTGATAAGTTGTAGATAAAAGAAGGGGAAACCCTGTAGTCTGTGTCTGGGTTAAGGCTATGACCTGAACATAAACTGGGAGACAACTCATGCGAGTGAGAATCCTTGTATGTACGTGGTGTACATTTTGTGTTGTAAATACAATGTGGGTTCAAAATCGGTAAACCGTCCATTAATAGATAATGTTAATTACAAAGTTTAGTTAGTACTCTAAGAGGAGTTAGGTTTTGTTTTATTTATTTTGTTTGTGTTTCTGTAAAGGAATAAAAACATAGAGGCACCACCCTGCTTAAACTGCACTTACCGTTTGTCTTTTCTTACACTAGAAGATGGTGACAACTCAAGAAAACTCCACTTTGCCACATATGGTGGAGAATGCAGGCATTTGTCACCTTTGTCTGGTGTAAAAAGATTTTCTAAAAGCCCTGGTCCAAGCCACTGCTGTACAGCAAGAGACCAACCACCTCCAGCAAGAACACACTGCCAAGCTCCTGGACACAGCAACAAGCACTTTTAGCCCAAAGTGAAACCAGCTGTTGTTCACCCAGGCAGAGCAGACAAAAGCTGACATTCCCAAGTGTTGGCTTGCAAGGATTAAGAGATCAGTGGTCAATCCGAGCAACTCACTACTTAAAAAAAATGACCGGCGAGAATGACGTGGAGGCATATTTAAGAGCCTTTGAACGTATAGCAGAGAGAGGAGGCTGGCCGGCGGAACATTAGGCTGGACTGATTGCACCTTTTTTGAGTGGAGGCCAACCAGGAGGGAGTTGCAGTAGTCAAGGCAGGTCAGTACAAGGGCCTGAACTACGAGCTGCATGTAGTCGGTAAGGAAGGGGCAAATTCTGCGTATGCTGCTGAGGAAGAAGCGACAGGAGCTTGCCAGAGTAGAGATGTGCTGAGAGTAGGAGAGGAAGGGGTTGAGGGTGACACAAGGTTCTTGGTGGGTAAGGAGGGAGAGATGGTGACTGATTTAAGAGGAATATAGATGTAGAGGTCAGCAGTGGGGGAGGAAGAGGGGGAAGAAAAGGAGGTCTGATTTGGAGAGGTTGAATATGAGATGATGCGAGTGCATCCAGTAGATGGCCGAGAGGCACACAGAGATACGGGAGGAGATGTGGGAGTCAGGTGGGGGAAGGAGAGAAAGATCTGGGTATCATCAGCATAGAAGTGATACGAGAAGCCATGGGAGGAGATGAGGGGACCCAGGGAGCGGGTGTAGAGAGAAAACAGAAGGGGTCCCAGGACTGAGCCTTGGGGGGCAGCTGTTGAAAGAGAGTAAGAGGCAGAGGGTGAGCCAGGAGATCCGTTATGTGCCATCGGAGAAGTAGCAGGAGAACCAGGCAAGAGCAGTGCCGGAGAATCCCAGGTCAGCGAGGGAGGACATAGAGTGGTCGACTGTGTCAAAAGGCAGCAGAGAGGGTGAGGAGAATCAGGATAGAGGAGAGGGAGGTGGCATGGGCAGAGAGTAGCGAGTTAGTGACGAAAAGAACAGCAATTTCAGTGGAGGGTGCCGAACAAAAAACAGATTGGAGAGGGTCGAGCAGACAATTTGATGACAGGAAAGCAGAGAGCTTGCGATGTATCACTCACTCAGGGTTTTAGAGAGGAACAGGAGAAGGGAGACAGATTGGTACTTCTGGACGGATGAGGGATCAAGGGAGGGTTTTTTTTTTAAGATGAGGGTGATAAAGGCCTGTTTGATGGCAGAGGGGAAGCAGCCAGAGAGCAGAGAGGTGTTAAGAAAAGAGGAAATGAAAGGGAGTAGAGCAGGTGACAGAGGGGGTCGATGGAGTAGGAAGGGATGTGAGCGACAGAGAGAAGGAGATAAAGTAGTGATCAGAGATATCAAGAGAAGTGACGAGAGGGCGGGGGGTAAGCAGTTCCTGGTGAAGACGAGGTCTAGTTGACGACCCACTGTGTGGGGTGGGGTGGGGTGGGGCTGTGTGGGGTGGGGGACGACAAAAGGCAAAGGAGTGAAGAAGGGGAAGAAATCCAGCAGAGTGGTTAGTGTTGGAGAGGTGGATGTTGAAGTCATCTAATAGAACAACAGGGGCGGAGGGAGTAGAGGAGGAAGTCAAGCTCATCAAGAAAGTGAGAAGTGAGTAAGGGTCCAGGGGGGCAGGAGAGAACAATGAGGAGGAGGAGACGACAAGGGGAGGTGATTTCAACAGTGTGACACTCAAAGGTGCTAACAGAGAGAGAGGAGAGAGGAAGGGGGACAGAAAGGGAGAGAGCAGAAGTCCTGTTCCCCCACCCTGTTCAGAGGGGTGAGGAGAGTGGGAGAGGACATAGAGAGAGGAAACGGTGGCCCGAGTGTTAGAGTTATCAGGGGAGATCCAGGTTTCAGTGAGAGCTAGGAAGTCAAGAGAGAGGTGAGAGGCAAAGCCAGAGATAGTCAGCTTTATTGTAATAATAATAATAATAATAATAATAAATACCTGAATCTAAATTTCACAGTGACAGTGCTCTCACCAGTAAAATGTGGTTATATATATATTTTTGTGTTGTTGTTATTGAGGATCCAGTATACCGGTAGTCAATACGAGTTCAACACATTCCTCAGTCCTAATCCACCCAGGACTTTCTGGAACTTCGTTATGTAAGTCTTGCAGCAAGCCGATGTTCAGCCCCGTATTTGTCTTTTTGAACAACTTTGTGGAACCAACTGTTTTTTTTTTTCTTTTTCATGTTTTCGTTCTTTTAAAATAAATCATGCTCTATGAATTAGGTTTAAGAGATTTTACTTCATCTCTATAAGTAGTTGCTCAAGCCTGGTGTTGTCGGTAGCCTGCAGCAATAATACAGCTATGCTAATTTGATACATATTTTGGTGCAAACGTGACTTTTTTTTCTCCTTGGTAGGTACCCATGATAGATGCTACTTAATGCCAGTGTACAGTGAATTGCATCTTATTGCTAAGGGGCAGAAAAGTCTAGGCTTAAAGCAATCAGCTATCCAATTACCAATCACGAAGATAACAAAAGTAAGTGCAATGACAAATATCTTTCTGTGCTTTAGCTTTGTTATTTATTTATTTATTGCAAAGGGTATTTTTTTATTTGTAGTAGCTTCAGTATTTTTTATAACCTTGCTTATAAAACAACTTTACAATAAATCACTTATTATGAGCCAAATGGCAATATTATGAAACACTGAATAAATGGTGTCACATAAAAATAAAAAGATAAATAAATAAACTGAACGAAGACATCTCTAAACCCCTTGTACTATATGCTTATTTTTTTCCTATTTGATCAAAGAAGCTTGTCAGGGCTACTTCTAGCAGATCTCAAATAATAAAGATTTGCCCGATACGGTCTTTAGTTGTAGTAAAATGTTGCGCAAGGTTATGTCACAAATGGGATTTTCACTGCTGAAGTCTGGTACAGCTTCCAGACATGGTTCCACGCAAAATTGTGCAGCTTTTTAGACGATTTACAGTCGGCTAAGAAATAAATAATAATAATTTACCCACCCTTTTTAATTCATACAGCACACTTCCTATAGCGTGAGGAATGTGTGTGGTATATGTGTGCTACGGCACATAAATCATGACGGTGGAGAGAGAGTAACGACTTTCTAAGCTGTGTGGAAACCCAGCCAGTGATGACCTAACATAGTGGATGGAATAGCAAGTATTGCTCTTCTCAAAGGCTTTCTACAAACTATTACTAAATTAAGTAAACTAATAAAACCAAACAATTATACAGCCAGACAAGGTATAATTGCAACTGTAAAATGTAATGTTTTACTACATATCTGGACCTGTAGTGTATGTTTCTTTATTACTGTAGCAGCAAAGTCTTAGGGTTGGGAACAGGGGATGGGGGTAAGAAGCACAGCGTCAATGATAACTGAAAACTTACCAAACAAAATCTGTGTTTCGCTTTGCTGATTCTACACTGCATATTGGTATGATTGCTGCTGCAGTACCAAAAAAAAAACATAACACTGAGTTATAAGAATTATGACAGTTATTTTCATCAAGAGTAATACATTTTCAACTGACGTTTTTTAATTTAATCCATGTTGGATTTAATACATGTTGTAATAAAGTAAGAAACTTTGTTTACAGTAGTCCAGTTTTTGGCAATAAGCAAGGGTACTGTTATAAAGGAATAGCATAAGGGTTCTTCAATTAGTCAATCAATCAATCCTTTATTTAACCAGGCATATCAGTTGAGAACAAATTTTCATTTTCAATGGCTGCCTCTTTCTAAATGATATCATGTGTTGCGGGGCGCTTATTAACTTTGTGGCAGTAAATCAGATCAGTTATTTGGATAAGAGCAGTTAGTCAAGACTTGCCCATTTTTCAGGCGCATATGGCAATTTGCCATGTCCCTTCTGTGAACATCAGTGTGATTTAGCACTATTGAGGACAACTCTGAAAAATGCTCTGTGAGTTGAATAAATGTGATGGAACCCGTAATCTGTATATCTGGTGATTTTACAGTATTAAACAATTATCTTTTGGATTAGTGTTTGCAACTGTAGTTCAGTGCATTCGAATCATAGCAGATGCAATGTGCATCTGATTGAGTAAGACATTGGAAACTGTACAATATCAGAACCACCTCCTGTAGGTTGGGGATGGGGATATTACCTGAGAAACCCCCAGTAACCAGAAAACACAAACCAGATGTTACATTAACAGCCAGTGGCAAGACATGGTTCCTTTCACGAACGCTCTTCTTATACAGGACCTCTTTAACTACTCCCAAAGAACAAGGCAACAATTCACACTCTTAAACCAGATTTTTAAACATATTTTATTGGGCAGCAGTTATTCTACAATCGCACGGACATATTGTAAAATATATTTTTAAGAATGTTGAAAGGCATATGTATTCAGCATAAGCATGGTATGAAATTAAGATGTCTATCCTTACAATTTGTATGTTAAAAAAACAGACGACCGCTTTAATTCTGTATATTGTCATCTTTAATTTGTTACTCACTAGTTTTGCTTATTGGATTAAATCACAAACTTGGGGTTAGTTTGTTGCCTTCTTCTTGATATAATTTTACTTTCACATTATTAGAGAACCCTAGTGAACAGAATTTTACTGTTTAGTAATTTAATAAAACACTGATTTGAAAAGAAAAGCTGCTTTTGTGTCGATAATGTCATTAAAACTTCACAAGCTGATAATCATACGTTTTATCACAAGGCAAGGTACTAAGGCAACGATTATTAGTGCCTAATTATGGGCCGCTGAGTGGGCAAACTGGCATAATCCAACTTTGACCTGTCCACTTTTTATGGATTGGAGTTATTCGATTTGTACCTACGGCCAGTGGTAACTCTTCAAAAATCACAACACTGGGGAGATTGCACAACACAATGCAAACGCTTTGGACCTTGCCTTACTGTTTGATTGACTTTATTTAAATTTGGTTGCTACTAAAGTATTTTGATTATTACTCAGTTATATAATTCTGCTGCCAATTATTGAATGAATGATGGTACAAGTATAACAGGCTAACCACTTAATGGTTTGCGAGGTTATTTGGTCATTCATGAGTAGAGTTTGTGGTTATGATTCACAGAGCCTGCACTGTACATCACTGAATCGTGCACAGCCAGGATGAAAACCTGCACACCCCTGACTGTATGACTCACCTTGCACAGCACTCACTTGCACAGGGTTGTAACAAATGGTACATTTTGACCTTCAAAAGTTCAGTACACATTACCGAAGGAAGGTTCGAACCTTCGAAGGTACTAACTTGCATAATTTACTGGGGATGTCACCATAGCTACTAATATTTAATTGGAAAAACTATTATTTTACAGGTAATCCACGTTGTTTGTGTACACGTGATTGATTCTGCTTGATATATATATATATATATATATATATATATATATATATATATATATATATATATATATATATACAGTACCAGTCAAAAGTTTGAGTACACTTGCTGGAAACGAGTTTTTTTCATAATTGACAATGTTTTGCGTCATATACGTTTCTGTAAATACTTGAAAATGAAAACACATGTTACAATATACAAAACAAAACATAAGGAGTATCAAAGCAATGTTCAAGAAAATTGAAAATTGTCTCTAAATCTTGGATTCCTCAAAATAGCCACCCTTTGCCTTAATAACAGCCTCACATATATATACAGTAAGCTTCCTATGCAATGGACAATTGAAAGAAATGCAGCTGACTTAGCAAAACAAAGCTTTATTTAACCACCATTCCAAGCAGGTTATCAGTCACAGTCATATTTTACTACTTTAATACTACTACTAATAAAACTAATAATAATAATAATAATAATAATAATAATAATAATAATAATAATAATAATAATAATAATAATAATATTGTAGCATTTCGCAGGCAGGCAGGCAGGCAGGCAGAAAGGACGGAGACGACACGCTTGATTCCTGTTCTTCAAATCCTTTTTATTTAAGCACACACCACTGGCAGACACTCTCACAAGCACCCAAACCAGAAATACGCTGCTGGACACTCTCACGAACACCCAAACCAGAGTCGACCGCTCTGTTACAGCACCACTGAGCACTCTCAGCACCCAGTCCCGAGTCCACAGCTCGGTCAGCAACGCAGGAAACAATACAGGATTTAAATACAGCAGCCAGCTTTCAGAACATCAACAACATATTTGGCGGCGCAGCCCCCTTTTATAACATAGCTCTGCCGCTTTATTCTACTCGGGTACCGGAGCTTACACACATCCCATTGGTCCTCAGCTGCACAGGTCGTGTGGACATTTAACAAAATATCCCAAATGAAGAAATTAAAGTTCTGTCACTGGATAACAGGAGCTGGATGGGGGGGACGGTTTTCAAAATTATAATGTTAGTGTTTCATACTTATACTACCATAGCACTTCTCTTACAATGTCTTGTACACTAGGTAGCCAGTACATATTTTACTGATACTGAAGCATTACAACTGCTATAGGTACATCACCCCCAAGTGCTTTGGAATAATATATCCTATTCTATTCGCCATATAGAGTTCCTACGTTTACAACATGTTTTGTTTTAGTAATATGCATTATACAAATCAAAAGATAAAATTTTGCACATGAGTGGCATTGAATGTGTGATTTATAGTATTCAAACAGTTTCTGTTAGCAGAAAAAAAAGAAAAGAAAAAAAAAACATACAGTGCGTGAATGCTGCCTGACGAACCTCCAAATTCCTGGCTAGCGAACAAACCTTTGAACCTTTGAACCTTTGAACACAGCCCTAGAAACAATACATATAATGAATATCTTGTATAGTTTTAACATTATATTAACGTCACCATCTAAACATTTTAAAGCCTTGTAAAATTTCTTAATTCACCAAAAAAAAGAGGTATTCCTGCTCTGAATACATTACAAAAATGAATTACAAATAAACCCTTTACTTGGAATATGAGAATAATAGTTATCAATTGCAGATGTTTTAACTATTGGACCATCAAGTAATCACACTGTTTAGTTTTCCCGTGTTGCAACACATTACGTTACATTACATTGATTGGTGCCACACATAAAAATGACAATAAAATGTAAATGAGTTCAAGTATAATTAATTGCAAATTTTCCTTATATTCAGGCACTAATAAACTACACAAAGCATTCTGCCACAGTAAGTTGCCAAGGCATAAAATGTGTTTTATCTCTTTTTAATCATTTATTATGTAAGATTGGTTTCATTATTAAGGCATTTGTTAAACGTAAATGAAAACCAGTAGCAAAATGTACTCCTAATCCAGCTGGGTTATTTACTAATTTCGATTTTATACCAAATACCCTTAGGAGCTGTATTGTATGCCAACGTTAATTCCAGATTGTGTTTATACCAGTGAACATCTACTTTATGCTATATAAAGAAAACACTACTGTATAAAATGGCTTTTCCTTATATGACTGATTTGTTATAAAAATAGTATCACTGACAAGTGCTTCCTTATACAAGACAGTACAAAGTTACAGATGTTTCACATGGAATAGTCTCAAACGTGAACACAGACTTCACTGCAGACTTCCACCCAGTGATTAGAGACAATAATCAGTGAAGATGGGCAATATATCCCTGAAACTATTTAAACACCGTGTAGTACCTTACAATATCAGCTTTTTCTAATTTCTACTCCAGGCCCTTTATATTCACTTGTATATAACAGCACTGAAATATTGCTACATTGGGGTATTCACATACCATGGTAGTTGATTTAATCCTCTCAGAAAATTTGCCTTTGCATTCACTTCAAAATAGGGCTCTCTGTGCTCAGTTTCCCAGGGCGCTTCGGAAATTAAATTAAGCAATCCTTAACACATCATTCAGATCTGTGTGAATGCTAAGTGTGTTATGCAGAAGGGACCTCTTGCCTATGCAATTAGACAACAAGCAATGCAAATGACAAGTTGCCTTGAATAAGGGATGCTTTTGTCCATATAGAGATGAGTTAGGACTCTGCTTCTCTGCCAACTGGGCAGGTGCACTGTGGACACAAATTGGGAAAATGCTGTGTAAATGGATTTATGATAATCTAGTCGGAGACAAATGAACAGTAAGTCTGTAGTTGCAAAAGGTCACATTTTCAGATTGATGTCTGGCTATGAAAAAGAAGACAAAAAGACATACATGGGTACAGACTTATTGTAATGAAAGCTCTACAATTACAACATTGATTCCACTAATCCATTCAACAGTGTTGTGTAACAAATGAGGAAGGTGATTGAATGTTTGAAGTTACATATTTTAAATAATGCAGATTGATGATTTATATAAAGCAGAAATATTATTATTTATTTATTTCTTAGCAGATGCCCTTATCCAGGGCGACTTACATTTTTTTTTTACGTTATTTTTACATACAGTTACCCATTTATACAGTTGATTTTTTACTGGAGCAATCTAGGTAAAGTACCTTGCTCAAAGGTACAGCAGCAGTGTCTCCAACCGGGGATTGAACCCACAACCATCCAATTAAGAGTCCAGAGCCCTAACCAATATTCCACATTTGAGATTTATTTTGTTATCAGTGTTTGATTCTTTCCAAGAATAAAATCCAGGAAGACGAAGCAGCAGAAGCAGTTGTTGAGGGATACTTTAAAAATCCCCAAAAGACGGATCTGGCATTGAAATGATTGAGTCTGGGTCTGAGAATGGATGCAGATTCATGATGGCACTGATCATTTGACTCTAAAAAGATATACTGTATACTGTATAATGCAAAATTTAAATGCATCCAAATTATGTTTACATAGATAAGCATGATCCACCTGTTCTTAGAACTGACATTGATAGCTGATTTTTTGGACTGATAATCAAAGCTCTGGCAGCTGTGGAACTGTACTGTTAATTTGTCAAAATTAGGTTCAATGAGTTTCTGGCACAAGATAAAAGTAATTGCCTAGTCCTTTGTGTTATTTGGCTGAGCCATCTTCAGATATTGGCCAATGCCTTCATAAATATAATATAATAGTTACAACATGTCCATAAATATCGAAACATCTTGAAAAACAACTTAATGTGTTATACAACCAGGTAACATTCACATTTTTAGTGTGCCTTTAAAAAATGGAGCACAGCCTTAACCACTATGCTTATTTAAAAGTAGAAGTACTATGTACCACAACTAAAGGAATGCATAAATCTCATTGTTCCCTATTTCTATAACTTCCAATAAGATTGCAGTAAAATTTTGCATGTTAACCACCAGTGTTTTTCTAAAATATCTACAAAATGGTAGTGTTAATAAACCCTATGAATGCTAAAAAAAGGAGGCTTGTTGGTAAGTCTTGCTCTTGCGTTTCAGATCGCTAACACCTCATAAACTTAAG
Source organism: Acipenser oxyrinchus oxyrinchus (assembly GCA_030684275.1). Lineage (NCBI taxonomy): Eukaryota > Metazoa > Chordata > Actinopteri > Acipenseriformes > Acipenseridae > Acipenser > Acipenser oxyrinchus. The sequence goes on from CM060252.1 coordinate 56,944,553, forward strand.
TTTCAAAGGAAACGGGCTAACTCTGCAGTATGACCTTAACAGGTTTCCTGCTGTCTCTGATTACTTTGTGTTAATCTACAGCTGCTCCTCATATAACGCTGTTAATCAAGGCCTGAAATGCAGCCAAGAATTTGTACCTTCTACTTTGCCTGTTTATGGCTGATTTTTGTTTCACTAACCATTCCCAGTTCTTTCTACCAAAGCTGCATAACCTTTTTTTGAACTATGGGCAATAGAAAATGCGCTCCCCCTACCCAATTGACTACCTTTCATGAGATCAGTTACTACTCTTTTCCAAGAGCGATTTGAATAAACAGTTGGTGAATTAAGACAGATGTGAATGTTTAAAGAGGTTTTTCTAATTCTATACAGGCTTAGGCCCCTTGGTGCTGAAAAAAAAAGATAAACTTCCCTAAGCAAGTTATGTATATGTTTCTTTAAAAATTACTTCAGATAATAATCTTTTTCAAAAACTTTGATTTGGTCCTTTTCGCCAAGTAAGACAAGCAATTAATGCCACACAATTTTTTTTCTGAATTTGGTTAAAATGACTTATTTAGTGCTATGATATTATGTCCTAGAAATCTACTAAATAATATCGAGAATAAAATCTATAAAAAAATAAACATGGCTCGAAGGACTGTTGCTCGTCATATATACGATTACTAGATTTCCAGGCTAAAGAACTGCAAATATTTTTTCTTCAATTCATTAACACCGTAGCAGCTCTAAAGCAGTTCAAATTACTGAATAACAATCATAATTACAAAGTTAAACATCGGTGTATTTATTGCAGTTCATAACAATTCATAGGTAACCGTATACGAGAAATATCCACCCAACAAAACATTATCCAATCTCTGGTTAGCCCTCTTACCTTTACAGCCACTCAGTTAAAATATGTTTCAAAGCTGCTCAGACTCATTGTCAGTAGGCCTAGTGACTTTTGGTTGAATGTGAGCACATGAGTGAGAAAAGGAACCAAACTGGATCCGCAACTTGTACTACCTTGTGCCTATAATAGTAAACGTTGTGGATTTTTTATTAATTATTATTATTTATTAATGCATTTCCTTATTGAATTTTTCTGTGTTGTGAGCTCGTAAGCTATTCCATGGTGCTGTATTTACATCTTAACACAGTAACTGAAATGAATAATTTAATGTTAAAATACAGGCCCCAAGTAACGTAATTATTTGCAGAGTCGGTGTCATATCTCAATGAAAAAAATGCACTGCAGAGCTGATAAAAACCTTGTAGGTGGGCGATTCTGCCTATGGAGAGTTCTGCTCAGACCGCTCTGTGATACACATGAATTTTCAATTTTCAACTCATTGTAGTAATGAAAACTAATCAGAGAAGCACAATCTTTCTACATTTTTAAGAAGTATAAATACTCCAGCAAACAATACTCATACTCTGATGATTTTTGTTTTATTTCACTTTTAAAAAATTATCATTTAAAAAAAAAAATCATCATCTCTCCCATTTTAATAGTTACAGATTGAATAAAAATGTTGATTTAAAGTCGATACTTAAATGTGTATTTTAGACTTTAAATTCATATTTTTATTCAGCTGTACAAAACAGTATCAGTGTGCTCAGCAAATTCACAGCAGAGTCATTTATTAGGTTGGGTTAGTGCCATTCAAAATGAAATAAACAATCTTTTGCATTATGTGTTTAATAATTCTGAGTGTGTGTATATCACATGTTTAAATGGTAATAGCTAATCTGTTTTTTGTACATTTAATATGTTTTGATTAGATGACAATAGAAAGAAAACAATGAGTTGTTATGATCTGCAATACATACATCCCATGTTTAATTTTTAAATTATGATTGTGTTATTATATACTGTTATTTTAACGGTGTCAGTGAATTGAAGAAAAATTCCAATATTTTCACTTTGGAAATCTGGTAACCCTAGATGTGAATATATGTATAACCACTAGCTTCAGGTCCAAAAGCACTTTACTTTTAAACAAAGGACTGTATTCATCCCCTAGAAGGAAATCATTTGATTTATGAAAGGCTTTATTTTTTTAATTGCATCATTGATAGCACCATGATGCAGTGTTAGCATATGGTAAATAAACAAGTTCAGGGGGGAGAACAGCACAGAACAATTGTCAGACTGTATAAATGTATACAATAATACCTGTTTCTTTAATTGTCCGTTATGTCTGTTGTATTACATTTATGTTTTAGCTGTGTGAATCCAAATGCACACAAAGCTATTTTTTTAACGGTAATGTGGGAGGAATATTCGCATAACATAAAATGAAAGAGAGAGACCAGAGCACAACGCTACCCTGGGGTAGCATATGGTGTCTGAAATGTTGTTTTGTCAGAAATAACCAAATACTATCCTAATGAATCTGTGCTTAAGACAGGGTGGTCTTGCAGATTAATTGTTTATGTTATAATATTTATATTGTACAAGTACAGATAGATCATCAACTCCTTTCCGGGATAACCTGTTGGCAGCAGCAGAAAGCAATTATAGAGTCAAAAATACACATTAATCAAAAAGGAAACACAAAATGAAGAGAACCTGATGATATTGCAGCAAGCTAAGCAATTGGCATTATGTGCTGTGGACCCGCAAGGGTTCGGGAAGAGTTTCATGAATATTTTATTATTAAGAACATTTTTGGAAGAAACATTCTTTCAATTACTCATGATTTAAAGTGTACTGAATATAGTTTGGGGACAAAAACAATCATCAGTACATGAAGAAGAAGAAGAAGAAGAATTATTATTATGTTTTTTTTATCTCACAAAATGCAATTTTGTCAGTTTTGTGAACATTCTAATTCTCAATTTTTCATCAGCAACAGAACTCATAAAAAATATATAATTTGGTTTGCAGAAGGCTACTTTTGGACAGCCAAGAAGCCACTAGGTATTGCACCCATATGCACATTTTTTTTAAAAACATTCTCATTAAGATTATAAAAACCCACAAATTTAGACCATCTGTCCTTGAAATGTTTCTCAGCGTAGTCTAAACTACATAAAGATGAAAAGCTGTTTCAACTTTGTGATATAAGCGGTCATCAAACCAAACAGAAAACCAGAGCAAAGCAAATATTTTTTCATGTCATACATGCTTTCCAACCGTGACAGATGATCTGTTATTTTTGATGTGTTTTTGGAACGAATGATTGGAAAAATGGCCTCAAGACATATGTGCACATAGCAACAAACAAATATGATGCTGTAGCAGGGTGGTAGCGAGCCCTGTACATTTATTTATTTATTTTTAGATCGGGGTCTCCCCCTCCGCCCCTGTGCAGTGTATTTTGTATTTGTTTTGTTTGATTTTATTTATGTATTTATATGACGGCGTACCGCCGTGTTATTGTTTTGTTTATTTTTTAAACGTGTTCTGGCAGAGGCGAGATGGGTGCTCGTCCTCTGCCAGGAATAATTAATAAACTCGTGCAGAAGGTGGCCATCTCCCGAATTAATTAAGTGGTTAATTTTGTTGCTAATCGGGAGATGGTCACCTGAATATAAAAGCCTGCAGCTCTCGGCACTCCGTGTTAGGAGCGGAGAGAGAGCGAGAGGAACGAGCGAGAAAAAAAAACACAAATTAAATCAAACAAAACAAATACAACATACACTGCACAGGGGCGGCGGGGGAGACCCCGATCTAAAAATAAATAAATAAATGTACAGGGCTCGCTACCACCCTGCTACAGATGCGTCTAACCCTAGTGAGATACAAAAGGGAAAGTCATGAGACACACAAACACACACACACACTGCCACAAGACATACAGTGCCACTAGACACTGCTCCTCCAGATATTGCAGTTCTTTCCACCGCTTCTTCACAGATTCTTGTCCATCTGTATTCAACACACTGGCAGTAGAGCTGAGTAATAGTATGGCTTATGCACAGCCATTTATGGCTTTTGATTTCAAACTTTGGAGTTAAAAAAGCAAAACACTAAAATGATAATATGAAGCATATAGTAATCAATTTTTGGAAACACTTCAGTTTAAGGATCTGTAATAAACAATCAAATTATTATTGTTATTTATTTCCTAGCAGATGCCCTTATCCAGGGCGACTTAGAATTGTTACAAGATATCACATTATTTTTACATACAATTACATTATGTTTTACCCATGTATACAGTTCGGTTTTTACTGGAGCAATCTAGGTAAAGTACCTTGCTCAAGGGTACAGCAGCGTCCCCCACCTGGGATTGAACCCATGACCCTCTGGTTAAGAGTCCAGAGCCCTAACCACTACTCCACACTGCTGCCCCAAATACTGCAGTATCATAGCAACAGGTTATAGCAACAGGTTATACAAACATGGAACTGAAGACGGCCTCCCTGACTGCTGTGTACAGTAAAAGTAGATATGGTAACAATTGGTATCTCTTCAATATAATTTATTGGCAGTGAGTATATAATATTACATTGCGACTCACTCTGGTAATTTTGGGACGTCTGAATGGTTGATTTCTCTGAGTTTAGATTACGATGAGGGGAATACTTAACTGAAGCATGTACATGTTTAAACTTGACACACCTACTGTACTTTTTTATTAATTCCATTACTAATAAGCAATATCTTCACAATCAAAGCCTGCTTACTACATTATTCCATAGTTTACCATTCTGTGTACTCTAACTTCATGACAAACCACACCTTGTTGGCTTGGCATTCTTTAAAGGCAGTTTCAGCTGCAGGCATTGAAGTTCCTTCCTCTTTGAAGCCTTCTTGCCTTTCTATATATTGTATTTGTCTGACTTAATCACCACGTTACTGGATCCTCAGCTGATGCACTATCCTTTCACTATTGCACTACTACTATGTCATTGTAGGTATAAATTGTTGTAATCCTAACATGTTGCATCTTATTTCATATTGTACTTTAGTAGTATAATTTGCACTTACTGTAAACTATACTGTTTTAAAATATTGACCTTGCACTGTAACCCTGTACTACCCTGTAACACCTGAAGTCGCCTTAGACAAAAGCGCCTTAGACAAATAAATACATTGATTTTTGTTGTTGTTGTTGTTGTTGTTATTAATAATAATATGTGTGCCCCATGCCAAAAATACATAATTTGCATAAGTAATCTCATTTGATAGTCAACAAAATAAAATAAAATAAAATAAAAACAAACACTAAAAACCTCAAAAATAAATTGCATTCAGTTTTAAAATCATTTAGCAGTTCATGGTTATTTGTTGCAACTCAATTAAAGCAGTTTTATCATACTCAGTATGATATACAGTACAGTTACATGGCAGGAAGAGAGGGACAGTGTTTTATTTTTTTAGTAGGCAATTATGAAAAATAAGAGTATTGGGACACCCCTAGTTACCAGTCCTGGAAGACAAAGCCCCCTCAAATGACCTTTTTTCCTTATACATATTATCAGAATGCACTTCAGCTATATCTGTATGGTAAATCCATGCTACCTTGCCTCGTATTCAAACCTGGTAGTGAATCTAGTAAATAGTTTAAGGTAATTACAGGGTTTTCTTATACATGTCACATCATATTAAAGGTATTCTTTTGCTTGCTACTTGTTAACCAATGTTACTATGGACATACCCCAGGCAAGGTTACACTGCTCTCCGTTCTCTTTGCAACTAAGAGAGATTAAACAGAGTACAACCCAATAGGTGGCGCTAAAGAGCCTTTAACTTTACTTCAAAGTACAGTAAACAATTAGTTTATGTATATACAGTGGAGCCAAAACCAGCTATAAAAATGGCGAAAAATAGTGCGGTACTCTGCACGATAAAACTGAAGTCATATGCAATTTAGTTAACCCATACTGCCTCTTCTGCACACTAGAGGGCATTATCTGACTGGTTTTGCTGGTTACACAGAACTAGCACTGACCCCGGTTCCCCATTAAGAAAGTATGAAATGTATTGTTCCTATAATTATTTCTGTAGCAAACTAGCAGATAACATTAGATGGGCATGTATGCAATTAAAGCCGCCAAGACGAGGAGCATCTCCATCATCAAAGGCAAAGTAGTGAATGAGGTGTCCTATATTGATGGTGAGGCCATTCCAATTCCAACTGTCAGAAAAGCCGGTAAAGTCTTGGGAGGTGGTACGATGGGGACAGTCTGAATGGGAGAGGTGAGAGAACAGGTAATGCAAGGGCTGAAGAGGGGTAAAGGGAAACTACAGCTGCCAGTCTCAGCTCTAACTGAGGAATTCAAGTGAGCTAAAGTTCGGCTAAAAATGACACTGATGGAATTGTGTGACGTGTGTGAGGGAGGTAGCACCAGTAGTGAGAACTGGGAGAAAGTTGGCTGCAAAGGATGCAGTGGAAAATGCAGACTGCTATCAGTAATCTCATGGGGCAAGTACAAAAGGGAAGAGGGAGCCTTAATCTCCGTTCGACTCCCCCGAGGTGGCACAGAGCAGCTCCAGCTAAAAGGAGGACATTGACAGTTTTTCAAGTGCAAAAGCAGGAGGCGGTGTCCCAGGCTAAGTAAGGAGAATAGATGAGATGGGAGAATGTGGAACAGAGTAAGTTTGGCTGGTGATACTTGGGGACAATGGAACAGAGGAGGATCAGCTTCTTAATCAGGTCCACATATGATGTTCTTCCATCAGAGGAGAGGAGAACCGTGCATGTTCTGTGTGTTCATCACCAGCTACCCTGAAGCACATTCTTACAGGATGTATGGTGACCGTGAGCCAGGGTCGCCTTCACTTCATGACCAGGTGCTGCGATGCTTCACATTAGCACTGGAAGAACGGCGTAATAAGATCAACATCTCATTGCCAATATAAGCAATAATAACAATAATAATAATAATAATATCTTTATTTTTATATAGCGCCTTTCATAGTGGACCACCATCATAAAGCGCTTTATAGAGGTAGGCTGTGAACTGTGTATTTTATTACAATAGGACAATAGCTAACACAAAGAACAGCATTCCTCCAAGCAATCAACAGCAAAGGTTATTAGAACTATGATTTGCCTGGCATAATTGGAGGTTGTTAGAGATTGCAGAATGCAGGGAGATGTTGGCCAGCGCCTTATTTTCCCACCCAAGATTGTTACAACTACCCTTCGACCTGACATTGTCCTGTGGTCAGTCTCAGCACGCCTTGTTCTCCTGGTGGGGCTAACAGTACCATGGGAGCATCCCATGGGTGTGGCATATGAGAGGAAGAAACTTCAGCTGAATTAGCTGCTGAGGTGGAAAAGTGGGGGTGGAGAGTCCAGGTGTATCCAGTAGAGGTGGGTTGTTGGGGATTCATCATGCACTTTTATGACCCGACTTTTCAGAGGTAATGGATTCAGTGGACAGAAGTTGTGGCGTACACTGTGAAGGCTCCATCTGAGGAGGCGGAGAGAAGCAATTGGTTCTGGCTGAGGAGGAAAGAGGCTGATTGGGGACCTTAAAAGAGAGGTGATGAATGAATTTAACATCAATTAAAAGGAATGGATGGTTAAGGTAAGTGAATAGGGCTAAGTTGGCTAGGGGATGAAGGTGGGTGGTGCTGGGATGCCAGTATCACTGTCAAGCCTGCCCGACCGGTGGTGTGCTAGTCAACGAATCACCAAAGACAGGAGGTGCTGACCTGATGACCTCTGCAAAATGCCCCACCCAGCCCATTTCCAGGGTTGTAATGCTGAGACATTAGGGAGGCTGCACTTTGGTTGTTCCCTGGAGCCAGCGTTGTGTGTGCTGATGTTCCTGGGAGGGCACAAGTAGGCTGATCCCTGGAGACAGCATTACACTTCAGCCATGAACACCAGACCAATAGGAAATCCACACTACCAGGCGGTGGAAAATCGCTAAAGTTTCACTTATTACAGCAAAGCTACGTCTTGGTTGGTTCCCACCACTAATATTTCATTATATCTTGGCGAAAGTCGAGTCCAATATTAGCATGAAGTAAATAACAGCAACTCTCATGTAAAAAATGTTTTAAAAAAATGAAAGATCATTACATATACGGAAGAGCAACAACTCAGTGATCAGAATTAGAGTAATATTGATCCTTTACAGCCCAAGGTATAATTTGCATGAAAAATTCAAAATGTTATCTAACTCTAAATAAGAAAATGTTTATACTGCTATAGTGCTCAGTCAGTTGGCAGTTGGGTTATATATCATATTATTTTTTCATACTAAGGCTAATTTCATGTGCACAAGAATAAATAAATACTGCCCATCTGCTCTAAATTGGATGTACTCGTGAAGGGAGCAGAGAAACAGATACACCAACTGCAACGTGTATATTTTAGGTTTATGATGCATATTGGAAGCTAAAAGTCCTTTAGTCGTATACTTTTCTTCCAGAGAATTGAAATGAAGACAAGATGTGTACCAGAATGTTATCCAAACAGCAAATGATCTTCAGGGGTATGGTATTGTACATTTGTCATGTGGTACTACTTTCCCACTGACTCCCCTTTTATGGGTATTCCTTAATGTAGCACCCAGGAGGGGCATTGGTTCTTACTGATCAGGGTGGGATCAGCCAGGTAGAATACCAGAAGGAAAATAAACTAGACTACACTATTGTCGGGCAATGCACATCGTTTTATTAAGTACAGGTGGTGAACTATACTTAACAAACAGGACCAATCTAAAATACCCAGTAACGGCAAGGGGTTTGCACTGCCCGTTAAAACAATAACTAAATACAGGACTACAATTTAAAACTAAATGGCACTGTGGTTCAATACCTGCACGGAGACAATGCTCACAACAAAACAACAATAAAACCAATACAGCCCATCTCCATCACTCCTCTAAAACCCCAATGCCTTTTAAAATACTAGTTTAAAAACACATACACGACAGAATGGAGACCAGAAGCGCAGGCAGGGAGATACGCCTTTAAATTCGGCGGCTCTTTCTTTCCTATTTGTCTTCCTACCACCCGCTGAATCAGGATCCAATTATTTTACTCCTGCTGGCTGCGTGTTCAGCCTCCACTCCAAACAAACCCGGGTTCACTTCACAATGGACAAATCAATCTCTGGAATGGATGAAATCGAGAACATTTATACCAGGTGCTCAGCTTCTCCAAATCAATCAATTTACACTTACGGGATCTGTGAACAAGGGAGCATTAATGTGTTAGTGTAATCGGTGCAAATCTACAGAAAGTAATGTGCTAAAATAAACGTGCTTTATACAAAATGATAAAATCAAAAAGACAGCATTAAATAAAAAGTGAATATACTACAATTAATCAAATGTGCCTATTTTAACTTAAAGTGAGCAGCCCTGTTACATTAAGAATATAGCTCCCCTGTGTTGCATGGTATCACAGCACAATCATCTCCCTCCCTCAGAACAGCAGCGCTTTCAACAAGAGGAATTATATATTGTAACGACCCTGGGTCACTGTAACCACATTCGGGAAGGTTCTGTGACCCAGAGTGAAAGGTTCAACTGCAGCAGGTGTTCACAAGCGGGATCCGGTTGCAACATTGTTGTCGCAAATTAGGGGATAAGCTGTTGCAACAATCAGGGGATTGAGAGCGGGAAGCAGTGGCTGGTGCAGTGGTAGCATGGCCTGGACGGGGGGATAAGTAGCAGGCTGCTGAGACAAACGGGCTGTGGAGACAAAAGAGAGCTGGGGCTGCAGAGACTAAACAGAGCTGGTGCTGAGACAAAAGAAAGAGCTGAAGAACAGAGAGAAAGATTGGAGAGAAACCGTCAAGAACAGCCAGAGAGAAGCGGGACTAAAGAGAACCAAGGAAGAAAACAGAGACTGCATGGACAAAACAGTGTGCTTTAAACTTTCTTTTTTTATTTGATTATTTTGTCACAGTCTGAGTAGCACTACACTGCTCAGCTATAGCTGACCACTGGCAGGTAAGAAAAGTAAACTATTCTTGTGTAGGGTGCCGGCTTAATATACCGCTACATTCGAGAACCTGAAATACCTGTGTGAGCCTGCCTTCATTTTCCATGCAACGCTACACTATATTTTAACATGTTAATGTGTTTAAATACTGGAGTCACTGCCAGATACTGAGCCACATTAATGAGAATGACTCTGGAAAGCACCCCAAGCTGGGTTCACTGAACAATGGAGCTTTATATTAGAAGAATAGTTTACTTTTCTTAAAAACCTTTGACTTTTGGGGAAATTCTTAGTGGAGGTAATTGTTTCTGTTTTTTTTGTTGTTATTGTTTTTATGTTATAGTATGAATTATTAATATCTATGCAGTATTTTCAGCTTATCATGGAATTATCTTCAGAATACCACAGCCTGGCAAGAGTCACATCCTATTGTATACTGAGTGACTATAATGACTTCACTACTTTTCTTGATAGATGTGTGTAATTTTCTATGGGGTTATGTTAGACGACTGCTCTGAAATACCTCTTCCTGAATAAATACTGAATGCAATTAAGTACATTGAATGAATTGAAAAGCAATGGAACTTAATGAAATAATACAGAATGTAACTAAAGTAAGTTTTATTGTCTGCCTTTTAAAATGAAAACATTAAAACCGTAAAAGTTAATACATTAACTCAAAGTAAACTTCCCACAGTGTAAACTTCCAACGAAAATTAAAATTAATGCAGTGTTGCATTATTTCCCTGTATCATAGTGCTGGTCAATCAAAATTACAGATATACAGTGAGAGGAAACAGGCTGAACTTGTCAGTGGGGAAAATGGCAATTAAAGGTAATTAAAGAGTTAAAAAGTGTTGATGTAACAATGTTATGTTCCACATAAGGAAGAAAGAACGTGAATGTACTCAATGCTCATTGGTTAATATTGACTATAAGTCGTCAGATTTCCAGAGCTCGGGGCTCTTGTTAGTTTATACAGTAGTGTGAAGACTCTTGTTCCTATCCTGATTGTATATGGCAAATAAACTATTGTTTCTTCAAGTATCTGATCTACAGTCTCCATCTATTTAAAATAAGTAAGCAGCTTAAGACCTACCAAGAAAAAAAGTCATGTGATTTTCTCCTTATATGTCCCCCCTCACACCCTCCAGCTCAAGTAATTTCCAGTCTTTGAACCCTATTTTCTTCTCAAGGAGTCCCTCTTTCAGAAGATAAAACCATTGGTCCAGTTTCCCGACTCGAGTTTCTTGGAATCACTTTAGATACAGTTAAATTCGAAGCCAGCCTTCCTTCTGATAAAATAGCCTGCATCTGCCATCTCATCAATAAATTTCAAGCAGAAAAATCAATCTCCAAGCACAACCTTCTATCTGAACTGAGCCATTTCAACTACGCAATCCGTATTATTCCCCAAGGCAGGACGTTCATTTCTTGCCTTCTTGCCCTTTCTTTAATAGCAAAAAACCTGGATCCCCATGTAAAAATCTCCCCAGAAGCCAGAAAAGACATCAAAATGTGGTCTACCCTCCTGCAACACTGGAATGGTCTCTCGCTATTCTACGATGAATTTCTGCCCCTCACAATTTATGTCTGTATACCGATGCTTCTTCTGTAGGATTCAGAGGTGTCCACGGCAATGAATCATGAAATTCAAAATTTCTCCCTGAATCTCAAATCATCAGCTCTCCTCGAAATCTACCCTATAGTCACAGCAGCTCACCTCTAGGGGCACTCCTGGTCAATCAATTTTATTTTTCAGCGACAATCAATCTACTGTGCATATCATCAATAAAGGCAGATCCTCCTCCTCCTAGAACTTGTTTATTGATTGTTCCCGTAATATCACTACAAGGCTCACCTTTCTTCTCTTATCTCCAAAGGTCTATCTCCCCAGTTCTATACCCCGCACTCATTCAGGATCGGCGCATCCTCATCAGCAGCAAAAGCCAACGTTTGTCACCTTATAAAAACTATGGGTCGCTGGTCATCAGCAGCAGTCCACTCCTACATTCGTTCTCTTCCTACAGACATCTCAGCAGCTCACCAATCAATTGCTAGTATGTGCAGAGTGGGGTCACCCTTCCCACCAGGACAAGAGGTTTCCTCCTAACAGAGGGGGTTTTTCCTCTCCACTGAGCTGAGGGTTACACATTGCCCGTCTTACTATCTCTCTCTTTTTGTTTGTTTGTCCTTCTCTGTTTTTTGTTGTCCATTGGCATGCGGTCTTTTGTTTGTCTTCACAGGTGCGGTCCTTGTGGGGAGCCGGTGGTCCATCCTTTTGGGGGGTTAGTAAGCCTCACTTCCCTGGCCTCAAGTCAGCTGCAGCTACTTATGACTTCGTTCAAAGGGGGGTCCTCGCTGCAGTGAGTCAGAAGGGACCACCAACCACACTGTTCTTTCATAACTCATGTGCTATTTTCTTGTTCAAAACAAGCACTCCTGGCCCAAAGGCCATCATCATTCCCTGGAGGCTAGTCTCTAAATACTTACCCATGTTCTTCAAGCAGTCCTAGCTCCTGATTTGATTACTGTTTGAATACTGGAATTGTTAAAACTAGGACTGGTGTGTGTATAATGGGATCGCTACTACTGGAAAGAATAGGGAATAGGCTTAGGAGATTTTGTTCCCAAAATCAGTATAGAGAGGAAGTGTCAGGGAGACTCTTATTGCAGCGAGACCTCGATTCTTGTGGAGTAGCGCTAGACCACTGTTTGGTCAACTTTTATATTTTTGTTGTATTTGAACAGTGTTTTGCTTTGAAAGTTTTTGTTTATGTAACCCCGCACTAAGACTACCATTGGTGGAGGCTACCCTAGTGGAGACTACGTGACAATGCAGTTGATTTTCACTGTAAATAAAACCTGGATGCCTGTGCTGGCATGTCAACTGCAATCCCTCTGTCTCTGTCACTCTCACAGCAGATTCCTACATCCCTATTAGACCTTCTAAAAAGCAGAAGTCCTACGTTGTATTTTTCAAAACTATCCAGTTGTATGACAAAGAAAATTAAAATTGAGAAATGCTTTTAAATTTTAAATCAATACCATATTTTAATATCTGTACATTCATCTGAATTTAATCCATGACTATTAAACACTCAACACTAAAATTCAATGAACATTGAAAAAGACTTGTCAAAACATTGCATTTTAGTTTTTTTAGTATAAATTAATGTGAAAATGTATCAATGACTGCAGCTTCATGACTTCAAGTGAAAAACTCCCTATGACAAAACTTGTTTTGTGAATACTGCACCTAAACGTTTTTTTGTTATTAATAATGTCACTTTTTCCCACTTGATGTCCAGAAGTAAAACTCCTTGTACACATATGGTCAAATTAGAACATGCTAGGGAGGGGATCCTGCAGTGAGTTAAACCTTTTCAGATGTTGTAATTAAAAAGGGAGAAAAAGCCATGGATTATAAGGCCTATTTACCCAAGTACCACAGGAAATGTAAACAATACGGAATATTTTCATTAAAATTGTACATGCTTGCCAAGATTTGTTTTGGCATATAGAAGTATTAGTACATGTAATCATTTAAATAGGGTATCTGAAAGAAAATAAGGTGCATCTGCATTTGAACTGGTGAACTTTTGTTTCAAAATATAGAAATATTAAAATAGGGCTGTTTTGTACTCACAGATAAGCTATTTGGAAACAAGCTACAATGGCTTTTAATATTTAACATATTTAACAGCCATTAACTGTTCAAAACTCTTCTGACCTTGTGACGGGGTACACCTGCCCTGTGCGTATTTTGTGTTGTATTATTATTGTTAAAATGTACGTGTGCACGGGTGTTTTAGGTTGGCAGGGAAGGATTAATTGCCTGGGCCTGATTGAATGATTAACAAGCAATCAAGCCCCGGCACAACTGCGTAAAGGAGGTAGAACTCTTTCACTCTGGATTGTTGGGTGTACAGGGAGGAGGTACGTGAGAGAGACAGTAAGATTTATAAAGATAAACAATTGCTACTCGTACTGGATTTAGACCAGCTCGACACTTGTTTGTTCAGTATATGTTTTGTTTATTGTCTGTTTGTTTTGGCTACCGTGCCGTTTACTTTTGAAATGTGTTTTGTTTTGTGTTCAACCTTTTCTATTTAATAATAAACACGCGCATCAGCACTTCATACCTTGCAGTACTGTGTGTGTCTGCTTCCTGGTCTGACGTCAGCACAAAGCCATCCCTGTCACAGGGAATCTTTATAGAAACATTTAACAAATAATTAAATGTAACCATCTTTGAAGTAATACAGAAGTTTAGAAGTGTGTTGTAAATAATGTCAAAATACAACAGGACAGGGTCAAGGGATTTATTTTATCAGAAATAACATAAATGTGACAATTACTCTCTATTTTTGTTGAAAATGTAGCCTATACTAAATCATTTTAAGATTTTAAAGACTTTAATCCTACCCCCATTTTAGTCGGCTTTTTGATTATTTCTCTTGTTGAGCCTGTTATAGTTCTATACCCATGCTATTTGGATCTTACATTTTTGTAACTCTTTACATTTGTTGACATTGAATTTCACTTTTCTGACCAGTACTGTATGCTGTCTATATCTTTTTTGGATTTCCTAGGTGGCTGGAAGTGTGTCGGTCACTCCGCCATGCTTTGTATCCCCTGCAAATTTGACAAGTTTGATGATTATCCCCTGATATGTTGTTGATGTAGATAAGAAACAACAGGGGTCCAAGTACTGAACCCTGTAGCACCACATTGAGTACATGGGCCTGTGGCGGAGTGTCCCACCCCTATATATATATGTGCGTTGTTTTATTATTATTTGTATTATTATTGTTTGCGGCGCGGATGTAAAGTCGTCGCCATTATGTGTTATTGTTTTGTATTTTTGATTTTAAAACCTTGTGAGAATGCGTGACTGTCAGCTACTGACTGACAGTCACGCAGACTTAATTAAACTCGTGCAGACTCTGGCCAGGGGGTAATAAGATAATTAATAGCTAGTTAACCCCTCAGCCAGAATATAAAAGCCTGCAGCTTTCTTTGTTCGGGGAAGGGTGTGAGGAGTAGAGAACGAGAGTAGAGACAGGAGAGAAAGAAAATATAACAATTGCTAAGCGTGCCGGTTTATACACCAGCACAATACTTATTTGTTATTTGTTTATTCGTTTGGCCAATTTGCCTTTTGTTTTGTGTCTTTTGTGTTTGTTTAAATCTTTTGTTTGTTTTATTATTTAATAAACGCACTGAGCGCCGTTGCGCTTCAGTTTTGCCCCGCCATTCCTTGTATTGAATCTGTGTTTCTGGTCTGACGTCACCCCTGCAAAGCCATCCTGTTCACAGGGCCCCAACTAGATGTTTCCCCTCTTACAACTACTCACTCTTTCCTATGTTTTAACCTGTTTTGCATCCACTTGTATGTACCTTAAATTCCTACTGATTTCAGCTTTAGAATTAGCCTTTCATGTGGCACGTTGTCAAAGGCTTTTTGGAATTCTAAGTATACACCTCCACACCTCACCATCTCTAAGTATACACCTCCACACCTCACCCGCTCTCAACAGGAGTCCGCCAAAGAACAGTCTTGGGTTCTCTCCTGTTCTCTCTCTACACCCACTCCCTGGGCCCCCTTCATCGCATCCTATGGTTTCTTATACCATTTCTATGCTGATGATGCTCAGATCTTCCTCTCCTTCCCCCCTCTGACCCCACCATCCCCTCCTGTATCTCTACCTGTCTGTCTGCTATCTCCTGCTGGATGCACTTGCATCACCTCAAACCTCTCTAAATCTGACCTCCTTTTCTTCCCCTCCTGTGATCTTTCTATCTCTATTCCTCTGGAATCTACCACACTTTCTCACTCCTCCTTATTTAGCAGACTATATATATATATATATATTGTACTGCACAGACAATGCGTGAGATAAGCTTAGGAATGCGTGAGTGTGAGATAGCATGCTAATGTGTGAGTCTCATGCGGGAGACTTGACATGTCGATGAACTTACTTTCTACCTTCACTACTACTGTTCTATCTTTTTCTAACTTTCTGTTTCATGAAATAAAAGGACTACCCTCAAACAATAAGCAGTTAGAAATGTATAGCTCTCTCTACTGGCCCAGGCAAAATAATAATATTAAAGAGGACCTATGGATCCGCCTACTGTTGGCTCTCATCGAGATCAGCACTCACATTAGATGCTAAATCACCTAATTCTGCAAATTGTTGCTCAATAACAGGAATAGCTGCCACAGGATGAAGAATATCTGCCACAGGATGAGGAATATCACTTACTAACATTTCATTCGCACCACGATCACAATTCCCAAGTTGAAGTTGATGACGATGGTCGAGAAGGGCCGGGACGACTAAACAAATCAGTTATTTTAACACATTTTTGTGCTTCAGCTTCTAGAATCTTCTGCTTTTTTTCTCTAATTTTCTCGGCTCTGACTTCGTTTATTTGATTTATCCTTCTAGCAGGGAGTGCAGACCTACTAATTTTGACGTCTCTGTTTTTTTTTTTTTTTTTTTTTTAATGTCAACCCATGATGACCCAACATTCTGCACTGATTGGCTCAGGATTAGGGAGAAGCCACACATGAGTGTGTATCACAGTATTTTTTAAATAAAGTTGCTGAGAGGGAAGTCCCCTCTATTTGTTTTTAATTACATTATTGTAGGTGAGTTCTTAATGTAGTAAGTCATTTGAAGTCTTCTATTTGATTAATCTACATGTACACAATAGCGAAAGCCAAAAAAAAAAAGTGGTTTACTTTTTTTTTTTTTCCTCATGATCACCGGCCCCTCTGGCATTTGCCAGAGCTGCCAGATGGCCAGGCCTGGATGCAAATTAAATGCACTAGGGACTGGTAATGTCTTTTAGCACACACAGATGCTTTAGCTAGTTTTGACTGATTTAATGTTTTCAGTGTGAGTTATACATATCAAGTAGTAGATGTTAATATATCCGCATTGGTTCAGATCTAACTCTGCCGTCTTCTACTCTGATGGCCAGGATGACAAGCATGATCCTAAACTAATCTACTGTCAGTCTGATGGTGTCATTTAAAACAAGATTTGTTGTATTCCCTGAGTACCAGTACTTGATTTGTGCCTCATTGTTTAGACTCTTAACAACGTGACTCTTAGCAAGAACTAAGGGCAAGTCCTTGAAGGGAAAAAAAAAATCTATTTAGGCCACAATGTTGATTTTTAACATGCCGGCACACACACAGGTTGAATTTTGTCGTGTTGCCTTCCATCATTAAATTAACTGCTAAGATCAACAATATAACCCGACTGCTTGGCTTTCTGGTTTGCTTCCAGCGGGTTCGAAAATGCAGCTTTAAATGATACATCTAAAATGTATTTTCAGATACCTTTAAATCATTTTAAGATATCTGAAAATGTTTTTGAGATATCTTTAAATCATTTTCAGATATTTCTAAATCATTTAGAGATATCTCGAAATAACTTCCTGTTCATTTAGAGATATCACTAAATGAACAGGAAGTTATTTCAAGATATTGTATAATGATTTAGAAACATCTCTAAATGAACAGGAAGTTATTTCAAGATATCGTATAATGATTTAGAGACATCTCTAAATGAACAGGAAGTTATTTCAAGATATTGTATAATGATTTAGAGACATCTCTAAATGAACAGGAAGTTATTTCAAGATGTCATAATGATTTAGAGACATCTCTAAATGAACAGGAAGTTATTTCAAGATGTCATAATGATTTAGAGATATCTCTAAATATTTCAGGCAATCTTAAAATGCAATTTGAGATCTCTCTAAATATTTCAAGATATCTTAAAATGCAATTTGAGATATCTCTAAATGATAATTTGGCTTGCCAAAATGCATAAACATCACAGTTTTTAACACCCTTCAGACCCCTTGTTTATTAAATATATTGGTATCCCTGAATAGATAATGGACAAAGAAAGCTGTTTGTTTTGATGTGATTACATGGGAGCATAGGATTTCACAGCAGAATAAAGCACTGACTATAGGCAATGACAGGAATTACTGCATTTTGTAAAACATTGTGCTTATTGTACAGTACAATACAGTATGGTGCATTACATATGTTACATGTATAGGCAGACGCAGATTCAGGATTAATACAAAATAGAATGTTAATGTACAGGTATCAATATATTTGCCTATGTAGTTTTTAATTAACTTTAACTGGTCCACGCATGCCAGTAGCTGCTAATGATCTGCAATCATATCCTTTTTTTTCACCATTTGTACTTGTGCAGTCTATTTAGTTTCTTCCTGTCAGGCCACACAGGTTGACTTAAATCCAAATTACAGTAAGGCTGACATACTCACTCAAAACAGACCACCCACGGGAATGAGCTGCATGTTTTGCTTTTTCTTATTTAGTCCTGCTTCCTATGCTAGATGCAAGAATTTGAAACACACAGCAATGTAATCTCCAATACATACAGCACAAATATACTGTCAGGAGTAATGTTGGCATGCTGCAGCAGCAAGTTCAAACCAATGACCACCAACATTAAAAACGATCCACATGGTTGGAAAAAATTCTCTATGAATTTTCTAATTCTCTTCCCCAGAAGGTAACAATTTTTAGTAGGTAGGCTACTGCATCCATTTCCCAAACTAGTGATATTGTCCAATTTGAGTAAATCACAAATTCATCATTACAGAACCATTTTTCAATGTAAATTCTGAAATTGAGCAAATTAATATGATTTCCACATGATTTATAAAAACCTTTATGTGGTTATATTGTATTTCATAGTGCTTTCGCTTGCATTGCCAGCTACAATATGGCACATGACAACATTGTAAAACCTGAGAGAACTACAGCAAACAAGTACATATACAGAGCACACACATAACACAGAATGTCAATAAACAAACTCAATGCCTCCTAACAATCCTAGTTGGTACTATCATCCATGACGAGTATGACATTTTAGCCAAATTTTCATCTAAAACAATATTTAATGTACGAGCATTTGTATACTTGTTTGTTGAATAATTATTTATGTTTTCACTACTATGCTGGTAGTTGTCTGTGGGAAAATCCCTAAACAGATTGGGAACCGCTGCTCAATAGAGATAGAGATAGAGATTATCGCTGTTGATTCTTTGCCATACGTAATCCCAGATGTACAAACAAAGCTATAGCTTAAACTATGAATCTGTATGTGTTTATAGGAGGGATACTGGGCCTAGCCTATTTCTGCCAGTTGAATATGTAATCTTCCTGAGTGAGTGAAATTATTCAGAAGCAGTGGGCAGGATATTTTTTTTTAAGGTACCCAACAACATACAGTCAGTGCATATTTACATACACTTAATTTATTGGAATATGCTACACAATTGGTTGTGTATTGAACCGGTAATGTAAACATTTTTCATGAAAGACAACCGGGGCACCACCACCACGGGGGCCAGGTGGGCCATGGCTCCTGCACTTTTCCGATGGGGGGGGCAAGTATATAGTTTAGCCCCCATACTTTTACTCAGAAAAAATAAAGCTACCAATTTTTTTTTATTTTTTAAAATGTCCTCCATGTTTAATTTAAGTTAGAACACAGTTTCTATGATCATAGACCACCGTTGGCTATGGGAAAGGAAAACGAAAGTGAACATAACAGTTTCTTAGCGGGATTTGGCCAGATTGAATTAGCAGTACTGATCTGCATGACAGAAAGTGGATACACACCAGAGTTTATTTAATCAGATAAAAATATACTATATATATATATATATATATATATATATATATATATATATATATATATATATATATATGTAGACCTTACAACAATTCTATAATTGATATAATTGTCAGAAGCAAATACTAATCGATTCAGATTTAAACAGCGAGAGAAAGTAGCATGTAAGGGTTTGCATGATCATGTTTGTTTTACTGTTAAGAAACAAGACTGTTGTAATCTGTTTATTTAGATAAGTGTGTGCAGTTTTGTATAAAAAGGAAACAAATGAAACTTTGCACTTTTTTTCAAAATAACCTACTTTAGTAAGCTATATAAAAAGTTTTTTGATGTTTATTTCTGTCCTCTGTACTTCCTTTAAAGCTGTAATTAGCATTGTTAAACCATCTCTTTTTTATTATTTTTTCATTTTTTATTTTAGAGTGACCAATTTATTATTTTTATTTATTTTCCCCCCAATTTGGAATGACCAGTTATGTTTTTTCTCCTCACCTGCAGCGAGTCCCCACACAGCACAGATGTTTTTTTGTCGTGTGAGCATCCTCCGATCTCACAAGCCTAAAGCCTGAATCGCTTTTACGCCGAGCAATCCAGAGCAGAGGTGGGTGGGCTACCGATCTCGGAGAACAGAGACCAGCCCTGCCTCTTATCTACTCTGAATGTGCTCAGTGTGTGGCCAGTAGGGTTCACTGTTGCACGATAAGGAGAAGCAATCCCTGCCAGATTTCCCATCCACCCCACCCTGGGAGCGTCACAGCCAATGTAATAAATAAGTGACATAACTGGCTATTCAGGTAGCATAATCCCTTTGCTATGACTCCTGCAAACAATAAAAACAGCAAATGCATTACTTTTCATTCACCTTTATATAAAACAATGCAGTGCATACATGATATATTTATATGAAATAATAAATAAAAAAATAAAACAATACAGTATTTCAAGTGCAATGCAACAGCTCAATTAGGATGAATCCAATTTATAATCACTAAAATTAAATTAGATTAATCAGGGAGACAAAAGGGTAACACGACAGATTCATGGGGATGGGCATCCCTTACACACACACGCTCACACACACACACACACACACACACACACACCTGACTATATGCCTACAAAATCCCTGACTTTGTGCAAGTGTACCTAGAAGAATTGATGCTGTTTTGAAGGCAAAGGGTGGTCACACCAAATATGGATTTGATTTAGATTTTTCTTCTGTTCACTCACTTTGCATTTAGTTAATTGATAAATATAATCTATTAACATGTCTATTTTTGAAAGCATTCTTACTTTACAGCATTTTTCACACCTGCCTAAAACTTTTGCACAGTACTGTATATATATATATATATATATATATATATATATATATATATATATATATATATATATATATATATATACAGTGCCTTATTAAAGTATTCGCCCCCTTGAACTTTGCGACCTTTTGCCACATTTCAGGCTTCAAACATAAAGATATGAAACTGTAATTTTTTGTGAAGAATCAACAACAAGTGGGACACAATCATGAAGTGGAACGAAATTTATTGGATATTTCAAACTTTTTTAACAAATAAAAACTGAAAAATTGGGTGCAAAATTATTCAGCCCCTTTACTTTCAGTGCAGCAAACTCTCTCCAGAAGTTCAGTGAGGATCTCTGAATGATCCAATGTTGACCTAAATGACTAATGATGATAAATAGAATCCACCTGTGTGTAATCAAGTCTCCGTATAAATGCACCTGCACTGTGATAGTCTCAGAGGTCCGTTTAAAGCGCAGAGAGCATCATGAAGAACAAGGAACACACCAGGCAGGTCCGAGATACTGTTGTGGAGAAGTTTAAAGCCGGATTTGGATACAAAAAGATTTCCCAAGCTTTAAACATCCCAAGGAGCACTGTGCAAGCGATAATATTGAAATGGAAGGAGTATCAGACCACTGCAAATCTACCAAGACCTGGCCGTCCCTCTAAACTTTCAGCTCATACAAGGAGAAGACTGATCAGAGATGCAGCCAAGAGGCCCATGATCACTCTGGATGAACTGCAGAGATCTACAGCTGAGGTGGGAGACTCTGTCCATAGGACAACAATCAGTCGTATACTGCACAAATCTGGCCTTTATGGAAGAGTGGCAAGAAGAAAGCCATTTCTTAAAGATATCCATAAAAGTGTTGTTTACAGTTTGCCACAAGCCACCTGGGAGACACACCAAACATGTGGAAGAAGGTGCTCTGGTCAGATGAAACCAAAATCGAACTTTTGGCAACAATGCAAAACGTTATGTTTGGCGTAAAAGCAACACAGCTCATCACTCCTGAACACACCATCCCCACTGTCAAACATGGTGGTGGCAGCATCATGGTTTGGGCCTGCTTTTCTTCAGCAGGGACAGGGAAGATGGTTAAAATTGATGGGAAGATGGATGGAGCCAAATACAGGACCATTCTGGAAGAAAACCTGATGGAGTCTGCAAAAAGACCTGAGACTGGGACGGAGATTTGTCTTCCAACAAGACAATGATCCAAAACATAAAGCAAAATCTACAATGGAATGGTTCACAAATAAACATATCCAGGTGTTAGAATGGCCAAGTCAAAGTCCAGACCTGAATCCAATCTAGAATCTGTGGAAAGAACTGAAAACTGCTGTTCACAAATGCTCTCCATCCAACCTCACTGAGCTCGAGCTGTTTTGCAAGGAGGAATGGGCAAAATTTCAGTCTCTCGATGTGCAAAACTGATAGAGACATACCCCAAGCGACTTACAGCTGTAATCGCAGCAAAGGTGGCGCTACAAAGTATTAACTTAAGGGGCTGAATAATTTTGCACGCCCAATTTTCAGTTTTTATTTGTTAAAAAGTTTGAAATATCCAATAAATTTCGTTCCACTTCATGATTGTGTCCCACTTGTTGTTGATTCTTCACAAAAAATTACAGTTTCATATCTTTATGTTTGAAGCCTGAAATGTGGCAAAAGGTCACAAAGTTCAAGGGGCCGAATACTTTCAAGAAGGCACTGTATATATATATATATATATATACTGTATATATATAATTTCCTTTCACATTTATAAAGTGTTCTTGTTCAGCACTGTTTGGGAAGATTATTGTCTTTTTATTTAGTCTAATTTATCTATAAGAGTAAAATCCAATTCATGCAGCAAACAAAATCGAGTCTGAACTTTGCAATGTAAAAACGTGGCACCACCTACCGATACAGTACAGCATTAAACTTTCCTTCCTGTGTGGGATACGGTAGGCAACTTGTAACTTTTGAATGGCTGCCACTGTTGCTTTGTTGTTCCTCATTGTCTTGTGGTGGTGTCATGGCTATGAAAGCAAAGATGGAAACTAAGAAGCAAAGAAGGCATCCTAGACTAGACTAGTATAAGCCACCTTGTGTGCTGCTAGTGTAAGCAATCTCATCTGCCATATTGTCTTAATGCATTGCATGCTTTAGACTGTGTTTCTATGCTTCTTATAGATCTTGCTGTTTTCTAAGATACTGGTTTTGCCAGCTTAATTTTTTTTTTGTCTTTTATATTTGGATAAAGTTCAGATTTGGTGGCTTATGCTTCGGAACTCACAATACAAAAGTAAGGTAAAAAAATAAAAATAAATAAACATTTGGAGAAGTGCTGATCTTGTTTTATGTCATACATAGCCCTTCATAATGTATTTGTTACATTTTACAAATGCCTAGCAAGCATTATAAAGCATTGTGCGACCACCCACACACTTATCCAGCTATCTCAAACTGACATCATGCTTTATAATGCTGTCTGTCTACTTGAAGTTGTAACAAAGTCTTACAAAGAGGTCATTACGAGGTTATGTATGCTAGGTCAACTTCAAAGAGTGGGTTGCAGATATACTGTTTAAATGTGCAGAAAAAAAGCTAGATGAAAATCCTTACACAAGGGGGTTCTTGAATATGGATAACTTAATGGAAGGATTTTTTTTTAGATGAAATGGCAATGCTTCATACAGATCTCTTTGGAATATATTATTATCATCAATAGACGGCTTACAGAAACAGATTCTTGAGGCGAAGTCTGAATCACTTAAGGAAAGCATAAAAGCATTCCACCTGTATTGCTGGCAGATGTTATATAAACGTCAAGCAGATTTAGACATAAACTTCAGAACATCTGCCGGTAAATAATGCAACCTAAAGCCAAACATCTGCAGACCATGGCCACATCTCAGCTCATAAAATGAATTTTAGTAATCATTAACAGATATTGATTTTAGATGTGTATCAAGCAGTTTTAATGTTGTCAGAAAGCAGACCACATAAGTTGCTCTTCTTGTGCTTTTTCATTCATTTTGTCCTACTTTAACTGTCCGTAAATTGACAAACAGAACCAAAAATATAATTGATATCATCTGTTGGAAGTATTTCATAAAACAACAGGTCCAGATGTGGGATTAAGCATGTGGTAATAAAGTACAAAATGAAACAAAAAAAGTCAAGGTTCCATGATTTCTAATGCACACAGATGTGCATGTGCTCTGCTCTGCTACAATTTTCTTGAGACAATTTAGTTTCAACTTCAAAATGACACAAGGGAGTGATTATCAATTAACTGCAGCTGTAAAACCTTATTTTAAATGTGTACAGTACAATCGAAACATTAGCATATTGTAAAGTTAAAAGGATAGGTTGTCACCTCCACCAATAGGAATAACCCCTACAGTAGGCTATAGCTGCTATGCCCTACATTATGACAGTAACTTGGTATAACATTTTAGACTAGTTGTTATTATACACATCACAGTCAATAGGTTAAATGGTTGGGGATAAATGCCCTTAAGCATTGACTACCCAAACCTCGTTTTACACTGCAGTCAATAAATTAACATTATTATATTTCCAATATAATAAATAAATAAATATATAAAATGTTAAACAGTGTTTTGGAGTCACCTACCGGATACCATTGCAAAATTAAACTTTGCTTCCAGCGTGGAATCCCATAGGCAACTTGTAATTTTTGAATGGCTACCACTATTGCTTTGTTGGTCCTCAATATGTCTTGTATGCTGATGTCATGGCTATGAAAGCTTTACGCCCTGAAAACTGTGAAGCAAACAAGTCACCCTAGACTAGCATATAAGTTACCTTCAGTGTAAGAATTCCATATTGTCTGCCTAGTGCAGGGGTGACCAAAGTTGGCCCTTCCACTCCGGGTCTTTGTTCCAACCTTGTTCTATTTTTTTTTAATTGAATGAATTATTATTATTATTATTTGTTTATTTAGCAGACACCTTTCTCCAAGGCGACTTACAGAGACTAGGGTGTGTGAACTATGCATCAGCTGCAGAGTCACTTACAATTACATCTCACCCGAAAGACGGAGCACAAGGAGGTTAAGTGACTTGCTCAGGGTCACACAATGAGTCAAGTGGCTGAGGTGGGATTTGAACCGGGGACCTCCTGGTTACAAGCCCATTTCTTTAACCACTGGACCACACAGCCTCCTATCCTGAAGTAAATTATATAATTTTACCTGTTAAACCTGGAGTGGAATGGCCTCCAGGACCATGATAGGACACCTTTGCTAGGAAGCTGATTTTGACACCTGGTTGGTACTGCAATGCATGGAAGAACTGCAAAGCATGACTAGTTATCTTCACATTTCAAAGAAGCTTAAGTTAAAAGAAAAACAAAGAAATGTGTTATCCGCCTACATGTGTAATGAAGAATACTGTTTCAGCTTTTCCAGTATTTTTTCACATATTTTCACAATTTAGAATTGGTCTGTTGCTTTATACTGTAAATATTTCTTATCCGCAAAGCAGGTGTACAAATATTGAAGTAGTCTGACTGGTACTTCAAGTTTCAACAATGCTATAGCTGTTAAAAGTAGAAGGCACTAAGATTTCCCCAGAATTAATACTCACTTATCTTAATATTAATATATTAAGTATGTTTTAATGTGGCATTTTCAATTCGATGTTTAATTCAGGCAATGCTTTTTGGGAATGACCCTTTAAGAGTGCAGGGATTAAAAACAGGGACATTGGAGCACCAGTGTAATCATCCTTTGAGACTTTTTGTTTTTATAAGTTTAAAGCTTAACAGTAATGTAAAGGATTGTTCTTGTATTAGTTATATCTCAGTAATACATAAAACTAATGTTAGAACTTCTGTGAGCATGAACCAATACACCTCCTTAATTCTGAATACCAGTAAATAATTGTTGGTTTTATATGGAATGAGTAATTCATAATAGCCGGTTTTAAAAGACAATTTTGAACAATTTAGTTAACAATTGTGGTCCACGATTTAGGTACAAACCTGAAATGTTAGTGTCAAATATGCACCACTGAATACCAGTTAATTATTATGAATTAATTGAATTAATACCAGTTGATACATTGTGACAGCAATAATAGTAATACATTTCTCATCAGCAATTTTCACCTTTTCTGTTGTAGAAACAACAATTGACTGCACCTTTCTGGTTTAGCTGCACATCAGTAAGTGTTTACAACACATAACAGGAATTAACACATGTGTCTAATCATTGTCAGATTCAGCACAGATCTAAGTAGAAAAATAACCAAGCCTTTTCATTTTTGCTTTAAATATGTGCTGATAATGAGACACTTATGTAGCCTCAGCAAAGTAAGTGTTAACACATTTAAACTCTCATTTAGCTTATCTATGGTATTACAGATACAAAAATAGTTTACAACTAGATTCAATTGATTGTTAATTTGGTAATTGGATTTGGTTTTCACCCTTTGTTACGCTTAGTTCAACAGTTAAAATGTGTGTCTCTCACGTTGTGTGAATGTTATCAAGAGTTCCTCAGAGTTTAAGTTTGAAATCCCACTTACACAGACAAAAGTGAAAATAGTAGCGAGGACTGTTTTCTAGATGTAGGACGTGAAAGTGGCATTGGAAAAATAAAAAATGCATAAAACAAAGGAATGCGAACCGGAAACGGAGAGTTAAGTTATAGATCGTTTTGCCAAACCTAAAACAGATGAAGACCTAAAATTCACTACCAGTGATTGTTTTTTTTTTCTAAAATTACTTGGGAAAATGTAAGTGGGCTGTAAGCTTGTTTGAACAATAGTTAAATATAATGTCTGTGTAATTGATGGAGATTTACTAAGTGATGATGAAATTGCTTTTGTTCCTGAACCTGTGCAGAAGATATGTGAAATAAAAATGAGAAGGGGGGATGTTTATGTGGAAATGGATTTTGTGGTAGAATATGGGGTACATTGTAGAAGGGAGATGCACAGGACCTGAATAGTATGCAGTCTTTACCCTGG
This sequence comes from Acipenser oxyrinchus oxyrinchus, assembly GCA_030684275.1. Classification (NCBI taxonomy): domain Eukaryota; kingdom Metazoa; phylum Chordata; class Actinopteri; order Acipenseriformes; family Acipenseridae; genus Acipenser; species Acipenser oxyrinchus. The sequence goes on from CM060252.1 coordinate 56,971,410, forward strand.
AATGTAAGTAGGCATTAAAAAAATGTGGGTGGAAAATGTAGTTCTTGTTATTTAAATGAGGAATGAAAAACAACATCTCCCACAATGCCATAGCTATCCAAGAACACTGACTGACTGGTATAAAAGGACAGGTTTCAAAGACAATAGCTATCTGTGTGAAGGTAAGGACCGGTGTACAGACCTGAATACGTTAAAACAAAGTATATTAAATCTGTGATTTGTGAATAATATATTTAAAGTCAGTAAGCCGGATCAGCGGTCTGACTGAAAGATAGGGATCCTGTTAAGTATAGTTAGTGATCCAAAACAGGATCTAGGATTTATTTTTGTTTTGTATTGTTTGTTAAAAGAAGCCGTGTTCCCACTGGAAAGGGACACCGCGGAACAAATAAACAGGTACCGTCCTGTTTAAATCCATCCTTTGTTGTCGAGAGTGCTTTATCCACCAAAGACAGTGTTAGGAACCCAGAACTGTGTTCAAACTTATACTGTAAATAAAGAAGCTTTGTCACAATTTGTAATTATGAAAACTTTTTTTTTTTTTTTACATTATATTAATGTATATGACGAAGTGTTACATTTGAAATGTGTAAAATTATAATTAACTAATTCTTGAAGTAATTGTTGCGTAATAAAATGCTATTTGCTTTTCTGTTGAATCGTTCTGACTGTGGGTTCGTTGACGAATCAGCAGATTTCAACAATATATCTGCTTTGCACTCCCCTGCTCTTTTATGCCACATGGCCACTTTTAGTTAGAAGATTCAAATACAAATAAACAAACAAAAAAAACAAATACAAATCGGAAAACACAAATACAAATAAAAATCACAAATACACAGCAGCCACCCTGAAGCCAATGACAGGTGTGTGTGCTTTTATACAGCTCTTAGTTACTTGCTTAGGGTCAGCAATTGCCTCAGTGCAAGGCAAAATCCTTACATCGCATTATTATGTTTGCACCCGCTTAGTATCCAGATCCCGCCCAATTCCATGCTCGTTTCTTCATTTGAATTCATTTCAATATAAGTAATAGGTTAATGATGGTAAAGTGCAAATTTGATAGCGGTTGCAAAACGGCAGGTGAACACCATTCTTTACATACGCCGCATTTTTACCGCCCGGTAAAATCAGACTTTATGGCTGCTACAGGAGCATTATGGAGGTTTTGCACCTCAAATGTGTAGAAATAAAGAGACATAAATATCCTATAATATTCAGAGCGATACATATATTAATACAGATAACATTTTATTTAGGCTTACTTTAGCGACACAGAGGGCTATTGCTTTGGTAATAAGTAGTTACAGTATGTAAATATCCGATTAATTGTTCATTTGCAGTCAAAGTGCTTTTGGTTTCATATTGCAACAAACAAATCAGGGCAAATACTCTGATAGATTGAAATAGGACCAAGACCACCTCATGGTTCAGATTGTATTCTGTAGCACATGGACCCATATCCATAAGTGAACAGCAAATTACAACTTAGAGAGTAAAATGGTACTGTGTGGAGTAACATATATTAAGCGCTGTGGGATGCTTTAGGCATGAATTGTGCTATATACATTTAAAAATGATGATATATTAGTGGTTAATGGGAGGCACAGCTGATTTGTACAAGGAGAAGCACGGGGGCAGAGGCAATGTCCTTTGAAATTGAGGATGCAGAATAAGTAGCAATCCTGTAAACTGATGCAGTGTTCCTTGGCAGGCTTTGATCTGATATGTGACAAAGTTTCTAGTGCTGCAGTAAGAGTGGTACTACTTTTAGCATTTTAGTCGCACTGGATTTTGCACTGCTGCTCCATTGCTCTCAAATGTGTACTCTTTTGTTCTTTTAAATGATAATTGGTCAGCTTCACAAAGCAGTTGCCATTGTGCTACAGTATGTTAACACCATTTTTTTTTTCAAAAGAAAACAAAGCGTAAATGTTAACTTGCTTTGAAAAAACATTCATTAAAGACCTCCTACAAGTTTATTTTTCATTTCACAAAAAATAGTGCAATTGTAGCAGTGTGTGATGGCCAAATTAACCTCCCAATCAATGTGACTGATTCTAATTTCTGTTTCCTTCACTTCAAATTTCTTGATAAATATGTTAGTTATTTCTCAGCTCTTTATTTATTTTGTTTGAAGCATATTTACTCCAAATTGGCATGGCCAACGTTAGTTATTTTTTTAAGTTGACATGAGTTGCTGTTGTTATTTCAGTGCATTATTTAAACAATAATCCATTTAGCAAGTTTGTTTATGATAAAACGCATGAAAAGCAACTCTTCTGTTTTAAAAGTTGCATACAGGAAAAAGGAAGTTGGTCATGCTCAAATAGTTTTGCAAAAGTATGTTGTTACATTTTTAAAGACACTGGATAATATTACACATCCAAGTACATTTCCATTTTATATTCTATACATCTTTAAATCAGAAGGAACCAATAAAATAAAATAAATAAACAAATTGTGGTAAAAAAAACAAACAGAATAAAATGTTTTAATGCAGGAAGCTACCCCACGATTTATCTTGAATATGGTACATTTTCTGCCAATTATAATGTCATATTATAAGAATTTTTGGCAAACATTTATAGTTAGCCAAACTGCCCTCAATGATAATGCCCAAAACTAACATCACTACTGAAAAAATGCCTTATAAACATCATAAACCTTCAGTACCACAGAAATAGAAACACATTGTATGATCTCTCTTCCAAACCCTACTGACAACAACATCCAAATCAAAATGGCCTGCATCGCACAGATGTTGTTCTAATTTGTTTAAGCATGTGCAAATATGACTGTGACCACACAAGTCATAAAAGTGAAAGAAGGTTTTGTTTAACAAGACAGTTTTGTCTGACCAAAAGGAATGTAAGAAACAAACACATCAAAAAAAGGAAAAAAGCCACAGATTTGGGTTCCACAGCAGTCAACACGAAATAAGTAGCCAAGTGCATGTTTGTCCTGCCACTGAATCATGCAATTTGAATGTTTGATAGAAAAGTACAGATTATTGGTAACAGTACCTAGGAAATATAAACCTTGACATCTGAGTCAGTCAGCAGTGACCAGAAATATTCTATGAATAATGCAAAAATGTGGTTGACTTTATTCCTGTACGACTGATGGTAACATCCTATTCTCCACAAGGTTTAGTTTCAAAGGGACATGGTTCATGTGACAGCATCTGTGTCCCAGACTGCAACTGTAACTAAAAAAAAAACAATGACTGTGCCGTAAATGGCAACCGCAACAGAAATCTACTGATGATATGGAAATGCTGAATGATATAATTAAACATTACAGATACAGAGGTGTGTGGCAACTGATAAACAGCAATTCATACACATGATAACCCAAAAACTGAAGGTAGTAAGCAAGCTGTATCAACCAGAGCAGTTTAAGCAGGAAGTTGCTCATGGTGAACTGTCCTCAAGTTCTGAGGATGTGATCACTTTGATAGGAACAACCCCTTCCTAATAAAGGCACCACACCCTGGAGAGCATTAATGATAAAAAACCCACACAAATATAAAAACAGAAAGACCAAATGGAAACCAATTTGACTGGATTATTCACTTGTGCATTTAAAACACACCCTTGGGATGTTTCCATCACATGCCTTTAGGTTTGGCCTTCCAGTATACTTCTAATGTATGCCAAATGTGGGACAGGGTGTGTCTTGTGGTTGGAATGACATGATCATAAATCGAAACAGCATGATAAAACTTTGCATAAAATGTTTTATTTATACAACTGATGAATCAATATTTTAACATATAAAAGCAGTCGGCCATAATACCATATTTAGTAGTATATTAAATTATTAATCTCTTTGGACAAGTTGTGAGGAGGGTGCCTTATCAAACATACATTATCAAACTCAGTTCTACTATGGCTTGTTTTGTAGGCCAAAATAAGTCTCCTGTTATTAGTATTGTAAGACTGAAATATTTACGTGTATTTATCAGTTTGGATTTGGAGGACTGCACCTTTCATTTTCATTTTGGACTGTTGTGTTTGCCATAGAGACCGGTGAGCTGCCAATAAAGTTATAACAAACCGGATGTGACAAAAAGAGACACACAGGAAAAGCGAGAGAAAGAGAAGCAGTAGTAAGATATTCCTTAACTATGCTTTTGTTTTGTGTAAACTACACTGCGTTCTGATTGAGAAAAGAAATAAAACCTCCATTATTGGAACCCTTGCATCTTTCTGAACCAATACAAATACAACTTTACCATATTCTCGATTGCACAATCAAAGGCACAATAAAAAAAGGCTGAATTCACAGGCCAATCCAGAGCATCTTACTAAAACTTAACTAAAATGGTAACTAAAACCAGAGCTGTAACTCCTGCTCCCGTTCTCCCCGGTTTAGAATGTAAAAATATTGTGACGATCTCCGGGAGGGTGGGGGTTCCTCAGGGGTTAACTTGTGTGAGTGGTTGAGGGGTAGGGGAAACATGGTTGGGGGTGACTGGGTGTGCTTGCTAGGAGCGGGAGGCGGGGTGTAAGGAGGAATAAGGGCATAAATAGGAGGTGCATTGCCATCGACCCCTGTTCTTGGCGCGAACAGTAGAAGTGACAGGATAGAGATTGAGAGTGTGGAAAGTGAGAGAAGAGTAATGAGGAAAAGGAAAGAAAGAACAAAAAGAAAGAAATATTGAATCACCACTTTATTTTGTGTTTGCTCCCAGTACCTGTTGTATTGTAAAAAACAAATGACTCCAACAACTTGTTATGGTAAAACTAACAGGGCGCTTTATTGTGTGTCTTCTCTCTCCAGCATCGTATCTCACTGCCTGTGGTGTTTGTTTTACACGCGCTGTTTACGCTGTTTAAAAGTATTTTTTCACAGTAAAACAGGTTTAAAAGGCACTGCATATCAACAAGACACTCAGTACTGCATCTCCAGCCCCGCCCCACCCCTTGTTCGCTGTATGATTCACATACCTTGTCATAGTTGTGCATACTGATAAATCATCTCCTGATCACTCATTTTATCACCAAACTCCTCAATAATCAATCCAAGTCATTATTTTATTACTATAACATATCAAAAAGCTCTGCAAACATCTGTGATATTCTTTGAGTGCTGGATGGGGAAGCAGCTATCTTGTTTGTTTATGGCCGTGTTATCTCTGTGGTGCCAGGGCTATGTGTATTGCTCATTGAAGATTTTGTACTGAAATTTGGCTTTCCCACAAAGTTACACAATGACATGGGAAAAGAGTTTGAAAATTGTTTGTTTGCATGGCTTGAGAAAAACTGCTGGGGTCAGAGGCTCTCACACCACACCCTACCATCCTCAGGGAAATGGTCAAGTTGAACGATTTAACCGGACGCTGCTCTAACCCTAACCCTTTTTTTTTTGGTTTCTCGCTCCTCTTATTGGTCTCACTTGGCCATTGAATGGTTTTCTCGGCTTTTTCTGGAGAAAAAACTACTAGATGCCTGTGCTTTACGTCTTTTTGATGATGTCGGACAGGGTCGGACATCGGACCAGAAAGGGAAAATTGTAATGTCAGACCTGGTCCGACATAGGACTGCAAAGGGTTAAACGCATTTCAATTGTTTATCGAAATTAGGGCTTTGTTAAGTTAACCAGGTAATGATTTGTTCACCAGTGTAAAATTATTATGGTAAATTATGTATAATGCACAGTACACTTTCAAAGATTAACTGTTCTAAGAAAATACATCCTCTTTGATATAAGAGACATCCTCTTTGATATGAGCTACTTGTGTTCTTAGATTGGCATTTTGACATTTCATAAACTGCGTTCTCCGTTTTAATTGGTTAACAGTTCTTAATTATTGCAAGACAAGCAGAGTTAATTTGAGTGTCAATAAAGCCAAAACCCACTAAAAATACATTGAATAACATTAAAAAGAAGATATATTACCAGATATAAATATGTAAAGTAATATGACTGACTTTTTTTTAACTTAGTTGAATAATTACGATGTCAAATGGGAGGACAAAATCTGACTATTTTTTTCAACTTCACAATAAAAATAATGAACTAAAAAAACGAAAATGTTTTTTATGATTTTATTGAACCAGAAACATAAGTTCCCATAAGGTCTATATTTAGATACTATGTATCTTTCATTGTGGGTTAATGGGGGCAGTGCTAACAAACTATTAGGACTATTAGGTCTAATTCTTCAAGACGTTTTTCTAAATTATTCATTTAAATAATAGTATTTTTGTAAGTTGCAGTTCATCGGCGTGCTTTTAAATTTGGAAATTCGTGTGAAGGGGTTTTATTTTAGTAAAATAATCCATTAGTAATTTAAATAACATGCTTTTCAAAACACGATATTTAAAACTAATGAGGCAGTATCTAGGAAATTGAAGACACCTATCAATGTTTCGTAAAACACATTTTAATAGCATTATTAAAACTACAGAAACAATTACATTTAGAAATAGAGTTTATATGACATTGCCTACTCTGCTTTTGCATGCCACCAAATCTCTTCACCATGCTGTAAAATAACTATGGCTCCCATGATTCCCAGCACATATCTCGTATGAAACGTCACTCTGAGAGGCATGTCCTCAGATCTTGCCTGCCAGTACAGACTCAGAATTGGTCCTGCAGCTGGCACTATTGGTTTCTTCATTTGTCAGTCTATTATAATTTTTAATCTGTTCCAATTTTAACAGCATCGGGGTGTCACTCACCAATCATGCAGTCTTTCCAGCTCCATGGTGTATTGACAACAACAGACCATCACTCAGTAGCTTGCGTGTTGCACTCATATAACAGATTTGTCTCTTATAGAAGAAGTACACTCCCCTCACATTCTTCTGTGGGCGTGTTTTCTCCTGGCTGGCTCGACCGTTTTTGTTGCACACTTGAAATTATTAAACTCACAGTGCGTTGATACAGTATTTTGTTTTATTTCTAGAACAGTAAGGAGAAACAGATGTAAATACAGTGCTCTTGTTTCTGCATGTGAATGCTATTACAATGTGGATTCTTGCATTTTGCTTTCACTTTCATCTGTGATTGTATTTTTTTTTAATAATACAAAAACAGTATTAGGAGTTACTGTATGGAGTAAAAGTTTGAGAATTGGTTCGTACATGGGTGAAGTGAAGGGTTACTGACAGAGCTGTTATGGCAGCAAAACATGAATAAAGGCACTCTGATAGTAATATTCACAACTGCAGTGCTTGACCAATCTGAACAGATGAGAAAAGATGAAAAGCAATTTAATAGCAGGGGGAAGGTTTTGAGTTTTACACAAGAGATAATTTCAAAGTAGTGCAGGGAAGTGATTCCAGTTAAACGAAGCACAAATATCGGAAAGGCTAACGATTCAGGTGTCCTGAGCTGGGGCAAATTCCACTTCAGCACAAATAGCAGAAATGTTGTTGTTGGAATTCCTGGCATTGGAATTATTTTGCAAAGCAAATACTGAAGGTGGGGGATTTGTAACTAAAGTTATACATAATCCACAATTAAAAACAGCTTCTGGCATTCCATAGCTGTCCTGGAGATATTTAGAGTAATAAAGTGAATTCTGTTCTTTTTTTACAAAAAGTTATGCCAGATCTGCAGATTGGCTTAACAATCTGATCTCCAGCCTAAGCCCTGACCACTTCAAAGGTGCACGGACAGATAAAACAAACCAGGTTCTAACATGGGCTAATTCATCAAACATATTGTAAACAGATGCACTGTAATTGGTGATGTCCAAGTTGATATCTTAGGTTTCTCCAGGAGTTTAGACCCCAGTAAGATAGCTGATGATACAGTGGAGCAAAAGTGTAGTTGCATATAGCCTGTCTGGTCGAATCTTTTTTTGCTGTTTGTAAAAGGAATTAAAAACAAACAAAGGCAAACAGGGACCCACCTCCCACTGCAGCCTATGGGACTAAGTAGATTCCTCTTCTCTAATTTTGTGAAAAAACAGCTTTGATCCCAATATATAATATTCAGTGTCTATTCACTTTGTGTTAAAATTCAGTATGTTTCAATACTGAGTTCTGTATGAACTCAATTGTCAGTGAGACTAATCTAAACCTATTTCATTAAAAAGTTATTGAGTGTGTGTTTTATTTCACAAAGATGAGCTGAAAGAATTGATACAGTATGCCTCAGATTAAAAAGACCTCTCCTTTAGCAAAAGGTGTTATTCAGTACAGGACTCAAGATATTTAATTATTATTTATAAAAAATGGGAAATTTACATATATTAAATGGATACATTTTTGTATGCATGTCACAAGTGACTAATTTAGAGTATGGGTGTGGAAGGGTGGTGGGTAGTTCACTGACACACAGGAGACACAGATGCAATCGGAAACACCGCACAGATGCCCAGTTTTATTATGGGTAGATAATCTCTCTTTTCAGCCCGCAGAGGGCGCTGTTGTCTGTGGTCTGCCTTACCAGCGATGGTACAGACAGAACCACAACTATACCAGAGGCGGTACAGAACACAGGTGCTCAAACACAAGAATAATCCAAAGGCGAAAGGAAAAAGGAAAATAAAGCACAATAAACAAAACTAAAAATAAAAGGTGCTGCGCTCGGCAGCTTTCCCCAACCGTCGCTACCCGCACTGCCCGGGTCTCCGTCCTACACTCACAGCTCCCTCAGCCTGCTATACAAATGTTTATCGGGTCTGCCCAAGGTTTTCCCCGCTACCACTATTTCTTTTTTTTTTTATTTCTCTTTTCGTTGGGATTTCCTTCCCCGCAGTTCTCGATCCTGGACCAGAGCTTCCGCACGCTCAGTACGTCTCAGAGGGCAGACCTGAGGGAACAGAGGAATGTTATTTTATAGGGCGAGCAATCCCCCCAAGACTCGCCTCTCAGCCATTCAGAGAGAAGGAAAGCCCGCACACCCACTCTCCCACCTCTCCGTGTCACTGCGATGACTGACAGGCGAATATTGACGGGCTGCTGCATTCTTCCTGCAGCACGTCGAACACATCAGAAGAGTCAGTACAGGTCTCCCCCTGTTACAATGGGGTGGTATATAATTATAATTATTGTCAGCAGGTGTGTGTTCGTTTGCTTAAATTGTTATTATTATTAAGATATTGTTTGAATTTTGGTGTGTGACATTCTGTTTTGAATATGTGTGTGTATTGGTTCTATTTTTGTTTAATTCACAAATTTAATAACTGAGCACAATCAGTCACGTACCTTTCCCAGTATCCAGACTTAAATTGCCACAGATGCATAAGATGCATAAAACCAGAACCAAAAATACAGAGAGGAGTCGAGTCGAGTTGGGCAGGAACGAGAATGAGAATGAGAATCGCTTGAAAAACAAGGGAAGTAGCATGTTTTTGTCATTGTTAGACAACAAATACTAAACTTTTGGCAAACTTTAGTAAACTAAGGACTAGTATTGATATTGTTTCACGGAATCAGAAACGTATCATTGCTGTAATAAATTAAAAAATTGCTTATAAAATCTACTAAATATATTGTGAGTACTGCAGAAGTAATTAGAAGATAGATGATATCTGGGGAAACAGCAAAGATGTTACAAAAAGGATTACAATGCTACAGAGGCTTAGGTTCAGGTCTGATGCATTAAGAACTAGGGATGCACCGAATCCAAGTTTTTGGGATACGGCCGAATACCGAATCTCAAAAGATCTCAAAAGATTCAGCCAAATACTGAACCGAATACTGAATCCTACAAAAATTGTCAAGAAAACTGAAGGAAACTGTTGATTAAAAAACAGACTGGCAGCTACTAACAAGGGACGTGCACAATCTATAGTTTTGAGCCTTTTAGTTAATAGTATTTTTATTACCGAATGGAAATATATCCCTGAAAAAGATTTTAGTTTGAAACTTACACAATTTACTGCTAGCCAGTGCTTTATTTGTAAAGAAAGAGGTGCCGGGGCGCAAGCAATGACAATAATAGTTACTGTCCTGAAAAACCGCACATTCAAAATCATAACACATTTATTTGAAAGAGTATTGTACGTACTAGTGTTAGATGTTTACATTCATGTATTCTACATCATATGCAAAGTAGTAGTACGTGCAGAAAAATGAATTAACCCTTTGCGGTCCATTTATTAGTTCTGCGTCAGGCTCGCCAGGTCTAATTAATTTTTACACGCGCATTTAATTTTAGACGCGCTGTTTAAAAGTATTTTTTTTCACAGTCAAACGGGTTTAAATGGCCCTGCAGATCAACAAAGCACTCACTAGGCATCTCCAGCCCGCCCCACCCTTTCGTTTGCTATCGCTTTCACATATGCTACCAAATAAAAAATAATAATAATAATAGTCGTACATACCGATCAATCGTCTCCTGATGACTCGTTTTATCACCAAACTCCTCAATAATGCAATCCAAGTCATTATTTTATTGCTATAACATCTCAAAAAGCTCTGCAAATGTCCGTGATAGTCTCTGTGCGCTGATACTGTACTCCCAGCTTGTTTCCATCACGACCGCCCCATCTGAAGAAGGGGCTACTATGACTATTCATGAGATCGCCTTTTTTTTTTTTTTTTTTTAATCAGCTTGTCTCGGCTCCTTCGTTCCCACTCGGCCATTGAATGGTTTTCTCGGCTTTTCCGTTGAAAACCGACTTTTTGCGTTTTTGCGTTTTTAAAATGTCGTCGGACAGGGTCCGACAAAGGACCTGGTGGGAATAATTGCAATGTCGGACCCAGTCCGACAATGGACCGCAAAGGGTTAAAGGCAACCGCAGGACAAATAATAAATAAATAAATAAAATAAATCCTGTATACATGTTTTGTTATGGTTTTGCATTTAAATTTCATTAAAAAGTTGTCGTTGTTTGTTGAAATTAATGCTCAGCTTTCATATTTTGTTGTGTACTACTCATTTAATCAAACCAAGTAGTGTAAGAAGTTGCTTGTATCGTTCGTGACATTTTTCAAATCAAGTAACCTTATCTGTGTATAAAAAATGACAATAGAGTTGCAGCTAGTGTCATCTTACAATGGCACGCAAGCTGAAATCGTAAAATAATATAAAGTAGACTAAACGTGGCAACGGACAGTCGCTCTTTAGCATGGACGCAAAAAGTTGCAGACTTGATACAACTGTGTTGAGAATTTAAAAACAAAGCATGTTATGAGATTTTAACTAGAGGTACCAGGAATATGACTGTGCACGCCCAGAGGATCTGAAGCTGTGCCCCAGCACACATTAAGCACTGCCGCTAGCCCCCTCCCCCCACAACAGAAATGTCAAAATACAGAACTATTTACTTTACCTTCACAAGAAAGGAGAGCTGCATCCTTGCCATAACCCTCTATTTTCAACCTGTGTCAACTGATCTGGTGGGGGTGTATGTTTACATTCAACAGCTGCGTGATGTATTTGAGAGCTGCGACACAGTTCATCAAACGTGTTCTTTTTCTTGAATACCTGTTATTTGCGTCTTATTTAAAGAAGAACTGCACATTGGAGGGATGTTTTAAAATGGATATGTGTTGGGCGGATGCTCGATGAGATTCTGGGATCAATAAGCTACTAACGAACCAAACAAGCAAGATGGGCCGAATGGCCATTTCTCGTTTGTAAACTTTCTTATGTTCTTAATAGGGATGCACCGAATCCAGGATTCAGTTTGGATTCGGCCTGAATACCTACTTTTTGAGCAGCATTCGGATTCGGCCCGAATCCAAAACCGAATCCTGGATTCGGTTCATCCCTATTAAGAACATAAGAAAGCTTACAAACAAGAGGAGGCCATTTGGTCCGTTAGTAGCTTATTGATCCCAGAATCTCATCGAGCAGCTTCTTGAAAGATCCCAGGGTGTCAGCAACAACATTACTGGGGAGTTGGTTCCAGACTCCCAAAATTCTCTGTGTAAAAAGGTGCCTCCTATTTTCTGTTCTGAATGCCCCTTTATCTAATCTCCATCTTTGACCCCTGGTCCTTGTTTCTTTTTTCAGGTCGAAAAAGTCCCTTGGGCCGACATTGTCAATACCTTTTAGAATTTTGAATGCTTGAATCAGATTGCCGCGTAGTCGTCTTTGTTCAAGACTCAGTAGATTCATTTCTTTTAGCCTGTCTGCATACAACATGCCTTTTAAACCCGGGATAATTCTGGTCACTCTTCTTTGCACTCTTTCTAGAGCAGCAATATCCTTTTTGTAGTGAGGTGACCAGAACTGAACACAATATTCTAGATGAGGTCTTACTAATGCATTGTAAAGTTTTAACATTACTTCCCTTGATTTAAATTCAACACTTTTCACTACAAATCCGAGCATTTTGTTGGCCTTTTTTATAGCTTCCCCACATTGTCCAGATGAAGACATTTCTGAGTCAACATAAACTCCTAGGTCTTTTTCATAGGCTCCTTCTTCAATTTCAGTATCTCCCATATGGTATTTATAATGCACATTTCTATTGCCTGCATGCAGTACCTTACACTTTTCTGTATTAAATGTCATTTACCATGTGCCTGCCCAGTTCTGAATGCGGGCTAGATCATTTTGAATGACCTTTGCTGCTTCAACGGTGTTTGCCACTCCTTCTATTTTTGTGTCGTCTGCAAATTTAACAAGTTTGCTTACTATACCAGAATCTAAGTACATTAATGTAGATTAGGAAGAGCAGAGGACCTAATACTGATCCCTGTGGTACACCACTGGTTACATAGCTCCATTTTGAGGCTTATTCTCTAATCAGTACTTTCTGTTTTATACTTGTTAACCACTCCCTAATCCATGTGCATGCATTTCCTTGAATCCCTACTGCGTTCAGTTTGACAATTATTCTTTTATGCGGGACTTTGTCAAAAGTTTTCTGGAAATCTAAATAAACTATGTCATATTATTATTATTTATTTGTTAGCAGACGGCCTTACCTAGGGCAGTTTATACAAAAAAATACATATCAAGAATTACAGTACAATTAAGAGCAAGATACAAATAAAGGGGGGAAAAGAGAAACCATTAGTTAGTTATTAAATACAACTGTCACGAGTCCTCACGTGACACACATCTTTTTAATATTTATTATTTTCAAATAAAAACAACATCATTCCTTTAAACCAACTTTGGGACATGTTTATTTTCCTTTCCCTGCAAAACATGTGCTTCTTTTTTTTTAGTTTTCCCTTTTCGCATGATATTTCCAGCAGCACTCCACGTATAGAGGAAATGTTGAAAAATATGCCATAGTGACAGGTATGATGTTTACGACACCTGTGTGCAAAATTTACATTTTGCACCAATTGTGTGTTAACAGGCCAAAAAACAGCCTTTTAGATTGGAAGAAAAATGCTCAGTTGTTTTATGAATGCAAGTATTAAGAATTAAATGTTTTATATATGAACTGGCTATGAGATTAAGTAATAATTTGCTTTCTATATTTGGAATTTGTACAGCTTTGCAGATCAGTTATTTTAATATAATACTATTGTTTATGAACATAGTACATAGTACTGAATCATTTTTCTATAATTTTTTTTTTTAAATAAAGAATGCTAACTTGGAACAGACCTAAAACAACATTTGGCCCTCAGTTAAATTACATCATTGTCTGCTGGCACACTGATGTATGTTTTTTCATGACATAAAAGAAAGTCATACTGCCACCAACATGGACAATGGTACTTAAAATGAATGAAATTATGGTTTTGCCTTTTCTATTTAGAAAAAAGTTATGCTCCATACTTTGAACTGATTTTCAAAGTATTCATATTCATTAAAGGGTATTTTCAGAGAACAATATTTTAAAGAAATGTATATATTCTATCACCCCTGGCAACAAACAAACACCAAAAACATAAAAACAAGCAAAAGCAAATTCAAACATTAAAGTGTATGCAATACAACCCAAAGCAGATGCAAAAAAAAAATGACTTGAGTGACAGGGACAGTTAATTTAAAATAGATATATTTTCATAAGGAAATTTAATTTATGTTTGTGGTGATTCAGAGTTCATCTGAGTTCAGTATTGACTTGTTCTGTATTCATCTTTATTTTTAACTCCTGTGCTCTCCTCTGATGCAGCATCCAGCCAAAATTAAAGTTGGAATCTTTACCTGAGTCAGGTACACGGGGAAAAGATTATTTGTTGCAAAAACACAAAGCAAGAATAAGGTTGCAGTTTGTGTAATTTGCAAGGCTTAAAATTAATCTAAAGACATATTTTTTCTGAAGTTTACCTTATTCACATGTGAAAATATAAGTCAGAACCATGACATTGTTTGCGTTAGAGATAAGAGATTATGAAATATGTTAACTAGAAATAAACACTGTACTTTAAGCAATTCTCTAACATAAAGCAAATACAGTAATCTGTCACATATCCGACTGCGCTGGGACCAGAGTAAGGGCGGATATGTAAAAAGTCGTATGAATGAATCCTGTTGTAAATACCATTATACACAGCTGTAACAATTACTATAGTTACACAATTATTCTTTTGAGATTCAGCTTTTATTAGGGAGCTCCCCTAAATCCCTTGTTAGAAAGACACGGTATTAATGCTTGTAACAGGCAGGAGATTGAGACAGAGGTTGAAGTTCATACGTCCCACAGGCAAACAGGATTTATTTACCTATCAACACACCTAACAGCTCACGTGACACTACCAGCAATGGTTGTGCACGGAGCACATACAACACAATGTACGAAAACTTTGGTGGGATCTACAATCTCTGAACTCATTTTCTCTGTTCAATAATAAACTAACGTTGCTGAAGAGGTTGATCATGGTGGATAAATGGATAGGGCAGACATGTGATAGGCAGATACGTGACGGATTACTGTATATGCTAATGAGGTCATCGTTGATATTAGGTAATCCTAAAGAGTAATTGTGGTTTACTTTGGACAATAGTGTGTCAGCTACTTAGGAATGTCGTGCATCTGAAATAATTTTACTACCTCATGACAAGAACATTTTTAGTTGTCCATCTTAACATTATATTGCCATACATTTTTCTCCACAGTCCCGAAGTGGACAATATTCGATAAGATCTTCCTGGTTCGGGACTTGGTGCATTATAGCAGGAGGACTGATCGTCGTTGCCTTTCTGTCTCTTATAAAATACCTCTCTATTCCTTTCATGCCACCAACTGAATGGGAGCTACACCTGTGTTTTCACAGAGATGTAAAAGTTTTGTGGCTGTCGTACAAGTTTTACAAGCAATGAATCCAGTCACATGTTCATTATTTTCATTCGCTATAATTCCAAAAGAATTCCATACTTCTGATTTACCTCTAGTATTCACAACATAATATAAACCCTGCACTATCTTTTGTTTCACCTCGTCCACAGACATTTTGAATATCACCAAGATGTGCTAAAAGGATCTTGCAACGTATCAAACAAGCGGCAATACAAACTGAGCACACTGCTTAGTCAGCCGACTCCTCCTAATAAGCCTCCTGCTATAATACCGGTACATTTACCTTCTAATATGTTTTTTGGGAAAGGGTTACAGATGAGTACGCTGAAAGGACAGAAAACATTTTTGGTGATTCAATTTCAGGCCCGAGCCTGACCCGAAAATGATTGTTTTCCCGCACCTGAACTGCAAACTGCGACCCGATGCAGGACTCACGATTTTCTACTGAGTCTCAAGTCTCTGGGATCTGTCAACGATCTCCAGGTAACTGAGCTTATTGTCACACACCATAATTAAATACCAGTCCCCATATTTCACTTACGGCCGGAGGGTTCCAATTCAATAAAAACTCCATCCCTGCTAGCGCTATAATTGGCTGCTTCAAGCTTTTATAAAAAAAAATTAAAAAAAATAAATCAAGAGCTATAGGTGGAATCACTCCAGTTCATAATCATAACATCAATCATTTTCTTTTAATGGACACTTTAAACAACCAATGATAGCAGGGATCTCGATTTAGCTGTCCATTCAGAGAAGAGGGATGTAGTTATGGGGAGTGGCATTGTGGAAGCTCGCTTCCCAAGCATGGATGAGGGGAGGTGTTGATGTTTGAGAGCCATTACATTTAAATGTGAGTTTAAAAAAATACATTTACTTAAGCATTTTACTTATTTTTTTCCCACTTATATCCTTCTATAAATACTGTTTTGCCATATATATATATATATATATATATAAATTAGGGATGCACCGAATCCAGGATTCGGTTTTTGATTCGGCCCAAATGCCTACTTTTTGAGTATTGAACATAACTGTTTTATTTAATAACAAGAACACGTTTGATGGACTCTGTCGCAGCTCTCAACTCCCTAAATTACTGGTGGTGCACACACTAAACACGTCACACAGCTGCTGAATGCAAACAGACCCCCGTATGCAACAGCACATTCACATCACACTTTTCATGGAGTAAAGTTATGCAGTAAGCCTGTAATATATAGTAACAGCAAACTGTTGTAGACTTTTGTACTTTGTTGTTTTGTCTGAGACGTGTTCTAGAGATCATACTGAAATTTAAAAAAAAATCAGTGCAGAGAAATATATATTTTTTATAACTTTACAACTGTCAGATGTGCAAGACGTTGTTGAACAATATGCTTTAGTAAATTAAATTATGTTACTGTAATGTGCCAATACAAGTTAAACCATTTGGGAAGTGCTGTGTTTTATTAAAATATTTTTAAAACTATTTCGTAGTCTATTTGATATGTGTTACACACGGTGCATTTAAATCAACGGTTTATTTCGCAGGGAGATTCAGGTCATTCATCACGGTAATTTATTTCCTCATAGCTTTCAGATCAGGTGACACAGGTTGAAACGTCATTAAAGAAAATAGTGGGTTATGGCAAAGATGCATCTCTCCTTTCTTGTACACGTAAAGTAAACGCTTCTGTATTTTGACATTTCTGTCTAAATTGTGTAAATTTCAAACTGAAATCTTATTCAGGGATATATTTCCATTTGGTAATAACAATACTATTAACTAAAAGCCTCAAAACTATAAATTGTGCACGTCCCTTGTAAGTAGCTGCCAGTCTGTTTTTCATTCAAGTTTCCTTGACAGTTTTTGTAGATTCGGTATTCGGTTTGGTATTCGGACGAATCTTTTGAGATGGAGTCGGTATTCGGCCGAACACCAATCCTAGAGAAGACACGTAATTTGAGATTTTATCCACAAAAAAAAATCTAATCGATTTTTGGAATCAGTTTTCATACAACTTAAACATACAAATATATTTTAAATGTGTAAAAAACACTTTTTTACACACCAAATGTAGCTTCTTTATTTACCTGGCGGCCATCTTTGATTTATTGTTATGCCTCTGCCGACTTTGAGATTTCATAATTTAAATTGGCAATATATTTTACTAAATGAATAACACATTTTAAGAAAGAATGTTACTCTAAGCTAAACGACTGCTTTAAATTGGAGGATCCATGTTTTATGTGTACAAGCCAGCCTCCTGAAAACTGCACATCTCACTATGGACAGAAGGTGGTAAGGGCATGGTAACGACACAGCTGATCTGTCACAGCAAAACTGCGCTGTTGCCATTGTCTCAGAGAGCAGAGAATGAGTTAAACTTCAACGAACCTGAACGTGCGTCACTTAATCCAGCCCACATATCTTCCAATCCCCATCTGATAGGATAATAATTCAAAGAGGTATGTCTTCCAAACACATAGCATTAGCCAATTATGTAATTTTAAGTTAGGAATTTGTTTTTGTTTTCAAAATACCGGCCCAAAAAATGTAATCTCTGCTTCAGCATACCAGAAGAAATTGTATTTTTGCCACTTCTTTTTACAAGACTAAGGGCCTCATTCATTAAACTGTGATAAATGACCAGAATTACCACATGGCAGGGGGAAGCCACACTGCGCACAAAAATGAAGCAGTGGTCGCTTTATTCACTAAGCTAATTATAGGCACAAATAAAGCAAGTTAAATGATTAATTTACAAGTTGTCACATTGTGCAGAATTATTAGGTTTACACACATTTTATTATAGTATATAAGGGCACTTGAAAGAAAAGGTAAGTATGGTTCTGAGTTTGTCACAATGACCATAGGAGGGGGGGGTTGGGTCTTGCTTGCCCCAAAGACTCACAGCGTCCTGCAAGACAGTCAAAGCAGAGAAAGTAATTGTTAATGGAATATTTATGTTTAATAAATATTTGTTTGTTCAACTTGACCTCACTGATTTATTTTGTAATATTAATCAAAAGTTAACGAAGCACTTGCTCAGTCAATTAAAACTTCACTATTTACATTTCAAAAAGTGTTTGGCGAAACGTCACTATTTTAATGTTAAAAAAGTGACGTTGTTTGATTGCTTGTATTTATGACTGCACCTCAACACTCACTCTATATACATTCATTTTCAATTTTCTTTTGTATATATTGAAGCTATTTTAAGCATAGCCTACTTAAATATCACACATACATGGTGACTATATAAATATATTAACATAGCCTAATTGTTGCATATGACAAGAAGTCAACCAGCTCCATATACACCTACATCATAATCTTCATATATCCTAGCCCTGAATAAGGGCATCTGCTAATAAATAAATACATAAATAAATAACTAATAATAATAATAATAATAATAATAATAATAATAATAATAATAATAATAATGTGGGGAGAATGTGTCTCTGGGATAATAGATATAATTATTATCTATTAATTATAAATCCTGGTGCATTTCAACAGGGCATTCAGTAAAACGTGGATTTTGATATCCCACCTATTGCTGACACAGTTGTCTGAAACGACCCAGATGCTAAATAATGTAGTTTGCACAGCAATTTCACTAGACCTGACACTGCATGACTGCTATCTGTAAGTGGCTCTAGATCAGATTTGATCACCTCATATAAGGCTAGTATGATCTCTGTGCTCAATTTGTATCTAGTAATTACCTTCTCACACAGCCCTAGCAACGGCTGCCTGTTCCGAAATACTCTCTCCCTGACTCTTCTTGCTCTCCTGACTCTCTCATTTGCATTCTTCTCCTGGTTCTGTGACACCGCCTGGTTTCAATAAGCAGTACATTTAACACACGCTGAAGCACCTAGTAAAGTTAGCGCCCTTAAGTGAATATGGTTTGCATATCAAATACCTCCCTCACAGTATTTTGTGATGTATTTGCATACATTTCCACCCATTAACATTATTTATTATTTTTAAATGACTCGAACACTGTACTTTTTCCACGCGTTAGGTTGCCTGCCACTGGTTAGTGAATACAGCAGGTGTATAAAGCATGCAGTAAAGGGACTTACTGCGTGCAAAACACATTATCGCTGTTTAGTGAATGAGGCCCTAAGACTTTTTATTAGGTGAGAAAATACACAAGAGGGATTACAATGGACATGCAGTTCATTTGTTCCATGTATCTTTTTACAACTAATGGCTCCCCCAGGATCTGCTCTTGTAAAGCTGCTAAACCTGATTGTCTTAAAAAGAAGCTGAGATGTTGAAACTCAATTTTTTAGTCCTTAAGCAAACCAGAGTTTTGTAGAGGCAAGGTTCCCATAAACCACCCACAAAAAGATATGAAAGCTTGAAATTCCAAAATGACATGTTACACTTCAGACTTCAAAGAAAACATATAATCCACCCAGAGAGCATGATTAAATCCCACACCATCTTGTTTGTTTATTTTTACTCCTGATGTGTTTACCTTGGGTGTCAGTTGGATAATCCCTAAAATATCTTTTTATTGTTGGGTCTTTGGAGTGTGGAATGAAACAAATTATTTTCCACAAAGCCACCACTTAAGGGACCAAGAACACCTTTCGTAGAAAGGAATGTGAAAGCAGACATTATATGACATTAACTCAAATGGTAACTGCCAGAGATTGGGCAGTTACTAAAAGTGAGCCCAACCTAAAAAATCAGTAAAATTAACTTATTTGCTATTTTTTTTTATCATACTTACTTTTATTAGCTCATTCTTGTTAAGCATTATATTAATTTTGCTATACTTTTTAGAAGGCTGTAATGGTTCTGTGTTTGGGGTACTTATATATATATATTTTTTTTGAAATACTAAGGAGATTCCTTTTTAATGAGGCAATCACTTTCGTTAATAATCCAGAAATGAGACAGCCTCATCCTTCAGATTATCAATTGCAGTACTCTTAATCTGGCCTGTTTTATCAACCAGTTTGTATACTGCCATAAATACTTTGGATATACATCAAGTTTGACATACACAACATGTATGAAAAAGCTACATTCCTCCATAAAACTCCACTCCTACCACAGCCACTGATATACCACTCCATACAAGTTAAACTCTGGCATCAATGATAAACATTACACTGAATTCAAGTTTCTTTGTAATGAGTTTCAAGATTAATTAGGGTATTGAATAATGTACTTCTAGCTATTAAGCTTTTCTCAGCCATCAAAAGCTGTCAGCACATTGCTTAATATCACAGTCTGAATAGGAGTTTTTTTATCTTTCATTTTATCAACTCACCTCATATCAGGATGTTCTTTATTTAATATTGCCTTACCCACTTTGTTGGCCAGATTTCTTGTCTCATTTTTGATAATTATGTGTTCAGTCACCCCCGATTTGAGTGATTCGACGTAACTTGCAGTCTGCATTTCTATTACAAACCATTAAGAACAGGATGCAATTGGTCGATTACTTCTAGCTATCAATTACATACTGAATTGTCACATAAAAATGATGTTTCTTCAAGGTTTTGCTTGGCATGTACACTAGCTTTCACACCCTTCAAAAAAAAAACAATGGGTGTGTCTGTGAAAGAAAGCAATCATTGAAAATACATTATGTACATCAGTGGTGCAGGGTGGTCTTAATGGCTGCTAATATATTACTGTACAATTATCATTGAATTCCAATACAACTTTCTTATTTTTTTAAACACAATTTTAAAAGGTTACACCTGGTTTATTTGAGGTAGATAGTATAGTTTATAGCCCTTCCAAACAAAGTAACTGACACCATGATAATCCTCTATAATAATAATAATAATAATAATAATAATAATAATAATAATAATAATAACAGCAATAAAATACTGTATCCACACTGGACTATTTCTAAAATATCCTCACAAGCTGGCTTTTCTTACATCCTGTGGATGACTAGTCGCCCATCTTCCACCTTCCAACCATAGCCAGCAGGTGGTGGAGCTTCACGGGGCGGAGCTATGCCACCTGGTAGTGTTTATTGACAGAGTTAGTGAACATATACACAAGGAGAGAGGGGCTCCGCCTCTTCAAGGCCCAACATTTACTTGATCGATAGACACGATAAACAGGAGGGGGGCCACCGTCTTTGAGGTGACCCGACATACGAGAGGGGCACCGTCTCGAGGTTACCGACATACGAAGAGGCTCATGAACCGGAAAGAAAACATAAAGTTAGTATCTGTTAAAACATGTAATGCGTGGTGTTCCGCCTCTTCAAAGCCCAACATAATAGAAGGGGGTTCCGTGGCTGAGGAGACCCGACAAACAGGAGAGGGCCACCGTCTTTGAGGAGACCCGACAAACATGAGGATGCCACCGCTTGGGGACCCTCGCATAGAGGCATCAGACCTGAAAGAAGAATCCCAAAGAAGAATCCCAAAAGAAACATACATGCAGATGGAAAGGTTTGGCGGGGGTCCCCTCTGACTCATGGAGAACCCTCCTCTATGAGGTAAATGAAGCGGAGCTTAACAAAGGGTTGGAGAAAGTGGAATCACTAACCCCAGAGGAGACCGATGCAAAGGCGGTTGAGATGCTAGAGGAGGAGGAGGGAGGAGGAGGAAACGAAAAAACATAAGACAGCTAGGTAGAGGTGACTAATGTTTAAATAAGGTAGATTTAATTGATGACAGCAGATGATAGGTTGTTGGTGCCTAGCTCCTCCCCCTGAACCCCACCTATGGGTTAACATTTCACGGGGCGGAGCTATGCCACCTGGTAGTGTTTATTGACAGAGTTAGTGAACATATACACAAGGAGAGAGGGGCTCCGCCTCTTCAAGGCCCAACATTTACTTGATCGATAGACACGATAAACAGGAGGGGGCCACCGTCTTTGAGGTGACCCGACATACGAGAGGGCACCGTCTCGAGGTTACCCGACATACTGAAGAGGCTCGCGAACGGAAAGAAAACATAAAGTTAGTATCTGTTAAAACATGTAATGCGTGGTGTTCCGCCTCTTGAAGCCCAACATAATAGAAGGGGGTTCCGTGGCTGAGGAGACCCGACAAACAGGAGAGGGGCCACCGTCTTTGAGGAGACCCGACAAACATGAGGGATGCCACCGCTTGGGGACCCTCACATAGAGGCATCAGACCTGAAAGAAGAATCCCAAAGAAGAATCCCAAAAGAAACATACATGCAGATGGAAGGGTTTGGCGGGGTCCCCTCTGACTCATGGAGAACCCTCCTCTATGAGGTAAATGAAGCGGAGCTTAACAAAGGGTTGGAGAAAGTGGAATCACTAACCCCCCAGAGGAGACCGATGCAAAGGCGGTTGAGATGCTAGAGGAGGAGGAGGGAGGAGGAGGAAACGAAAAAACATAAGACAGCTAGGTAGAGGTGACTAATGTTTAAATAAGGTAGATTTAATTGATGACAGCAGATGATAGGTTGTTGGTGCCTAGCTCCTCCCCCTGAACCCCACCTATAGGTTAACATTTCACGGGGCGGAGCTATGCCACCTGGTAGTGTTTATTGACAGAGTTAGTGAACATATACACAAGGAGAGAGGGGCTCCGCCTCTTCAAGGCCCAACCTTTACTTGATCGATAGACACGATAAACAGGAGGGGGGCCACCGTCTTTGAGGTGACCCGACATACGAGAGGGCACCGTCTCCGAGGTTACCCGACATACTGAAGAGGCTCATGAACCGGAAAGAAAACATAAAGTTAGTATCTGTTAAAACATGTAATGCGTGGTGTTCCGCCTCTTGAAGCCCAACATAATAGAAGGGGGTTCCGTGGCTGAGGAGACCCGACAAACAGGAGAGGGGCCACCGTCTTTGAGGAGACCCGACAAACATGAGGGATGCCACCGCTTGGGGACCCTCGCATAGAGGCATCAGACCTGAAAGAAGAATCCCAAAGAAGAATCCCAAAAGAAACATACATGCAGATGGAAGGGTTTGGCCGGGGTCCCCTCTGACTCATGGAGAACCCTCCTCTATGAGGTAAATGAAGCGGAGCTTAACAAAGGGTTGGAGAAAGTGGAATCACTAACCCCCAAAAGATGGACCCCGGCTCCCGCTGGCCTAGCGTGAAGAAGAAAAAGAGAGAACCGCCAATGCATAAGAAAAGAGAAAAGAGAAAACATTTAGACGAAAGAAAACAAACACTTAACGTGACCAAGGGGTTAGTAGACTGTACCCTAATGACTATGTGAAGACCCTCTGCACAGTGGAAAGAAAAAACCCCTTTCTTTTAATTTAATTTCTTAGGGGAAATCTTTGGAGGCCCAGGCAGAAAGGTCGTCCCCACTCGGACATACTAGCAATGGACTGATGTGCGGAGGATATTTCAGATGATGAAGAACGAATATAAGTTTCAACTGCTGATGAAGTCCAGCGCCCCATATTTTTAATTAAATGCTGGTTAATGTTGGCTTTTGCAGCTGAAGTAGCTGCCCCTATTCTAAATGAATGAGGAGTGTAGAATTGCGAAGGAAGACCTGCTCTGGACACCACGGTGGAAAGGTGTGTTGAAAACCAATGCCTTGATACAATGGACCGGCTTGAATTGATAAACAAAGGGTCGGAGGATGAAATGGCCTTGCGTTCTGCAATGTACTTCAACATGGAAGTGAAGGGACACAGAGGAGAGTTGATCTTAGAAAGCTGAATACATTGTCCTTGCCGCAGTTGATCTGTTTTTGAAATGCTGAAGAAATAAGATGAAATGAGAATCTGGGATGAGCTTGAGGTCACTGCAGCGGATACCGAGGGTAGGAAAGCTGGCAATGGAAGGAACTGTATATTCAGAACATCTCAAAAACCCAAAAATGCAGATAGACATATGACTTCCATAGTTAAATCATCAAATGGAGAAAAACAGCCATGGCGGAGAATTGAAATCAAGTTACTGAGAATGTCTATTGAAATAGGCAGGCGAGCAGAAGAAGGAGCCGGAGAGCACTTGGAAATTCCTCGTAAAGAAGACGAACCTCTGGAATTGATAATAGAGTTGGGGAATTGATGGACATCAAGCGAAATTGATGCTGAATTCCTGACAAATATAGTCTGATTGTAGCTGGTGCCAGATGTAGAGAGTCCTTTGCATGCACTATGAACGCCATGATCCAGTCCTGGTTGAATGGAGTAGGATTAATCCTGCTTTGTAAACAGAAAGTTACATAACATGCCCAACCTGTAGAGTACGAGGATCTGGTAGATGGGGCAAGTGCTGATGCCATGTAATCTTGAGCTGAAATAAGAAGTTTATTAATAGTTGGATTTAGTTGAAAATCAGCTGATTGAACTGTGGCGTTGCTGCTGGATATTGCAGAGCTGCAATATTAAAAATGCCCGGTAGGTGGCGAGCTTGTATTAGGAAATTATTAGAGACTGAAATCCATACTAGCCGACGCAGCAATTGCATGATAAGAGGGGAAGGGGAACGACCTTTATTTATAATATGCACTGTGGTTGAATTATCACAGTAAAATAGTATTGATTTCTTAGACCAGAGATGACCCCATAGCTGGGCAGCTGCTACTATTGGGTATATCTCTAGCAGAGCTGTGGATTTTAGATGAGGAGATATGTTCTCGATTTCCTCAGGCCATGTACTTCAAAACCATTGATTGTTAAATAGACCTCCGAATCCCAGAGATGAGGCATCAGTAAATAAAGCCATATCGTGTGGAGCTGACATGAAATCATCATAAAACATAGAGAGACCGTTCCAGTGCTGAATAAGCGCAGACCACATTTTAATGTCTTTCCTAGCTTCTGAAGAGATATTTATATAGGAGTTCAGATTTTTGCTGTTGATGCCAGCGCTAGCAGTCTAGATATAAACGTCCTCCCCTGTGGAATGATACGTATTCGAAGTTAAAGTAACCCAGCAATGAAAGCAGTGCTCGTTTTTAATTGTTTTACTGATCTGAAATTCCTGAATGAGATAACGAATATGTTTAAGTTTAGACTCAGGCAGGCTGGCTTCAAACTTTTCTGTATCTAGAATGATTCCAAGGAATTCCAAAGAATGAAGGGGACCGATTGATTTCTCTTCTGAAAGCGGAACGCCAACTTCAGAAAATAAGCTTTTAAGATTGGAAATCGCTTCTGCTGGTGCATCTGAAGGAGGAGAAATTACTAAAAATCGTCCAGCAAGTGGAGCAAGAATGGGACATGATAGACATTAAGAAGAATCCAGCATAATGCTTCCGACAGGGTATCAAATATCTTTGGGCTACTGCGGCGGCCGAAAGTCAATTGGGTGGCAAAATAAAACTTTCCTTCCCAGCATATACCAAACAGGTGACGGAGAGAAGGATGGATTGGCATTACTTTAAATGCGTCTGATATATCTGCTTTTGCTAACCAGGAACCACGACCTGCTAATTTAATTGAATGTATTGCATCTGCAATAGTGATGTAATGCAGGGAAAATTGATCTTGGGGAATTAATGAGTTAATGCTGCTGGTGCTTGACCCCGTGGTGCTGATAAATCAATAATGAGACGCTTTTTTCCTGACATTTTCCTCGTGGCAATGCCGATAGGATTAATTCTATATATTGGAAAAGGAGGAGCTAGAAATGGACCGACTATAAATCCTTTTTAATTTCTTTCTCGATGAGAGACTGCACTGATTGTGGATCTTGAGTCGCTGAATAAAGATTTTGCTTTTGAACGAGGAAGAAGGAATTTGAGTAAGACCGGTTGAAAAACCATTTTTAATCCGTCTATCAGGTAATTAAGTTACTGTCGGGATGATTCTGTAATTTACTTGATAACGCCGGGATGTTTATAGGAGTAAAGACTGAGCAACGGGAAAGTCACTTGCGGTTTAAAGGGCAGATTGAATTAGAGTGAGCGTCTCCGCAATTGCTGCACATGTGGATAAAATTGCATTGCCTATTCGAACAGAAGCCAGTATTGAAATTGTTGCAGATTTGTCTTCCTCCTGAAAATCTAATACTGCGCCGTATTTGTCTTTCCTTGTAGACTGATCGAGGGAGCTGAAGAATGTATAGGATTAGGTACTGAAGATCTGTATGAATTAGCGGCGAAACCGGGTGCTTTAGAAGTTGATGCAATTGCGGCTTTAGGGCAGAGGGATGTTGTGTGAGCTGTTGAAGCGCAGATCCCACATCGTTAGCTCTTAGACCACCAAAAATTCTATTAAATAGATCTGTGTCCGGTTTAGCCCAATTGATGATGTGATTATCTGCTGCCAATATCGCTGCTGCTTTTGCGGAGAATGATTTATGATACTCAAAAAACATAGTCCCCCCGTATCTGACAGACAGCTCCACGATATAGTATTCGTAGGAGTCCAATTCAGCTCTGCGGTTAGGATAAACCGAGCATAGCACATCTCTGAATATGGAGAACGCAAGGACAAAGTCCCCTAATGTAAGATTTTTAATCAGTCTGGGATCTCTGGATTTTAGAGTTACTGCCAAATCTCCACAATCCACTACTCTGTGATCCAAGAATTCCGAAGTCGTCATTAATAGTGAAACAAGATTAATGTCCTTACCTTCGAGAATGTTACGTCTGATTCGTGGAGATATAGTGTGACGTCTAGCTGCAGTTGGAGAGGAAGATCCGTATGTAGATGCAGTAGCGAGGTTGAATTTTGGAGGATCTGCTTCGCTGGCTGAAATTGGGGCTGGACCAGAAGAAGCTGTAAGCGGCGCTGCAGTGTTTGATGCTGGAATTAATGACAGCGCTGAAGATTGTTTTCCCTGTTCCATAATAGACACCCTTTTATTTAGATCCGACAGTTGAGAACTGACCGAAGATAGAGTATCGGAAAATGGCTGCATAAATGATTTTATCTCTTTAAATATTTGCGAATGTTGGATTTCCATGGCTGGCTGCTGGTTAGCGGTGCTAGTTGTGGGGGTGGTTAGATCCGAATAGACTGCCTGCTGTCTGTTTTAGGATGCTGAATGGCTGGCGCGGCTGATTATGTTTTTCGGAGGAAAAACTGGTTCTGCTGATACTGAATTGCAATAGAGAATGAAAAGAGACTCTCTATCACTCCCTGCCGGAATCGCATTACCGTTTTAAGGAGGGTTTTATCAATTTATTCATGGGCCAGTCCTTCCAAAACAATCGATCCGAGGGGCGTCCTGAGGCCGAAGTCGCTTGGATCGGCGCAGATTCGATGTTTGGGTGGCAGGAGCGGTAGGCAATACTTGAACTGGAACCTGATCGGGAGCCTGATCAGATGTAACTGAAATGCCAGAAGGGGAGAAAAAACGGAGACTGGATGGGCCCTGGATTGAAGCTGGAGAAGAATGATCTGGTAATGATAGAAAATCCTAGGAATCCTCTGAATCCGATGACAACTGCTGTAAGTACTCCATTATTGAGGTATACAAAAGTTGATGGGTCTTGAAATCGCTTAGGTTTATGCCAAAACGAAAAAACATAAGACAGCTAGGTAGAGGTGACTAATGTTTAAATAAGGTAGATTTAATTGATGACAGCAGATGATAGGTTGTTGGTGCCTAGCTCCTCCCCCTGAACCCCACCTATAGGTTAACATTTTAATGTGTGGAAGAAGGCTACAGCGGTAAATTGCTGCCTGATAGTTTGCACACTTCAGGTGTAACAGTAATGAATCCTTGTTTGGGAGCAGTGCAGTAACATTCTTAAAGCACTGACAAAATATATTGTACTTAGCAAGGTTTACATTTTGCCCACTCTGCCTGTGCAATAAGCAGAGAAATTCCTTGGGGGGGGGCAACTGTTCCAGATCACGTTCAAAGTCCTCTCCAAAAGCTTGCATTGCTTGGCAGACTGATGGGACGTCTTCCATTATCTTGAAGACCTTTTTTTCCTTTGCCTGCAAAAGTACTTACACTGTCACAGCCTATAATACAGTGCAAGCCAATGAGCATGTCTATCTTAGCAGGCCCTAGCGCATTTGCAATACAAGTTAAGGGAAGTGTCCTCTGTTTCTCATTCCATCCAGTGTGCATGAACACAGTTGTTTTGATCTTGTTTGAGAGGGCAATTCCTATGATGGCTACATCTTTGTCTGGACTTTGCACAATTACAGAGCTACAGACATCTGCTGCAGAAGCATGAGCTGCATGAAGCCAAAGACGTGTGTCAGCTTCTTCGGGTAGTTGTGTAACTGTGACGACACCATCTGTCACCTGAATTGAATGGCATTGAGTGTCATGGGTGATGTTAATAGTTACTGAACCCAGCATCTCAGGTGCACTTACTCCACTGTTCGAAAAGAAATTGAAAAAGTGCCTCCTTATTTTTGCCACATGCAAGAAACGTATTAAACTGTACAGGGGTCTTCTGTTCATCTCCTCAGAGCTTAATCACTCTGTCACACTCTGCATTTTTTATGCTGATATTAGGATAGGTATCTGTTACAAAGTCAATCCCTGTGCACTTGGGCACCAGCAAGAATGATAACTTTTGTAAGGACTAGAAATGCTAGACCACCAAAAGTTGGAGAGATGTGAGTGATGGAATGTATCATTGCCATTGCATCTATGCTCCATACAGCCTGCTTTTTGGGTGCCTCAACAGGGGTGAAGCCCACTTCTGACTCCAAGAAGTGAAGAAGAGCTGCCTTGTTTGTTTTTATTATTGTCTGGTCATGTGCATTGGCTAGGGCATGAGGTACAGGCCCCAGACTATGAAACAGAATTTATTTCCCTCTATGCTTTCCAACAATAGCAAGCCTCATGAAGAAATCCATGTTGCTTCTGACTATTACATCTTTTCCTTTTGCCTGTCTTTTGACTGGTCTTCAGTCTTCAGCTTCATTATTGGAATCGGATCGAATATATTCTGAGCTGACAGCTGCATTCGGTCCTTTGTGAATGACAAATGCTTCTTCTCCCTGCTGTTTTGCATTAAGTAGATACTTTTCAACAGATATAGATGCAACAGCCCCTGAGGAAATGTGTATATAGACCAGACTGTTGATGGTCATCTTCAAAGGCAGTGTCTTGTTGACAAGTCAGCTGTGAAGAAATCGGCTGACGCTCTGTCATTGGCTGGGGGGTAGGACTATACGGGGTGAATGAATAAATAAAAAGGCACTGTTTAGTATCCTCTCTAGCTCATACAGGAGTATAGTGGAGCGTGACTTCACGGCAGAATCCTGAGACTCGAAAGGGAAACTGGAAGCTTTGGAGCAGCGACTCGAGGAGACAGAGTGGCAACTCCAGCGCGAGGCAAACAGACCCGGTGGTGCAAGCAAGCCACGCACCGGTTATCTTCTTTATTACTATTGTAGATAGTGAGTTTAGCGGGACTCAGCCGTCCCACAGTGTTTACGAGAGGGTATAGAGCAGTGCCTGTTTCTCAGGGCTCCCACCGCTAGAGAGAGCAACGAGCCACGGTTAAAAACCTGCACACTTTATTTTGTAGTTTTTCCTTAAAATATTTTGTTTTTCTTTCGCCTTTTCACTTATTTGTTTTTGTTTTACACATCTGTGTGTGTGTGTGTTGTATGAAGACAGGGCACAATACCATTGTTGGTAGAGTGCCCCGAACTGTCACAGAAACACCTGCCAACCGAGCGCAAACTAATAAATTTGGGCGCCTGTGCCGGTGTTTTTATATTTGAGCTTGGTGTCTGCCTTGTGTTTTCCCATACCCTTCCACAACCTGCAAAAAAATGTAAATACCAAAAACTAACAATTTAGATGACTCTACTCTTGTTGAGTACTGATTAGCATATCTGTCTTTAGTTAAAGTTTGTTATATCTGTTATACTTGAAATGCATTTTCTGAGTAATTATGGTTATTTGGATCTGGCCATTTTAATAGCAAATACATAACAGTAATAGAGAAAATATTAAATAACTAAACATCCTATAATAGATTGACAGAAAACTAGAAGAAACTGGAAACTATAAAACATTAACAAATGTTTCAACTCTAGTCTTCTTTAGTGTATACACAAATGTGACAAATGTGACAAATGTGAAATGGTTTCTTAATATTTTAGTTTCTATTAAAGTAGGCTGTGTAAGATAGCTTCCAAGAAGAAAAGAAGAAATCAACCTTACCTGCATTAAGCGTGAAGCCAGTGATCCTGCCTTTGGTTTTTATGTTGAAGGTTTGCTCTATCGCCATGTCACATGCTTCTTGAGAAAAACCATGACTGTCTTCTCTTTGAACAACACATTCTCCATCCATGAATTGCTGATGCACTGAAGGGTGAGTTTTGGCAACACACTGCATCTCCAGCCAGATGATGCAACTGTATCTTGAGTAGTTCATGAGGTCATAAGCAAAGAACCAGGGTATCATAGATCTCAGAGCTGCTAGCTGTAGCGGCCAATCCCCTTCTCTTGTGGCTCACAGGAATTGCAGATGTTGAACCATTTCAATATACAAAGTCCAAAAGCAAAATGTTTTGTTTTTTTCGGTTGCTTTCCTCTTCCACAAATCTGTCATATTTCTCAATCATGCTCAGAAAGTCTACATCTTTCAGGGCACTATAAAATGTTCGGTTGGAAAGCTCTCATTCATGCATCATAGCAAGTTGTAGTGAATATCCTTTATCTTGATCCAAGAATGCTTGAAACCAGAGACGCTGCATTGCTTCATATAGTAATTTGTGGGCCTGCATGCTACAATTGTAGTGGTGTCCATTCATCACTCCTTTGATAGAACCTTCAGTAATAACTTCAGACTCAATCAGAATCCACTGAAGGCCTGTTTCCATATGCCATTTTCCAAGCACTGCCAAGTAGGTCATTGCAGTATGGAACTGCCCTAGTCAGATAACATGTTTCTTTCTTTAGCTGTTCACCTGATAACCTGCACTTTGGCATACATGGCTTGATCAAATAATAAGAAAAACCGGCTGGGTGGGAATAAAATTAGGCACAAAAATGAACCCTAAGTTATCATTAGCCAACAAAAAAATGAAACACAATCAAAATGAACACATGCATTAAAAACAATTACAAATTAAATAATCATATTTGAAAACATTTTGGTTGTAATAATAACCATATGTATTTGTCTCTTTGGTGAGCACAGTGCTTTAGGATTGTTGTTATTTTTTAATCATATTATTGAAAATTCTTGATTATTTACTAATATACCTTATATTTCTTCAGCCTATAACAGACTTGCTTATAATATATGAAGCTAAAAGTATATGTTACCTGTAAAGCTGATTTTATAGGTCCTGTATGTGGTATGAGCACAGTTGTAGACTCTCAGCAATTTTCTGACAGATTTGGGGTTTAATATCTTTGTTGGAATTTGCTGCTCTACAGTCACTCTCTTAAGAAGGATGGCATTTGTGACATGGATTGTGCCCTTGCCAGACAACATTTCTTCCCCAAAGTCATATCAAAGACCAAAGCAGTTGCTATATTTTTTTCTGGCACCTGGACACTAGGAACTATTCTCACTCTGCATCTCTCCAAGATCTGTGTCATGCTCAAGGCATTTCTTGTCCCTCAAGTCCCTCAAGTCCCTCAAGTCAATTCCTTTATCGTGGGACACTGTTGGAAGGCGTATAGATTTAATATCTGCTGACATTAACCCTTTGCGGTCCATTTATTAATTGTGCGTCAGGCTCGCCAGGTCTAATTTATTTTCACACGCGCAGTTAATTTTAGACGCGCTGTTTAAAAATATTTTTTTCCACAGTCAAACGGGTTTAATGGCCCTGCATATCAACAAAGCACTCACTAGGCATCTCCAGCCCCGCCCCACCCTTTTGTTCGCTATCGCTTTCACATATGCTACCAAATAAATAATAATAATAATAATAGTCGTACATACCGATCAATCATCTCCTGATGACTCATTTTATCACCAAACTCCTCAATAATGCAATCCAAGTCATTATTTTATTTTATTGCTATAACATCTCGAAAAAGCTCTGCAAATGTCCGTGATAGTCTCTGTGCGCTAAAACAGTAACACCCAGCTTGTTTCCATATGACCGCCCCATCTGATGCCAGGGGCAAGTATGACTATTCATGAGATACGCCTTTTTTTTTTTTTTTTTTTAATCGGCTTGTCTCGGCTCCTTTCACTCCCACTCGGCCATTGAATGGTTTTCTCGGCTTTTCCGTAGAAAAACGACTTTTGCGTTTTTGCGTTTTTTGGATGATGTCGGACAGGGTCCGACAAAGGACCTGATGGGAATAATTGCAATGTCGGACCCAGTCCGACAATGGACCGCAAAGGGTTAAAACGCAGTTGATAACACGTATCCAGAACAGTCCAAAATTCGCTATACAACTGGATGAAAGCACAGATTTAACGAATTTAGCCCAGCTTCTTGTATTCGTACAATACTGTTACAAAGAGGAAGTGTCTGAGGAGTTTCTGTTTTGCCAAGCTACAGGAGAAGCTGTTTTCTCTGTTGTTGATGAGTTTTTCACCAAAAACAATCTTTCTTGGAGTAATTGTATTGGAGTATACAGTGACGGGGCAGCTGCACTTGTCGGACACAAGAAGGGGTTCAGGGCCAAAGTGCTTGCTGTTGCTCCGAGTGTAACATTCACACACTGTATCATACACAGGGAAGCACTCGCTGCAAAACAACTGCAGCCCGAAGCAAACAAAGTGCTACAAGATGCCGTCAGTGTTGTGAACTTTGTAAAATAAAGAGCACTGAAAAGCAGGCTCTTTACCATTCTGTGTAATGAAATGGGATCAGAAAATGACAAGCTCCTGTTCCACACAGAGGTGCGCTGGTTGTCCCGCAGGAAAATACTGAAGAGCATTGTTCAACTGAAAGACGAACTTCGTTTTTTTCTGTTGGGCAACAACCCTACACTCGCAGCACACTTTCTGGATGAAAAATGGCTTCTTGTACTGTGCTACCTGGCTGACATCTTTGACAAACTCAATGATCTCAACTTGTCACTTCAAGGGCGGAATAGCAATATTTTGCTGCTGAGTGATAAAGTGTCTGCATTTCGCAAACAACTTGTGCTGTGGAAAGACCAGTTTGAGAACAGAAACTCTAAAATGTTTCTGTGTCTGAGTGAATTCCTTGAGTAAAATGAGTTGAATCATGGGCTTATTCATGACATTGTCTCTACTCACCTGGAAAAGCTTCAGTGTCAATTTGCAGATACATTTCAAGAAACGACAGACGATTCGGAATCCATTCAAAGCCAGCATAACAACTTCCCATCTGTCAATGTTAATTCAAGAAAAGCTAATTGAACTATCCAGTGATAAAACTCATCAATTGGAATTTAATTCAAAACCTCTTGCTGAACTCTGGCTGGCAGTTGGCAAAGAATTCCCTGATCTGTCACAAAAAGCGGTGGATGTGCTTTTGCCTTTCACGTCAACTTATCTGTGCGAGTCAGCATTTTCCGCTCTCAGCTATCAAAACAAAACAGCGATACCGTCTGGAGGTAGAAGGAGATCTCCGACTTGCTGTCTCAACGATTCAGCCAAGAATGGACCTTATCGTGTCCCAAATTCAAGCCCATCCTTCACATTAAATTAGTGAGAAAAACGGATGCTGTGTGGTCCAGTGGTTAAACAAATGGGCCTATCACCAGGAGGTCCCCTGTTCAAATCCCACCTCAGCCACTGACTCATTGTGTGACCCTGAGCAAGTCACTTAACCTCCTTGTGCTCCGTCTTTCAGGTGAGACGTAGTTGTAAGTGACTCTGCAGCTGATGCATAGTTCACACACCCTAGTCTCTGTAAGTCGCCTTGGATAAAGGCATCTGCTAAATAAACAAATAATAATAATAATAAAACAGTTTGTGTTGTTATATGCATTTAAACCGTTTTTTTTTAAATTATTATTACTGTTATACCTGAAAGTATTTGTTTAGGTAGGTCAAAATGTTTGTTAATGGCATAGGTAAAGTTCTAGAAAAATAGTGTGTGTGTGTGTGTTGGGGTGGTGCTCCGAGATATTTGTCAAGAAAGGGGGGCATCATATAAAGTTTGCGCTCCACTGTTCTAGAACATCTGCATTACAAAACTTCCCACAGATGTTATGACTACTTAATAGATGGAAAAAATGTGGTCTTTTAAAGCTTGAAGCCTTACTACAAAACTGGAAACAGTCCCTAAACTTTACATAAAATAAAAGTGAAAAAATAAATACCTGTGACCAGGATTGCTCTGCCTAGTGTCAATCTTTTATACAGCAACAAGGATTTGTGCAGCCTCATACAGTGCTTTAATCATGAGCTGAGGTAATATATGAACATCCAGCCATCTCTTAATTTTCTGATTCTTCTGCACTATTCTGTACAGGGTTGGGAG
Organism: Acipenser oxyrinchus oxyrinchus; assembly: GCA_030684275.1. Classification (NCBI taxonomy): domain Eukaryota; kingdom Metazoa; phylum Chordata; class Actinopteri; order Acipenseriformes; family Acipenseridae; genus Acipenser; species Acipenser oxyrinchus. The sequence continues at coordinate 57,005,779 of CM060252.1, forward strand.
GCAGTCAGGTTTGAACCTATTAAATGGAATAAAAAAAATAAATGTATGTGCTGCAGGATACATAGATGCATTTTACAAATAATGTATGTATTTTGGTATTTTTTTATCACAGTTGAACAATCAGAATGATATTTACTTAAATGCTCAGTCAGCAACACTTCCACAATACACATATTATTTTAAACTAATAAGATAATGGGATTTATAATCAAAGCATTTGCAGTCCTTCAAGTTACTTTCTAGTTAGTTGTCGTACCAAATAAATAAATGCATAAAAATGTCTGTGAATGCTTTGAAAAAAAAACAACATCAAAGAACATTGACACATTCATGTTTTTTTATTTTTTTTATTGAACTTTACAGATAATATCCTTATCCATGTATCTGTCATTACACACACAAACACACAAATTCTGTACAAAAGTACTTTGTGTAGTTATTATAGAAGGACTTGTGGTACCGAAGCTCTACTGCAATTATGTTAACTCAACAATTCTCCCTTAGTATTGTGACGCCATCACATAGTGTTAGCCAATGAGAATACAAATTATTAATATGGAAAGGGTAAATGCCCTGATGAGCCTATAGCCCAGAGCTAATTCTATGTTTCTTTTAGCCATAGACAGCATTACAGTTTTATAAATGCGACAGCTTCTAGCCACCTATTCTACTTTGGGATGCTTAACCATGCAATATTCAGTCTATGGCTATTGCATGGTTATAAACCATCTATAATGTTTTATTAATACTCTATAACACAGTTATTAAGTATATATCGTATATTTATAAAACATAAATAAGCAGCACCTTAATATAAAGTGTTACCTTTTTATCTTAAAAAGTGAGAGGAAGTTCATGGTACAAAAACATATATTATTCGTTTTAGAGAAAACATATATCATATATCCTTATCTTAGAAAGGTAGGAGAAAGCCTGGTACCACATATTATTAGTTTTAAGGAGCCTGGCACCAAAAAGTATATTATTCATTTTAAAGATAAAGGCTGTCTTACAAACCAGATGTTTATGTTCAATTAAGCCTTCTAATGCACGATGGGAGAGAAAAACTCCTGTAAATATGGGAGCAATATTACAATTAGGTATCAGCCAAGCTTGGTAACACAAGCCTGTCTGGTCCATCTTTTGAAGACTTCTCTGCGAAGCTGACTGCTGTTGTTGTACTTAGAGCCTTTAGTTTAGTAAGCATAATACTGAATTTATGTCTCACTGTGGCAAAGTGCCCCCCCGTGTGTATTTTGTGTTACGTGTTGTGTGTAAATGTTGGTGTATAGTCATCGGTACACGGGATATAAACGGGTCTGTGTTTCACTTGTGATTTAAAAATGTAGATTTATATTTAGGCACGGAGGGCACAAATCACTTCACGTGCTAGTTAAAATGTAATGTGTGGTCACGGGAGTGCACTTAATTAATTCACGTGCAGTTGTACCGAGATTCCAATTGAATGATTGACTAGCAATCGAAGTCTCGGTACAACTGCATAAAACAGCATGTTTTCACTCACTTTCGGGGTTGGGTGTTGAGAGTGGAGAACGGAGAGAGAGAGGAGAGTGAAATATTTACAAACAATTGCTATCGCGTGCTGGTAGCTCCAGCACGATACTTGTTTGTTTGTTTACTCACCGTGTTTGTGTGTCTGTCCGTCCACCGTTTGTTTAGTGTTAGTTCGTTTTGTTTATGTCTGTTTATTTTGGCGAAAGTGCCGTGTCCTGTGTTTTTGTTACAACCGTTTATTTTTCTGTTTGATTATTAAACGCTGAGCGCGATCACGCGCTCAGCTTCACCAAAAACCCCAAGTCTCTGTCTGTACTGTGTTTCCTGGCTCTGCCGTGACGTCACCGCTCAGTCGTCTTTGTCACACTCACCTATATTGAAGCATGATGCTATAGGATAGGATTATTATTAGCTTTTGAGATGTTGTTATAGTGTATGCATTAGTATATTGGGTGCCTTAGACTGCCTGAGGTACGTAATGTAACTATATTGCTTTACGTATTAATGCTGTTAGTTTGCAAAGACACCAAGCATTAAGCATTAATAAACAGAAGGAGTAAATATATACTCTGTTTCATTAAACTTTGAATGCCTGAGTGTGTTATTATTCTTGATTAACTGTTGTCTGGGTATGAGAAAATCTGTAAGCCAGTATACGAACAGCACACTATAGGATTTTATGCAATCGATTTGTCCTCCTGCTTCTAATATTAACAAATGATAGTACATCTGCTTAAAGGGTTATTTTAATTAATAAATAATTTAAATTGATAAAGGCAATATCCAAAACATGTGCCTACTTGACTAAAGAGTTAATTTGATCAACCTATGCCCTACTGGGGTTGGAGGTTTGTGAAGTGCAGTGGGTTTCACCAATGTTGAAAAGACACAACTTGTATCATGGAAAATATGGCATGATTTATGGTGTAATATGGTCACCTTTTTACAAATATTTTATATTAATATGTTACACAAATCTCTACATTTTTGGCTGAACAAATTCTTTATAACTATGTATTTAATATGACAATTTAGGTGAACTTTTGCATTTGTAATATGGGACATGCTTCTTCAAATTACAAATATTTGTCATTAAAATGCCTTTCTCTAGTTCTGGCTTTAGAATATACCGTATGCTGGTCTGGTGACTGGGTAAGTGGATTTATATCTTTCTAAATGTCTTTTTCCCAGCTTAAAGTTAACTGACTTGGGTAAAAAGGATTGTTAATTTGGATAAATAGGACCATATAGGGCACACAGGCTGAGGAGGTAACTCTGAGAGTGTTTTTAATATAGCAAGGATCATGGCCATAACATTTTGGTCAAGCACAGGTGGTCTTGATTATGTGTCAATTATGCAAATAATTGCAACTATATGATTTTCCATATAACCCAGCCAATCAAACACACAGGTAAATCTAATTAATCAACACTTTCCCTGTTCAGCATAATACCTTTCAGATATGTTTTTTGAACTTGAAAATCATTACCACTTGTGCTATAAAAGGTAATAACTGAACACTTAAGCAACCACCAGCAACCGTGGAGCTGTCCAAACCGAAAGCATGTTGTGGTCTGACACTGGGAACTTTCCTATTACTCACAGTTACTCAGACACTCATGTGTACAATAAAAATTATATTAGGATAAATGGTTAAGACATTTTGGGTGTACAATGTACAATATACAATGCAGGGAGGGAGTAACATAAATTATATACTTCTACAACAATGAAATCTAGTTATCTAGCTACACAGACAGCCCACATTTATGAGATTGATTTCAGGGAGACCTTCAAGGGGTCACAGCACAACTAAGTCTAATGCATTGTTTACATGTGTTACCTTTTTAGAAACAATATACGTGTATTTACAGAGCAAAACACAAAGTTAAAATACCAACTTACAAAAGAGAGAGAGAGAGAGAGAGAGAGAGAAGGTACTGAAAAATCGTTTGTGGTATATGTTTTTTTTATTTGCTGCAGGAGGATGTCCAAGTAAATCACAAGCATCCTCTTAAGGCCTCCAAAGACACATTCAAAACTAGTCTCGGTAAGTGTGTTATCCCACTCATGTTATCCTACTGAACTGTACTTCCTTTGTATTCCTGCTGATTTAAATGTACGTATAAGTCTTTTATGAGGGACTTTGTGAAAGGCTTTTTGAAAATCGAGATAAATGATATCATAAGCGTTGCCATTGTCTACATTAGCTTAAACATGGTAAAAAAAACATTCAAGTAGGTCAGTTAAGCACAACCTTTTTCTGAACCTATGCTGGATATCCCCTCTACTAGTGTTGATGTATAAATAGTCTTCAAGTTTACCTGTTAATATTGATTTAATCATGATTTAATCATTGTGCATGTTACAGAAGTTAAACTAATAGGTCTATAATTACCTGTTTTATCCCCCTTTTTAAACAGTGACACAACATTTGCAAGCTTCGTCTTCAGGGATCTCACCTGTTTTGTTCTGACGCCATTTTACAACCACAATCGATCTTCCACCTTCAAAATCGTAGCTATGGGCTCTTTGCACATCTTACTTCCGCATTTCCTTATACTGGCATATCTACTTACGGTTCTTGTCTGCCTGATTGAGTTTGAGAGTTTAATACTTAAATGTAATACTTACATTTTCATATTCTCTTTGTATTATATATATATATATATATATATATATATATATATATATATATATATATATATATATATATATATATACAGTACTGTGCAAAAGTTTTAGGCAGGTGTGAAAAAATGCTGTAAAGTAAGAATGCTTTCAAAAATAGACATGTTAATAGATTATATTTATCAATTAACTAAATGCAAAGTGAGTGAACAGAAGAAAAATCTAAATCAAATCCATATTTGGTGTGACCACCCTTTGCCTTCAAAACAGCATCAATTCTTCTAGGTACACTTGCACAAAGTCAGGGATTTTGTAGGCATATAGTCAGGTGTATGATTAAACAATTATACCAAACAGGTGCTAATGATCATCAATTCAATATGTAGGTTGAAACACAATCATTAACTGAAACAGAAACAGCTGTGTAGGAGGAATAAAACTGGGTGAGGAACAGCCAAACTCAGCTAACAAGGTGAGGTTGCTGAAGACAGTTTACTGTCAAAAGTCATACACTGACTGAGCACAGCAACAAGACACAAGGTAGTTATACTGCATCAGCAAGGTCTCTCCCAGGCAGAAATTTCAAGGCAGACAGGGGTTTCCAGATGTGCTGTCCAAGCTCTTTTGAAGAAGCACAAAGAAACGGGCAACGTTGAGGACCGTAGACGCAGTGGTCGGCCAAGGAAACTTACTGCAGCAGATGAAAGACACATCATGCTTACTTCCCTTCGCAATCGGAAGATGTCCAGCAGTGCCATCAGCTCAGAACTGGCAGAAAACAGTGGGACCCTGGTACACCCTTCTACTGTCCGGAGAAGTCTGGTCAGAAGTGGCCTTCATGGAAGACTTGTGGCCAAAAAGCCATACCTCCGACATGGAAACAAGGCCAAGCGACTCAACTATGCACGAAAACACAGGAACTGGGGTGCAGAAAAATGGAAGGAGGTGCTCTGGACTGATGAAATATTTGGCTGTAGCAGAAGGCAGTTTGTTCGCCGAAGGACTGGAGAGCGTACACGAATGAGTGTCTGCAGGCAACAGTGAAGCATGGTGGAGGTTCCTTGCAAGTTTGGGGCTGCATTTCTGCAAATGGAGTTGGGGATTTGGTCAGAATTAATGGTCTCCTCAATGCTGAGAAGTACAGGCAGATACTTATCCATCATGCAATACCATCAGGGAGGCATCTGATTGGCCCCAAATTTATTCTGCAGCATGACAACGACCCCAAACATACAGCGAAAGTCATTAAGAAATATCTTCAGCGTAAAGAAGAACAAGGAGTCCTGGAAGTGATGGTATGGCCCCCACAGAGCCCTGATCTCAACATCATTGAGTCTGTCTGGGATTACATGAAGAGAGAGAAGCAACTGAGGCTGCCTAAATCAACAGAAGAACTGTGGTTAGTTCTCCAAGATGTTTGGGCCAACCTACCTGCCGAGTTCCTTCAAAAACTGTGGCAAGTGTACCTAGAAGAATTGATGCTTGATGCTGTTTTGAAGGCAAAGGGTGGTCACACCAAATATGGATTTGATTTAGATTTTTCTTCTGTTCACTCACTTTGCATTTAGTTAATTGATAAATATAATCTATTAACATGTCTATTTTTGAAAGCATTCTTACTTTACATAATACTTACATTTTCATATTCTCTTTGTATTATATATATATATATATATATATATATATATATATATATATATATATATATATATATATATATATATATATAATGTAACTGTTATGGTAAAGCCTATAGTGAGTATACTTGATTTTTGAGTACATTGAAGCCATCTGGCATGATAAAAAGTTTATTGTCTAAACTGTACTATATCACCATAGTAATGTCTCACACAGTCTAACATGGACTTAACTTAACAAGCATGTTTAAAACGTTAGGTAGTACAACACAGAAGTAGTGTTATAACGCTCTACTTGTTTTATATTATATTACAGGATTTGTGTGCAATCAGAATATAAGTGTGGTTGCTATAATTACAATACAGTATTGTAACTGCAGGCTGTTTAAGTTAAGAAAACTTCTTACATGTTTTAGTTCATACAGACACGTCTGTGTTGGACTGAGCCGAATAACTGGATTCTGCCGAGTCTTAGAAATGAGCTCTGCCCGCTTTGTGCATTCACGTGATTTGATTGGCTCTTGTAATGCTAATCGGGAAATATGCAAATTTCAGCGTTACAAGAGCCAATCAAATTGTGTGAAAGCACAAAGCGGGCAGAGCTCATTTGCATATAAACACCAGATTTAGCTGTCCAGTTAAATATTTAGCTAAATGTCAAATCTTGTTAAGAGATTTAAGATTTAGTTAAATATTTAGCTAAATGTTAAATCTTGTAACTACATTTATAAATTATATCTGAATGTACACATTTAAAAAAATATATTTATTTTCACAACATTTATAAATCTGGGGAAAAAATACAAGATTTAAGTTAAATCTGGAAAAAAAAAAGACATTAACGCTTTTTTACACGGCACCCCATATATTGGTGCTCAGTGGATTTCTGCGCAACTAATGATGTCATTGTTTATTAGACATTTCCGTGTGATAAACATGGCTATATATATATATATATATATATATATATATATATATATATATATATATATATATACACACTGAGTGTACAAAACATTAGGAACACCTTCCTAATATTGAGTTGCACCCCCTTTTGCCCTCAGAACAGCCTCAATTCATCGGGGCATGGACTCTACAAGGTGTCGAAAGCGTTCCACAGGGATGCTGGCTGATGTTGACTCCAATGCTTTGTGTCAAGTTGGCTGGTAGTGGATTTCTACCCCGAATAGCTCATTCCATCTCATCCCACAGATGCTCAATTGAGATCTGGTGACTGGGCAGGCCACTGCAGTAAACTGAATTCACTGTCATGTTCGTGGAACCATTCCTGGACAATCCTGCCTTGTGGCATGGGGCATTATCCTACTGAAAAAATACATGAGCAGATGGATACACTGCTGCCATGAAGGGATGCACCTGATTGGCAATGATGTTCAGATATCCTGTGGCATTCAAACGTTGCTCCACTTTTATCAAGAGGCCCAATGTGTGCCATGAAAACACACCCCACACCATCAAACCACCACCACCACCACCAGCCTGCAATGTTGACACGCGGGATGATGGATGCATGTACTCATGTGGTTTTCTCCATACCCTAGTCCTCCCATCAGCGTGAAACTGCAGGAACCGGGATTCAGCAGACCAGGCAATGTTTTTCCAATTCTCCAGTGTCCAGTGTTTTCATTCCTTAGCCCACTGCAACAGCAGTTTCTTGTGTTTTTCTGAAAAAAGTGGAACTCTGTTAGGTCATCAGCTGCCATACCCCATTCGTGTCAAGGTACGACGAGTTGTGCATTCTTTTATGGGTCTTTCAGCACCAATGTTGTACTGGACTGTCAGTTGACTAACTGAAGCCTGTCTGTTGCTCTGCACAATTCGTGTCAGCCTCCTTTGGCCTCTTTCATCAATGAACCGTTTTCGACCACTGGCCTGCCGTTGGCTGGATGTCCTTTGGGTGGTGGACCATCCTTGATACACATGGGAAACTGTTGAGCGTGAAAAACCCAGCAGCGTTGCAGTTCTTGACACACTCAAACTGGCGCGCCTGGCACCTACTACCATACCCCGTTCAAAGGCACTTTTGTCTTGCCCATTTACCCTCTGAATGGAACACATACACAATCCATGTCTCAATTGTGTCAAGGCTTAAAAATCCTTCTTTAACCTGTCTCCCCTTCATCTACACTGATTGAAGTGGATTTAACAGTTTACATCAAAAAGGTATCATAGCTTTCACCTGGATTCACCTCGTCAGTCTATTTCATGGAAAGAGCAGGTGTACCTAATGTTTTGTACACTCAGTGTATATATATATATATATATATATATATATATATATATATATATATATATATATATATATATATATATATATATATATATATATATATAGCATACGCTGTACAAAGAGCCGCTCTTTTGTACAGCGGTATCGGTGCTATGCTTTAGTGTGAGAGGTCCCGGGTTCGCGCCCGCCCTCCGCCTGTGTGTGGATTGCCTCGCCCTGTGTGATGCACCTGCCTGTGGGAACCAAGATCGCTACAATACAATATACTTTTTTTTATTTAATCAAAGTACAGTTGTATAATATTTTGTAGAAAAAATAAGTGTTTTTGTTTTGTAACTTAAATAAGGAGGCTGTGTGGTCCAGTGGTTAAAGAAAAGGGCTTGTAACCAGGAGGTCCCCGGTTCAAATCCCACCTCAACTACTGACTCATTGTGTGACCGTGAGCAAGTCACTTCACCTCCTTGTGCTCCGTCTTTCAGGTGAGACGTAGTTGTAAGTGACTCTGCAGCTGATGCATAGTTCACACACCCTAGTCTCTGTAAGTCACCTTGGATAAAAGCGTGTGCTAAATAAACAATAAACAATAAAACAAATACGGGACAATTTGCATCCCCAAACGCCACAGTGCGACCACAACTCGTTTTTCCACCTATACCAAACGTCTATTCTGTGTGTTTTGGCACTCCAGGAAATGTCTCAGTAAATGACAAAGACGCATATACGACTCCTTAGACATGCGTACATTTTTAATCTAGTCATTTGGAAACCACTCAAGTCGTTCCCACTAGACTTCTGGTAGGAAGAGCGCTCAAATGTTTTGATCTACCACCATGGTACTGCAGATCGTCACCACTGTATAGCGGTGCAGAAAAGCAAAACACCGTCTCCACTGGTTTTGCAGAAACAAGCATAGCTGTGCTTGACGAGCTCTTGATCGATTACGTACAGTACTTTCTTCCAAAAGCATAAACAAAAACACAGCCTCCATGTTGTCACACAAAACCTCACAATCTGCATGTAATGATGCCCCGGGTTCAGTGGTCTGTTTAAACAGGGACTGCACTCACTTCAGTAATGAGGTGTGTGTGTACAATAAACAACTGCAGCCATTTGTAAATACGGTTGTCAAGCCAACTGCAGTGTGTGTACGTAGCCTTGGGCTGTCTGAGCTACATGTATGTGTGTTACTGGTAAGTTAATACATTCCAACCAATTACACATAAAAATAAGTGCTTTTACCACCGGTACAAATATTGTATTGTATTAAAGTACATGTATTGAACATATATAGTAACTTTTAAATATATTTAACTCAGATACAAACAGTATGGTAGAGGATATACAGTATTTGTAAAATGTACAAATGTATTTTAATAAATAAAATGCATTGCCTTGTTATAAAATGGGAAGTAATTCACTTTATTGGGATTCCAAATCTTGTTATCTTACAGTTCCCTTCACAGAATAAAGTTTGGTAATCAAACAAACATGTCTCGTGCTAACTAGTCAATAATAAATAAGGATTGGATGCACTGGTACCAGGACATTATTTAATAAAAAGCTATTTTAATATACAGACACCTACTTTTCAATGTTTCTTTCTATGTTTCTTTATATATATATATATATATATATATATATATATATATATATATATATATATATATATATATATATATATATATATACACACACACACACACACACACACACACACACGCACACACACGCGCACAACAGCACCATCTGCTGGTAAACCCTACAGTAAATCAATCCACTTTTTGGTACAATGAACTCAGATAAGTGAGATTTAGTAAAGTGTAGTAAAGCATAGTGAAGAATAGTCAAAACATTAATGTACAGTAAAACATAGGCAGGCATAGCAAGTTTATAAGTATGGTAAACACATGGTTAACCATAATAAAGTACTTCAAATGGTCTCTAACAGACTCTGAGTGTAACAGTTTTGCATTCTGAACCTCTACAATAACTAACAATTGTATTCTCAAGGAATCATTTCACATGGAAATGAAGTTTTTACTATCATTGGGTCTTTGTAATAAAAAAGTAATGGTTTGTGAAAGCAGCTGGTTGGGGAGATGAGTAAGTGGATTGAGTTGCTAGGAAATGTTGAAAGGAAATATAAAAAATGTAAGAAAATATGTAGGAATGTAAAAGGCTATTGACTGGCAAATATAAATAAATAAATACATCTAAATGTATGAATGAATTAACATAAACTTTTTTTTTAACATATCCATTTGTTACTGGCAAATTAGCCATGCACAGGGCAGGAGAAATGGGTTATACCAGGGGTTTTCAACCCTGGGGGTACTTCTAAGGGTCATAGGGGTGCGGTACACAGGATGACTCAGAAATGCACAAATACAAATGAAAGTAAAAGAAAATAATGATCTTAAATTGATTTTTTAACAGTTCAGTGTCCACCAATTACACCATCCAGGGTTATTGCGGGCAGCTGTTTATATCGGACAAATAGTGTTTGCCATTCCCATAGATTTCAATAACAAAGGCATTGTTTATACTGTGTTAAGCACACTGTATTATTGCCAAACTTAGCTGTTTGGATCTCGTTATGTGCCACTCACGTAGATTTAATAACAAACGCACTGCTTTATACTGTAGTAATCACTCTTACTAATCCACCAATCAGCTGTTTTCACCTTGTTACCTTGCCATTCACATTGATTTCAATAAAAAAGGCAGCACTTGGCTGTAGTAAAAGCTTGACAGATCGATTAATCAGCTGTTTGCACCTCGTTACTGAGCAATCACCCCTGTACTGTACCTTGGATATTTAATCCCTGTATATGTCACGGGTGACAAATGTGTTGATTATTATTTTATTTAGTATTACCACTTATGATTTTGAGTGTTTTAATTTGATTGGTCATCCTTTTTTTTGCACAATTTGTTTATTTGAATTATTGGTTTATTTTTGAGCACATTAGATGTATTGAATGTGTATTTATTCACTTAATTGATTTTGTATTTTGTACCCACACTGTTGGCCGTTTCCACAGCAACGCCACTGAAACAACTGACTGATTGCCTTCCAATTATTGCTATATATACTGCTGCTGTAGTTAATTGATTGATTATCTCCCATCTACTGCCATATATTGTGGTTGCATTTTACCATATCTGTGGACCTTCTATGTATTTGCTGTTGCTGCTACATTATATTATAATTGAGTGTTTTTAGGCTTTTGCCATATATTGCTGCTATATATACATTTATTTTGCTACTATTGATTGGACCCTAATTAGCATTATAGGAGAAGTAATTTAGTGTTTTTAGTAATCACATTCTTGTTTTAATAAATGTAATAGTTTTTGCTTTGTATTTATGCGGATAGACAAATCATTGCTAGATTCCCACAGTAAATGTACCCTCTTCATTTGCCTCTATTAAGGAACTGGGAACGTGTGTAATATCCAAACAACTCTGAACCTGAGGGGGAGTAGTGATTGACTGCCCGGCCAGCTGAGGAACAATAGAGAGAGACTACAAGGCTATTAGTCTGTCTGCTCGGACTCGGTGGTAGAATGGCGCCCCCTGTTGGGGTTGAGGTAATTGAGCAGTCCAAATTTGGGGTGACAGGAGACTGGAACCACTACCGATGATCCAGCCAGGGCAAGTGCAATATTGATTGGGAATTAACTGTTTATGTGTAATTATTGCTTTCTTTTATTTTGTAATTTTATACTAAATCATGGTGTTGAGTTTTTAAGCGAGTCTGTTTAAATAAAAACTATTTACATTATTTACTGTCTGTTCTCCTTGGTGTGGGTGGTGGGCTGGTTGCTGTCTCCCTCCATGGATGCCTTGAACCTGTGTGTAAGAAACAAATAGAAACCAATTATAATAGGTCAGAATTCCTTATTTTCTATAAACATAAGGTGGCATAGTCTGCGGTATTGTTTATAGGGGGGTATTAGATTATTCCACCCCTTGCCTGCGACATAGAGTGTTGGGTTTACAGTTTGAAAAAACAGCACTGACTGCAACAGCAAGCATGGCAGGAAAGAGAAATGCGATGAGCATCAGCACGAAAATTCAGTGTAAATAAAATGTCTCTAGATGCTGTGCGCTTGCTACAGCATGCTTGGAACTCTGTCAGTCAGCAAACAAGTGCAATGTTGCTTCAAAAAAGCTGGGTTTTCTGTAGCTGAGGAGGAGAGTGCTGACGAAAATACAACCAAAACTGAAACTCTGACAACACCAGGGGGGTGGTCAGAGGAAGAATACTCAGCTGTGACACCGATGACGTAAGCGTTCATGGGATATTTTTAGAAAACGCACAAAGTTTGCTGTCCCTACTTGCAAAAACAGACCGTCCAGATGCGTATCACAGAGTTCTTCACTGGAAACAATTTGCAGTAGTGTAGCCTACCTCTACTGTACATTTCTGCACTTGCATTACTTTTTTGCACTTACTTTTTATTACATTCATAGGTTTTAATAAAAAAAAAAATTCAGTGTAATCAAGTCACTTGTTTAACAAACTCTATTGTATTCTGGTTAGCTGCATCAAAAATTTAGAGCAGACTTAAGCACGTGGCCCTGTCAGTTTTGTGAGCAATTACTTTATTGGTTTTAATGCTCTTCAAACACTTTTCAGTCATCCTGTGCTTACTCTAGTCTTTTATTGCATCATGGAGATTTTAATTTGGTACAGAGCAATTTGCAATGGAAAACCCCTGTGGTGGCACTATATACTGTACATATGATTTCGGAAAAAAGGGTTTCCCTTTCAGGCCCCTGCGAATGGACAAAATTCAAATAAAGTACTAGGTGCTAATGAACAGAGTCTTGACAAAGTTTGTTTTCCCGTGCAGGGTCCCCGCACATAATGAATTCATTCAGCAGCCACTGCTCAACCATGGAAAGTGTTGGTAAAGAAATCCCAGAGAGTTCAGATGACCTTTCCCAACTTTCGCTTTTTTTTTCCTGTTTACCTTTCAGGTCCTGCCAAGGATAACACAAATATTCATCAGTTGGTATTTGCAGAAGCTGCAAAGTTCTGAATGAGTCCAGGCAGCTTTCATTTAGGCATCACCTGAATCCCATCATGCCAAATAACACTTTCTGAAAACCCCTCTCTCCCTCTACCTCAACTAACACTCATCCCCTATATTTGCCTTCTCTCTCCCAACAAGGGCTTTTTAATTTTCAGCAGGGCTTTAATGTGCAAAGCAGATATGCTGTCTGGCTAATATTTACCTTGGGAATTATAGTGAAAATATTTTTACGGGACCGTGCTTTCTACTTTTCTGTGTCCTTGACGTAGCAGACAGAAGTGTTGTCAGGTTGAAAAGCGGCTTGGTTTGTATCAGTGGACATGATTGGTGTGAGTTTCTTCACTGAATGAAATACCAGAGAGATAATGATTATGTCGTTTATGAAAAATTGACGGACAGGGTTAAACGGTTCACATTAGTTTCCTTGCCACCTGGCTGCTGTCTAGCAGGCGTGATTTTGGCAAGTATGATTCTACAAAATTGGGAATGCCAAAATCCACTCCTAGACCGGGCCTTGCTGTCAAGAACAGAATAACGAGGACAACAAGAGAGCACACCTTCACCACATGTAGGAGACCATGGGATTTTGGTTTGCTTGGTAAAGCCAATGTTTTGTTGAACTTTGCACGAATACTCCAAACAAATGGTGGCATCCAATTAAAAAAATATGGGGAATTTATTAAGGTGGTATGTGCGAGTTGATGTTTCAAGTTACCATTGCCTTTTTCAACAAAGAACCACTAACTTAACCAGTGTTGTATGGTGTTGTATGTGAATCTCAATAGTAGGGGTGTGCCTGAGTTCAGAAATGCATTGAATCAGCTCCTGACTCCAAAAGGGCAGTGATGACTGTCAATCTCAAGTCTAGAGACAGTCAATCCAGTGGGGAAGGATGGGCCAGTGTGATACAGTCTTTGACACAGCGGAGCTAAACCATCATTCTGTGTTTTGCAAATGAGGTGGAGCAGACGGAAAATTCAGCTCAGAATCAAACTCTTTTCAGAGCTATATGATTTTCACTTTGAAAAAGGGATTTCCTAACACATTTTCTACAGAATATAATTTATTAAAATATACTTTAAAAAAAGGGTTTTTTTTTAGTTGATATTGGGTAACGGGATTTTTCAAGGCTAATTCTTGTTTGTGTGTGTGTTCGACCGTGCAAATAATTGAACATTTATTATACCGAATCAACTGCTAAAAAATCTTTAGGAATCACACATCTGCCCTCATGCAGGATAAATGCAGTTATTTTTTATGGATACGGTCATACTTGCCAACATTTGGAAACTGTTCAGCAGGATATAATAGATCCCCCAACTCAACACGACACGACCATCATGACAGTAAAAATAGACATAATGAAGCGTTCTTACCTTTGTATAAGTTAGTGATCAGCAGATGTGTCAGCCGCACAAAGAGCACAGCGTGTGGTTTTCACTAACTCTACTGTGCAGAATAAATTATTTTTTTTCTATGGGTAAATATCTGGACTTTCTTCCTATGCATCGGGACATGGAACATTTGCTATGAAGTCGGGACTGTCCCGACCACATAGGGACTGTTGGCATGTCTGTACGGTATCAAAAGGCAATAACAAAAATTACCTACGTTACAGCAACTAAAATAATGTTAAAACGCACTCATGACCAGTACTTGCATTGTTGCACATAACCTCTTTGATAACTGCACAGTAAGTGTAACAACAGTAAATGTCACATAATACAAGATATGTATTTTAAGAGCTAAATCTGCAGGAGTTAATTGTTGTTAATCTTGGCCTTTTTTCCACTCTGTTCAGTGGCTGACTCAGTGGGTAAAAGTCCCAGTCTTTGCCACAATTTTGCCACAATTCTGTTTTAAATCCTCTGTCTTAACTGTAATACAGCTTCAAATCCCGCTAACAAGCCTCCATCCTGATTGTAATCTCGTTTTAAATCTTGCAAGCGGAGTCTCCAATAGAAATGTAGAAATAGTTGGGGCAGGTTTAAAGTATTCAAAACTAATCAATGATAGATACAAGTCAGGAAGGCGGGACATTGCCCAGCAGCACAGGGACATGTATTTATTATTATTTTTGTAGTAAGTTTTATTTTTTAAAATGTGAAAAGGGTAAAGTCAACGTGAATAGATTAACCATTTCCACAGTTTTTCCAGTGTTTTCCGGTGTTTATTGGCTATCCACCGATTAAATTTTTTTGTATCAGGGGTGTTTTATCAGGTTTTATCGGTTAAAACCGAAAATCAGAAGCCCTACCTATGTATTATACACTGAAGACATCTAGTACACTGAAGACTGAAAGCAAAAAATAAATGAAGGGGTTAAATTTGCCAAACTTGAGGACGATGATAATATAGTCTACAGTGCAGTTTAACACATACGTATTGATCACTTGTCATACTGACTGCATTATAGGGTACATACATTTGAGCTCATGCTGTACAGTACAAAACCTTTTTTTTCTTTTTAAGTGTTGAAAACTTTCCACAAGTGCTGATGGAAATGACACAACACATTAGAACCCTCCCCCACTCTGCCAAGAGCGTTGCATAGCAACAAGCTATAACTCCACCCACATTTCATATTAAAAGTAACTGTTTTCTGCACTTTTTGTAGACAAGTGCAATTTAACTGGGACTGAGGATATTGAAAAGCTGGTTGACAAATACAAACAAATCCTGACCCGTGGTCAAGTAAGGTCTTCTGGGCAAAACATGGAGGAGATGAAGTCCATTGTGAGCCAATACAATAACTATACATACTTAATTGCAGAGAAGATCGAAAGAAAGCGTTTCAGGACATGGTGACTTTCAGTCTACAAAATGCACAACAGTACAATGTGGTTTCACAACTGGTGGATATATGTACAATGTTTCGTATGAAACCGATTGGAAGAAAGTCACCTTGATATGCTTAGGCAGATTAAATCTCATCTGTCAAGTGGTTGAGAAGTAAACCTGGACAAAATATATTATCACTGGAAGAGTGGAAGAGACAGAAGAGAGAAACATCCGATCCAGAGGCAGCTCCTTCTCCATCATCTGGCCTGTCATCTACAGACTCTGGGTCTCAATCTGGAAGTTCTTGTTCCTCTGGTGGCATTACTTCTGAATTTTCTAAAACCAGTAATTTATTATCCATTATTTTGAACATTTGTTCTGTTTGTTGTATACCCTGAATAATGTTTTATAAAAAGATATTTTATTCAAAGTTGTGATGTTTACTTATTTATTTATTTTTGTTATTATTACAGCAGTGCACACAGCCTTTATATCGGTGCAAAAACCCAAATTCATTCCGCACAGGCCTGAAAAAAATCAGAGGGAACAAAGGTTAGGAGCAGTAGTCGAATGTGGCAAGGTATGGAGCAAGTACAAGCTGATGCAAGTACTGGTACAATTGCGAAGGTGGGGTACAGCTAGTTTGCCGGAGGTGGAGGAGCGAAGGGGACGAGAGGGGGTATAGGGAGAAATGATAGTCTGGTCTGGAGTATGTCTTGCAGATTGATCTTATCATACTTTACTATGCACTGTACCCCCAAACAAAAACAACTTGTAAATATATTACACATAATTAAATATATCTTGCAGATCTGCAATCTAGTCTATGTGGTCTCCACTATGTACATTCATCACCACCCCATCACAGACATCCCATATAATTTGATAATACATAAATTATTGTACAACAAGAACTAAAATGATGCATTAACCCTTCATCAGCAGCAAATGCACCCCAGCGTGTTTAAAATGAACATATATCATAACTCTGAAGATTGCAGAATGTCATTTATGTGTTTAAACTTTAATCGCTTACCTTTATTTTGATACCAAGAATGTCCTTGTCCAAGAAACAGGAGGCTGTGTGGTCCAGTTTTTAAACAAAAAGGGCTTGTAACCAGGAGGTCCCCGGTTCAAATCCTGACTCACTCACTGACTCACTGTGTGACCCTAAGCAAGTCACTTAACCTCCTTGTGCTCTGGCTTTTGGGTGAGACGTTATTGTAAGTGACTCTGCAGCTGATGCATAGTCCACACACCCTAGTCTCCCTGGATAAAGGTGTCTGCTAAATAAACAAATAATAAACCTTCTTCAAAGTGCTCATGATACATTTTTGGAGTGAATTGCAACCCTTTCTGACCTTTCAAGGGTGGCGAAACTGGTCTGTCTTTCATATCTGCAATGACACAGTAGCAACACAGACTTGCGCTGGCAGACAAAATCAATATTGCTTTGAAGCAGGGGGGGAGCGAGGAGACAAAATCATTGTTTTTCATTATTCCTACTTGATGATGTAACCAGAACTGGGCGGGGCTAAAACCAGAAGTGAGTTGAAATGGCCCTGATTTTCACTCAGAAAGTGACCATACAGTGTATTAATGTTTATTTAACCCTATGTCAGCAGCAACAATTGAGCTCACAAGGAATGTGATAAGGTGTGTAAATGCACCCCACATAATGTGGTAACCTCTCAATTTAAAGCAAAAGAATAACACAAAACCGGCTTATATTTGAACAGTTCTGTATTGAATAAATCTTGTTTTGAAGTGATAAGCATTTTTTAAATATTTTATTTATTTAAAAAAAAAAAAGTGCTATCAAGAGTAAATGGCACAAACACAAATGTAAACTATGAGACCAGCTAAGTATAATGAGGTTAATCAGCAAAGACAACAAATCTGCAAAACATGCTATTTGTTATTTGAGAGTTATTTGGGGATTTTAGGTACAGTATTTAGAGGTGCTTTTGTACAAAAGACAAAAGTATTATTTTTCAATATTAGGCTAATGTCCGCATGGACTTGTCATGGCAGCAGTTGTGAATTTTCTGAAAAACATTGAATCGGCAGCACTTCATTATTCCTGCCACCAGGTGGCAGAATAAAAAAAACAAATAATGGCAAGGGTCACTATGCTTTTGGGAGACAAAACTCTAAAAAAGGGTACAGCTACAAAACATAAACATAAGGTCAGTATTTATTTATTTTTTTAAATTATTAAATTAAAAAACAAACTCTCCGTTGCCATGTAATAATGAATTAGAAGCACTATAATTGAGCCCTTGGGCACTGCCGATTAGCGATTAGATGTAGAACGCATTTTATATTTATTTCAAATGTGTTCTAAGTAGTTTTTTGACCACTATGGCCAACTATAATATCCCATTTCCACTGGCACACCCAGCCCGTGAGGGCTCGGTACGGTACGGGTACGGGTGGTTCTCCTCTGACTATTTGTCGAGCCGAGCGAGAACCAAACCGTGAAACTCTGGCCTCACAAGACATCTGAATCTGGCTCAGGGCCAGGGACGGGGTTAAGGATTTTCGTTCTTATATTCCATCAGTCAGTTCACTCAAGAAAGACAAACAACAAGCACCATGGTGGGCTGCGAGTGTGATGAGAGAAAACTACTGCCTTGGGATGCAGAGGAAGTGCAGGCTATAGTTTATCTGTGGGCAGTTATAAATGTTCAGGAAAGCTCTGGAGTCGTGCGTCAGAAATGAGAAAGTTTACACCTGAATTTCTGACGATTTGAAGAAAATGGACATAACCGTGGGTACGGTACACTTAACTCACACACTCAAAAACACATAATTCTACCAAATTTCTCATCCTTGACCTTTATTATATTAATATAAAGGACAAAAATGTGTAAAATAAATTCTAAACTTACAAAAATATAGTGAAACAAAACTCAGCTGTACCAAACTTACAACTACTGCTCTCGTTGCACTCGCACAGCTATTTTCTTTTTTAAGCACCCAAACAAAAATAAAAAAACTCTAGAAAAAACAAAAACTTTAATCTTTAAAATGGGATATCTTTGGCAAATCATATTTTTAAAAACTTCCTTTTTTTCCCTTCAACAAAACTAAATTAACTTTATTAAGTCGTATAATCAGTAATATGTGTGGGTTATAAAGAAATTCCTAAATATGTTTACAAAATATAGAGATGCAAGATAAAGCTGTACCGTTTGGCTATTCATTTTTGAACACAATTGTTTGTGCATCTTTTGGCAAACCAAGTTAATTAATATCAGTAATTAATAACAACTGTCTTTCGTTGCGTGTGACGTCAGTAGCACGGCTCGGCTCTGCAGTGGAAAAACAACCCAGGCTCTCCTTAACCGCACCGTGAGGGCTCAGTACGGCCCTGGCACGGCTTGGTTGTACAGTGGAAAAGAGGCAAAATGGTCTTCCATTATAACATGCATTTCAGTGTGTGACACCTGCTGGTAAACAGATGTATTTCAGTTATAATTCTTGAAGTTCCAGTTTCTAGCCACGTAGCATCCTCTAGCCCTTTGCAGTCCATTTATTAAGTGCGTGTCAGGCGCAATTTATTTTCACACGCGCAGTTAATTTTAGACACGCTGTTTAAAAGTATTTTTTTCCACAGTCAAACGGGTTTAAAAGGCACTGCACATCAACAAAGCACTCACTAGGCATCTCCAGCCCCGCCCCACCCTTTTGTTCGCTATCGCTTTCACATATGCTAAGAAATAAATAAAAATAATAATAATAATAGTCGTACATACCGATCAATCATCTCCTGATCACTCGTTTTATCACCAAACTCCTCAATAATGCAATCCAAGTCATTATTTTATTACTATAACATCTCAAAAAAGCTCTGCAAATGTCCGTGATAGTCTCTGTGCGCTGATACAGTAACAGCCAGCTTGTTTCCTTATGACCGCCCCTATGTGATGCCAGGGGCAAGTATGACTATTCATGAGATACGCTTTTTTTTTTTTTATCGGCTTGTCTTGGCTCCTGTCGCTCCCACTCGGCCATTGAATGGTTTTCTCGGCTTTTTTCGGAGAAAAAACGACTAGAGACCCGTTTTTTTGATGATGTTAGACAGGGTCCGACAATGGACCGGATAGGAATAATTGCAATGTCGGACCAGGTCCGACAATGGACCGCAAAGGGCTAGTGTTCAAAACAGGTAATGGCTGTTGAAATTAAACACGGCACCAAACTCAATTGTTCTGCAGATTTTGCGTCACTGCAGTTGGAACATGCGGCTCCCACTGTATATTACAGGCAAGTAGCTTAAGTGGTGTCTGTGTATATTCTTGCACCAGTACGACAAGTACAATATATTTGGGCTGTCAATCGATTAAAACTTTTGATCTGTTAATTTATGGGCATAAATTGATTAATCAGTAGATTAATCCGTGCACATTTTAATAAAGGTAATGATATTATAGCGGCTGTCCGGCATAATAATAGCAAATGGGAATTTGGTCTTTTTAAAGCATTTTTTTATTTTTATTTTCATTTTAGTAAATGTAACACATTTTCGCAGAACAACCATTCTTTCAGGCCACTGTCAGTCACATACCTGAAAACACAAGACAGCTGAGCTGCGTTACCAACATCGGTTGTTTAATCTACCATTATAGCTACGTACTTGGCATCCTTCCTGTACTTCTGCATCTAGCAGAACCTGAGGCACCAAAGAGATTAAGCCGTTCAGAATCTTGTTAGAGGTACCTGAGAATACTGTGGCTGTTGACAAGCGATTGCTTAACATGCTGTCGTAGTCAGAAATCAGAGAAGGTAATTCCACATAATTACCTCTATTTGAGGAATTGGTGCCTTCATCGTGCCCTCTGAAAGCCAGTTCTTGCTTGCCAACCAGGCGTTTAAGAGCCTCACAATTTTTTCTTACTTGCTCATTGTGATGTATTGTATCCCTACACTTCTGCTAATCCAATTAAACATCAAACATTAAGAATGTAACAGTGGCTCGCAAGTGACTTTGGTAATGCTCATGTTTTTGTGCTGACTTAGTTAGACATCCTAGATTGCTGTAGCCAGTTCTGTTAAATATCGCCAGTTCCAGCACCATACTTTTTTAAATTGACAGCTACTGGTAATCCCTTTCATAATTTGAATGTTGGAAGTGGTGAGTATATCCCTTGTTAGTTCGGGTATTTGTGGTGTATACCTCCATTTTTTTCTGAGAAAGTTCTTCTTGAAAATTGATTCATAAAAAAATCAACTACAATGTCTCTGTTGTCTTATGACATTTTTTTTACATTTGTAAAAAGCAATTTGAAATACTACTTCAAATAATTCTCAATAAAAACAGTCTCTAAACTAAGCAATAGTGTGCAAAATTCAGCTATTCTGCCTCTGCTCACTAATGATTGGACAGCTGTAAAACCAGGGCAGATCTTTGAATTTCCCATTGGTTAAATTATGTCCTGCCTCTGCTCACTCATGATTGCACACTTGCATAACAAGAGGTAGATCTTTGACTCTCCCATTGGTTCAACCTACTAAAGACCTTCAACTGTTTATGTCTCGCCTCTGCTCACTTATGATTGGACTGCCACAGAGAAAATACAGATCTTCTATTGGTTGATTTTATTTTATATACAAAAATAAAATTCTTAAGATTGACAGTCATCACCGCCCTGTTGGAGCCAGGACCAAACCGCAGCTCAGCAGGCTCTTAATTCATTAAATTATAAACATAAGTTGAGTAGACTTTAAATCAATTTAAGTTGCTACTTAAAAAAAGTTCACTAAATAGTAGGAAAGTAAAGGAAAAATATAAGTCCAAGACACTGATTCAGTATTTGTTTGCTAAACATGTTAGTTTTGTTGCATTTTGACTGTACCTTCAACCAAACCATTTTATCCAAAACAGCAGTACATATTGTTGAGTTCAGTGAGCCATATATTGCTCAAGAGCCATCCGTTAGATAGCACCGGACTATGCTACTCTTGCTACCACAGAAAAAGTAACACAACCCAGTTATGATGCATCCCTACCATCACATTTGAAAATCTCAGACAATTGTTTGTGACTTTTTTGCTACTTCCTCAGCAGCTTATTACTCTATCCAGAATTCCACCCATTTAAGTTATGTAATTAATAATTGATCTATTGTATGGTTTGAGTTTTACTTAATCCAAGCTTTTGTTTCAAATTGGGATCATCAGAACTGAAAAGCAGGTTAAATGAAACTGATTGTGAGGGGAAACTAGGATTTATATCATATTATACAGAGATGAAAAATCTGAAAAATTGATGTGATCAATGCAGATCCGGGGGAAAAAATGTTCCTGATGTTTTTTTTGTTTTTTTTTATTATTATTATTATTATTTTTTTAATCTTTCATTTTTTTAAGCTATTAACACATTTTTGACAGTTGGTGAGGTTAGTTTTTTATTTTATTTTATTTTATTTTTTACATAAAATAAACAAAAAAGAACAATGAAAAAATAAGGCACAGTTTCATTAAGGCGGTTGTTTTACAGTACGCATTACCCATTGGTGCTTGCAGACTGCTGTCTTGGCAAGTTGCTATTTCATTGGTCCCTAAACAAGTACTGTGAATTAAACAGTTCTGGTGCAGTTCTACAGTTCACATTGCAGAAAATGTCGAAAATACTGGAACGAAAGGAAGGTGCATATATATTTATTTTCTGTTTTGCAGCGAGCGAGCGAACAATGAGGTTGGGGGTGGGGAAGGGGGGTTTGATTGCGGATATTGTTGACAAAGCCTGTAGACCCCCACTCTCCTGGAATAATCCATAAATTAGGCATGTATAGCTGACGTTCAAACTGCGAGCACCATCTCTGCCTTTATTATAAATGCTTTCCTGTTAAAAATATAGTGATGGTACGCTTGCGTCTTATACAACAATAACTAAGTATGCATCTTTTTATTGGTCCGCATGAGTACCTGCGTACCAGTTATGTGAACCCCTGATTGTGGATCAAGAGGGTATAAGGCATTGGAAAGCCATATTATCTGCAGAAAACATCTAGACATAATAAATACTCGTTGCAGTAACTACAGCCTGTCGCGTGCATTTTCTTTTTGACATGATGTTGATGGAGACAAACATGGTACGCCAACGAATTATAAAATACACCCCATGTTTAAACAAGCATCTTTTGAAAAACAAGAAGTTGCCAGACATTTGATTCCCATGGAAGACAAAGTGAAAAATCAAGAGGTCATTTTAAACTGTTTTATTAACAGAATTTTTTTTTTTTTTAAGTTGTACACTGACCCTAAAGTTTAATTTTTTTTTTTTTAAACTGACATAAGCAATAAGTTGTTTGTTTTTATTAGCACTACATTTTCTTACATTTTTTTTTTCCATGGTAACATAAAATGAAGCAGAAATATGTCAACTCTGTGCTTAAAATAAACATTTACAATATTAAATGCTTAGTATTGCAAATAAGCCCAAACTAGTGGATGATTACCTCAAGTTCAAGAGCTCTTGCCTTATGTGTGCCCGCACTTAAAGTATTTTGTGTGGCTTATTTTGTAGGTTCAGTGTTTAGGCTTATTATTATTATTATTATTATTATTATTATTATTATTATTATTATTATTATTATTAAAGCTCAAAAATCAGAAGGGAAAGGAACATGCCACAAAATTGGAAATTAACAAGAACAATTGTCAGTGCACATAGTTGTTTTTTGACCTTTAACAATTAAAAGGGAGTGACTTTCTGATGTAAACAAGTTGCATTTGAGATCCAAAGGACAAGAACATTAAAAGAAAATATATGATGTACAACATGTATTTCAGCCCTTGTGCATAGGTAAAAAAAAATAGATTTCACTTAAAACTAAATATATATTTTACCTTATTTGACTGGATACTTGCATCAAGTTTCACAGACACTATTTTATTATTATTATTATTTGTTTATTTAGCAGACGCCTTTATCCAAGGCGACTTACAGAGACTAGGGTGTGTGAACTATGCATCAGCTGCAGAGTCACTTACAATTACATCTCACCCAAAAGACGGAGCACAAGGAGGTTAAGTGACTTGCTCAGGGTCACACAATGAGTCAGTGGCTGAGGTGGGATTTGAACCGGGGACCTCCTGCTTACAAGCGCTTTTCTTTAAGCGCTGGACCACACAGCCTCCTATATTTTACCATCCTGACTCGTCAAAAAATATGTAAATAATTTTGCTTGGCAGTGCTGCTGTTCACACACAAGTATAGGCATCTCTGGGTTTAAAGTTCACTTATTATTTGGTATACATTCTAACTTCAGGTGTAATCTGAATCTTAACTTCATTCAATTTGGGTTCCTGAACAACTAATCCAACACAGCAGTGGATCCCAGATGCCTGCCACTTTTCAGCTTTTTTTTACTACTTCTCACTTTCATCTCTGATTATTGCATATAGAATGTTTTAAATCTTATCATTTTTACTTTATGTACGAGTATGTGGATGCAGTTTACATGAAAGACTTTCATTAAGGAAACAAAATGGGCTGTAATTAAATGTAAATATGACATAACATTTGTTATAATAATAAACATTACTTATTGTATTATTGCTCTGGAGCTCTATCTATTGTTTAAGGTTCAAATGAAACATCCTAGATTAATGTGAGCTGTTTGACTACAATGTCACCCTTATTTGCAAAGGACTCGGGACCTTGTACTTTAAAATTGGTTTCAACACTGATAAGCCATACAAATAGATAAATGCTGCTATCTGTTACACTCACTGAACTGGCAATGGTTAATTACAAAGCCTGTCATGTCATGTCAGGTTGATGGGTATGGTAGTCGTGACCTTGTGACAGTGACATTTCTTGGCAATGTGTTGACTCTCCCCAGATAAGGCAGGAACAGGAATCAGCCTTTAGCTGAACTACCATGTCAACAGAGTTTTGGTAACGGTGATGAAAGTCCATCAAACCAGAGAACATATACAGCCTTAAACTGCCATTAGTATGACATTTCAATGAAAGGCCAGGTTTTTGGTACTGTATAGATACAAGTATGACTTTTCACCTCATTGCTAATGAAATGTGAACGCATATTTAGAACTTTTATTGAAGAGCTTTGGTAGTGTTTTCCATTGGTTCATTAGTTGGAACAATTTCTGACAACAGAACGTTTCAGGCATTCCAAAACCGGAATTTAGATGTAAACTTAATTTAAAAAAAGACCTTTCTAGTGATTCACCTTGTTGAACCAATGCTACTTGGATTGCAGAGAGGGTGAAAAAAATCGATAGGGAGAAATAATCAGCAGGGGATAGTTTGCCTCATTGAACCCTACTGGTTTGGCACCCTACAAATCCACTGAGACTTTCTAAACTGGACAGCAGTGTGGAGTAGTGGTTAGGGCTCTGGACTCTTGACCGGAGGGTCGTGGGTTCAATCCCAGGTGGGGGACGCTGCTGCTGTACCCTTGAGCAAGGTACTTTACCTAGATTGCTCCAGTAAAAACCCAACTGTATAAATGGGTAATTGTATGTAAAAATAATGTGATATCTTGTAACAATTGTAAGTCGCCCTGGATAAGGGTGTCTGCTAAGAAATAAATAATAATAATAATAATACACAAAGAAAACAGAGTTGGGCCAAAAATTGAGCCTCGTGGCACCTCGTATGTAATCTTTGAGAAAAAAGAGGTCTTAGATTAATCAGATTATCAAGGCGATCAATTAAAACAGAATGATCAATAGTGTCAAACGCAGCACTTCAATCTAATAGTGTAAGAACCAAAGGTGTGCCCGTGTTAAAGGATAACAACACATCATTAACCACTCAAATAAGTGCTGTCTTAGTGCTATGATAAGGCCGAAACCCAGACTGAAATTTCTCATATATGTTAGGAACTGCAAGAAATCTGTTAAGTTGCTCGGCAACTACTCTTTCTAAAACTTTAGACTGAAATGGAAGATTTGAAATAGGCCTGTAGTTATTAAGAAGATTGTGATTTAAGGTAGATTTCTTGAGCAGTGATTTTAATATTGCAGTCTTGAAAAAGTGAGTTATTAGCAATTTTTAATGCTGTGGTATTTATTTTGGAGAATACTTCTTTAAAAAGTGGAGTAGGGATAGGATCTAACACACATGTAGTGGATTTCATCTTAACTATATTAGCCAGATCCATTTGACTAATCAAAGAAAAATGCTCAAAAATGTGGATTGGTGTAGTGCAGTGGTTTTCAAACTGCAAGCTCTCGTCAGGAGGCACTCGAGGAAAATTCTGTAATGACAACAACCAATTTTTTTACGTGGTTGTAGTACTTTGCGACTTAGCAATCGAATCAACAATGTTGAGTCTCCTTTCAAATAAAACCACAGTTGTACTGGTGTACAATTACTTTCTGTTGGGCGAGGTTAACTCTATAAACACCCAGCTGACTGCTGACAGTGGTTGAGCATTGAGCGCACACATGGCTAATTTACATATTTAAATAGCAGGGCAGTGGGACTGCAGTCTGTGGGCTAAAAAAAAAAACACTCAAAGTCATTGTACGATGTTGCTTCTTTTAAAAATGTGTAGTATTGACTTGGTAAGTTTATTTTCTGGAGTTTAAATGCTCAGTGTTAGTAATTTAATCAATTCAGTGTTTTATCTACGTTTACGTTTTTAAATAACAGTATTATTGAGTTGAGCAGGCAACTGGGCCAGCCTACTTAGACAGTGAAATCACTCACTTGAGCTGGAGTGACACGACTGTTATCTTTACTTGCAATGCTTGTAAGTGTTTTTTCATTATTAATTAATTAGTTGAAGAACTCCTTCGTCATGTGAGTGCATTACCCTAAGCCTCCACACCGGTAATTATTAATAAAAGCAAAAGCACAATATTATTATTACAAAAATGGAATCGCGGGATTAAAAATCAAAATCCTGGGATTGGGAAAAGTGTCTGGAATTAGATTCCCTGCTCCAGACCTATTGAGTGTGTTCAGATCATACAGCGAGTGCCCATCAACAAGCTTTAATTGTCATTCAGCTGACTAACATGAACAGACTGCTGCACTAAACCTTTTAACATGTAAGCATTTTGCTAAAAGTAATTTTTGACTGCCTGATATAAATATCCCCTTTCTACTTTCAACACAATTAGCTCTTTAGAAATATTCACTTCAAAACAATGTGCTTATTCTGGCTGGATTCGATACCACACAAGACACACATAGCATTTTACATTGTCCCAGCTCAAATCATACAGAGGCTCCCTGTATAAAACTGGTCTATGCTTAATGTCTGGGATTTTTTTCTGCTAAATGCCAAGCTATCAGCATTATACAAGAAGAGAAATGACAAGCACTGTGAGTGATAATGCAGAGCTTGTTGCCAGTGGCTTCAAATGACAAAGAAATCTGCTGGCATTTGTTTTTCAGGTGAGTTATACTTTTATATTTTTGGAACACATATGATTGAATTTGGTTGGTTGTTCATTCAAATGCAGAACAATTAACATACCTATTCAATTAGGTAATGGAGGGAGTAATAAACAATTAAGGGCCAATGAATACCGGACACAAACTGAACGAAAACAAATTGAAGCCTATATACAGAATAAAGATCTTGCGTTGTTGACTTCACCTGTGGGTGTGCATTAGTTCATTTAAATCAATATGTTTATAATTTGTTTTGCTCCTGTGTGCATTGGCTACTGAAATGTACTGACAAGTTCAATTATTTTAGGATAGATAAAGAGAAGGAGATGTGATAGATTTTATTGGACTAACTAAACAATAATTAATCACAATAATTAATCATTATTTTAGGAAAAATAGACTGAACAGCAGATAGGTGACTCCTTAAACTCATTCTGTCAGTGTATCCCTGTTCTGGTAAGTCAGTAACCATATTTTAAGTGTATATTAAAAATCTATATTTATAGTCTGTTGTAGCCTGTTTAAAATGAAACATTCGCAACATTTGATGGTATTGAGATCAAATGCGAAACCTGCACGTGAGGCTGGTCTGATCCGCTGGACATGCTAGGCAAAGCTTTTACTTTTAAGAATTACAATGTGGAGATTCAACCACTGTAAAAGATCTGAGCGAATCATTTGACAAATACTGAATCCCAGTCATATAGACTAACGCGGGATCCGTCGAGTAAATATATGTGTGTGTGTGTGTGTATATATATATATGTAACCTGGCTAGAGGTTGCAAAGATAATAAAACCTTCAGATCCCCCTCAAATGAGTGAAGGATAACAGAGACAGCAGTGCAGTTAAAAACAGTTTTTCTTATCGAATGAAACAAGAATTGAATGAGGTATCAGACAGAATCTTCTTTACTAGTTAACAAACGTATGTTTATACTCATCAAATGTGCCAAGAATGTAAACTGTAGCTCTATTACAAACTCCCACTGACCATACACCGATCAGGTAAACTTAAAAATAGAGACAATAAATTAATACACACACAAAAGTGAACGTGTAAAGTAAAACACAGCAAAACTTGAAAGCAAACCATAATTCTTTAAATCATAATAATCAAATGATAACATGCACACAAACTCAGTTTAAAGTGACAATTTATCCTGATTGATAGCAGTCGGAGGAACAGAGTTTCAACAACTAGAGTAAAACAATCTTCGGTAGCTTTGGTAAGGGTATTCTCAACGAGAATTATCTAGTAGTAATGTTAAATCAGTGAGCTAGGCACCGTAAGAGCGTACACTAGTAAGAGAAAAAATAAAAGAAATATATATATATATATATATATACAGTACTGTGCAAAAGTTTTAGGCAGGTGTGAAAAAATGCTGTAAAGTAAGAATGCTTTCAAAAATAGACATGTTAATAGATTATATTTATCAATTAACTAAATGCAAAGTGAGTGAACAGAAGAAAAATCTAAATCAAATCCATATTTGGTGTGACCACCCTTTGCCTTCAAAACAGCATCAAGCATCAATTCTTCAAGGTACACTTGCACACAGTTTTTGAAG
The DNA here is from genome assembly GCA_030684275.1 of Acipenser oxyrinchus oxyrinchus. NCBI lineage: Eukaryota > Metazoa > Chordata > Actinopteri > Acipenseriformes > Acipenseridae > Acipenser > Acipenser oxyrinchus. Next base: position 57,034,600 of record CM060252.1, read on the forward strand.
GATCTCGGCAGGTAGGTTGGCCCAAACATCTTGGAGAACTAACCACAGTTCTTCTGTGGATTTAGGCAGCCTCAGTTGCTTTTCTCTCTTCATGTAATCCCAGACAGACTCGATGATGTTGAGTTCACGGCTCTGTGGGGGCCATACCATCACTTCCAGGACTCCTTGTTCTTCTTTACGCTGAAGATAGTTCTTAATGACTTTCGCTGTATGTTTGGGGTCGTTGTCATGCTGCAGAATAAATTTGGGGCCAATCAGATGCCTCCCTGATGGTATTGCATGATGGATAAGTATCTGCCTGTACTTCTCAGCATTGAGGAGACCATTAATTCTGACCAAATCCCCAACTCCATTTGCAGAAGTGCAGCCCCAAACTTGCAAGGAACCTCCACCATGCTTCACTGTTGCCTGCAGACACTCATTCTGTATCGCTCTCCAGCCCTTCGCTAACAAACTGCCTTCTGCTACAGCCAAATATTTCAAATTTTGACTCATTAGTCCAGAGCACCTGCTGCCATTTTTCTGCACCCCAGTTCCTGTGTTTCGTGCATAGTTGAGTCGCTTGGCCTTGTTTCCACGCCGGAGGTATGGCTTTTGGCCGCTAGTCTTTCATGAAGGCCACTTCTGACCAGACTTCACGGGCCAGTAGATGGGTGTACCAGGGTCCCACTGTTTTCTGCCAGTTCTGAGCTGATGGCACTGCTGGACATCATCCGATCATGGCAGGGAAGTAAGCATGATGTGTCTTTCATCTGCTGCAGTAAGTTTCCTTGGCCGACCACTGCGTCTCACGGTCCTCAAAGTTGCCCGTTTCTTTGTGCTTCTTCAAAAGAGCTTGGACAGCACATCTGGAAACCCCTGTCTGCCTTGAAATTTCTGCCTGGGAGAGACCTTGCTGATGCAGTATAACTACCTTGTGTCTTGTTGCTGTGCTCAGTCTTGCCATGGTGTATGACTTTTGACAGTAAACTGTCTTCAGCAACCTCACCTTGTTAGCTGAGTTTGGCTGTTCCTCACCCAGTTTTATTCCTCCTACACAGCTGTTTCTGTTTCAGTTAATGATTGTGTTTCAGCCTACATATTGAATTGATGATCATTTGCACCTGTTTGGTATAATTGTTTAATCATACACCTGACTATATGCCTACAAAATCCCTGACTTTGTGCAAGTGTACCTAGAAGAATTGATGCTGTTTTGAAGGCAAAGGGTTGTCACACCAAATATGGATTTGATTTAGATTTTTCTTCTGTTCACTCACTTTGCATTTAGTTAATTGATAAATATAATCTATTAACATGTCTATTTTGAAAGCATTCTTACTTTTACAGCATTTTTCACACCTGCCTAAAACTTTTGCACAGTACTGTATATATATATATATATATATATATATATATATATATATATATATATATATATATATATATATATACAGTATATATATATATATGTATATATATACTTGTATATATAACCCAAGAGGTTCTGCATCGATGATTTCAAAGTGGCCAATTAGCACCTACTCTCAAATAACCATTCTTATCCAAATAACCAGCCAGGTAAAAAGAATATTTAAAATATTTCAATGTGGAGTGCTGGCCTAAGTAAAATAAATACTATTTATCACAGAGCAGTAAAAAACTGAATGTTGGAAAACAGAAGAGGCACACGAAGATTTCTATGAAAGCAAACATTTTTATTTTGAAAGTAGTAGAACATGTTTAAACTTGTTTGAACAAATGATGAGTTTGCAATGGAAGGCAATTGTTGTTCGTTTATTTCCATAATTTTATTACAGTATATATTTCAGTCTTTGATTAGGTCCATTCCCATGCTTGTGTTTCAATAGGTTTATAATGAAGTGTTTGAACAGTGAACAGAACACTTGTATGTACAGAACATTAGCTACATTAAAGCTCAATAATGTATTAGTGTACTCTGTACAGAATCTCTGTAAAAAATGCATTCCATGTCCTAGATCCTTGACGCAAATGATGGAAATTTCCTCACAATGGACTTGTCAATTTCATTCACTGTACGACATCCTAAAAAAAAGGAGATAAACACCATGAAACCAAATCAGCTTGACATACTGACATGAATAATTGTAACAGATACAAAGAAGGGAGATCAAAGGCACTTAGGATGACTGGGTCTCTACAGGCTTGTCTCAGGCACATGTAAGGCAAGGCTGCTCCAAATGGCTTGGCTAATGTGCCTAACCTGTGACTTGGAAGAAACCGCACTACAGGAATGACAAGGCAATTCAGCTTCAATGTTGTTTCAGTCCCCGCTTTCTTATAATAGAGTGAAGTGTGCCAAATTCCATGGCAGTAATACCAAGAACTGGTCTGGGGCCATCTGGGTTTACTTTAGGGTTGCACCATTATTGGTACAGACACTAAATAATGTGAATGTTGCAAATCTGGGATTTAATAACTAACAAAGTAAAATTACTCAGACATGCAAAGTATAACCTCATAAAAGCTCTGGTCTAAATTAATCACTGATGACTTCACCCAGAAAAATGCATGGTGGTCAACAATTTTGAGTGAGGGATTATGGATCAGTGTTATAATACAGTAGTTCTCCTTCATAAACACAAAGTACATTAAGTTTGAAAAACAAGTGAAACCGGAGGCTGTGTTCTTTTTGTAATACAGTAGACCTACCATTGCTGTAAATGATTGTGCTATTAAAAAAAAAAAAAAACTTTATGGATGACAGCTTAGCCCCAGCAATGCAGTCGTTCTGAACTAGTTACCCTGTTTATAATGCTATGGTAAGGAGCAATTGTTAAGAGACTGTCGTGTGTTCTGCCTTATAACGAAAAGTAGTGGAGTGTCATTATGTGGCAAATGGGTGCCCTGACCAATACCGTCTTATAATCAGTTTTGCAGTATAAAGGGCTGCCTAATATGAGGGAGCACTGTAATTAGTATGGGTAATGTTTATGAGATGACTGTTTGCCCTCTTTTTACTTTTTATAAATTCTTGACCTAGATTCAAAGCTTTAACCTGTCTAGCAGTAGTCATTAAATGTAACCAAGAATGACCAGTTACTAAACTTCCAGATATATGACTTTTTAATATAGTTGAAAGTGAAACAGGCTGTAGAGGCAGAAATAGTGGTGTGACAGGGTAGGTGGAGTTCCTGCACTGAAAAGGTCACCCTCCACCAGCAGGCGCTGGCAACTATGGGGTTAACATTCTATAGGAGTCAGTCTGCTAAGAGGCTGGTGGAGGGGAACGAGGTACACCTGGTTCCAAGCCCAGGTAATTGGGGATGGGGCGGAGCCAAGGTGTACAAAAGGGGCAGCCTCTCCAGTCAGGACAGTGTTCCTGGGACAGAGGAGAGAGAGCATATAGGTGCTGGATAAAAGCCTTAACTTTTCTGTGTACTTTTTTTGGTCATACTAAGCTGAGCTGTTTCCTGCCTTATGGCTGCCGACGACTGGTCAAGCACGGGACTGTGGTATTTAAATGACCAGGACATTATTAATATGCACTCTCAGGACCTGTCAGTTGTAAATAGTGTTTTAAAGTGACATCTTTTTGTTTTTGTGCACTGTTTTTGTCTGTGTGAAAATCAACGTGGTTGCACTTTTTCTTTGAAACCTGATTTTGTGCGTCTTCTGAGGCCTCTCACAGGTGATAAGTAAGTTTATTACATAAATAACACATCATTGCAGTTTGAAAGAAGAAAATGGAAAAGCCAGAAAGCTTACCAGTAAGAGCGACTGCCAAGCTAAGTTCTTGTCTAAGCAACTCAAGAACTTCATTTACTCCATTTTCTCCCTGTTAATAAGGCAAGAAGGAGTGCAAAAAAAAGGTTAATATATCTGTAAATTTGGAGTTAAAATGGTTCCATCAACAATCAAGAAATTGTTTACCAAATGTAAACATTTGCTGGGATACTGTTTGGTATAATCTATGCTGTGCTTCCAGAAACCCTAATCACCAGCTGATATGGGGGGAAAATGGGAATGTTTTGTTGTTGTGTTTTATTGTATTTCCCATTTCCAAATAAAAATTTGATCACAAAAAAAAAAAAAAGTTTACCAGTTTCTAATCGCAATAAAACTTTTATTGGGCAAAACCTTGGTAGCTGACCTGTATGGCAGCACCTATTATCCGTCCGACACAGTGAACTACCAAACATCATGCCCTCTTATCAGGCTTCTATTGCTTAAGTATATGGTCATATTTTGAAACTTCAGTTATCATATATTGTTTAAGCTTGGTTGACATAATACCTGGTAGGCCAGCCCCCACAGGACAGGGCGTCCAACAAACACTGCTTTAGCGCCCAAGGCCAATGCCTTCATGATATCTGTGCCTTTACGCACCCCTCCATCCAGAAAAACTTCAGCTCTCCCTTCGACTGCCTCTACTATTTCCTGGAGGACATCAATCTAATCAGACACACACACAGATAAGTTTTACATTAGAGACATTTATGTTTCTCTTTATTGATATTCAAGCACTTCAGACATTGAATTACAGTACATGTAGGTGGTCCAAGTGGTTTACTGTTTTTTAAGAGCAAATAATAATTAATATTTGGATAACTTTGCATCACATACTGCATATTTCTCTTTCATGACTTGGTCTGGTATATTGCACAAAATATACTAGATACAAAATATACTTGGACAGTAGTGTGGAGTAGTGGTTAGGGCTCTGGAATCTTGACCTGAAGGTCGTGGGTTTAATCCCAGGTGGGGGACACTGCTGCTGTACCCTTGAGCAAGGTACTTTACCTAGATTGCTCCAGTAAAAGCCCAACTGTATAAATGGGAAATTGTATGTAAGAATAATGTGATACGTTGTAACAATTGTAAGTCACCCTGGATAAGGGCGTCTGCTAAGAAATCAATAATAATAATAAAGTAGCAGGATATATAAAAGTGATTGGCTTTTAACCAATTTTAATTGCTTTTGCTGTTTTGTTTGAACTGCAAGTAACACAAAGGTAGGACTAAATACAGCGGATCAAGGGATTTGCCAGCATCTGTCTAGCAGACAAGAGCACAAACCTGAAAACCTTAAAATAAAACATTAAGTAAACAGGTTTGGGTGTAACTGCTGATTGAATGCTCACTCTTGTAACTGAGTTTTTACAACGCCAGTAGTTCAAGAAGCAATTAAAAAGAAACCTCACACCTGAATGCCAATTATGAGAGTGTTCACCCTTTTTTCTGTGGTTTTGCAGAAACTTACAGTTGCTGGCACACAATCCAGCTGCCGTGCCCCATGGTTTGACACCAGTATTCCATCAACACCATATTTAACAGCCTCCTGAGCATCATCAGCTGAAAGACAGAAAGATTTAGAGTTTCAGGAATTATACTTAGTTATGCTACCATCAAGAACATTATAACATCTGTGAAAACATTTTTTTAATCATGTGAATTTCCAAATGAGTCAAAAAAAACAAAAAACTGCAGTCCAGTTGATGCTTGTTACCCAATGCCATTAAACATATTTTAATCTTACGTAAGGTAAAACACAACCAGTGTCACTTTTGACATAGTATCATGGTGATGTCATTATAGTTGGACACAATTAGGAAAATTAAGAAAAGCACTATGTAGCAGCATGTAGTCTGTACTTAGCATTAACTGTAATTGGTCAGTGAAAGGTAAAATACTGCTGCTGGCAGCCTGTGTCGCTATGTAATTGTAGTTGTACTACAGTAGCTGTTTTGTCTGCAGGGTCTTTTGAACATTTTCAATATTTAAGGATGCAATATCCATTTCCAAAGGCTATTATTTCCTGACAGGCGGAAATCAGGGGAAAAGAAAAGTATAGCTCAGCTTAACAGTACTGGACTTGAGCAGCACCATCATATACCTGATGAAGGCAATATGATGACAAGTTTTATTCATCCCTGCTAATTCCAGGAAGAAAGAAAAAAAGCTTGGCCATTCTTAATGGAAAGTCTTCAAGCAAGTAAAAACTATAATTGAAAGTGCATGCTACTGTACACAGTATTTTGTATTTTTTCTACAGAATTCTCAGAACAGTAACCATACTTTTTATTATCATTAATGGAAAACTTCAGCACAGCCAGCCTTAGATTTTCATGAGAAATTTAACAGAGGGTGCCAATTATTAAGAATAATCTGCTACTGGGGTCTGGGACAGCAATACACATTTGTTTGATTGAGAGTCTCCCACAAATATATGCTTTCTATGCATCTTAAACTTTAGATGATGAAAACATCCTGTCTTTGGTTTGTTTGCTACTTTAGGAACCAGAAATCCAGTCCAGCAGATTTATTTTGCCTGAAGAACTGACCTCTCAGAATGCCTTTGACAACAACTGGAAGCTTAGTCAGTTTTTTCAGCCATGCAATGTCTTCCCACTTCAGAGTGGGGTCAATTGCCTTGGCCACATATACAGCAAGACCACTATCTTCTCCATAACCATTCTTTGAAGAAAAAGACAAATCGGGAGACTCAAAGTTGGCCATCCTGAAAAAAAAAAAATTACACAGATGATTACAAAATTAAATTAGTTAGATTTTGTTATTGTCTTTCTTGGACTGAATTCTAGGCTCACCTTTTCCAAATATCTCCTTCTCTGCTTAATAGCACATTGTTCCCACTTTATAACTTTGATATCAGAAGCCAAGAAAAAGATACCACTGGTGTTATATAAAGTTTATAAATTGATTTATAGTAAGACTACTTTCATATTAGGGCTGTTCCAATTAACAGATTAATCGGACCGATTAATTAATTAATTAAATAGTTGATCACAGATGAATTTTTTTTTACAGTTTTATCATACACATTTTTTTTCTTTCTGTTTGGGCATTATGGGGTTAAAATCCAAAGTAACTAAAGCCCTGGACAGGATGAGCCGATCGATTTCAATCGGCTCGCAGTTTAAACATGTTTAATATTTTGCAATGCAATTCCGGTCGTAGGAACTCAACAACCAATGAGTTCACCACATTAGGTCATATGACACCAAATGCCAAAATGCATCCCTGTAATAAGTACAACAACACATATGCAGCCACATCTGGATACCAATTTGGATACTGTGTACTAGTGCAGTGTTGATTCGACCATTCACTACAGCAGCAGACAGTTCAGGAACCCAGTATCAGGATTTGTAGACAATAATAAAAGAAGCTTGTTATTTTTATTTAGTTAAAAGTACAAAAATAGTACGAAATATTTCTGCATTTCCGGTCATTGCTTATTTTTGTGTAACGGGTCTAAATGTAACATTTACCATGTGTATATCTATCTTTTAATTCACATGCAAATGGATGACAACGAGTATCATCACATGTAGTTCTCGACCATGTGGGACATGCATATTTTCATTGTTCTCATTTTTAAAAAGTGAATGCATATTGTTTAATAAAACTCTTGCAAGTACACAAAGAAATTGCTATTTTATTTGTAAGTAATTTAAACATGCAAAGGGTAATTTAATGAGCTCACAGAAACACATAACATGGGAGCCTTTCACTTTTGGCTACTGAATCGCTCCATTGGTGCTGTACTAGGAGGTAAACAACAACCGCTGGGACCTCGGTTTTACGCCATACACCCGGAAAAACTCACAAAATGTGCCTCATTTCCCGCGATTTCATCGGGCAGTGTATCATGCGTGCTCTCAGAGGTGTTTTTTGAGACGAGACCTCCGCCAGAGAGATGCGACGATCTCATCGGGCAGTGTGTCTCCGGCTTAACACATGGGAAATTACGTGAGTCATCACAAACAGTATCACGGAGAGAACAGACAATGGTGGGTTACAAACCAAAGGGAAAACTCAGATCTAGTTTTGGGTATAAATTAGACTCGGAAGCAGAGTCAGAGGGGGGAAAGGACAGGAAGATCTGGGCATCATCAGCAGGAGAACCAGGCAAGAGCAGTGCCGGAGAATAGAATGGTCGACTGTATCAAAGGCAGCAAAGAGGAAGGAGAATTAGAACAGAGGAGAGTAGGGGCAGACAGTAGAGAGTTAGTGATGGAGAGGAGAGCAGTTTCAGTGGAGTGTGCGGATCTAAAATATATATATATATATATATATATATATATATATATATATATATATATATATATATATATATATATATATATATATATATATATTACAATGCCTAATGCTGCTGAATAAAAAGAAAAGGTGTCTGCAAATGATGAATTCCAAATAAAAACAAATCGCCCTTTTACAGAAACAATATAAAATATGATCAATTTGAAATGATGCTAAAGGACAGGTGAGGAGTTTTATTTATAATAAATGCTGAATTTACCAGTAAATGTACAAATATTCTGGTAAGATTTGAACCAGACTCCACAGTACCCAATAATCTGTGATGTGGGCTTCTATGTTCAGCAGGTTTTCTGTATTTCCATAAATACAGTAAACATTTCTGCAGATGTTCAGTTTGGTTTATATTCTGATTTCAGACAAGGTTTGTGTGTTTAATTTATTACTCTGACAGTAGGCCCTATTTTTAAGTGGAATTTTCTACACCTTAATAGGTAAAGTGGAAAATCCTGGCCATTTTCAGCAACTGCATGTTGGCCAATTAAAAAGGAAATGAACAATTACATCTGGATATGTTTATTTACAAATTTTAAAATGGATGCCCTGTTGGCGATTCCAGATCTAACCAGCACAAGTCTATCCTGGTCAGAGCCCATATTATGCTAGTTTTCAACTGGTCGTGCTGGTTTCTACAAAATATCATATTTTTTAAAAATATTCTATATAGTCCCTACGCATTGGCAACACAACTGGTAAGGTTTTTGGAATGTACCTGAGATGAGAAGGGAGCATAAATCTGTTGCGCACATCATTTTGCCGCTTCCCTAAGTATGGCGTATCCACAGTGACAAAGATCCCTTTATACCCTGCCCTCTCCGCTCGCAATACCAGAGACTTGGTCAGCTCTCTGTCTTTGTAGATGTAAAGCTGTAACCAGCGAAGGCTGTTAGGTGCTGACTCTGCAACTTCTTCTATAGAGGAGGTGGCCCAGGAGCTGAGCATCATTCCGGTACCAGCCGACCGGCATGCTGCAAAATGACAAAACAGATTAAGATCCAATACCAAATGTAAACATAACAGCTGTGGTAATGAATAAGCATCATACCTGGCTTTGATTCTTTTAATTACCAGGAATATGGTATCATCAGATCACAATATAAAACTAGTTAACCAAAACAATGACAAAACTAATGTGGTACGGTAGTCTCCTTGTATAGGAACACCTCATAAGAGAACAGTTCACCCATTGTAAATGCTCCGGCTACAGGAACAGGCACTTGGCTTAAAAGAAGAACTTCTTGGCACCGATAGCATTTCACAACGGATACAGTACTGTTTTGTAAAAAGTGACTTGTCATCGTGAGTGTCTTGATGGACACTGATTGGTTTATTAAATATTCTGATTTCCATGAGTGCACCTCATCGCTACAAAATGGCATGTAAAGAAACACCAAAATGCTCTCTGTTTCTCTTGCTACACAAAGTTGGAAATTGTTCGAGCTCTTGAAAAAACCTGAATCAGACATATGTCACAGAGCAATTTGGTGTTTCCCATTCCCAGAATCTCATCAAGCAGCTTCTTGAGGGATCCCAGGGTGTCAGCTTCAACAACATTACTGGGGAGTTGGTTCCAGACTCCCACAATTCTCTGTGTAAAAAGGGCCTCCTATTTTCTGTTCTGAATGCCTCTTTATCTAATCTCCATTTGTGACCCCTGGTCCTTGTTTCTTTTTTCAGGTCGAAAAAGTCCCTTGGGTCAACATTGTCAATACCTTTTAGAATTTTGATTGCTTGAATCAGATCGCCACGTAGTCTTCTTTGTACAAGACTGAATAGATTCAATTATTTTAGCCTGTCTGCATATGACATGCCTTTTAAACCCGGAATAATTCTGGTTGCTCTTCGGCTATAAGAACACATCATTTGCTATGCGAGGGGTGTTCTCTTAGCCGAAGACTACCGTATTTAGATGTGTCAATGTTTAGATCATTAAACTAGACCACAATGAGTCAATAAAGTATACTGTCTCTATACCCCAGAAGCCTAAAAACTTATATGATCTGAAAGTGGCAGTTATATTATGAAAGGTGAATGTACATTTCACCATGACATGTTAATAGAACTTTGCAAATATAATCTCACATTATATTAAATATAAAGCAGCAGCAGCTTTGTACAATTACTGACAGGAAAGGGTCTAGATCAAGTTTAATACCCACAACCAAACTTGACCTACAGAATCATAGAATACAGTTGTGAATTGAGTATGAAGCCAATATCTCAAAGCATTAGGTCTTATCACCTGGAACCAAGAAGTCACATGACCACAATATGACTGTTTCCATAACACTGAAGATATAGTATCTGAAGTGGTCTTAGAGATATTAGCCTGTTAAATAGTTGGATACTAATGTAATCAAATATTTTCATACAGCTACTGCCCATCTTTACAGTGTTCCCTCTTTATTTTGGTTAAAAAAATACAATAAAGTATAATACATATAAAATGTTAACACAGCCAAAGCATGAATTAACCTTACTTTTTAAGTAAGTCTTGTTCATACTGCTACCAACCAAAGTCTGCTAATTTGCAGGCCATAGACTCGTGCTGTAAGCCACAGGAAAGGCATCGCAAAGTATATTTTATGAAAGCATTGTAGTGTACAAGAGAGCACGGTTAATCACAGTAAATGTACAGTATAAGAACAATGAAAGCGACTTCAAAATTACCAGATGAATTTACTAATGTAAACTTTAACTAGAATCATGTATTCCAGTATCTGCAGCCATTTCCTTTTATGAAAACCACTGCAGGCGTAAACAGATGGTAATAGTAAGTTAAAGATGCTAGTCAAATGCTATTCAACATGTATATATCGGAGGCTAGGACTGAATAACAAAATGAAAGTTTTGTGCAAATTGGTACAAAATCAAGGCAGTATGAGTGTTCACCATGTGAGGGTTACAGACAGATGTCGGGCAGTTAAATAGTTCAATGAAATGTATAATTTAAAATTATAGTATTACTTAACATAAGTCATACTAGATACTGTACTTTTATAGAACACTGATTCTATCCATGTCAATTTTGATGTGTTATATTGTTATTTTTTGTATATTGTTACATAACGACTGCTTGCAAAACCAGAGACTTGGTCAGCTCTCTGTCTTTGTAGATCTAAAGCTGTAACCAGTGAAGGCTGTCAGGTGCAGACTTTGATACTTCTTCTATAGAGGAACTTGCTATTCACGGATTTACTTCACACACAATAGGGACCAAGTTCATACCTAACTGTTCATTTCTACAAAATGATACTGCATATGCCTTAGTTTATGTGTGTGACAATGACTTCCATAACCTACTTAGTTTGTGAGTTACGGAGTGTGAAAGGCAGACGGACGGATGGAAAGCATCATTTCAGATTCCTGCGCCTCGTTGTGGGGTGTAGATAACCAGGGAAGGTTTGTTCCTCTGAGTTATCAAACATGTATTTTGTTTTTTGAATTTTCATATGTTTACGCAAAAGTTCGTAGGGTAATTGATAAAGAAGAATTTTCATATATAGTATGTACATATCCACACTTGCTATAATAATACCAACGTGGCAACACTGTATATCTTTGTACTTTATATATATATATATATATATATATATATATATATATATATATATATATATATATATATATATATTGGAATTGACTGTTTCCTCTATCAGGGCTTTTACAGGAATTTGAATAGTTAACATTTTCACACTGTTTCCATCTGTTCAATTAATACGAACAAGCTTTTCTTACTAATACTGTAGTTTTTGGTGCTGGCATTATTGTGACTGTTAACACCCAAAGAAAGAATAGACATTTCAAAAGCCACTAAATGTACTGGTCCAAAAACATTACAGGCCTCTGTAAGCATAAAATGTAAACCTATTACAATAACCATAAATAGTGAAGCAATTTCAGTTACTACTTATAAAAAGATGAAAAAAACCATGCATTTCATTTCAATGCACTAATAGAACCAGCTGGAAATAATGATGTAATATGCATGCAACAGCACATAAAATCTATTCTGCTCCTATTATAAGTTACTGAGTAAGCTTTTATTGTATACTGAAATATGTATCCTGAAACTGGCACTCCTCCTTTAAGAATCTGTCCACACATGAAGTGTTAGCAGGCATCCATTAGCAAAATACAGCAAGAGCTTCTTTACCATCTGCAGTATTTGTGTGTTGTGTCTGGAAACACTCCTTATGCATTATTGAAAACATGGTACAATAGTTACAGTATATCTTATCTGTCTTCTGCATTTTGATGCAGTATAATAAAAAAATAGCTGTTTTGGTAATTATCAACCAAACAGGACTCTGAACAAATACGGTTCATCCCATAATACAGGTAAAGGGAGTTTGAGAATCTAACTATGCCTCGATATTGATGAAAAATATTTGTTAAAAGTTATTAGCCTAGAATATGTGCTCCCAACAAGTTAAACGTACTGGATACATAGTTTTTTTTTTGTTTCTCAATTCTCAAAAAATATAAATAATAGTACTTAAGTGTAGCCTTTGAACAGAGCTGGCACTGTAGGACTTTGTTTTGTGTGATGTATGCAAAGGTTTATATGTTTTCAATAAGCCTGCAACCACCTTGCAAAGTACCAGAATACCACCTGGTGGCTGATCCATAAAAAAAATCCAATGATGTAACTTCTCGTGCTTTACAGTGCATCACTAATGTTAACAAAATAAACATTTATCAAGAAGGAACAAATTGTCATAAACGCTGGTTATATGTTGTGTTCAGTGAAAAGTATTCGGCATTTGTTGTATCAATTTAGCCTTGCAAGAATGCAATTTTATAAGCTAGTAAAGCTGAAAAAATACTTAAAACAAAAATGTTTACATACAGAGGTACATCTTCCAGGAAACAGGGGATATTCAGATTATAACAGAGCATTTTTAGAATACCAGTAGACCACTGAAGTTGTGTGTGTGACGCACAGCATATTTGGCAAAAATGGGATATTTAATACAATATTTCATATACCACACAAAAACATTAGTCAACCCCATGTTAAAGAACTACCTCTCACAGTTGCAGTTTCTCCATCAGGATGTGCCATTCGTTGCATGGCAGTGGCAGCGACGCAGACAGGCATACTGATTCTCTGTCCCAGGACTGACACTGATAGATCTATCTGAGACACATCCCTGAGAACCCGGGGATACAGCCTCCATCTGTAAAACAAAAATACACATTAACTTAAAATCTTTAAAACAGGAATGGGTAAAATAACATTTGTGATCAGGAAGATTGCAATATATCCACCACCTAGGGCAGATTAAATCTACATTTTGTGCACCGCCTTAGCTGAGGCGGGATAAATGTTATATTAAAACAACAAAATGACAATGCCAACCAATTACTTAGTATTAAGTGGGACAATGATTAATCTAGAGAACATTTTGGACAATGATAAATCTAACCTGAATAATTAAAATTATGTTTTGAATCAATAAAAGAAAAAGAAAACAGCAACATTGCTTAATTTGAAATTATATAATTTGCATTAAGAACCCATCAATGAATGGGGCGTACATACAATCTGAACTCTGCAAACAAGACCATCTTGTGGCTGATAACTGCACAGACGCGGAGGACTCTAGTCTTGTTTTGCACTGAGGCCAGTAACCAGTCATGATTGACCTTAAATCGAATCTTACATATATGTTTTATTTTGCAGATTGTACAATGACTGTCGTGCGAGTTTTAATGTCACTTGGGTGGTCTGCACATATGACATCATTTCACATCACTGCTAAGAACTTTCAGTTCAGTGCTCTTCTGTTTGTTTTCAGAATAAAACTTTATTAAGGAGTTTAGTAGTGCACATAAACATAATATAGGAGTAAAACAATGTTCATACCAAGTACAATTTATATAATGATTTCATCAACAACAAAAAAATAAAATATATGCATATATCGAAAATACATATTACAAATAAATAAATAACTCACCATGTTTTTTTAGATATCTCATTAGGATGCAGCGTTTAGCAGTGGACAGTAAAAACAATAGGATTCTTTTCTGTGATTTATTTAAAGGTAGAGATGAAAGTTCCCCTAAAATAATTTGTTGAGGATCATCTGAGATACAGTGTATTACCTTTGACCAGAACCTTGTAACTTGCTGCATTCCCAAAACATATGTATTAATGTTTCATTTTTACTGTCACATCTCCAGCAATCTGAGTTTACTTTTAGATTTGCTCTATATAGTTTATATGGTGTATAATGGCAGTGGTTTATAATTTTGAATGGAATGGAGCGAAGTTTAGCATTGATGGAGCAAATTTTAACATTAGAATTGATATGGTTCCAATAGTGCTCTTTTTTGCTTTTCATAATGAAAATATGTAACAAACAAGGTTGTTAAATAGTATTGTTAAACAGAGGTGTCAAAATAATTGGCCAAATAGATGCTTAATAAAAATCATAAGAAAAGAAATAATAATTTCAGGACTGCAGATTAGATTACAGGGTTTGGATGAACACATTGTATGTGGATCTGAGGTTTCATATGAGCCTCTACTGACACCTTGTGGAATCAAATTAGAGGGTCCTGGCCATCCTATGATTGGGTGTGAATCATTAATTGCAACTAATACAAGAAACTTCTAGGTGGATATAATGGGCTACTTTTGCTATTTGCAGCCACTGTAAACACCACACATCAGGCTATACCGGTGGTGGCAAAAGAAATAGCTCTGTGCTCAATTTAGAAAGAGGACAGCCCCGATGATCTTGTCTTGGGAGACTTTAGGGGATTGATAATTATATAAAAAATATATAGCAGTGATTTATAACCCGCTTTTTTTCCCTGTTTTATAGTCGTGCTGGGATAAATATTTGAATATTCAAACGAACTGCTTGAAATTACTCCTGAGATATTTTTATTACCGTAATATGGTACAAATGATTGTTTGTTTTCCAGCTACTTCAAAATGAAAGAATATTAGAATATTGTCTCAGCACTACATTACAGTGATATTCAAACCTTTAATTTTACAGGCCTAAAACCTTTTTATATAGAGTATAACATTGTTGTTAAGGATACAGCAAAGAAAAATTCCTCATAGGAATGCAATAAAATAAATGCTTTATTTAGTGCCTGTCACATATACAACCAGAGCAAGAAAGCTAATTGTCTCTTGTAAATAAATAATAGATCTAATTTAAAATTCGTACCTCTCACTGTTTAACCACAATGATAGATCACTAGATCTACAAATAGTGTATAATTTACAACAAAGTTACACTTTAGCCAGTCACTCAAAAACCTACTAAGCTTTTTTGGAATACAATTAAGTTATGCACTAGTGCAGTATTTACGCACACTAACTTTGTTAATTTGTTTTTATGTTGTTTTTTGTGTTGCTATAATATGCTCTAAATGTAGGGTAAAAAAAATACAAATAAAATCAGGTTTAAATGTTTTATTATTATTATTATTATTTAAGGAATTTTGGCCTAAAGTTTGAGTAGGCCTGGTAGGGTGTGCTCCTGCTAGCTTCAGAATATTCCGAACTAAACATTTTTAGAGTTGTAGTCACATCTGTAAGAGAATCAGTAAGTTTTTTTTAATGTTTTTAAAAAAACATAAACATAAAGTACTGAAATAGAATTACTAAAAGAAAAAACAAATATTTATTGTAGCAGTAAGATGGATTTAATGCTGAGTAATTAAAAGTAATTTAAAAAAAAATCTGTCTGCACGTGTGGCCCTATTAACTCAGGCTGCTTACCCCTTGTCTCAGTAGTGTCATTCAGATTTACATTTCTAATACCCTTAATTATTTTCTTGATAAACTGAACATACTGTAGCGAAATAGTTTAACGCAGGCAGGCGCATCACACAGGGCGAGGCAATCCACACACAGACGGAGGGCGGGCGCAAACCTGGGACCTCTCGCACTGAAGCATAGCACCGATACCGCTGTACAAAAGAGCCGGCTCCTTTGCAAGGAGCGCATATCGGGCTTATGTCATTGCGTGTGATTACATCACCTACCAACCCTGCTGCTGCCTTATTATTATTTATTTCTTAGCAAACTCCCTTATCCAGGTCAACTTACAATTGATACAAGATATCACATTATTTTTACATACAATTAGATTATTTGTTACACATGATTTTTACATACAATTACCCATTTATACAGTTGGGTTTTTTTTACTGGAGCAATCTAGGTAAAGTACCTTGCTCAAGGATACAGCAGCAGCAGTGTCCCCTCCCCCCCGGGATTGAACCCACGACCCTCCGGTCAAGAGTCCAGAGCACTAACCACTACTCCACACTGCTGCCTTCCCCCGTGCACGCTATAATACAGTAAATGCCTTGAAATACACAAACATTGCAGGGTTGTCAAAAGCTCCTCAGTAATTTACTGTAAAAAAAAGACACTAACCCAGATAAGTATACCAATCGACGTGGTTATATAAAATTATCTTGCAAAAAACTAATATTCCAGTTTATCTTTTTAGATGTCTTTAATGTGAAAAATGTAATATTGTGGTCATTTGTCTTACGTTTACTTTGCTTGCTTATAGACATTACCCTGCTTTGTAATGTAAATAGTTTGTAGTGAAAAGTATTTTTTACCATCTGCTGCATTTTCTTGGAATCAGGCTAGGCCTTTTTGTTACATAATGTTCATCAAGAAATGTAAACATGTGTATACCAAAACAATCTACTGGAACGAGTTTTCTGAAGAGAAGCCATTGCATTTAAATGTAATCTTTAAATAAACAAGAACTGAATATCCCCTAATAGTTCAAATAATTTGTCTTATTAACAGTTAACACAAAATGTATAGATTCAGTGTTTTTACTTAATATTTGAAAGTACCTGGAGAATGCTGCCACATTATCTGCTAAAGTCTGCTGCTCATCTGCTCCTGAACGGTAATAGTCGTACACTGCTTTGGGTAGAATTCTCTTTGCATGTTCTTCAAAATCATTGAGGCAAACTGGCTTCTCTGTCATTGTTGCTGTTAAATGGCAGATAAAACCACTAAGCTTGAGTACTTTTGAACATATTCAGTTGTTCTGTGAATTATTAACTTTAAAGTTAGTTTTCTTTACTTTTTAAACTAATGTTTATTTTACATTCCCCTAAGAACCACCCCTCCCAGCTCATATCATGGCTTTCACTGGGGTTGCAGAGAAATGTTCAGTTCTTCAGGCTGCCTACTCATATTCTTTTTCTGAAAATATTAACAAGACCCTCGAGTAGGAAATATGGTAAGGTATTTTGACCTACAGTAGGATCCACTGCAAAAATAGAAAAATCTAACTGATACAGAGAGTGAAGAGGATAGATGTGTTTGAAAGAGTTGATCCTTTTTTTTACATTTGTACTGATATTACAAAGTGTTTGAAAAGTTGAATCACCCACATTGATTGATTGGTGATGTAATGGCTTGTGGGTCCAAAAAACACTTTCCAGTATGCAGCGGAGATGTTCAAGTGTTATATCATCAAGTTTTGGCCAATTCCGCCCACTCTGGATGGAAAAGTATCTTCTGCTTTCTGTTTTGAACATTTTGCTCAGAACTTTCAGAAATGACTTTGAAAAAGTTCTTCCCCATCTTTCTTTTTAGAAATATAATGCTTCTATAAGGAGTGCAAACCAAGGTTTTAAAATCAATTTCCTTACATCCTATTTATTTCAACTAAGAACTCTCCCACAAGTGGATGTAATATATACAGTCAATTCTCGTTTAAACAAACTCATATATATATATATATATATATATATATATATATATATATATATATATATATATATATATATATATATATATATATATATAGAATTTTTTTATATTTTATTTCCTGCAGGATGTGCTTGAAGAACGCATTTCCCTGGAGGTTCAAATGGAATAACTGAGGTCATTTTCACATTTATAAGACAATGTCTATTACTGAACAAATCACAAAAAGACCTAAAAGGTCCATGCCCATTCCTGGACTTTTGTGTTAAGCTTTGCCACTGTACCCACTGTAGTGTTTTGAGAGGTCTGTAGTGTCTATCTGCTTTAACTAAAGTTGACTGCAGCCATTACTCTTAAAGATTACATACAGTATGATTTTAAAATGTATTTAATATAATGTTTGAATGAGTATGAGGTATTTTATGTGCCATTTATTAACACATTTAGTTTATTACTTATCCTGTTTGGTTTGAAAGAGTCTGAGTATTTTTACTTGAGATAATTATATATATATATATATATATATATATATATATATATATATATATATATATATATATATTGGTTGAGTTGTCCTCCATAGATGTGAATTATTTTCATTATACTATATAGAAAACACTTGTAGTCATGATTGTTAAACTGATAATGGACAGGATAAAAAACAGTCAAGAGAAGGGTGCTGGCTTGAAGCAGTTACTGTCCTTGTGAGATTAGCTCTGCAGACTTGTGCATTATCACTTCTGCTATAATGACAGATAGTTTTGTTATAGATTTCTTCCCAGCACAATTGATGTAAACTTGGCCCCCCATGTTTATTGCAGTAGGAACAGTTAGAAACTTAAATAAAAAAAATACTAAAAAAAAGTGGGAGCCATGTTTGGCCCAATTGTGCCCAATTCCCAATAAATCTGTTCTGGCTCTTCAACAAGAAGACATACACCATAAGAGTATATTGATACAACCATATCAGTGAGAAAAGTCTAAATGTAATTCATATTGTATTGCTCCACATATTATAAGTTCACAGTCATCTTGAAAGTGCACAAAAATGGAACAGTTCAACAGTCCAAATATAAAAATGAACATATGTATATGTAAATTGAGACTTATTATTGTTTACGTTAAAGATTTTTTAAAGAGGATATAGAATTTTCTGGCAATAGTAAAGTCTATTTTGAAAATATGCACAGAAAACATGGAGCTTTTCGTTATACACAATTGGTGTAAATTTCGCCCCCCATTTTTATTGCAGTAGGAATAGGTAGAAACTTAAATAAAAAAATAAAAAGTGGGAGCCATGTTTGTCCCAATTGTGCCCAGTTCCCAACTTGATGGAGCTAAAACACCATTTATTCATTAATGTATTCTATATACTACAGCATGTACTTGGTTAACACTATTTATTGTTTGGAATTACTATCAGTTACTGCAAATGGTATGAGTCAATTTCCTGGATTTCCTACAGCATGTGAGCTTGTTTGGAGTGTTCATATATGCTTTCCTGACAAAAACTGGTCACACTTTATATTAACTTAAAATGAGTTACCTATCTGTAATTGTCTCTATGGCCTGGCTTACATTCTGTTTAGAAACTCCACATTTTCTCTCCATTGTCTCATGCTATGGGAAGTGGGTGGTCAAAACTAGGCAGTTCTTTATTACCAACTGAGATCTGCTGAAAGTAACCCTAGCAAGCTTATTTGACCAAATAGAAAAAAAAAATAAGCATACAGTACAAGGGATTTAGAGACCTGTTTCAAATTATTGCCATTTGCAGGTGACTCCGAAAATGATAGTGCTTTATAGTCGTTTTATAAGCGAGGTTATAAAAAATACTGGAGCTACTACAAAGTAAAATAGCAGCCCTTTGCAAAAAAATAATAATAAATAAATAACAAAGAAAGAAAGAAATGTTTTATTCTTTACACTTTTGCTATTTTCTTGTTTGTTGCTTTAGACTTCTCAGCCCCTTAGCAGTAAGATGCTAGTCTTAAGAAATATCTATCATGGGTACCTACCAAGAGCACAAAAGTCAACAAAAAATATATTAAATTATCATTGGTGGGAATTCATGCTATAGGTCTCCTATATTATTGCTCTGCACCTGGCTTGAGCGACAATGTATGGAGTTGAAGTAAAACCTCTTAAACCTAATTCATAAAGCAATATTTGTTTCACAAGAATGAAAACATGAAAAACAAAACTCTTGATTCCATGAATTTGTTCAAAAAGACAAATATTGGGCTCAACATCAACTTGCTGCAAGACTTAGAGAACGAAGTTCCAGAAAGATAAAACAAATTGCATCTGCTAGGATTAGCATCTACTGAGGAATTTGTTACAGTATATGGGCTACCGATATACTGGATCCATAGTAACAACAAATATAATAACATTCTACTGGCGAAAGCCTTGCACTGTCCTTCTAGAATTCGGATTCAGGTATTATTATTATTATTATTATTATTATTATTATTATTATTATTATTATTATTATTATAAGAACGTTATGTAGTCAGAGATGTGGGCAAGTAGGTTAGCCTACTGTAGATTTACTACCAGTATTTTGAAAATGTACTGTACTAAAAAAAAAAATTATTTTATATTTTATATTATTATATTGTCATATCTGTACTTGCTAGAACCAAAGTCATTGTATTTATCTTGCTCTTAACTGTATTATTACTTGTACTGTGATTCTTGAAATGTATTTTTGTTTACGACTGTAAGTCGCCCCGGATAAGGGCGTCTGCTAAGAAATAAATAATAATAATAATAATAATAATAATAATAATAATAATAATAATAATAATAATAATAATAATAATAATATGTCATTAACCTGAAGTGCTGGATTTTAGCTCAGTTTGTAGACTGCCTTAAGGATCTGAATTACTAAAGCTACCCTTATGTAGGAATACTTGTAAATATGATATTTCTACATATACAATATGTATATAAATATATGTGCAGTCAAAATATGTTTAGCAAATAGTGCATGGTTAGTTGTGGAATGGAATGTTGGTATTTTTTTGGTATTTGTATAACACTATGGCTGGGTTTTTGTTTTGTTTCCCTCGCTTTTTAAAAAAAATCTTCATCACAACCTAAATTCTTCTTGTATACCCAGTTTAAGAAAGCTGCACGATATCAGTAATTGTGCAAGGCTAAATTAGAACACTGACAGAAATATTTAAATATACCCTCCCATATTTTAATATTAATGACGTCATTTTAAATGGCGTGACAAAAAGGTGAGACTTTTTTTTTTTTTGCATGTAAACCAAGCCTACGTCTCAGAAATAACCTTTAATATTCATTACTTTTGGTTTAGGGTTGAGGCTAGGGTTAATATAAAATCATTTTTACTGGTAATCTGTTTATCTGGTTAATATAAGTGCTCCCGGAAAGTTTGTGAATCTTTAGGAAATTGGGTTTATGACATTAGAGCCCCTGTGCTTCCCTGAGGCTGCATCAGCACTAGTTGAATTAAGAAAAAAAATCAACACCTTCCTGACTGATAAATTGGACGCGTTGCTGTATTTGAACAATAAATGAGTGTGAAGCCAAAGGAATTCTAGTGCAAGTGTAATACAGACAAAAGAAGTGAAAACAATTAGAAGAGGAATTAGGTGGATCTCATCTAAAATCTCCAGATTCTTTTAGCCTGGCATTATTTAACACGATTTTGATGAAAAAACAGGAGAAAACTGTTTTACAAGTTTTAAAAAGACCCAATGTATTGCCTAAGATAAATATATGCATACTAGATGCTTAATGGTGGAAAAAAAAGATAATTTACAGTAAAAACTATGTAAAAGACAGAAAATATGATCAATTAATTTTTAAACTATGTAACAGACCAAAAGCAGCATAACATACCAGATTTTGAACAGGTGTTTCTCTGCTTTCTTAGCAGAAGTTGTTTACGCATGTGCGAGCAAGATTAGTGTGCTGCATAACACTTTTTAACTACATCGGTATCTGACATGAAGGTCCAAGAAAGGAAGATGTACTGTGTATCTGTACTGTGTGAAATCAACGAGAAAGCCCCAAACATGTCTGCATCAACTCATAGCACTCCACAAATATATCAGTATTGGCATAACATACACAAGCTAGTTATGTATAAACATTGCACATTTATCCATACAGCATTAACAGTAATTTTGTAAATTTCCATCCAATAGGCTACAATATATATGAGACAAAAAAAGGGCTGGTTCAGGGGGAAAAAAATGTATGTGCCAATGTTCTAAGCACATGAACACTAAATTAATACTCACAGCAGTATTTAAAGATAAATATAAATAATGGTATTGGTGTAAATTCTTTCATAAATGAAAAACAATGTCAAAACAAGTGACAAGGCCAACTTCTGGTCCCCTAAAACCTGTGATGTTGTCTCTACTGCAGAGTTGCTGAGGCCACCTCCTCTGTCGTTGTTAAGAGCGCTGTGGCAGGGTAAATTATTCTCCCTTGTGCAGGGGTGAAGTGTGGCATGCTGGGGAGGTCAGGATAGAGGAGAGGAGCCCAGAGTCTATACAAATCGTAATATATATCGTGGAAAGTCTAACCTGTTTGGTTTAACGACAGTGCCTGACTGATAGCTGTGGAAACAGGAGCTACTTCGGGACGTTCCGGAACTTGCCGAGTGAGTTGTTGTTTATATTTTTATTTGGCCCTTCTCTGTAAATATCCCCTTGTTTAAATGGTCACAGACCGGGAATAAAGAAAAGCTGCTTAAAACAGCGCTTACTTTTGTTTGGATTTCCAGTTTGTGTACGCTATCTCCCACAAGCACACTGGTGAAGATGCCCCACCTGTAGTTACTGCAGCCCGCATGCAGAGGCCAATTTCTCTTTGGACCGCTGCCACACATCATTGAATCTTTTCCGGCACTCTGCAAATGTGCTCTCATTAGGAGGAGGTGCCTGATTAGATGTGCCATAAAGTTTCTCCTTTTTCCTTTCAGCCTCCTGGAATAATATCTCCAACTCATATGGAGTGAACCGTTGCATTCTTCGTCTGTCATACACTGACCTGTCACTTGCTGCTCTGTTCTCCTCCATAGCTCATCTTATTTTATCAAAATTGTATTCGGCCCTGGCACAGTCACGTGCAAATGCAAAATGCTTTGCCTTTACATCTGTGTTTTAACGAGTTTCATCAAAATCAGGCGCACTGACTGTTTATAGAGACATAAATAAATGGTTACACTGGAAGCCAATAACTAACTTCTTATATATCTGTTCATTTCAGTTTATTTTAGAATTGTTTATATCAAATCAAATTTATGAAAATTACAGACTTGCTTTACCACATTGTGTATTTAGTCTACTGGTTTAATAAAATAAGGACTAAATTGTAGTCAATCTCAGATCTGCAGGCCTCTTGGTGACCTCATTATGAACTAATTTCCTTCCAACAGTTTTCACAAGGCATATCTTTGCAAGTTGTCAGGAATAATTACTTCATACTAGCGACAAAGCAGACAGATTTCAAAGATTTACTGTACATGTCTATGGGCACTGTGAAGTGGAGATGTCAAAGCTAATTTATCTTATTGTCAAAGTGACCAAAAACACTGGTTCTAGAGCACTTGCATTTTAATAATAAACATCTTTCCCTTTTTTATTATTATTTTTTTATTTAGCAGACGACTTTATCCAAGCCAACTTACAGAGACTAAGGTGTGTGAACTATGCATCAGCTGCAAAGTCACTTACAGCAATGTCTCACCCAAAAGACAGAGCACAAGGAGGTTAAGTGTCTTGCTCAGGGTCACACAGTGAGTCAATGAGTGAGCGGGGACTTGAACTGGGTATCTCCTGGTTACAAGCCCTTTTCTTTAACCACTGGACCACACAGCCTCCTTTTTAGTCACATGACTATTTCAACCATTAAGTGTTTTCCAATGCTTGTCTTCAAACTTCAGCACAACAATGGATGCTTTTCACAAAACCAGGTAAGAATCACATAATTACAGAATGTACTTATTTTATTTTTCTAAATTAATATATTGATAGCCTAGGGATTACTGTGGATAAAAAACTGCATATAACAATATTTTTAAGTCTAATACTTTAATATGGTCACTAAAGTTACCAGTGGGATGCAATAAGTACATATTTTGTAAAATGAACGAAACAGTAACATAATTTTTAACACTTCAATGCCCAAAAAATCTCAAATCTGTATATGGGTAATGTTAATGCATTAAGTTAATATGTGAATAATTTTATGACTTTATTGTCACTGTTGCATTAACATTACTTTGATATGGTCAATTTGGAACAAAAGTGACCAGCTATACAGTATTTATATCATAACAACACATTGAATATTTGATGTGCTGAGTTATAATCTCAAGGCATTTGTGAAAAGCAAGGTCACTGTTCATCTTGTCTCCAACAGATATACATTGTGTGAAGCACTGGCACTTATTGAAGATGGTGAAAATGAATTTGTGGACATGGCCATTCTTCTGCCCATTGAAGATTCAAGTCAAATTACTGATGAAGATTCTGATAAGTCTAATGAAGAAGTTGAAGGCAATCTAAGTAATCTACCTGGCAAGATTCTTCAAGCTGAGGTTGATGTGGCATAGTGGTTGATCCAGATCTCAACCTAAGGCTGTCAAACGTCGTTGAGTGAAGAGAAAGGCAGTGCTTACTCCAAAAAATCCTCTACCAATGTTTAGACCGGCAGCTTCAGACGACCTCCAAGGCACATGTGCAGCCTCTCTCTATGTTTTTCTAGCCATGTATCCTGAAAGTTGAACAGAGGTTATTCTTCATCAGAGCAATCTCTATGCTGCACAGAGAGGGACTGATCAAAACTTAATAAAAGAGAAGTTGATGGTTTTCATTGGAATACTGTTAGTTTCAGGATACAATCAACTTTCATACCGTCACCGTTATTGGAATCTTCTGATCTTCACAATTACCTGGTTTCACATGCAACCGGTTTGCTCTCTGTTATTTCCATGTTGCAGATAACTTTCACATCAATAATGATTGTTTTTATAAGCTCAGACCTAAGTCTGATCTTTTGAATGAAGCATTCAAACAAAATTATCCAGAAACCAATTTGAGTATTGATGAGTCAATTATTCCATATTTTGGAAGACATGGATCAAAACAATTTATTAGAGGAACGCCAATTCGATATGGATTTAAACTTTGGTCTATTGCATCTTGTCACATGTGACCCTAAAACCCTTCCTCCCTTGTACAAGGTGTGAGCACCTTTTTGAGTGAAAGGTGTATGTGGCAGAGATGCATGGCTCTTTGATAGAACCAGCTTAATCTATTTAGAGTTTTCCCACTGATGTTGGAAATGAGAATGCAAAGATGGGAGCCCAGCTAACAAGGTTTAAGTTTTTTGCAGGTATCAGGCTTTTAAAGACTTCACCCACACCTGTGATGTGCTTCCTTCTGGAAGCAGGCTGATCTTTGGGATACAAATTGAACATGTTAAAAACTGCAACAATATTAGAATATTGTAATAACTCTGTACTTTGTTTTAAAGGCTATAAAGCCAGCAAAAAAAAAAAAAAAAAAAAACTATTGCAGAAAAGGTAGAACAAGCAATTATATAATGTTAGGAAAAAATGCTTTGTTAGGAGTGCATATTAGTCCTTGGAAATTGACCAGACTTGAGACATGGGCCTCCCCTATCTGAGAGCTACTCAAAGCTGGACAAAAAAGGGGATTTGAATCTTGCTGGAACCGAGCTGATCTGTTTGACATGAACTGGATGTTGTAAACAAATTGTTAAAGCACATTGTTCAGGATAATTTTATGATACACTCGTATTAGCCTATGGGAATATTGTAGGATCCTATATTTATTTTGAATATTCCACTATAACAGTAAAATTATTACTGGATCTGTGTGAGTCTGAGTAAAGAGAACTCATTGAATTGAGGTTGTGCAGACTGGTGAACACCTGTGGAATGTACTAGCTTTCCTTATCTGAGAACTGCCGGTGCAAAGGGCAATAACCTTGGCAGGAAAGGCAGAAACGAGCATCTCAACTTGTTAATTAACTTGAAAATGTGTTCACAGTGAAATTTCTTATCAGAAAAAAGTAACTCTAATTTGGAAGCAGTTTTTAAGCCAAAACACATAGGGCCTCATGCACTAAACAGCGGTAACATGTTTTACACACAGAAAGCCCCTTACTGCGTGCTTTGTGCACCTGCTGTATTCACTAACCAGTGGCAGGCAACCTAGCACGTGGAAAAAGTACCATGTTCGAGTCATTTAAATATAATAAATAATGCTAATATGTGGCAATGTATGCAAATCACATCACAAAATACCGCAAGGGAGGTATTTGATATGCAAACCTGTAGCAGGGCGGTAGCGAGCCCTGTACATTTATTTGTTTATTTATTTTTTATATCGGGGTCTCCCCCTCCGCCCCTGTGCAGTGTATTTTGTATTTGTTTTGTTTGATTTTATTTATGTATTTATATGACGGCGTACCGCCGTGTTATTGTTTTGTTTATTTTTAAAATGTGTTCTGGCAGAGGCGAGATGGGTGCTCGTCCTCTGCCAGGAATAATTAATAAACTCGTGCAGAAGGTGGCCATCTCCCGAATTAATTAAGTGATTAATTTTGTTGCTAATCGGGAGATGGTCACCTGAATATAAAAGCTTGCAGCTCTCCAGCTCACGGTGGGTGTATGAAGAGCAAGAGTGGAGAGAGCGAGGAGAGAAAACGAGTTAAAAACGAGTTAAAAAGATACAGGATTAGTGAAGGCAATCTGCCCAGCCTGACCTGTGTTGTGTTATTTTTGTGTTCGAGATTTGTTTTGTTTACCTGTTTTATTTTCGCTCTGTGAGCAAGTTTCTTTTTGTTCAAACCTTTGATTTATTTTTGCTTAATAAAACGGCGCAGCCGCGTCTTTCTTACTTTAACTGCAGTCCCTGATGTCAGTATTTTTCCCTTCCTGCTTCTGCCTGACGTCACCACCCAGTCACCCTGCCACAAAACCATATTCACTTAAGGGAGCTAACATTACTAGGTGCCTCAGCATGTGTTAAAAGTACCGCTTATTGAAACCAGACAGTGTCACAGAAGCAGCAGAAGAGCTGCACAGGAGAGTAAGAAGAAGTCAGGGAGAGAGTATTTCAGACCAGGCAGACGTTACTAGGGCTGTGTGAGGAGGAGGTAATAACTAGATACAGATTGAGCACAGATCATACTAGCCTTATATGTAGGGCCCCGGAAAATTCACAATATCACGAACTTCCCAAAGAAATATGCCTACCTACCATAAACAATTTGCATTGTATTTTCCTTACAGTATTTTACATAACTCTTCACCTCCACTGTTCATTTCATACTTTTATCAAGTAGAAGCAGCGCTACAGTAGTTGTACACGGTCTGGCGTCAATGCCGTGCATTTGGTTACTACGGCAACAGGGTCGAACAAATGCCTCATATTGTACAATGACGTAACATGCGAGTAAGAGCCGGGAAGTTTAAAATGGTTGTTTAAATAGTGTTGATTTCTTTTTTTTTTTGCAGTGTATGATTAACATTAAAAATGCAGACAGCTGACAAGTAAAAAAAGCTAAATTAATTTCAACAGAAGACCGCATTCAGAGCTAAGAAAAGGGGACGTTGCATGCAGACGATGGGATTCTGCATCTTGTAAAGCGCTTTGTGATGGTGGTCCACTATGAAAGGCGCTATATAAAATAAAAATTGATTGATTGATTGATTGATTCTGTTTTGCTCAACTTGTAATGTGTCTTTGGATCCTCTACCCTTATGGAAAAAACATATATTTTTAATATATGGTAGAAACGTATGATCCTTATATTTTTCATATATAGAAATCGGCCCCTTTTTATATATTTAAAATATATGGGATATATTTAAGATATATTTTAGTCTGTAATCCATATATTTATTTTATTTGTTGAAAATATATGGTGCACCATATATTATCATTAGTCTATAATCCATATAAAATAAATATATTGATTACATAGACAAATATAAGAAAAGGTACAATTTACAAGCATCTTGACAGCACAGTACACAAAAACAAGAAAATCTAACTTGAAGTTCAGGCTAAAGAATTACCGAACAAGCCAGTCACAATCACAGGATTGTTTAAAAAGAGCACAGAAAGTGGAGAAACACATGGTGTCAACACGTTTGAATTAGTGGAAGCCTTTGTGCAGCCTTTTTTAATGAAAACAATCCCTAATTGTGAAGCTGTGCCTAACAGTGACACACTCGGACGAGAGTATCTCCCTAAAGTGTCTTTTATAAAGAAAAACACAAAAGCTTTGGTTTTGTCATTTCAGGTTTGCAGTTAACGTTTCTCCCGTATTTAATATTTTGTGATTAAAGGCAGCAAAACAGTCGATGGGAATTACACAGTCATTGTAATTAATGTGTCAGCATACGTTTTAAAGGTTTAGAAAACTCAAAAATGTTGCTGAATATGTCATTCAAGGTTTGTTTTTAACACAGATCATTTTAAACTACTCTTGTTTCCAGCAAAAGTTTGCTTCATTTTTAAAGATTGTTTCAATAGCGACTCGAGTTCCAATGTTACAATGTACTCGTACATCCTCAGACACTCTGGGATATATGAAGAATACGAGGCAGGTGTATATGCAACACTTTCGGCTTTGTTAATATGTTTATATAGTCGCCATGTACTTGTGATATTTAAGTAGGCTATGCTTAAAATAGCTTTAAAATATTCAAAAGAAACTGTAAATGTTCAATAAATGAATGTACACAGAGTGCGAGTTGAGGTGCAGTCATAAATACAAGCAATCTAATGTTTAAAAAGCGACTTTTCACCAAACACCTTTTGAAATGTAAATAGTGAACTTTTAATTGACTGAGCGAGTGCTTTGCTGACTTAAGATTAATATTACAAAATAAATCAGAGGGAGATCAAGCTGAACAAACAAATATGTATTTGATATGCAGCGTTAAACATAAATGTTTCATTAACAATTACTTTCTCTGATTTGACTGTCTCGCAGGATGCTGTGATGTGGGACAAGACCCCCGCTCTCCTCCTACAGAGCACATTTATTGTGTCCTTAATTTTTTATTGAAGTTAATGTTCTCACTGATTCAGCACCAAACAGCCTTTTATAATTCCCCTCCACTTCTTCTGCTACATTTAGCTCCTGGTCTGTAAACTTTAGATTCCTCACTCTGTCCTCCAGGGTCGCTGTCATTGTGACAAACTCAGAACCGTACTTACATTTTCTTTTGAGCGCCCTTATATATGTACTATAAGTGAGTGGACACCTCATGCATAATTCCGCATGTTCAATTCTGCGTGCTGCAAATGAATAAATAAACTTGCAAATGAACCATTTAGTGCGCTTTATTTGTACATATAATTAGCTTAGTGAATAGAGCTACTGCTAGTTCAGTTTTGCGTGCGGTGTGGCTTCCCCCTACCACGCTGTAATTCTGCTCATTTACCGCTGTTTAGTGAATGAGGCCCATAGCCTCTTAGGTATTGAAAAAAGAATAAAAATCACTGGAGAGAATTAATATGTTTGGGTAAATTGAAATAGAATATTTGAAATTAACATAAGTGTCTTACTTGTTTAAAGGTTTTTGCTGTAATAAGAAAACAGAAGTATTATTACAAGAAAAATGTTAAGTTAAGTGAGAGAATCTAAGTAATTTAATAACATCACTTTTGCCTGCCTAGAGCGAGGCAGCATTAGACATCTGGAGATAAGGGGAAATGAGTCTTGGCATTTAAAGCGGGATTTGCTGGTCAGACAATTCAAGGTTTTTGCTCTGTATAATCTTGTATATTCACTAATGAAAGGCACCTTATGATACAAGGAAACAGAGTTAATGGTCTAAATGTCCATGACCTCATTATGTTATCTATAAAATTAATGAGAGCTTGGTAGTGAGAATTAGGATGTAGACATCTTCTTATCAGTAGAGATATCGTTATGAGTAGCGTCTTGAATCTAACGAAAATATGACTTCATGCAATGAATTTAGGAAAATGCTTACAGTAGAGTTTCTTATTAATTAAAAGTAAACTCTGGTTAGAAAGTGGGCCCCCTCGAGTCCTTATCTGTAAGTTGTCAAGAACTGCTGAAGCAGGGGATTTTTAACTAGAGAGAAGCCAAGTTTGTTAAAACACATTTATATATATATATATATATATATATATATATATATATATATATATATATATATATATATATATATATATATATATACTATATATACTTGTATTTTAATAAGTAATATGAACTTTCTTTATGGAAAATATGTTATCAGTTCAAGGATTGCCTCACATATTTTAGAGATTAGAAAGGTAGAGGACATGAGATCATATACAATTAATTTTAAACGAGTTGCCGGGACTTTTTAAAGAGCTGCCAAAACAGACCAAGTGTTTTAATTAAATCTTCTGACACACGAAGTGGTGGAAAAGTTCTATAAAAGTTGAGGCAAGACTCCAGTCAATTATCATTCAACTTGGTAACACAAGCTGTTTGGTCTATTCTCTGAAGATCTCTGAAAAGCTGGTTGCTGTTTGGTCGTATTCAGAAGCCTCTGCCTTCCAAGACAGCTGTTGTCTGTACTTATGTTCTACACAACATTTCAATATATTGGGAGGTAAGCATAATCTTGAATGTATAGCTCACTTATATTGAAGCATTGTTATATGGATGGGAATTATATTTTTGTTTTAGAGAGTGTTGTATTGGATGCTTTAGGATTTAGCGGTGGGCGTTTTAACATTTTGCATGTCTGGCCTAAGGGCAAAACATGTGATAACCATAATCAAATTGAAGTGTTAGTGCAGTTAAATTTGTAAAGGCATTGGATCGCCCAGATTGCCTATTAGCCGGGATCTGACAAGGTCTGTAACCACTTGGTCCATTTTTAAGCATTTAATAAACCGAAGGAATACAAATTTCTCTTGATTACTTAAAATTCACGAACAATCCACTTACAGGAGTCCAAAACATCTATTGGCTATCTGTATCATGCTGAGCCATACTGTGGTTCCAGTACATGCATCCCTGACAGTGGTCTTGGTCTAGGTGGGAATGCTGTCTTTGGTCTTGTCAATCACCTGTAGCTACCACCTGGTCACAATCTCTTCTTGACAACTTGTTTACGTCACTTCATCTCCTGGCAAGGATGTCAGAGGCAGGGTATGGGGTGAACAGGCACTACCCGAGAAAACTGTCTCTCTGAAGCACCCCTCACTACAAAAGCCAAAATAAATAAACACGTGAAGAAATACATTACTGTTTACTTATTATTATTGTTATTAGCAGCATTTTTGTTTTCAAACAAAAAATAAAAAAAATAAAATAAAAAAATGTGTTTTTATCACTATTTTTAACATGGGTATGTAGTACACAGGAGCATAAAGGGTTAATGAAAAACACAGTTTAGGTCATTTATTTGTGTTTTATTCATCATATGTTAACATTTTATAGCAATTACAGGTTTGAAAACATTATTATTATTATTTTCAAAATCTGGTACCTGGGAAGGGGTTTCATTTTTACATCTGGAGTTGAAGTGGTTAAGTCAAGGTTCTGCCTATAGAAAAAAGTACTGAAAAAGTACTGAAACACCATTCCAGTGCATTCCGGCTTGACTACACCAGCTAGAGGTTATGCTAAAAGATATATTATACTTGAATTCTGGACATCAACATTACCCATACTATAGTTTTCTGGTCTCAAGAGCAATCAAGAATGAAAAAAAAAAAGTTTGAGTGATTTCATAAAACCAATGCACATTATTTCCCACTGGTCACTTTAGCGACCAGGCCAAACATCAGGGTTATAATTATTATTATTTTTAATGTGTTCTGTTCTCCTAAGGAACCCAAATCTAGAAAAAGATTTAATGTTTCTCTCACAAAAAAATCTGGGCTTTAATGGGTTAATAGCAGTTAATAGATAAAACAACCAAGCATTCAAGTTTTCTATAAACTATTTACACTGTGGTGTTGCTTTTCATATATATATATATATATATATATATATATATATATATATATATATATATATATATATATATATATAAAATAAAACAGCTGCTCAACTTTTAAAAATGTCCTCTAAATATGTACACCATGTTTCAGAGCTAATCAGAACAGTTTGTGCTTTCCCCAGGCAATGCTGTTTTCAAATTCAATACAAACAACATTTTCTGGGTCACTTGCCAGCAGAGATTAACAAAGTTTGGTTTTAAATTGAAATGGTTTCTAAAAGTATCATTAGGAGACAATTTAGTGTTTTAATTAATTACAAGTGCCAATTAAAACACATGTTGTACATGGTATTTGGTCCCGTATTGAACTAATAGCACACTTGTTATTTCCATAACAGAGAGCAAGGGAAGTGTCATTTTGGTGGTTCTACTGAAAACTAATGAGCACTCAGCAGCAAGTCTTTTATGTATGCCTTTATTTTGAGTATAATTGTAAAGTGTTTATGACAAGAAGGGAAGCTGTATCTTTATAAACCTTTTATAAAGTAGCTTTTTGAAGATGTACTCGCAGATTTAATCACGTTACGTAGTTGAAAAAGATTTTTGCTTTTGAGTTTTTATGTCCATATAGTATCATGCCAAGTTTATCTTGATTTAGAAATTAAAGGCAGCTGTACATTTTAAACTGCTGCTGTGGAAAAAAAAAATTCCAGAGCAATAAAAGCAGGTCTGGAGAACCACTAGATGAGCAACCAGATCTTAGGTGTACCATCGTGGATCATCTGGGACGCTGCAGCTAACATTTATAAGTGTTAGTGCATTGAGGAGAAAGTAGCAGGGTTCCGAAAGTTATACATCCCCATGTGTCGCTACAACTGTTTAAATAACGTACCTGTCATTTTTCTTTTCATTGTTAACATCCTGACAACTTTTTACACTTTAAAATCTGTTTCAACGATATTTTCAAAATGGCCGCTCTAGCGCACTGGGGTTTGAGATCTGTCGTCTAAATCAGTGGTGTGCAAACTTTTTATATGCCAGCCCCTTACTTAGCATACATTTAAAACCAGTCTATAAATCTTTTTTTTTAAACTTGGCAAGTCAATATTTAGCTGACATGTTAAATCTGGGTTTCTAACAAATACATTGGTGAATTTTGAATCTTTTTTTTTTTTTTTACACTTGGCGAGTCAATATTTAGCTAATATTTCTAACAAATAAATCGGTGAAAAAATACATGTAACTTAAAAAACCCTTTTTTATTTTTTATTTTTTTTACGCTTGGCAATTCAACATTTACCTAACATATAAATCTGAAAAACATAATTGTTCAGCAATGAAAAAATAAATTGGGTTTTCACAAAATAAATATTTATTTTGCCAGCTAAATCTGAAGCCCATGAAGTGTTTGATTTGGCATTGTATGCTGCAGAGCTGCCCTTACATTCCGAGAGCCAATGTCACTGCTTCCCCGCCTCCACTGCATACTGCAATGCCGAAATGTACACATTTCAAAACTTTTAAGAATGTGTTAAGCTAACTCAGAACTTTGTTTGGTTAAATCTAGGAAAAAAATACACTATTTACATTAAATCTGGGAAAAACAGTGTTAAAATATTTGTGCTTTTTTACACTTGGTGTACCATACATGGAAGCCACCATTTCGTCTCTGTTCACAGCAGTTTCACCGACACTCGTCACTTCAAAAATAATTTCACCGGTTCTGCAAGTCCTAGAGTGATCGTCAATGACTCATTTGAAAGGTAATAACTTGGACTAATTAGCTGTCATTTAGTATTTATTTAAAATGTTCTAGCCTTTAAAAAAAATTGAATTTGTACAGAACTGCCTCGTTATGCATAGTCATGCCCCACTTACTGACTCCCCGCATTTTTTGTTGAAATGAAATCAAATAGTCTTGATTAGTTTTGGTCAATAGTTTCTGTACAGGGAGAGTGAACATCTGTCACGCTCAGGGGAAATGTAAAGAAGTAGGCCTTGTGCTCCAGTTTGTTTTAGACCCTACATGAATAAATGTGAATAAAAGGGCAGCAGTGTGGAGTAGTGGTTAGGGCTTCGGACTCTTGACCGGAGGGTTGTGGGTTCAATCCCAGGTGGGGGACACTGCTGCTGTACCCTTGAGCAAGGTACTTTACCTAGATTGCTCCAGTAAAAACCCAACTATATAAATGGGTAATTGTATGTTAAAAAAAAAAAGTGTAAAAAAGAATGTAATTGTATGTAAAAATAATGTGATATCTTGTAACAATTGTAAGTTGCCCTGGGCGTCTGCTAAGAAATAAATAATAATAATAATAAATAATATACATCTACTTCACCTTCTGGAAAATCAGGCATAAAGGACTACCAAGCACTGCAGAGTCAAGCAGGGTGGTAGCGGTGAAGCTGAGCCTAAAAATAATTGGGCATTTCAAATTGGGGAGAAAATAATAATAATAAAAAAACTAATTGGCAACGACTAAATTAAAATATATATATATATATATATATATATATATATATATATATATATATATATATCAAGATGCAGGAAATATGTTTAATTTATGAGCCCAAATTCAATCTAGAGTTTCTAACAGCAGCTACAACTAACAGATGTCAACTCTTGTGTGTGTGTTTTACATCCCACCAGAACTGGTTTTTAGTAGGGTTCTGGACTTTAGTGTTTTACACAAATGACTGCAGTAATGTCATTGGTAGTATATTAGTGGCTGAAATTAGAATTCATGTACTCTTTTAACAAACAGATTACTAATAGCCATATCGGAAACTCTAAATGTATTGAATCTGCAAATGTTTCATGTCTTTATGGTCATGTTTGATAACCTCAGGTACTTCCTGCTTGGAACTCTGTAGGATTGGCCCAGTTCCTATATAGAATACTGCAGTTTAACAAATCAATATAGTTTTCCACAGGCAATTCTTCTGGTTAGCTTGCTTGCAACACCACAAGTTGTTCTCCCATCAGTACATTTGTGCGGGGATAAAGTCTAATCCTTTTACAAATTCAAAGAGATTGTAACTGGTTGTATTTTAGCCCCTGGTCTCCACCCCCACCATCAAACTGGCAAGAACACCAGCTTCATCCATATAGAATATCAGAAGTATGTTACACTTGTATTACTTTGCTATTCTCGATTGCGAGTAGGTCGCTTATGTTTAATATGTATAAGTCTTTTACCACTTACCAGTTTTGCGATCAGTTGGTTTACATAACTGTACATTTCTGTAACCCACACATCTTTTAGCCCCTCTAAAAAGGGCTACATCCATTACAGATGGTCTGCTACAGTTTAGTACCTCTTGTTACTGGTTAATAGCTTTTTTCAACACTTCATTTTACATACAATTACTGGTTTTATCATGTTGTAAAATAACAGATGCAATCTTACTATTAGACCCATTACTGAAGCTGTCGTCTGTCAAGTGTCAGAACAAACACTTGTGAAAAATGTTTGTGACTGTAAACTTAGATACAGTATCATGAATGTTTACAGTGTCATGAAGGATGTATTATATGCAGGGGTTGGCAACTTGTCCATACACGGACACGCTTGTCTGTGGCAAGTTATCAGTGTCTGTGGCAGTGAATATGTCTAACACACACACACACACACACACACGCATGCCATTGTATAGAACTTACATTTTGTTTGTCCATGGACAATTTTTTTTTTTTAAATGTCTGTCACCACTCAATATGGTGCTGACCCGATTATATGCTTATAGTACAATAACTAATCGCTGGATCCCCAACTCCTCAAAACAGTGTTTTGTATGTGGATATGTGGAAAAATGTAAGACAATTTTAATACCACTAACCAAAGGAGATAACCACACCACAGTTGTTGTAACACATTTGATGGCATTATCTCTAGAACCAGAAGGTTCTGTAATATAATTTACAGTATATGACCAGAGAAATGTACCTAAAAATTGTCTTTTGTTATTGGATCATTTTCAAAATACAGAATACAGGTGTGAAATGAATTGTAATATTGTAATATTGTAGTGTTTAATTTCTGTGATACGTTTTAAAAAATATTTTCTCATTTTATTTGAAAAATTAGTGCAGATTAACAAAAATGGCTAAAGTAAAATGTTAGTAATTGATTAAATTGCCAAAATGAATAAATAAATAAATAAATAAATAAATAAATAAAAGCATTCAGCATGTGTTTCAAAGAACTACTGTATTATTTACATATAAAAACGCTTAGATAAACATGTTATTTTATTTGTATTTATTAAAATGGACAGTAAGGTAGTAAGGCAAGATACACAAGACTCATAATAAACAATAAAAGCAGAACTGTATATTTAAACATAGAAGTGTGCTGTTGGTTTGATAACATACACATATTAAAATACATGAACAGTAAATGTTGTTACATAATCACTTTCCTACCAATATCAATTATTTTGACCGTAGACCTGCCTTCATTTGTTAGGAAAAGATGTGCATCTGAGCACAGGATTCTTTTGCTAAGAAAGCGTGGGGATTTGAACAAATATTATGTCCATTAACACTTCAAAGGATAAAGTCAGTGCTAATAAATTAGGAACAGCGGTTTTAAAGTAACTGTTACTACTTCAATAGCTGTTGTTCAGTGGACTTCACTTGACCCAAATTGAACCATGCCCTGGGAAATGGTCACAGTAGTAAAAAAACAAAAGAAAATAAATGTTCTTTAAATCTTTGGATTATGGAGATAACATTTTATCTTAGCCAATTGTATATTATATACTAGCAACAACACAATTTTGAAAAAAAATAATACTATGACTACGAGTACTTCGACTAATAATAATAATAATAATAATAATAATAATAATAATAATAATAATAATAAAACACATGCACTTGACATGAAACATTTCTGAGGAAAAGAGTTTTTGGGTTAGTGGGTGAATGTAGAGCAATATTTGTTTGGATTGTATTAACAAAACATTCACTCTGTTTATAGCATGAATATATCATTTCCAAAATAAACTTTATACCCAGATGAAAAAAAAATGTAACTAAATTAATTTAACCAGAAGTAAAAAGCAACACTCTGTATAACACCTGGAAGAATATATTGATTTCTGCAGTACAATTTTATACCACCAGAGGGAGATACAAAGGGATTCCTATCCAGAGGTTAACTAAAAGAAACCCACCCATAAGTGGGTCTCAATTTTACTTCAACGTTTACTTTTGTCAAACCAAGGCAGCATTTTATTTAACTTATTGTAGCTAAAATTGGATTATTTGTCCAAGCTTGGGAATTTAGCACTGAAACTGGCTAAACATGTTCATACATTTAACATACACGACAGCAATGACACAGCAACGATATGGGCATTGTACTGTACAAATGGGATTTATTGTATGCAACTCCTCAATAGCTTAAAACGTTTTAGGAGATTTTTGCATGCGATATAATGATTGCACATTACATATGAGATGTACACTACACTTGGGTTATAGCATTCTATATCATGTACTATGGTGTTTTTGCTTGTGTTGTATACAATATGTGCATGTGATACATGGGATATAACCCATGTATTTAAAACAGGATGCACAGTTAAGGGTTACACCACACTACTTTATGTATTCAAATCAACATCAGCAAAAACTGTCACATCTGAAGACTGTTTTAATGCTAACAAGAAATATGTGGTTCAAACAGCATGAGTGGATTTCCACTTCGGCATGGCAGTTTTAACTTGATAATTTAATTGAAGAATTAAAGAATACATAGAATTGGTGCTTGAAACACAACGCAACCTTTTCATGGGAATTACTGAAGCAACTGTTTTAATACTGTTATTATACTGTTCTTTTAATCTTTACATAGAGAACATTGCTAGAGAATTGCCCTACAACTATAAAGTTGCATGAAATGTGTCTTGTATTTTTCCTCCCTAATCTTGCATTTCTTACAGTAACATATTCAAGACATACCTGATGTTAGAATGAAAATCAACTTCCTGGCCACAACGATGTACAGCCATGTATGACAGAAAACAAACAAACCAAAAAAAGCAATAGAAAAAAAACTGCCATAAAATATGTTTTTTGCTAACATGTTGTAGAGTTACTTAACTATGTAAGCTATGGTGAAGTCCTGTTGAAATGTTGCCTATGGAGTACAGTACATGGATAGTTGGAATGCCACCCATTACTTAATCAAACTCAATTTAAAAGCCATGGAAACAGAATATGGTGGACTGACTATGAAATCCATGGCTGATTGTCAAGGCAGGTTATAGTTTCTGTGTTCAAATCCTATATATAGTATTCTATTTGATTCTCAAAAAAGAACTGGAATACAGGGCACAGTAAACTACTAATGTGTTCAACCATAGTGGTTTATGCCAGACCTACAGCACTGCCAAACTGCTGACAGAATATTTCCTTAAAATGTGTAATTTATCAGTTTGGCGGAGAGTCAAAATGGAGAGTTCATTTTTATAATTGTGAGCAACAAAATCCATGGTGCAGATTTATAATTCATTTGGACTTAAGGGGATCAATTTAAGACCTTGTGCTGTTCAGTATAACATTTTTAAAACAGATTAACTGTGAGATTATTTGTGTAAATTAGTAGGAACTTAACAATAAAATAAATATACTATATTTTTTAAACATTGAATGCAAAACGTGTGTGCCCATTCCTGTCATTTTTTTTTATATGTAAGAAACAAGAACTAAATATATATATATTTAAAGACCTTGATACAAAGAGAGACATTTCCCTTTGCTACATCCTGTATAAAACTATGCATGATAAAAAATAATTATGTTTATATATCCACCACTTAGTGGTATTTCTCTTTGGTCCTCATTTCCTATCTTAAAGTGCTTGTGCTTAGATTCAGCGACTCCGGTACTTGGGGTTTCCGTTTCCTCATTCCACTGTCGGCTGTGTTGTCAGAGGGCAGGCCATCAATTGTATCTACTGCCAGCTCCTCGGAACCGGAAGCGTCATCACCAGCTGAATCCTCCCCCGAGGTCTTGTCACTCAGACTCTCTCTTTCATCCTCAGCGTCAGACAGCTGCTTCTCTTCTGTGGGAACACTGTCCTGTCCTTCATCAGAAAGCTCCTCCTTCATGTACACTTCTGGTAAAATGGACATACTGTTATTTGACTTATCTTTTAAAAAATGTTTTGTGATGTTTTTTGCTGCTCATGAAAGTTAACAGCTGGGCAGAATTAATACTTAAGTGCTCTAAACAGATTTATCCACTGTATACATGAATCAGGGACAGAACTGCAGTTGCAGAAGCAGTCAGTCAACATGTTATGCAACACATCTGCTGTATGCAATGTAGAATCTATATTTAGGCACTAAAGGTGCTGAAAACAGTACCTGTGGTTCAATGCTTGCACTTGATTATACTTGTTTCATTTTTGCACGGGAACCCCTCCAGTATCCTTAAAGGCTTGTAAACTCAGTGAAAGGTGTAAAAAGAGACTGGCTCATCCAGTAAAGGCGCTCCACGTGGAGTGCAGGATGCGCTCTATAGTCTGGACGTCGCGAGTTCGAGTCCAGGCTATTTCTTTGCCGACCGAGGACGGGAGCTTTCAGGGGACGGCGTTCAATTGGCCGAGCGCCTGTGAGCTTGCCTGTAAGCTGCCGGAGAGCTGCGTTGTCCTCCGACGCTGTAGCTCTTGGGTGGCTGCATGGTGAGTCCGCAGTGTGAAAAAAGCGGTCGGCTGACGGCACACGCTTCAGAGGACGCGCAGGGGTAATAGGGGTGAGCTGAGCCTAAAAATAATTGGCCATTTCCAAATTGGGGAGAAAATAATAAAAAATAATTGGCAACGACTAAATTTATTTAAAAAAAAAGAGACTGGGTCACAGAAATTAGAAGTATAGCATCGGTTCAACTCCCTTAATACGTAGTGTCTAACAATCTGATTCCAAAGCACATACAGTGCATGTCGTAGATAATATGTTTGCCATAGCCAATGTAGTTGGAAAGACCCTCTTATGGAATTGCCCATCCAGTGCTGTTTGTAACTGGCAGCAAAGGTGCCTAATCATGCTGAATTATTTGGTGATTTTGCGAAACTGCATTTAAACCCAGGCCTCCAGAACAAAGAAGCGAGGACACTACCAAACTACATAACCTAGCTGTTATTTTAAAAAAACCTTGACTATAAACCTGGTAGACCTCCAGTTTGCTTGTGGTTAGCTGCTACTTCAAATCCCCCATAACTCTGATTCACTGATATATCTTTGGCTGGGGTTTTCCAAATGAAGATGAATTGACTTCAGTGCTTACCATTTCTTTTTTCCTTCCCTGTTTCTCCTACCAGTATTACCTCTAATCTGACCAACCACAGCCCCCCGCTGAGTTTATATAGTAACATACCAGCAGATGTTTACTCATATAATTAAGTATATTTGTGGAGGTGCAGGTGCAGGTGCCACATAAGACTGTCTTTGTAAGAATCAGTTTAAAAAGCTTCTCATACGATGTATTAATAATAGTATGAAGACAAGATAAAATAGTTACAATAATTTTAAAATCATAAAAAATACATATTAATTTATTTTGATTTATTTTGAGGCATCAAACCGTGTGTCTACATTTGTATATAAGTTTCAACCACTGCATGTAATAGGAGACAGAGACTAAGGGTAGAGGGTGGGGGGTGGCGACCTGGTAAGATAGGAGGGCTATCTTTATTTTTGTTTTGTTTTTTGTAGTTTTTTTACTCAACCGTATTTTTAGGCATCATGTTTTATGTCTGCTGTAAACCAGCTTTTATTGAAAAGACAGAATCTGTGTTTTATACTGAGTCTGGGTAATGTGCCTTCATATTGAGGCATGCATTACTGGCAATTCTTTCTTGTTGACAAAGTTCTTTGTTTCGTTATTTATATATTGTTTATTTATTTGCTAAGTTACCATGTGCAATACAAATATTTAGTTTTGTATACAATAGTGAGCGAGTGGCACTTACTGCAAAAAGATTAGAAAGCGCTTTTCCATTGTAATGTACTACTTCATGTATTATGCACTTTCCACTGTATTTAATGTATTATGCATTTTTTTTAACTGTATAGCATGTATTGTGCATTTCTCTGTATTTAAGATATTATGGATTTTCTTGTTTTTACTGCATCTTGTAAAGCGCTTTGTGATGGGGGTCCACTATGAAACGCCCTATATAAAATAAAGATTGATTATTAGCAAAGTGTTCATTTAAAACAAATTTATAAAAACTTGTTTTGTTGTCGATTTTTTTCTATAATTTATAAGTTAAGCTGCTTTGTGTATGTGGGGTCCATTTGTACTCCATTCCGCCTTTTGTGTGAGCTCAATTTTCGCCACTGACTAGGGGTTAGGAAACAGGAAAATATTTAGGGGTGCTGTTTTTCTTAAACCGCTCACAAACGTAAATGATGCCAGACAGTTGCGGAGCTTGCAAGGCCACACTTCTGCATTCACAATACACCGAGGTCGGGGGTCATCTCGGTTTCCAAGCCAAGTAAATCCAATATCCAAATACTTTAACATATTTTCTGCGCTTACATTTTAGTGAAGTACTCACTGCTTGATGACAACCTTTGCCCGTTTTACTGTACATTGATTTATATTATTATTGCGGTGAAGTGTGAATGTATTATACATCCTATGGGATTTCAAACACCTGCTGTTCTGTGCCGCTTGGCATTACATTTTGCACAATGGGGTTAAAACACAGTTTCCGCCCAGCTGGGTAAGTATTAGCCTCTGGTGCCTGCTTAATGTCTGAATCGCTCTAATCTAAAAAGTTTGTACGTTGCAGACATGCACTGCCCCACCCCTTGAACAGTTGTGCCCCCCCCCTGAAGACACGCCTCACAGTTTGAGATCCCCTGGTCTAGAAGCAGTAATAATATCCAGGTATTGTTCTTAACAACATATTTTAAAAAGTCTATAGTACTTACCTGTTGTTACTTCTTTGTATCTAGACTTCGATGGACAAAGGCAGTCAATAATTAAAACTAACATCTGTGAAAATACAAGGGCATGTTTATTATATTAGTTCCAAGCAGCTTACAGGCATCATACATTTCAATCTTTCCTGTCAATTATAAATTGCACTTTGGTCCCTGTTGGATTCCTTTTATTCATTTATACACACACACACACACACACAATATGTTACTCTACATCCATTCGTGTAACAAATGTCTCTCCAGCTTCATCAAATTTATATGTGGACTTCTGAAGATACAGCCTATATTATCCCAACCAATCATAGGCCCACATGCTTGAAAATGGACAGCTTGACCTAGATTCTGATACCCTCAAAAACTAAGAAATATCCATCCAAGTTTTATCACAATCTGATGAGCAGTTCTGAAATGTGAGATCCTGGCACCTACACTAGATCAATGTCACTCATGGGAGGGACAATAATATACTTTACATATACAGTTATAAGACATCAAACAGAAGAAATAAATATTAGAAACTGTATATAGATCCATTAAACCCCTTTAACCTACAGACTGCTTATTTGTTAGTGACGAAACTGTGAATTGTTTAAGGATGAAATGCTGATAAAAAGGTAAAACATGACTGATATTTTAAGAGTTAAAGAACAGAAACAGTACTACTTGGACAAGCTAATCCAGACCCAAATAGAATTGTATTCACAACACAAAAAAACATAGAAATATCTACAAGCTTTCCATTCATTAAAGTAATGATCTCTCTGGACAGGACCATTAGGGAAAAATAACTCTCCATCTGCAGTGTAAACCATCTTTGAAATATCTTCACCATCATTAACAGAAAATGACTTTACTATTAGGTAGAATGACAGTCCCATTTTTAAAAAAAGAGACTGTGCTGGCCTAAGTGCATGGTGACACACAGCTCTTAGTAGCTGTCTTTTCCTGTTTTAGACGTGTTCTTGTAGACCTGGACCTCAGCTGTACTGTTAACTCTTGTTCACCATCAGTTCTGCTAGATGCAGTGCCAATCAATGCAATCATAATGATGTGCTAACATACCAGGCCAAGGAAAAGTCCAGTTAACAAAGTTACAAGAGCAAAGATAGCATAAGATCCCCAAACAGGAACTCCTAGCGTCTCAGTCAGGTAACTGTGGATGTGCTGTAAAAAAAAGTAAAAACAAATTAATAGCAAACAAGAAATATACAAATGCAAACCACTTAAAGTCTCACCCTTTTCTATAAATCTGTATTCATCTGTCACCAAGCTGATAACTTTTGATATACCAAATACTGTATCAACCTGCATTATGACTTGACAAAATAATCTTCAAAAGCTTGTGGTCTCTTGCTGCAATGCAAACTAATACTTCTAAAGTGTTTTTTTGTTTTTATGGGGTAGTGTTAAGCATTTGTGAATTTATGATTACTTAACCACATGGAGTACTGCAGTTTTTCCATGAATAACTGACAAGCACCCCAAGGGGATGAGGGTGTTGTCAATGGCCATCCTCATGATCGACATAAACAACACTGTTTATATAACAGTGTTGTTTATTCTAAGTATACTCTGTTTATATAACAAGTACAATATATTGCGTACATTCCTGTGATACAGCTCTGTATCATATTAGAAAAGCTGTGTAATTTGGAACAGTGTCATTCTGACTGGATATGAATGAATGCAAGAAATATTCCAGAAGGAGATCCAGTAGAAATAAAATATTAAATTGAAGTTATTTAAAACTAGAACTCTACACACTTAGTATAAAATAAAATCTGTACTCCTCTGTTAACAGAAACCGTTTGATAATGTGTGAGTACTATAAATCACACATTAAATGTCACTCACATGCAAAATGTGATGTTTTGATTTGTATAATGCTTATTACTAAAACAAAAGTTGTTGTATTAAAATCCACTACCAAATCGTGGTGGGGGTACCTATAGCGATTGTATTGCTTCAGTAAAATATGTATTGAATACCTAGTGCACAAGACATTGTAAGAGAATTGCTATGGTAGAATAAGTATGAAACACTAACACTAATAATTGTAATTTCGCCTTCTCAACAGCAAAGCGTAAGCTGTATTGAAAGAAATGTCTCAAAGCCTCTGCTGTTTGGGATTTTGTTTTGTTAAATGTCCATATGATCAAAAAAAGTTGAATGCAAACTGTGCAATCGTATCATGAAGGCACAACCAATCTTCAGGACCACTTGACAAGTGGTGCGTAAGTTCATATTATTATTATTATTATTATTAGTAGTAGTAGTAGTCGTAGTTGTAG
Source organism: Acipenser oxyrinchus oxyrinchus (assembly GCA_030684275.1). Taxonomy (NCBI): domain Eukaryota; kingdom Metazoa; phylum Chordata; class Actinopteri; order Acipenseriformes; family Acipenseridae; genus Acipenser; species Acipenser oxyrinchus. The sequence goes on from CM060252.1 coordinate 57,078,665, forward strand.
TAGTTGTATTGGTAGTAGTATTAAAGTAGTAAAATGTGACTGTGACCAATAACCTGCTTGGTACGGTGACTGTTAAATAAAGATTTGTTTTGCCTAAGTCAGCTGCAGTTCTTTTAATTGGCCGCAATAAGGTGCTGCTGCAATGCAAGCTTACTGTATAGATCTCATACCATTTCTATGCTGATGATGCTCAGATTTTCCTCTCCTTCCCCACCTCTGACTCTACCATCCCCTCCTGTATCTCTACCTGTCTGTCTGCTATCTCCTCCTGGATGCACTCGCATCACCTCAAACTCAACCTTTAAATCTGACCTCCTTTTCTTTCCCTCCTCCTCCTCCCCCTCCTCTGATCTCTCTATCTCTGTTCCTCTGGAATCTACCACACTCTCTCCCTCTTCCTCCGCTAAGAACCTCAGTCACCCTGGACCCCTGCCTCTCTTATTCCCAGCACATCTCCACTCTAGCACGCACTTGCCGATTCTTCCTGAGCAACATCCGAAGAATCCAACACTTCCTCACCAACTACGCCACCCAGCTCCTGGTCCAGGCCTTGGTACTCTCCCGCCTAGACTACTGCAACTCCCTCCTGGCTGGCCTCCCTGCGTCTGCCACACGTCCGCTCCAGCTCATCCAGAACTCCGCTGCTCGCCTGATGTTCTCTCTGCCTCGCTTCTCCCACGCAACTCCACTGCTCAGCTCACTCCACTGGCTCCCGATCACCGCTCGCATCCAGTTCAAGACTCTTGTACAAGCCTACAGATGCCTTGACCAGACTGCACCCAGCTACCTCCAGACCCTCATCTCTCCCTACACCCCCACTCGACCTCTCCGCTCTGCCTGCACTAGAAGACTGGCTCTACCTCCTTTACGCTCCCCTGCCTCCTGAGCCCGCTCCTTCTCCACCCTCGCCCCGCAGTGGTGGAATGACCTTCCTACAGATGTCGGGACTGCCCAGTCCCTGACCACATTCCGGCGCCTCCTCAAGACTCACCTCTTCAGAAAGCACCTGTAGAACTCCTATGTTTTTCCCCTGGGACACATCACCCTTCCTTAAATGCACGTTACTTGCTCTTATCTGCCCCCTATTTTACTGCATTTAATCCTGTACTTCAGAGTACTGTAATCTGCCAAGTGTTTAATCTGTAGTATTTTGTATTTAATCATATCCTGATGTAACTATCACTGACACTGTTATCTGCTGTATTACTGAATCGTATTTTGTCACACTTGTACTTGCTTGAACCAAAGTCATTGTATTTATCTTGCTCTTAATTGTATTATTACTTGTACTGTGATTCTTGAAATGTATTTGTTTACGACTGTAAGTTAAGCCCTGGATAAGGCGTCTGCTAAGAAATAAATAATAATAATAATAATAATAATAATAATAATAATAATAATAATAATAATAATAATAATAATAATCTCAAGCAGCATCAATTACGTGTACATAAACAATATGTATTTTCATTCAAACTATAAAAACATGATTATTGTTCTATAACACGTATTTTTAAACTACATGTGAATGTTTTATTCCATTTGTAAGGATTGTAAGATAATAGGATTTTCAATCAAATATAAAACTAGTAGCTATGGTGATGTCACCAGTACATTATGCAAATTAGTACCATCAAAGGTTCTAACCTTCCTTCGGTAATGTGTTCCGAACCTTCGCAGGTCAAAATGTACCCTCTTTCACTTTTTTTTTACCAATAAAAGTACATTTTTCAAAATGTGCTTGTTGAAGTTGATTTTACTTCTCAAGACTTGATTTAAAGATCATTTAATTTGCCATAGAACATTTTTAGAACGTGTTTGAATGCAATTTTTGTACTCCTATAGCAAAAACATGGTTAAAATTCCAGCTCAGTCACTGACTCACTGTGTGTGCTCCTGAGCAAGCCACTTCACCTCCTTGTGCTCTGTCCTCTGGATGAGATGTAAAACCGCGGTCCTATTGTAAGTGACTCTGCAACAGCAGTTGTTGATGCATAATTTACCGCCTAACCTCTGTAAAAGCAACTGCTAAATGACCAACTAAAAATAAAAAAATGACCCACATATTAAACCAAAGGTCTTGCGCACAGCTGAATGAATCCGATATGTATGTCAGTGTGAACTCTATAGCCTCTCACAGTTACCTAAACCTTTGATTTAATGAAACAGATTAGCAATGGAGCTTGATTTACAAACACACACAGACTGAATTTCCTTTGTCCCGAGTCTGCTGAATAAATGGTCCTAATTATTATTTTTTTTTTCTCATAAATTTAGTCGTTGCCAATTATTTTTTATTATTTTCTCCCAATTTAGAATGTCCAATTATTTTTTAGGCTCAGCTCACCGCTACCACCCCTACGCTGACTTGGGAGGGTGAAGATGAACACACGCTGTCCTCTGAAGCGTGTGCCGTCAGCCGACCGCTTTTTTTCACACTGCGGACTCACCATGCAGCCACCCAAGAGCTACAGCGTCGGAGGACAACGCAGCTCTCAAGCAGCTTACAGGCAAGCCCGCAGGCACCTGGCCAGACTACAGGGGTCGCTGGTGCGCGGTGAGCCGAGGACACCCTGGCCGACCTAACCCTCCCTCCCCCCGGGTGATGCTCAGCCAGTTGTGCGCCGCGCCCCTGGGAGCTCCCGTCCACGGTCAGCAAAACAGCAGGATTGGTATGAAGCATAACCTTTGTCCTGGCTTCTGCAAAAATTAAGCAGACTTTCACAATCAAACATGCTTGCATCTCACCCACCCGCTTAGCAGATGTGATTGCTAGTAAGAAAGCTGCTTTCAACGATAAGTACTTCAGCTCAGATAAATGCAAGGGCTCAAAAGGGTGCTTCAAGCACCACATTAAGCCTCCTACGAGGGACAAGGTCTTTCATAGGTGGCCAAAACTGCCGAGCTCCTTTTAAAAATTACCCTAGGCAGACTGAATCAACTTTGATATGGCAAGCTGAATAGCTGCCACACAGACCTTTAGTGTAGAGGGGGATTTCCCCTCATCAAATAGGTCCTGTAAAAATTGCAGTATAACTGCCATGGGACAGGTCATGGTGTCTTATGCAGGCACCATACTGGGAATGCGTGGACGCTGCTCTGGCATTCTGCAAGGTGTCAATGACCCTATTAGATAACCCCAGACGGCTCAAATGTTGCCGTTCAGGGGCAAGGCTCGATGGGTCGGGATGCCACAATGTCCCCCACGCCTGACTGAGCAGGTCGCAGCGTTTTGGCAAGCTCCATGGCTGGCTGCTCAGGAGTTGCATCAGAGCTGAAAACCAGTCTCCTGGGCCAGTAAGGGGCTACTAATAGCACTCTGGCAGGGTCCTGCCTGATCTTTTCCATGCACAGTGGGTCGGTTGTGAAGACCCCCTCTGGCTTTGTGCCGGTCTCTGAGGCTGCTGTAACCTTGGCTGCCAGTTTGCTGCTGGTCTGCGTAGTGGAGGAGGCAGCTTAACAAGCAGGTGCACCAGCTCTTTTGTAGACTCCCGCGCACAGTGAGAGCGCTGCAGCATTCCATCCACTGCAGGGCCAAAAGTATATTGAAAGTGTAATGGAAGAATCCAGCACTGGTGCCTTATCCCCATCAGCCACTCATGCTTGAGACAGCTGTCTTCTTGCGGTTACTAAAGTAACAAGGTTCCTGCTACCGCCTGCCTGTTCAACTTAGAGATACGGAGCAGGTTCTTATTAACCAATCACAGCTCCTCGAGCTGTTGTGGTGTGGGTCGGTGGCTCTGGGACAGAGACTTTAACAAGCAGTTCTGGTATGCTACCAAGATGCTGTTGTAATTACCCAGCCGTGCGGGAAACGCCCTGTCTGAGTAAGCCCACTTGAGAATGCTCTCTGAAACCCTGCACTGTCTATTCGGGCAGGTAGCGTCTTTGTTTAGGAGCGCTAGTTTTGGTGCTTGTGCTAGTTTTGGTGCTTGCATCAGCGAGGCAATAGCGGCATCAACCGGAGGAAAATCATGGAACGTGAAACAGCAGGAGCTGTAGCCGGGTGACACCAGGATGAATGGACCTCAATAAAAGAAAGTCCGGGTGCACTGGGGGAGACACCTGAGAGTGTTTCTGTGTCTCATCTACAGGGCATGGAACCTGTAAGGCTCCATGGCCTTAAAACCCCAGGTATAGTACCCTAAGAGGGTGACCTGAACCAGGGTGAACCGCTCGTCTTGAGTGCCTGTACGGTGCCTGAGCAGTAGTACAGTACTACACAGTGCGGTGTGGTGTGGTAACAGTGCAGTATACAAAGTACGGTATAATCCGTACGGTACACATGCACTGTACACATGGTCTTGGTGCTGTACACGCAGCCGCGGTGTCAACGGTGAGGTACACTTGGTACAGTGCACACGGTACGGTGCAGTGCACCTAGTACGGTACACACGGCAGGGTGCACACGGCACAGTGCACATGGCACGGTACACTTGTACTGGTACAGTAACCTTGCTCGCTGTTCGGTACATATACCGGGTTGGGAATGGGGTAGGTCTGTGACATACAGTTACCGAAGAATCACAATATATAGGGATGCCCACCGAAGTGGAAACTGAGGAAAGCCTACTGTTAGAGCCTAACAGTCTTCACACTAATTCTGCAAGCCGAACTAATGTGGCAACGAGACACTGTGGCAGAAGCTGCAAGCAGCTTAGCCAGAAGCGCGAGTGTCGGTCAAATGTAGGACTGCTGAACCCAGCAGCTGTGTTTGTATTTCTGTGGAAAAAAACAGAACAATGCACACAAAGAAACACAATTTCTCACACAAACAGTAACAATCTCGATTACCGTTATTTTATATAATTTTCGTAACAAAATCAAAGTTACATTTTTTAACTTCAAAACGAAGCTAGCAGCCTCAGAGAGAGTACAAGTAGCTGACTTGGACTTAGCGGTCCATTTATTCAGTGCCTCCCATGCACGTCAGGTCCAATTTATTTTCACACGCGCTGTTTATTTTACACATGTTGTTTAAAAGTATTTTTTTTTCACAGTAAAACAGGTTTAAAAGGGACTGCATATCAACAGGACACTCAGTACTGGATCTCCAGCCCAGCACCACCCCTTGTTCACTGTATTTTTCACATACCTCTTCATAGTCGTGCATACTGATAAATCATCTCTTGATCACTCATTTTATCACCAAACTCAATAATGCGATCCAAGTAATTATTTTATTACTGTAACATCTCAAAAAGCTCTGCAAATGTCCGTGATATTCCTTGAGCGCTGGATGCGGAAGCAGCTATCTTGTTTGTTTATGTCCGTGTTATCTCTGTGGTGCCAGGACTATGTGTACAACTCATATCTACCTCCCTTTTTTTTTTGGCTTCTCTCGTCTCCTATCGGTCTCACTCGGCCATTGAAAGGTTTTCTCAGCTTTTTTCTGGAGAAAAAAACGACTAGAGACCCCATGACCTGTCCCATGTACCTGACGTCTTTTTGATGGTGTCGGACAGGGTCCAACATCGGACTGGAAAGGAATAATTGTAATGTCGGACTTAAGGTTGTCCGATTCCAGGGAAGGGGCGACGGAGCCACCGGCTTCGCACACGGCACAAGACTACCAAAAACCACGGCTGAGTGCACAATACACGTAAGTAGTAAATACTGAAGCACGTAACAATAAATCGCATTTAATAGTGTAATTACACAAGCGAATAAGCAGATATGAGTATCTTGACAATTATCTAGAGATGTGCAAACCGGTTCCTTTGAAACCGGGTACCCAGTTCCTGCTTTGGAACCAACGAACTGGATACAATCGGATCCGGTTCCAGTAAGTACTATTATGTTTTTAATAAAACTGATTATTAAAAAACATAAAACAATTACAATTATGAAAGACTTTTAATTTCTGTCAATAATACATTTCATAACTATAATGGACACATTCACACTTAGTTAGATTATATATTTGCGTTTTGTTGTCCTTGTTTTGGACTACTGTCTGATCTTGGCTTTAGTGTGACTTATTTTTTGCTCTGTGATTGTTGAGGTCTTTCTAATGCTTTTTATGCCGACATAGAACTGTAGCACTTGTGCCTGTTTATATGTATATAAGATGCCAACCACTCCTGCTCACACATCGACATGCGGACTAAATAGTTTAGGAACCGGACTCAAAATACCCGGTTCCAATGACAGATACCCGGTTCAGACCCAAACATCTCCTCAAATGCACATCATTAGGTTTTGTCAGCTGTGGGCAGCACTGATTGTACTTACATCGACGAGATGTGGTCAATCAATCAAGAAATGCAGCCCAGTTTGAAAAATACATAGTAAAAAAACATAAAAAATGGTATTATTCCCATGTTTAACAGTTCACTTTGAAATTCCAAAGAAGCACAACGTTTCCCAGGAACAAGCCTGTCGTCCTGCTCTGGATCCAAGGCAGCATGCTTTCTGTTTACATCGAATACACAGAGGCTGTGTCAAAACTGGTCGCTGGTAGAATGGGACCAGCAAATTAGATGCCAGTTAACATGAGCTTACAGTAAGCCCACTGCTTATCTTTGGCAGAAATACTGTAAATAGCAAGGCATAAATAGTGTTTGGTGCAGTTTCGTTGATAAACTTAAATAATGTTATTAATATGCGTTACAAAAATGCAATTTAAATCGATTATCCAGTATTTATACTGATGTATATAATGAGGAATGGAATCGATTGAAAAATCAATTTTTGATTTAATCGTAGCAGCCTTTCTTCAGATATATTACACAGTATTTTAGGTGGTCTTGAGGATCACAAGCCATAAACAGCAGGATTAAAATATTTGAGAATGCCTTTAATTACCCCAGGTGGTAATAGACTACAAAATGGTTTATTAAAAAAAAAAAAAATTTTAAATACATTTGAGACTGCTGAAAACATTCTAAGCAAACATGAAACTATAGCAAATAATGGTACAATGTTGACTTACTCTGAGCCAAACTGATAGCTGAAAGACACCTGACATTCCTGTCATCCTGTAAGCAAAAAAATAAGAGGGTGTCTGGCATAAAAATAAATCAGAATTGTACAAAAATCTGAGTATTAAGTGATTATTTTCTGAAACTACCTAAAATGCATTAAAGTTGGACAAGCGGATTAACTATGAGTCAAGAGGCTCTTTGCTCTGACAAGGCACTATAAATAAACATCATAAACACATAGACATACATTCTGATGTATGCCTGTGATAAAGACATGAGGGTAGTAAATGTTAAAAAATCTTCACAGAAAAGGGTCAATTACACAATGGAAGATGGAGCTTTCCATGCTGGCACAGGCTCCACAGACTCCCACTTCTTTTCTATAATGTAACTCTGAAGGTCCTCCACAGTCCTGGAAGCAAGGTATCTCCGGAACAGTCCATCTTTGGCACTAAAACAAAGAAAAAAAGATGCAACACCAAAGAGTTAAAATCAATGTTACTGTATAATGTACAACAAACATATAAACACACATAGTAAAATAACTAGCTTTAGAACAATTGTTTGCAATTTTAAATCCAAGTCACACAACTGTGCAATATGTACTGCTGTACTATAGCATAACCTTTACATAAATAAATATTTAACACAATATTATTTTTACATTGTTGTTATATATATATATATATATATATATATATATATATATATATATATATATAAATGCTATCAATTAGGTACAGTATATTGAATAAAGAAGCACCGTTGACATCCGAGTTACTTCTTTGATGCTGGTACTTCCTTAAAGAAGTCTACAAGTCAAATTAGTTCCAGCAAAAATGTATTCTGTGCCAATACAATAAGTCAATTTTACATTACATCGGAAACCAAAAATCCATTTGACCCAAATCTGACGGCCATCTTACGTCGGTCACAGGTTATTGTGAAGGGTGCTGTCAGATTTTGTTAACTTCCAGAACACTGAAAAGTTGAAGCTACTGGCTCAAATGGTTTACTGTATGAGATATTAGCAGTCATAGGGGCTTTAAGTCTACTCTAACATAGATGGTTAAATATATATATTTACTGAGTTATCAATTTCAAGGTGTTTGTGGCATAAACTTACTGAAAGATTGTTGGCAGTGTTGTGACAAGAAAACGTCCACTCAAACCTGAAGGGGAAAACAATATTACATTAAAAAGTAGAATCTGAAACTTTGCATATACCTGCCTGCAATATTACTTTTAAAAGCATAAAATGTAATCTGTGTGGGAGTATAGGGCCTACTTGATAGCTGAGTTGTAATATGATGATGGTTGTTGCACAGACAATCTAGCTGCGGTTACAGTTCGATTCAAAAGGAGCTATTATCTGAAAAAGCACTAAGTCAGTAAGGTTTTCAGCATTTTTTTATTTGCATGCCAGCTTTGGCTGTGGGTATACTTTTAGTATTGCCACAGCTGAACAATGACAAACTTATAAAAAAAGGCACACATTTTTAAATACTATGCAGTTCCACTACAAATGTAAACCTGTTACTGAAGCTCTTTACGTCAACACTGTGAAATGAATATTGCTAAATATTATAGCATGGTACAAGGGTGAAATTCTCAACAAAAAAAGTGCAGGTACTCATATGCGCAGCTGGGTGTTAACATTAAAAAGATTACGACAATTTGAGTGACAATGAATAAATACTTTTAAAATGTATACATATTGGTACATTTATTAATACAAAATAATCATTAAATAATTGATAAAATATAATTCACCTTAAACAAGGAAGCTGAAAATACTGAAAGCTTTGTATCCTCTGCGTGTATCACTCAGTCATGTACTGTAATGTGATGCTTAAGTTAAACCTTAAATGATAAGTATTAAAAAACATTACACTATGCAGAACTGTTGTAGACAGAGAGTTTTGTTTCAAGATATTCTAAAAAAGGGACAAGGTTATATAAAAAAATGTATTTAAAAAAAAAAAAACTGTGCTATGAAAAAGCTGCAGACAGTTATGGCTGTCACAGACGAGGGTCCCCGACGCAGATAAGGCAGCGCTGTTAGATGCACCGATATCCCCAGGGCATACCTTTGGGCCAGCTGTGAAGGAGATCTTGCAGCGCTCCCACCGAGAACGCAAAGCGTCTCAGCAAGTGGCCGCCCTACTCCCTCCCCGTGCTTTGGCGCAGGGCAGGTTGAGCTGTGGCAACCTCCCCAGGCACACACTATCACCAGAACAGTCCCGGTCCCCATGGCTCCGCTGCGTGGCCTGAGGCACTGCCTACAGGCCACCATGGCAGCAAGCAACCGGGCCCTCCCGCAAGGCAGGGGAGCATGAGGCGTGGTGGATCCATGCAGCAGCATTCTAGGAGGCAGTTCCAGGGCCATCGCCCTAGGCAGCCACCTCAGCGTGTTCCACCCCAACCTCAGCAGCCCCAGCAGGGGGCCCTGAAGGCTTGCGGACTCAGACCCATCCCTTCTCGACACACCAGCTGCAATATTGGCGCGCTTGCACCTCGGACACCAACAGTAGGTCTACTAGTCTTTTCACACCTGCATGAAACATACATGGTTACTTTTGAGGAACTGTTTATACTTAAAATCACAAATCACCCAAACAACAATCCCATAAAAACAAAGCATACAATTTTTTTTTTTTTTTTTTTTACTGTACTGGTCATTTGAACTTTAGTGTTTGTGAAACGACTGTAAGCCTGCTGAATATTACCCCCCTTGAATGATGCCATGTATTTATTTCACAAAGCAATTTAAGCGCAACAGCATTCTTTTTAAGCAGTTAAAAAAAAAAACGTTGAAAATGTACAGGCAAACACTTTTTTAAACGAAAAGTTTAAAAAAAAAACTATTCTGTTGTTTACAAAACTGATGCTTTAGTTTAAGTCAGCCTTCATTTGTGCAAAACTTGCACGTAAACAAACAAACCTCTTACCATACTTTTTTTTTTTTTTTTTTTACTGTGGTCTATAAAAAAGTCACTTATTTTAGACTGCGTCAAGCCTTTTTCAGGTTAAACAAATCGACCCGTTCCATCAAGGTAAGTCATTTGTTTTTATCCATTACAATCTCTCCAATTGTCCTTTGATTAACAGTATGCCTCACTTAGACGAGAAAACATTTGCAATGACTTGCTTTCTTATTTTCAGATGCATACATGCAGATTTTTTTATTTTGCTCTGGTGTTAAATGTAGGGTCGACTCGCCATTTTGTACTTTTTGTTTTGCTTTGGGAGTGGGAGTGTTGATGACATTGGTATGACCGTTCAGTTAACAACGAATTAAGAAAACGAATCATAGGTTAACTGTATAACTTTGTTGTTTTACTTGGCCATGATTATTTCGCTGGTGCTACAATGAGGGAAACTACAATGCTTATATTTACGTTTGCTTGGCTTGGGAAGTTGGCGGATGGCGGACAGCAGGGTGGCGATATAACGGGTACAAATAGCACTGTTTTTGTATTGGTGACATTTGTTCAGAGAGAATAGCGGGCGGTATGCGAGGGTGGCGTTATAAAGGGGGCGGTATAACGCGGGACAACTGTATAGGCAGCAGTGTGGAGTAGTGGTTAGGGCTTTGGACTCTTGACCGGAGGGTCGTGGGTTCAATCCCAGGTGGGGGACACCGCTGCTGTACCCTTGAGCAAGGTACTTTACCTAGATTGCTCTAGTAAAAACCCAACTGTATAAATGGGTAATTGTATGTAAAAATAATGTGATATCTTGTAACAATTGTAAGTCGCCCTGGATAAGGGTGTCTGCTAAGAAATAAATAATAATAATAATAATATATCACAACACATGCCATGGTCCTGATAGACCATGGATAAAGTGTAATAAGATAAATGATCGTGATCGGCCTGTTTTGTTAGCATGCTCAACCTATATTCAGGGATGTAGTGTTTTTGGTCATATGCACCTTCTAGTATTGAATATATTACCAGATTTTTGTTCAGCACACCAAACTATATATATGGAGGTTGTTAACTGTGTTTTCTCACATGATTTCACATATTGGTATACTTTGAACATCTGTATATGCTTACATGTGTTTCTCCAAGTTTGTTAACAGACAATGGCACCACAGTGTCTTCAGGGCAAAATATCAGCCTTAAATATCAGCCTTTCTCCTCGAGTTTCTAATGGAAGTGATCCAAAGGTGTTTAGTAGGGCAAAATTAAAAACACAATTCCTGCCAAGTTCTAAAGATAATCAAAACTGTTTGGCTGTCTCAGAAAATAGAGCTTCACTAGCTTGCTTTAATGTATTACCTTACTGCCATCTGTGTTATTCAAGTTCATAGACATACCACCTTGTCATCCTGAACAATTGAGTCTATTTAGAAACATTAGCTCTCCTGAGGTCCCCCTGAAAGGAATCTATATCTGTTTTCAGAGCTCTGGATAGAATGGAAGTCATAATGGATAACTTCAAAGCTAAGCCCAAATGATTTTTTGGACCTGTGGACAGCCAGGTCGACAGAATACAGGTCTTGCTGAGACAGACTTTTTCTTTGCGAATTTAAACAAAACTGGTAACAAGTATGTTAGTAATATTCATTCCCAGACAGAAATATCAATAAGAACAAGTCGATCATATTCACTGTATCCACTGAATACAAGTAAAAATATAAGTGTGCCAGATGGACAGGCTCCCCCATATGATTCTTTCACATTTATGTAATTGTAGAATATGTATGTTGGTAAAGTCAGAAGCACCCACATTGTAAGTCCCAGACTCTTGAAAACTTTTTTTAAGGAATGTGCTAACTAACTTAAATAGCAATTAGATAAGCGGTTCTTTAGATATTAGTAAAACTTGTGACCCATACTATGGACGCCTCTACTCTGTGGCCCTTAGGTTAGCTTGATCACCTCTTCTCTATTAGATGCCCTAATCTTATAACCCCAAACAGTTTAAACACCTTGGACACAAGTCACGTCAGTATGTGCCATTCTGACTGCCCATTGTTACTAATACTATACTAGCATATTGAGAATTTTTGTAACCAATCAAAAAACCAATCAAAGTTTTTTTACGATTTACAACTACATTAATGTGATTAAACGTTTAGAAACAATTCTAGATGTTTAACACTTGGAAAAAATATAAACTAAACTGTAATTAGGGCTTCTGATTTTCAGATAAAACACCCCCGATACAAAAAAAAATGAAATTGGTGCATATCCAATAAACATTAGAAAACACTGGAAATGATTACTCAATTCATGTTGACTTCACCCCTTTCCTGGTGCAGTTAGTTATGCAATGTCCCTCCTTCGAGACGTACTGTATCTAACATTGATTCGTTCTGAATACTTTAAACCCACCACAACTATTGAGTGGCAGCAAATTACTACATTTCTATTAGAGACTCCACAGACAGGGAGGATTGTTCTTGATCGCTGGATTTAAAACTATATTACAGTTAGATAGGTGGAAGACAGCAAAGGAAAGATGATACTAGTGTGTAAGTACAGTCGCGTTACTATACACATTGTGCCAGGAAAAACCACACAAGAATTTTGGGAAGTAACCGAAAATAATTCTCATTCCGTATATAAAAAGTGAAAGCCCCGAAAAAACAAAAAAAATGTCAGGATATCTACATAAAACTTGAAAATAGCTAAAAAAAATAATAAATAAACACAGAAAGGACTTCTGGTGAGGTCAGCAAGCGAATGGCTGCCTGAAACTAAAGCTCTCTCGGTCTTAAAATTAAAATTTACCCAATAAACCCGACCAAATATTATTAAAAACCTATACTTCTAATAGTGAATATTGGATGACTATGGAGACAAGAGGCGGAGGACGTACATCTACAAAACAACATCAAAGAGACGAATATGACGAAGGGGAAAGAAGCCGCAGCAACTCTCCTGTTTCCCAGCGGGAGACGAGACGTAGCTTTGGCGAAATGGAGAAACAGGACTCCCCCAGTGTAAGTCTTGAAAAAATATATGCTGAAATGGTTGACTTCAGAACTATCTGACATTACTGAGGATATAACACACACCAACAAGAGAACTGACGAAGCAGAAGAACGCATTGTGCAAACTGAAGCCTGGGGTGAAAAAATGGATAACGTAATGGTACACCTGCTTCAAAAACAGACACAGTTAGAAGTGAAGCTGACGGACCAAGAAGGGAGATCGAGAAGACAGAAAGGAAAAATCAAATTCCAAACGCCATTTCCAGCAAAACTCAGGGTTTTCTTTGAATCTGGTGTGCAACTGTACTCGTCAGCAGATCATGCGATAAAGGACCTAATAGACAGAGGTTTTGATATCAGCGCCCGTCTCAAGAAAACAGAAACAATGATGGATAAGATCAAACGCAATGCCTGGCAGACGGCAGGAGGTCACCGAGGGAAACGCAAGGGACAGAAAACGAATGACCAATACAAAATAGCACTCCAGGCCTTTCATCGCCGTACCTCTCCTGAAGATTGAAATAAATGCTTGAACTCTGTTGGACACAAATAGCCCACCGAACAGTGTAATTGAAGGAGATAACGATATTTTGGTGAGATTGTTCCTATATCTCTCTAATATTTTCAGTCACTCACATAACAATGTAGATCTAAATGGATGTTAAGTTCGGATCAGTAATCTACACAGCGAATTATAGTTTACTTATAATCTGTGGGTAATGGGACCCATAATTTGGGCATGTAATGTATGGTTTTGCACGGGCATAGAAATTAAGAAGTTACTGAACACTTTACCTTCATTTGACAAGTAAATTAATCGTATTTCTTTTAACGATATATAACAGCATAGCCTATTGCAGCGATTTGAATTCTCCTTTAAACATCTCCGCAATTTTAGATGACAATTTAGAGGTAAATCAACGACCGGGAGCAGCGACTAAAATTTCATAACCCTGCACCGATGTATATATATATATATATATATATATATATATATATATATATATATATATATATATATTGTGTATTGATGCAGCTGTAGTTTTGTTTTTGTTTTTTTCTGTTTAAAAAAAATGTGCAAGCCATTTAGGGCCCTCTTCTCTCAATCAGAAGAGGATTTCCCCTAGATACCCAGGTTCCCTGCTGGGCCACAAGGGGTCGGTAAGTGTCTGGACCCCCTCTTTGGAGTCCTTATTACAGAATTGTTATAGTATGTAACTTAGGTTTTTGTTTTACTTGCCGGCATTTTTGTATTCTGAGAGAGAAGAAAGCAATACTTCAGTATGTGAAAGAGAAAGAAAGGTTTATATAGTTGATGTCAACCTGAGTCCTGAAAAATAATTATTAAAATCAATAGGGAGATTAAAATAATATCTTATAATGTGAACGGTTTAAACAATCCTATAAAAAGGAGTAAGATCTTGACAAAAGTTAAAAGGGACAGGACGCACGCTGTATTCCTCCAGGAGACCCATCTTTCTGACTGTGAACACGTTAAATTGACACGTATGGGATTCCAGAAAACATTTTATTCCGCTCATGGATCTAGACATAGACGTGGTGTTGCCATCTTGATACCGAATAATACGAATTTTGAATACCTGTCAGAAATTAAAGATAAGGAAGGTAGACTCATTCTAGTTAAAGGGAGAATGTGGGGGACCTCAGTTACTCTATTTAATATTTATGCCCCTCCGGGAGCGAAAGAGTTTTTTTTTTTAAAAGTCTTTGATTTAATGGCCCTGGAAACAGTTGGAGTGCTAATCTGTGGAGGCGATTTAAATATTTATATGAAGCCCATTCAGGACTCCTCTAAAAACAATTTAAAAGCCCCTAAACCCTTAATCAAATATGTTAATAGATCTATGGAAGAGTTAGGCATCCTGGATGTATGGAGGGATCTGAATCCTTCAGGTAGAGACTATACACATTTTTCTGCCCCTCACACATCCTATGGTAGAATAGATTACTTTTTAATGTATAATAAGGACAGAGCTAAGATTAAGGATGGTGAGATCGGAACAATTGAGTTATCTGACCATGCTCCAATCCATATGACTTTGGATATAAATTTAAAGAAACAAAAAACTATGGAGAATGAACTCTGGCATTATAAATGACAATACGGTCAAAGAACAAATCAAACAAGAAATCAAACTTTATACACAAAATAACGATACAGGTGACTTATCCCCTGCGATATTATGGGACGCAACTAAAGCTGTGATCAGAGGAAAATTTATTGCAATTAATTCCCATAGAAAAAAATTAAAAGAAGCCAAAAAGATTGAACTACAATCTGAATTAAAACTTTTAGAACAAAAACATAAAAAGGAACTCGCGCCTCACATAAGGGAAAAGCTCCTGAAAATTAAAGCAGAAATAAATAATATACAAACTCTTGAGGTGGAGAAAAAAATTAAGTTGATAAAGCAAAAATATTACGAATCTGGAACCAAATCTATGAAACTATTAGCAAGAAGACTACGTTAACAACAGAGCAGGGCAACAATTCATAAAATACAAGACCCAGAAACCAAGCGGATATGCTCCAAATTAGAGGAAATCCAAACAATCTTTGTTGAATATTATAAAACTTTATATGCACAACCTGAGAATCAGAATAAACAATATGTTGACTCCTTATTAATCTGCCTAATTTGAATATGGAACAAAACACAGATTTGACAAGAGCAATAACTATTGAGGAAATTAATAAAGCTATATCGAATCTTAAATCTAATAAATCCCCAGGGGCTGATGGCTTCAGCAGTGAATTCTACTAAATGTTTAAAGATCAAGTATCCCCTGTGCTGCTGTCCATGTGCAACTGGTTACAGGAAGGGGGAGAACTCCCACCTTCTTGGAGGGAAGCTATTATTTCTGTAATTCCAAAGGAAGGAAAGGACCAGACTAAATGCAGATCTTTTTGTCCAGTTTGTCCTCTGTGTGGACTACAAGAGCTATGCTTCAATTATAGCCAAGAGATTAGAGAATATTTTACCTCAACTAATACATCTAGATCAAACAGGTTTTATTTTAAATAGACAAACACAGGATAACATTAGGCGTACACTACATATAATGAATCACATACAAATAAAAAAGACAAGCGCGATAATGGTTAGTCTTGATGCGGAAAAGGACTTTGACCGGGTTAGCTGGGGATTCTTGTATCAAACCCTAAAGAGATTTGGTTTTAATGACAAATTCATTAAAGAAATTCAAACAATATACACAGATCCACATGCACAAATTAAAATTAATGGTTACATTTCAGACAGATTTAAATTGAGAAGAGGTACAAGACAAGGTTGCCCTCTGTCCCCTCTTTTGTTTTCTTTATATATCGAACCACTAGCACAATGGATAAGACAGACTCCAGAGATTAAAGGTATAAAATTAAATGGGCAAGATCATAAAATTGCACTCTATGCAGATGATGTTGTAATATATATATGGAGCGACCTGCTGCTTCCCTTGAGGGGTTGATGGCTCTCCTGGAGGAATTTGGTAAGGTCTCGAGATACAGTCTGAATATAGAAAAAACTGAAATTTTATCATATAACTTCCATCCATCAGTCCAATTGGAAGAAAAATATAATCTGAAATGGCAGTCAACGTCTATTAAATACTTGGGAGTCCACCTACCAAAAGACCTCTCAAAGTTATTTAATCTAAATTATAACCCCTTGACCTCTAGAATCAAAGAGGATATTGCAAGATGGAATTTGCTTCCTTTGTCTTTGAGTTCTAGAGTGGAGGCTGTTAAAATTAATGTTTTGCCGAGGCTACTGTACCTATTTCAAACTCTATAGAGGTCTCGTTGGGACAGTTTAATGATTGGGATAGACTCATTTCAAGGTTTATTTGGAATGGCAAAAAGCCAAGGTCAGATTTAAAACCCTTTAGTTATCCAAAGAAAGGGGTGGTCTGGCATTGCCTTGTTTCCAGTCTTATTATCGTGCTGCTCAGCTGAGGCCTCTGGTATGTTGGCACAACCCTGGATATGTTGCAAGATGGAAAGATATAGAAACCTCAATAATACATAGATTCCCAATACTAGCAGTTTTGGGGGATAAATCATTAATAAAGGATCTAAATAAAACTGAAGTGCCATGGGTCATAATGCCTGTTAAATTATGGTTTAAACTTGTAAAGAAATACCACCTGGAGACGGATGTGGCATTGTTAAAATGGATTGCTTATGATCCAGATTTCCACCCTGCTCAACTTGACCAGAGATTTAAATCCTGGACTACGGGAGGTATTACTGCGATATGCACAATGATGCGGCAGGGTCAGATGGAGAGCTTTGAAGAGCTGAAACGGAAGTTTAATTTGGAAAGACAGGATTTTTTTAGATACCTCCAAATACGACACTATTTAGGCATATAAAATCTAGAAAAACAGGGTCTAATACTAATGACATTCTTGATATATTCATTACTGCCTATCAACAAAGCAATCAGAAGAAAATTGTATCTAAATTATACAACAGCATTCGAGACAATAAACAAGAATCAACAATATATATAAAAGCTAAGTGGGAAAAAGAAAACAATATTGTAATATCTGTTGAACAATGGAAAGGAATATGTTAATTTCAACAGAGCTCCACTAATTCACAAATTTGGAGAGAATTTGGCTGGAAAAACATAACTCGTTTTTTCATTAGTCCCAAAATACAAGCACTACAAAAAGACAAAACATCACAATGTTGGAGACTCTGTGGAGAACAAGTAGCGATTCATACAGATATTTTCTGGTCCTGCCCAAAGATGCAGCAGTTTTGGCACTTCTTAAATGTAGCTTTTAAAAAATTAACACATTCTGATATACCATTTGATTTTTTGTCAATGTATTTGGGAAGTTTCCCCAGCGAGGTATTTGAGAACAGAATAAGATACATCCTGGGCATTCTTCTGATGGCCAGTAAAAAAGCTATCACAAGAAAATGGCTTGCTCAAGAGCCTCCAAATGGATTGACATTGTAAACTAAATCTATTTCATGGAAAAATTAACCTTTCGTCTCAGACTACAATCAGACAAATTTATGAGATACTGGGATAATTAGGTTAGCTTTGTAACTACTTTAAGGTCTGATTTTATTCCATAAACAATCGTATAAAGTAAATTTTACATCTCTATGTTTTTCCTTTTCTTCTCTTAAATGCTAGCACTATGTATATAGTTCTGCCCTCTTTATAACCAAAAAACCAGTGAGAGGTTAATGTGTATTACAGTCTATGTTTTTATATATGTATACCTTTTTCTTGTAATAAATAAAAAGTTTTAAAACAAATAAAATAAAATAAACACAGAAAAAACAGAAGCCCCAAGTATAATATAAACATCCCATGACGGACATCATTATGATAGCAGTGTTTGCTCCAGGACTTACAGACTGAGGGTCAATGTTGCTCCCTCTCAAAATTTTAGGGGGACATTTTCTTCAGTGAGGGGGTCAATATGTTTGATTCAGAACCAACTACCATTTCTTATTTGTGTTTGTTTTAAATATGCCAACCGAGTTTACAGACCTTTTGTTTCTGAAGAACACAAAATAAAACTGTAAAGCTGTAGATACAACCAGGGTGTCTCTTCAATACTTACTGTCACTTCTGGGGAAAATATTGGGAAATGTGTCACAGTGATGCTGGTGTATCACTGAGTAGAGGATATTCATTGTACCAAATCACATTAGAACAGGGGTTTTCAATCTTTTTAAGCTGCGTACCCCTTTCCAAAAAAATGTAGTCAACCGCATACCCCCATCTGAGATAGTCATAAAATGAAAACAGAAAAAAAGTCTGTACAATAACATGAGACAGCAAAACGCACAAGCCTTGGAGTGTGATGGATACAATAATAAAAGTTACAGTATTATAAAATAAAAAAAATATATTATATTTCCTTTTGGCTAAAAGTAGTCCCTCAAACAGGTTTCTAGTTGTTGGAAACATCATCATTTTATTGTAAATATTAATTAATTAAAATCAACGAAGCCTCCGTGCTAGCCTCAATAGGACTATTCCATGATAGCAAATGGCAATCATGTATTTTTATTGATAATAAAATTACAGAAAAGATGGCAAAGAAAAGTTCACTAACCACGCATCTCTACAGCTAACCTCATTACGAAAACATATTATTGGCATTTTTAAGTTCTTGGTGACTAAAACGTACAGTACTGATGCTAATTAAAAAATAATAATAAAACGCTTACCTAGTATCAGTGTGATGGATGTCCCTGCTTGTTACCACACAATCAGTGATGATGGCAGGGAAACTGGAGAGAGCTTCAGTCGCAAGACATTTTTGGCGTTTTTAATCTTGATCACCCTTTGCTAGTAATGTTCCAGTATTGAGGCAACAATCCATATTTTTTCACTGGATTGAAAGCTAAAAACTCTTAACTCTCACACCAGACGTAACGCATGGCAATACTAGACCGCATGGCAATACTTTGGTTTCTGATTGGTCATACATTCTGTATTTTGAAATGAAGTACTTGTTACAATAAACTTTAATAGGGTCATTGAAAAAAAAAAAATATCGATTTGCAGGCACAAACGCACAAAGGAAATAAAATAAGTTAAAGACTAGGCTTTTAGTTTTTTAAAATATGTAATTTTTTATCCCAAAGACAGACCAACTGTTTGTATGACATTTAAACAACAGGGCTTATTTAAAACGCACATATTTAATATGTAAATTAGCCATATGTGCACTGAACGCTCTGTCACAGCACATCAGTCTGGTGTTAGCGATTAAATGTTGATTACATGACAAAAGTATGCAATAGCCATTGTCCTGACTGGTAAATTCCTTCCAGATTCCCCTTTATTTTGACAATTTCCATATCAAAAACTGCATTTTTTTTTACTGAATTTTTTTAGCCCCCAAGTAAATATTTTGGACAGTTTTCAAAACAATTGTTGCTTTATTTTTACAACACACGTTGGTGTTGATATGATAAACGTGTATATCTGCTTCAGGTACTCTGTATTACATTTTTTTCAAGGTTAAACAATGGCCCGTGTTACACAGAACACTAAAAATAAAATGTCAAATATACAATATGTATTTCGTTGGTTTGTGGATTTGCTATATTTTTTTAACTTATTTTAATACTGCGCATAGCGATATGTGATTTTGAAAATGCTACTTACCAAAACCGTGACTGCACATGAACTGTATTACATAATAATTTCCTTTATTCCGATTCCAGTGGTGTTTTCTCAATGCAAGCTGTATTGTAGGCATATATACAGTGTTGTATAAAATCACATACACTGTGTGTGTGTGTATATATATATATATATATATATATATATATATAATAAAATCACAAATTTCACATATTTTATAACGTTACCGTAGGCTACTTTTTTTTTTTTTTAGTCAATGATGCAGTTTTGTTTCGCAAATCTACTGCACACAGTATTTTTAAGCACAAATATAATAGCCTGCATTTCAAAAGTCACTGCCGAAGCTGATTACTTATTCTTCCAGAAGTAATGGTCGGGTGTAACAAGGATACTATTTGCGCCGGCCCATGTTGTTAAGAAGCCTGATGTCGTCCAGGCTTTACTGTGAAACTACCTGTAACCAGGAAGGGTGTAAGCGCATTCTACTGGTCTGGAGAATAAAAACACGGGAGTTTAATTATGAAAACGCAAGTGTAAACAAACAAGTGAAAAATATTAACCTGTCGCCAGACATGTCATGGTAATACAAAATGCATTAATTTACTGTGTATTGGTATTGCGTCTGGTCTGGGAAGGGACACACGGGCGCGTTAAGAGAATTTCAGCGGGATACTTTATATTTCAGGGGGGAATTGGCGCAATGGCGTGGCCTAGCGCGAACAGGTGTGTGTAATTTTTCATCCAAGCCCACTGACTCTGTTTTCTGTTCCCACCGTATCCTAATATAAATCAATCCTTTACTTCAGAGATTAGGGATGAAAGGGCAATGCACATAAACACCTTTCTGCTTGTGTGGTTTAATTTAATATAATCATAGCCTTTGAGCATTATAAACTAGTGCTGCCTGGGATGAACTGGAAAATGTGCCCTTTGCAAATGTCAAGTTTAAATGATCTACAATACATTTTTACCTGGCCCAGGATGATATAACTAAATGTGTATACTATCTGTGCTTCTATAATTTATGTCTCAGCATTGTAATATTCTGTATTTAGTGACTCAATGGGTTACCAATCTTAAAATATGAAATTCATGTCAAAATATTTCATATTTCTTTTTTTCCAGAAATCGACTGGTGGTGCTTTGGTTTAGTATATGTTTAAACAGAATTATCTGAATCAGGTAATATCCACCAAAGTAAAATATAAAGGACATTTTCACATACAGGAAATTCCAATTGAAACTAATAAAAGCAGAACAAAAAGCTGTTTTTACAAGGTTGTTCATCAAGATGACCCGGTGACTGTATAGTTCTAGCCTTTACATTTTAAACTGTGCTGAAATTAGAATTATGACTCATTCCATATGCTTTTGCTGTAATTTCATTAAAACTGATTTTATATTACTCTGGATAAAAAAATGTAAATGTTCTACAAAAAGCTTTCTGAATCTTCTGAAATCCATTATCTTTCCCATTGCAGCTGTTCTATTTAATGAACTTGTCATTTAAATTATAAATGGCAAAAATGCTATTGAGAATGAAATGGTTGATAGTGGTTTTGGTAATTGAAGTTGAGTAGACTAAAGGTACTGCATTATACAACAGCACAAACAGAAATTATCACTACAAGTATCATTATTCTACCTCTATCGAGTATCTTTATAAATGCTGCATTACATCTAACTAAATGTGATTTTTTTTTTCTAAAAAGGCAAAGCAGAGGAAGGGCTCTGCATGATGATGAAAGCAAGTGTTGGTCTGATAAAAAGTACTATATTACACAATGTAACTTATCTCTAAAGGCAAACTTGAAATAAATCCAAACAAAAAAAATAATAATTCAAAAACATACTGTGCTTAGCTAAAATATACTGCAGTGCACTCCCATTAACTATACAATAGGTCTCACATGTATAATATTGAAAGACACGTTCTGGCAAACATGTATTTTCATTTTTAAGATACTAAGGAACTCAAGCTGTTGAAATGTTTGCAAGCTTTTTTCCCCCCAAGCAGTCTTGTGCTTCCATGGTCTTTTCACCTGTATGCTGCCCAGTGCCTTATTTCCTGTACATTATTCACTTGATTTCAGCTTTCTCTTTTGTTTATCTTTCCCTTTTGAACAGTAAACTTGTTCTAAATAGGCCTATCCCTGTGTTTGAGTTTAATATCCCCAATTTTCCCAAAGCTATTATTTATGTCATTTTATTAGCTTTTTTTTTTTTTTTGTGGAACACTGATAGGGGATCGCCATTGTCACATTTACTTAAAAAATGCATAGTAGGGAGATTTGCAGGAGACAACTGAAAACACTGACTGCAATGCAAATGATGGTTGTGATTGCCTGTGAAGAAATGTCCGTCAACGAAAGGTAGCAAAACAAATAAATAAAAACAAACTCCTGTATCTCATTTCAAAGCAGGATTATGTAGGCTAATCGTATTAAAAATATCATTTTTAAAAACTTACCATTTTATAGTACACTTGTTCATGTATAAGGAACACCTATTGTATAAACTAGATGTCGTTTTGTTTAAGAATTATGGATATTTAATTCTTATGCTTTAGAATATGTATGCATCTTTTGCTGCTTTCGTCCATGAGTATGATTCCTGGTGCGGTTTCAATAGAAAATAACTCATTATGTTTCACACAGCTGTGCAGTGAGATCGGTTTGCTTGTCATATCAACCCAGACCACCATTTGTGGCCAATCTGAGGTCACACTAAAGCCTTCAATCGAACCACATGTGAAAGGTCTGTGAACAAATTGGGCCGTGTTTCATTCAAAAGGGTGAGATCATTGCATAGAAAGAAGTGAGGACAGCACTTTGGGGTCAGTGCCCCAATTAGAAAAGTAACAAGTGGAAGAAATACAAAAGGTATAAATACCAAAGAAATGATTTTGGTGACCAAATTAAAATGTAATGGGAAAATGGTTTTCTACATTAATTATATTGGTTTTCTTTTACATTTGCAAATATTATTGATCCTATATCATTCGTAAAACTATTCTATCTTCTACAATATTATTATTTATTTGTTTATTTAGCAGACGCCTTTATCCAAGGCGACTTACAGAGACTAGGGTGTGTGAACTATGCATCAGCTGCAGAGTCACTTACAACTACATCTCACCCGAAAGACAGAGCACAAGGAGGTTAAGTGACTTGCTCAGGGTCACACAATGAGTCAGTGGCTGAGGTGGGATTTGAACCGGGGACCTCCTGGTTACAAGCCCTTTTCTTTAACCACTGGACCACACAGCCTCCTATAATATTACAATACAATATACCTAAAATGCCTCTTGTTTTATATGAGCATTCACAACTATATTTAATTTTACATTTAGGAAACATCTTTGAAAATTATGAAACATTTCAAAAGGTCCTATTTTTTGTGACAAAGTAACAGTTAAACTAGACTAACATAAACCCTATAAAAACATGCCTGGGGGCATAGTGATAGGGGAAAACTTGAAGTAAAATGGATACGTGAAAAAGATCTGTATTGATATGTATATGTCCAGATATTAAAACAATATGGCAGTGAAATGGTTCATTTCTACTGCACACCACCTGTAATGGAACTTTATTGAAAGAATTATTGAATACAGCACTGTACAAACTATAAAGACATTACTACTATCTCTATACTGCAAAAACGTGAGAATGAAACCAGTATCTCAGTGTTGGGTTTCCAGAATATAAAAAGTCACATGAACATTTTAGGTCACAGAGCAAATGAAGGGTGCTGTTAGATTCTGACCAAGGAGTTACAATAGGTCTGAAAATATGAAGTTGCTAGCTGACAGTTTATGAAATATTAACAGTTGTAGTCATTGCGGCAGGGGATTTTTAAACTCATACAAGCCCTTCTCATGAGGATGCTTAATGATGACAAACACACACACACTACAGTCAATATAAAGAGTTATTTGAAATTTGTATTAGCATCATGAGCAGTACAGTACCTGGCTCCTGTGTAACGTTGACCTTTCCCACACTGATACCAAGAGCTTTACTCTCCTTTGCAAAGTTCTCCCAATCAGGCTGTATCTGCCGACAAGCTGGGCACCATGGAGCATAGCTGTGTGTGAAAATACATAGTAAATATTCTTCCAAAATCCTAACAAAAACTGTGTTGAATTTTTGGGGAACTATAAAAAGCATGACAGTGTAAATTCAACATTAGAGCCATGGGTAAAAAGTTGATGATCTAGCTATATCCACCTTATGTACAGACTTGACCTACGGTGAGACAAACTTGTACCTCAAGATTCTGGTGCTCTTGATAAATTGTGCTAATGAATGCCCTTTTCAAGTTTCATCACAATTGCAAAAGTAGTTCTCTACATTATAAATGTAAGTGTCACATACAGTCTCCTTTTACTCTATACACTCAAATAATGTCCTCAGCAAGTTTGATTAGTTCTCTAGATATAATTCACACAGTCACACACAGTGTGGATTGAAGGTGATGTTCAAAACCTAACCCTCACAATAATAATTGTTTTCTAATAGCGATAGTGCCCTCTCGATGATGGCTCTACCGCGTGATATTTGACCTTGACTTTCGTTCGCGCTCTCGCCTTCAACTATCACAAGGTAGAGCCATCATCGATGGGCACTATCGCTTAAATATATCTCATTAATTTATGCTTTGTTTTTATTATTACTATTATTTGTTTATTTAGCAGTCACCTTTATCCAAGGCGACTTACAGAGTACTAGGGTGTGTGAACTATCGGCTGCAGAGTCACTTACAACTACGTCTCACCCGAAAGATGGAAGCACAAGGAGGTTAAGTGACTAGCTCTGGGTCACACAATGAGTCAGTGGCTGAGGTGGGATTTGAACCGGGGATTTCCTGATTATAAGCCCTTTTCTTTAACCACTGGACCACACAGCCTCCTCTATCTTTTCTATCTAATAGTATTTTATATAAATTTCAGGGGTAAAAATAGTAATTAATATTATTTCAAAATCTGATACTGTACCTGGCGTGCACATTCATCTTATATCTGAAGTTGAAGGAGTTAAGGTAAAAGTATGGGAATAGTTATAAAACTGTAGTGTCAAAGGCAACACTTGTGACTATTTTAATGGTCATGTAGTTTAATAGCATAGACTTTTTTCAACCAACATTTCCTATACTAAATTTACAATGCCACATATTTTAGCTTTGTTCCCATATTCCACAGCCTCAAAGGGTGCACTTAAAAAAAGGCCTGCACGATATAACTAGAATTCATTTAACTGTATTCATGAAGCATTAGCACGCAATTCAATAGAAACAAATCCATAGAACAGGGTTCCTCAATTGGTGGCCCATTGGCTGAATCCGGCCTGCGAGAACCTCCCTTTTGGCCCGTCGCGCATCACCTGGTCTTCATTATAAAAGCTGAAATAGCTGCTACGCAAGATTGTAATGTCGCCGCTATCTACAGGGTATTTGTGTCCCCTAACAAGTGTTTTTTTTTTTTTTGGCAACCTAACAAGTCAGCTAACTGGCCAGCTTTCATTCTGATAAGATTTAATTTTGGCATGCATCTCAAATCTCCGCCCATTTAGCTTAGTGTTAGTGCGATATGAAAACAGTGGTATGGAGTAATATTATTTTCTTTAGTGCGGAGAAACTATCTGAATATTCTTACAAACATTTCTGCACATTAATTCGAAAGCAAAAATCCATGTCTATGTCTATTATTATTATTATTTATTTCTTAGCAGACGCCCTTATCCAGGATGACTTACAATTGTTACAAGATATCACATTATTTTTACATACAATTACCCATTTATACAGTTGGGTTTTTACTGGAGCAATCTAGGTAAAGTACCTTGCTCAAGGGGACTAAACCCACGACCCTCCGGTCAGAGCCCTAACCACTACTCCACACTGCTGCCCTAAAATGACAAGTGATGTGTGGTATTAACACAACATCAACAAAGTGACGCTTCAGATTTGGCAAGGGAGTCAGAATCGGGGGATACAGCTGCAGGGAATGCACATCACTCGAAATTGCTTCACACTTTCCAGACACTGGCCAAGGTAAATGTAACATTGAGTGATCAAGGTTTTGTTTTGTTGTGATCCTATTTTCTGTTATGAGGAGAGTAATAAACGAAAACCAAAATGGTGTTTTTTTTTCTTTGTGCAACAAGTTTATTTAAGTTAAATTTGACAGTTTTAAAAAATAAAAAAAAAAACTCAGTAACGGTATAACTTTATGAAAATGTGTCATTTGCCACTTTGTTTATTGTGAAGAAACTACAATGGCAGGGATAAAAAGAAAGAAAAAGAACATTTTCTGCCTGAAATACACACATGGAAAAGTGTATAATTTTAAGTTTTGACATCCTCTGCTTATATAGTTAATTCAGTGGAGCAAAATAAAGCCTTCACAACCTATTCTGGAATATTACAGTTTTACATATAGTTTTAGGATAAATAGTATTGGAAATCGCTTTAATTTTGCTAGATTTAACTGGGAATTGCAAAGCATGTGATTGGAACAGAAAGTGAAAGTAGTTTTTGTAGTCATTTAATTTAAATACGTTAGCAATTTACTTCAGCTTAGGTATTGTATTAAGTTATATGATTGATTAACCTATTAAATTTGACCTGGTGTCAGAGCATTTTTTTTTTAATCTTGCAAAACACCAGATTTTTGTCTCCAGTTTATTATAGCAAGGCTTGGGAAGTTGAGAGGGGCTGCTGTTTGACTTTATTATAGAAATACATGAAAAACTGTGTGCATGTCTATATGTTCTTTACTTTTCATATGACAAACTCAGTATTTTTAGGAAAAAATAGCAATGCAGCCACCAGCCACCAGCCAAGTGTTCAGGCACAGGAAATTAGCATTAGAAACCGAGCCTGTCAAAGATCTTTTGGCAACAGTAAGAAATGTACCTTCGGCACGCCTCCCAAAGATGGCAAGTTGGATATGCACTTAAGTTTATTTTCCCTCTGTTTACTGTCATGCTGTGTATTTAATTTAGAAACTTTTCATTTACATTTAAACACACTGGAGTTAGAACATGCATATTTTGACATAGCGCTACAGTTTTACTCAGGCGCTTAATGAGATGCTTATAAAACATAAATAAAGCGATCACTAATTGACATGCTTTCATTAGTTAACTTGAATGCTTGCTGCGCAGTCATTTTCAGAACACTTTCTAGTTTTAACAAAATTAAAATGAATAACATGCTGTTTTAATAGTATTACAGTGGGATATGTATACTTATTTGATTGCAAGATGTTGTTTGAATATTGTCAGAAAAATATCAGGAAAAAATATATTTGCTTTCTATTTTTATTATTAAATGGCGATCAGAAATTGTATCATTGTAAGTAGTTATTTCTGACATGTATTAGTTGATTGGTGCAAGTATAGTGTTGCAAAGTTCTATTACTGTATGTAAAGTACGATTCGATACGATTTTCATGACCATTTAAACAACCCCCCCACCAGTACACACATCTTGAGCGCCCTGTGCCCCCCCCCCCCAATGTTTGAACATTGCCTTATCTGGCCCACCAGAGAATGTAATTGAGTACCCCTGCCATAGAACTTCACTTCATTTACCAAAGCATACTGTACTTGCACTGCCCTTTTAAAACAAGGTCCATTATTTGTATCACAATAAAAAAGCATTACATTTATATTGATGTGTGTGTTGTTAACTTGCATTTAACCAATGCCAATGTGTTTATGTATCAAATGTTACATTTAATGGGTGGTAATGTAAATTACATTCAATATACCGAGTGCCAACCAAAAAGACATTGGTAGGATTTAAAAGCATGTTAGTTAGGCATTACAGTTTACCGAGTTTGTATATTGGCCTAGTCCAGAGGAAACATTTTGTACAAAAAGGCTTTTCAAATTAGAAAAAGGCCACCAAGTTAATATATCTGGAGGGTTGGTGATTGATCTTTTTGTAGGTGTGTACTCCAAATTAAGATATTTGAACACAAACATGGAAGACTAGGAAGTCGAACCATGGTTTAGTCCCAAATCCTGCACACAGGCATTTCATTCTACCATGTACTGGAAGCATATTTCATTTATTTTCATTTGAATATCACATTCTGTACTTTGGCAGAGCAAGGCATGTCAAATAATGTAATATATGTACAATGTTTTTTTTTTTTTTATACTGCTGGTTTCTTTATGTCAGGTAAATTAATGAAACCCCAAATTGTTTGTCATGCCCCTGGACTCCCTGATTTTATTAATGGATTTTATAGTCTATAATCTAGAAATGTGCCCATTAGACACCAATAAAATGTACTTCCTAATTCAGACCCATCAGGCATTTAGCTTTTCTCGAGTTAACGTGCACGGGACATTTGGTGTAATATTGTTGACCCTTTTTCTGGGGAAATTTACGAACGTTCTACAATGCACAGTATGCACAGTTTTTTTTTTTGTTTGTTTTTTTTGATCATGCACTGCAATCTGGTAATCCAGCAGCACGTTGATAACAGAGCCCTAGTATAGGTGGAGTAAGTATTTTTCAGCCAATTGGTGCGTAGCCTGAGAATACAACGATATAATTGAACAAGATGGGGGATCGATCTAGCCAACAGCAGCAACTCATAAGATTAACAATGCATGCAATAAGTAATTACATTTTGTTTCTTTTCAATGATGGCCTTATTGTTAGTGTATATAGTCCAGCCCGCCTACTTCCTATTTAAAGTACTCACAATTTCAACATCCATTCTCCCTGAAGAATCAGCGTCCAGTTGGCGTCAGCGACAGGCAATACCTGTCCGTCTGATCCCGAGTTTGCACCGCTTACAGTACTAATTAATAAAAACATTACAAGTTTATGGTAGTACACGTTTGTTACCATGAATTGCAATGCTCTCAGCACCTTTCCCCAAGCCATGTTTACACTCTGCTGCAACTGTACTAGCAACAAACCAGGAAGTGATATCATGCTGACAGCGTTTTAAGGTGGACCAGGGCAATTGCAATTACAGTACACGATATATTGCACATAGCAGGGGTTTTCCAATGGAAATGTTTCTAAAAACCCCTAGGTCAGAATGCACAACGGCTCCAGGCAAATTATTGTTAATAATACCATTGTATATATGATTTGAAGGATACAAAAAGATATTTCAACTAAACAGAGGAACTTCAAAGCCCAAAGAGAGCAACTGGGCAAGTTTGGGGGTTATTCTGGTTAAGTCTAAAATGATCTGCCTTTTAGCATATTTTTCAAGATGTAATATATTTCCACTAAAGTCCATCTGCCAATGTTTAAAACAAACAAAACAACCTGTGATTATAGTTATTTATTGTTTTATTATTAATATAGTTCATTCTCTGGGCTTGCACCCCATTAGAAATGTATTTTTAGCTGAGAAATAGTTGAAGTTCTAGATGATTAAAACAGAGTGAACAATCATCCTAGTTCCAAAGCGCTACACATTGTGTGTGTGTGTGTGTGTGTATATATATATATATATATATATATATATATATATATATATATATATATATATATATATATATAATGTGCCATGCTGTGCTGTTACTTCCATAAGAATGTAAATGTACTGTCTCTAATACATTTTAATTTGAAGTTATTATTTATCCCCTGTAATGAGTACATTTACTGTCAAATATTAACTTAAATATTTTAGCAGGCTCTTCAGGGCAAAAAGATTTGGGGTATACATTTGGAACATAATTGTAATAATTGTATTGTACTGGGGCAGCTGCTACCAGGGACCCGTGTTAAATGGACTGGGGAAGGGGTTGGGACTCTGCTACCTGTGGTCAAATTGTACTTGTTGTGTTCCTTACCAGCAAGTCAATGTACGTGCCATTAGTTCTGCCATGGACAGCAACTGGGTACCTGCACAGCCAATGGAGTACCATGTTATGATTGAGCCAATAGGCCAAAGTGTGGGTGGAGTTATGCCTATAAGAGGGTGTGCTTTGCTGCCGTTTCTCTGTTGAGTGTAAGGAGTCTGAAATAGTTAAATCCATTAAGAAAAGAGCATCCATTTTGCACTGTA
Source organism: Acipenser oxyrinchus oxyrinchus (assembly GCA_030684275.1). Classification (NCBI taxonomy): domain Eukaryota; kingdom Metazoa; phylum Chordata; class Actinopteri; order Acipenseriformes; family Acipenseridae; genus Acipenser; species Acipenser oxyrinchus. The sequence continues at coordinate 57,108,746 of CM060252.1, forward strand.
AACCGGGCAATAAGACAGCACTTCTCACTGCTTTTTGAACTCCACACTGTTGTGTGGACCGCTACTAATTATATATATATATATATATATATATATATATATATATATATATATATATATATATATATATATATATATCACTTGGATAGCTTGAACTTACAGCATATAAATAAAATCTAACTAATTACTAAACTGATTCATAAAACAACACAAAGCCTCAAGTTCATGAGAGGTGGAAGTGACAAAAAATAAATTGTGAAAGCTAGTGCATCCATCATCAACAGTATATCTCAACACTCAAATTAATATATGCCAAATTGAAATAGTTCAGCAGGTTAATTAAATAAAAAATGTAAATGGCAATATGAAATCTTAAAGCAATTAATAACAATTCACATTTCAAACTCACCATCTTCCCACTTCTATTCATTGAACAACACTGATCGTTCTATTCATGTGAAGTTCTTTCAATTTCCACCTTGGCTTGGGCCTCACGCTGGGCGATTCAATTGTACATGACCAGTCGGTAGTTGGGTGCACACTTTGGAGATTTTGCCAAAAATGATTGTAGAATGATCTCAATTCAGTTAGATTGTCAAACTTTGTCAATTTGATATGTGCTATTTAAATCCAAGTGTCAAGTTGATGCATTGGTTTTCACAATTCATTTTTTTTAAACTTATACAAGTTGGGACTGGGGTGTTTCTAGACATAGTTCCCATAACAATTTTAACTATGAAACTAGTTTGATAAAGAATGCCATGTGAAGCCTTTTGCATGACATTTGAATATTATCTACAGATAATACTGAGTGTGGCCTGTTATCTGGAATATACACAACAAGGCTTGTTTTATTTGACCATTTTACATTACATTATTAGAAGGTTGAATATGTTTTAAAATCAAGAAAAAATCAAGATTATTGGTTAACACAAAAGTAGAAGTTGTACATATTAGTTCATTTGTTACATTTTATTTATTTTAGCACACAAATGTTGAAGTATCCCCAATTAAAGTAAACATACTGTACAAGCAAAGATCTTCAGGACAACAACAAAGGGAACATTAATAATGACACTGTTTTCCTCCAGTGTGGAATATCCACCTTTTTGGTCGCATAGTCTAACTGTTTTTTGTAGTCTAACTGTTTTTCGTTTTGTTTTGTTTTTTACTATATTCAGTACAATGTAAGCCCTTCTTGGGATACATATACAAATAAAAGACTTCCATTATTTTTTGAATTGTAAACGGTGCACTACATTTGATCCACCCATGCAGCTTTAAGCCACAGATCCTAAATGTCAAATTAGTAATTTGGTGACAGTCTGCTGCATGCATGCCAACAGTCCCTATATAGTCGGGACAGTCCCAGTTTCCTAGCAAATGTCCCGCGTCCCGATGCATAGGAAGAAAGTCCCAATATTTACACATAGAAAAACATTTATTAGTGAAAGCCACACGCTGTGCTCTTCTTGCGGCTGACACATCTGCTGATCACTAACTTATACAAAGGGAAGAACGCTTCATTGTGTCTGTGTTTACTGTCATGCTGGTCGTGTGGTGTTGAGTTGAGGGGATACGTCTATTATATGATAATGTTGAATGAATGAAAGTGTCATTCATATCGGCTACATTTTTTCACATTAAAAATATGTTTTTTACACATAAATAAAATACATTAAATTTTTTTAAACCCTGTGTGGGAATCGAACCCAAGGCATGCTTCCAATGCAGCTTGCCATGCAGACGCCCTAGCTTTCACACCACAAAGTTTGTACTTCTGTTTCACAACATTTGCAAGTAGTATCGCAATAAAGTTACATTATCCCGATTGTATTGAAAGCTTTCATCTGATTTTGAAAACTATCATAATAAGCTTGATCCGTTCAGTTAGTATATTGTAACATTTTCATGCTTAGGAAGTAGTACTCAGGGAGATGGTGTTGAATTCTCAAAATGTTTGTTTTATTTGAAACTATAGAAAATTCCTGTTGGGCCGGAATTCATGGCACCAAAATAATAACCCTACGTTTTAGTCTTGGCACTTTCACGGCATATTCTCTCTGGTCACAGATCACACGCTCGCTTAGTTGCACCCACAGTTTCTCATTCACCCCCTTATTATATAATCTCCTGTCATTTCCCACCGCTGTCCAGATTATGAACCAGTTACATCCATGCTCTACAACCCCCGAAAACAAGAGCACACATTCTCCCCACTCATTTACTCACACCCCCTTCCCATGCTAAGTAACGGAATGACCCGTTCCCCTTACAATACATGTAACATATAAAAGACAGGTGAGACCAACTGAACAGACAACAAGTCCTGCAACAAAGCAATTGTCCGGGTCATTACAATATAGATATACTGTATATGTATTTTTTTTTTTAAATTTGAAAGTAAAAATATATGAAAACATGACGACATTTATGTACAAAAATCTTCACTAATATACAATTTAACAAAAAGTGTTGAGTATTTATTTTCATTTCATATAGAATTAAATGGCAGTGTTCATATGATAGTGAAAAATAAATAAATATCAATATAGATAAAGACATACATAAATGTCTATGTATTGATTTATGTATTCATTTATTTCAATATTTATTAATGTTTTACTTTTACCAAATATATAGGCTATCCTTCAGCATAGCTAGTTCTCAGAAAAATTAATGTTCCTTTTTGTCCATTGTGGACCACAAATAGCGTTACTCTCATCAACCAGTATCGAGAGGAACCGTACTTCCTTGCACCAATAGGGACCACAATGAGCGTTACACTGACAGAGAACCAACATTTTTCAGAGCTCAAGATCAGAATCTCAGAATGATGATGATGATGATGATGACTCCAAAAATTTCCAAAATATAGCAAAGTCCCAAGAATTCTCAGCTGGCTGATTTCATCTTTCAAAATACTGCTTGTCTCAACTAATCATGTAGTATTGACAGTAACACAACACGCGTGCAAACTGAAGGTTATAGATTCATCAAATACCATGCATGCCAGACATTTTTTATATTTATATAAAATATATTTTTTGTAGGCAAATGTTCCATTTTAAAGCAGAAATAAACAATTTAATATAAATGATATTGACATCACATTAAGTGTGTTCCCTAGTATGTTTCCATGTTGACAAAACAAGTTAATTGTCATTAAAACTCGGATGTCCTGTAATGTACATATGCATGGATAAAACTCCCTGGGGTCTTTAAAAAACAATTTGCGTATGGTGCATGTGCGACTAGTCCATTTTAAAATATAAATAAATCATTTAATGTAAATGATACAAATGTCAAAATATACATATGCGTGGATAAAAGTGCATGGGGTCTGCAAAAAAATAATTTTGGAGAAAAAGAAGGACATTTTTACCTTACTTTGGCGACTTATTCCTCTTATTGTATGACTTTTCTCTTACTGACTTTTTTTCCAAATTTCACTAAGAGTGTTGGGAAACTACAAATTAAAAGTGAAATGGTGCTTTTGGCTGATTTACTTTTGCTGCGCCAATACCCTGAAAACATGTAAACTATCCTTGCTGTGTAGAGAGTCTGGCAGTTCTCACTCTTCGCTGATAACTTGGCGTGAGGAACTACTGTTCCTCTCAGTAAACGAAATAGTTATCAGTCCAGAACCATTACATCCTGTGAGAAGCTTTCTCTGAAAAGGGGGACATACTTTACATGAGCCCAGATATCAAAAGTGTAAAACTGGGCTGCCACATGCAGAACCAAAATCGTGTCCTGCATGTTCCCCATATGGTAAAGCATTGTAGAATAATGTTTGAATGTATAATGATTCACAAGGCTTATCCCTTTTTTTATTTAAATGTTATTAAATCAGACAATGTAAGGATAAATTAATGTATGGGGATGTAATGTAACGCATCCAGTAAAGTGGGCCCACCTGGGAAAACTAGAATGCAAAGATAGGAAACCTGCCCAAAGTTTACAGAGCAGAGGGCTGCATAGCATGGCTTCTGTGGGACCGTGGGCTGCAATGTGACCAAATTGCATGGATTGCAAATTTAAAATACCTTTTTCAAGTGCATTTATTTGTGTTGCAGCCATTTCAATATTTCAGTTTAATAAATTACAAACTTAATAAATGTAAGCAATTTTAGTATTTACTCACTCTGTCATAACTTGTAAAAACATTAACCCATGGCATTAGAATGTATTCCTCTTACCAATGTCAATAACACTCAATTCAATAAATGAAAAGTATCCAATCATTTACTACATAACTATTAAGTCAAGTTAATACATAAAAAATTAATTATTGGCATTTATTAACAATGCTAATGCCAGTAACAGTAACAGCCAATTGAGTAAACTGTAAATTTAAATCATTAGCATTTATTCATGCTGTCAGTGACTACAACAAGCCATTCAATAAATTTTGAAGAATATGATTACCATCTGTGTGCATGGTATGTGGGCTCGACTAAAAAAAACAGTGATTTTTAGGCTCCTTTAATCTACAATCGATTACTATTGAGGCGATGGGTATCTACATTTCCAGTCAAGTAAGTTGTCTCTGGCTAGTGTTGAGTTATTGCAAATAAACAATGCCCCACCACCCACCACCTCAACAATAATCAATTGTATCTTAAACTTTAGAGGATAGTAAATTATGTCATTATTTTACAAAAAAATATTGCTGCGTTAATTCTTTGCAAAGACTCTCCACCCACCTTTCCTCTGCTTACCCACGTATTGATCATATGCTACATGTTTTGTTTTGTAGTGGTGTTTAACATTATAGTCTTTCCTGACTCCAATGGACTGTTTGCACAGAAGACAGAGAGGTTTGCCCTCCTTCTCAATTACAAAATGTTTTCCTGTCCACTGGTCTTGAAATGTTCGAAACTCTTCTTGCACTTCTTGTTTTTTTTTCTCGCTGCTACTGTTGCTTGTACACCAAAGTTCATATAAGGTTCAATTGGAGAGACACTGCAGACCGCATTAAAGGTGTTGTCGGGCTGCGCTTTGGGAATGTGACAGAACACTTTACTTAATTTATTTGTACCACATTCAGAGAATGTGGAGAGACTCAATAACATGCTTGCTATATGACAAGGGGATAAAACAAACAGAATCATGCATCCATAACATATTAAATATACTAGAAAATGAAAACCAGAGATGTCATGCACTGCAGAAGGAAAATTACTTCAGCAATGAAGCATTGCCTTCAGAAATCCGATAAGCCTTACAAGTAGAATGTAAAAGAAATGACAAGACCCTGTGGGAGATTATTTTAAGAACGAAACACTGGCGCTCTGTCCTGTCAGACGTTGCCTTGCCTTGATGAAGCTTGACAGGAAGAAGAGCTGGCTTTATCATTTTTAAAAATGGCTTCAAGCAGAGTTTTCTTTTCAAAAAGTATACATATTTATCAATTCCTTTGTGGGTTTAGGCTAGAGTGTGAGGAAGGCAAGGCAACAATAAGTGTCTATCTTCTAGTGTTGTCTTGTCATCAGTGCCCCTGGAGAACAGTATCAATCAAGCCAATAGGGGCTAGAGCAGATTAAATGTAAACTGAAGCACGCTTCCAGCTGTAAATTCAATCCCAACTTCTGTAATGCTAGTAATCATTATTGAGTTTAAAGAGTAAGTAGCGAGGTTCCAAAAAATATAGCGTTATACTTCCCCACATGTTGCTACAACTGTTAAAATAACATACTTGTCATTTTTCTTTTTATTGTTAACATCCTGACAACTCTTTACACTTATACCTTTAAAATCTGTTTCAAAGCTCTTTTCAAAATGGCCGCTCTAGTGCTCTAGGGTTTGAGATCTGTCCTCTAAATTACTGCAGGAAGAGCGATTAAAAAACAAAAATGTAACAAGTGCTCTGGCTTTTCTGTTCTTTACCACATCATGGGTCATTATTGCTGTGTTATCTGTTTGACAATGTGGGCAATAATCCTGACACTATCAGTGCACTAGAGTGGCCATTTTGAAAAGAGCTTAGAAACAGACTGTAACAGGGGAGATCTGTACGGACTGTCTGACGTATGCATGATGCTGCAGGAAGAGGGTTGCAGCCTTGTAAGATCCGCCTGTCAGTCATGGCGATGACACGGGAAGAGGGTGTGTTGGATTTCCCTCTCTCTGAGTGGCTGAGAGGCGGGCCTTGGGGGATTGCTGAACCTATAAATAACACTCTGTTGTTCCCTCAGACGAGAAACAGCCAGCGGAAGCGCTGCTGCCGGACCAAGCACAGCCGGAGAGGACCAAAATTAAACAAAATAAAAAGAAAGAAAGAAAGATTTTTTTAGTAGCGGGGAAAAGACCTGGGCAGAACCCCGGAGAGTATCCACCTAGTTACTGTGGGAACAAGTGAGCGTAGGACGGAGACCCGGGCCATGCAGGTAGCGATGGTTGGGGTGAAGCTGCAGAGTGAAGCACCTTTATTTTAGAGATACATGTATAAAAAATGTGTTATTCTGTGACCCGAGGGACCTTACAATACTTCCTGAAAGTTTTATTGTAAAATATTGATGTTTGGGCCGATTACAAGACATTGTTTCACCTGAGTGATTGAATGAATACATGTTTGTTCTCAGGGTCTTTATGAGCAATAATGACACTACTCTCAATTAATTTTCTCAAAATAAATATTTATAAATAAAATAATAGTTACTCATTTCATTATTATCAGTAATAAGGAGAAACAAAGCATACCTGATACATTTACTTCATGAAATAGTGTATGCTTATATCCACTTGTTTCTTGATATTTATAAATGTTGTAAAAAACAAAGATATTAAAACACATGAGACAGAATAAATGTTCTAATATAATTTTAAGTCAAATACATCAGATTTACAGTGTTTCCCCTTTTTTATTAGCTCAAAACAAGTTCCTGTAATGTTTTGTTTATGCTTATGTCTCTGCCTGGCTGCTGTAAACTGTCTCCACCCATTAGACACCAAATGCCCCTCTCAGTGACATCACACAAAAAAAAAATATCAGTAAGTGAATGTCAGTCCCTCCCCTATCCATTGATGTGTGTTTCAAGCCTGTACTGCAAAGTACGATGGCCCTGTAAGTCATCAAAACAACATGCCTTTTTATCGTGTTTACACGATTCTGGTCCTAGAATTCCACTTCAGTATGATCATGTTAACACGATCCCAGTCCTTAAAGGGTTAACAGATTCATTTTATTAACACATTTCGTTTGACAATGACTTGCTCTTAAAGCTGTTGTTGCTATACCGCGAGTTCGATACAATAAAGCTGTTTTTTGAAAATCCTACCCATGAGTTCTAGTGCACTCAGCCAGGTGGAGTAAGGCTGTAGATACATTTCAACTGACCTTCTTGGGGAGTTGATTTGCAAAAAATGTCATACTCATACGGGTACTTGTAAAACAGCACATGTATTAAAACACAGTATTATTTGACAGTGATTTCAATTGTTTTGAAGACCTACTGTGTATTTTACCTTCCTGTCGTGGACAGGGCTAAATACTGATGTGCACTTAGTAAGGTAATATGCTATGTACCTGTGTATTATACGTATATCAGAAAATGCTCTATAATCGATATGGATACCAGTTTATACTTGTTACTTGCCATATCCAAAGTGTCCTGGTGATTTTGTTCCCTGACATGTTTTTTTTTTTCAAACCTTTTGAAAAAAAGGGATTCTAAATATGCATAGATCAGTCTGTTGTAAGGGGGATAGCATAAGGCTACATTTAAGTTAACAATGAGTATTCATTACAGTATATAAATCCTTTGTGCTGTCATCCTCTGAAAATAACATCAGATGTATGTGCTATAACAAATAGTAGGTTATTAATTCCCCATAGATTCAAGTTCTGGCCTGAGGTTGATAAATATATAAGCAAGTTTGCAATTGAGACTGTTTAGTTTGTTTAAACAATAATAATTTATTCGTACATGACAAAACAATCAATAATAACATTCAAGTAATTAGTCAAATCAACTTCTATATAATTAAATAGCAGAGATTCTCTCAAAATCACTTAGATTAAAAACGTAACTGTAAAGTTGCATGCAATTACAATGAGGTATCTAGTTCCCCATGAACAAAAACAAACAAGAAAAAAAAACATTAAGTTATTGTTCTTAAAAAGCAATGCTCCATTCCTGAAATATAAAATAAGATATTCTTCACTAGTATGTGAAAAAAGTAACTTCTAAAATATCACATACAACACATTCTCTAAAAATTACTTTGCCACAGATATCTTAAGTAACACCAATTAAATGGTAACTCTTTTGTAGTGTCCCATTTAAGATATTTTCCAGTACTATCACATGTAGCAAGTAACTCCTATAGTATTACGAGAAGAAATTCTCTAAAATGAACACCTTTTAAACTAGCATTTATACTGTAAGATATCTGTTATCTAATCACATGCACACATAGATTTTACCTCTATATTATGCTTCACCTCTCTTTTTAGGTAACCTTAATAAGTATTCATCTTATGTAACATTTGCTTGGCATTTCGGAAGTATAGTTGGCATCTTCCAGGTAAACCAGTAAGGACTTCTTAAGGCAGCAAGACTGGGTTTCTCCGAGGAGCAATTTGAAGGCTGTGGTGCAGCAGTAACAGCTTGGAAGCTTTTTTGACACATCCTGGTGGTAAAGGTGTTAAGCATTGTCTCATTTGTGCCTGTATGAATTTCAGAATTATAGAAAAATGTGTCTGTTTGGATGGTGCAGAAATGCTGTTTTCACTGGGAAAAGGGAAAGCAGAAGGGGTATGACTATGGATGCCCTTTTAACTGACTTGGCCCTAAATGCTGTGGCTACTTAGACCAACATGTCCCTTACGGTACTCTCCTGCCCCATACTGTTTATTTATTTTATTTAAAAATAAGGTTGTTATCATTTAAGTCTCTAAAAGTATCAGTGTAACTTTTTTTTTTTTTTACCAGTATTACAACAATTTGAAAAGTCCCTTTTTTTCTTTTGTTTTGTTTTCCTCGAACAACAGCAGAGATTGCTGGGGCCACTAACAAACTCCTGTAGCTGTGTAACACTTATTATTTACCCTAATTTAAGGGTCATCTTTGTTGACACCTAGTGGTCTATATCGGGAGTAACACCTAAATCTGCGCATATAATAATTCTTGTTCCGGGTCACCTCTTCCCAATTGCTACATGATTGTGAAGCGGTAAGCTTTGTGTCTTTCTCCCTATCAATATAATTTAATCTTAGACTTTGGCCTAACTTAATTGAAAGTTGCTCGGCTAGTATATTCATTACTTTATATTTTCTGTATAGGAGATAGGGAATAATACATAAAACTGTCTGAAGCCATTTTAATGGTTTATTTTACAGGTATGTTGCTCTCCCATTTATTTTTATTTATGTTAATGGAGTTTTAGTGTAAAATGTTTTATGAGACTGTTAGAAAAATAGAAAAGGGTTCAATATAAATGGTGTGATAAAACATGCAATAATGTATTTTATTTTTTAAGAAATGTATTTTATTTCAACATGCTATGTCTAAATACAATTGTATACCCCAGTTGCTGCATGATTGGGAAGGAGAGATATACGAAGCTGGCTGAAGTCATTTGAATGGTGTATTTTACAGTTACTGCACGATTGGGAAGGGCTGCACGATTTTTGCAGATTTACTGCCATCAATAAACTGGCTATTCAAGAACCCGAGGATTCCCAGTGTCTGTCAGTTCTTGTGTGATGCAGGAGAGAGGGAGGAGCAGGAGCAGAGGGAAACTAAAAAGAACACAACGCAGAAACAACGAAAAAGGTTACACTGGCGACAGCTGCATATTACTTGGGTCTGTTTTGGGGATCCAGGGTGCTGGCCATGCTGTCAAAGGTTAGCCCCTTTTGTATATCTATAGACCATCAAGAGCATTTCTAGGTTGGCCAAGCCTCAGGACACAGGAAACCAGTATATTTACTGGGATATGGTGTCCACACAGCACTTTTCCCTGCCACTGCAAAAATAGTTATAACTTTCTTAGTATTAGGTGTAGAAACCTACAATGTGGAAGAAAACCACAACACAATAGGCAACAATAATCAATACAAATGATAAGTATTGGGTATAAATCTCATTCAGGTTGAAGAAAATATTTTTTTTGAAATTTAAACAAGGTCCACATAACATTATCTTTTAAAGTACTTTCTTTTTTTACAGGAGTTCTGTGCTACATTGTGCCAAAATAGAAGCCTTGTTTAAAAAGTCCTGCAAGACTCTAAGGCTGCGTTCACACTGGGTCTGTTTCAAACAAACTCGGTCTGGGTCATTTTGAAACAATGTATCAATTTGCTTGCAGTTCACTCTTAACTGTGAGCAAAAGCACTGAGTTCATTGCATCCAAGCTAAAGTTTTACTTTTTTGTTCCTTTTCCATTTTTTTTTTCATTTGTGTTCACAATGCAGTTTGAAAGTGCACTCAGTTCATTTATAGCTTGTGAACCAGATGTTTACAATTTCCTGCAAGCCATCTTGCTATCTTGAAAGATGGCAGCTTTGATGTATTGCTCTGGTTTTTAATAGCATGTTTTAGATTCTTACATGTTGCTGTGGAAGAAAGCACTGGGGGAGCACTTTGCTATTTTAATTGATATAAAGATATTTTACATTGTGCACTGAATTTAATAAGGTGCTTCATAATGCTGGCTACTTTGGAATTATTATTATTATTATTATTATTATTATTATTATTATTATTATTATTATTATTATTTGCTCTTGCAAAACCCATGACCCTCCAGCAGCATGTACCAGGTGTTTTCCTGACATCGTTTTGGAATCACCTGTTAATAACTGTTGTTAAATTAATGAATACAAACATGATCATGATAATACCCTTACTAAAATGATTCTTGAAATGTATTTTTGTTTACGACTGTAAGTCGCCCTGAATAAGGTGCGTCTGCCAAGAAATAAATAATAATAATAATAATAATAATAATAATAATAATAATAATAATAATAATAATGAAAACATAGCATAGTGTAATAAAGCACAATGAGTCTGTAAGAGCTTTTTGTTTCTAAAAGCATAGTTTTTAAAACATCATAATATGCTATTATGTGATAAGGGATTTTGTTTTGTGACAAAACAAATATTTACCATCAACATCAAGCGACAGCGCCACCAAAATCTGTGCGTTGATCCATGCTACAAGGAGTATCATACCCTGAAGCATTAGACACTCTCACTCCCTCCGCCCCCACAACCTGTTTACCCAGATATGATTTATTCGTGTCTCTCTCTTGCTTGCTCTCTCCCTCTAATTCAGCCTTTTTTTGTTGTTGTTAGGACGTGTTGTTGTGGCTGTTCCACCCCATTGTTTATTGTTTATTGTCTACCTGTTAGTTTTTAGTGAAAACCTTTCCCTATGACAAAATAAAACATTATATTTATTTGTTTTATTTATTTACGGTAAAAATTATTTGTCTGTATTTCGTCAGTGTTCATTACATACATACAAACATATAGCTTTCAGCTTGTTTGTAAGCTGTACTCGTAATAATTGAGCGCATGCAGTAGACAGAAAAAAAACTCCAGTAGGACTGGCAGTGCATTTTAGAACTCACTTCTCAAAGGGTTAAAAGACAAGATGGATGCACCCTGCTGCATGTAGCACATGGCGGACCATAAGGTCAGAGAGCACCACCCCCTTTCCCACAGAGGAAGTATGTGGTAGGCTCACCATGTACAATAAGAGAACGACTACCTCGATTATTGGACAGAATCAACAATTACAAAGGTCTTTTCATCTCTTTTGAATTGACTCCATGGATATCCGTGCTTTCTGATACTTATGTAGCACCTGGGAGGGGGCAAAGGTAACTGAGCCAACCCAACATAGGACCGTGGACAGCTACCTCGAGGGTAGTAATCCGACTACGCCAGCTCTATAAAGAAAGAGCAACTAAAATTTAGTGTTTGCCAATTTTGCCCTAGTTTAACAGCGCAGGTTATTTTATTGAGAAAGAGCAATGCATGAACCACAAGATGAACCACAAGAAAAGCAGAGAGCAAGCAAAGATGGAGTTTGATGTTTTTGTTAAGATAAAATATACTTTTAGCATTTACAAAGATAGAATATATCAAATGGATACTTTTTTTTCAGAGCATCATAAAAACAGAAACATATTAGTTACCAGCTACACAAATTAGACATCCGTTCACAAATCAGCATCACAATTTGTAAAGTATTGAAAGGCACCTAAACAGAATAATACAATCCAGTTAGTTACATTGGTGAATTGGAGATGTGGTTGAGGACTCAAATCAAAGTAACTCGGTGCTCCAACTAAACAAAACAGAACCTAGCGAGTCCTCAATCTCACCTCCAATAGGGCTCAGATAGCGAGCATCGGGCACGTATTCCGTTGACTAAGTAATCCCATTCTCACAACCGTCAAAGAAAGGAAATGGATTTTCATTTTACAGGCTAAATAATCATATTGGAGCCATTCTAGATCTCCCCCTCCTCCTCTCACTACAGTAAGAGTCGGTGCCGGGCTAAGAATGTAGCAGCAGCGGCAACACATGAGCTACAAGTGCTGTATATGGATACACACCACCGCCAGTGTACGCTACAGTTTGTAAACTTCACACACAATGTAGCAGTTTCTAAAAAAAACCTACCGCCATTCCTACTTCCCAGCCCGGCATCCATGCTTACACGAGGTGTTCGTTATCCTGAATGTCCTACTAGCTCTATCTCATTCTTCTTAATGAGGCTTTAGAAAGTATTCAGCTACAAACAATTGGACTAATTAATCAATTACAATGTGATTTTCTTACAAACATTCACACATGTTTTAAAAAACATATCACTATAAAATAAAAGTGCAATAGAAAAACAACACATTTATAAATTATAAATACAAGTTAATATGTAAAGAAAACTTAACCCTGTTACACAACCATATGATGCACTGAGCTGTACTGAGGCCTTGTCACTCGTGCACATGTGTTTAGATCAGAAGTATACCCTTCTTTCATATAAAGTATTTTTTAATCAAAAATAATCTGTCAACTTAATTCTTTCACCACACTATGAAGTGTATTTCATTATCTATATAATTATTTCTTCAGCTATAATAACAGGGTTGGGAGGTGCAATGACTCAAATTTGCATCTCTTCCTTTGCACCTGGATCTTCATGCTGTGTTCAGTGCACTGGTTCCTTGAAAGAAAGCATATATTATATGAAATTTCTCGAAGTTCAAAAGATTTGGTTTGGAGTACTTCCTGACTTCTTGTTTATCTTTTCAGTTCTGTGATTGCCATAATTAATGTCAGAGACCTTTCATGTTTATATGAGACCCTATTAAGTCTTGCTGGCAAAACTAAGTCGATACCTTACTGTTCCTAAAATATTTTTAACGTGTAAAATAGAATAGGATAAGCCTTGTTTGTCCATATATGAGAAATGCATATAAATGATACCTTTTAATAGGATGGTACCTTATAGGTGATACATTTTAATAGGATCATCTGAATTTGTACAGAATATTAAATACACTAGCTTTCAAGACCACAAAGGTGTCTTCTGCAGGTGAGAAATGTAAACTAAAGAATATTTACTGATTTGTAAGAGAAACTTTAATTTTCCACATCTCACCTGCAAGACATTTGTGGCTAGTTTATTTAATATGTATATTCTGCTGTTTAATATGCATATTCACATTAAGGTTTGAGGTAAAACTATAATAAACTTTTGTTGTTTTATGTATATGTAAAGCAAGAGGGGGGTGACTCCAATCCTGAATGGCCATTCTACACCAAGTTTATTAGATATAATGGGTCAATTAAACAATTAAGAACAGGTCTATATTTTCCCATATGGGTAAATCACTGGCAAATTGCCTTCACCATGTATAACACGGACAATATGCCCACAGTGGCAAACCAGGCCCTGGTCTGTAAGGGCAAGAGTTGTCAGTTTCCGCTGTAATACAAATCTGAATGCATACCGGTTTTTAGTTTGTTTGATGTAGTTTATAATTAACAAATCCAAACTATGTGTTAATTAAAAATCCCATTTCACTCCTGATTCCTTAATTCTAATTTTGAAATATTCAAGGACATTGCACAAAGTGGTGAACATTTCCCACTATTGGCAAATTTGCCCCCAACTCTTAATCTTCAAAACATACAGTAAGAATGGTTTACAATGAGTTAATATGGAGAAAAAGATATTGATGTAAACTATTCCCAAAGGAGACATATCAAAATGACTTCGTACCCATTTAAGACCTGACACATGTTTTAGGCACTTAAAGCTCTTAAGGGTACCTCAAACTAATTTTCTTTATGGATGGCCATCATGATGTTGTTTGAGTTGGCTGACATGCTTAAAAATACAGTATATGCATATTACCTTTAGTCCTGAGTTCAAGTTAAAAAGCTTGTGTGGTCGCTGAGGAAGTAACAGGAGTGCAATTCAACTCCCAGCTGCTATTAAAAATGTTCAAAGCACAATCATATAGTAATTTCAGTGGTTATACAGTAGCAGTGATGGGATTAGACTTGTAATGGTAGCCACAATCTCACATGGTCATTAGAGTTTGTTGCTATGCTGTAAGACAAGACTAGTTATTTTGTGTGAAAATACAATTCAGAGCTGTCTGTGTTGATTTTCAGTTGGTTGTCGGGTACAAGAAATTTTAAATGCTTGTTTTGTTTTATTTATTTTATTTATTTGCAGACACCTTTATCCAATGCGACTTACAGGTGTTACAGGACAGTACAGGGTTACAATGCAAGGTCAGTATTTAAATACAGTATAGTTTACAGTAAGTGCAAATTATACTACTGAAGTACAATATGAAATAAGATGCAACAAGTTAGGATTACAACCATTTCTATCTACAGTGACATAGTAGTAGTGCCATAGCACAAGGATAGTGCATCAGATGAGGATCCAGTAACGTCGTGCTTAGGTCATGTGAATACAGTACAGAGGAGGAGGGGTAGATCTTGAGGTCTACAAGTGCAGTCTTGTGGAGGCGGTGGAAGGCATTGAGAGACGGAGCAGTCTTGATGTTCTCCGGTAGCTGGTTCCACCACAGAGGGGCTAGAGTAGAGAAGGAGTGGGAACAGGAGAATGGAGAGTGGAGGGAAAGCATGACCAGAAGAGGAGGATAGGAGAGGGCAAGAGGGGGTGTAGGGAGCCATGAGGGATTGGAGGTAGGAGGGGACCGTGTGGTGAAGAGAGCGGTAGGCAAGAACAAGGGTCTTGAATTGAAGAGATAGGTAGCCAGTGGAAGGTGTGAAGCAGAGGGGTAGCGTGAGAGTAGCAAGGTTGGGAGTATACAAGGTGAGCAGCAGAATTTTGAATGAGCTGAAGGGCGTAGATAGTTGAAGCAGGGAGACCAGCAAGGAGAGAGTTACTGTAGTCCAATCTGGAGAGAACAAGAGCTTGGACCAGGAGTACCTCAAGGATCTGTCCTAGATCCCCTTCTATTCTCACTCTATACCCGCTCACTAGGTAATCTTATCTCCTCTTTTGGCTTCTCTTACCACCTATATGCTGATCATACTCAGATTTTTCTCTATTTTCCTTCCTTTGACTCCCATATCTCCTCCTGCATTTCAGATTGTCTCTCAGCAATCTCATCTTGAACACATTCACATCACCTCAAACTCAACCTTTCTAAATCCGACCTCCTTTACTTTCCTTTTACTTCTCCTGTCTCCTCTGTCTCCCTTGATGCTATCAATCTTTCTCCTTCTGCTTCTGCTAGAAACCTAGGTGTTGTTTTGGATCCTTCCCTCTCCTACTCAACACATCTCTTCACTAACATGTACTTGTCATTTCTTTCTTAACAACACCTATAGAATCTGCCCTTTTCTATCAACTTATTCCACTCAACTCTTGGTCCAAGCTCTTGTTGTTTCTAGATTTGTAACTCTTTCCTCGCTGGTCTCCTTGCTTTGGATATTGGCCCTCTTCAACTTATTCAAAATTCTGCTGCTCGTCTGGTATTCTCTCAACCCCACTACTCTCACGCTACCCCTTTGTTCTGCACTCTCCACTGGCTAACTATCTCTGCTCGCATACAATTTAAGACCCTTGCTCTTGCCTATTGCTTCCATAACATTCATCATACTGCCCCTTCCTATCTCCAATCCCTTGTGTCTCCTTATATTCCCTCTCACCCTCTCCGCTCATCCTCTACTGGCTGACTTGTTATGCCATCTCTTTACACTCCTTCCTCCCTTGCTCACTCCTTCTCTTCCCTTGTAGCCCTGTGGAACCAACTACCAGTTATTATTATTATTATTATTATTATTATTATTATTATTATTATTATTATTATTATTATTTAGCAGACACCCTTACCCAGGGCAACTTACAGTTGTATACAAAAAATACATATCAAGAATTACAGTACAAGTAAGAGCTTGACTTGACAATGACTTCAGTCCTAATAAGAGCAAATACAAAACACAGTACGATTTGATATCGGGGCAGTTCAAGAGCAGATAACACTGTTGATAGTTACATCTGGGTTAGATACGCGTGCAAGTGAAATAAAATATACTACAGATTGGGTTAAGTGCAGGATTAAATACAATAAAATAGGAAGCAGATAAATGCAAGTTAAAGTGCATTAAAAGGCAGAGTGATATATTGTCCAGAAGGGAAGAGTTGAGTTTTACAGGTGTTGTCTGAAGAGGTGTGTCTTGAGGAGATGCCGGAAGGTGGTCAGGGACTGGGCAGTTCTGACATCCATAGGAAGGTCGCTCCACCACTGCAGGCGAGGGTGGAGAAGGAGCGGGCTCTGGAGGCAGGGGAGCGTAGAGGAGGTACAGCCAGTCTTCTAGTGCAGGCGGAGCAGATAGGTCGGTGGGGGTGTAGGGAGAGCTGAGGGTCTGGAGGTATCTGGGTGCAGTCTGGTCAAGACATCGGTAGGCGAGTACAAGAGTCTTGAACTGGATGCGAGCGGTGATCAGGAGTACTTTTTAAATAGGTGAGAAGGGCTTTTTCCCGAAACTGAAAATAAAAGATTTTTAATCTTTAAACTTCTTGTGTACATTTTTAAAAACCTTTTCTTTCATATTTTTTTCTATTTCCTTCAATTTTGTACACTGCAGTTTTACATATATATACACTGTGTATATATATATATATATATATATATATATATATATATATATATATATATATATATATATATATAGATAGATAGATAGATAGATAGATAGATAGATAGATCCTACAGGATGAGATAGCTCTCTGATTTGACTAGATTGACTAGATAGAAATGATATATTTCTGGAAAGCAAGTGTTAAAAAATGAATGGCACTTATTTTTACTTTCTGGTACTTGAAAGCTTAAAACATACACCGATATAGAGAAGAATGATGACAATAAAGGGCTTTTAGAGAACCATTTACTGGTACAGTACTTACTGGTACAGTGCTCGGTTACTGTGGAAAGAGCATATTATGTTGAATTGCTTTGTGCAACCATTATGTGTCTGGATACTTTCTGAAAGAGGTTCTGTAACTAAAAGATGCTGCCGTTTATTTTGCGCACTAGGCGGCGCTAAGTCCCAGTCACCTGGACAGTGATGCATAAAGTGCTGTGAATGAAACAGTGCAGACTTGCACAGTGTGTTTTGTTCACAGTGTTCGGTTCTCCAGTCATTGTGAACAGCGATAGTGTAGGAGGGAGCTCTCTCGTAATCTCCAATTGTATGTTTTTGTCTCTGCTTTCTGTTCAGATTGAGAACCTTTAAAGCAGTACTGGTTACTTGAAGGATGAAACGATAGTATACTGAAGCTGCTCCCTCATTCGGTCACTGTATGTCTTTGTGCAGAGCCTGATCTGGGCTTTTAAAAAGAGACCTTTACATTATTTTTTTCAGTTATCCACTCGTTTGGAAAGTGTAAATGTGTAAATGGCTGGAGCACAGCCTGGGGTTCATGCGCTTCAGCTCAAACCTGTCTGCGTCTCTGAAAGCCTGAAGAAAGGCAACAAATTTATGAAATGGGATGATGTAAGTATACACGTAATACAAATACGGTTTTTTTATTCTGCTTATACAAAAAAGTGCTTTTATACAACAGCAATGACAACAATATACGCTATTCAACGCTTATATTTTTAAACCAGCATGTTTATTTTAGGGCAGGTTTACTGCAATATTGTTTATATTGCAAAATATGTTAGTAGTAAAGAAAACCTTTGACGATAAAAAACAAAAGTTGACCTGCCGTTGTGTTCTTATCAGTGGACCCTAATTTCTGAAACCTGTTAATATATTTTTTCTTTATATTTAATGTCTGATATAACATGGGGTGTGTTACAGTTGTTGACTAAACATTTTTTTTTTTAATTGGAAAAAAAACATGCATTAGCCTACAGAATTCAGTAGCATGGTGCAAATAATTTATTAATATACAGTACGTGCGTAATAGTTAACTATATGTTTTGTCTGTATGTAACATTAAAATGATATGATATGAATAAATACATACATACAAATACAGTGACTTCTGTCAAAGGTTACTATAGTGGTGTGTTTTGACTTTTAAGTTTTAGTTTGCAGGTCAGTAAGAATTCAAAAAAAGTATTGTGCTAGAATAAAACAAAACCAAACTGCATCAATCTCTACTGAAACAGTAATATATGTATGTACTAGTCAGTCTAGTCAAAACCTGTCTGTAGCATCATTTATATATGTGTGTGTGTGCGTGTTATATGCTATTTCATTGCTTTATTAATTGTAACCATAAGAAAAAAAGGAATATGGTTCAACACCTGATTTAAGTGGTATATTTAATACAATATGTTGCATGTTTCACTAATTTTCAACAGTGCGGTTAACCGCATGATTATTCTCTGGTGATACTGTAAAATAAAGTGCATAAGGATGACTTAATAGAATACACTATCCAAGTGATAGAAGATTATTGGTTTCACCTTTAAAATGCATTTAATCTCTGAAAGGTGCGAGGAACTAGGCTAAATATACTATGCACAGTGTGTCAGTGATATCAGTGTTATCCTGCGAAGTAAAAACCAGTGTTCTATTTTGTAAAACCAAAAGCTCATCTTTAGGAACAAGAACGATTGTAAAGTGCAAGGGAGGTAAAGATTCTCAGACTTGAAACGCAACATTGTTCTTAGCTTGCACATTCTAAAAGTATGTTTTATAAAATACTGTTGATTTAAAAACTTTGTTAAGTCCTAAGCTTTTTTATTAATGCAGCACATGTCTTACACGTTGTGTTTAAAAGCAAATCAATAAATAACCCACAAATATTAAAATAGTCAGTTCGAAACAAAATAACCTCAGTCAGTATGAATTGTATTAATGGCTTCATTATTTCCTACCTATTCCGTTATAAAACTGAAAGCTGTTGAGAAATGGCTGTGCCCTTGGGTCTTAAAAGCCAACATGTAAACGTCAGTTGTGAAAAATAGCAGTGTCCCCTAACATCACAAGAACAGCAGTCTGAGTCTACATCAATCTAAATGTCGCCTCTCTATTTCTACACAGAGCATATCTAATTAAGGAGACTGTTGGAGCATGATGAGGGCTTCATTTTTATCATTAGCCTGCAGAGTTCTTTTTGTCACCTGAAGGGTTAGTGGCAGTGCTTTTGGAACAGCAGCATGGAGTCTGGTGATTATTTCTGGTACCCAACAGCCCAGTTTATAAAATCATTAGTTGAAACCAGCGTGTCCTGTCCACACTTTCAACCCACCAAATTAAGTAGCTGGTTTGGGCTTGTCATGCTGTTGTGAAACCTGATGTACTGCCACAAAAAAAAAAAAAATGTTAAAGAAAATTTTGAAAAAGATCAGGATAGCCATGTAGGTTGTTTATAGTTGCTTATATTTATCACCTGAGTTGATTATTTCCATTTTACTAATATATATATATATATATATATATATATATATATATATATATATATATATATATATAATATATATATATATATATATAATCCATGACTCCATAAATATAAAGTTCAGTAGGGGGGCATCATATTCTTATTATCGAAGTCTGTATATTGTACAGGTATTCAATCTTATCCATTCATACTATAAGCTCTGCCATACATGATTTCACATTAATTGCTGTCATGGCAACGGAAATGCTTTAAGCCTATTTGTTCAACAGTTTTCGCAAGGCATTTAAATGAGGTGTCAGGCATGGGTTTATGTTGCTTTTCCTTGTACAACTAAATTCAGCAAATGATTAATACATGATGTAAGTACTGTTACAAATTTTAACATTTTGCATCTTAGTTTGGTAAAAAAAATCTAAATCATACAAATATTAAATCTTTTATTTTACAAAGTCTGCATTTCCATAATTATGAAATGCATATGTCTGTTGAATTAAATAGCATAAACTCCATTAATTGGCTGAAAAATGTCAGAATTGAATGATAACTTTTACCTTCTTGTCAAACATTCACATTTTCATATCTCATCACATGCTCAATCCGGGATCAGAAGCATTATCCACACCTGGACAATTCTATAATGACTATATACTATACTATATATATATATATATATATATATATATATAATCTGCCTAGTTTGATAATGCAGCTTAAGCTCAAGTTATCCTTTCCAGAGTGTGTCTTCTTGGTTTCTAGCTGTTAGTCATTAACATGTTATTAGACATGCAGGGTGCAACAGGTGTTCCTGTGAATTTTATATTTACTGCTTGTTTCACTGTTGCTAGGACTCCACTGTCGCTACTGCTGTTACTCTTAAAGTGGACCCACATGGATTCTTCCTGTACTGGACAGATCAGAACAAGGTAAGACACTCAGACTCATCTTTTAAGCATGGTCTTAATAAAGTCTTTATTTTGAGTTTTATAGACTAGGCTTAGAATTAAAAGCATGATCTGACAGCAACGCACTGCACAGTCACATTGCCAAGATGCGGTATGCTGTTTGACATATGGCTTGTAACAGTCTCCTAATTTTGAAACGGTGGTACTTGACAACTGGTATCTTCATCTCAGCTTGTGAGTAAATGCCTTGATATTCATCAGCAGGGCCCAGCATTACTCATAGGTGGGGGCCCTCCAGTCTGTTGCATCTTTGCATTTGGAAGAAAGAGCCTACACAGGTTTCAATATCTTAATTTAATTAGTACTTGAATGTGTTGATGGGAGGAATCAGGATAGCTTCTGTTGCTGTTTGCTGTAAACCTTTAGAACACTGTCCAACATTTATCCATACAGTTCATGGCTACACAAGTTTTAAATTTTAAACTGAAAACATTTTATGAAAATAATTGTACCTACGTTTGTTTAACTCGGTCTTGAGTCTTTATTTTTAAACCTCAACAACTGTAAAACTGGAAATTGGTCTCAGTGGGCTTTATATCCTAGTACATTTTTAAATATATTTAAAACAATATTATTTCTATAATTTTAATTATCGGTGTGTCTGTATTCTGTTTTGTATACCTGACAATTACATTTTACTGTAAACTGCATAGACTTGTGAAACTGAATTCTTACAAAAAAATAAAATATGTCTATGTAATTAACAGAACTTCTGTATTTATTATAATATTATTAATATTATCATAGTGGATCTATTTAAAAATAATGCACACAGAGGTGAGAACATCAGCTGTAGGTGAGCTGGTATATAGTATACTGAATAATGGGTTGTAATAGAGAGAAGAAAATATGTTTTAAAGCAGATTTAAATGTAAAAAATGAGAGTATTGAAGACTGTAACATTGTTTTCTTGTTCATTTTATAGCCCGAAGCTGAGAATAAATTTAATAACTGCAGAAGGGTTGCAGGGTATTTTTAGAATAATCACCACATTAAGAAAAAACACACACACACACACACACAAAAAACTAACAAACAACAGATTTACAAAGCCTAGGGCTTTCAAAATCTGTCTATTTGTATAAGAGACTAGAGTGTCAGTTCAATTTTGATACTTGTAAATCAAGCCTGTGCACACGGTGACAAAAGGGATTTTGTCTGTTAAAAAATTAATAGGTGTTAGATATTTTTTATCAAGGCTTGTTCTTTACGGGTTTTGATAAAATAAAGGGTCCCATTTAGAACATTTGTGAGAAAACCTTTTTTTTATTATTGATGTCTGTCTTGTTTTAAAACAATTATATATTTTTATGTATTTATCTTCTCTGCCTACAAACAGCCCACATTCTTTTTTGCTTATTAAAATTCTGGGGTGGTTAAGCAGGTTTCCTGTAGTTATTAAACAACTATTTTCAAGAAGACAACTGGTAATTTAAAAAAAAAAAAGTTTTTCTTAGTGATCTAAAAATGTCAATAGTGCATTTTCCATCAATTTATCGAGCAAGTTTATAAGTTACTCTGTAAAATTGCTACAAAAATGGTAGCGACATAAGGGCTAAAAATTTGTTTTCCATCCACTGCAAATTCTAGCGAGTTCCCTGTGACGTATCGTGATGTCATAGCCTAATTTGCATGTGTTGCTACGTTTTCAAGTTATTCGCAAGAAATATACTCGCTAGATGATTTTCCATTCTCTTTTTTACTCGCTCGCTAGTCTAGCTAGTATATTCTACCGAGTTAAGCTCTTAAAAAAAAAATCAATGAACCTTGGCCCTGTTCCACATATGCAGTTCACAAAACCAACAATAAAGTGTACATCCCATATGGGAAAACCGAACCTGCAGTGAGTGTCAAAAATGATGTAAATAAGTCTTGCATGCGTAAAAGGTACTTATAAAGGTAAAGGTATACAACCTGCACCATTGTTTTCACATATTTTCCCACTAGTTTAAAGGTTGCTTATTCTATTTCTGTTCTTTTGTTAGAAGTCTTCCAATTTTGTTTAGCACAGTGTAGGCTACTACATACTACTAAACTGCATAAGCAGAAAGAAAAAAAAACAGTTGTATTATAAAGCCATTTAAAAAGTATGTGTGTATACTGTATGTGTATGTATGTATATATATATATATATATATATATATAAATGGACAATTAAATATTCAGTGGAGACTTGAGGAGACTAGTGGTGCCATATCATCCAATCAAAAGCCCACTTTTAAAATGGGAGAAAATAATTACTGAACTAAGAATAAAAAGATTAATAAATTCCGACATTATTTCTCAGTTTGTGTAATTATTGCGTACGTCCGAAATGATACAAAATAATGCTGACAGTTCTCTCATTTACCAATTGCAGTCGAGGGGGGGAGGGGGGTGGTTACTGAGTAATTTATTTTAAATTAATATCTTTGGCAAAAGGTGACACATTCAATAGGATTTGCTTGTGTGATTGTCAGGCAAATCAGTGTATTTTTGGCAGTGACACGATAAAATAAAAAAATAAAAAGTTATTACCACTTTATTTATCTGTAGTCTAACATAAAATGAATGAAAAGGTCAATTTCTATATTATTATATATATAGATTAGTGCTAAAACGTTTCTTGCTCGTATGTTCTTAGCTTGTTTTTTTTTGCCAGGATTTTATTAAACAAAATAGCATTTTTTTAATAGTCTGTTTTCTGTTTTTTTGGTATTTTTTTTTTTTTAATTGAAATGAATGGGTAGAAACTTTGAACTTAAAATGTAAACAAATCAAGTGCAGAGAGATCATCATATACATTCAGTAATTGTCAAAATAATTGTGTTTCTTCTTTGCTCCACATCTGCCAATTTGTTTTTTATCATCAGAGCACGCGCATTAAACAATGTGACGTCACTGGAATGGTGAAGAAGGGTGCTAGGACCAGAAATACGCTCGTTACGGTTTTCCATGCAAGTGTCGAAAAAATGTCGCTGCGAGTAAAAAATAAAACTACCTCTAGCGAGCGAGCTTGTCATGCAGTAAAACTTCTTAAAAGTCGACTTAAACCGTTTTCCATTGCGTTTGTCGAGGAGGCTGCGTGGTCCAGTGGTTAAAGAAAAAGGGTTTGTAACCAGGAGGTCCCCGGTTCAAATCCCACCTCAACCGCTGACTCATTGTGTGACCCTGAGCAAGTCACTTAACCTCCTTGTGCTCCGTCTTTCGGGTGAGACGTAGTTGTAAGTGACCCTGCAGCTGATGCATAGTTCACACACCCTAGTCTCTGTAAGTCGCCTTGGATAAAGGTGTCTGCTAAATAAACAAATAATAATAATAATAATAATATATTTTCTTATTCGCATAAGTTTTACCAAGCTTAAAAGTTGGATGGAAAAAGTCCTATTAATACTTTTTCAAGGGTACATATATACTAGCATACATCAACATTGTATTATTTATTTTGGCACACAACACATGCATATTGTGACATACAAATTTGTATGTGGCACCTAATATGTTCATCAATTAATGTTAATTGTATGTGTATGTCAATGGTCTACTGGTTTTTACTTTTAGACTGTTATATTTTAAGTCCCTGGCGAAGGTGCCTGTATTGTATTTAAGTACTGTATGTACACTACGCTCCTCCACTGTTTGAGACATAAGATGTGCCTGTACTTGTTAGTCACATCTACACTTTTAGCTATATAATAATAGCCCCTCATTCAATCCAGACACACCTATGTGATCTAAGATGTGTATTTTGGGTTTACAATACTATACACTTGATGAGACCCAGCAATGGAGTCGTTCTACAGTAATCTCAGCTTTATTTTATATATTCTATTAATATAATTTTGACTTGAAACGTAGATGACAGAGTACAAAGATTAAGGAAACAGTTTGTGAGCTTAATGTACTTTTATTTATAGAAACAAACCATTCTTTACAAGCAGTTTTTTTTTTAACAGTGTGTACTGCATATTTGCCTAGTCTGTGAATATTCTCACAGGAATGATGGATGGAGCAATCATCAAAATGTCAGTGGTTAATGAATAAGCATTTAACTCACACATGTTGCACCTAAGTTTTTTTTAGACATGTTATTAGGAATAATTAGAGATTAAAATTGTACATTGTTTGATTGCTTATCTCTGAATATCCCAGTAATCTGGGTTTTATATCCATCGATTAATGATCATCTGTCCTTAAATTTCTAGAGGTTTGATTACATATTGGTGAATCGATGCATCAAATTAGAACACAGTTTGAAGTCTCCTGTTGCCGGTTTGCATTAAAACCTTGTGGGCGCTTTTAGTGCTATTAAGATTGATAAACAACGTCAGCACGTTGCTAGGATATGCACTTTAGGACTCTACATTTGTGTTGAATATACCCTGTGTAAAATGAGTTGAGTCCAGTCACTGTGCACAGCTGCAAGGTAGTATATTCCAGGTGGCGCTGGCGGCTCCCAGTGGTTATCTGGTAGACATTGGGCCTTACTGGTGTTACGAATATCGACTCCCACTCACTTCTCGGGCCCCCTTATAGGCAACTGTTGGAGCGGGGCACGGAACTGGCCTGGGGCCCTTTCCGTGCCATGCATTCGTCGCAGCATCTGCAAAAGTCCACTACGTCTTGGCAGCAGCACCCTAATAGAACACCTGTTGGATCTGCTGGAGGGTCGTCGCAACCCCTTAAGTGTCCTGCAGCCAGGGTGCCGTGGTGGGCTTGGAGTACTGCCACCTCACCTCCCGGTCCACTGGCTCCTGCCACCGCCGCTGTAGGACGCCGTCCCGGATAGCCAGACAGCCCCACTGAGACCAGAGACCTGGTTGCTACCGACAGTAGGGCGATGTCCTCCCAAGGTGGTCGCTGGTGCACCTCTAGACAGTTGATCACCGACTGCAGGTTAGGGTGCTGCTCCTGTTTCCATCTCCATTCCGCCAAGGTCACTGTGGACAGCTTGCTGTAAGTGATGGTCGCCACTCAGCCCTCCCTGTCCAGCTGGTGCTGTGCCCACACCGCGCCTCCTCTCTGCTCTGCTGCGACCATCTCCTGCTCCCGGACCTCCCGTCTGTGGCAGTGGCTACAGTCTCCTTCAGCACAGGGGTGACTAGACAGTGCGTCAGTATTGACGTGGCGTTCCCCCGTCTGGTGTTGGATTTGATAGTCAAAGGACTGAAGCTGCTCAATCCAACATGCCACCTGTCCCTCTGGCTCCTGGAAGGTCAGTAGCCACTGTAGTGCAGTGTGGTCCTAGCAAATGTTGAATGGTAGCCCCCAGAGCTAGTGGTGGAAATGGCGCAATGCCGCCATCTTTGCTGGCTCTGTGCGGATGCCTTCCTCGCTCACTCCCCAGGAAGCTGATCTCCCACTGCATTAGATGGCACTTATCTGGGTGTAGCTTCAGGCCAGCTGCCTCCAGGTGCTGCAGCACCTCGAGCCTGGAGTGCAGAGCCTCATCAAAAGTCATCCAGGTACCAGTAGATCGCCCAGGTACACGAGGCAGCGCTGTGGTGGGACCCCATTTAATGCCTTCTCCATCAGCCGGACAAACATGGCAGATGCATTACACAGCCCGAACGGCATCACCTTGAATTGCCACAGCCGCTGGTGGAGAAGACAGCCTTGGGCCAGGCTACAGGGGTGAACTCCACTTGCCAGTACCTGCTGGAGCCATCTACCAGGACTCGTCATTGCGGGGCAGGGGGAAGGAGTCTATGGGTGACTCCATTCAGCCGTCGGTAGTCCACACAAAATCATAACTCGCCACCCTTACTCGGGACCATGAAGACAGGTGCAGCCCATGGACTGTCCGATGACTTGATGAGGTCCGCCACTACCTCAGGACCCTGTCTGCTGCTTCTTGCTGGACCAGAGATAGTCGGCGAAGCGGCAGATTGACTGGTGCTGTGTCCCCTCACAGCTATTGCGCCAAACTGCATTCACTGCCACTAGCGGTGGAGCTCGCCAGCCTCGGCAGGGTTGGCCAGGGTGGGTGGTGCCTGGTTCCCCTGATTCGTCCACTACAGGGGCGGGGCCCTTCTGCTGGCAACTCCCGGTGACACTCTGGTTCTTGAAGCAGGCCGAGCTGACTGAAGACAGATGATGGTGGAGCTTGCCAGCCTCCGCTGGGGCGCCCGGGGGGTGGCTGGTTCCCCCAGTTTGCCCACCGCAGAAGCCGGGCCCTTCTGAAAGCAGCTGGCGGTAGCACACTGAGAAATGGATTCTCACCCCTGACTGAACCACCCTAGACTCACGACGATTCCCTGACCTGGATCTCCATGGCCTGCTTCACCCTAATTGGCAACAGGCCCCCAGTCACTGTGCACAGTTGCACGGTAGTATATTCCAGGTGGCGCTGGCGGCTCCCAGTGGTTAGCTGGTAGATATTGGGCCTCACTGGTGTTACGCTAGACCCAGTGTCCACAAGCGCGGTGCAGGGGACCCCTTCAATGTGGACAGGGAAGTGGCAGAAGTCCCCCACCGTCGTTCTCCCCACAACTACAGCTGGGATCAACAGAGCGATGCAGGAGGTGGGCGAAATGTCAGCTGCTTCTGGAGGGGAGCTGAGCCCCACTCTCTCAGCTGTGCTGTTGGATGATATTAGTCCTGCAGGGGTTCTGGAAGCAGGCCCACAGTTCCCTATCTACGCAAGCACAGAGTCATTTCCCGGCATTGGGAGACTGCTGTTGGGCATTGTACCTGTAGGTATCCAGACTGGCCGCAGTTCCAGCAGAGCTGGCCCCAGGAGCTGGAACCCTGGCAGCTGCTGGTGGCGAGTGGGGAGCCAGGGCAATGCAGGTACGCCGCTGTTGGCTTCCAACCCCCCCCACAAACACACCCCCCACACCCCCGCACGGTTGGGTATGGCAAACCGCGGATTGGCTTCTTGTTGGTTTCTCTTCAGCTGTCGCCTCCCACGCCTGGGCCAAGTGGAGTGGAGTCTGAGGCCGCTGTAGTCGAAGGTGTTGCCTCAGTTCTCTGAGCCTAATAGTAATAATAATAATAATAATAATACTAATACCATCATTGCTCATTTCTTGTAAAGACGCTGACATATCTGAACTTCATCGCGGTTTTCTTTTGAAACTTCTCCAATCACATGAAAATAATTTGTTATTTTCGTCATCTTAGTTTGGCAAGTTTACAAACTGTCTTGAAATGAGCAGCTATCACACTGATAAATCAGTGAAATTGACGGGGCAATGGGATTTGTAGTTTTTAATGTGTGATTAACAGTGGGCAGTGTAAATGTTTTATACTTTCAGCTAAAACAATATTCATGTTTATATTGTATAGTCAAACTTTAGGAATTTCTAGTGGTACACATGCACCTAAATTAAAATTTACGTTTGCACAAGCACATTTTTTGTTGCATATGCGACCAAATTAGTTGCACTGTAGTGCCCTATTGTTATGTTGTTTTGTTTCCGATTTAGTTCCTGAGAATAGTCGCTGCAGTTATTATTATTGAGGTGTACTTGCCGCTCGCTGTGTGTTATTGTTTTCTGTAAAACACTGATATCCTGTCAGTTAAGAAAAGGCTTCATGCAAAAGCTTGTTTTAACATTGTCTTTTTGTCTTTATTACGCCGGCCAGAGACCCACACTTACCACTATATTGTCGTATTTACTACATTTTCTTTCAATTCTCAAATTAATAAGTCGAAACCTGGATAGTAAAAAGAGACCTGGGTAGCAACGGGTAATTTAAAACCCAGGTTTTACCCAGATTTTTGGGTACAGTCAAACCACCTTTATTTAGCGACCACCTGGTCTAAGTTTAAATTCCTCCCAATGACATTTGTGCTTTTATTTAACAGTATTAAGCGACCACCTGTCTAACACAACCAGCGACAACAATTCTCTTACCCAGCAACGGCTCAAACCCGTATTAAGCACCCTTACATAAAGTCGCTTCTTTTTACCTTGATGTCCTGATTGACTTGCTGATTCTGTTTCACTTTCTTCATTATTCGAACACAATAGCAAGCAATGACATTAATCACATCCCACAGATGCTACTTTAACTTGCATTTCGTTCTTGCACATGCCTGGGAACTAGATAGCTTCCAATGTGTCCGTTTCGTATTGTGTTGTTCTTTCCCGCTAATTTAACAGAATGTTCTCATAATCAGGATGTAGCGGCTTAAGACTTAAAGGCAAACCGTTAAAAGGAAAATAAACACCGAAAAATTCAAGCCATACTTATAACAGTATGAAAACAATGTGCGCGGTAATCGAAAAATATCTTATGCTTATGCTGGCGTTGGTGTCAGGATGCAATGAATCAACACGTACCTGAAAGGCAGACACAGGCATTGAAATTTGCAAAGGATTTTAAACATTTTGTGTGACATGAGACAGGCAAACATTCATTACTTTCACAAAATAATTTGTTTTGTAAATGCATTATCTAAATGAATGTTATTAAATTACATACATCCTTTTGTTCATATTACATCTTCTGGCTTTTACAGTGTATGTAAGACATACACAATTACAGGAAAGCATGTCAGAGACAAATAGAAAATTCATAAGTTATGGGCCCTTTTTAAGAGACCACCTGTGTTAAGAGACGACTATTATATTTGTATTTATATATATATATATTGTGAGACAGCAGGGAGGGGGTTAATTCCTCCCTATAGGAAAACATGTGTGTAAGGCACATTTTGGTTTTGTTTTGTTTAATTGTTTAATTGTTTTATTGTTTAATCATTACCTACACCTGGCTATTATTGAAAATTAGAGCCAGGTGCAGGGTTTAAAAGGAGAGCAGTCAGTCTGCTCAAGGTGGCTGCTGAAGAGGGTAGAAGCCCGACTGTGCTGGTGTGTGGGTACAGCCATAATTTAAAAGGAAAAAGGTAGAGTGAAGCCTTTTTTGTGTGTGCGGTTTTGTTTGTTTTGTTTTTGTTACAGGTAAACAGCTTAGCTGTTCTGTCTTGTTTTAGTTATTTGTCAGAAGAGCTAGGTGTTTGTTTTGTTTATTTTGTTTTTGTGTGTGTTTATTAAAAATAGCGCAACCGCGCTTTCAAAAATCCATTTCTGTGTGTTGGGTCTGTGTTTTTAAAGGGGCAACGAACTGCGGTGATGGCGATTATTTTACTATATATATATATATATATATATATATATTATTAGATAGATATATGCGTATTGGTTGACTCAGTTGGCATTTCATTTAATTATATGTCAAATTTAGTAAAGGTAAACTATTTACAATGTACCATTATTGATTTTTAGGACCGTGCCATTACTTTGTTTTGCCACTACACACCTGCTGCTGGCTTCATAAACCTTTGTGCTGATCTAAAATATTAAGTTTCTAACAAAAATAAAAACTGTTTTCTTTAATAATATAAGGCCCATGTTTCATACCTGTATTTAGTAATTTATTCTAGATAATGTATTATGTTTAAATGCACTTTGTCTTTGTGGGTCAGGTTTGAAACATATACCCGGCTATTTGTAAGCAAAATAATAAGCGCATATTCAAATTTAAAACACATTGGACTAAATTACTTCAAGAGATTATGAAGTATGAGGTGTTGACCTATGTATTAAAAATGTTTCATTCAAATCTTTTTTTTTCACAGCTGCAATAAAGTTAATGAAGTCACACTCCAATTCACAGTTCCTATGTACATATTAAAAAGCTCTTTATTGTAAAGGCAGGAAGTATAAAATTATAATTCATGTTTATGAATATAGCTAAACACTGTAGTCATATATGTTAACATATGCCAAAATTGTTCAGTGAATGTAAATATTTCTAGACTTCATTAACAACTGGTGCTATATCAATAAAGAACAGCTTTTTGTTTATCAATGTCAGCTGCTCCTGATTTGTTAGCAGCTTTTGACTCCCACTTTTTCATCATTGGCCAGCGCAAACGGAATACTGCCAAGGCCCAGCTCAAACTCCCTTCAAAATCACAACATGAAGGGGAGTCCAGTAAAAAAACATAAAGGACTTTGCCCTTACATTTTATTTTTGCTGCATTTCCTCAAAATCAGGCCCTCTGTATTTTCTTTTTACTGATAAGTTCACAAGCATTTAGACTGCATTATAACATCATCTTATAGTGTTTGTTTTTGTGGAATGAAAAGGGCAAACTTAAATAAGTATGTATCTTCACTTATGTCTTATCAGCTACACTAGTGAAAAGCTGGAATGCTATGCTGAATAGGATTTCAACGTCTACAACAGTGTATTTCTGTTTGCTTTTTAATGTATTACTTTACCTTCGATAGGTCTAAGGAGCAGTTGTCGAAATTCTATCCTGAATGCTACCTTCTCGTCAGGTGCTTAGTCACATTCAAATAAACACTTATCAGAGTTTTGTATCAGCTGAATGATTTATAACACCGCTGCGGCCTGGATGTCAGGGATCCTCATAATCTTACATTACGTCCCTATTGTTTTGAGCTAGACTGGTCTTAAATATAATTATCTTTTATTTCCAAGCAGTTATGGCACAGAATATCTATTACTTCAGACACTAGTCCCTGTTCTTTGGAACCTATGGGTACTTCACGTGTAGTTAGGAAGAAACTAAACACAAAGGTATACTGTTGAATGTAAAGTAAACAGCCAGTCGTCATCCATTTATTACTTATTCAAATTAAACCATTTTGTGAGCCTGAGAGAACATACATTTGAATAAAACCTCTTTACTTCATGTTCTTCCTTATATAGTCGATGTTATCCTTGTTGTTTCATTTAGAAATAATGTTGTGTTTGGTGGATATTAATTTGGTAAAGGGCTATTTACATTTTCATATTTCATTCCATACCTGTTTAATATCCTGGTATCTATGTTCTCTATCATTCACTATTGTTGCTGCAATTCTCTCCTCTGTAACTGTTTTTTTTTAAAGAGATTTTCTATTTGCTAACTTTATAGTTCCAGAGAGGGTGGAAATTATAGTAGCACACCCCTAGTGTTCATTTCTATAGTTCATGTACCGATGGAAAAAAGTAATTATCAGAAAATCGTGAATAACTTAACTGCAAATTGCAAGTAAAAGCACTCCAGTCAAAACCCTGCATGTGATTACAGTCAGACATTACATATCATTATTTGAAATTTTGGCAATTAAAAAGATGAAACTGTTGGGCTGGCTTATGAAAATGATTTTGCTTTGGAATACCCACATGTGTTGGATAAATATAAAAAGACAACAATTTTGACTTGACTTAAAAGCCTTCATTTAAGTATTTATACAGAATAGCCTTTTGAGATGCAATATCTTCTTCACAGGAATCCAGTCATTATGAGATAAAACAGATTAAAATGATATCTATAGGAAATGTCTGCCTTTTTAATATGTTATGCCATTTCATAAAACTTACAGATTTTGTTGTAAAACATGGGTGTAGGTTGTTATGTTGACTAAAAAGTCTTACAATAAAACTGAACTAATGCATGTAGTTCTTTTACAGTACTTTCAGACTGTGAGGTACCTTTATCGAAACAATAAACTCCCTTTATAATTTTTTTTTCGTTATTTTTTCTTTTTCTTTTTTTTGTAAATAGTACAACAATAAGAAGTCCATATTTGTTTTATGAATCAGTCAAGAAAGTAATGTTTTTGAAGTCTGTAGCACATAGTTATTAAAGTTTTTTAGCATAGAAAAAGGAAATGTGATTTGCAAAAGGAAAGCTGCTATGTACCAAAAGGTGCAAAATCAAAAAGAAAAAGGTAATGCAGATACACAAAAATGTCAGGACGTTTCAGACTACAAGTCCTTCTTCAGCTGTGGTGTGTTCAACTAGGAGAACGTTTGCAAACAGTTTAAAACTTTTTTCTGTTGGTGGAATGTGACTTATTTATAAAATATTGGTATTTTTCGATAAAATTGATAAAATATGTATAATTTATGATGATGATGATGATGATAAGGATCTGTTTACTTAGAAAGAAAAAAGAAAAAAATATGAATTCCAGTTTTAGGATAGCTAATCCGGCCGTTTTGCTTTCGGATTTTAGGATGTGTTGCATATTTTAAATGTTTGTGGAATGCTCAGTAAACCATTCAACTTGCCTTGTTCAAAGCTAACACAGTTTGTTGCGAAAGTTTGCCTAGTTGAGTGCACCCCTGGGTGAAAAAAGCAGTGCTTTAAACAAGCTGTTGTTATAAACAAGTTGTCTTTCAAAAGAAAGGTTCCGGAGGATGACGACACAATCAGTGCGTTTACATGAGCATAAGAATTCCGATATTTTTCGGAAAACTAATTCCGATATCAGAAGTCATGTAAACAGAGTTTTCGGAAAATATATCAGAATATTCTGAAAGTCAGTTTTCGGAAAACAGCACCTAGAAATGTCCGATTCAATTCCGAAAACTAACCAAATGTATATCATGTAAACGCACTTTTCAGAAAACTTATTCTGATAGCGTACTGCACATGTGCAAACTTTGACCTTCATTCCTGCACGTGGTTTTAGAAAACAGAGAAAATAATACTAATCTGTAGTCAGTCTGCATGCATCCATTTGTCTAGTTAGGGATAAAGTAATACATTTGTTAAAGTCCTTATGTATTTGCTAATAGCCCATACTGAAGCAGCAAATGTTTTCCAGCTTTAAAATGACGTGATCATTTAAAATAATGTCTGCAAAAGAAACTGGTAATATAGAACAGGATGAGCTGTTGGAAAGGCTGACTGCACATTGTGGGGAATCTGAATAGAGGTATAGGATAGTAGTCTTTGAATTTAAGACCTGACACTTGGATAAAGCACTTGAGTTATTGGATTGGTCTCCATTCTATCGTGGAAATGTCAGGTCTGTTCAAGTCGTACTTAGACTACTACAATACTTTGCATGCGTAAATATCCTGCGTTTTCCGAAAACCTCAATCCATGTATACAGTTGAATTCTAATTAGACTTTCTATCGTTAATCATGTAAACACAGAAAAGTGACGTTTTAAGAAAATCAGTTTTCTGATTCAGCTTTGTCATGTAAACGTATTGACTGACTTCAAAATAGAATGTTAATTCCAAGAGGTTCCCAAGAGCCTCATTTGAAAATGAATTTGCTTTCTTTTTGCTTCCTAGCTGCATTTGAAAATGAATTTGCTTTCTTTTTGCTTCCTAGCTGCATTTGTCCCATAGCAGTGATATATCCCACAAATTGTGATGTTTTCTGCAGTGTGTTCATTTGTGTTAAAATGTCTGTGTGATGGGGTGCAGCCTATTTTGTGGTGGTTTTGTGTTTTTTGTATTGTTTTAGAGTGAATATGAGTGAGTTTGGGGTGTGGTTCAGTGAGTGAGTGAGTTTGTGTGAGGAATGTGTGGAATGTGCCTGGGCTAATGAGGTGCGAATTGCCCAATTAGCCCAGGCACCTGTATAAAAGGGAGTGGTTGGGTATGTTAGTTGGTGAGTGTTTGTGAGAGGGAGAAGACCTGTGTGAGAGAGTGAGTGGTTTGTTTTGGTATAGTTTGTTTAATGCCTGTTTTGTGTTTGTCTTTTGGTTGGCCATTGTGCCTTTTGTTTTGTGTATTTTGTTTAATTAAAAGTATTTTATTTTCCCTGCACATCCTGACTTTGAGTCTCCTTACCTCGGTCAGCATGTCACAGGTGGTGTCAGAAGTGGGAAAGTGCCTCTGGAGACTTGGAGCAGGAGTGCAGGATTTTTTGTTTGTTTTGTTTAAAAAAAAAAAAAAAAAAAAAGGGGAAAAAAGGAAGAGAGGATGAGGTGGAAGAAGGACCGGAAGCTGAGGGACAGGGAGGAGGAGGAGTACATCAGGGCCAGGCACCCGAGGAGCTGTAGGTCACCACTGTTGTGCCCCTCTGTGACCAGCAACATCAGTTTGCCACCTGTCCCTTCCGGTACTATGAGGAGCCCGAACGCCCACAGCCCGAGTGGGAGGAGCCCGAACGTCCACAGCCCGAGTGGGAGGAGCCCGAACGTCCACAGCCCGAGTGGGAGGAGCCCGAACGCCCACAGCCCGAGAGGGAGGAGCCCGAACGCCCACAGCCCGAGAGGGAGGAGTCGGTGCGCCCACGGCCCGAGAGGGAGGAGTCGGTGTGTCCACGCCCGAGAGGGAGGAGTCGGTGCGCCCACGGCCCGAGAGGGAGGAGTCGGTGCGCCCACGGCCCGAGAGGGAAGAGTCGATGCCACCTCCACCAGCAGGGGAAGATTACCTGCTGTTCCCACCTCCACCGGAGTGGGAGGACTGCCTGTGGCTCCCGCCTCCACCGCTGTGGGAGGACTACCCGTCGCTCCCACCACCACCAGCAGAGGGAGAATACCTGCTGGTGCCACCTCCACCAGCAGGGGAAGATTACCTGCTGTCTCTTCCTCCATTGCCGCCACCAGCAGAGGGAGCATGCCTGCTGGTTCACCTGCTGCTGCCGCCCCGAGAGCTAGAGGGGAGGAGCCATCGCTGCCGTCCCAAGAGCCAGAAGGGGGAGCCATTACTGCCATCTCCAGGGCCAGAAGGGGAGGAGTTACAGGCTCAACCCCTGAATTTTTCTGGGGGAGAAGGGCAGGATGCTGGTGTCCCCAGCAGCCTCTATTTATGCTGCTGAAGGGAGCACGGCGCAAACCAGCCCTACCCCGCTGTCAGAGGAGCCGGCAGCCCACCAGCCCTACCCCCGCTGTCGGAGGAGCCGGCAGCGCCACCAGCCCTACCTCCGCTATCGGAGGAGCCGGCAGCGCCACTAGCCCTAACCCCGCTGTCGGAGGAGCCGGCAGTGCCAACAGCTCTAACCCCGCTGTCGGAGGAGCCAGCAGCGCCACCAGAGGGAGATGTGCTGCTGTTCCCGCCTCCGCCACCAGAGGGAGACGAACTGCTGTTCCCGCCTCCGCCACCAGAGGGAGACGAAGCTGCTGTTCCTGCTCCCGCCATTAGAGGAGCTGGAGCGGGCTCTACCTCCTGTTGCCAACAGCGAAGAGGAACTCTGGCTGCTGCCACCCTGGCCGGAGGTTCCTGCACTGTTGGCCACGCCAAGGATGCCTGCCTCGCACCGCCTAAGGATGCCTGCCTCGCACCGCCGAAGGATGCCTGCCTCGCACCGCCCAAGGATGCCTGCCTCTCACCGCCCAAGGATGCCCAGCCA
Organism: Acipenser oxyrinchus oxyrinchus; assembly: GCA_030684275.1. NCBI lineage: Eukaryota > Metazoa > Chordata > Actinopteri > Acipenseriformes > Acipenseridae > Acipenser > Acipenser oxyrinchus. The sequence goes on from CM060252.1 coordinate 57,144,638, forward strand.
CTCCGGCCAGGGATACCACGCCTGGATCGCCTGGGTTGCCTGCTGCTCCGCGATCGCCTGGGGTTGCCTGCTGCCCGCGACGCCTGGGGTTGCCTGCTGTTCCGCATTTGTTTCTTATAGGGTTGCTGCCTGTCCTGCTTCGCCTGGGGTCGCCGAGGGTCCTGCTTCGCCTGGGGTTGCCTGGTGCTCCGCATCGGCTGGGGAGTCACCAGTTACAAAGTACGAGGGAGAAGTGGAGCTCCCGCTGCCGCCTTCATGGCCAGGGGCTCCCCTCCCGAGTTTCCCTTCCAAGGGTCCGCTGCTGCCGTCGCCTCCCGAGGGTCCGCTGTTGCCTCCCGAGGGTTCGCTGCCGCCGTCGCCTCCTGAGGGTCCGCTGTTATGGCCTGGGGCTGCCGGACTATCTTTGCTTGGGACCACCGGACTGCCCCCAGCACCAGAAGAGACTATTTTGGGACTTTAAGGGGGGAGGTGGCCATTTAGGCCATGTTGTGCTGCGCACAAGGAGGGGAGGTGTGTGATGGGGTGCAGCCTATTTTGTGGTGGTTTTGTGTTTTTTGTATTGTTTTAGAGTGAATATGAGTGAGTTTGGGGTGTGGTTCAGTGAGTGAGTGAGTTTGTGTGAGGAATGTGTGGAATGTGCCTGGGCTAATGAGGTGCAAATTGCCCAATTAGCCCAGGCACCTGTATAAAAGGGAGTGGTTGGGTATGTTAGTTGGTGAGTGTTTGTGAGAGGGAGAAGACCTGTGTGAGAGAGTGAGTGGTTTGTTTTGGTATAGTTTGTTTAATGCCTGTTTTTGTGTTTGTCTTTTTGGTTGGCCATTGTGCCTTTTGTTTTGTGTATTTTGTTTAATTAAAAGTCTTTTATTTTCCCTGCACATCCTGACTTTGAGTCTCCTTACCTCGGTCAGCCTGTCACAGTCTGGCACAGGAGAGATAGATGATCCACGAACACTGTTTTGTTTCTCAGATGTACAGTTTGTTACACTTCACACAACCAATGCAGTATACTATTCCTTTACAGGTGGAAGTAAAAGTCTCATGAATAGTAAATGAAGATTTTTCCCCTTTGATTACTGTGTTGTTGTGGATGTATTAACAAGTAGCGCAGCGCAATATGTTGCATGGAAATGAGCCTTTAAGATTGTCACAACCATGTTGCATGTTACTATGGACTAAATATTCTCTTAGATTGGTGTCTCTTTTGTAAGACATCAATGATGGATTATTGAAAATAGGATCTGTAAAGAGATATTTTTGCTGCTGTTTAATATACATATACAGTTCTTCGCTGGAAACAATTTGCAGTAATGTAACCTACCTGTTCTGTACATTTCTTGCATTACTTTTTTGCACTTTTTATTACATTCATAGGTTTTAATACATTTTTTTTATTAGCGTAATGCATGTCTTAATAAAGATTTTTAGCCGCATACACGCATGTTTGTTTTGTTTACTGCACTGGTGATTGGGGGACATTTTGAATGTCAGGTTATTGTGTGGGAGTTTATACTGTCCATCGCTTACTGCGGGTGAATCACGTTAACACAAACGCACCCATTCTAAGTGGTGGTGACTGTATTGTGGATGATTTCTAGCAAGCATTTCAAAGAATAATGTATATATTTTTCCCAAATATTGCAATCATGTTTCTACTTTATTGACTTAAACCTCTAGTTGAGCAGAGGTTGTTGCTCATGTCTAGGAAGTGTGAACTTCTGCAAGATAACATCATGCATTGCTGAAATATATTTAAGACAGGAGTTAAAAACAATGTCAAAAGAAGTTTCACATATAATAATTCTTGACTGTTTACCTTTCAGAGTTTGTGCTAAAAATGATTTCGATAAACCTGTGTGTTGCCTTCATACCTATACCATATATTATTTTTTACATCATCATGATATCTGAGGATTTATTTATTTAATGTTTGCATTGTAATGTACACCTGCTTCATAGCACTACACTATTTTCCTAAGCCTTACATAGCATATGGCTGTATATTGTATACTGTGGGCTCTATTTACTGATATTACTTACGTGTTTGTAAATACTGTGAATTCGTAGCCTCCTTTGTAGAATTTTTGCGTGCAATGTTCTAAACAGTTCTTTTTTGTGAACAAATACGTATTTTCACATAAGTTTACTTAACAGCATCAATTACTGCTCATTATACAGGAGAGAGAAATCGGAATTTGCAGCATGCTCATTATACAGGAGAGATAAATCAGAATTTGCATCTCATTATAAATAGATTCGTAACAGCGAAAGTCAAGATTTAGAACTTCCTTCTAGCAAAGATAAATGAGTGATATAGTGAACAGGAAGAAGTAGTAGGCAAATATAATAGGATCAAGCTATGGCTTCTGCAGGCTCTGGCCTTGATGCAACTATGGCACCTGTGTAGTGTTAGAAAGTGGTACATTGTCAGAAAGTGGTATGCATACCAAAATATGACCCGTGTAATGTCAGCAAGTGGTACTTTGTCAGATTTTGGTACATGTGCAATCAATTGCGATCTGATGGGTGTTTCGCTAATGTGAAAAGGAGGTACATTTTTCACTTTCTAGTGAGTGTTTTGCTGCTGTGCATAAGTGGTAAGTGCTTATTTAACCCTTTCAGGATCAAGCATTTTTCAGTGGGATGCTCCCCTAGGACCAGGCATTTTTTGGCTGTATTTGCCTCTCTAAAATCAATTCAATTTTTTACATATTGGAAATGGTGTCCTTTTTTCAGAACGCTAGAAAGTATTTCAGAAACCGTTCAAACTTTTTGCTTTTTTTTTTTTAAAACACTATATATATATATATATATATATATATATATATATATATATATATATATATATATGTTTTAATGTATTTTTTATTATGTATTCTGCTTAGATACATGGATAAAAATGTGTTATTCTATGACCCGAAGGATGTTACAATACTTCCTGAAAGTTTTGTTGAGCAAATTACAAGAGATTGTTTCTCCTGAGTGATTGCAATGACATAATACACGTTTATTCTCAGCAATAATGGACACTACTCTCTATTATTTTCTCAAAATAACATTTTTTAAATAAAATAGGAGTTATTAATTCCATTATTATCAGTAGTAAGAAAAAATGTATCTGAGAACTTTAGTTAATGAAATGTTTTCCTCAATGATTCACAGGAGTTTAAATACTGTTACATTTTCTTTGCACAGTACAGTAGCTACGATTTATTTCTATTTTGAGATTAGCTTAAATCGTCTGATTTAACATCCTCCTCCATACGAAGCTATAGAGCTGTAAGGTATGTAGTGAAAACACAAAACAAGTTATTTATACATATACAATAAGTTAATTATACTTTTTTTTTCCACCACAAATTTGCAGAAGTAAAAAAGTGTACACGCCCCAATGTATTGCGGATGAGAAATATTTGCATACTATTTACTTAATGGTGGAAAAATAAGATAAATTACATTTTAAAAGATGAAAAAGACAGAAAACAGCATAACGAAACAGATTTGAACGGGCACTTCCGTGTTTTCAAAGCAGAAGTTGTTTAGGCATGTGCGAGCAAGCACAGTGCGCTGCATAAAATTTTGATCCGTGTACCTGAAAATAACACTACACTGGTTGACAAAGACCCAATCTGCGCCAGTAGTTTGAAAAGCAGATATATCCTGTTTATTTTTCTGGAATATTACTTTTATAAATATAAAATAATACAGACTTGGGTAAAATGTCTCAGTTTCGCATTAGATGTCAAGGAGCAGAGTTGTATGGTTTTAAATGTAATGAATTGACACACAATTATGTAAATGCAGTTGTAGCATAGAACCTCGTTATACTGGTCCCAAAATGTCCCTGCTTTTGACAAATAAGATAGCTGTGTTGCTGTTTACAGTATTCATATTACCATGGCAACGGCTAACCTAGCAGATTACAAAATGATAAGATATCACCTTGTCTTTTAGTTATAATGGATGAAAGTATAGCAGAAAAATATATATTTTAGTATTTTAAGATTTTAAAAGATAGCTTAAAGACTATTTGTTACAATGCAGGAGTGCTTTGTGAAGAGGTATTTCTTTAAATTACTCCAAAAAAAGCAAACTGTAACCTCAGGCCTCAATGTTCAATTTGCATGATATGGAAATATAGTGGAAGATGGAAGACAAGATGAAAAGTGACAAAAAGAGTATGCACATATATTAGAAAGAGAAAGCACAGATGACTGAATGTTATTGTTTTAGAAGCAAACACAGTGATGTTCAAGATAGTTGTACTGCACGTGATTATTTATCATACTCAGTCACACAGTATTAAAAGAGTATATAACCTCAAATTACATCACCGTCTTATGTTCCCCTCCCTTTTTATGTTTGCATTCATTCTAAGGGTTCTTATTTTAATTAAACAAATATTGTGTTTATTTTTAACTTTTATCATATAGTATGAGCTATTGTGCTTTGGCCTGCTGCTTTTTGGTATAGTTGCCAATAATACATGTATTTACTGTACATAGACTAGAATCAGCCAGTCTTTATGGTAGAAAGAGCCAGCGTCTTCTATTGAACGCCTATTCTGTATTGCCAGCAATACAAAAGTAAACCCACGCTGTAGGTGTGGTGGTTGGTTTCTTAATAAAGAGATAAAGACTTTGACAATATATATTAAAAAAAAAAAAAACACTTTGAAAATGTAATTTGAAGCTACTCACTTTTTTAGATAGTGGCTGGCTAACTGGCTGTTGGTTGGCCATTTGGATTTTCAAATGGCCTTTAATAGCCAACTGCTAGCCATGGGGCCACAAAATTCAAACTCCAGTGAATTCTCTACCCATAACCAAATCAACTGAACATTTGCTGTAGTTTATAAAAAGCAGTAAAGTATCCATCTTCTGAACTTGTTATAAATAGTAAGGGAATGCATTACCTATTCAGTTAATGGGGGGGAGGGAGGGTATCTGTCTGTCAGGGAGTGTTCACTGGGTCTGTAGAGCAGGGGTGTCCAATCCTTGTCCTGGAGGGCTGGTGTCCCTCCTGGTTTTGGTTCCATCTGTACCCTAAATTAATTAATTAGACCAATTAAGCTTCCAATAAGCACTTAATTGATCAAATTAAGTAATTTAGGGCAGTGGTTCTCAAACTTTATGGGCCACGCCCCCCTTCCTCTTGTCTGTGATAGCTGACACATTATTTCTCTTGTCCAGCGCTTCTTTAATCTGTTGACAGAGGGTGGGATCACTATGAGTACTGTATGCAACCCTCTGATTAGTGGAAGCGTTATTGGCGATCAAATCAAAATAGCCAATAAAGCCCAAATAAAGTATCTGCCCGTTATACGGTATAGCCTTGGTTAAGATCTGCGCTGTAATTATTTATTTATTTATTTATTTATTTATTTATTAATTAATTCTAACGCCCCTCACCCAGGATACAGTCTGCGCCCCCCAGTTTGAGAACCGCTGATTTAGGGTATAGTTGGAACAAAAACCTGGAGGGACTCGTCCCTTCAAGACCAGGATTGAACACCCCTGGTTAGAGGGTTTGGTACGGTTCGGTACGTTTGGTGTGAAGTGTGAACAGCAAAGTCCGCTTGGGAAACGAACCGTACTGAGTCCACCTAGAGGTGGTCTCGGTCTGTTTGGCAAACGCACCGAGTCTGGTTCGCTTGCTAAACCTCAATGTGAACAACTGCTGGACTCGGTCCTTTTGCACATAGGAAACGAACTACACAAGGTAGCCTGACTCAGAAGTAAACAAACAATGTCTCGGGGAACTGCATTAGGATTACCAGACGTCCTGGGAAAATTGAGATTGTCATTGGTTTTCAACTTTCATTTTTTGTCCTGGTCGGAAACAGCAAAGTTAATCGTCCCAGTTTTGCTTGTAAATACAAAACTGTATCAGAGTGCTCAATAGCAGAGTAATGCAATAGGTTGTATGTTAGCGCCATTCAAAAATAAAATAAACAATCTTATGGATTATTTGTTTGATCATACTGATTATACGTATACCATATGTTTAAATGGTAAAAGCTGATCTATTTTTTTTTAATCTGGCTTTTTGTACATTTAACATGTTTTGACTAGATGACAATATAAAGAAAATAATTAGTTGTTATCATCTGCAATAAATTCACCTGATGTTTAATTTTTAAACTATTATTGTGTTATTTTATATACTGTTTGAGTTGCTACGGCGTCAGTAAATTAAAGAAAAAAAAACTCTGCGTTTTTCACTGTGGAAATCTGGTAATCCTAAACTACATGGACAGTGTGAGAAACTGAGGCTCTGGTAGAAAATTTGGTCTGACACCAAAATCTTGCCGAACAGGACAAAACTCACAAAAATAGTAAAATATATCCAGCCTTTTCTCAAATTACTTTATTTAATGCCGGCATTAGGAGAACCGTGCAGAATTGTGTAAACTGCCTTCTCCTACTGTAGGCATTCAAAAAATGTATTAATTAAATTAGCGAAGTGCTCCCCCAGTGCTTATGTAAGAATCTAAAACATGCTATATTAAAAACTGGAGCATTACATCAATAGCTGTCATCTTTCAACATGCCTTGCAGGATATTGTCTTTAAAGAGCAGATGTAATATACTTCACTTTGCACATAGAGACATACAGCTATTGTTATCTGTCTCTCTGTTTATTTTACCACATGTTTGAATATACATGGCAGTTCAGTTCAGTATTTTAGTGCTGAATCAAGGTAGCAAGTTACTTTTATTAATAGTCTATTTTTGTTTGTTTTAACCAATTCAAGATAAACATATTGTCCACAGTCTAACTTTCAGATGCTACTTTTAGCCTATTGTAGTGTACTATTTTGACCTTGCCATAAACTTCCATTGCCAAACTAGAGGACAAGACAAAAAAACAAACACAGAAATATACTTTTCTGACACAATGTATATACCTTTTTGTTTATTTAAATAGATAATAAACAAACATGTACATGCCATACATTTTATTTTAGAAATATATATTGCAACATAACACTGCAGATGCTTACAGCATTTCAAACAGTAAGTTTATGAGCAGTTTATTGATTCAGGTGAGGCTTGCACATGCAGGTTACAATATTTACTAAAGGTTTAAAAGATAATACAGCATTTACATAGCCAAATGCACACGATTGCATAGTGACTAGTAGCTTGCTTGCAGATGCTGGCAGAGGCCAATTAGAAGCTCAAACCCTAAAGAGTAGACTGGAGGGTACCCACTTACACCCCAGTGTTAAGATTATCATATCTGGACACACTTGTAATTCATTGCAATGCCATGGTACCATATCAGCATAAGTGTACTGTAGAAGGACCCCTGGTTCGTTTGAAAGCTGTTGTTTTGCCATTGATGTCAGTGCTATTGTCTGCTAATGATCCTGCTAGGGTTTATTCAGGATATTATTATAGACATTTTCCTGTAAGGGATTATGAAAGCCTATTTACTGAACCAATACAACTTTTCACTCTAAGTACACTGTAAAGTGTTTAATTTAGGTTTTCAAAAGCAATCAAGAGTGGCTGAGATAAAAATCTACTTGGGCCACCACCTGATACTCTGAGAAGTGCCTCTTGATTACAGAGTCAGAAACTGTTGGCTCCAATTCTGTAACAAGTCTTAATAAACAGCTGCAACATGCATAATAGTGAAGCTACATTGTTTCCAAATGGGATCAATGCTTACTGTATAGTAACAAGGCTTGAAATTAACTTTTCCTTTCACTAGCCATCAGGGCTAATTTCTAAGCACCCCCTCCCCCACACCCTTGACTATTAGGTCGGAATTTGCTATTCCTCACTTGAGACAGATAATCTTCTGAGATTATCTGTCTCTTCTTGTTCTTCTTGTTGAAAATGCCACACACTAAACCTGTAGAAGGTTCCATCCTAAAAAGTCTTTTTTTTTAAATACTAAATTGCAAATATAGTACTTTTATCCTTCTCCATTATTAAAAAGCAGATATTACTCTATCATGCTATCCAACACTTTTCATGAATAACTATAGTCACAAACTGAACAGTTGTATGAATTCCATTGCAGAATACTGTTGCAGTAATTATTCAAAAAAAGGAAGCATTAAACTATTTGCAACAACTATAATAAACAATAGAATTTTAAAAGCTTATTTTTTATTCAAATATACTTTTAAAAACAGTTGCGGAATGCTATAGGTTTTATAAATCAGACAATGTTGAGCACAAAAATCACAGTGAAACCAACTGTTACGAGACGATTGGAAAGTAAATGCTGTCTCGCAGGGCAATGCTTGGAGCTGATAGGCTGAAACAATAAACACCTGCCCTCGCATGGCAATGCATAGTGCTAATTGGTTGAAACATTAAATGCCAGCCACCATTATTGCAAATCTCATGCACATACATAAACTAAGGTTAACAAGAGAAAGGTTAGAGTGCGGTAGAGCTGCACTGCCACCTCACCCAGTTATAATAACAGATGCGCTACTGTTAGTATGTGAAATCTACCCGCCCCAGACCAAGTCAACACATGTCATTTGCAGGTGCTAATTTCTAACCCTGTTACAGTTCACTAAATCACTAAAATAGCAAGGACATACTGGCATGAAATTAAAAAAGGAACACCCATCACAGATTCTGGCTACTGGTAAACATGGGTCATTGGTTGGGTGGAGTACAATCTCTTTTTTGTCTATTGACTCCTTCAGGCAGACAGTACCCCATTATAGTGAGCAGTGTAATGTTCCAGATGGTTAACCTTTATACAGAAAATTCGGGGAGATTTATGTAGAGCTGACCCATTTCCCAAGTGTAATAGGACTACTACTGTGTGTTAGTAGTCATTATTAGTTAATTATACAAAGCATTGCAGTGTCACAGCTTATTACTCATCAATTATATGTAGATAATGAACTTTTTGTACTGCAGTCTTGATAATCGCAAGATTTAAATGAAGTGAATTGCAATTTTCTTATGGCCAATGATTTGGCCTGGTCTGTCCAAGCATGACGAAAACACAACTTTATTATTTTTTTAATGGCAAAATTAAAGCAGAAGATTATAATAACGATGACATTGCTCTTGGTACCATGTATAATTCATGAAAGAATATTTCTCCTTGATGTGCTTGGGGAAAAGGGATTTGATTATCAGAAAGGAAGGTAACCAAAACTTGCAGAGTAGGGACAATGGTAAGAGGAAAAAAGAACCTAGAACTCACAAGAGGCAGAACCTCAAGTGGGAGGTGAAGGGTGGATGTGATCGTCTACTGAAGTCCATTACAGACATTCATGATTATTTACTAATGTTTTATTTGTTGATATGGGGCATTGTTTTTCCTGCACCTGCCACAGAACCAAACAAAAGTGCTGGTAAACAAAGTGCATGCAATATATACAACACCAGCCCTGGAAGCAGTTCAGCTATGAAGGAAGAAACAGCAGGACTTGTGACCGTTGTGAAAGGTTAGAATTAGACATATGTTTTCTACATTTTTAAAGTGACCATTCAAAGTCCTAGGTCGAAGTAAAGATGCACAGCTTTTACTCTCCTTGTAATATGATTTTTATGTAAAACACAACAAGCTATGTTAATTGAAATTGACCTTTTGCAGTGAAATAAAAAAAAGTAAAAAATTAAAAATAAAGAGCCTTTTCCTGATACAGCTGCTGCTCTGACCTGTATTTTTCTTCAGCATTTTACCATTTGGTAAGGTTAAAGGTATCATTTGTGTTGGTCTCTGTAACAGGGATAGCTTAAGGGTGACGACAGAGCAGGAAATTCAGAGACACAGTACTGTGGATGAATGTGCTGGTGCAAAACACTGTCACAAAACAAACAAAACGTCACAGTGGCCAAAAGAAACAGACAAAACAGACACAGAACAAACAAGTAGCAATTGTTTTCTGTATTATTTTCTTTATCTCATGACTCATGTCTCTCGTTCCGCCTCTGAACACAGTAACCCTGAGTGAGAAAACCGTGACTCTTTAAATACAGCTGTGCTGGAACTCAATTGCTAATCATTCAGTCTGGCCCTGGCACAGTCTGCACGTGAAGTGATTGTGACTTGCCCGTGCCCACATACCAACATATATTTTAAATCACCCGTGCTACATAACCCACACTACAAAATAACCCAAAATACACCCAGGGGCAGAGGTTACCCCTATCATAGTCTCCAGTAGTGAACTTCCTGGGTGTGAAGCTTAAAAGAACATATACAGTTGTTAGGCTACTATATCCCTTGCATCGAACCAAATTCCGTAACTTATTGGAAAGATATTTTAACAGTAGGGCTGTGTTCGAAGGTTTGAAGGTTTGTTCCCTAGCCAAGAATTCTAAGGTAGTTTTAAACCTTTGAAGGTTTGTCAGCCAGCATTCACGCACTGTATGTTTTTTTTCTTTTTTTCAATGTTAACAGAAACCGTTTGACAATGTGTGAATACAATAAATCACACATTAAATGTCACTCACATGCAAAATTCGATTTTTTGATTTGTATAATGCATATTACTTAAACAAAAGCTGTTGTATTAAAATGCACTACCAAATCGTTATAATGTAAGCAACTCTATATGGCCGCTGCGTGTATTGGAGCAGGGTATATTATTTGTATTATTTGTTTATTTAGCAGACGCCTTTATCCAAGGTGACTTACAGAGACTAGGGTGTGTGAACTATGCATCAGCTGCAGAGTCACTTACAATTATGTCTCACCCGAAAGACGGAGCACAAGGAGGTTAAATGACTTGCTCAGGGTCACACAATGGGTATAGTATCCAAAGCACTGGGGGGGTACCTATAGCAGTTGTAGTGCTTCAGTAAAATATGTACTAAATACCTGGTGTATAAGACAGGAATAGGACTACTACTGTGTGTTAGTAGTCATTATTAGTTAATTATACAAAGCATTGCAGTGTCACAGCTTATTACTCATCAATTATATGTAGATAATGAAATTTTTGTACTGCAGTCTTGATAACCGCAAGATTTAAATGAAGTGAATTGCAATTTTCTTGTGGCCAATGATGTGGCCTGGTCTGTCCAAGCATGATGAAAACACAACTTTATTATTTTTTTAATGGTACAAGACAGTGTAACAGAAGTGCTACGGTAGAATATGTTTGAAACATACAAAATATACGCTAACACTAATAATTTTAGTGAGCAAAAACTGAGCATTGTCCACCCCTCCCCCTTACAACTTGTGTTATCCAGAGGCAAACCTTTAATTTCTTCATTCACCATCTCACCAGCAAAGTGTTGTATATCGTAAGCTGCATTGAAAGAAATGTCTCGAAACCCATCTGCTGTTTGGGATTTTTTTGTTAAATGCCCAGACGACCAAAAACAAAATTTGAATGCAAACTATGCAAGCAACTGTTGATGTATCCTGGAGGCACAACCAATCTCCGGGGTCACTTGACAAGCGTAAGTTCTTATTATTCTTTTTCTTAATATTTTTATTTTTAGTAGTAGTAAAATGTGACTGTGACTGATAACCTATTTGGAACAGTGACTGTTAAATAAGGCTTTGTTTTGCCTAAGTCAGCTACAGTTGGTGCTGATGCAATGCAAGCTTACTGTATACAGTATATCGCAAGCAGCATCAATTATGTGTACAAAAACAACGTGCATTTTTATTTTTGTTTAAATTATAAAAACATGATTACTGTTCTATATAACGTATTTTTAAAATACATGTGAATGTTTTATTTCATTTATATGGCTTACCTGTAAAATAATAGGATTTTCAATCAAATATAACTAGTAGCTATGGTGACGTCACCAGTAAATTATGCAAATTAGTACCACCGAAGTTCGAACCTTCCTTCGGTAATATGTTCCGAACCTTCGAAGGTTAAAATGTACCCTTTGTTGCAGCCCTATTTAACAGTAACACTTTTAATCAAATCCGAATGTATTTACAATTGGCACTGCAACATGAAGTACCATGCTTCTTCTGCTAAGTAAGAAAACACTTGTAAGCTGCAGCTATACTAGTTATGCAAAATATGGGTACATCTAACTATGTTTTAACCAAAATGAAACTGATATTACATTGAGCTGTTCTAGGAACATTTTAAAATATAGTATGAAGTGAGGTAAGATTTCTGCATTACATTACTTTCGATTCTGCTCTGGGGCCTCCACTTTCCAGGGGCGTGTGTGACTGAGGACTGATTGATGTTGGAGTTCAGGAAACTCAATAATATTGTATAGACAATAGCTAGAGTCTTCTGGAATGTGTTTAAACCTGTGTAGTGTACTGTATTGGAGTTTTAAATTCTTGTCATGAAATGGACTTGTACAGTAATTGTTACATCCACATTAAAATTCTCCCTCATGACCTCATTTCAAGTCTGACTCCTTTGACCTTCTTAAAGTAACATTTTAATTAAACCGATGACCCAGAATGACATTGTGCTTCTTTTGCTACACTTATAAACTTTACCCTGTTCATATTTCACATGCATTAAAAAGACAATACATGCATTTAGGTATCTAGAGTATTGACATGTCTAGTTCAAGCAGGTTTTATTTTCCCTGTGAATAAGTTATAATTATTCTAAGCATACAGGTACTTAAGCTTTGCTGTAAATTCATCTCTAACTACCTGCTAATAGAGATATGTTCCGCAATAAAATGTACTGTACATAATGACTAGGTAATTTTCATATACCGCTACCTACTAAAATTCTTTCCAACAACTTTAACCTTATCACGTGGAACTGCTTTGTTTTAGGATGAACTGCTCTGACCATTTTAAGCATTCTGGTGATGTTCATTTGTTTTCCAACACTGACTGTATAATTAATTGGTCACTCAAAAACCCATATGCCATTCAAATAATGCATTTACATAGCAATACAAAGTTAATTATTCGCCCACTTTACAATGGCTTAAATGGTTATCTATTGATTCACAGAGAAGGCAACTACATTTAAATTCAACAACAGAGTTTAAAAACTACAAATATATAAATGTCATACTTGTTTAGATGTTTTTTGGTAGTTTAAGGTTTCAATTCAAAGACAACCACCAAAACATTACGTATGGGGAAATGTATACCAGAGCCGCCGTGAGGAAGAAGAAACGGCAGCTTACGAGAATGTATGTGGAATGAATGTATGTATCTATAGAATGTATGTGGCGTAGCCCAGCTAGCTGCCGTACTGGACAGTGTACATTTTACAACATTGTTAATAACATATTGACATCACATTTAGGTACAGTATTATAATCATAAGACATAATATTAATTTCAAAACAGAATTGCTGCTTTCCCTGCTGGATGTTGAAATCACTACTTCTTTCAAAACAGTGTGGTGTTATTTTGAAATGTGTAAGTTCAAAACACACAAAAATAATCAGAGAAGTACATCACATGTTTCAGAATTTTTGCTCTTGGCAAAGAAAGTTTAATTAGTCAATTCTATGAACATTTTTTTTTACTCTGACCATTGCAATGTAAAAACATTGAATAGTGTTTTGGAGCCAGACATTGCAGCATTCAACATTTTTTTCTGGCTTTTTGCATGGAGTCCCGAAGGTGAATTGTAACCTTTGATCGGCTGCCACGATATTTTGTTGTAAATCAGTGGATACTGTTTGAAGATCTGGTAACTAAAGTAGTATATTTGAGTGGATACTGTTTGAAGATCTGGTAACTAAAGTAGTATATGTGAACAGACAGTATTAATAATAATTTTGATAGACCAGTGATATTATTTCTCAAAATAAAATGTATTATAGATCAGTATTTTCAAAGCTGGAAAAAAAATGTTGTTCATTTGTATAGTTCACACCATCAGGCTTTTTCACTTGTGGGCATCTTTCATGCCCTGTCGGTAGAACATATGTAAAGACTTAACAAGAGGCTTCCATAGATGTAAACTCTTTTGCAAACATTTCATGGTAAATATGAGTGCTGTAAAACATTTTTGTGATGCTTTTACCACTGTTAAACATATTCTGTTTTCTTTTTACACCAAATAGTTATTAGTACATTTTATTCCCAATGGAAAATCTGAAACAAACAGAATATGTTCCTGCAATTTCTTACAATAAGTAATGCACATTCATTAGAAATGTGCATATTCACATTTACAGGTTTGCATTGCAAATTTTTTTTTGTTTACACAATTAGTTGACTTGAACTAACTAAATGTCACACAATGTTAGCATGATGCACAAACTGTGTTGATTACTAAATAATGAGATTGGAAATTAACATATTAATGTATCATACTCGGGCCACCTTGCTCAACTTGTTGCACACTGCGGGGTTTATTCAACTGATCTAAACAATGATAGATCTAAATACCACAGATTGAAATAATTAAAATGTGGACCATTGCAATAGATTAGATTATTGAGCATACATAACCATGTAATTGCAAGACAATAACAATGTAACTATATATATATATATATATATATATATATATATATATATATATATAATATATATATATATATATATATAATTAGGGCTGTCATTTAAAATTTTGATTGGTTCATTTATGAGCATTGCTTGATTTATCCATGCACATTTTTAATAAAAAAATCAACACAATCTAAAAAAAAAAAAAAGAAGCCTGGTCATTTTAAAAGCATATTTATTATAGTAAATGTAACACATTTTCACAGAACAACCGTTCTTTCGGGCCACTGTCACATACCTGAAAACACAAGACAGCTGAGCTGCGTTTCCATCGTCGGTTGTTTAATGCTTCTGCTCACCCAGTTGAACATCAGTCCGGGTTTGTCCAAAAGTTTTGAGTGTTACAGTGGCTCACAAGTGACTTTGTGAGTGCTCATGTTTTTGTGTTGACTTCGATAAACATCCTAGATTGCTGTAGCCAGTGCTGTTCCAGGTTGCCTTTTCTGTACTGAACAAAATACAGTTCCAGCAATTTTTTTAATTGACAGCTACCGGTAAGCTACAGATACCTTTCATAATTTTAATGTTGGAAGTGGCGAGTATATCCCTTCCCTTCCTGTGTCAGTTTGGGTATTTGTGGTGTAAACCTCCCTTTTTTTAACTCTTCAATTTTTCTGAGAAAGATCTTCTTGAAAATGGATTTGTAACCAAATCGACATTGTTGTCTGATGACACATTATATATATATATATATATATATATATATATATATATATATATATATATGTAATACATTCTAAATATTATTTCGAAGTTCTCAATACAATTCTTAATAACGGTCTCTATAATATTAGCAATATTGTGCAAGATTCAACTATTCTTACACTGCTCACCTTAGCATATTTATTTCCCGCCACTACTAGCTAACAGCTGCAAAACCAGGGCAGTCCTTTGACTTTCCCACTGGTTAAACTCACAAGATGTTTAACTAAAACAGAGAATACCTTCAACGGTGTGTGTCCTGCCTCTGCTCACTCATGATTGGACACCTGCATAACAAGGTACAGATCTTTGACTCTCCCATTGGGTAAACCTACTCAAGACCTTCAACTGTTTATGTCCCGTCTCTGCTCACTAATGATTGGACTGCCGCGGAGAAAATACAGATCTTCTATTGGTTGATTTTATTTTATATAAAAAATTTAATTCTGCATGATTAAATTGTAAAAAAAAAATTATATTATATATATAGCAGGTATATATTATACCTGCTATCCTGACACACACTGTATATACTTTTATGCGAATAAATCCTGCTAAACTACATTTCTATTTTTTTTTCTTTTACTGTGATCCAATTTGGCGTTTTCTTTTCTGGTGACTTGCTTAAATTCCTGTTAAATAGAATTAGTCCATGTTTGCTCCTGTTTCAACTTAATGCAGTAGATGAAAGAAAATCAAATATATTTTCTCAAAAATCAAATATATTATTTATTTTGTATACAGCAAAAGTACTGTGGCTAAATGTTTTTATATTTCAGACAATTGGACTGAAGTGACTGACGTTTTATTGTGCTTTTGCTGAAATAAATCCAAGTCTGTTAAAATCCTAGAGCACTAACAGTTAATTCCATGGGAAAGGAATACATATGGGGTATAAAAACATAACCAACCCTCTGTTTATTTTAACCACTGTAGGTAAGACTGAAGAAGCTGCCCAAGGAGACTGTTGGTAAAAATGTTGTCTTTTTGCATATATTAGATTTGAAGTATCTACTTTTTAAACTACATTAACCCCTTCCATACCAAATATTTATCAGAACATGTGATATTAATATAAAAAAAAAATCTACATGGCAGGCTTTTTGTGTAAAAATGAATAGCTTAATATTAAAAATGATTGCCTTGTGTTCATGAATCCAGAGAATAAAAATCTAAATAAGCTACAGATGCAGTAGGCTACATTGCAAAAAACTTTTTCATATTGACATTTGATACTCAGCACCCTACTAAATGCATGTATTCTGTCTGATGGTCCCTCTGCAAGTCAGCTGCTGTTCCCTCATCAGTAGTAAAATGGAGTGCAGCAGTCACATTCTAAATAAAGGTCTACATAAAATGTCTTCATGTCTTTTCTTAACAGCTAAGCTCAAGCGTAATGAAATTTTGATGCAGATTTTTCTGATCGATTCTGCTAGAGCTGGTTGTTACCCTGATGGAACATATTTCTTATCTTGGTGTATTTATTTATAATTATTTATTTTTGTTATGCAAACATTACATATGTATAGAGGTTTGAAAGCATTTATTTTCATAAGTGACTAAACAGGGGACAGCAAATGCCTGTACTCAGGGAAAATAGTAATACAGTAATGTATGAATAAGCTATGTGAATATGTGAAGTAAGTACAGTATGAATGCTGGGTTTATAATATGAAAATGTTTCTTTGACATGGGGCTCTATTCTAATGAAATGAGTGCAATTGCAAACGCAGTGGTTAAAGTCAGGGAGTGGCTTCTCCAAAAGTGTGATTCTGATGAAATTAAAAACCCAGCGCAAGCGCGTTTAGTGGCTGAGTAGGTTGAGGAATCTGCTGTCCAATCAGGGTCACGCAACGATCCCTGAAACAGAATGCACTTGTGTCACCGCAAGGCTCCGATTTTGAATGTAGACGTGGCGATCATGTCGAGCGGCAGTAGCACAGAGCAAGAACAGCAAGTGGCAGAGAATACGTAAACCATGCTTCACGACACAGGGTATTGCTATACTAATAGAAGAGGTAGAGGCACGTAGGGCAGTAATTCATTATTTATAATACTTATTCAGGTACATTATTTAATCGCATTGGCATTACTACATGTAAAGTGTAAAATACTTACTACCCTCCCTGACCTGTCTACCAGTAGCAGTAACTGATATATTTTATAGCAGGACGTGACGTGCTGCATCACGTTCCCTCTGAGCTTGTAATTTACTAGAGTTTCAATATAACCAGTGCTTAAATTCTCATGGAATATTTCCCGGAGCCCAACCATTACGCATTTTCGGGCAACTGATTTGGAACAGTGATTAAACATAGTTTGAAAGATAACATTCGAGGTCAGAGATTTAATCCCTCGTATTGACCAATCATGTTAAAGGAAATCGCCAATCCATTTTCTAATTTGTTATAATGTTTCAAACTAATTAAGCTCATACATTATCAGGCAACCAAACCGATATCTTGTTTCAGGTCCGCCGATAGTAGTGACTTATTTCAATCACGGAAACAAAGCAAATACATTGTGCCAAGTTTACACAGCAGTTAACTTGTTTACAGTTGCACATGATACACGCACACACAACACTAGCAACCACCAGGGAAAGGAAGGATGGACATACACATGCAGAAGTGTTGCTCCTGTTATGCTGCTCTCCATATACTGTTTATGTATTTATTTTATTTAAAAACTAATTCACTCATCTCCATGCTTGATGTTTTCCTGAATTTATGTTTTGAAAAAAAATCAATGGATGTGAGCAAGAACATGGTAACTTACATACAAATAATAATAAAATAATAACGATATAAGCATCTTAAATTTGAATATTAAAAAAACAAAAATCAAATGTTCCTTTGTTCTCTGGAATATTGTTGTTACAATGTTCCTGTGATCAACCAGTGAAATACTACACTTATTATTTAGCCCCCAAAAAAAAAGAAGCTAAACACAGAAGATAATTCATCTCAACTGCAAGTGCCAGAAGCAAGTAATAAAAAGCAGAGTCCAATCTTAAGTAATTTATGTCTTTTATGGCTGGCATACCCTCGATTGAAATAGACTTTGGTATATTAACTGTTTCTTCCTTATGCTTTCTGCAACCTACCAGGCAAGAAAGCAAAACATTGTATTGTCCTTTAATTTGTAATCTTTTCTGTTTTGTAAGTTGGTCCTCTACATGCAGCATTATATCTACATCCATTCACTTTTCCAACAATATTCTGAATGTTTCACTCACAAGCTCCAGCATGCAGATTATTTGCCAGGAAGCAAGCAATGGATGTTGTTTATGGAGGAGGCATCCTGTCAACTTCCCTTTTTGCAACTTCTAGTTTACTGTAATTTGTGAGTCACACGTGAAAACCAAGGATTCAAGTACTTCTGCATTCTGATTACCAACTTATAAAGCATACAAATTATACATAACACAACATCAATTTGATCAGTGCACATTTGTAAATGTATTTAGTATTTATTTGTTACAATATTTTTTAATTATTTAAAAGATTCTGCTTTCCATTAGAGGGTTTTAATCGATTAATGATTAATTGATTAATCACACCTGTGGCTTTTTAAAAAAATGATTACAAGAGTGCGGTATCAAAAATCTTGAAAAATGGTGGGGTACACTTATTTGGCAAAAGGGCAAATGGAACATATAAACATTATTTCACATCTCAGAATGAAGAAAAAAAGACAGCTTGCAACATTTGCTCATCGGTGCTTTCCTTTCACAGCAGTACTACAAATTTATCATCTTAGTCACAAGTAAGATGATTTTTCTTTTTATTCAACGTATTTCTTTCAAACAGTACCAGAAAATGAATAGCTATATCATACTTTTTCTTCAGCTAACTAAAATAGCACTTAAGCTGAAAAAAGCTAAATACATTTCCAATGATCGACCCTTTTTTGTATTTATTATTTTTACTTTTAAACGTTACTTTATTATACTCAGTCAAAAAAACATAATTAATCAATCGTTAAAAACATGCACACAACAGTGAACCAAATAAACAAATACACCTTGACATTCCAAACAATCAGACATAAATGTTTTCCTCTTTTTGCTTTTAAAATTACTATACACCTTTTAACCCATCCTCAGCACCACTGATTAAAAAGAAAACCCTCCATTTTTAGTTATCCCTCCCTCCCCTGAAACTCTTCCTCTCCCTCCAAAGATTAAAAAGAGCCAGGTGTGAACCCTACCAACCCATAAAACATCACAAACAGAAAAGACTCACTTGGCCTAACTTCCAATTACATGTAAGCAGATATTTCCCAACTGTCAAATTACATACAGGTAAATATATGTATATTAAACATTAGCTGTCATTATTATTATTTATTTCTTAGCAGACGCCCTTATCCATTATGAAACATTAGCGTAAATAATATTATGTTTATACTTTGTAGTATTATTATTATTTATTTCTTAGCAGACACCCTTATCCAGGGCGACTTACAATTGTTACAAGATATCACATTATTTTTACATACAAGTACCCATTTATACAGCTGGGTTTTTACTGGAGCAATCTTGGTAAAGTACATTGCTCAAGAGTACAGCAGCAGTATCTCCCACCGGGGATTGAACCCACGACCCTCTGGTCAAGAGTCCAGAGCCCTAACCACTACTCCACACTGCTGACAGTACGTGTAACTGTCTTTCAATACAATTTCATATCACTACCAAACAAGGGATTAACAACAAACTAGATTTTCTTTTCTTACCAATTCAACACTTTGAGTTGTTTATACCACTTAAAACATTTCTTCCTAATTGATACATGTTCCATAACAAGATTAAATTGATTGGTAATTTGGTAATTGGATTTGGTTTTCACTCATTTGTTATGCTTAGTTCAAACAAATGTTTGTCTCTCACATTGCAAGAATGTTTTCATGAGTTCCTCTGAGTTTGAGTTTAAAATCCCACTTACTAATTCACACAGACAAAAGTGCCTGTTGTAGGTGAAGATAGTAGCAAGCACTATGTTTTAGATGTAGAACATGAAAGTGGCATTAGGAAAATAAAAATGGAAAAAACAAAGGAATGTGAATCGGGAACAGAGAGCAAAGTTATTGATCGTTTTGCCAAATCTAAAACAGTTGCAGACCTAATATCACCGCAAGCAACAAGTATGTAAGTGGGCTTTAAGCTTATTTGAACAATAATTAAAGCCAGGAAAGAAATGCAAAAGCTGAGTTTAAATCTAACGTCCGTGTAATTGATGGAGGTTTACAAAGTGATGATGAAATTGATTTTGTTTCTGAAAAAAAAAAGAAATGCAGTTTTTGTTGTTTAAAAAATTACATCCCAGAACACTGATCGACTGGCAATCAGTTAAACTAATACACCTGTATAGGTATAAAAGGACAGGTTTCAAAGACAATAGCTGTCTGTGGGAAGATAAGGAACTGTGTATAGACCTGAATGTGGTGTACGTTAAAACAAAGTATATTCAGTCTGTGATTTGTGTATATTTAAAGTCAATAAACCAGATTAGTATCTGACTAAAGTCAGGGAAACTATTACATTTAGTTAGCGCTCCAAAACATGAGCTACGATTTATTTTAGTTTTGTATTATTTGTGAAAAGAAGCCGTGTTCCCACTGGAAAAATCCATCCTTTGTTGTGGAGTGTGCTTTATCCATGAAAGACGTGTTTGGAATCTTTATTTATACTGTAAATAAAGAAGCTTTGTCACAATTTGTAATTATGAAAAAAATGACATGTTAATGTATAATTGTATTACTTTACTTTTAGCAAACACTATGAAAGGCTAAACTGAAATCACAAGCCCTTTTCTAAGTGTTACAGTACTCTAAAGTACAGGATTAAATGCAGTAAAATCGGGAACAGATAAGAGCAAGTAAAGCGCATTTAAGGAAGAGTGATTAAGTGTCCAGAGGGAAAAGAGTTCTACAGGTGCTGTCTGAACAGGTGAGTCTTGAGGAGGTGCCGGAAGGTGGTCAGGGCCTGGGCAGTCCTGACATCTGTAGGAAGGTCATTCCTCCACTGCGGGGCGCGGGTGGAGAATGGGCAGGCTCTTGAGGCAGGGGAGCGTAGAGGAGGTACAGCCAGTCTTCTAGTGCAGGAGGAGCGGAGAGGTCGAGTGGGGGTGTAGCTGGGTGCATCAGTAGTTCCCGCTTTTTCAATTCCTTGCATTGTGACCCTGAGAAAGTCATTCTTCTGTAAAGTATTGGGCCAAATAGCACTCAGAATCTCAAGCTGTTTGATCACAATACCACAATGCTAGGTAACTTTGGGTGTAAGTGTTATGCACCATAAAATACTGATTCTGACTGTAGGTTGTAAGCTATTCATCTGTAAGCTTCTGACTGATTACTCTTCCTAGTCCTGAAATAACAAATGCCAGTACTTGCTCTGCATGCCAAATGAACCTAGTTTTGCCTTAGTTACGTCATAAATTAACCTGGACAATTAAGTGTGCTCCACTGCTGTATTTTTCATGCTGCTGTACTGGTTCTGGTAGGAATTTCTTTATTACCGGTACTGGGATATGAACCAATAGCATGCTCTTCTATAATGTAGAGGTGAATATGTAAATATAAACTCATCTCTTTTGAGCTGATAATACTAAAAAGAAGGACATTTACAAACAACGGTTATACTGTCATTGATAGTAACATAATGACATGGTGTCTTTTAGCATCCCTTTGAGGGTAGCTTGTGTGAATTTGCAAATCCATCAGCACTAGCACGCCTATACTAATATCTCATAAACCATAAAACTTCATGTTTTCAGTGTAATGGAAACTCATCAGGCAAAATCCATTTTGCAAAGCTGTTGCCACCACAGAGCCAGTCAGAAACCATAGCAGGGTGGCGCATCCAGTAAAAGCACTTGCTAGAGTGCCGGATGCGCTCTATAGCCTGGACGTCGCCGGCTCAAGTCCAGGCTATTCCACAGCCGACCGTGGACGGGAGTTCCCAGGGGGCAGTGCTCAATTGGCCGAGTGTCGTCCGGGGGCAGGGAGGGTTAGGTCGGCCAGGGTGTCCTCGGCTCACCGCGCACCAGCGACCCCTGTAGTCTGGCCGGGCGCCTGTGGGCTTGCCTGTAAGCTGCCCAGAGCTGCGTTGTCCTCCGACGCTGTAGCTCTGAGACGGCTGCACGGTTAGTCTGCAGAGTGTAAAGAAGCGGGCGGCTGACGGCACACGCTTCCGAGAACAGCGTGTGTTCATCTTCACCCCTCCCGAGTCAGCGCAGGGGTGGTAGTGGTGAGCTGAGCCTAAAAATAATTGGGCATTTCAAATTGGGGAGAAAATAATAAATAAAAAAAAACTAACTGGCAACGACTAAAATTTAAAAAAAAAAAAAAAAAAAAAAGAAACCATAGCAGGGTTAATGCTAAATGCGTTGCTGACTATGACATTTACCTCTGACCTAATATGGCTGCCATATTGAGGTCATGTGACTGTAAACAGACAGTACCCTTTAAATTACAGTATTGTTTTAATGTTATGTACAGCTGTATTCTTTGATTTTCTCACTTAGATTATATGGCAGGGCTGAGGCCCTGCACATGTAAATAATTTCGTTTTGTTGAGTTTGTAAATAACATTTGTTTAATTTTACAAATAAACTGTGTCAGATATGGCAGGGCTGGGAGTTTAGAATTCACTATATGCTCTATTGAACTTCATGTGCAGCATGTGGCCAGATGCTGATTGACTAATTGATGATCAATTAACCCTGGCCACATGCCTTTAAAAGGGTCTGGAAAGCCAGTTTCTTTGTGGGAAGGAGAGTTTGGCTGTAGGATCCTCACAACTGTGTGTGTGCGTGCGTGCGTGCGTGCGTGCGTGCGGCGTGAACCAGGGTGAGAAAAACACAAAAGGATCAACTGTGTGAATACTGGGATTCCAGTGTTTTACGTAGGGAATCATTTAGGGGAATTTTAATCCCACCCTACTATTAGATTTGTGTTAGGGAGAAGGTTCCTGGAGTGGGACCTCCCTTTAGTGGCAGTAGCGCTGAGCCACTTGAGTTGATTGTATTACCTGTCAAATTCCACCGATAATACAGGTGGATCAAAGAGACGTTTCCGGGTGGTGAAAGTGGACAAACATGGCTCATGTAATGCATGCGGTTTATTTAAGACATCGGCAGAGACAACTGCAGCGACAGAGAGCTTCCGCTAATATAAACTTCAACAGAAGATGCGTGCGCATCATATTTGATGAGGTTTCGGATCAAGACATTATAGCGAGGTACCACTTGAAAAGAGAAGATATTCAACAGCTTTTGACATTTCTCGACCCGTTTGTTGACAGGCAAACAAAAAGACACCACGCCCTGTCAACAGAAGTGCAGGTTACGATAGTCACATTACGATTCCTTGCCAGTGGTTCATTTCAGAAAGTACTGGGAGACAGGCATAAGTGTGCCACTGTATTGAAAATGTCACCACCTCCCTTAAAGAGCACATTAAGTGGCCAGCTATCCCAGAGCTACAATGACATTGGAAAGGAAGGTGGTTTCCAAGGTGGCTGGCTATTAGGAGACAGTGGATATCCCCTCTTCCATCCCTTTTAACAGGTGCATAGGAGCCCTAAAAATGTGCTTTAGAGCTCTACACACATCTGGCGGTGCTCTACAATATTCAGCTGAAAATTGTGTGAAGATAATTATAGCAGCATGTGTACTTCATAACATATCCCAGCAGAGCAATATGGCACAAGAAGATATCGAAGATGAGCAGCTTGAACAACATGACCAGCCTGAACATGTGCCTGAAAGTTCTCAAGGGTGCCAAGTTCGTCATACATTAATTCAGGAAAGATATGCTTAAACTTAATGAGTCGTCAGACACATATTATCATTGTGTTAAAGTAAAAGTGGAGAAAGTATGCAGTTCCCTTACAAAAAAGTAGTATACTTAATTTATTTTTATTTTTATTTTGAATTGCTGCAATACAAAGAAAACAATCCCTTAGGATTGTTATGGCTGTATATAATGTTTTTGCAACTATATGTTTAAATATAAATAAGCACTTTTGTTGCTAAATAAACATAACATAACACCACAGACTGAGGACGTTATTTGTTTTGCATAATACAAATAATAAAGGGGGGAAGTAACATGTGGTCTGCAGTTAACTGGAACTTGGTGAGTCCTGAGGGAATGCATCTGCAAAACAAACAAAAAAAAAACATGCATTGAAATAGTAAGTTCTAAATTTTATACAAGTAGAATACAGAAAGTGATACCGTTTTGTTTATGTTAAACTGAGAACTCTCACCAGACATTTCGGGAGGCATCGGTGGAACGTCCATAGATGCAAGGAGAAAAGGATTGGAGTGCATTAGCATCCACATTAGCAACCTCTTCTTGTTTCAATGCCAACATTTCTTCTTTTATTTGTAATTTTCTCTTTTCTATTTGAAGCTGCACTTTCTCTGTTTCCACTATGTCGGCACTGTAGCGACACACGATAAGTCTCAATGGACGTATTGGTGCTGCTGCAGATTGAAGTAATCCGGAGGTACTGGGTTCTTCGACATCCTGCTTCCCCTCCTCTGAAATATAGATAATGCATTATTTTCCATTGACCTATGAAACCCTATTAAGCCCTCTCATGTAATAGACAACACTATAGTCCTTAAATACTTAAATGAAAATAAATACCTCTGGGATCAACTGCCTCTTCCGTTCGTTCGTCTGCTATCAGTTGGGACGTGAGATGGCAAAGTGTCACATCCACCTGGAACACCATCAGTGGTAGACATCCCCACAATTTGAATTCCTCTCTCATCTTCTGCAGATAGACTGTAGCAGGGTGGGGATCTTCTGCCTGTTTTCTCACTCTCACGTCTCCACTGCTGATGTTTTTTGTGGGTCACGCTACTATAACCTGTCCGTTTCTTTTTTGCTTGCATCCACGTTATAGTTCTTCCAGTACTGACAGTACTCATTTTATTTGATATCTCATCTTTTTTGCTGAAAAAGTTATTTTGTTGTTCAGTTTTGAAAATAACAATTCCTTATTAATCTCAACTTTATCTAACAGCACTTGTAAGCTGGGTCTGCTAGAGATGGTTACTTTTTCGGCCACTTTTTTCAGATTCCATCATCCCTCGTCTCCAAACCTGAGCATGTGAGTGGAGCAGGACCATTTTGCTAGGAGTGTGGAGTGGAGTGGGTACAGTGCTTGAGCTTGAGTGCGAAAAATATTTGACACTGTACATATAAGATATGATCCATAAATGATGCAGCTTTTGCGATGCTTGACAATATTGTACAATCTATGAAATCGCCTTGTATAATTAAAGTTAACAAAATTATAAATCATATCCAATACGCACAGTAAGAGTTTTATTACAACAGCAAAAGCCATTGTGTGCTTGAATATGAACCATATTATTTGCAAATTTCACAAAACTTATACAATTAAAAAAATCTATAATCACATGGTACGTGCAAAAAGGTTGGTGTATGTTAGGATCCCAAGCTGAAATACAACCCCATCAGCTTGGGGTTAAATTACTTTTTTAGATAGCTGAAATCGTGTACTTTTTGGCTCACGGTTGTCTTGTGAATGATCCCATCCCATCGCGGTGCAGAAGATTCACTTTACCCAAAGCGTTTCCATAACTTCATGTAAAAGTGAGATTGAATTATTCTGCAGGGAAATAAACATAATTAAAAAAAAAGAAAAAAAGCTTTAAAAACCCTGTTATTGCGGTAATAAATATTTTGCAGACCTTTTTTTTATTTTTTTTCTCAGTGTGAACGTGTCAATTATAGTTATCAAATATATTTTTTGACAGAAATTAATGTTTTAGTAATCAGTTTTACTAAAAGCATAATAGTACTCACTGGAACTGGATCCCTGATATTTGTATCTGGTTCGTCGGTACCAAAGCAGGAACCGGGTACCCGATTTCAAAGGAACCGCACATCTCTACATTTCTACATTTTGGAACCAATTTACACTAGCAGTGGAGCGGAGTGTGAGTGGAGCTGGCTGCAGAATTAGAAGCACTGGAGCTGAGCGGACTAGGGAAATAAAAGCCTTGGAGCGAGCGTTTTCAAAGAGGAAGAGAGCGAGGAGCAGTGTTTATGAACACTTCACTCCGCTCACATGCTCTGCTCCAAACACGTACCACTAATTCCTTTAGGAATGAATATCCTTTTATTTAAATGTTTTAATGTGTCACATGTGTTCTGACAGGTGTAATTACTATGTGGTAATATATACCAATTGAACTATAACGCTATGTAATAGGTAGAATTCTGTGTGAATGGTGCACTTCCAAACGACTGCATTACTAGGGTATATATATATATATATATATATATATATATATATATATATATATATATATATATATATAATGATATAAAGGGTAGTTGAAAATGTGGTTTAGGACATTTAATACAGTAGTATATGTCTCCTTCATCAATAGTTGTGCACGTGAATGCAATTTTCCAGACCATTAAAAAATTGTGGTGTGTAATTCGGCGCCCTAGCCTGCCTGTCGTATTCAAACGCGACAGCAATTAAGATCCGACAGGTATATAGAAACACGCGAGAACCCATAGTGGTCGGAGGTGAGAAGTGATCGAAAGACTTGTCGTGTTTACACATACGACCTTATGATATAGAAACGAGCCCCTGGACGCCTGAGCGGTGTTTCAGCGTGAACCTCTGTGTCTCTCTCGTTCAGCAGATACCCACACTAGTAACAGAACACCCCATGTTGTCCTTAAAAAAAAAAGAAGACTGCCGCATTATTTTAAGCTCTGGCCATTCAGTATCAATGGCTCAGACGACACACTTGGACACTGTGTTTTAATAGGTCGTACACTGCTGTATTCTTTGTGTCTTTGATCTTTGTCATAAAGCTCTGGGTATTTTTCAACGGCAAGTATTATTCTTTCCTCTGTCATTTTGGATATTGCTTCTTCCTGGTGGAGACCATGCATGGAACCTGTTCTGTAATTGCTCAATTCCCTAGTTGTCGCACGAAGAAATCATAAAAAAAGGATTCAATCCTATTTATTTTGCGTCACTCCAGTGTCGCCCTGGTGTCGTCCGCACATCACCTGTCATGTCACCTGTGTTGTGAAAGGTACTTATGAAAAGTATAGGTTTTATTGAATTTGTTGCATCGCTGCACATTTCCACTTGTCGCATCGCTTCTGGTGTGTAGTGGCCTTAATGGTATGCAGAAAACAGACAGTAGTGTTTTGACAGCCTAGACATATTTCAGCTAAAAAATTCTGATGTACTTACAAACACTTGGATATTGTTTTCAGACATTACTATATTAAATAAGAATATTTATTTAAGAGCATTAATTATTATTATTATTTTTTTGTGACAGTATTGGTAAATGCTAATATTTTGATCCAGTGGTGAGTTTTACCAGGGCCCCTTATTTGGCTGGGGGTTATGTTATTGATTAGAACACATATTTATAAATTAGACTTTATTTGAAGCAAGACCTGAGTCTGTAGCTGTAAAGAATATTTGAAAAAACTTTCAACCCAATTTCAATTTCAAGAGGCAGGAGCCAGGCCTGCGTAAAGGGACTACTAGAATAAAGATTGCTTGTGACTTTAGCAACAGAATAGGGGTTTCCCCTTGACTACTTGGAGAACCGCCCTCGCTGTGGTGAGGCCGAACTGATCGACTTCCAAGGCCGGGAGGCGAGGAACTTCCCCCATGGGGAAATTAAGGAATGATAGAGGATGAACTACGGTCTCCCTGGCTTACTGAGACATCTAATTGAAAGAGGTCAGACTTGGCTGATGCTCTGAGGCCACATGGAGAGCCTTGCGATCTATGCAGGGAGAACAAACGTGCTGGAAAAGAGAATAAAGAAATAAACACATTAAGAGGGACAGGGTCTCTCCCACCCCACCAGCTGTAAGAGCCACGTTGATAAGTTGAGTCAATGAGTAGCTTGAAAGTTGGGAACAAGCTTTGCTCTCTGAATGGAGAAACTGGCACAGGTGCAAATGAATAGATTTAAGTAGGAGAATAGAAAATGAAATGTAGTTAGAAAGATTTTGACCGGGTCCCCCAGAGGGAACCTTCCTCTCGGTGGGCGAGATGATGTTGTCGGCCTCTAAGGTTGGGAAATGAGCTTCACTTGCCCCCAAAGAGGACCTCCGGCTCCCCGCAACTGCACCATCAATGCAAAGAAGAGAGAAAGTTGTTAGTTAGAAATGTTAGTTGGTGATTAATTACAATTTTTTTTTTTTTAAAAGTAAGATTCCAAAACCAACACCCGTTTTTTTTTAAATTAAGGACTGGTTGATTTTAACTTTGGCTGCTGATGTTGCTGCGCCTATACAAAATGAGGAGAATACAACTGGGGAGGAAGACCAGCTTTAGAAATGAGTGAGTAAAGATGAGTAGAAGAAGGAACTGGAAATGCACAATAGGTGATAATGATATTGAATTCCAGCTAGATAAGATTCGATAGTTCCCAGGGAGAGATGCAGTTTGTCTTTTGCATGAACGAGAAAAGAAATCCTGGTTGAAGGAGAAGGGGAGATGTGATGTTGCATGCAGAAGGTTGTGCAAGTTGATCAGCCGTTTGCATAGAAGGAGCGGATAGAAGGAGCGAGGGCATTGCCATATAATCGAGCTGAAGACAGAAGATTGCAAATGTATGAATTTAGTTGAAAACCAGTTCGCTTAATGGAGGAATGGGTAGAGGGAAAGGTTGAACTGAGGGAGCCAGCTGTCTGAATTGAGCAATGTGTAAATGAGAAAGAACATCAGCAGTAATTAATAGTGATACCTGGAAGGTGTTGGGCTTTCAAAATAAACTAAAGAGAGTGAACTGAACCGATGGTTTTCTCTTCTGTGAGGGGGACACCAACTGCTGAGAAGAGAGACCTGAGCTGAGTGCTTCCGCTGGAGGGTCTGATGAAGGAGAAAGTTATCCAATAAGTGCAGCAGAAAGAGGATGCGATTAATATTGAGTATTATCCAGCAGAGGGCTTCGGAGAGGGAATAAAACATCTTAGGGCTGCTGCGACATCCAAAAGTTAGTTTAGTGGCGAAGTAAAATTGCCCCTTCCAACAGATTCCAAAAAGATGACGGAGAGTATAGGCATGACTTTGAAGACATTGGAAATGTCTGCTTTAGCTAACCAGGAACCCCGTCCAGATATTTTGATGAAATGGATAGCATCAGTTATGGTGATGTAATGAAGAGAAAACTGATCCGAGGGAATGAGAGAATTAATGCTGCTGATAGAAGAGCCGCGAGGGGCAGAGATGTCAACGATGAGGCGCTTCTTGCCTGACATTTTCTTTTCCAATAGGATTGATACGGAATTTAGGGAAGGGAGGGGCTGAAAACTCTCTATGAATCCCTTTGAGATCTCGGAATTGATGAGAGAGTCAACGATTTCTGGAGGTTTTTACAAACGATAGAGGAAAAAGGGATAGATTTTAAACCAGTGGAAAAACCATTAGTAAGGTCACAAATTAGATAATAAATGAGAGAAATGAGAAACTGCACATATGTAAAAAAAATGGCATCTTTTGGAAATGCAGAATGAGGAATTGAAATTATTACACAGCTGTCTGCCACTGGAATATTTGATGGGTTTTCTATGAGAATCTTTGCTTGTTGAAAAAGCAGATGGGGCTGAAGAATGAATAGGAGAAACTGCAGAGAGAGAGCAGGGGAAGAATAATTTGAGGCTTAAGAGGAGGCTGCTTTTGGACACAGAGAGGTCGAAGCATTACCACAGAGACCACTGAAGAATCTATTAAAGAGATCAGGATCGGGTTGTGACCAGTCAATCAGTGTTTTGTCCAATGCTAACCGAGAAGCTGCTTTGGCTGAAAAAGCTTTATTTATTTATTTTTTTAATTTTTAAATTTAGAGTGACCAATTTATTTATTTATTTGGTCCAAGTGGTCTTTTCCAAGACAACTGTCAACAATAATTATTTTCAAAACCAACCTAAGCATTAGGTCAATATTGTTCCAAGCCTTTGATTGAATTTGCACAGAGAATGAATTAGCCTGTCACCAATACAGCATTACTGTATTTGGTATCAGGTTCTATTGTGCAGACGGGAAGGAGAATATCATACATTCCCAGTGTGCAAACCCCAGTCTTTGTAAAAAAAAGTGGCTTGCTTTCACAAGTACACCATTCTAGTCTAGTGAAGAGGGAAAGTCAGGTAAAAGTAAATCTTATTCTCACCTGATGAAACATATTGTGTCTTTTTAACCTGCTGTTCTCTATTCCTATCATCTTTCAAGATCCAGCATGGTAGTTTAACCATTTTATGGAGACCTGCCTCCTGCTGGATTACATGAGAGAATCCTTCATGTGTTTTTGATTCAGATCCCAGAAATAAACTTCTAGCCATCAGTGTGACTTGTTTTAAAAGTCTGCAGGAATCAACATTGACCTGCTCACCACAACAGAAGTAAGCTGTCATTCAAATACTGCCACCTATTTTTTGTAAACTTTTTTCTGAAATGTCTAGTAATGATGAAAGTTCTTTGAATCATGTTTGTTATAAACTTTTGCAAATTATTTATTAAGAGATGTGTTTTCAAGATCTGTGGCGCTGACCACAGTCAAGAACAAAAGGATAAATCTAGGCAACATAAAAAATAATGTCTAGCCTACATTTTATAATGTTGTAGCCCTAATGAATAATAACAATTCATAATTATACATTAACATTACTGCAACCTGAAAAATGAATGAATGAATATATAGCCTATACATAATGCTGGAATGACAGTTTGGAATGACCAGGCTTTTGGTTAGGTAGAGCAAACTAGATGATAACTGAACACTGGTTCTGGGCTGAAATCACAACCAAAGTAACTAAACAAAGTTTTAATGACACTGCTGCAAATGATGGCAGGCAGACGGTATCTTAGCAACTGGAGTAGCTATTGTTTGTAAAATACAGCTCCGGGAACTCTTGTGTGAGAATAATTGGTGCATAAACTGACTTTTATCAAGGTGCACCTGCTACTACCTGCCTGGAAAGAATGAAGATGCTAATTTCAGGACTGCAGCCAAACATTTAAACATACCAGCAAGATAAATCACAGTTGCCTATTCATAAAGCTGAAAAAGTTCTGAAAGTTATTTCAAGTGATCCGGGAAGATACCTGTAAGAAAGCAGTACAGCAAGGTCCAATACATCTTACAGGTATTTTTATAACTCATATATTATTATTTTTTTATTATTTGTTTATTTAGCAGACACCTTTATCCAAGGCGACTTACAGAGACTAGGGTGTGTGAACTATGCATCAGCTGCAGAGTCACTTACAACTACGTCTCACCCGAAAGATGGAGCACAAGGAGGTTAAGTGACTTGCTCAGGGTCACACAGTGAGTCAGTGGCTGAGGTGGGATTTGAACCGGGGACTTCTTGGTTACAAGGCCCTTTTCTTTAACCACTGGGCCACACAGCCTCCTTAGATGCGACCTTATAAACATGCAATGGATAAGGTGATACAGTTTGTCAAATGTAAACTAGTTAAATTAATTTAATTAAATATATTTGGCAGTTCAGAAAGTAAAACATTTTGTGGAACTGTACACTCTAATTGCAGCCTACTGTGGGAAGCTCACATAATCCCCTCACCTTCTCATGTTTATGATTTCCAAATGCAGTGCTTTGGTTTGCATGTAAACTGATATCCAAGTAATTCAATAAACAAATGTGGTCTGTAATGACATGCAGGTGGACTTTTTGCTTTACCATGTTGCCAGTGTGTGGTCCCAGTTTCATTTATATCAGACACGGCAGCAGAGGCAATGAAATCTAATTTTTCAGATGATATTCTTCTGCGTGAAGAACATTTTTTTTTTTAGATTTTAGTCGTTGCCAATTGTTTTTTATTATTTTTTCTCCCAATTTGGAATGGCCAATTATTTTTAGGCTCAGCTCATCGCTACCACCCCTGCACTGACTCGGGAGGGCGAAGACAAACACATGCTGTCCTCTGAAGCGTGTGCCGTTAGCCGACCGCTTTTTTTCACATTGCGGACTCACCATGCAGCCACAGCGTCGGAGGACAACGCAGCTCTCGGGCAGCTTACAGACAAGCCCGCAGGCGCCTGGCCAGACTACAAGGGTCGCTGGTGCGTGGTGAGCCGAGGACACCCTGGCCGACCTAAACCCTCCCTCCCCTGGGCGACGCTCGGCCAATTGTGCGCCGCCCCCTAGGAGCTCCCATCCACGGTCGGCTGTGGAATAGCCTGGACTTGAACCAGCAACGTCCAGGCTATAGACCGCATCCTGCACTCCTCATGTACATTTGGAGCCAGCCCAGTGATAACTAACATGTGTCATTTTGTTCATGTGAATGTTCTGCAGAGCTCAACAAAAACAGCATCAGTTTTTGGAGATGTGTTTTTTGGCTCAATGAAAAGCACATTTTTTAAAATACACTTAACTTTAATATTGTATTAAACAGTCAACACTATTTTTCAAAAACTATTTAAATATGGTTATATTTTCTGAGGGTTGTATTTACAGCGAAGTTTTGTACATCATCCAAACAAATATGTCAAAGTAGGTCTAAGGTTACAAATTGAACTACTGAATTCTGGAAATAGTGAAATAAATCAATTATTAAATTCATCCCATTTCATCCCAATTATTTATTGGTAGAATAAGTTTGTGTACAGTAATGTCTTTTAAATTTGTGATGACTATTTCCCTTAGCTTCCAAGAATAATGCATAGCACAGCAACCAGGTATATTGCAACAAGTTCAAAATACATTTGAAGCACTCTTACTATGTGCTGTAGAACAGGGGTTCCCAAACATGACATTCTATGTATTTTTTTTCTATTAATAGTGAAAAGCAGGCGGCAGCTAAAACTGTAGAAAAATAAGGGAGTATTGACAGATCAGAGCTAACATATTGCCTACCTGTAGGTGGGATGTAAAGCAAGAGGTCTGACAATAGGGCAGTGTAACAGTCATGTGATCGCTCTGCTGGCAGATATAAACACTGTGTTCAGTACCGTAAAACTTCAATTAAACGCCTCCGGCATTTATTTACAATATTTGCCAGCGGACCTGGTGCATATTGTAGACCGGCGTTTATATTACACTAGCTTCACATCATTCATGCAGCCATCGAGAAGCCGTTAACACACAATCTTGTAGCAACATCGTAATTCATTTTAAACATTATTATTATTTATTTCTTAGCCGACACCCTTATCCAGGGCGACTTACAATTGTTACAAGATATCACATTATTTTTACATACAATTACCCATTTATACAGTTGGGCTTTTACTGGAGCAGTCTAGGTAAAGTACCTTGTTCAAGGGTACAACAGCAGTGTCCCCCACCTGGGATTGAACCCACACGACCCTCCGGTCAAGAGTCCAGAGCCCGTACCACTACTCCACTCTGCTGCAATTATATTAAAAGGTTGTGTGTCAGTGGGAACTAAGTAACAATTTTGTTTTATAACAAAATTACATTGTATTGTACACCCTCTAGTATAAAGCAAAAGTATTATTACTGTCTTTTTATATTAACAAGGCTACGGTATGCAAAACGTTGGAAAATGAGCAAGCAGAAGTAAGAATTTGTATTTAAAAACGGAATTAGATCTACCATTGTTTATAATAATAATAATAATAATAATAATAATAATAATAATACAAACTTCTAAAATGTTTTTAACAATGAACAATAAAAGCAATAAGTATCATTATCAAAAATAGTTTATTGTTTAATCTCAAACTTATACATTGTTAATACAACAAAACATGTTAAAATACAGTAATACACCAAGAGCTTTGTATCTGGCCTACTTTCAGAACGCTTAAAATTATCAGGACTTTCAATAATGTAATAACTGCTTTGTTTTGTAATGTATGGTCTACCTTAAGTTACGTTTCTGTTATTGTTGTTTATTAATTCTGAGAGTCACTTTCGTCACCGTCAGTTATTAGCAGTTCATTTCGCTCAAGCTCCTCATCTTCCTCGGCTTCAATGGCAATGACAGAGACCCGCCGTTTAACAGAGACCCGGCATTTATTTACAATATTTGCCAGCAGACCCGGCGCGTATTGGAGACCAGCGATTATTTGAGACCCGACAATTATTTGAAGTTTTGTAGTATTTTATAAAATTACAATATGTCGAATCTGCTACCAAAGAATATACCGCTATTTTATTAATTACTGGCTCGTTCACAGTGGTCTTAAAATAACGCTAGAATATGTTTTGTTGGAAAATAATAATAATAAAAAACATTTTTTGACATTCAAATTTCGCTGCAGATTTATAGTGTTCTTTTGGTTAACTGCGCTCTGTTTTTTATTTTTTTTTTGGGGGGGGGGATGTTGCAAGCCAACTGAATGTAATTCAGTATGTATTTGGTTGCACAGAGTAGAGGCAAAAAAGTAACTTCTGTAAGGCTTTTGTTTCCCTCTTTCCCTTTTTGTTTCCCGCATTTGTCTTTTTTGTGCATGACAGTTCAGCGTGAGATGTAACGGTTACGTTTTAGTTACACAGTGTTAAGAAATTAGGATTGAAGTTATGTTTTTGAGCACATTGTACTGGTTTTACTCAGTGATTCCTGTTCAGGTATTTATGAATGTGAATAATACAAGACATGCACTCCTCTCTTGTTTGATGACCAAGAAAACTGCATTTCTAAAATTGTCAATTATACAAAAGGTGCCTAATTTAAAGGTTTGATAAAAAAAAAGTCTGTTTAGTTTTTGCAATTTATTTTATTTACTAAAATTAAAGTGTTTCAATTTTTTTTTTTTCACTCAGTGCATAGTCAATATTTATTCGAATGAATAAAGAACCGTTTAGATTAGGTTTATTTATAATGTTACAGGTTTAAACATATAAAATGTTTTTTTTTTTTAATTTGACATTTTCCCAAGGAGTGCTAATAGTGGGCCGCAGTGCCTAATGCAGCTGAACAGGTGGGCCTCGGGTAAAAGTTTGGAAACCCCTGCTGTAGAACACCTGGTGGAAATTTTCACAGCAATAAACTACTCCTTTATCTGCAAATTCCTAGTTTTACAACACTGTTTTGTGAGTGCTTCCTAATGCCCACTGAACATTTTGGTCCTAGAGCATGTAATGTTCTGCACACAACAGCCATTCTCTTATTGTACAAAACAGATGCTGAGGAGCTACATTGACTTACCAATAACAATCACTTCTTAAATGTCACTGTGCTCTTTGTTTATTCTGCTCTAAAGATTACACAGATAACTGACTTTATGCAAACATTAACTTAAGTTGGCTATTTATACAGAGCAGTGGTTAGTGGTGACAGTTTAGCTTTTGCTTACATGCAAAGTACACAAGCTAAAGTTGCTAAAAAGTCTTTTGTTTGTCAAGAAAACAAGGATATGCGGGTCACAGTTACAGTGTGTGGCCACTGAGGCACAGTTTCTGTAGGAAATAATTGCATTTCCTTCTGTGAAACTAATAGGGCCTGGCAGGAAGGTAATTTGGCCTTGTAAATTGTTCTGTTAATGTACTGAAGATGCCAGCAGGCCTGCCATCTGCCAGATTCATACACAATCCAGTTGGGTTATGGTGGCACTGTAAATTTATACTGTAAGTGGTAAAAAATAGTTGCACTAATGTGGGATTGGCTAGTCATATTACTAAACTTACTTTGTTTCTGATTATAGGCAGGTTGTGGGAACTGACAGTAAGTTTTTTCATTCAAATGAAAAACAACTGGTACAATCATGTTAATTGTTATTAACATGTCAAATGCATTGGATTATTCACGCAAAGCATGTTGATAAATAAAAAGCCAATGTACTATTTAAAAAATATATGTTACCAATTTACTTATTTAATTAGAACACGTTTTCTAAATTAGCTTACTTTAGTTGATGGTACTGACATCAGCATTAACATGTACTTGCCTCCCGACAACAGAGCTTCCTCTTCAGTTTAATGGCAAGTTGTTCGTGTTTGAACCTTTTGGTTTGTGGTTCATGTCCCACGCTTGCCTTTCAATGGGCTGATATGCCAATTCATTACTCTATAATCCAGCCTTCTACGATGAATATAATAATGTGGTTATTCAAATTAATGTTACGCAGTTACAGTATGCATTAACTTTTAAAATGTTTTTTTTTTTTTTCTTGCTGATTCTTATGAGTACAAGTTAGTTTTAGACAAATATGTTCACTGTACCTTTTGAAATTATGTTGGTGAAAGGTATTTACTGAAGTGTGCTATTTTTCAGTGAAAATGCAATTACCCAAGCAGGGACCCACTAGAATGTGAATTATATTAGCTTTTTTTACTATTTGTACACATCAGTTAAGGTACACTGGTCGTGGGACATTGTTGTTGTGGGAGGGTGGTTGGAAAGGGGAGTTCCAATGTATAAGAGTTCTTAACCTTCCCTGTCAAATAAATATTCTTTAGTTTCCACCTACATTTGTAATCAAGTGCTTTCTAAACCCAAAGAACACTTTTTTTTATGTGGCCTTGTTTGACAGCCTGTGTTTTTCTTGTTAACATGGCAACTACAGAACAGTTTAAGACATTGTGAGAACAAGTACAATAGGGAGCTGTAAATTGCCATGAGCTGGTATTGTTTAATAGTCAAACAGAATCCAGTTAGTCTGACATTTATTTATTTTTCTGACTCCCCCCTTCCTTTTATATAATGTACTTAATTCATTTTAAACTATTTCATTATAAAAGATATGGAGCAGCTTTTTATACCACTACAACCCACTTCTAATGAGATTTGAAAGACATTGGGCTTGTATAAATTCAAATAAAATGTTACTGCAAAGCACAGCTATTTGTTTAATGTTTTTCCTTTTCTCCAGTGGTTTTCTTCAAAGTAATATTCCACTTGGCTGGACTGCTGCAATGTTCATTAATATCAGAAAAAAATGACTTGTGTTTATTACAGACCAATACTGACTCAATATAGAATACCATAAAGGTTTTCCATTTCCATTGATGTGAGCACTTTAAAAGCCATTTTCTACCATTACTGTAATGTCTGGAATGAAAGGACATGAAACTGGGAAAGCAAAAGAAAACCATACCAAAAGCCATCTAATCTGATTGTGATAACACAAGTAAAGCTATTGTTGCAAACTCAGAAACATGTTTGTTTGCTCTTTGCCATGGTTAAAGAAAAAGTGACATTGTTATAGAAGGATAAGGGAGTTAAAATTGCATTGATTTGTTCTGTTTCAGCATAAGATAGGGAGTTACCAATAATTTCCTGATTTCAAAATGCACCTAAGCAACAAGTATTTACAATAGAGTAGTTTATCAGTTTATGTTTATCTTATATTCTTCTGTTTGCAATTGTACAAATTTTACTACAAAATGACTGAGGCAAGTAAGTTTTGTAAGGAACAGCATCCTATGTGATACAGTATGTATTCACTTTACTGTGTGATAACAGTGCTTTGAGTGTTTCATGTTGAGGATAGTAATGTATTCAGCTATACATTTAGAGTGAGACACTAGAACCTGTTGACATCAGCTATGCATTCTCCATGATTAGTTCCATTGCTCATCTACTGCCTGCACTTAACTCGTCACCTTCTGTTTCCGTGGCGCTGATAAAGCTCACGCTCAGTTTACCTTGCACATAAATGCCACTATTCATTCACATGCAAAGGGGCATAGGGGCATAAGCAAATCAGTGGGTTTCAAGTTAAAGACAAATATGGTTGGATAACAGTACAGTAATTATAGGGTTAAGTACACAGTTTGTACATTAAGCCTATGAGTAGGCCAAACTACTTTTACTAAATTAAGCTCAGTTGGTTCAAATAGGCATACCAGTATTAGGACTTGTTTTCTTAACTTAGCTTGGGAACCAAGTTCAATTACATGATTTTCTTGGCTGTAATCTAAAATTGCTTTAAAAGGGGCATATCTGACAATATTCCTTTCTCAGTATGTAGATGTCCAACTCCAATAGAAAATCCTAACACATCCGAATTACTGTACTGACATTAGACATTTCATTGCACAAAAAATATAAAAATGAATAACCTACAGGAGTGAACCAACATAAAATACATAAAAAATACAAAACAAAAACACCTGCTAATTTGTGTTTACAGCATTGCCTAATATCTTTTATTGCAGACACAGTTGTTTGGCACATTTTCAGATTTCTTTTTTTATTGTTGCTGTAAATGATCTCACATCCCGCATCCTAAGCCAAAAATAATAGGGTATAAACAAGCCTTTAAAATCATGAAAATTTGTATACAAATAATGGAGATTCTATTTAATATACATTTTATTTATTTCTGTAATCTTTATATTAGCGTGAAACATAATTCGATACCCAAAGAAAAGAATCCTTAAACAGCTATTTAATTGCTCCTCTGCCTATAACCATTCACATACGATTTTTGTTTCCATGGATAATCACCAACTGGATGGATATTGTATGCTGGGGAAGTATAGAGATTGATCGTATTAATAAGAGGTCGTCCAAAATTATCATCAATTACAGCAAGCTCACACAGTGTGGTCTATTTAAAGACACCCCCCATCCCCCATCCCCCATAAAAATGCTGACACCAGAAAATTGCTCTCTATTGATCACTATCCATGCACAGAAAGCTCACACAGTGTGGTCTATTTAAAGACCCCCTCCCCAGCCGCCATAAAAATGCTGACACGAGAAGTAGGCCCTATGTTTTCAAAATGTAATTACTTACCCTATTGAATGTGAAAATAGGCAAATTTGTGGAAATTAGGCAAATACTCTTTTTCTCTCTATGGCTCACAAGAGGATCATAATCTGTATCTTAACTGGCTCATGAATTTAAAAAGCGGTAAAAACTTTATTATTTTTCTGTGTGACTAAAAAAAAAATGATAATAATAAAAAAAATGTTCCCCATTGATCACTATCCAATCACAGAAAGCAGGTACTACTTAGCTTTACATATTTGTCATAGCATTCCATCTACCGAGGGAGGCAGCTGAAGTAATTTTAAGGTGAATTATATTTTATTTCATAATTTTTATCAAAAAGTGTACACTGCCCTTACTTTGTAACTGTATACAGCACAGTCAACAATTCTGCCTTGGACAGGAGCAAGTGCTGCAACTGCCCAGTGTCCCTTCATAAGTGCTGTTCCTACCAACAGTTGCCTCAAAAGAAATGTTACTGGCTGCCTAGACTGACTCAAAACAACAACACTTTCTTTTATTACTTTAGCCTGTAGGCTGCTGGTAACACAAAATGGGCAGGACTTTAAAAAAAACAGTGTTATTGTATCAAACTCATGGTGTAGTAATGAGAGTAGCAACTAGTATGTAATTTTCATGCACTATCAAAAGCAATTTCTTTCATGAATCGTAGTGTATATTTACATGTACAGTATTTTTTATTTTTACCTTCCTTGTTTAGTACACCCCAAAGTGCAATAAAGAACTATATTTTCTAAAGTACAGTAGTCTCTGGCTAAGAGAACACCCCTCGGGAAGCAAGCAAAGTGTTCTTATAGCCAAAGTGTTCACTAAGGCAGAGTTAGCCACCAGACACAATATGAATCAATAAATAAATAAATAAATATGTATTACTTATCATGACACACGTGCATCAACATATGAAATGAAGTGAATAAGTAAAAGAAAAGCAATAGACAAGTGCATGTTAATAAACTATAACAATAAAGTGACAGACAAGCTAACGTTAATAAACTGTCAAACTAAATTAGCACAGCACCCCACACACGTTAATAAATGCAGCAGCAATATACAAGACATGCACCTTATTTAACAGAGTGGTGAAGCAACAGCTGTGCATTTCGCTGTTTATTTACATGCCATTTTGTAGCGATAAAGTGCACTTGTGGAAATCAGAATACAAAACGAGTCAATAATATGATGTGGTTCTGGAAAGATTTAATAAACCAATCAGTGTGCCTCAAGACAGTCTTGTGATGACAAGTCGCTTTTATAAAAACTGAATAAAAAAACATTGTAATTTAAGTTTGATGATGATAAGTTATCAGGTTACAAAACAGTACTGTATCCGTTTTGTGAATGAATCGCTAGGTGTTCTTTTAAACGAAGTTCCTGTTCCTTTAGCCAGAGCATTTACAATGGGAAAAATCAGTTTCACCACAAGGATGTTCCCTTAGGTGAAGTATTCTCTTAGGAGGTGTTCCTATACACGGAGACTACTGTACATTTTCTATGACAGTGAATTTCCAGTTTCCAGTCATCCAGTCAATGACAAGCACATTATCCACAGTCAATGTCCAACCACAGCCATCATGGGGTACTGGAATGTTAGAAAACTTGTCCAGACTTTGTCATCATATTGCTGCTTGATAGTTGGCTCTGAGGGCATACATGTGGAGACAGTCGTCACATGGTGGGAGTTGTCCTGATTCAATGTCACCTTTTTTCACAAGTTGATCACCTTGCTGCGTACACACGGCATGTGAATTCTTGAACCACTTGGAACAGTTCTACAGAAAGGAACCACTGTTGACTAAGACTGGTGAATGCTTCTTGATATTTTCTATAACTCAGAAGCAACTGCAATCCACTACGTTTGCCATGGCCAGCAAATGCACTATGTCACATCCAGTGTATGAATGGAGCCCTATCAAAGCCTTGCGTGCATCATGACCAATTGCTGCTACCAGTTTGGTTACAGCAATCAACCTGGCCCGGTTCTTTGTGCCACATCTGATGTACAAGCTACATTCAATGTCATGGGTGAAGGCCAGACAAAGGATCAACGCATCAGTGTCATCTGCTACAACAATGATGGAGCTGTAGTCAGCAGCAGCATGTTTTGCATGGAGCAGCATACGTGTGTCTGTATGGAGTTCTTCAACTTCTTCTGCAAACTCCTTTGTAAGCCTGAAGAACTTCTCTTCACATGTAACATACAGCACCTTCCCACCAAGCGTTTCCCCTCCATCTGTGTATTCTTCCAATCTTCAACAAGAAACTAGATTAGTTTGGTTTTGCTGGATGCACAAGATAAGAGACGCCTCCAATTATTTATCTTATGGCCTACCATGATGTGAGTGAACAACACACCGACTTCTGATCCTCTCTTTGCTCTTTCATTGTTCTCAATGGGCATGTCCTTGTATACATCAAACACTATATCAATTTGATCACTTCCATATCCAGTTTACAAGCCTGATGCAAGTAAATGTGCTGACAGCTCAGCAAATGTGAGATTTTCGCCATGCACTTTTTGGATAATACTCATTCCATCAATAATTGAGGCTGAAGGTGGGGTTGTAGCTTCTGAATTGGATACTTTCCCTTCAAGATGTCGAGCTAGGGCCGCTTAGTTAGTTCTCTTCATTGTACCATCACTGTCAGAGACCAGGGAAGACAGTGGTTAGGAGGCAGTGGGGTCCAGTGGTTAAAGAAAAGGGCTTGTAACCAGAAGGTCCCCGGTTCAAATCCCACCTCAGCCACTGACTCATTGTGTGACCCTGAGCAAGTCACTTCACCTCCTTGTGCTCCGTCTTTCGGGTGAGACGTAGTTGTAAGTGACTCTGCAGCTGATGCATAGCTCACACACCCTAGTCTCTGTAAGTCGCCTTGGATAAAGGCGTCTGCTAAATAAACAAATAATAAAAAAAAGACCAAGAGGATGTTCTAAAACTTGACACATGTGAAGGTTTCTGTTGGTGGCTACCAGCACCATCTATCCAAACAGTCTGTGATCAGGTTTCAGAATAGTTTCTTTGTTTAGTTTTTTCAGTTTTCTGTTGCTTCAATACTGGTAAATGTCTTCAGTTGCAGCCTTGGCAAATGGTCATGAAATGATTGACTTCTCATTTCTAGTCTGTCACTTTGGAAATCTTGATATGCTTTTTCACCTTGCAGCTGTGCTTAGGTCTTGGGTGACATCAGGTGGGGCAGTGATGCCAGTTGACAGGTTTACTAACTCAGAGGGAAAATTGGTGAAGGGATTTGTCCAATTGTTTTCCAAGAGGTCAGCAAGTGACTGCACATCTGCTTCTTCTTTCCTAATACGTGATGGCTGAAGATCAGTATGGTGGAGGGCTGGACTAAATCAAGCACATCTCGCAGTTGCTTCAAACACATGATACGATACTCAGCAGTGAGGTAGTATTTGCTTACTGCTGCAGATTTCAAACTAAGTCCTTGGGTACCACAAGCAGTCTGTTTGTCCTTATTTACAGTTTCCTTGATCGTTTGGTCCACAGGTATCCTGCGTGTTTGCCTATCTGGACTGAGAAACCACCTTGTTGTAAATGTGCATGCACATCAGGATGGTCTTCTGACAATCTCGTCATCTGGGCATAATACACTGGAAGGTATCTGGCATAGTTTTGTTTGTCAAAAGCAAAGCACCATGGTATCATGGACTTGATGAAGTGAAGGTGCAGTAGCCAGTTTCCCTCTCTGGATGCACGTAGAAGTCCCAGCAAAATGTGATTTTCCTCCAGCCATTGGTAAAAATTCTTCCAAGCAATTCTCAAGAGGACCTCATACAAAAGCTTATGCAGGCGTACTCCTCGGTTGTACTTTATTCTCTCCCCAGGACACCAGTTATCGATCCCTCTGCTATGACTCCAAATTCTACTGCCAGGTCCCGGAGCTCTGCATTGCTAACCTCTTGCCAATGATGTAGAGGATGTTACAGATACTATGAAACTCCCGTGCTGAGCGCAATCTTACCAAATTGATCCTGATGCTTCCATACAACTTCAGCAGCTTTAGCATAGAGTGCTTATATGCTTATAAGCAACTATTTATAAATGTTGTGAATTTATGACAATTTAGTCAGAGAATATTTGTGCTGCTATCATAATCACTTCATAGAATACGGCAAAATGGCAAAAACTGCGGTCAGTTACATCAGCCTTCTGTCCCATAATACTTACAGCCAGGCCTAGTCTGCTGGAACATACCTTTCTCTAATATTTTGTTAGGTCACTGCATATCATCAATAGCTCAGAACTGGCTACAGCTACCCTTCTAGAAGGTCCATCATACATTTTTGTTTATGTCTGAGCCATACAAAAAAATTGGTATTAAAGTGATCCGGTAACCTGAGATGGTACTGACCGACCTCTCTGGCCCATGGACTGTCAATGTCCCCTGCAGCCCCTCCACTGAACTGAGCTCTATTTCAGAGTGAGAGCCAGCTTTTATCTCTTTTGGAGTTAATCAGCTTCCGACCCTTACAACACAGGCAATAGGCAAGTTTCTCCCTCAGTTTTTTAGCCCTAGCTACTTGTTACCGGGGTTCCTAATGATAACACACAAGGCAGCCTCTCAGCTTAGCCTTGTAGCATTCCAGTCGCTCTGCAATATTGCCCTTGCAATGGCTTCGGTATACTCACCCATTAGGTAATGGTTACATTTTGTACTTGAAAGGGAACATTAGGTTATTATCATAACCCTGGTTCCCTGAAATGTAACCATTAACCTTCAAAGTCTCTGCGTCCATGTTTGCAGCAGGCTTGAAGGAAAAATGATGTTGAGATCTGTGCGCACAGACCTTTATACCCTTGGAGGTGGGCATTACTGTGTCACAGGCTTGGCTGAGCAGCTTTGGCATAGAATATTCAGGTTTTGGCGTCTTTATTCACTGAACATCAAGTACTGATTGCAATTCGGTTGGAAGTTTTAGTAAAGGAAAATACATTATACGTCATCTGATTAATTGGCAAAGTTCATAGAACAAAATAGGTAACATGTTGTTTGTGTACCACATAAGCAATATATTCATGCAAATTTTTGTCTAAAAGATAATTATAATATTTCAAAAGATTGTTTTGCTTTTTAGTAGGCAAGTAATTAAAGGCAAACAACAGTGTTCACTAGATTCTGTTCCAATTGATGAGACCAGACAGGCGTACAACATGTGGTGTTTTAAATATACCACCAAGACACTCATTTGTATACAAGCCAGCCTGTGATTGACTAGAACATAGTTCCTCCCTGCTCTGTTTGCCCTTTAGTCTGGCTGTTTTACAGGGCACCCTGCTGGCTTTGTCAAGCACAGTTTTCAATCATTAAAGAAGTGAATGACTAAATGGATTCCACAAGACATTAGAGCTGAAACTGAAAATTCATTATTCCTGCTCATTTCGAAAAACACATTATTTCAAAACAAAATTGCAATTCTTACAAGAATGCAATGATAAGCAACTTTTAATGTTTTGGAAATTAAGTTTAATCTCTCCCTTATTAAACAAAAACATCTCCCATGTTACCATTTTGCTGTATATGAATGTGTTTTTAATATCAGCTGCCTGAAGCATAAAACAGTTTGCGATCTGCGGAAGTCAATAATTGCAAACATTATATTATCCCTCCTATGGTCAAGGTTTTACACCAATGTTAAAGTTAATGTGGTGAAGTGGGTCGTAGCTGTGTTAGAA
The DNA here is from genome assembly GCA_030684275.1 of Acipenser oxyrinchus oxyrinchus. Lineage (NCBI taxonomy): Eukaryota > Metazoa > Chordata > Actinopteri > Acipenseriformes > Acipenseridae > Acipenser > Acipenser oxyrinchus. The sequence continues at coordinate 57,189,165 of CM060252.1, forward strand.
CATGCTTTCATAAGAAATTCTTCATCAGTGGAACTGCTGATGTTTTTTAAAAAGATCTTGCAGAAGCATCTTGTCCTTGGGTACATGCAGAGCAATTCACATCTTCTAAGTATACAGTGATCTGAGAACCTGCACATACAGAACATTTTCAGAACAGTTTGCATTCTTAAAGGAATCATTTACAGTAAGATGGAAAGTCAAGAATGAACAAAAAAAAATTAAGTGAAATGTAGTTATGCTATGTTCTATCTATATTTAACATTTTTATGCAGGATACCCTTATATACAGCATCATATTTCCAGTTGGGTACAGCTGCTAGGTCAGATGCACTCTCAGCTCTGAAAACATTGCTTCCAGCAAGCAGGAATTATCGACCACATACATTAAGTTTAGTCAATTGACAGTCCTGCTGTATTTTAGTTTCAATTGCTTATGATTTTGGGAAACCTCAGATTAAAATAACACTAAAAAGAACCTATGAAATGAAGACTTGTGGGGAAGGGACCCTAGAGTGAATGAATGTGCCCTGCCACTTTTCCATTTCAGGAGAGAGCACCAGATACAATTACAGATTTGTTCTCTTTCCTGCTTCATAACATTTTTGTGGCAATGCCAAATATCTAGAAATATGAGTCACTAGACATGATATATTCTGAGTTGTTATCCTGCTAGTCTCGCTCTCATTCAATTCTTATTAATAGAAAAGCAGTCACAGGTCAGATACACTTTCTGGGCACCTTGCTCCTGACCTTTCTTTCCCACAGAAATATAGCGTATTAGTTTGTTCTATTATTTTACTATGTTAGACTGCACATATCCATATCCATTAGTCCCTAAAATACTGTCCTGTAATACTGAGATGAAATATGACATTTAATTGAAGAAAAAAAATGACAATGAGTGAGTATTTATCAGAGAAAACTAGAAATAGTACTACCTTCACCACCCTCATAAAGTTAAAAATATAATTTCTATTGAACAGCATTGAATTTAAGACTGATAAATCACTTATTTTTTTAAATAAATGTAGGAATTTGGTTTAAATGCGTAATACTTTTTTCCTTTGGGAGATCTAATAAATAAATAGTGCAATATATGGTCCTGGAGCAAAGGAGCAGTGGGTTTGTTTCCCTCAAACTAACTTTATTCAAGGTAATGTAATTGCATTAAAAAAAAAACAAATTTGCATGAAGCTACAAGAAACTGCCAACAGGAATAAAATAACAACATTTTTTTATTTTAAAGCATGTAATTTATTTGTAGGTTTAACATTAAAGTGGCATTACCGTAAGTTTTATAGGTTGCACTGGCATAAAAGTCGCTCCCCGCCCCTTGAGACTGCAATTTTAGGAAAACACCTTTTTTGTGTTTAAAATACTTTTTTTACAATTGATTTTTTCTCCTACATGCTCAACACCGATAAATAAAGAAAGATACACAATTTGTTTCAAAATAACCCTTGTTTGCACCATTGTATTCCATTAATAATTTTACAGTGTTGTTTATAGTTAAACTGCTAGAAAATATTCAGTTTTTCAAAATTTCTAAAATTTAAAAAATAATAATTAACAGAGTGTAAAATCAAGTACATCCCATATCATATCTGTAATAAACTACCAGTATTTTATTTAGCTTATCGAGTACCCAAACAAGTTCAAGAACATATCTTTTTTGCTTTACTGAACATTTCTTTCCAAAACCATACTTAGACAATAGTTCCAGCTGCATTGGCTTTTTACAAATGTGTTGTATTAATTCAAAACTTTAGTATTAAACAGTGCTGCTTGCATCATTAAAAAAGCAAAAAATAAAAATAAATAAACACTGTACCATCTAATAACCAGTAAACATAACATTTTAGTGTTGCATACGATGCAATACAATTACGTTCAATTTCCAGCTATACAAATACATTCATTTTGTTTTGTTAATCTGAACCATAACCACACACTTACAAGTGTACAACTGCGTTGCACTGACATGTAGAACAAGTTACAGTATGTATTAAAGTCATTCAAAGTACTCCATTCAAGCAAAATGTTTTCTACATCAGGCCATAAACACTTTCCTCCTCTATCAGCTCGTTTTTCTTTGGCCATTTTAAGTTTGTCTTTGTTTCGTCTCCACTCATGTACTGTTTTTTCAGCATTGCGATTAACATGTTTTTCGACAAATTCAACAACGTGCAATTTTAAACCTGTTGAGTAGCATTTTTGTTTTTTTTCTGACTGTCCTATTTTATTCAGTCTCAAAGTCACCTGCATTATTATAGCATTGCAGTTACAACAAACGGAAGACTTAAAAAGCTTACTTCACGGCTTTCTAACCAATAGCTGTTTGCTACGGATCACAGAGGCGGGTTGAGTCTGAATGTTGATAAATCAAAGACTCGGGAGGGTGGGAATAAGGAAATTCATAGAGACTGACAGCTATTGTGTTAATAGTGAAGCAGTATAGCTGTGATGTTTTCGAGAGGCGGTCAATCAAGAGTATGAAAGCTTGTGTTTAATATTCAAAATGACTAAGGGTATTGAGAGAAACAAATTTAAAACTTTTTTTAGAACAGTGGCTTTGTGTTTCTACCTAGCAACATGACATGAATGCCGTAAATCCTGAAAAAATAAATTGGGTTGTTGACAGTTAAGTTTCTGTGAGCCGTGGCTGTAGTAATCCCATTGTGGCACTGGTACAGTAGTTTAATATTAGACACACAGGTGCATATGTCGCACCCATGTATTAGTTGATCCCCTCTTTTAAGAGCCCTGCAAAAATGCTTAGAAAATAGACTTATACAACGTTTTTTACGGTAAGTATTATTGGTTCTTTATATGGAGCATAAACACACTTCTTTTAAAAAGAATGCAGTTAATTTCCAGAGTATTGGATACACAGGGCTTACTTGCTTGTTTTTATTTCAAGAAACTCCTTCCTAATAGTGTTTTGTTTAAACTCTGTGGTGAAGAGTCCAAATAAGTTAGCTCTGTATTATTAGCTATTGCACGTATGATAATCCCAGAATTTGGGGGGGGTAAAAGTGTTGAGAGGTAAAAAAAAAAAAAAAACTCAAGCATGATAGGTTAGTTATAGCTAAAAACAAATGTCTACAGAATGTTTTTCTTCATGATTCAATAGCAGGTTGAATTTGGATCCATTCTGTACAGGAAATCCTGTTCAACAATAAGCCAGTTTACATGTTAGTTTGTTTCACGTGAATGGACAATGCAAGTGAAACTTGGCAGGGAAAGCTTGTGAAAATGTCCCAAAAAGTCTCCATTTCTTGTGAGATTCCTGGAAATGCTTGTGAAATCAACGCCCACTTACACATGTAAACACAAGTTTCTCGTGAAAATGTTTATTAGCTAGTTCAAGTCATTTCCTAAAGCTGCTGTAAAAGTCACATGGGAATATGTAAGTTACCATAGTCCAAAGATGGCAGCAGGGAAATGAATGTTTTGTTTGCATGTATTTCCTTTATCAGATTGATGTTGCAGATAACCTCACTTTTTTCTCCGTCTTCCCTAGAAATTTGCATAATGCTAATCATACACGGATCTAAATGTATTTGTAAAGTATCATTCAGATTGTATTTACCAAGTTTCTGTTTAAAACTATTACTAAAACTGTTTGATAAAATGCATCATGGGCTTGTGAATTCAGGTGGTTTGTACAGTACTTTAGAATACACTTCCAAACAACTGTCAAAACGTCTTTATTGTAAAGTACTACTAAGTACTATGTTTAAATGTGTATAACTACTCCAATGCAATTTGTCCTAGTTACTTATGTCTGAGCAAAACCTGTGTCCATTCTCCACTTACATCCATTGGAGCGATGAAGAGAGTCGGGTGTTAATATCCATAAGAGAAGAGGATGTGATGAGGCAGCTTGATACAATGCACAACACAAACATTATTGAACCCACTCTCAAAATAAAATGTGGTGTATAATTTCCACGACTTTTCATGGAAAACAACAATACTACTCAATATTCCAATTCTTTATTAAGCAGAAGCAGTCATACAAGTACAACGCAAATGAGAATGCTGTATTTGGTATAAAGAGATACAAAATAAGCTAATGAAACAAAAACGTGATACAAAATAAAAGTACACCATCGAGTTACAAAAATAAAGATAGCAGTGCATCTCTAATGGCAGGACCCTCTTCATATCGCTGTGGTGTAATTCTTGCTGGAGGCTTAGGTAGCTGTTCCTCTGCTTTCCTGAGCACCTCCTTCCGGTCCTGGCACAGATTGTGCAGTAATAATTTTGGGAACAAGCTTGTGGTTCACTTGAGTATGCTTCAGTAGTATCTGCCCCCTCCTTGCAATAGCCCAAACGCCTGTTCAACGACCACTCGGATTTGGCCCAGTGTATTATTATGTGTGTAAAGCAGTGTGGGCGACAACAGTAAAACAAAGTATTAAAAAAGCAGACACTGTCCATCAGCAAATCCGATCTTTAATAACCATTAAGGTCACACATGATGACACATGGATTCTCTCTCATGTAAACAGTATTTTGGGGACTTTCACAGTTAACAGCACGAGAATCTAAGTGGGCCGTCATCATGGCTAATTTAAATCTGACCCCACTCCCCCTCTCCTTCATTTTCATAGCGTTCGGGGAAAAGTAGGCGTTCCAAAGGGAAATGAGAGGCTTTACATGTAAACACAAAAAGGCACCATGTCCACGTTTATTTCACGAGAAACAGATGTCTTGAGAAAAGTCAAACACTCATGTAACGTGGCTTAATGATGTTTGATGCTTTTGATGTTTGATGCTTTTGACATAACTCCCATTGGATATTGTGATTTAATTCAGATCATTGAATCAGTTTCTGATCACACTTCACTTCACTTGTGTTGAAGTAAAAGGGTTATCATTTTTTGCAGGACATTTTCAATATAAGCTTCATATTTTTTTTTTTTTTGGTTTTCCAATGAAGTCTATCTTGCTGTCTGAGAGGCTTATGTTTTAGCAGAACTAGGGATCCTGCTGTTGAATTTTAGCAATAATTCATTTTTTAGAGCACATATCTCCTTCATTCTGTAAGGCTGTATAATAGTGTGATATTTTATGCTTAATGCAACTCAAACTAGAATTCTTTAAAATATAATATGATATCCTACTTTCTAACTGCATGCATGTGTGCATATATAAGGAATTTCGTTTTTGTAAAGTAACAATATGTAAATAAAGGAAGACCAGAGTCAGTTAAATTAACCTTAAATAACAAAACTAACAACAACTACAGTATGATAAAGATAAACAATTTTTTTTTGTTTTTTTTTTCAATTTTATGCAGTGTTCACATTAAATATTTGCAAACAGTTGTCTTATTTGGTACTTTTTAAAAGCTGCTATCAGGATAGCAATGCTATAATGGAAGTTTAATTCTTGGAGAGGCCCAAAATATGTTTTGTTTTGTTTTGTTTAATGTTTCAGTTAGGTATTTCATAAAACTATTACTTTTGCCCTGACAGTATTTGCATCAAGCATATTTTGCATAAAATATTTGAAAATAACTTTTCAGTTTTGGGGATTTCTCGCCATGATTATTTCATAGCATTTAAACGCCTTTACTGTCACAATGTTTTAGAATATTAGCGCAATCCTTTCACGATATCCAATTTTATCCAATCTCTGTCATTCAAAAGGAACATGTGCAGGGCTGAGGCATTTTTTTCTTATGTGTTTGGTTGTGGGGAAGAAAAGCTGTGGATTGGCCAGCTGTAGATCCCTAACCAGCAGGTGGGCGTATTCAGGCGGCACGTCTTGAGATGAAAGGGGTCATCTGACACACCTCCATGCTACGGGCCAAGGACTAGGACCGTCTATGCTACCCCAAACAACAAAACTGTTTTTATGAAAAAAAAAAAAATCCAACCACCATGTGTAAAACTGGGATAGGCGTTTTACCCTACACAGAGAATGGATAGGTTTAGGGATTTTACATCCCATAAAGTATAATGAGGAGTGTGTGTCCGTGGGACCTCCTTTTTATTAGAAGCAGCGCATCGCCAATACACAGCAACCTTTTATTTTTAGCTGCCTTTCTAGAGTGTTTTTGTTTGCCTTTTCTTTTACACTTGCTGTATGTCTACCTGTGCTCTACCATCGTTGGTAGTGTCATGTGGTTGTTTGCTGTAAATAAATACTGGGCACTGAGTTGGTATTTCAACTGCAACTTCTTGTGTCTCTCCCTGTCTGTCAGTGGATAACCCACACCCCCTATCACAAGACCCAACATAAAATGTATCACATTTGAATTATACATTTGACATAGAATTATTCTTGTGTATGTACTAGGATATGATAAAGTTTAGGAACTTTATTTTTAGGAGCTTTTACAAATGACTAATTCTAATGATATAAATTGCAGGAAACCGACATTTTGGATATCGTCAATATCAAGGATGCAAGAAATGGGAAATCTGTGAAAACGCCAAAGGTAAGTAATGGTGTTCTTTAAGGTTAACAGAGCAAAGGATTAAAGGCAGTCACCAAGTTGAGCTAGCACTTCATGATTTCTTATTCAAATGTCCTTTTATTCAAAGTCCATAGGAGCTGTGATATATTTTTTTTCATTCTCCGGTTTACATTTTGAATGGCTAGCAGTCAAATTTAGAGGTACAGTTTCCAAAATCTAATTCATATGTTCTGATTATTGAGTGGTTAGGCAAAATATGTTGCAAGCTCCCTATTCTACAAAGTCAAACAAGAACCAAGAATAAACATTGAACATGGAATCTGAGGGAATAATTAGATAATCTAGACAGAGGCTATTGTACAATATTTATTCTCCTGTTATCCCTCACTTCGAATGCATATCTCTGACTTTTAAGGATGCCATGTATTTTATTTAACTTACAAGAAACAAAAAGAGGATACTGATTTACACTCACATTATATACATACATTAAATAATTATTTTAATACCTGACTATGTTTGGGAATTCTGTAGTACCGTAATTTTCAGAATGTTATGGGCAAACTTTACAGACATTTTAGACGCAGTGTGGCACGTCATACATGCATGTTCAGACTACTTAAAACAAACTCTATGAGACGTGTAAAAAAAAACCCAACATTTTGTAACACACATCATGTATAGCAGGTCAGTAGCAGCAGAACTAGCTGACAGGAGCTGTCTCAGAAAACCACTGGTGTGAGAAATTGGCAGGGGAATGGAAAAATAATCACATTTTCTGATCCAAGAAACATCTGGGTGTTGGTATTTAGTAGAACATACTGTAAAATGCTAATAAAAGCACGTCTTCCAGTAAAACATGCCCATTTATTCATGGTACATAAGGTGTATTTACTGGGTACCATAGTCAAATATGTTGCTATTGTTCGAGAGACTTTCAAAACAAGAAGCAGTACATAGAGAACACATAATAAAAAGGTAAAGGTAAGTATAAGTGACTGATAAAGGCACCATGAAGAATGTTTATATACTTGACACTTGGAGGCAATGGGGGAGTTTCCACGAGTGGTTATTTGCACGTGAAGTGGCAATACTAGTGCACGTTTAGGAGAACAGTTCGACAGGATCAGGTTTGTGGCCGAAAATAGCAGCCACACAGAGGGACAGGGTAATTTTCATTTACTCGTGTACATGACGTAAAACACTGGAAATCCATGTACATTTTCACATGGAAACCCACATTTCACGTGAAAAAGTCCACTGCTCCCAATCCAGACAGCATATGTGGAAGGTGTCTGGCACAGATCAATATAATCCTACGTCTCCGCCGGTTTTCAGCCATGGTCATCTGCAATAGCTGGGTTGGACAGTTTCATTATATACCGCTGGTTAATTATTTTCTTTTTTATTTAATTAATAAGTCATGTGATACATTAGTTGAAATATTATTCACTACTAACGATATGCCACCCCACCAATGGACAGTTGAAAAACAATTTGTGCAAGAGCAATAAAACATATTATTAAACAACCAGGCACAAGGCATTCCAAATCACAGCTTTATTACATGAGCTTAACACTGTGCTTTAGAGTTTCACTCAAACAAGACGTCACCTGACAACCATGGATTTCTAGGTGAAATTCTCTGGTGTACCTGTTCTCTGTGCATGGAAACCATATTTTCCCGAGCTGTCTGCGAAAACAGCACAAGAACACTACGCATGGCTAATTTGCATATCAACCTCCTCCTTTCCCCTTCATTTGCAACGACGTCAGGTGAAAAAAACGAGGGTCTTCTCGAGTAAAATAAACTGAACCGAAATGTATAGGATCATTTTTCTTTTGGCTTGAGCACAATGTCTTGAGAAAAATCAGAACACACATGGAAACTCCGCCAATGAAATAATGAGAAAAAGAAAACTAAAACTAAAGGTCTGTGGGAACTAGATTAAACAAGAATGACAGACATTTGAAGATACATATCCCCAATCCTCATGTAAAACTAGGCACTGACCTACATATTGAAATCTATCCACATGGAACTGTAGTTAGAAATGTAAGGAATGAGATTAGTCTGACTCATATGTGGGAGTTCTGATTTCAATTTGTTTTATGTTTTTATGCTTTTATATTCTTGACTTGTAAGTCCTTGGGCCATGTTTTTAAAAATCCATTTGCTCAGCTTTCTAACAGATCTTAACAGAAAAATGGTTCCTGAAAATAAATAAAATTAAATGAGTAAGGCATCTGCAAACTTAACTCATCCCTCAGAAAACAAGTTGCAGTTGGAACCCACGGTGTAGAGTGTCAATGGCCTGCTTATAATAGCAAAAATATATTACAGTAAATGAAGTTTAGCAGTGAACAAATTAAATGTGAAATGACTGTGCCATGCTGTTAATTCAGTTCCCACTTCACAAACAAAGCTCCTTGGTTCTATTGTCAGGACACTTCAGGATGGGGGACGGGACAAAAAGATTGGGCTCCACAGAGAGGGACTTTAAGTGGGAATGAGACATTGGTGACATGAGACTTCTCGACCAGAGAAGGAAAGGTGCTGGTCAGAAGGAAGCTGACCCTTCTTCATACTTCTAAACTTAAGGCTGATTTTAAAGTTGTCTAGTCATCTATTCATCATGTTAAAGATTTTTTTTTAGAAAATGTGGTCTGTAGAGTATAATCATGGATGAAAAAGAATCTATGAACGTTTGTGGTTGCTGTAACAGCACTAATGCAATTGCACGTCACCATATTCAACTAGAATAATATTAAACAACTGTGGAGAAAATAAATAGAATTTGTTTTCTTAGACATTTATACCTTTCTTTGTATTAACCCATTCAGGTCCTATTTATGGTTATACTTAGCCTTCCTATAGCTTCATGAGCCCATGCTGGGGTTGTTCGTACAAGACAACATAATGTTCGTGGTTAGGAGACTTAATGTCAGACCAGTTTTGGAGTTGTATGTCGTATATACAGTTGTATCTCACTGTCTTAAACAAATGACTACACCATCATTTGCTATCTTAAAGGTGTAGCATCCTGCCGTCGGAGAACCATGGCAGCTTCACAAGGCAATCTCATTACAAGTGACGATGTACCTTAATGAGTTAACATTGTGTAAGTGTTTCATTAAGCAGCTCTGTATGTCATCATATTTGTTGACATTATAGATGTAGATGTGTTGTAGATGTGCAGTGCAAATATAAATATTTGTACAGTTGTGGCTCTTCTGTAGTTCGGCAGTTCTCACGCCATTCAGGGTAACTGTAGCTGGTTGGTGGAGAGTTAAAAGAGTTAGCATGCCTGCCAGTGCCTGCATATGATTCACACAAATGCCTTGTTTCCATGACATCACCAATGTGTTCTAACTTCCTGGAGTTAAAATGCATGTTTTAGGAAGATTTTAAAGTAGCATAATAAATTAACGGTAAATACAACATTTACCTTTTTGCGGTGTGAAGGATCTGTCCTCCTCACATGTGAATAGTTTGTGGAGTTGGACTGCTTTTACTGACGTTGTGCTTTTAAATAACTTACATTCCAGCAATGAAAAAAAAAGAAAACAACAAAAACACCAAATTAATCAAAACACTAACCTGTTGTCTGTGTGGGGAAGCAGGACAGTGAGGGTGGGGTGGGGTTGGGTGAGGTGAGGTGGAGTAGGTGAACTATGAATAGTATCAGCTCAAAAATTGATAACACAAAGATAATGTTATATATAAACGGCTGATTATTACGGGAAACACATGCTCATTAACACCAGTGAGCTGTCAAACTAAAAGGAATTCCACAATAAGAAACATAGAACTGGCAGGAAAAAAAAATTGCTCACCAGAGATTATAAAAAATACTGCATGGGGTAGTGTGTGATGAGAATTGAATGCTTGGGATGCTTGGCTAAACCCTTTGGGCTTAAGTAGGGCATTCAATTCTCATATGACACACTACCCCATGCATTATCCTCTGTATCATTTATGATAATTGCATATATTATTTTTGTTTTAATTGAATTTGTTTGGTGTTTATTTAGAACTTATGTAAGTGCTTGGCATTTAAAAATGGTACCTGCTCTTGGACTAGTTTAAGCTAAGGCCGGGGGTGGGGGGTTGGGGGTGGTTACCTGGTTATGGTATGCAAACTGAATCTGTTGTCTCTGGGTGCTTCCTGGAAGTAACGCCTAACAAAGCACTTGACATGCATCACATGTGGGGTAGTGTGGTACAATAGCTTAGAATAATAGCATTGTAAATGCTATCGTAGGCCAGTATTCTGCAGTGAAAGTCAAATTCCTGGGCTCCTGTTGTAACAAACCACACACTTGCCAAGAAATTAAATGGAGTGACACTATATTACGCCTTCTTGGCCTGAGGAGAGAGAGAGAGAGCGGCCTCGAAGGCAGGCTATTCAGCAGCCTCGGGAACCAGAAAACACATAAGATAGATTGGCTCAGCGGAGCCCACGACAGGCTCTGTGGAGCGGCCATCGTGTAGGAGGAATAGGCTCTTGCGCTGAAGAACCTGGAAAAAGAATGATAGAATAGGGAGCTGTAAATAGAGCCCAGTCTCAAAAGAACAGGAGCTGCTAAAGGATAGAGTGTGTGGCCGGGTGTCCCCTCTGACTCACGCTGTGAGAACCCTCCCTCGGCGGAGACGCAGATGGCAGCGGCCATAGAGGTTGGGGAAGTGAGCCTCACTTACCCCCAAAAGTTGAACCCCTGGCTCCCCGCATAACCCCACACGTGAGGGACAAACAACAGTTCATGTGCCAATGCATAACATTTAAGGAGGAAAAAATACACTATACAGATACTAGACAGACAAGATGGATTTGTTTTTTGTTTTGTTTTTTGTTTTGTTTTTGTTTTGTTTGTTTGGACAAAAGAATGGGTGGAGTGACATTGTGTGTTTACCTGCCGCACTGTGGAGAAGAAAAAAAAAACACCCTATTAGGGGAGAAAACCTCTGGTGGACCTGGCGGATCAGGTAGCCCCCACTCCAGGCATACTAACAATGTTTTGGTGAGATGCAGCTATATCGGAAACAGATGTGTGTATGTATGATTCTACTGCTGAGGAGGACCAGCGCCCCAGGCTCTTAATTAGATGCTGATTGATGTTGGCTTTTGCTGCTGAGGTGGCTGCTCCAATTCTAAAGGAGTGAGGAGTAGAGAACTGAGGAGAAAGACCTGCTTTGGAGATGAGGGAGGCAAGATGAGTTGAGAACCAATGTAACTACTGCATGGGAGGAGCTGGTAAACAGTGCATCCGTTATGAGGAAAGGCTTCTTGCTGTAGATGTATCTAGACATGGCGGTGTAGGGACATAATGAAGAATTAATCTTCGACCCTGACGAAGTTGATCTGTTTTAGAGATGCAGAGCATACTTAGGAAATGAGAATGTGGAATTAAGGAGATGTCGTTGGAACGGATGCTGAGAGAAGGGGAGCTGGAAAGGAATGGGACTGTATATTCGGAGCATCTGAAGAATCCAAAGATATCAGGTAACCCCTGAATCCTAAGAATGACGCGTCAGTAAAGAGATTAAAATCATGAGGAGCTGAAATCAGGTCTTGCTAGAATAAGGACAGGCCGTTCCAGTGACGAATTTAAGTAGCCCATATATTAATATTCTATCTTGCTTCATTGAGAGCAGAGATCTGCTGAAGCACTGATCTGTAACAGTGTGCGGTGGACTGCCGTCAGTAGTGGACAGTGTCCTGCTGTAGAGAGCACAGATCTGCTGAAGTGAGTGAAAAGAAACTCATTGTGAGATAGGAGCAAATTTAAGCTGCATGAAGCACCTCCTTGGGATTGCAGGAGGTTGTTGTACAATTGTCTGGCAATCAGAATTTTGATAGGATGTCGATGTTAGTCTTTAAGTGTTAAGGCGATATAGATGGAGTCAAAGATGAGGCTGCCATCAGGAGAGATGTAGAATGCATTGCTGTGAGGTCGCTGCAAAACCTATTGATTTGATCAGGAGCAGTCTATGAGTGTATTGTCCATTGCAAGGTAGGAGGCTGTTTCAAATGAAGCACTGATAAATCGAAGGACATGGTTTCCGTACCTGACTGGTAGCTCACACTGAATGAAATATTAAATTTTGAAAATTACATGACTTTCGCAGTGAAACTTGTGGTATTATACTGCCGTCTGGACATTATGAATAAAATAAAACTGTTGGCTTTAGAAAATGCTGCATGGTAGAATAGATTTGATTATTGTGATCAATAGTCCACGTGATTGGAATGTTTATCTTAAATGCTCTGATGCTGTATCATGCCAACATCCGAAATCTGGTGATCTTCAATAATATTGCAGCGAATCTGTTTAGAAAGAGAATGATGGTGGATTGTATTTTGGACAGAGGAAAGTAGAATGGGCTGTGGATGCACAGAGTCCGCAGGCATTGGCTCACAAACCGCTGAAAACTTGGTAAAAAGAGGTCTAAAATCAGAGTAAAACCGATCGACAAAATGGTTCTCTGCTGATAAGATGGTAGCGACTTAGCTGAGAATGCTTTATGGTACTCGTAGAACATAGTATTATATATATGTATTATGAATTAAAAAAATATACTGAATGCATATTTTAGGACAGTTAAGCATGTATATAAGTAAGTTAACATAGGTCCACGAGACGCGCCTGCAGTTACTTGTAAGTTTGACCTTACATTTTACAAGGGCTTGTTGTGTGTTGCTTATTTATTATTATTATTATTATTTGTTTATTTAGCAGACGCCTTTATCCAAGGCGACTTACAGAGACTAGGGTGTGTGAACTATGCATCAGCTGCAGAGTCACTTACAATTACGTCTCACCCGAAAGACGGAGCACAAGGAGGTTAAGTGACTTGCTCAGGGTCACACAATGAGTCAGTGGCTGAGGTGGGATTTGAACCGGGGACCTCCTGGTTACAAGCCCTTTTCTTTAACCACTGGACCACACAGCCTCCATGAAGCTGCCTCATCCTAGCCTCTTCCCTTATGGATATTAACACCCAAGTCTCTTCATCGCTCCAACGGACGTAAGTGGAGGGTGAACATGGGATTTGCTCAGACATAACTCAGAGAAATTGCATGGGAGTATAGTTATGCACATTTAAACATAGTACTTTGTAGTACATTACAATAAAGTAATTTTGACAGTTGTTTGGAAAGCTATTTGCAAGTGTATTCTGAAGTTCTAAACAGTAGCTGTAACTACCTGAATTTACAAGCCCACAATGTAGTTTATCAAACATTTTTAGAAATACTTTTAAACAAAAACTTAGTAAATACAATCTGTATGATACTTTACAAACACATTTGGATCCATGCATGATTTGCATTATGCAAAGTTTTAGGGAAGAAGGACACAAAAAGTGGGGTTAACTGCAACATCAATCTGATAAGAAAAATACTGCAAACAAAAAATTAACTTTCCTGCTGCCATATTTACCAACTGCCGACTGTTGAAATATTTAATGAATATCAATCAATAAATCTTTCATATAACTAACTGCTTTATTTAACAGCTTGAGGTCACTGCATTTGACAGATATGCAGCTTGCTTATTTTTAAACCTTGTTTTTGTTCAGCCGCATTACAGTAAGTAGGTACACAAACAAACAATTCCCCTTTAAACATGTGTTATGCAGTAGATGTTTAACCTTTTTTAATCTATTATTTGACAAACACACACATACAATGTGATCATAGCTCTTCAAAAGTGCACAAACAGGTTTATTTTACACTGTGTTAGCAGCTAGTAAACCATTTCTGCAGCTTATACATTAAACAAGTTAGGTGCTAAAAACTGTTAATTACAGTAATTAGCTGATGTGGGGAACAGAGCTTTATAACATATAGCATGCCAGCTGCTGGATAGCGTAATTAAACCAAATATCAAGTCAGCTACCTTCTATTGTGACAATCTATGACAATACCAGTCTTGTTATTTATTTGAAGGTGATTTTAATGCCAGTGTCTTGAGAAGCTATGTAATTCCCACAGGAAACCTGGTTGGATGGTAATATATACACCTCATGCCAAGTCATTGTGAATCACAGAAAATGCAGGAACCGGCTAAAAGAACACCCCCTCAGGAAGCAAGCGTTGACCACAAGACACAATATGAATCAATAAATAAATAAATATTTATTACTTGTCATGATGCACATATATCAACATATGAACAGAATAAGTAAGAGAAAAGCAATAGGCAAGGGTATTTTAATTAATAATAAAGTAACAGGCTAACTAACGTTAATAAAGTAATTGTCAAACGAAATTAACACAGCACCACTATACACATTAAAAAATGCAACAGCAGCTCTAGATAAATTATGAATACCTGTACGGTAGCAATATTCAAGACATGCTCAGAATTATTTAACCGAATGGTGAAGCAACTCACTAGGATGGAAAACGGCGAATTGCTCAGCGACTTATGTTCTGATTCAGGTTTTTTTTCCAGAGGTCGACCAATTTCCCAATTTTTGTAGCAAGAGGAACAGTAGCACTTTTCCGCTTTTGTTTACATGCCATTTTGTAACAATGAGGTGCACTCGTGGAAATCCGAATACAAAATGAGGCAATGATATGACAGCAGTTATGGACACATTTAATAAACCAATCGGTGTGCCTCAAGTCACTCTCGCGATGACAAGTCACATTTGAAAGGATTGAATAAACAATTTGAATTTGATGATTTGATGATGTTTGATGATGATGAGATATCAGGTTACAAAACTGTACTGCTGTATCAGTTGTGAACAAATCGTTAGCGTTGACATAAAAGTGTTCATTTAACCAAAGTTCCTCTTCCTTTAAGCGGAGCATTTACAATGGGAAAAATCTGTTTCATCACAAGGGTGTTCTCTTAGGCGAAGTGTTCTTTTAGGAGGTGTTCCTATATGCAGAGACTATTGTAGTACAATCTCCCAGTTCCTTAGAATTTAGTTAAAGCATTTACCCCTCTCATGTTATAATCTACTATTTTATAAAGGCAGAAAAAAACAGAACCTAACAGCTAAGTAGTGTAATTCAAGTTTCGTAACACTTCACTTCATTGAACATGAACGTATAATCTAAAAAAATGGGGTGTAAATTAAACAAATAATCCTCACTATATTGTGTTAGAAATTGTGGTAACAACATTTATCACATCGAACTAAATTTAAAGGATTAAAATGTTACAGCGGATTTGTCGTATGCCAAAACATTTTTGTTTCTAGCATTTTCTAAAGAAATATTTCAACAGAATAAATCATGTAAGGTGGCATACAGTATTTAAAGCAGTCCATTTATAGAAATAACAGACTGTTGCAACATTCTCCATTTTATAATCCCACTAACATGGTGTAAATAGTAGGGTTGGTTGAGGCCAACAAACAATTGCACTTCATCATGTTATTGAGTTTCCTTTTTATGTTAAACATCTAGGAGGTTGGGAGAATGACCTCTGTGTAATGCATGTTTAACCCTTCATTGGTTAGCCTATATATAGTACATTCAACTTTCTGGGGGGGTCTCTCAAGTGTTTAAGGATATGAAGATGAATTACATATGGATAATTTCATCCCTTAAAGGCAGAATGACTGATGGTGCTTGGTCAGCCCCTCAAAGGTCATAATTATAAATGAGGTGCATCTGTGTTAACCTGCATCATTAGACCATTACAGGGATTTAGTATTTTAAGCACCATGTAGCTTGTAAACCCTATCCAGCAAAACAGCTACAACCTTCAAATTCACCTTCTGAAATTTCAGATAGTAATTGAAGAGACCCTTTTGGTCTGAAAGATCCATTTTAAATAATCCATCTAATAGAGTTGTTTTGAAAAGGTTGATTAAACATTAGCTTGAACTGACTTCTACATTTTTCCTGAATTGTATTTGTTGTTCTGGCATTCATGCAAACCAATACTGACACAATTACATATACAATACTGTATCCTGATACACTTGAAAACTCCTGTATCGATATATAGTACTGTAGTTGACAACAGCTGGCAAAACAAACATATGAAGATCCTGTCTTAGGTTATGTGGAGTGTTTCTGCAGTTTTATTTGTGTTGACAGCAAATCTTATAGTGGGATTTTAGGTGAGAAAATGGGTCAAGGATGACTGTAAATCTGTATGTCAGACTTTAATACAAATGTTGTTATATAATGTTGCACTAAGGTGAGGTAAATAAGGGTTTTAAATGCAGTGTGAGTAAAATGCAGCATGCACACTATTATAAAAGAGATTTGTTTGTTGAGAAGTTTTAAGTCATCTGAGCCAATTCAATTTAATCAAAGACTGCCGATCATAGTACATTAGCAGGTTGTCACAGTGTCCTTGTATATCAGTAATAGAAAATACATGGGATTTCAGAATTGCTGTTACACCATTTGTACAGGAAACAGATACATGTAATTCTTGCTTTGAAATAAGATGTACAGTATTTGATCAGCTAACTGTAACTGAAAAAAGTTAAAAGTTACAAAATATGGTTTCTCTTATTTCAGACTGGTGCAATCAGGATATAAGGGTTTCTGCTTATTAGAAGGGAACTTCTAATTTACATTGATTGATTGTGTCACTAAAGGACTAAAATATGTTTAGTCAAACTGTCAATCTGAAGACTAAAATCTTCTTCTTGTCAATATGAAGTGACTTATCTCATGCCACATAGATACAAAAATAAAAATAAAAAGGTTGGATCCCACATCAGAAAGATTCCTGTTGGAGTTTTGTGATAGGTGTCTCATAAGTGGCACATTTTAGGCTAAATATATGGAGATTTAAAAAAATAAATACAAATAAAACCACTCCAGCCTAGAAAATATGCCACTATGAATCATAATCTAGTGAAGTTCAAATAATGTAAAGATTATCCACAGATCAGTTTACTCATTATGCTAGCCAGTGGATTATTGCTTCAAAACAGGAAATACATTCCTTTTAGCATCCTGTTGTTGCTATGAAGAAAAATATATTGCCGAGAAGGAAGGTAATCTAAATATAATAAACCTGTAAATATTTAGAAAGTGATGAGAATGGAACAAAAGTCATTCATTGAATTACTATTTTTTTTTATATAGCTAACCAACAGTGGATAATTTTAATAATCACTGCTCTAAACAGGAAATATCAAAATGTTGTAAGAATGCCTCTCTATCAGATGTAAGTATTGTTGAAAAAGTTAATGACTTGTTCAATAAAGCCAATTTAAAGCAATATTGTTCACCTTACATGTGTTCTTAGCACCAGCTGGTGATAAAATATTGTAACTGCTATTATTATCAACGTCAAGGTTTCTAAAGTAAGTGAGGATACTCCAATGGAGGAGAGCCAAATTAGTTGGTTGTTAACAGTCATCCTCGTGACTGAAATAAATACAGCACTCCATGTACGCACTCCTGGAGAATTCTATTTATATAACAAGTACAATGTAGGGAAAATTATGTATTTTTAAATTAGCCTAAATTAAACAGGGAACTGCTTGTGTGATTAGCAACATGGAGTAACTTGGAACAGAGCATTTTGCCCTGTCATCCTGTGGTTGGATTTAAATAATGCAAGATTCCAAAAGGAAATCAAAATGCTCAAAAATGTTATTTACCATAAAACTTATTTAAAACAATATATGTCAAAATGTGTTTAACGTTTCACAGATTTTGTTTAATGAAATAAATGACCCCACCGCTTAAAGTACTGCACCATACAGTATTACAGGCAAATTTATTCCACTTAAGGCATGAATAATTACACACATTCTCCAGAAATAGGTTTAGTTGTTTTTTTTTTGGGGGTATATTTTTAAATTTTTTATGTAGCTTATCTTTAGACGGTCTCACAGTCAACTAATGAGCTGTATTTATGTTTGCATTGAGCCATTCAATACGCTTCCATTCACTGTAGCTTAAAATAGCTTTACCATTGTCCAGCTGTACTGTATATACTTTACATTCAATATGCTTCCATTCACTGTAGCTTAAAATTGTCCAGCTGTACTGTATATACTTTACTGTACACACAACCTTCCTCTATCCCTCACCTGTCTTTTATAGAACCACTTTTTTGGTGCATGACTGGTTATTCAGCTCCAGTAAGTTATTTTAACTACTGATCTTGAATGACACCTCAAGGGCACACTGGTCTACAGTGAAGCTGTACATGTAAGCTCTTCTCTCCCCTTAAGAAACAACATTAGTTTGGTTCTGCTCCTCTCTTTTTATATTCCTTTTAGACTCCCGGCAGTGCATTGCATTACATCCACATTCTCCATATCTTTCTAGGCCTTTACATAGCAGATTGACTGTTTTGAGTTATAGACTTTTGTTCCATAGCACACCAAGTTACTTGACATTGTAACATCACAGTGGTTTGTAAATATTACAAATTAATAGTGGCATGTGAAAAACGTTAACACAAATTGTTAGTTGTTTATTTAGCAGACACCTTTATCCAAGTCGACTTACAGAGAATAAGGTGTCTGAAATATGCATCAGATTCAGTCACTTACAATAACATCTCACCCGGAAGACAGAGCACAAAGAGGTTAAGTACTTTGCTCAAGGTCACACAGTGAGTCAGTGGCTGAGCCGGGATTTGAAGCAGGGACATCCTGGTTGCAAGCCCTTTTCCTTAACCACCAGACCACACAGCCTCCTAGGGCTCTGTCCTTGATAGGGTGCAATGGAGTTGTGCCAGCATCACTGGAATTGAAACAAAGTCCTCCATTAACAAGAATGTCCTGAGAGACAAAAAAAAAAAAAAATCACTATCAATCAAACTAACATAGCAGTAAACAGTTTGAGACTAGAATGTCAGATGCTTGTGGATATTGTTTTGTATATAAAAGAGTACTTTGTTATGCAAAATGCTTACATTTTTGAATACCTAATAAGTCATTTTATTAAAAGGCTTTCTTCGAGTTACAATTCGAGTTACAATTACAATTCATCTCATAGGCAGGCAGTGTGGTCCAGTGGTTAAAGAAAAGGGCTTGTAACCAGGAGGTCCCCGGTTCAAATCCCACCTCAGCCACTGACTCACTGTGTGACCCTGAGCAAGTCACTTAACCTCCTTGTGCTCCGTCTTTCGGGTGAGATGTAATTGTAAGTGACTTTGTAGCTGATGCATAGTTCACACACCCTAGTCTCTGTAAGTCGCCTTGGATAAAGGCGTCTGCTAAATAAACAAATAATAATAATCTGAATGTGACATTTTTGTTTTCTAAATTACTATTAATTTTATTCTAAATTCCAAATCTTATCACATGGTTTGCAATAAAATACAAATGATTTCCGTCAATTTGTGTGCAATTATTGTTCTGTCATAACATTTCTTTTCTGCCATCTTGTTAGAATTAAATTATACTGCAGTATGCTTTTTATTGTCTTAACCAGGGCCTCCAATGTATGGATCATCATTTAAAAAATGGATACAGTAATCCTTGGAGATACAACAATCATATTTGTTCAGATGTCTTTCAGCCTTAATTATAAAACAAATATTGTTAATTACTAATTGTGGCAGGGCGAAAGCCCTTAACCACTTCAACACCATGACGTACACACGTACGTCAAATGAAAACCCACTTACAGTACCATGCCGTACCTGCGTACGTCAAGTTTCCCTTTCTCTTCTATGATTGGTTTCTCAGTCTAGCGTTTCAGGTTTCAAGATTCCTGGTTGTTCTCAGTAGCTGCTATGGGGCTGAATTCTTTTTTCAAGAGAATTTGCTTTTCAAAAGCAGTGTTACAGGTGCAAGAAAAAACCTTGAAGCACAATCCAAGTTTCTGTGCTTCTCCCTTTTTTGTTTTGTTTAAGTGGCTCCACATTTTGTATTACAAAATTAAAGCCGCCAAAGCTATCAGTGAATCAGTCTCTAAGCTTTTGCATGTCCTTAGGGGCTGTTAATTATACTCCTTTGGAGCTTCTCAGTGGATGGGACTTATTTTTTGCTGAAAGCTGTCTTTTGTATTGCTAAATGGCTGTATTCATGAAAAAAAGTATGTAGGCGCTTTGTCTGCTGATGGTGAAATGCAGGCACGAACTTGGCAGCTTAATTACTGCCCTGTGATGCTAGCACAGACAGTAGTATTTTGAAGATTAAAAAATGTGAAAATCTTTCATGAAGGTGAAAATGCACCACAGCATAGAAAGGAGAAACATGAAGCATGGTAAGGATACTAGTTTGTTTGGTTATTTGCTAGTTTTCTAGTGGTATTTGAAATCGCTAGTTTTCTAATGAACAATATTAGCCTGAAGACCACAAGGAATATCAATTTCCACATATCCCACAAACCTCTTTCCTCCACTATCCTCCCTTTTTCATTTTGCTTTGCCTAAAAGACTGAAATGAAATCTGCTTCATGAATTTTCTAAAGCTTTCATTCACAATTCAAAGCCTAGGAGACCCTATTAAGCTGCTCATCTGCATTTTGTCTGTTATAAAATATGATCAAATGCATTAACATTTGTAACATAACCTGGTGTAATTGCTCACTAATTCTTCATTACTTAAGAGATTCAATTTTAATAATATGCCAAAATTGCCCATGTTGATGGGTTTTTGGACAAATGCTGGCTTGAATGAAATCAATACTGTATTTAACTAATTGTATTTCACTCACAATTTAATAGTACAGTCTTTACTGCAATAATGTTTTTATTATTAATTTAAGGTCAGATAGGTGCTTAGTTTCCCCTTTGCTGCAGTTATAATATTTAACTCATTATGTTTTTCACAAAAAACATCTGTATTATAGTGTTTATAAAATATAGTAAATGTTTTATCCAGTCAACAATTGAAATCCAGTAAGCAACAGTATACAAAACAAATATATTTTTTTCAGAAGTTTCAAATATAAGGCATGAACGAGAACCCAGTGTAAAGAAAACACGTTGTTGGTTGCTAGGCTACCCACTGCAATATGGTGAGAATTGTCCCTAAACAGAAAACATCTGTGAAATGTAAGACCTACAGTACTACAAAGAGAAAATGAAAGTGCTACCTTTAAATGTCTGCATTATTTGGACCCTAATGGTGGTTCAAAAATGGTTGTTCATAAAAACACAACCGCTATCTGCCTTGTAAAATGTTGAAAAATATAACAGACAGCAAAATACACGGCCAGCTCTCTGCTTTGCCGTCTAACCAGTCTCTGCTCGGCCCTCTCCAATCTGGTTTCCGCTCTGCTCACTCCACTGAAACTGCTCTCCTGTCTGTCACTAACTCACTAAACTCTGCCTGTGCTGCCTCTCTCTCCTCTGTTCTAATTCTCCTCGATCTCTCTGCTGCCTTTGACACTGTCGATCACTCTATTCTCTTATCCTCTCTCGCTGACCTGGGATCTCTGGCACTGCTCTGGCCTGGTACTGCACCTATCAGGTAACCTGGTGTGGCTCAACCTCCACACTTCACCCCCAAGGATCAATCTTGCGTCTTCTTGTGTTCTCTGTCTACACCCGCTCCCTGGACCCCTCACTGCATCCTGTGGTTTCTCATACCACATCTATGCTGATGATGCTCAGATCTTCCTCTCCTTCCCCCCCATCTGACCCCACAATCCCCTCCCATATCTCTACCTGACTGTCTGCTATCTCCTCCTGGATGCACTCGCATTACCTCAGACTCAACCTCTCTAAATCTGATCTCCTTTTCTTCCCCTCCTCATCTTCCCCCTTCTCTGATCCCTCTATCTCCATTCCTCTGGCTTCTACCACGCTCTGAAGCCTTGACTGCACCCAGCTACCTCCAGACCCTCATCTCTCCCTACACCCCCACCCGACCCCAACCCGACCTCCGCCTGCACTAGAAGACTGGCTCCAGAGTCCGCTCCTTCTCCACCCTCACCCCGCGGTGGTGGATCGACCTTCCTATGGCTGTCAGGACTGCCCAGACCCTGACCACCTTCCTGCAGATCCTCAAGACACACCTCTTCAGGCAACACCTGTAAAACTATGAGTACCTCATTGCCCTACAGTGACCCCCTAATGGCCAGGAGAATAGCTGGAGTCTTCTCTGGCTGGGCCTCGTCTCCAGGGCAAACATCAATTTTAAAAAAATCTATATTTAAATATATTTTGATCATGTGTGATACAGTCACACACTTTGTCGAAACCCTTTGTCACAACACACCCCTTACAATTCACAGAGCAGGAGCAAGGGCTGCGAGGAGTAAGCCCTGGGACTTGAAATTCTGTGCTTGTGACTTAAGGAAGATGGCATGCTTTCCCCTTGGCTCGCAGAGAACCGCCCTCACAGAGGTGAGACTGAACCGATCAGCCCCCAGCTTTAGAAATGAGAGAGGAAAGATTAGTAGAAAAACAGTTGTGTTATGATATCATGGTTAGTATTGATGAAGAGAGGATCAGAGTGGTTGGAGGGGTTGCGGCAGGAAAAATAGCAGAATAGGGAGGAATAAGGACAAACGGGAGAGTTAAGTTTACAGAGTAATCGACATGAATTGGTGGAGCTGGTCTGTTTTAGAAATATGAAGAAAGAGGAGATAGTGTGAATCAGGGACTAAAGAGAGGTTGCAGGAACAAAGGCCCAGGGTACTAAAAAATGAAAGGAGAGGGTACAGCAAATTCAGATCAGCAAAGAAAACTAAAGAAGACAGCCTTGACGGAGGATTGAGATTAGATGCAAGAGACTATCAGTAGTGATGGGGAGGAGGAGGGACGCTCTTCGCCATCCTCTTAAGGAGAAGGCGAACAGTAGAGATAGATGAGAGAGTAGGAGACGAGATTTATGAAAGACGATAGTGGTATTGAATGCTAGCTAGATAAGATTTGAGAGTTCCTAAGGAGAGGTGCAGCTTGTCTTTTGCGTGAACGAGAAAAGATAGAATGACATCCTGGCTGAAGGGAATATTCGATTTTGCTTGCAACGTCATGAAGGTAGACCAGCCAGTTGCGTAAGAACAGCGGGTAGATAGGGCGAGGACGGCGGCCATATAAATTTGTGCAGAAGTGAGGAGATTGCAAAGGGAAGACTTTAGTTCAGTATCAGATTTCGGAATAAAGGAACAGTCAGGTGGAAAGGATGAGCCAAGGCAACCAGATGTCTGAACCGGGAGATCTGTAGGCGAGAAAGAGCATTGGCAGCATTATTGGAAGACGGCGGGCTTGCAAGATTAAATTATTGATAACTGAAATCTAGACGAGGCCACACAAGGGGAAGAAGAATGGCCTTTATTAATGATATGCATGGCAGATTGATTATTGCAGAAGAATAAAATTATTTTTTCCGCCGTAGTGGGCCCAAAAGATAGGCTGCGATGACTACAGAGAATAGTTCGAGGAGGGCGGTGGATTTATTATGAAGGGAAAGAGATTGGATTTCCAGAGGCCAAGCCATTGATGAAGAAGAACACTGCTGAAACCCATAGAGGAAGCATCCGTGTGAAGTGAGAGTTCATGGGGCAGAAATTAAATCGTTGTGAAAGAAGGAAAGTCTGTTCCAATGCTGCAGGAGGGAGGCCCACATCCTAATGTCTTTCCGAGCCTCTGAAGATATACTGATGTGGTCGTTACGATTTTGTATTGTCGTGGAGAGAGCAAGGAGATGGGATATGAAGGTCCTGCCTTGAGGAATAATGCGCATGGTGAAATTAAAATACCCCAAGAGCGAAAGAAGGTCCAGTTTTGAAATAGTGTAGTTGATTTGGAAGGATAGAATGAGTGTGCAAATATGGTCCAGTTTGTCGGGAGGAAGACGGGCTTTGAATTTGAGACTGTCCAAGGTTATTCCAAGGAATTCAAGGAAGTGGACAGGACCAATTATTTTCTCCTCTGAAAGGGGGATGGTGGCTGTAGAGAAAAGAGACCTGAGTTTTTGTGAGTGCTTCTGCTGGGGGGGTCTTAGGGAGGGGAAGACAAGGAGAAAGTCATCTAGTAAGTGCAGCAAGGGACGCGTTGAATGTTGAGTATAATCCAGCAGAAAGCTTCGGTGAGGCAATTGAAGATCTTGGGGCTGCTGCAGCATCCAAAAGTTGGGTTGCGAAGTAGAACTGCCCCTTCAACAGACACCAAACGGAGGAAAGGCAGTATAGGCATGACTTTGAAAGCATTGGAAATGTCTGCTTTGGCTAACCAGGATCCCCAGACGGATGATTTAATAGAGTGGATAGTGTTAGAAATGCTGATGTAGTGAAGAGAAAACTGGTCCGAAGCAATGAGTGCATTGATGCTGCTGCTGGAAGAACCACTGGGGAAAGAGAAGTTAATGATGAGGCGCTTCTTGCCTGAGATTTTTCTAATGGTGACCCGATGGGGCTGATTCGGAATTGAGGGTCAGGGGGCAGAAAGGGCCCTCCATGACTCCTTTCGATGTCTCGGAAGCGATGAGGGACTTGACGACTTCAGGTTCCTTTACTGCGGATTGAAGGTTTGGAACTATCGGCAGAACCATCTGGGATTTATATTTATCAGTTGTCATTCTGGATAACAGGGCTGGACACTGGGTCCTCGCAAAAGCGTGTATACACTTCTGTGCCTGTTTAGAATTTCTATAGGTTTAGTGTCTATAGGTTTTCCCCACATTTAATCCTTTTGCCTCATCCAGGTCACACCTCCATTCAAAATCAGAATATGGTCGTGCATGCTTTGCAAGGGCGTGATCTGTTAAAAAAAGCACTTTTAGCTTTACAATCACAGAGGTGTTTATGGTGTGTAGTGATTGTCACACTTTTGATGTGCCTTGTTTGGCAGTCTTTGCTTTCATCAGTTTCACACAGTTAAATGATTAAAATCGACTCTGTGTTAAAGGTAGAGGACCCAGTCACAAATGTGCCACTCTGGCTTTTGTCATACTGGACACAAACCTTGCAGTACATCTTTTTTTCTGAAGGCGTATAGTTACGGGGAGATGAAGGGAGGTTTCATTTCTCAGTGACTGTTTTGTAAGCATTATGAATTTTGTTCACCACTGCTACACCCTGTTAGAAAATGGACTTTTCCTGCATTTTTTAAACAGAAGCCTGTGAATGTGACCGTATATCTGTCCACTTTTTTTAAGCACTCGCCCACAGGACTACTGAGACACAGACATCAACTAGTCCTCAGTTTTGATTCGAGAATGGGCGAGCGTTTCTAATCCTGGTTATACCATCTCTGGTACCCTGGTGGCAATCTGTAATTGCAAATTGAATTGCATAAACATTTAAGTAGTGTAAACAGATCTTGGGCGCTTGTGCGGCTCTAACAAATACACTTCTGGTCTCTCTCTCCATCTGTCAGTGGATACCAATAACCCCTCTCACATGTGATTTACAGATATTTAAATGTTACAGTTGTTTTTTACTGTAAAGATGGGGCTTGGCAAAGTTCTGCAAAAGTTTTAATATTTTTTTTGAGTTATTAGATTTTGTTTCAGTCCCTATAGATAATTTCAAAAGCAGATTTGGTGCTTTGTTAGATCCAGGAATTGCTTTAGGCTTCCATGCAGAGTGTGTCATATTTTTATATTTATTTTACCAGGAACACAAAGCCGCACCTATGTTGATTTAAAAAAAAAAAAAACCTTTTAGTTATGTATAGCTGCAGGGTGATTAAGGATCTTATCTGGTACAATTAAGATTTAGATACGCTTTGACAGTAAAATGGACTATAAATGGAGTTACTGTTTTTCATTCTTTTGGGATTGAACAATGGTCAAATATTATTTCACAGGAGTTTTACATTTCTGTGTAACTTGTATCTTATTTAAGTGATTTCTTTGATCACATTAAAAACACATAATAAAAGTGGTTTAATAGCTGTTCTGTTCCAGGATGGATGACCAATATAAGATTTTAAGGGGAAGCAAATGTTACATGGTGATACTGAGAATTGGTTATTGTTATTTATACTAATTTGCATACAGAACACTGTCTAACTAGAACACAACCCCAGCAGATATAAGATCCACAGGGCTTTGAATAATTAACGTGTTATATCATTTTAGGATAGTGAGCTTAAAAGCCCTTTGAGTTACATTTTATATATACAGATCTTCTGCTGCAATAGATGACTGTTTTAATTATAGCGTTCCATTAATTGTTGAATTACAGGTATATGCTATTTATTTAAGGGGATTGGCTTAAATGTTGTGTAATGAGTAGTGCTCCCCATTTTCGGTTTTTATCTTAATGATGAAGCAGAATCTGTGCAAATCAAGGCCATATTTTCCCAATTTACCTGGTACTTTGCGAACGCTTGGGCAATCGCTGTGCTGACAGAGCTAGCATCTGCACAAGGTATGAATGTGACACAGCACAAACCAAGCCAGGTTTATTCACCTTGAAATTATAAAAAGAAAAGACATTTGACAGGATGGTCCACGGCATTGGGAGACGTGTCAAAAACCACACTGGATATTTCCATCAATGCATTCCATAAGTTTACCAAGTACCAACTAAAGCATCATCATATTCTGTCAAATATTTATGATTAAGATTGTTGCCGTTTGGCAGTGTTTAGCTGATGGGCAGTACTGTCGCACAAAGTCACCAATACATAACCCTCCAGCAAAGTACAGAGCTCTGACAAACTCATTAACTCAGTCATTCTGTGCTCTCATTTATTAAAACGTGTGTAAAAGCCGCACAAATTGATTGCTTGTCTCTCAGTTCACTTTCTTGTTTTAGTTTAATGTGTCGCTTACTTTCAGTATGTTCTTTTATTCTCTCAGCACGAACATGTACCTCAAAGCAACAGTATTTGCAACACAATGCATCCTCTGCCTTATCTGGCCCACTTCTGCGATTTGGCTTTTTGTATACTTCGAAACATTGTTTTCTTTTTAACATTCATAAACTGATTTACATTTTATCCTCATTCCTCATCCACTCAAAATATTATATTTACATGTAAGTATTTCAATTTAGTTTTTGTTCAAGCTAGTTACTATGCCCAGCACTTGCCACAATAATCAGACTTTGATTGGCCATTGGCCAACAGAATCAGGTGATAATGTGTTTGTGAAGCAACAGAGAACCAATCATGTGCAACGTTTGAACGTTCTTAGAAACTCTAAACGTCTAAACGTACCTGCTGTATCCTAGGATACAGTGTAAAGCTGCTTATTATAATGTTGGAGTCAAAGTAAAACAGCATTTTAATCAAAATGTTGTGTACTTCCTAAAAAATAGTACTGGGAAAATACTGAACAGTAGACTAAAAATTGGGTATAAATCAGTAAAAATCGATGTTCAGTTAAAAAAAAATCCTGTAATTTTTCAGTAAAATTCCAGAATTGTGGAACACTACTTATGAGCACAGTGTATGACTCAATGGTGTCTGATCCTAGTTTTGTTGTAAACAGCAGGATAAGTAGATAAGCAGCTGATAATATTCACTTTGAGACACACTTTTGGTGTATTTAGTCCAATCCTTACACAATGATTTGGAACCACATGGAACCTACAAAATGAAATATAAATGTGAAGAGCCAAACATTCTTTTGTTTCTGTGGTCCAATGTGTCGCTTGTAGTTCAATGGTTCTAATCAAAAGCTTTAATCTTTGGTAAAATGAGTAATTAAAAAACGGTAGTGAGTCTAATCAAGTCGCTAAGTTTACTTAATTATTTCCAATCTTCTAGTTTGTCTGAGGTCTTGAGAGGGAACATGAAAATCAAGTGTCCATTAGTTCTCCTGTCCCTTAGGCAATCTCTGAGTGTGACTAAATACTTTAGAATATGTAAGGACCTGTAGATTTCTATCAATAATAAAACAGTCCTTTGCAATTAAATATCTGTATTTTAACTCAATAACTTGCCTAAGAGACTGAAAAAACATAAACATGGTATTATCTATAAGGAAGATTAAAGGTCCACCACTACAATACAACTAAAGGTTTGTTAAGAAAACAGATATCAAATTTGTAATTCACACCTCACACAACAGAAGTTACCAGTGATCCATGGACTACTAATCATTACAGAAATGCAATAGCACTGATATGATTGAATTTCCTTACAATTACATAACATTGTTGCATTTGAGTGACTTTGCAATGCTTTTCATAAGCCAGTGCAAAGAGTGTATATATGGGTGCTTACCAGGATCATAGTGATGCATTTTCTTAATCCAGTATGACCATTTTTTGTGATTTAGAATTGAACATGGAATTTTTCCTTTGATGAAATGCTTACCAGGATCATAGTGATGCATTTTCTTAATCCAGTATGACCATTTTTTGTGATTTAGAATTGAACATGGAATTTTTCCTTTGATGAAATGCCCTCTAATCTCAGCATGTGTCATGCAAAAATAACTCAAATGACTTATTGCCCAAAGGCCCATTTCCTGTAACCCTGGCCATGGGAACAGGCATGGTTGCCTAATAAATACCTGAATTCCCGGTTCTTACTGCATCATTTTAAAAATACATAATATGTGCATGAAGGTACTGGAAATTACTAACATAAGATAAATAAATCTACTGAGTAAGCAAATAATAGAAACTAAGTCTCTAGATGGAGATAATGTGCAATGGAGGTAGTTCAAAAAAAGTAATTAGGAAGGCTAGCATTATTTCTAATGCTATGTATAAATTTAAGCAGCAAACTTGTTTGCTCATGCTTCATGACTTTTACTTAAATGCCGCAATCAAATAATTAGAATAATACTATATATATATATATATATATATATATATATATATATATATATATATATATATATATATATATATATATATATATATATGTCTCCTAAGAAATAAATTATATATATATATGTTTTAATATTAAATAAAGAGAACATATCCTGCAAGGCTTAATTATTGTTCTCATTCAAGTTGTCACTGACAGATGACATATATACTGACTGCTTATTTTTATGAAGAAATAAACTACAGAAAAACCTCCTCTCATTCAATTGTATAAAGAAGAGAAAAAACTAATCATGGATGGTAGAGCAGGTGACTGCTTAGCTCAGGTGAACATTATTTTAGGCTGAACTGTCCTGTGTGTACAGCTTTCGCTGTGTTTAAAATTTAAAATCTATGGGAAACCCTGCTGACTTTATTCTGCTGGGGCCTTTGAATGACAATTTGATAATTTTGCAACAGACTCATTACAATGTGGGATCTGCTTTCAGGAAATTACTTTGGGACCTGGGGTATTGAAAGAAACCTGACACCCAACTCACTACTTACTATATATAATCATATATAATTATCGTAGTTGTTTTTATATCCATTCATAGCAGCTATTAAAAAATATATACACAAATTCACAATTCAATACATTTTTTAACTTTTTTTGTGTACTGTAATCCCATCCTTAGGTCTAATTTGTGAAATTTAAAATCTAAAGAAAAATCTGATCAGTCATCATAAAATACTGTACAACCACTCCATAGAGTTAGAGTACAAGAACAGAAAACTGAAATGTACATTGCTTTTTCAAATCTTGCAATACAGTAGCTCAGTTTCTAACACTGGCCTATACACACTTCATGTACAGGACATGCTGTACATATTTCACTGGACATAGAGAGTATGTCGCATTTTTTACATGCTTTGTTTGCAACTGGTCTTTTTGTGTAACACAGGTCTGCCAGCATTGTAAATGTTATGTACCTACATGTAGTGCACCTTCAGACAAAAGCAATGTAGTCTACATGAGGGTTGTGTTTGATGTTCAGTTTAGGGTTTATTATCTCCCACTGGAGATGCAAAATGTTGTAGTGGTTAGATAACTCTTTAGGATAAATATTTAGAATATGGGTAAATAAGGAGCTCGTGAGGTGCCTGTTTCTCTTAACATATATGATTCAGTATGTATGTATATTAGTAAAAACAATATTAGTCCAGTCAGTACATTAGCATTATCAATGTACATACAGTATGTGCCAGTAACATGGGACTAGCTATAGTGATTGATCCAGCTGAGAGAATCATTGTTGGGTAAAGAAGACTATAGTATATGTAGAAACTGTCTAATTTGGTGTTACCCTAAAAGAGGTCATTGGACTATAGGTGGAGGAGGGAAGTAGGACTGCAGATAAGAGATTACAGAAATGAAGAGGAATCAGAGGTAGAAAATATGCAGTTAATATCAGACTTGGGGAGCTACAGTAGGTTACCTGTTGCCATAGGAACCTTGATGAAAAGAGTTTGTCAAGTATCAAAGCCGTAAACAAGGAGCCATACACTTAATATCAAAGGGAAGGAATAAGGTTAAAAAAAGATGTGACCTTGGTCTAGACCCGTTTGGGGTAGGTGCCTTAATGTTAGAAGGTAATACGTTTTGTAACATATTTTAAGAATAGCATTTGTTAGTCATTGCTCACAAATTTGATAAAATACATTTATAAACGTTAGCTTGAACAGAAGCAGTATTCTAGGGATATGTAAAAAATATAAGCCTGTGACAGGATACCGATGTGGTGACGTCAGGCCAGCAGCAGGAACAAAAACAAAGAGGCAAGTACTGCAGGCAAAAGACACAGCGTGTGCCGTTTATTTAAATAATACAAAAATAAAAGAAATATTTTTAACAAAGAAAAAAAACACTCTTGCTCACCGAGCGAAATAAAAAGATCACACAAAACAAGTCACAAACACTGAACACATAAACCGGTCAGGCTGGGCAGTAGCCTTCACTGACACAGCTTACTTTTAGTTTTACTTCCTCTCTTCTCCGTTCTCGTTCTCCACTTCCGAACATCCACCCGGAACATGGAGAGCTGCAGGCTTTTTATACCGTGGCCGAGGGGTTTAACTAGCTAGTAATTATTCTATTACCCCTCAGCCACAATCTGCACAAGTTTTTTAATTATTCCTGGCAGAGGACAAGCTACTAACCTCGCCTCTGCCAGAACACGTTTAAATAAAAACAATAACAAACAACACGCGGCTACGCCGTCCGCTCCAGCTCATCCAGAACTCTGCTGCTCGCCTGGTGTTCTCTCTGCCTCGCTTCTCCCACGCAGCTCCACTGCTCCGCTCACTCCACTGGCTCCCGATCACCGCTCACATCCAGTTCAAGACTCTTGTACTCGCCTACAGATGCCTTGACCAGACTGCACCCAGCTACCTCCAGACCCTCATCTCTTCCTACACCCCCACTCGACCTCTCTGCTCCTCCTGCACTAAAAGACTGGCTGTACCTCCTCTACTCTCCCCTGCCTCCAGAGCCCGCTCCTTCTCCACTCTCGCCCCGCAGTGGTGGAATGACCTTCCTACAGATGTCAGGACTGCCCAGTCCCTGACCACCTTCCTGCACCTCCTCAAGACTAACCTCTTCAGACAGCCCCTGTAGAACTCCTCTTTTCCCTCTGGACATTTTATCACTCTTCCATAAATGCGCTTTACTTGCTCTTATCTGCTCCCTATTTTACTGCATTTAATCATGTACTTTAGAGTACTGTAATCTGTCACAAGTGTTATTTAATCTGTAGTATTTTGTATTTAATTATATCCTGATGTAACTATCACTGACACCGTTATCTGCTCCGTTATTGAATCGTATTTTGTCATATACTTGTACTTGCTAGAACCGAAGTCATTGTATTTTATCTTGCTCTTAATTGTATTAACACTTGTACTGTGATTCTTGAAATGTATTTTTGTTTACGGTTGTAAATCGCCCTGGATAAGGGCGTCTGCTAAGAAATAATTAATAATAATATATGAAAATACTGTACTAGAGTAATAATCTGTGCCTTCTGGGAGACTGGATCACAGATCCAATAGCATCGAGCAGCCTCTCTGGAGAGAATTTGGAAGTGACATAAGAAGCATTTGTGAAATATTGAATAAAAGCATACTGCAGTAATTTCCAGACTGAAGTCAGTAAACTCACCATAAACAACCTCCAGAAGTTTAAGTAAAATACATTAGTGATTAAAAGTTTTAATATTGATGTATGGAATTATAATAATAGTCTACCTCAAAACATTCAGTAATAAGAACTTTCACATTTCAATTAATTTCCAAAACACTCAAATAATATTGTATTAATTAAAACAGAGTTGAATCTTTGTGAAGGGCCCTATATTTCATACAGATCTGATTAAGCAATTACCAAAGAAATGTATCAATTAAGGCTCACCTCTCAACATAGATTGAAACTATTACACAAGCAAACAGTTATAAGCCAAGTCTATTTTGGTTCACCTGTAGTGTGCACAATTCTCTTCACGTTTTAGTAAGCTTAAGTATTTAAACAGCAGTGCCTGTCCTTCATTCTTATCCATCCTGTCTTGCCGCTAGCCTCATAACTGTTCTTCAGCTGTTACCAACGATCAGTCATCCTTCATTCTGCACCTTCTCTGCCCTATCTATCAAAACATACACAATGTCCCTGCTGTACAAAGTGTTGGGTACAAAAATCACCCAGATTGATTTGCCAGTTAATTAGGGATCTAGTGAAAGTTTTGCTTGTCAGTTTAGTTGCTGGAGTATCACAATACCTAACACATGATTAAAGCCTCTGCATCTTTAATACTAACCCTTTGTGATTTGAAACTATTCTACCCTGCCGTACATATGGGATTAGGCCATTAATTACTTCAATATATAATAATATATACATTTCTTACTATTCACCACCTGAGAGCATTTGCTCTTTCTCAAGCAATTACAGGGTATATTATTGTGACAGGCTAGCTCTAGTAATGACGTCAGACCAGAAAGGAGTACACAGACAGACAGTAGTGGTGAGTGAATCAGAGACGCTGTTGCGCTCAGTGTTTTAATAACACACAGAAAATAAAAAGGTTGAACAAACAGAAAACAGGACACGGCACTTGAGGCCAAAATAAATAGACAAACAAAACGAACAGACACTAACAAACAGGGACGAACACTAAACAAAGCTCCAGCACGAAATAGCAATTGTTATTTATAAAGCTCCTTCTCTCTCACCCGTTCTCCACTCACGAACACATAACCCAGAGTGAATGAAACGTGCATCTGTATATACAATTGTGCTGGGATTCAATTACTAATTAATTATTCACTTGAATCCCAGCAAGTGAACTAAATCTGTGCAACCCCGTGCTCACATATTATTAAATACTTTAAATGCACGTGAAGTGAAGTGCAATCCCCGTGCCTAAATACAATTATACATGTTAAATAACTCGTGCTACACACACCCATTTATATCCCGTGCAGCCATATCTATACATCAACATTAACACACGCAACATACAACATAAAATACAAAAATACACACGGGCGGGGCACATTGCCACAATTATGTATTTGTTTGATTAAGTACAGTATAATTAAAAGTACTAAAAGAAACATTAAAAAAATCAAAATGATTGTCATTTAAGTTATGAAGTCTCTTGTAGTATTTAGCACTATTAAGCCTGCCGCACACAGCCCGACTCAAGCTGTCCCGACTAATCTCATCTCAACTGGCCGTACAGAGTTTGGATGAATCGTAGCAGTGTGTGTGCCCTTAAAACCAAGATTATGCAGATTTCAGTCGGGATGTCATCAGATTTGAAGATTGAACATGTTGAATCTTTTTCAGACGCAGTTTTGTTCAGATGTGATCAGTCTGTCTGTGTGCGGCGGTTGCCAACCAAGACTGACTGAGACCGATTAGTCATATGGGTGTCAACCAATGGTGAAGCAGGTTTAAGTGACGTAGCTTGTCATGTAACTTGTCATACAAGATGGCGGAATATTGACAGCTTTAGTTCCACAGGTAAAAATACATTAGTCTTGAATTGCTCCGAGTGTCCCGAATTAAAAAATACCAGATATGTGCACATTTGAATAGTTTTTTTAGGCGTTTACTAATCAAAGGTAAATTATCAATTTACCTTTTTTATTATCAATCTACTGGCAGCCTATATTTTCTTACTGCACTAAAACAGAAGTAACCGGTGTGTCGATCTCCAATAGGTCACAAATCACAAGCCCCTAGGTCCACACGCTGAGAAAAAAATGCCAAAGTCAAATAAAAAATCAACAGGTTGGATTTTATTTACCACAGGCTAAAGTGTAGTAGACAAGCTATACAAATAGTCAAACACTGACTGAAACATTTGCACGGTGTAAATGGTCAATTAATTAATAGGCTAAGCGCTTCTTTTGGTTGCCTCGAGGCGCTGTCTCCGCTGTCTAATCAGCACACAATGCCATGCATAATATGAGGGTCGCTATGTTGGGCTAAGTTAATACAAAAATGTGTAGGGCAGTATTAATTACATTTACATACATAGTAATCACCAGGATCTAGTCGTGGTCAGTAATTCAGTCTTAGCAGTGTGCGACACCCAGTCGGGAAAAACTCAATTGTGACGTCAAACCAAAACTGAGCAGAATCTGTGCATACTCAGATGAGATGAGTCGGGACGGCTTGAGTTGGGCTGTGTGTGCGGCGGGCTTTAAGTGTTTAATAATTATAGATGACTAAGTATATGTAAAGCAGACACAATAACATCAATTGAAATATCTGAGTTATGTGTATTACACTACAATATATAAAAATGAAGAGAAGTAATATTTCGGTCAGATTAGGAAGGAAAGGTCTGAAAAATGGTAGTGATAGTCTGTTGAATCATGTTGTCTATAACTGGCCAGCTGCCTAAACATGGTTAAAATAATACAGTTTCAGTGTCCCTCTGGAGTGGATTGGAACCTGTGTAAATCACCAGAGGGGACTACACTTCACTGACCAGTTAAATTTAATAAAGTGACAAGGGAATGGAGTACTTTGTCAAAATAGCCTTTTAAAGGCTTTCCTATTATTTCACTAGACACCTTTTGTGTTGCTAGTTTGTCTCATGTGTTCTCCTCTGTCTCAGCTGCTTTTGTCATGCTCCTTTATGTTTTTTTTTTGTATGAATGTTTCTTGCTCATCGCTAGCGTGTCTGTGATGGTCCAGTTAGTGTTTACTTTTTACTTTGCTTACTGAGCATTCTAATGAACAGTGCACTTTACCGTTCAAGGTCAAGCTACATATTTTGCTGTTCAATATGAAATGTGTGTACTTTATCCTAATCCTGTATTGATTGGATTTGTATTCACAGGTAATTACTTTTGGACTTAATTAGTTTCAATATGTAGATCAAACTGTGAACAGGTACACCCTTTTTCTGCCATTTATCAAATTAGGGCCCAGTTGAACTTGATCTTAAATGGCAATTCAAACATGCATAAAGTACTTGTGACCCAACATTTTTTTTAAGGTCTATTGTCATTGGCATTCTAAGCATCCCTTTGAGCTACTGGTTACATGTGGTCTTTCAAAGTATGTTCTTCAGTCTTGACTGACACAGGAGAAATAGTTTTCAAATGAGAAGAAATGTCATGGTAATGCCTCCAGTCTTAAGGTAGTTAACAGTAGTGATTATTGGTCTGTAATGTCAAACTAGTGCTATATGACAAATTGAAATATTGTAATACAAATTAATCAACCGCAATTCCTAATATGTAGATCATTTGATTATTAGTTATTATGATCAATTATATAACAGTCTTTGTGTTACTCATTTGGTTGCATTTGGCCTTAATTGAAATTAGATAATGCATTGTGCTTGAAGGGTTACTGTAAATGTAAACTCAATTATTTACACTTTTTGGTAAGCACATGATGCAAGATTGTTATTACAATAAATACTGCCTCACCTTTTAAAACCACTCTTACACAAAATGTATTCTTACATTTGTACACAACTAGATTAAAAACGGCTTAAAAAGAGAGCTAGAGTGATTGTAAAATAGAAAAGACAGAAATGCATTTTTATTTTGATTATGACATTTCTTCAAAGGAAGAGAAAGGCATTTTCTATTCTAAATCAAATTGCAATATAGTAGGTTCATTTTAGGTTCAATCCCTGCATTGTGTCTAGTTCCCCTCCAACAGGCAGACTGGCCAGCCATTCGAAAATTGTAAAAATATGGTCAAGCTAAATGAGTTAATTAATGGCCAATGTAGCCTGGCCGAATGTAAAAAAGAGGCACAAGGTCCACCTGGGACTCCGTGAGTAGTTGCCGGCACACTCTGGCCTGGCCACTGACATAGCTTTAGCTTGTGTGTGTTGTGATTGCTCGTGGCCTACTATAAACAGAGGAAAGGTCAATAAACTAATTTCACTAGTGACCTAAACCAGATTTAAACAAAGGTATCCTAGGTTCCTTATTGAAATCTTTTCAGTAATGGAATTATTGTATGTTGATAAATACCAAAAACAACACCTACAAAAGTGGAATTGTGTTCATGGTTAAGAGTATTCATGTTTGAATACTCTCTTTGGCTACCAGATGGGGCATGTGCATTGGTGCAACAGGAACATGGAAGTTGCTGCTTGCTGTGACAGTGCAACTCAGACCCTTAGGAAGAGACATGCAGAGAAAATTGAAAAAGATGGTTTTATACCATAAGCTAGACCATTCATAAGAATTGTCAAATCCATACACAGATCAAAGCACATTTTAATGTTATTTTAAAGAGTATGTAGCAGGTTTCTGAAAAATACAGCATTATACATACCCATGTTTAAATAACGTACCTGTATTTTTTCTTTTCATTGTAAAACATCTTGACAACTTTTTACAGTCTGTTTCAAAGTTATTTTCAAAATAGCCGCTCTAGTGCACTGGGGTTTGAGATCTGTCCTCTAAGGGACCTTTCACACCTAGTTTGTTTGACTGTTTGATGTGGATTGAAGTTTGATTCGGTTCGTTTGGAGCTATATGTGAAACCTCTGACAGTGACGTAATTGCACCAGGATGCAAATCAAACCAAACGAACTAGAAAAGGTGGTCTCGGTTCGTTTGAAAGCGAACTCGGTACATTTGCGACATCGCTACACCAAAACTTTTTGCATTGTGAAAGCAAACACATTCAGGTTCACTTGGAAATGAACCACTCCAAACAGCAACCCAAACTGTGGAAGTGACGTAATTGATCAAACGCAAAGAAAGTGTCCAGCCTTTTCACTCAAACATGTTTGACAAACTATTTGTGAATTGTGGTATTGCTTGGCATGTTGACAAATACGGGGGTTTGATGAGCATTTATTGGTATTGTTTGTTAGAAATGCAGAAATTGTAAAAATGTTGCTTCGAATTCCTCATGTTCTTTGAAAATGGCTGCCTGTATGGATGATTAGAGATTGGGCAGTAATGTTTTGGTTCGTCTTTTCTCGGCAGTAAGTCACGTTGCTGCTTGTGTATTCAGGCAGTGAAGTCTTTGTTCGTCTTTTGTTGCAGATTTTAATACAAGCATTACTATACTGTACTGTATTTTGGAGAAGAATTATAAACTTGGTTGTTTTTCTGATAGGAAACTCCACCTACCAATTGCATCATTGTCCGACGTTCTACAAATAGCATTCTGTGCCTCAGTTTCATGTCGTTTTTGATCTTTTTTTCCTCCTCCTCTCCTCTTTCCCTCCTCCACCTTGCAGCGTGCCTTGACCATAGGGGGAAGGAGGCTAGCCTGTCAGTCTATGTTGGCCAGTATTAGGACAGCTACCAAGCCCCAATGGGCAAGGACACGGGCCAAATTATGTCATTGTATTTATTAAATGTGTTAATTCAATAAACCACAATTCGACTCATAAGTGGCTGTCTCCTTTCTGAAAAAAATGGTTTAAAAGTGCATCTTCAATTCGAAGGAATACGGTATGTTGGAAGATATAGGTTTTGTCTCTTAGAAAGTGTACAGCATGTGCCAGCTATGTTCAAATCTATTAATGGATTTAATTAACTATCAGTACCACTTTGTTGGATTGGTGCACTTTAATCTGCTTTGATCAGTATTTGAACCTCAGCCAGGAAAATAATGAATGCAAGTGGTTTTAAATATGTTGAGTCTTATAGAAAGAAAAGCTGTGTGTGGAGTTTTTGGAACATAAAGTATGTGTGGTTTGCGAACATTTTGTTTATTTGAAATCCCCTTGTCGCTATGGGTGTACAATGAAGCAGCTATGCAGTACTTTCACTTTGTCTCTGACATTACTCAACATAAAACAGTAAGACTGGCTGAGGAATGTAGTGTGTCAAGGGTGGCTTACCATTCAAATGTAAACAATGTGCGCCTGAACAGCACTGATTACATTGCAGCACCACATTTGCACAACTTGAAATGATTGCCCATTTTCTAAATGAGTGCTCCATCAGTGGAACTGTTGGTAGATTAGTCAATTCGAAGGCATCGCTGTATTTAGAAAGCCACCTTTCCATCCTGATCTGATACAGGTCTGTCTTGTGTTAAATGTGCTTGGATTTCATTACTGGCAACATAACAGTATTACTCTAGATAGAGTGGTAGCTGTTGATTGTATCACAAACAGTGGCCACTCTCCCTTTGATATATGATGATGAAATGAAGAAAAAGGCAATTGCTTCAACCATTCAGTTTGTTTTGAAGACTTACTTGGAGGCAATGGAGACAGCAAGATTCAGAAAATAAATAGAAGTACTGTATTTTTAATGTATTGCTGTGTCTGATTCTGGCATGATAGGCCTCATAAAAGCATACAACATGGGCTATATTTTTAAAATATGTCTAATGTCCTGTAGAACTTTCTACCTGCAATGCAGATGATATATAAAACCCATTGTTGGTGAGATACATGCCTGCCAGTTCCTGGCCCAGCTTTTTAAATAAGTGTTTCAATGGGGGCTTTCCACTTTCCACGACCAACTTGTAGGCAATTTACTTTGCATTACCATGCCATCTTGGTATGACCCTGTCATTTACAGGTCATCAGGACTGATGGCTTTTGGCACAGAGAACAAGGAATTCCAATGGTAGCTTTTTCTAAGTGGTGGGTTTAATTTAACAATAACATTTATGTTTATATAGACAGAGAAGGTGAGACTGGCAAAGTTGAAAGGTCACATTGTCACATGATTTGAATGGAATGAGGAAGGCTGTTCAGTGCCGACACTTAGGATCTGCAGTTCAAGCTCAAAGCAAGTTCAAAGACAAGTAAAGGCAGATTTAGGGGAAAATGATAATAACTCAATATTGGAGCCACTGAACCCAATATATAGTCAATATGATTTCAAACGAAAAGAAAGGGATATTAAAATCACTTTTGAAACTACTTACTTTTTAATGTTAAACTATTATGAACAGCAAATGTGGAAAAAAAGCTTTGTAATAACCAATAAGGGCTGAACATATACATTTTTTTGCTGTCTCTGGTAGATATGTTTTTATTTAAAATCTGGGTACCTCAAGGTATTAAATGTCAAGGCTAAGCATTAATTTCACTCACGAATGAACACTGCTATTCAAACTGTAATCCTATGCAAACTGAAGAGGACCAATTCACCTGACATTTGGGAAAGTTCCCCAATCATGTAAAACTGTAAATGTTAATAGGAATGCTAATAGTAATAAAGTATCACCTTATGTATGAGCTAGAGCAAACAATTCGGCAGATATCAAAATAGCTAACATATATATATACAGTGTATATATATATATATATATATATATATATAATGCTCCAGCTGACTAATAAATAACGTCTGACTTATTGTTGATATCCAGTAATTGTCAGTATTTATACCTTATTACTGTATTATTGTGTTTTTCTGTGTATGGTGTTCAACCTTTCAGACTGATCATTTTCGTATGAGTAATATTTTTCTATCAAAAATGTAGTGTATAGTGCTGATGACATTTTTTTTACCACTGAATTGTTTTTTTCTACCACACTAGATGATGTGAAGTCGCATGAAAATCTTTGCAGTTTAACTTATGCAATGGTTTTGTCATTGCAATCAAACCAAGTAGCCATATTTCTGAAATGCCAACATTACTGTATTAATTTAAATCCTAATAAAAAATGTCAAACTACCGATAAAAGTAAACACTGTCAAAATTGATTCTTTCTGTTGAATTTGACTAAAAAGCACTAATCACCTCCATTAACCTCTGATGCACCGTTTTTGCCTGATTCATTTTTTTATAAAAGAAATGCAAGGTAGCAGATGTTTAAATGTCACAGGCAAACAAATAGCAGCTCTTATTCGGGTTTTGTGTTCAGGTTTCGTAGAGGGAAAGGTTCAACTTGATCAGTACTTTGTCCAACAAGATATAGGCCCTGATACTCCCTAACTTTGTACCAAATTCCATCCTTGAATTTCAGGTACAAAGATAACATTTTTGAATGGCAAAGTTGTGCTTCAGAATGGGCTTAAAAAGGTAAAGTGATGGTGCAAGAAGATAGAGGAAAAAAAAAAAAACATTCAGTTGTAAACATCTTTAAAAGTAGCATGTCATAATTAAGTTCAGTATTGTTTTCCAGTACATTTTCTGGTACCAAACCATTCTGATTCTTAATTACTGCACACTTAAACTACCTGTTTGTGCACATTAGTGAAATCCTAAATGGAGATCCAAAGGCTGTAAGTCCTTGCAGAGAACAAACAAGGCTAAAGGGTTCCATTATACAGTACTGTTTTTACACTATACCCAGTGTGTGGTGCATTCTCCAGCACCTCAAAAAAGTGGTATCAATTCCTTAAAATATATTCTAATGAAGCAATGTGTTATTAGACTACCTGTCATATGAGTCCTTTATGTCCTTGTCCAAGAAAAACATTGATTTATGTAGTAAGCACTTATTTCAACACAGAGAATCCCTAAAAAGCCAGTGAAATCCTTACACCAGAAGCAATATTTGATTTTAGCTAACAGAGTTTAACATATTGCAGTGAATGGAGAGAACTAATCCCTGCAAACTGCCCTTTGTCTAAGAGGAAAAGTTGTGACATCTATTAGGACACAATCCATTTCAATTTACATGTGTTACACATTCTATGAAGGAGATAATTTAAAGTGCAGTACCTGCAGTCTGATGTGTTTCTTGGTCTCTGCAAGAGACGTAACACATTGAGCCAGTACGCCTCTTGCCATGAATGCAATCCTAAAATGGTGAATATTGTAATGTATTGTAATGTTTTGTTCACAGATTTGTTGATATAAAAGGATAACAAAAGCATCAAACAGATGGTATTCCTGCAAGTTACACATACTGCTATACCCTAAATAGACCTGTAATACAACATTCATTATAGCCTCCCTTTCAAACAGATACATGTTAAAAGGAGGACAGGAAACCCACTGAGAGATAGACCCCATGCCTAATTCATCTTTGATTCATGAGGGCTGAACTCCAACAGAATTATTTACTACATCTGGCTCCACTTACAGTACATGGTAGGATTTGAAAAACAATATTTTGCCTACGATTTTGGCATGTCCAAATCAAGTTGTCCAATTTGGAATTGTTAAAAGAATGATCTGTAAGCAGTTTTTTTTTGTTCACACACAAAGCTTCCTTAGTCCCCCTCCCCTGAATCACACACAGCATGTGATTTCTATTCCCTGCACCACTCTCTCTGTCACTTACTAGCCTGAGGGCAGTGCTGCTTGCCCTGAGGAAATTGACAGATAAACAAACGGCAACTTTATACCGCAAATTACGTTTCTTAATGTAGGTCTCTGGTTCCAAGTGTCTGAGAACAACGTTTGAACAAAGGCTGCAGATTATTATCCAGGCACTGATTTTTGGATCACTGAGCCGCCTCACAAAAATGGTGATGAAGCAACGGGACTGTCAGCAAGTTTGACTTATGTTATTTTTTATTTTTTTATTTCTATTATTGGACCATGTAGTCAGCTCTAGGTTTTAGTTATGGCACAACAGTAATGTCATCTGTACTTGGTGCATTACTGTGATTCTTCGCTACGGACCAAGCTGTAATGTTATCCAGTTACATTTCTTTCCGACTACTGCAGCATTGGAATGCCTGGATAGTGGTGCCCCCCTGAGTCTAAAAGGGCAGATGACCACATAATGGAGACATGTTAGAGTGAAAAAAAAAAAAGACTTTCTATTAATATGTTTGTGGTCTGCTACTGGCATATATATATAAAGCATACTGTAGTATAAAAAGTAATTGTGATCTATGCAGAAAAAACAATAGTGAATGATAGAGATCACTCCTAATGGGATATTACATATTATGAAAATCTAAATAGTATAAAGTATTTTTTTTTTATGGGAGACAGCATTTTTAGTATTGTGATGGAAATAGTATTCATAGAAAACATCAGTTCCGTGTTGATCGATATTGTCAGTAAGTCTAATTTGGTATTGATTATATGATCAGTAGTTAATTAAATGGCATATGATAATCTCATCTCTAAAGCAAAACTTAGCATGTGGATGGTACGTAAATGCTTGCTTAAGCAACACCAGCTTACTTATTAAGTTTTCTGCACACACTTCCACTGCAGATTTTATGCTATTTAAAAACAGATCATGTATAGTGTCTGTTGCTAGGCAGCTTCTTGGCCAAGTCTGGGTTGTATTCATGCATCCATGCAGTGTGTATTATATAACCCATGTAAAGCATACATATTTAGTCTTTACAAGTCTTCATTTGCTCTGTTTTCTTTTTTTCCCTTTTATGCTAATAAGTAGTTATGAATCTTATCTAACTAGAAGAACATTGTGTTGCATAATAAATACATTTTCAGCCCCAAACAGGCATGCGTAACAGGTACACTAATCTAAAAGAATCATAGTAATATTGACCATGCATTGAGATGAGGTTAGAACCAGTGGAAATTCCATTTAAGGCCTAAATAAGAGATTTCCATGATTTATAGCCTAAAAAGCTAAATTAATTTTGATTTACATGCATTGTAGTGTATATAAAATGTTATATATATATATATATATATATATATATATCTATATATATATAGAGGTCTACCTTCTTTCTGGTAATCGACATAAACAAAGAGCTGTTAACTTATGTCTAGTATATATTGACTTCTGAGTTGTGTAGGACTTGTAGATCAGTGAGGTAAATATTTATATGGGTAGACCTAGCATAGAAACCTGTTTGGGATGCTACCAGCTGGAAGGTAATTAGTGTGGTTGCCAGGCACAGCAATGGACAACAGGTGTACTTGTCATAATGCCACATGACATCAGCACATCTTCACTTGGCTGATGAAGCTGGCCAGCCACAGCTTC
Source organism: Acipenser oxyrinchus oxyrinchus (assembly GCA_030684275.1). Classification (NCBI taxonomy): domain Eukaryota; kingdom Metazoa; phylum Chordata; class Actinopteri; order Acipenseriformes; family Acipenseridae; genus Acipenser; species Acipenser oxyrinchus. Next base: position 57,232,556 of record CM060252.1, read on the forward strand.
TTACTTGATGAGTGCAGCACAATCTCCTTCACTTGATATTTACCTTTCATTTCTGTTTGAGTACCAATTAAAAAGGGGGTTCACTGAAAAGCTATTGAAGCCTGCTCCATGACCACAAATTACAAACTGAAATACAGTATAAGAGAACACTTTGTTTTTTCAAATGTATTTTTTTCCAAGCAGATATAACTTTAGGGTTTAGGTTAGGGTTGGGGTTCCAATTCAATCTAATGTCTTTAATATTAAAATGTCTTTATGATTTAGTCTCAGCCAACACAATAGTTATTCTTAATGGTTTAATGTGTTTGTGTGTGTGTGTGTGTGTGTGTGTGTGTGTGTGTGTGTGTGTGTGTGTGTGTGTGTGTGTGTGTGTGTGTGTGTGTGTGTGTGTGTGTGTGTGAGTGCAAATGTATTATAACATTACCAACAGGTTTTAGCAGTAGCAGATGTGTTTTATTTTTCTGATGTCAATAACAGTAAATGTAGTATATTTGTGTTTTTAAGCAGCAGTATAAATAAGGAAATTTCCTGGGGGTTGAATATATTTTCTTTTTATGGTAAGAAGCAAGTCTTGCAATCTTTTGTGAATATTCCACATTCCATTTGGTGGCCCTCGCTTAAAATGGCTGCACAAATGATTATTTATTCTAGCTGACTGCATAAAGATAACAAACACATGAAAAACAATATCTGTCAGTTGTAATGAAATTACTGAATATATGTTATCAAAAACTTTTAAAAAATAAATAAAAAAGATGATAATGCACTGACCTTGTAAGGCAACAATATTTCATTTAAAATATAAACTGTACTTTCAAAATGTCATGTCCTGCCAAATATATTTTAGAAATAAAGATACTGTTCTTTTTTTGCAGAAATGCATCATTGTTGTTGTTATGTATTTCCATATTTAGTTGCTTCTATATTTGGTAACTTCTGCTCCTGTCAATGGTACAGTGACAATGACACATCCTTACATTAATTTAGGGTTGTTAGGCTACTTTTACATGTGTTTAACATTGATGGTAATTTAGTCAGGCTTTATACTTCATCCAGTGTAAAGAAGATACTGTAACTCCATAGCACCATTACACGGTAACTGTAATGGGCCTGGGCTAGCTGTATGTAAGGTTTGTTTGGAGTAGCAATACACGGTCATCTAAAGGTGTGACATCAGAATGTTGTCTTGTAATTCACTGGACTGAAGCAGTGTCTGTATGGAAAAAGATTGGTTTGTGCTTGTGTGATAGTTGTCTTACATTTTTGGGGTCCCCCTCTGGCTCACTTAAAGCCGCCTCGAGGATTTGAGGCCAGCATTGTAAAAAAGAAAATGCGCCTTACCCATTCCCATCCACCAGCTCACCATGTGTCCTGGCTGAGCCTCCCAGATATGTGGTAGGCTTAAATATATTCCATTTATACAGCATGTGTCTGGAAGCAAAATTCCTTTCTTTCAAAGTTCACAAAGATATGCTGATGTGTGGTCTGTTCTGTAAATCATTGCTCAATTCCCAAAGCACACTGGCTCACTCATCAGTTTATTTCCCAATTAACTTATAAGAGGTTTGTCATCACCTTGTCTGTTTGGGAAGGAAGAAACAACTTCAGGGTCATATCCCATAGCATCAGAGGTAGAGAACTGAGTATTACTTGTGTTTTTTGGATGAGAATGTTTTAATTGGAGAGGACTTGCAGAAATCTCCAAGAGAAATTACATGGGTTGCTAAAATAAAACTGTAAAATAAATGTTCAAATGGTATATCTGTTATGATTTACCCATAACAATCTCACTTTGTATATTATTTAATAATTAAATCTCTAAATGCTTTTTGAAAACAATATTATATAACTCACAGTACTATTATTTTATCAGCATTGTCCATGCCGGATTTCGAACAAATGGTATTGATTGACACCACTGTGATCAAACAAGAAATATATTACCAGTGATACCAATTTCCCATTGTGGTAGATCACAATGGAAGATTAGGATGATACATTTGTGTATTTCAGCAATAATTTACTATAACAGTTAGTTTCCATATATATATATATATATATATATATATATATATATATATATATATATACAAAATGCAAAGTGAGTGAACAGAAGAAAAATATACAGTACTGTGCAAAAGTTTTAGGCAGGTGTGAAAAAATGCTGTAAAGTAAGAATGCTTTCGAAAATAGACATGTTAATAGATTATATTTATCAATTAACTAAATGCAAAGTGATTGAACAGAAGAAAAATCTAAATCAAATCCATATTTGGTGTGACAACCCTTTGCCTTCAAAACAGCATCAATTCTTCTAGGTATACTTGCACAAAGTCAGGGATTTTGTAGGCATATAGTGAGATGTATGATTAAACAATTATACCAAACAGGTGCTAATGATCATCAATTCAATATGTAGGTTGAAACACAATCATTAACTGAAATAGAAACAGCTGTTTAGGAGGAATAAAACTGGGTGAGGAACAGCCAAACTCAGCTAACAAGGTGAGGTTGCTGAAGACAGTTTACTGTCAAAAGTCATACACCATGGCAAGACTGAGCACAGCAACAAGACAAAAGGTAGTTATACTGCATCAGCAAGGTCTCTCCCAGGCAGAAATTTCAAGGCAGACAGGGGTTTCCAGATGTGCTGTCCAAGCTCTTTTGAAGAAGCACAAAGAAACGGGCAACGTTGAGGACCGTAGACGCAGTGGTCGGCCAAGGAAACTTACTGCAGCAGATGAAAGACACATCATGCTTACTTCCCTTCGCAATCGGAAGATGTCCAGCAGTGCCATCAGCTCAGAACTGGCAGAAAACAGTGGGACCCTGGTACACCCATCTACTGTCCGGAGAAGTCTGGTCAGAAGTGGCCTTCATGGAAGACTTACGGCCAAAAAGCCATACCTCCGACGTGGAAACAAGGCCAAGCGACTCAACTATGCACGAAAACACAGGAACTGGGGTGCAGAAAAATGGCAGCAGGTGCTCTGGACTGATGAGTCAAAATTTGAAATATTTGGCTGTAGCAGAAGGCAGTTTGTTCGCCGAAGGGCTGGACAGCATACACGAATGAGTGTCTGCAGGCAACAGTGAAGCATGGTGGAGGTTCCTTGCAAGTTTGGGGCTGTATTTCTGCAAATGGAGTTGGGGATTTGGTCAGAATTAATGGTCTCCTCAATGCTGAGAAGTACAGGCAGATACTTATCCATCATGCAATACCATCAGGGAGGCATCTGATTGGCCCCAAATTTATTCTGCAGCATGACAACGACCCCAAACATACAGCGAAAGTCATTTAGAACTATCTTCAGCGTAAAGAAGAACAAGGAGTCCTGAAGTGATGGTATGGCCCCACAGAGCCCTGATCCCAACATCATCGAAGTCTGTCTGGGATTACATGAAGAGAGAGAAGCAACTGAGGCTGCCTAAATCCACAGAAGAACTGTGGTTAGTTCTCCAAGATGTTTGGGCCAACCTACCTGCCGAGTTCCTTCAAAAACTGTGTGCAAGTGTACCTAGAAGAATTGATGCTTGATGCTGTTTTGAAGGCAAAGGGTGGTCATGCCAAATATGGATTTGATTTAGATTTTTCTTCTGTTCACTCACTTTGCATTTAGTTAATTGATAAATATAATCAATTAACATGTCTATTTTTGAAAGCATTCTTACTTTACAGCATTTTTTCACACCTGCCTAAAACTTTTGCACAGTACTGTACATCAAATCAATATTTGGTGTGACCACCCTTTGCCTTCAAAACAGCATCATTAGCACCTGTTTGGTATAATTGTTTAATCATACACCTGACTATATGCCTACAAAATCCCTGACTTTGTGCAAGTGTACCTAGAAGAATTGATGCTGTTTTGAAGGCAAAGGGTGGTCACACCAAATATGGATTTGATTTAGATTTTTCTTCTGTTCACTCACTTTGCATTTAGTTAATTGATAAATATAATCTATTAACATGTCTATTTTTGAAAGCATTCTTACTTTACAGCATTTTTTCACACCTGCCTAAAACTTTTGCACAGTACTGTATATATATACAGTAGAAATTACTGTTTTTGAGGTGCCTAAGGTTTACCCCTTTTTCTGGCCTACAGAGCTAAGATGGAGACCTTGCCAATATCTGGTCAGTTTGTTCTGTAGCAGCTTTTAAAGAACACTTTTGCCACCACTTACAGTTTGGATTTTAACTGAATATTTGTATAGAGTCATATACGTTGTATAGTCCCAAGTGATATTTGCCTTGACTCTAAGGCACTTTCGTCAAAGCTAGCAATCAAATTCTGCCAAAGCCATCACATTAAACTTACTTAAGCGTCTGTCTCCAATGTGATTTCAGTCTTGCATTGCTGCTACTGCAATGGTAGTAATACTGAATATGATATTGGATGTGACATGTCAGTCTCATAGCAACTAAAATATTCAAGCAGGCAAGAAAGCTCTTTAAAAAAAATCAATTTATGGTAATATTAGGTATGTAAGAAAATGCTAATTCAAAAACTTCCAGAAATAAGAAAAAAAAGCTTAAATTGCTTTTAACCCAATCATACAAAAACATTCAGTTTAGAAAAGTTATAACACCATTATTTTTGTGAAAGGAAAATAAACTCACTCACAAGTTTCAGAAATCAGCAGCTTTCATTGCTTTTTTATACCTACTCACTTTGCAAAAGAAAAATAAAGTCCTTGCACATAATTTCAACTTGAATGACCTTATGTTTTTCATGTTTTAAAATAAACTTAGAAAGTGAGTCAGACTGGGGCTGATTTCTTCAGTCAGTATCCCCTTTTGAGGCAGATAGACGTGGCCAGGATTGACCAAACTAATATAAACGCATGAATAAGCCTCTATAGTGTTCTTACTTGAGGCTTTTTGTATGTGATAGCCAGACTCTGTCGGATTATTGGAATATTTGTTTATTTATTTGTTTATTTAGCAGAAGCCTTTATCCAAGGCAACTTACAGAGCCTAGGGTGTGTGAACTATGCATCAGCTGCAGAGTCACTTACAACTACTTCTCACCCAAAAGACGGAGCACAAGGAGGTTAAACGACTTGGTCAGGGTCACTCAATGAGTCAGTGGCTGAGGTGGGATTTGAACTGGGGACCTCCTAGTTACAAGCCCTTTTCTTTAACCACTGGACCATGAGCAACTTTAATGTTAAACTAAAGGCAGCATGCTTTGTTACATTAAACTTCAATGATGGTGCCAAAATCTACAGCTATTGGTCTTTGGCTAAAAAAGAAGATTTAGTTTTTATTGGTGGTATAACAGGTAAATAGGGTTACTCATTGCCCTACAGTTTACAACTGTGCAAGGACACTTAGCTTATCTCAGTGAGCTATTGACATACCAGATCAGAAGAACCTTTTGACTTTGAAATGCTACAGTCGCCTACAAAATCTTAAATCCAATGTGCATGTAAATATATGAAGAAAAAAAAACATTTATACTGCTTTTATTGTCACAATTATTTAGGATGAAGGACAAATCTTTATTTTTTCCCTTTCTACAGATTTCCAATTTACGTTGAAAGGCAGTAAAAAAAAGAAGCTTGTCATGTTTAGCAATATATGATTTCAAGTGCCATGTTCTGTTTTGTTCAAACCTTTTATTTTCTGTGTGTAATAAAACACTGAGCATTGCAGCGTCTCAGTTTTACTCACCAGTACTGCCTGCGTGTGTGATTCTTTCTGGCCTGATGTCACCCCTACAGCTAGCCAGCTCACAGACTCACATACACATATATATATATATATATATATATATATATATATATATATATATATATATATATATATATATATATATATATATATATATATATACAGTACTGTGCAAAAGTTTTAGGCAGGTGTGAAAAAATGCTGTAAAGTAAGAATGCTTTCAAAAATAGACATGTTAATAGATTATATTTATCAATTAACTAAATGCAAAGTGAGTGAACAGAAGAAAAATCTAAATCAAATTCATATTTGGTGTGACCACCCTTTGCCTTCAAAACAGCATCAAGCATCAATTCTTCTAGGTACACTTGCACACAGTTTTTGAAGGGACTCGGCAGGTAGGTTGGCCCAAACATCTTGGAGAACTAACCACAGTTCTTCTGTGGATTTAGGCAGCCTCAGTTGCTTCTCTCTCTTCATGTAATCCCAGACAGACTCAATGATGTTGAGATCAGGGCTCTGTGGGGCCATACCATCACTTCCAGGATTCCTTGTTCTTCTTTACGCTGAAGATAGTTCTTAATGACTTTCGCTGTATGTTTGGGGTCGTTGTCATGCTGCAGAATAAATTTGGGGCCAATCAGATGCCTCCCTGATGGTATTGCATTATGGATAAGTATCTGCCTGTACTTCTCAGCATTGAAGAGACCATTAATTCTGACCAAATCCCCAACTCCATTTGCAGAAATGCAGCCCCAAACTTGCAAGGAACCTCCACCATGCTTCACTGTTGCCTGCAGACACTCATTCGTATCGCTGTCCAGCCCTTCGCTAACAAACTGCCTTCTGCTACAGCCAAATATTTCAAATTTTGACTCATCAGTCCAGAGCACCTGCTGCCATTTTTCTGCACCCCAGTTCCTGTGTTTTCGTGCATAGTTGAGTCGCTGGCCTTGTTTCCACGCCGGAGGTATGGCTTTTGACTGCAAGTCTTCCATGAAGGCCACTTCTGACCAGACTTCTCCGGACAGTAGATGGGTGTACCAGGGTCCCACTGTTTTCTGCCAGTTCTGAGCTGATGGCACTGCTGGACATCTTCCGATTGCAAAGGGAAGTAAGCATGATGTGTCTTTCATCTGCTGCAGTAAGTTTCCTTGGCCGACCACTGCGTCTCACGGTCCCTCACCGCGTTCGCTTATTTGTGCTTCTTCAAAAGAGCTTGGACAGCACACCTGGAAACCCCTGTCTGCCTTGAAATTTCTGCCTGGGAGAGACCTTGCTGATGCAGTATAACTACCTTGTGTCTTGTTGCTGTGCTCAGTCTTGCCATGGTGTATGACTTTGACAATAAACTGTCTTCAGCAACCTTACCTTGTTAGCTGAGTTTGGCTGTTCCTCACCCAGTTTTATTCCTCCTACACAGCTGTTTCTGTTTCAGTTAATGATTGTGTTTCAACCTACATATTGAATTGATGATCATTAGCACCTGTTTGGTATAATTGTTTAATCATACACCTGGCAATATGCCTACAAAATCCCTGACTTTGTGCAAGTGTACCTAGAAGAATTGATGCTGTTTTGAAGGCAAAGGGTGGTCACACCAAATATGGATTTGATTTAGATTTTTCTTCTGTTCACTCACTTTGCATTTAGTTAATTGATAAATATAATCTATTAACATGTCTATTTTTGAAAGCATTCTTACTTTACAGCATTTTTTCACACCTGCCTAAAACTTTTGCACAGTACTGTATATATATATATATATTAGGGGTGAGACAGCTTACGTATTTAGAGGAGAGTAGTGCCTGCCATTGAATTTGAGCACTCGAGTATTTATTGCTGAAAATCCCACACCTAGTTATTAAAGGGAAAGATGATTTACACCCAACTTGCAATGAGCCTCCAGACTGAATCTTTGTTGGCAGTCAGTATGTTACTGTAAGTTTAATTTGATGCCTGTTCACACAAGGTGCCGTGTGTCTCACTTGTTCCATTGTATCCCAGTTGTTTGTAAAACCTAGCAAGACACCAGCTACATGCAAGAAGTGTTTCTGTAGCAATATGTTTTTATTAGGGATGTCTCTCCGGTGAAGTCATTTAAAGAGTGTCCTTAAAACTCCTGTTCATTCGCTCTTGCTTTGGAATGGAAAGTAAACTGATGCTGCCTTCAGTGTAGTACAAGCGCACCAGAGTTAAATTCAAGAAAGTGCCCTCCAAGTTTTCCTCAATCATCTCCCAAGAAAATTTTCTATTGGTTTTTGTGTGGGTATAGATTCAGGGTCAGGATGTATAGTATCTATACTTTAAAATGCTAAAATCATACAAGTATTTTGCCAAAAACAAATTAAATAAAAAGTATGATACACATATAATAAGAAGCTAAAAAAGCTGCTAATGTCGCCTGAGAGTCGGTCATTACTGGTGCAATCGGCACCCTAATTTCGTATTCGATTATCGTACAGGCATTTATCAATGATAATCAATGCATTGATGTTTTATTTTTCAAAATAAAGAACAAACATTAGTTTTTTTAACAGATGATCCGATAACTAAAAACACTGTTGTGCATAATAGTTAAACAAAAAGGCACAACTTGCATTCAAAGTAGAACACTTCTGATTATAAAAAAAATAAATACAAAGGACTTGAGTTTTTAACAGCTGAATAGAATATGCATGCGTCTGCTTCAAATGTCCTTTTAACATTGTAATAATAATAATAAATACCATACTTTAACAGAAGTCATTTCTATCTGAACTATGGTTGACATTACTGTAAACATTTTATGTCCAAAAGCAAAGCAAAACATCTGAATTAATCTCACAAATCCTGACTAATTTAACTATTGTACTAAATTCAGCTTCTTTTCATATATCATATAATCCAAACACACCATGGTTTGAAACAAAAGAAGGTAATCGGTAGATGAAATAGATTTAAAACAAACAAAAAAACGTATTGCCTTAATTTTTAAATCAAGAAAACATGAATACAATAGGCCTACTTCTGATCTGGCTTGTCCAACGCGAATGTAGAGGCCTAAAGTGTGTATCCTAGCAACGCGCAAATCTACTGTACTAGCACTAAAAGAAGCGCACTCTCACACCCTCAAGGTTTTAATGCAAACCGGTGTCATAGGAAATAAGTTGACCAAGAAAAAAGTTGATCGCACAAGCGCAGTAAGGCAAAAATAGACAAAAGTAAGGCGGGGCTACAGTTTGATTAAAGGGGAGGTTCACTGCATGGCTTTTTATTTTTATCTGGCCTTTTTATTTACTAGACTGTGTATATTGGTGCGTAGTGCCACTGTCTTTTCGTATGAACTTTAAAATGTGTGATCGACGGCTCTTTATGTGGTAAAATGTTTTAAATCTCTGTCTTTTTATGTTTCTATAACATCGTTGTCAATCAGATGTAGTTTATGTGTGATTGCGGAGATTTATTTATATATTAAATTATTTTACACGTCAAAATGTTGTCAATCTTTAATCAAAATTAAAATATTTCAGTAATATAATCTGATGACATGCTGCATCCATCATATTAGTATGACAAGGTCGTATTTTTACATTTTAATATTAGTATAGCTGTAACTTTACTACAGTTTAGACGTGGCAAAACGTACCACTACCAATTAAAAAAAAAAAAAAAGGTTTTAAGGGTTGTGGTTTTTAAATTAGGGTAGGGTGAAGAAAATTAACCCCAAATAGCCGCATTAAAGGTTTTTTTTAGAAAGGAATTGTGTCGTGTTCTCAGGTTGGGAATAAAAATAAATAAATAAATAAATAAAAAAACTCATGTTGTTTGCACACAATACATTGACATAAATGCCATATTCTTCGTAAACATGACCATTGTATTCCTGGCAGTAATATATCGTATTACTAAGAGATAAGATTTGTGAGGAAGAGAGGTCATACAGTATATATGTATAGGCTATATCTACATGACTTTAAATCGTGATAAATCACTTTAGTTAAATATACTATATCTCTTTCTCTTTATATGTCTTACATGGTTGTGCACTACAGGAATTTACCATTTGTAAAATCATGCTGATATACAGTAGCCTATATTATACTGTATGATCTCTGTTTCTTACAATAGCTAGCTTGGTTGGTATTGAACTACAGGTATTTACCACGGTTTAGCAAAGACTCTTTAGTTTTTATCTAATTCATGTATTGTTTCTTCCCAGACTTGTAATTGAAATGCATGCACTATGATAACCAGTATCCTGTTCGTTTTCTGTCCTAATTATACAAAGTACTGTATGTAAAAATAAATGAAAGAACAAATATAAAATAATAATACTGTATAAGCAACGTTTTTCAAGTACATTGTGTGATTGATGTGTACTGTGGCCTAGTTAGTAATCGCAGCATGGAGCTTAATTTTTTCCATGAGTGAAACTCATGCTTTAACATTTGGACAATCGCTCGCATACCTGCTGTCCATACTGTAGTGCTTCCCAAAACAAAAACACCGTCAGAAATGCAAAAGAACGTCAATACGTAACACATTTTGCTAGTTAACGTTTGTTACACAAACAGAAATACACAATCAGAAATGTACAATCATACAATTCATTTTAAATTATTTATTTGCTGCTAATATATATTACAGCGATATTCACATGTACATGTTAATGTAAATTATACGTACAAAAGTCATTTTAAATTATGCATTTTTGTTAGGCTAATATATCGGATCTAAAGCGATATTCACATTATCTAATCTAGCAGCATACTGCTGAATAAATCCGATCTACTAATTGATATAAATTATACTTACAACATTAATTTTAAATTATTTATTGTTCATTAATATATCCGATCTACTTGTTTCCTGGCTTGATCGACATATTTCATAGCCTAGGTTCGTTTACATTAGAAACAATGGAACCTCCCCTTTAAATTCTAGAGCTTGATCAACTTTTTTCCTGATCTACTTTTTTCCTGGGACATCAGCAACAGGAGACCAAACTAGGTTATAATTTGATGCATTTATTCACCAATATGTAATCGAAGCTTGGAAAATTTAAGGACAGATAATCAATAATTGATGCATCAATTACCGTAAAAACCAGTATATAAGTCGCACCGGTGTATAAGTGTCGCCCCCTCCAACTGAGACAACAATTTCAGGAAAAAGCCTATAGGTCACACCAGTGTATAAGTCGCACCCCCCCTTTTAGGACCCCCTAAAATAACCTAGGAAATTGTCTTATACAAAGGTTTTTACAGTAATTGTTGCACCCCTATCATTTTCCATTTAGCTTTCGATAAGTGGAGTTTGATCAAATTTGTTCAATTACTTATATAAATGCATACAAATATATTCGTTAATTTTTTCCCTTCAGCTAAAAAAAATGTCAAAATAGGGCTGTACGTTATGTTGGCTTTGTAATCTTCAGAAATGAGAATATGATTGTGAACCATCTTCCTTCCTAATAATCTAATAAGAGTCATTGTCAAATATATTTGTAATGTGTCTCTCTTAGCAAACAAAATAATTTAATTTGTCGTCTTGCAGAAGCAATTTTTGTATTCTGTCTTGCCTAGACATGACAGTTTAACAAAATCTTTATAAGATGAATGGTATTTGCTATGAAAGTTATGCACCTGAGCTTTCCTTCATTATCTGTTGGCTTTTTATGTGATGCTGAAGTCTAATAGTCTAAATATTTCTGAATTAGAATTTAAATTAAAATATCAATAAAGGCCTTATTTACTGGTTCTTATTGCAACATAACCCTGATTAGAGGACATTACACTCTTAACTCAATGATGCCTCTGTCATCCGGGTTCTGTAGTTTAAATGGCATACTCCTATTTTTTTGCAATACAGTTTGATCTATCTTTTTTAACCATTAGATCGAAAAGGTCATTAGAACCTTGCGCAAAACACTAAACTCAGCTACAAAAGATTTTCTTGGAACTGCTATTTATTATGTATTAACAGTGACATCAATTATGAATGTAAGTATCAAATATTCAAACCTTAAAATGATATCACTATCATTTCAGATATTGAATAAGCATTTCAGAACACTGCTCATGAATGAATGGCTGTGTTTACACAACATAAATAGACAGGGCCGGCCTTAAGGCAAAGCGAGCGAGGCGGCCGCCTAGGGCCTCCACCCTTTAGGGGGCACCGCGCTCAAATGGACTGTCGTGACACTGAGAGTGTTTTTGTTGCAAATTTGGTACTGTGGTGCTATATTATAGCACTAAGGTATCTTTATATAGCACCAGCAACATTAAATTATGGAGCCAGTAGACATGTTTAAGTTTTTTTTAATGTTTTTTTATTCCTTAGCAACCATGATGACACTAGTTTCTGATTGGATCTGGACTACTTGCATGACCCGCCCACACTCATCCACATATACAGGAGAGTAGGTTTGTGTTGTGTGGGAAAGTGATAGCAAACATGTCGCAGTGCACTTTTACACAGTTATCAATTAAATCTTTGTTCAGCAAGTCAGAAAGGTATGTGGTCAATTAGTAGACTTAACAGATAACAATACATTGTAAAATGTTACACATATATATATATATATATATATATATATATATATATATATATATATATATATATATATATATATATATATATATACAGAAATCTAAAAGTATTTGCAACTAACCTAGGATAAATACACCTCATAAAAAAATTGTTTTTGTCAGTACAGTATATAGTTTAGTCATTCAGCCTGCAGAAATTTCACGAAACAATTGATTTAATAAAAGGGACAGTGGTGCTTTGCTGAAGATGTGTTATGACAGATGGGACAGCATAGATTTATCAATATATTTATTTGTTTTTACTGTGATATGCATTTTACATTTCTTTTTTCAATCTGTAGGATGTGAGCATTTACATTCAGCAGTCCTGTTTCACTCAAAGCATCCTTGCATTTGGGACAACCTCAAGCTATTTCTGTTCATCACAGAAGAAAGGCAATCGAATTGACAAAATGGAACAGAGCACAGCTTCAGAGCACAATAAAGCTGTTCACTGTTGCTTCTGTTAAGTGATGCTTATACCATGTTTAACTACAGGGCAGCTAAGCAGTGCTTTGCTTAGTATTGCTTAATTCCCAAAGCACATTGGCTTATTCATCAACCCACAATTTACATAGAAAAGGATTGTCATCACCTTGTCTGTTTGGGGAGGAAGCAACAACTGCAGGGTCATATTCCAGAACGATGGAGAAGTCTACCGAGAGGACAGTGTAATTCTAGCACAAAGTAGTTATGTTTCCTCTAGAACAAATGATGTTTTTCCTGTTTTCATTCAAAAGAAAGAAAGGGTCTTATTCCATGAATCAAATTTGGGGTGGATCACATTACCACCATTAGCATCATCGTCTAATTACAGTAACACATTATTTCAATTAACTAAACATTAAACACCTCCATTGTTTTGGTTTCACGCCACAAGAAGTGTTAATGTAGCTTGTGACATTATTAACATCATACAGTCATTACTATTTATATACTCTAACTGCCTTTTCTCCCCTTTGCACTGAATTTACCAGACTTTGTCAAACCAGAACAAAGGACATGCACTGCAGACTTTACAGCAATTAGGATCTGTGAAAAATGTAGGCAGCAGGCTATGTGATATACAGAATAGTGTGATTGTTAGTGTATCGGAATGCTGAGATTCTTTACTAAATAATAATATAAAAAAACATAATTACAAAAATAATTTGTGGATTAACCATCAAACACCACGTGTAGACATTTTCCCAACTTCTGAAGAGGCTGAAAACGATTTATAGTCATTTATAGTTACATTTGCACTATAGTGTTTAGTTATGGATGATAAATGTAACATTGCTCAGAAAACAATACTGATGTTAGATGTCTGAAATGTAATGGTTTTACCAAGAGAGATTGTTTTTTGTGTGTGTGTGTGTGTGTGTGTCCTTTGATGAAAACTGGAGAAAACAAAATCAGTCTTTTGTAAGTATTTAGGCTAACCTTGCATAATTAGGAGCATTCTCATTTTGCGTAACAACAAAGCTTATTTCCAGCATTTTGAATAATTAAATGTCTACACTGTAATTAAGTTTTCCACTTGTATTTATTCTACCAAAACTACTCCATTATATAGATGAGTCACATATCATTTAATAAAGCACATTCACTGAAATAAGTTAAAATGTGCAGTATTTTTTCAAGTCAAGATTTGTGAAACCTGCATGCGCTTAATCACAGTAAATGTTATCTCCTCCAAGACACCCATCCTTTTCTTGGCCAAAAATTACACTTGAAATTGTATTTACTGATGACAGGAAACTATTAAGGAAGGGTGGGTAACCGGTGCCAGCATTACACCATGTACTTCTGAACAGATATTATCATCTGAACTGATATTATGTTGGTTAGCAACATTGCACATAAACCATGGACTCCATATGCAGAGATAGAGTGTCCAACTGCTTCTGTCTCTATCCACACATAGTATATTGAACTTCAATAGTCCTTTCAGCCAATTAGAATTTAATATTTTTCAGATGAGTACGTTAGGCATCCAGTCATATTCTATTTGTGCGACTATAATGACAATTGTAAACTACAAAGACAGATATAATGCAAAGATGGTGGTAGATGAGGAGCATTTACCTGTTTTTAAAATCAAAACTTCAGAAAGTTAAATCAAAGAAATAGACTTATTCATGGTATCCATCAAGCTACAGAAACAACCATAGTAAATGAGTTTTTCACTCATTGTTAGTTTTTTTTTAGACACAACAGTTACAAAACTGCCAAGACTTCGCTCCTGTTGCACAGGGATACAGACAGGTCTTCAGATTTTGATTTAGAGCTGCTGCACTGGAATGGTACCTGGGCAGCCAGAGCTCCTTAACATGCGTATGTGGATATTTGATTTGGTTTTTAAATGCATTGTTACCAAAAAGAACAACTCATGAACAAGTTAGTTAACATTACTAAGACAGATTTACAGCCACCTATCTAAAGGTGCATTATCAAAACTCAGAGAATTTATAAAAAAAAGTTAAATGATGCCAAGAGTAAAATTCAGTTGATAGAAATTAACATAGCTTTTATTTCCTTCCTGATTCCTTGCATAGTTGAGGGACCAGAAAACAAAAAAGGGAATGTGGATAAAATTATTTAATTGAAGAAGCTTGGGATTAAATCATCTGTATAATTAATGTTTGGATGTATGAATAAAAAACACTATGTAATTGCATCTTGTTTTCCCTCCACTGCACGCAACAAACAGCCTATGTAGTGTGAAAAATACTCAGATTATCCTCTGTATTAGCATAAAAAGTATATTGAATATAAAACAAGTTGAACAAAGCTTTTGATGGGTTTTTCAAAGGATCAAGAGTTTTTATAAGCAGACTGTATTGTATACTGATATGTCTACATGAACTAGAAAATTATATTTTGTCCCTGTTGTAGAGGAACTGTTATTAGATTTTACAGACAGGCTTCAAAATTGAATATGGTTGTTATGAAAGCTAATTGCATTAACCTATATAATTTACATATTTTATACCTGGACACTTCAGGATACAGTAACCATTTATTTTCTGAAAAAAAAGCATATAGTTGATAAAAAAATGACCAGACTTCGTTTAATTCAAGAGCTTCATCCACATTTTTCAAAATCTTCATAGGAGTGATTTTTATTGTTACTTGATATGAACTGTTGAATGAATACATTAATACATATTTCCACACCGAAGAACCGTATATTTAAAATATATGGAAAAGCATACGTTATAAATATATGACCCACACATATTTGTAAGCTATTTCAAATGGTCTATTTGCATTTTAAATACATGGTAAAATATATAAATATACATTAAATACAACAAATTGGATGTTTTTTAAACATCTACTGCATTTAAAATATACGGCCTGCCAGAAATGTGGCTGGAGCTGTAATATAATGATTAATGGTTTACGAGGCTCCAGCCACAGTTGTATAAAAGGGGTAATCATGGGTGTTGTTGGAAGTTAATGTTGGTATTGGAGAAGGTTAGTGTTGGTGTGCTGTGTTGTGCGTTAATGTATTGGGTCCATGTACAGTAGTTATGTCCATGAGTTTTTTGTAGACCTTTTATTTTGGCCTGTTTATTTGCTAATGTGTTTTTGATTGTCTAGTACTATATTATTAAACATGTGCAGTAGCATTTAACCTGCAGCTTTCTTGTTTCTGAGTCTCTCTTCCTGCCGGTAATAGCTTGGCCGTGACGCTGCAGGCCATGTAAAAAATATAAAGGAAATTATATTTAATTATTGTTGATTTGCCCAAAATATTTTTCAACATTATAGCAACATTTTTGTGTGCTGTGTCAACACCCTAGCACGCATTAGTCCTGTTTTAAGTACCTACAATAGTTTAGTAAATATTGTTCATAACAAGAAGTCACCGAGGACAAACTTAAGACTGATTCACCCATGCCTGATTCACCCATGCCGAAAAACCAGCAGCCCTGTGCTGGTGACTAAACACAAAAAAACGGAATTTGCTATTCCCAGAAATGGTTAGGAATGGTTATTCCTAAAGATGGTTACAATTGAAGGCAGTGCATACGCCAGTGTTTTATACAGTAGTATAAAGCAATTTTATGCAGGCCACCAGTTAAGCATGCAGTCTATATCTATGATAACAACTGACAGGGCTGCATTGATGATACGATCTCAGACAGGCTTCATAAAGGCAAATATACGCTTCATAAAAATTCTATATTTATTATACTGTGTGTGTGTGTATATTGTTCGTTTGCCCCTATAATACAGACACAGGACACAGAAATTGATTTTTTAAAGTGCGATTGCGCTATTATTAATAAACAATAACAAAAACAAAACAAACACCTAGCAATGAGCACTAACTAAACACTTATGCAGGTCCCTGACTAGCTCGCAGGACGGCTAAGCCGTTTACCTGGCATAAAACAAAATACACAGTTTTAACACCGCACACACTTTTATATTGGCTGCTCGGAAACAGAGTACAACTTCTGTCTCCTTCTACTCAGCAGCCCTGTGCAGACTGACTGCACCTCTTAAATACCCTGCACCTGGTTCTAATTTACAATTACTACCAGGTGCAGGGGATAATTAACAATAAAACAATTAACAAAATAATTAAACAATTAAACAAAATGTGCATACGCACATGTTTTATGCAGTCAGGATTATAACCCCCTCCCTGCTGTGTTACTATATATATATATATATATATAAAAAATGTTATGGACCGAAATCGGGCAGTTGCCGAAATGCAGGGCAGTTCATGAAGTGCCCAAGATGCCGAATTAGCATCGAATTTTATGTTATTTTGGCATCTGCCCGGGCAGTTGGTCAACTGCTCACAGCAATCCAGGCTGACGGCAATTTCGACATCGGTCCATTTATATATATATATATATATATATATATATATATATATATATATATATATATATATATATAATCGGGATGATTCCAATAAATGTCTTGTTTAAATTTAAACCAAATTGTAAAATTGTTGAGATACTTGTGTTGGAATATTGTTTGAAAATTGTATAATGCAACAAAATAATATATTAAAAGGGTTAATGCATGGCTGAAGGTTTCTCACTGATAACTTACCCTTTCTCAATCAAAACGGCAAGTTTTTCAGTATCTAAAAAGCTTGGCGGAAACCCTGATGATGAGTTATCAGGTTACAAAACAGTATTGTATCAGTTGTGAACGAATCGCTAGCGGGCCAAAAGTGTACTTTTAAGCAAAGTTCCTTTAGGAGACTACATGGAGACTACTGTACTTTAATAAGCATAAGACATTTAACTAAATATAAACTTGACGACTGCAACTTATTGTATAACTTTTTATTATACAGTAGCTTTATATTGAATTATTTAGCATCTTACTGTGACCAAGTGGATAAATGGATAAGTCCGAAACAGGTTTTTAGGTATGAGTAACCCTGGATAAGGTGACAGTTTATTTACACAAATTCAAAGTGTTAACAAAACGTGCATTGTCAGGGCATGAGGATTAACCAAAATCAAAACAGGATCTGGTTTAGGGACAGGGACTGCACCGCTCGCCTGCCTTCCCTCCGTTCCTTACTTGTAGGTCACGTCTGTAATATGTCAAAAAACAAACAGCAATGATTAATCTCTTTTAATCCTCATCCTCCAGTCTCGCTCTCCCTTTCTCTCTCTCTCTCTCTGTCTCATTCATAAATCTGAACACCAACCCCAAAGTACAACATTGCAGTTCCCTTCCCTGAGATCAGTGAAACACCTATCCACGAACGGCAAGTGTTTTTAAAAAACACTTGAACTGAGCGACCGGGTTTAGCGTACCTACACTGTTGCCCCACACAATGACATCCCGGAAAAAATGTGACTTCTGTCATGTGATCCTTGCGAGGGGATCTTTGGCTTGGCCCAGCATCCTCTGTTGTCAGGAGGCTGAATAACAACACAAGACCCTTTTCGCCCATCACACTTCCATATAAATAAAATACAGAATACAGCCGCTAATATGAATGCAACTTAATAGATTTCTAAATATCCTTTACACTCAGCTGTCAGAACTAGGGCGATTGGTTTTATTCAATTTTTTCTTCCCTAAGGGGGCTCCAAAATTATTTGCACGAACAGGAAATTCATGTTAAGTAAATTCGTATTATAAGATGTAATTTACAATAAGCGAGTGCTAAATTTTGGCATCATTATATCGATCTTTTAAGTTTACCAGTAGTGAGTCCTATCTTGATCTTGAACTGGAGTTGTAGTGGTACAAGAAAATAAGTACCTAGTAAACCAACCTATACCACGTCTAGGTTCTGTTTGTGGTTTCTGTACCATGTGCACCCCAACTGAAAAGGGATTCCACAGTCTTTCATAGGATGCCATTCCTCATATGGGATTGGGGTTTGATCTTTCTAATGGCTCAGAATAACTCTTTTAACTGTTGCAACTGCCAGCACAATCCAATTGAACATGTTACCCTCCACCTTTCCTTCAAAATTAACTTTGTGTAAAAGACGCAGTGCTGGGTCAGCATTAACTTTTATCCCAGTCACAGAGCTGATAGTCTTGAGAACCTTCCTCCAAAAAATTTTTACAAATGGGCAATCCCACAGCATATGTACTATATGTCCAACACTCTGTGTACATCTCCAACAACACTGAAATAAATATATGCTCAGGGATTGATCAAAAAGATGGCAGTTTTATGAAGGTATTTTAATACATGTTTGACTGTATTACCATCATTATTAATATAAGTTCAATGCAGGCAAAACCCAAACATAAACATTACTGAATTACTCATCACCTCTTTTAGGTACCAATGCATACCAAACAAGTACGGAGAGAAAAAAAAATAACCCTTGTTTAAATTACTCATTACATGAGCAGATGTCTAAAGATTTACAATTGTGATTATCTCATTATAAATATTAAGAGTCCAAAGCATTTTAGAGATTGGCCTTAGGTATCTTCAGTAATCCTGAATCTAATGAATGCAGGGGATGGCTTGGAGCGTAGGCTTATTGAGACATAAGGGTTCTGAGAAGCAGAATCTTGAATTCTTCAATATGATGTCAAGCTAGAACTATGCTGGCTCGCCTTAGGTTTGGTAGAAAGAGCCTACGCAAGGTTTTGATTATATTGTACATAGAGCTGAGCTCACCTACAGTGTATGTGTGAACTCAATTGGTTGATGCAGATTCCAAAGGATGATTTGGATTCTGATTACCAGTCTGTTCAACACTGGAGCCATGGTTAAATGAATTACTGGCCTCAGTAGTTCATTAGCGTGCAGTGAAATCATTACACACACAAGTATTACAGAGAGAGATTGAGTACAACAGCTGGGTCATGTTTCCAAAAAGCCTGCAAACTGCTTGTACATCTCTCTTCCCACCCCGTTTATATGAACTTAGGCATAAAAAAAAACGTCCTTAGACAAATAACATTTACAAAAAAATACTCCAAAGCGGTTAACATTCTTGTTTACTGTTCAAATGACAATGATGTTTTAATCACCCTATTAGTGCGTCTGTACTGGCTTTTCTGTGACCTGTACTGTACAGTAGGGGGTGGGACAAAGTCATTGCTGCATTGCTTTGATTTAGGTTGCTAAAATCTAGTTTTCAGCATTGGAGGTAAAATAGGCTACCAGAAATGGACAAGAAAGCAAAAAAAAAACAAAGTATATTTCGGCTGATGATCCTGTCAAGATATTTCCCAAAGAAACTGTACATGCAGGTGGAGGTAAATACTATCATTCGCTAATTATCTTCAGAATCACACATTAAACGAAAGGCTGCTACAGAGGCTGCTGAACAGAACGCAAAATAAACAGCTTTCAGAAAACAAACTGGAAAGTCAGTGCAGACAAAAGGTATTCCTGTCGGTTGTAACCAAGTTAAATCAATACTACAGGTACAATCTAGCACAGCCACCTCGCTTCAAACAAGCTGCTGCTTACTTTTTAAACGCAGTTAGAATTTAAACCCGAATAGGCATGTTTTCTTTGTTTTGACTCGGTACTAATAAAATAAATTATTGGATGGGCCAAATAACATGACAACGAACATGCTGCATACTGTATATTGCCTTTATTAAAGTGTGCCAGATGCCCTTGGGTAACCACGTTTTGGGACTGTTTCTAATCAATTTCCACATTTGTATAACTTGGCAAAGCTTTGCCTTACACTTCCAACCATTTCAGCGGATGCAGAACGTGCAGTCTCAATGTATGTGCAAGTCCACACCAGACAGAGAATGTTGGCAGCAACTGCTGGGGGATGTTGCATGATTGCCTTTAACAAATGACAGCACTCTGTTTTAGTAAGGAAGCAAGTACCACTATTTTAGGCATTTATAGTGCTCTGAAATATTGTCTACTTATGTTTATTATGTTTAAACAGGTCAGTGAAATCCTAATTTTATTCCACAACCTACCTGTGAAAAATACGTAAATTTACCACAATTTAAGTAGATCCCTAGTTATAAGGATCAATAACTCACATGATATAGTTTTGAAGTATTGTATACATTTAATTGTTTTCATCTATAGAACTGTCCAGGAAGGGGAAATGTTTAATATGTTTACTCTTATTTCCAGCATAAAGAAGTACAAGGAAAACTGTTGCCTTGTAAAAAGTTCTATCATCCCAGTTTTGTGGGCCAAGAATATAAACCAAATTCCTATTAATGGAACTTCCAAAATGTCCCTCTAATTTTTGTTTAAACGAACCCTGAAGCCTGCCAATTCACAAAAGAACTGTCAACCAGACTGTTTTCCCGTAAAACATTAAAAACCCATTTGACCTGTTGATTACATTTCTTCTGGTTTGTCAGTTCCATCTCACAATGTATGTAATCCCCTTGTTTCATTATATATTTTCAGCAGTTAATTGAACACTGCACAATTAACATGCTTCAGTTGTGATATGTGTGTTTGTTGACATTGCAATATTAACTTATAGTACGTACTGTAGCTGGAGTATTTGGGCTGAAACAGGCACCTCTCTCTGAACAGCTTTTCCCTGCAACCTAAAGTTGATCTGATTTGATAAATTGATACATGTGTTGAGCATCATGAAGAGCCAGAATAAATGAAACATTATTTGTATGTTTGGTTCTTGCTCTCCATTAATTAAGCTTTCCACTCTAATGAGGTATATGTCACCATTGCAGTTAATGACACACCATTAGCTTCCTTTATAACCTGAAAATGACAGAAAATGACTATTGAATACTTGCTGTTACGAAAGGAAAGGCAGTATTTGCTAGTACAAATACACATTTATTAAACTGAGTGAGGCGATCCATTTGACATTTCAAGCTTGCTGTGAGTGGGTACTAATGAGTGATCATGATTGTTTTGACCTTACTGTTTTGCAAGAAATATTAATTACAAATAAGCTTTATGGACGCATGCCAATACAGCATTGTATCCGTGCATGACTCAAACACTTGTTGTTGTAAAACAGAACTGCTCCACAGGTAGATGCTCCAAGTAGTGGAATCACAAGGGCCTTTCCGCTTGAGATATCTGTAAACTGGATTACAATATTAAACTGAGTTGATAGTCAGTAAGTGACAGGAAATATTATACAGTACTGCTGGGCTTTCTGTACGAGAGCCAGGGCAGCCGTACTGCACAGTATGGGAGTGCTAAACAATGAAGTGTTTCTGTAGCCTGCAGCAAAACGGCTGCACTGATTACACATCGCTCTATTCACAGTGCACCCAAACTACAACTGTGCTCACAGGCATGCCTCAAGCCACTTCGTATCACTTCAACCCATCTAATTAAATGTTGCTCTTTTTAAAGAATAAAACAGAACCTGATAAAACAAACACAAACACAGCCAGCTTAAAGTAAACAAACCGCTGTTCAACTCAAACACATTCTACAACTGTGGAGGTGCATACCTGCATACAGGAGGTCAATCGTCCTGTCCTGCAAAGGGAAAACAATGTAAATCATCTGGAGAATTTAACCACTTCGCCAAGCACTGCCGCTCCAAACTACAAAAGGGCAGCACACAATACCAATCCGTGAACAAAACACCTAGCAAGAAACAACCAGCAGTAAACACGATTCAGCCTGGATTCACCTGCAGTTCTGAAGCAACTGACAGCAATAACTCATACTCTTCCAGCACTGATGATGAATATGTATATGTGCTATGCGCTGTCAGTTATCCAGCCTCTGACCACCGTCACCATCCAAGATGTGCCTGTTAATGTCATGATAGATTCAGGGACCAGTGTGAACCTACTTGATGAACATGCCTAGAGCAAACTGCAACCACATATAACACTGAAACCAACAAAGATCAAAATATCTCCATATGGATCCAACACTGCTCTAGAATTAAATGGCAAGTTTGACACCATTGTTGAATCAAGTGCAAAACTTACAGATGCAACATTCTACATGGTAAAATGGGGAAGTCTCTCACTCCTTAGCTACCAGACAGCATCTGGCCTAGGATTAATTCAGATAATCAACTCAATACCACCAGCCATACCGGTACCAACCCAGTCCACTACACAACATATGGTTACAACACACCCAGACCTATTCAAATGACTAGGTAAACTGAAGGACTTACAAGTCCAACTTCACATTGACACAACAGTACAACCTGTTGTACAAGCCCACAGGAGAATTCCATTCCAGGAAAAGGGTGGAAAAAGAGCTTAACAGATTAGAACAGCTGGGAATTATTGAAACAATAACTGGACCAACGCCATGGGTATCTCCAGTAGTCGCAGCACCAAAGCCCAAGAACCCAGAAGAAGTATGCATATGTGTTGACATGCGCCTTCCTAACGGAACACCATATCTCCCACACAGTTGACGACATCATACACGACTTAAATGGCGCCACAGTCTTCTCTAAACTAGATCTAAATGCAGGCTACCACCAGCTGAAACTTGGACCTGAATCCAGATACATCACTACATGTTCCACTCATCTAGGGCTCAGGCGGTATACATGTCTCAACTCTGGGATCTCCTCAGCTGCTGAAGTGTTTCAAAACACAACACAGCTTGTCCTATAAGGCGTACCAGGTTATAGAAATTTCAGTGATGACATCCTTGTCTATGGTATCACCCAAGAAGACTATGACCGTACCCTCAGTGCTATATTTCAACGACTACGTGAAAAAGGTCTCACCGTGAACAAACACAAGTGTGAATTCAATAAGAGCTCTTTAGAATTATACGGCTATGTTTTCTCCAAAGACAGAATAACTCCAGATCCAAAGAAAATAGCCTCTATTAACAACCTCAGCGCACCTTGCAACCCAAGTGAAATGCGAAGCTTATTAGGAATGGCAAACTAATGCGTCAGGTTTATCCCAAATTTCGCAACCATCACCAAACCACTTAGAGAACTCACAAAAAAGACACTCCTTGGACATGGGAAGCAAAACACCAAACAGCACTTAGCCAGTTGAAGCAAGAATTAACAAGCAGCACTGTGATGGCATACTTTGACCCATCCAAACAAACAGAAGTCACAGTTGATGCAAGCCCAGTCGGTCTAGGTGCCATTCTGGCCGAGAAAGATATTTCCAAGAATACCACCAAGATAATTGCCTATGCCAGCAGAGCCCTAAACCCCAGACAGAAAGGGAAGTGCTTTCCATCGTGTAGAGCTGTGAACATTTCCGTTTGTACTTCTGTGGTGCTCTGTTTGTGCTGATCACAGACCACAAGCCTTTAGAATTAATATTCAACAACCCCAAATCAAAACCACCTGCTTGCATACAGCGACTGCAACCGTACAAATTCAAAGTGGTCCACAAACCAGGCAAAGACATCCCAGCGGATTATATGTCCAGGCACCCACTGACAGACCTGACCCACCAGGATAGCAGAATCTCCAAAATAGCCGTGTACATTCATTTTCTCACAATAAATGCTGTCCCCAGGGCTATGAAACTGCAAGACCTCCACATTCCAACTACTAAAACAAAAGATCCCAATGAATAATTGGAACACAACATACAGAACATCAAACGTGAATCAAGTTTTACTCAATGCCTTCTTCCCGATCAGACATGAGCTAACAGTCTCACCAACAGCTGACATCATTCTAAGAGGCTTCAGGCTTGTCATTCCACCATCCCTTTTGCGCCTTCAAAATAAAGAGGTTCAACCTATCAATTTGTTTAATTGACCCAAGAGGGTAGAACTGAATTGACTTTATTAAAAATAAAACACTTAGGAGTTGTATTTATCAGTCATGTTTTTTTTTCAGGAGAAATGATTATTATTAGATTTCATAGTGAAAATCCCAGTTTAGACTTCACTGTCCCAATACTTTTGGAAGGCACTGTAAGAAAAAGGGAGGGATGTAATGTTGTAACTCCAGTCCAGCTAAGCGGCTGTCCCAGTTCGCAGTATTATTTCAACAATACACAAGTCTCATCCCAGCAGCAGCAAGCATGTCTTTCTTTTATTTTATATTGATTTACCACAGCAAGCATGGGAAATGATGATCTAAGCAGATGCAACAGAGATTCATAAACACAGAGATGATACAAAGCATCTGTTTAACACATACTTTTTATGTTTGTTTTCATTAGAATGTCACAGGCTAAAAGAATAAATGAGTGAGCAATACACTGTTCTTTCACTTGACACAGTTACCCAAACTGAATCTGAATGAAATCACACAATTTCTTGCTCAACTACTGGCAGTTTGACACACACCTTATATTAATAATATTGAATAGCCCCAAACAATAAATACATTAATACCAATTTGAATGAATGATGGTAATATGCAGATTAGTAGCGCTTGAAAAGAGCCGCATTGAGCTGTAAATAATAGTGTAACGACTCTGGGTCTGCTGTAACCGCAGGGATAAGTAACAGGCTGCTGCTGCTGGGCTGCAAGAGGGAGACGAACAGACTGCTGCTGAGATGAACAAGCTGCTGCTGGAGAGAGATGAAAGACAGCAGAAGAAACAGCCAAGGAGACCAAAGAGAAGCGTGATTAAAAAGGATCAGAGACTGCACTTAATGGGCTGTAGCACACGGCCAAAACAGTGTGCTTTGGACTTGCTTTTATTTTATTACAACTCAGTTGTAGTTGTACCACTGGCTGGTAACGCTTTACCTGCCCAGTGTAGAGTCCCGGCTTAATAAACCGCTGAATTCGAGAACCTGTAAAACCTAGGTGAGCCTGCTTCATTTCCACACAACAAGGCAGTTCAGAGTTTCGATGCTCTGTGGGACACCTTTTGAATATAACTGTCGGAAATGGTTCTCTTGCCTATTAAGCTATTTTCAGTACATAATACTTATAACAACTTGTAATCTTACGTCATTTATCCTCCATTTGAATATAATAGGAAGATTTTGTTTCAGTTTTGTTGGTGGTGTGATCAAAAGTAACTGTAGAAGGTGGTTAAAGAACATTAGTGAAGGGAAACAGATCGCTGCCTTCACTTTTCAAGGTGCTTTATATTCCGTTTGGATTTTGAAAATAGAAAAAAAAATAAGTTTCTGTCTGTGTCTAAAAAATATTTTTAAGAACATTTGGAAAGCCAACGACACTTAAGACTAAAGAAGGCAAAAATGAAAGCAAGCATACATTGGAAGCAGCATTGGCAAAGGCACAGCAGAAAGATCAAGAGCAACACAATCTAATTTGTCCATGCCCTATGCTTTTCTAGTGGCGCTAAGTATTTTGCAGCTAATTACTGTTCATGAAACAAACCACAGCATTAAACTGCTTTTACTATCAGTTCTCTTACTTTTCTCTATTTGTTGATTTTTTTGTTGGTGTCCCATCCTCCCAATATTAACTCAGACATTTACCCAGAAACTATTACAATTTTTTGCACCCATTTTTTAATACTTGTAATAAACACTGATAAATACCCAGGACATTTTAAACAAAATTAAAAAAAATGAAAACGAAGAGCATTAGCTATAGGGAGACCCTGTCACTGGTTCTGTAGTGCATGTGTGTCTTTATGGAAACAGTTGGGATGCGCAACAGGAGATGCGTTGCTAAGGAACTAATTGATCAGGTTGGCTCGCCCGGTGCTGAATTGATCGGGAGGTCCTGATTGGCTGGGGGGCGTGCCCGGGGAGGCTGCGCGGATCTCAAAAAGCATCTGCACCACAGATCGAGGCTACTGCACGGCCATAGCTACACAGATGGGCACTGAGTGAAATCTTGTGTTTGTTAACATTGAGGAGGAGAGCATCCGCTCTGCAGGAACTACTACATGAAACCCTTCCACTCCAAGACGGTGCTCGTGAAGGCGTTGCCCAGCCTAGGCCATGTGAAAAGTCCGTTTGAAGAGGCAAGAGTTGGCGTGAGAATGCCGGGACTCCGGGAGCCCAGAAGTAGCTCAGTTTAGGGACTGTTGATTCCAAACAGTGTATAGAGAGGGTTGCTTTGCGTAGAATAGTAGGTTCCTGGAGCGGGACGTTCCTTTTAGTGGGTCTTGCGCTCATCATTTGCGTGGCAAACTTTTATTTTTAGCTTTGTTTTCTTTTGTTTTCTTTATTAAATGTGACACTAGGACTACCATTGCTGGTGTTGCTATTAAGCCTGTATCTGCCTCAGTATTGTTCAGTGACGACCCACACACGTAACAAAGCCGTCTGTTACAGGCTATATCATATATGACTTCTATGAACAGAAACCATGGCAACCACATGGTCTAAATCCATTTTCAGACTAGACAACCCTACTCTAATAGCCCTGCCAACACTCTGTGTAGCAAGATTCAGCAATGCAAGCATCGTGGGTGGAGTCTAGAGCACTGCTGCATTACTGTTGGCAGCAGTGCCATAACTTTTCTACACTCGTTTTAACCTCTCCTCCGCTGCATTATTTTATAAACATGTTAAAATTGATCGTAACAAAATGTCCATATAACAATTAACTAGTTTTCTGACAATCACCTCTTTCTATGCATGTGTTGGTTTGAAAGTGACGTGTAGTACTAATATGATTGGTTGTAGGAGAATGCATGTGACTGAGTTTGATTGGTAAATTGTACCCAGCTTATTGGCTGAACAAACTTATGGAATTAAATTATCTGTGGGTAAAGGGTTTTACTCGTTTATGACTCGACAACCCCATCTTTAACTTAAAGTGGTTGTAGCAAACAAAATGATTCATAAATCATAAATCATACCTGCTGTGCACCTGTCTGCTTCCATTTGCTGTATGGAAGAAAAAAAACACATGATATAGCAAACATGTATTTTCATTTAAAAATAAATAAATATCTGGTACAATAATTAATAATCAAAGCTCTATATGCAGGCCTACGGTAACTTTCATATAACATTGCAGCTTGTTGGTGAAATGTTTCCAATCCCTTATTTCATGTCATCAGCCAACCAGCTGCTTGACTGACATGCTTGGCAACCAGAGGCATAACTTGACCCTGAGGACAGTGCTGAGTGAACTGACCTACTGTAGAAAGTAAGTATCAGACTACCTGGTAATATGACAAGGAAACATTTATTTAACCTAGTAAAGTACCATATATATATATATATATATATATATATATATATATATATATATATATATATATATATATATATATATACAGTACTGTGCAAAA
Organism: Acipenser oxyrinchus oxyrinchus; assembly: GCA_030684275.1. NCBI lineage: Eukaryota > Metazoa > Chordata > Actinopteri > Acipenseriformes > Acipenseridae > Acipenser > Acipenser oxyrinchus. The sequence goes on from CM060252.1 coordinate 57,260,380, forward strand.
GTTTTAGGCAGGTGTGAAAAATGCTGTAAAGTAAGAATGCTTTCAAAATAGACATGTTAATAGTTTATATTTATCAATTAACAAAATGCAAAGCGAGTGAACAGAAGAAAATCTACATCAAATCAATATTTGGTGTGACCACCCTTGCCTTCAAAACAGCATCAATTCTTCTAGGTACACTTGCACACAGTTTTGAAGGAACTCGCAGGTAGGTTGGCCCAAACATCTTGGAGAACTAACCACAGTTCTTCTGTGGATTTAGGCAGCCTCAGTTGCTTCTCTCTCTTCATGTAATCCCAGACAGACTCGATGATGTTGAGATCAGGGCTCTGTGGGGCCATACCATCACTTCCAGGACTCCTTGTTCTTCTTTATGCTGAAGATAGTTCTTAATGACTTTCGCTGTATGTTTGGGGTCGTTGTCATGCTGCAGAATAAATTTGGGGCCAATCAGATGCCTCCCTGATGGTATTGCATGATGGATAAGTATCTGCCAGTACTTCTCAGCATTGAGGAGACCATTAATTCTGACCAAATCCCAACTCCATTTGCAGAAATGCAGCCCCAAACTTGCAAGGAACCTCCATCATGCTTCACTGTTGCCTGCAGACACTCATTCGTACGCTCTCCAGCCCTTCGCGAACAAACTGCCTTCTGCTACAGCCAAATATTTCAAATTTTGACTCATCAGTCCAGAGCACCTGCTGCCATTTTTCTGCACCCCAGTTCCTGTGTTTTCGTGCATAGTTGAGTCGCTTGGCCTTGTTTCCACGTCGGAGGTATGGCATTTTGGCCGCAAGTCTTCCATGAAGGCCACTTCTGACCAGACTTCTCCGGACAGTAGATTGGTGTACCAGGGTCCCACTGTTTTCTGCCAGTTCTGAGCTGATGGCACTGCTGGACATCTTCCGATTGCGAAGGGAAGTAAGCATGATGTGTCTTTCATCTGCTGCAGTAAGTTTCCTTGGCCGACCACTGCGTCTACGGTCCTCAACGTTGCCTGTTTCTTTGTGCTTCTTCAAAAGAGCTTGGACAGCACATCTGGAAACCCCTGTCTGCCTTGAAATTTCTGCCTGGGAGAGACCTTGCTGATGCAGTATAACTACCTTGTGTCTTGTTGCTGTGCTCAGTCTTGCCATGGTGTATGACTTTTGACAGTAAACTGTCTTCAGCAAACTCACCTTGTTACCTGAGTTTGGCTGTTCCTCACCCAGTTTTATTCCTCCTACACAGCTGTTTCTGTTTCAGTTAATGATTGTGTTTCAACCTACACATTGAATTGATGATCATTAGTTTCTGTTTCAGTTAATGATTGTGTTTCAACCTACACATTGAATTGATGATCATTAGCACCTGTTTGGTATAATTGTTTTATCATACACCTGACTATATGCCTACAAAATCCCTGACTTTGTGCAAGTGTACCTAGAAGAATTGATGCTGTTTTGAAGGCAAAGGGTGGTCACACCAAATATGGATTTGATTTAGATTTTTCTTCTGTTCACTCATTTTGCATTTAGTTAATTGATAAATATAATCGATTAATATGTCTATTTTTGAAAGCATTCTTACTTTACAGCATTTTTTCACACCTGCCTAAAACTTTTGCACAGTACTGTATATATATATATATATATAGCTCAAAGAGTTGTTTGATTAAATGTTTCACTCAAAACTATGCAGCTATATATATCACTAAAAGATTAGCTTTATCTACTTTAATGCACACTTTGAAAATTAGGATGTTTTATGGCCAAAATAACAAATTCCACAGCAACATCCATAACAAAATAAAGAAGGTATTTGGGCTAAAAAAAACTAATGCAAATTTTGTAAAAACCTAAACATCCCTACTATAAAACCGGCATGTGTACATGTTTTATTAAAAAGCTAGTCTCAACAAAAACAGCCACTGAACTACCCTGCAAGCTTAAAATATGCACCTTGGGAAAATAGTTACATGCAGTGAACCTGACAATATATCCAAAATAAATCTGCAAGCATGTTCAGCTTTGTGTGTCTTCCTCTTTAAAATAAATGAAATGTGGCGTGCACCAAAGCAATATTCGGGCTTGAAGTTCTGTATTGTGAAAGGCTGGGTGGTTGACAGTGTAGTTCAGTTTTCACTAAGTTTTCATTAAGCAGCTTTGAGACACAAGTTAGTAATCTGTCAAAACTTGAAAGCATTAGCTTCCAAACTGCCCAATGACGCGTTAATTTATGAAAAAAATGTAAACCATAAAACAGCATGTCTGACAATACAAAATCACACACAGAATGCACACATATTTTGGTTGTTTTACTGAAGGGCAGTGGAGATCAAAGATAAGCTGTGGAAGAGGAATCAATTAAATCTCAAGTCGTTTGTGGGGTTTTGCCCCCAGGCTTCACAGATAGAGGTGTATGACTTGGGACTTAACCCTGTATCCTTATTGAGGCAGCTGGAACTAACAGGGGTCTCTAAAGAAAGAAGATACATATTTATAGCTATACAGCAGTCTAGAGCGTCCAGGAGGCACCTTATTTTGACACTTTGAAGAGTCTTCAGAATATGGCAACACAGTGAAATTGTAGAATTGTCCTCGCAAAGTCATGAATAAAAAAGATCATTGTTGATTTTTTTTTACATTTATTTAGTGCTGTTACCAAATTATTATTATTATTATTATTATTATTATTATTATTATTATTATTATTATTATTATTATTATTATATAATAAATGAGACGGTTTATATAGTAATCCATTTGAATTACAACAGTTTTTGGTTGCTTCCTTACTGAGGGGATACAACCACAAAAAAAAAAAAAAGACTTCAGATCTGCAAGAATATATCCATCAATTGTATTGCTGGCTGGCATATAGAATGTATTTTAGCTGACTGCAGAGATTACCAGCACACTTATCTGAATAAGAGAAAGGATGACTAATGTATCACACAGAATACAAGGAGGCAGGGGCTCAGGGTCAGACAGGGCATTCATCACATCCCTCCTTTACTGAAGAACACAATTTGAGAGAAGTGATAGAATGAGGTTGACTACTGTACCACCCATAATATATCATGTAAAATCAGGGGACAATTTACGAGGTAGCAGCAAAGCAAATTGTACTTTTTTGACAGATCATACCTAAATTCCCTATGGTTGTGCGATGGTCAAGCAGACATATTTCATCATAGGCATTGTGTTGACATTTGCCACACAAAATGAGTATCATGTGGTATCACACATTGTGGTGATGCAGTTATTGAGTTAACATTGGCTTGGTTTACATGCACTTGAGCATTTGAGAGCAAAACGTAGTATGAGATGTTTTAACTTTCATAACGTAAGAGGTGCCAGAGCTTTGCCCTGTCAGGTCCAGAGGTACCGGTGTAGTGTTATCTTACAGTGGTAAAAAGTGGTACGCAGAGCATTGCGCTTGCCTAAACAATGCCTAAATGCCTAAATGCCTAAACAATGCCTAAACAACTTCCGCTAAGATAGGAGGGAAGTTCCTGTTCAAATCTGGTATGTTATGCTGTTTTTGGTCTTTTGCATCGTTTTAAATTGAATTTATCATATTTTCCAGTCTTTTACATGGTTGTTAATGTAATGTATCATATTTTTCCACCATTAAGAAAATATTATGCAAATATTTATGATATGCAATACATTGTGTCTTGTACATTTTTTTTAACTTTTAGAGAAATTGATTGTCCGTTTCCAGTTTAAGTTTGGGTATAATTAATGGTAAATGTACCTCTGTTTGACAATAGGAAAACACCCATCAGATCGCAATTGGTTGCACCTGTACCAAAATCTGACAGCGTACCACTTTCAATGTGACAACGTATCACTTTCTGACATTACACGGATCAAGTGTTGGCCTGCGTGCCATATTCTGATGATGTACCACTTTCTAACACTACACAGGGGCATCTAATTAAAGTAAATTTAAAAACCTGGCAAGCAGAACCATAGGCGAGTATGAAAAGTATAAACACTGCTTTTAAAGACTTTATCACTCCTTTAAGCTATTATTTCATAAAAAAATATATATATGAAAAATAAAGTAAATATGTTGTGTATCTGAAACAGGCGTGCCAATTTGCAATGTGAATACAAATTAACGAAATCTGCAGTGTGGTATACTCATTCAGCTGTGAGGGTTTGTATCGCATTGCACAGATAAATGTCAAGCTTCTACTCACTGGATTATTGATGGTCAGATTATTTTTTTATTATTATTATTATTATTATTGATGGAATTTCAGGCACATTGAAACCAAACTTTTTTTTTTAATGCCTTACAAGTCCCATTCCTCCTGCTCATTGAGCAGAAAAATTGAAGAGCTAGACAAGCTATTATTCCAAAGATTTCATACTAGCACACTATTAAACATATAATAGGGCCTGCATGGTGGCTCAACACAAGAAATGCATTGACCCTTAATGCATCCATGAGTCTGAGCACTAGCAGGGACTCGTGATGAGAATGCATGAAGCGTCCTGGTCACACTGACTTGGTTGTAGTTGGTGTTGCAGTCACATGGCAAAAGTTAACTGCTTGATGTACCTTCTAAAGCTCCACATTATATTTTTTTTATTATATATATTTTTTTTAATTTACTATAGGGGCAACAGAAAAAGCACAGTTTATGTTAAATGCTTTCATATACTGTATTATGTTAAGTTTTGTAGCTACTGTAAAATCTATCTGTGCATAAAAAGGTATACATGACCGCTTAAAAAGAAACTCTATTAGTACATAAGTGTACTGTCCAGGTATACTCTATAATTCATGGATAAGTATTTTACTGCAGATGTGCCATACCCATGGGACATGTGATACAGAGTGCCGATGTGTAGGAGGGCAGTATTTAATTTAGGAGACAGGTTTTAATGTGTATTTGACAGAAAATGTGAGCCGTGACAAAATTCCGCTCACCACTCATAATATCCTCCGCTCCGCTCTTTCTTTATACATTCAGAAAGGAATACTATTTAATCGTCCTTATTATAATCGCATATCTTGACCCAAGTAAAAAATAAAAATAATAATCCCCAGCTATGATCAACAAAGAAAAAAGCCAACAAAAAGTGTTCAGAGAAGATATCTAATTCAATTTGAAGACTCATTCTCATTTCTCATTATTATTGATTGGTACAAAAAAAATGCGTCCATTGAAAATAAAGTAGAAGTTTGGAAATATCATCTTGCAATGAACAGGTTTTTAACAGGTTCCTACAATGTCGTGTATGGTGCATTTCAAACTTTGCATATGATTCATATCAAATTAGCTTTATACTTGTTTGTATCCGAATATCTCATAGGGGGCTCAAAGCAACCCACGAACATATATGAGTGAGTCTCAACAGGGCTAACGGACCACCATGTAGTGTATTAACTATCTTAAGAGTGCAGAAAATATAAACCACGTTCACAGCGCTGTATTGGGGCATAACCGTAGAACTGCATAAAAACAATATAGGCTATATAATAACTGCAGACAGATGGACACAATTGGGAGAATATATATTTTACCCTCCATAATGAATTATAAAGTGCTACACCAATCACATTGAATATAAAAGAAATGCAATTCTCAAGTCTGCAGACATAAAAGTGCCTAATTCTGGTTTGAAAGTGGAAAATGCACAGGCATGATGGAAAATACTATAAAGTACCTGCATCTGTATTTGTTACCTTTTTTATAACTCTGTTGTGCAAACTCCATGGCCGAAACATGTATTTAAGAAAAATAAAAACATGCTCAGTTCTTCTCAGTGCTGTAAAGGAGCGAGCCGCTCCAGCAACTTCTCCACTCCGCTCCCTCGCACCATATACAATTGGCTCGCTCTGCTCTGCTCACACGCTCTGGTATTTGGTTACTGTCTCTTTAAATAATTAAAAATACAATAATCAATGTATTTTTGTAACATTTTGTGCCGTTTCCACTTTTGTGCAGTATTTTGCATTTTTGTTTTTCTACCAAGCAATTGGAAAGCATTGTGAATTTTTGTTTACCAATATTTATTCCACCTTAACTAAGGGAGCGCACAGAATTCCGATTTAATCTGCCGCCTTAATGTAATGTCATGTCTAATGAATCTGATCCCAGAGCATGCAAACTAGTTTACATGGTCTTGTAAAGAGATGTCTATACACATTACTTTTGCTCAGATGCTGTTGCCTGTCTCAGAACTGACAAGAAGTAATAGCCCTGGCTTTAAGATCTTCACTGGCAGAAAATCCATTAACTTCCATCAACCCAGCATGATTTGCACTGGTAGTTCTATAATTATGACTTGTACTTAAGGGAGTTTCATCTTCAAGTACGAATCTTCAAATGTAATTGATCATTCATTGCATGTATTTCTCTGCATGAAAAAAAGACTTATTGTCTAGCAAGCGTATCACTCTTTTTTGTACTTTTATTCGCAAACTGTATAAATTAGGCTTCATAAATAGGGTAATGTCTTTCAGACTAAGTGTGCTGAAAGAATTTCACGTGGACCAGCTTAACCTGTTTCAAAAGATATACAAACAAAGGTCAGAAAAATGTGTAATATTTTCAGCACAAATACGAAAGGCTGGTATTATGTTTTTGTTTTTTTTTAATGTAATTTTTTAAGTGACTTCAGAGATGAATCAGTTGCAAATAAGATATCACAGTGTTATTTATTTTAATTTACTTCGAAAGCTGAATTTGTATGCTTTATATTTACATTGCAGTACAAGTATCCTATGTTTTTGATGGCCAAATTACTTTCATATTCGATTAGCATATATCCCACCCTGTTTGCTGCCTGTAGAACAAATAATGTTTGTCTGATGATAGAATGAGAAGGAATAACTGGGAGCTGGGAAGATCATAATTCAATATTGCATAAATAATTGCTTAGCAAGAAAACATTAGCTACACACACACACAAAAAAAAACATACATATTTAAAAAGAAGATATTTGCACAGAAAGGTTATTCAGTATTAGCAAAAATATTACTTTGGAATTACCAACAGCTTTTTATAGGTAAAGGTATCTTGACTTTCAGTCCCTGATCACTTCATTAAGTGAACTCAGCGCCAGTGCTGTTTAGTACGGTAATTTGCTGTATTGATTTGTTTAAGAGACTGTGGTGTGTGTGTTCATAATACTTAAGGTTTTATATATACCGACAATTCTTTTTTCTTTGTTAGAGATTTTTGAAATTTGCATTAATCAACAACACAGTGATCCATTAAACTTTGATTGGCTTTTCATACTTGACTGTTTAAAGTAATGGATGAGTGTGTGTGGCGGAGTGTGTGTTTTTATGATTTGTATTATTGTTTGCGGTGCAGTTAAAAGCGCAGCATATTTGTTATTGTTTTTATAGTTTAAAAACCTTGTGAGGACGTGTGACTGATCAACGAATGATTTATTTAGCTAGCTGACAGTCACGCATCCTTATTAAACTCGGGAGATGGTCACCTTCTGCAAGAGTTTAACATTGGTGTCAGAAGTGGACGCAGGTACCCCGGCACGCACTCGTTAGACTGTAGCCTGGTGAGCAAGTCCGGGGCAGACTTGAGGCTGGCAGGGGAGAGTGTAGCGTGCACGGGGGAAGGCAGCAGCAGGGCTGGTAGGTGACGTAATCTCACACAGAGACATAAGCCCGAAATACACTCCTTGCAAGGGAGGAGCCGGCTCTTTTGTACAGCGGTATCGGTGCTATGCTTTAGTACGAGAGGTCCCGGGTTTGCGCCCGCCCTCCGCCTGTGAGGGATTTCCTCGCCCTGTGTGATGCCCCTGCCTTTGTTAACTGAGATCGCTACAATACTTTTCTCCTTTTGGGTGTAATTCTCGGCATACATCCTTCAGTAGGTAGGCTGTGGTCCAGTGGTTAAAGAAAAGGGCTTGTAACCAGGAGGTCCCCGGTTCAAATCCCACCTCAGCCACTGTCTCATTGTGTGACCCTGAGCAAGTCACTTGTGCTCCGTTTTTCGGGTGAGACGTAATTGTAAGTGACTCTGCAGCAGATGCATAGTTCACACATCCTAGTCTCTGTAAGTCGCCTTGGATAAAGGCGTCTGCTAAATAAAGTAAAATGAAATGTTGTTCTTGTCCTCAGCTTCAGGGTTAAGAAACTCAGTCCTGACCTATAGTTAATGCAAAATAGATTGATTGTACTGATCCTGCACTAACAAATCCAAAATACACACAGCTGTTATTGCAGCCCATATATTTCTCCAAGTCTTGTATTATTAATGACAAGATCGGCATTAAAGTATCGCTACAGTTCCAGTTTTTACAGTGCTTGACAAAGCCACTTTCAATTTTTGTAACGTGGTGCTCTTTGCTGTCAGTTCATGTCACCTCTGTAGCAAAACAGCACAAGATATCAGCACAATTCACAGCACAATGCAGGCAGACAATTTTAAACATTTTGGGCAAATGTTTAAAATTATTATTCTATAGATTAATAACAGTGGTTCATAGTAGTGAGGTACTACGTAAGTAAAGTGTGCCTCACTACCATGAACCACTGTTGTTAATCTATAGAATGCACTATATACTATCCACAATACCTTAATAATGCACATTCAACATGTGTTGAAACTATATGATTACCATTCACTTCATACACAGTCATGTTTAAAGATGTCCAGTTCTTCATTTGGTCACTGGGGAGAGTATGCCTAGAACACTGCATTTTGTTTTGGTCCCTGCAAGTTTTTAGCTGATCCTGAGCATATACGAATTGGTTATGCTGGTTCAATAAAGAAACTACACAATTAAAATGTCTTTCGCTGTAACATTCTACTGTCAATTGACTGTGACCAGCTTAGAAATGAATCTTGTTATGGTAAACCTGTGTTTGATAAACAAGCTGAACGCTCCAGTAGCTGCCTGGAACCAGCATGACTATGACCACAAAACTGTCTGGGAAATCATATGGCTGTGTGTCAGAAGCCTTCCCTGCCTGGAGGGCAGCAGAGATGAGGGGAGGTGTTGTCAGAAGAGGCTATTATTTGGGCTGGATGCACATCATCTGGTGTGGGACCATCCACAAGAGACAGACCACCCAAATACAATCACCAAGGACATCAGGAAAACTAAAAAGCAAACAATATTCAGAATAACTTCACAATTATTGCAGTTTTTATTGTGAAATCGGGTTAAACTTGGTAAAATCTGGAAATTAGATGCCCTAGTTATAATTGTTCTGGTGGAGTCAAAAATCCCTGGACACAGCAGTTGCAGTTCTTACATATTATTATTATTATTATTATTATTATTATTATTATTATTATTATTATTATTATTATTTATTAATTATATATTTCTTAGCAGACGCCCTTATCCAGGGCGACTTACAACATATCACTATAATTACATTTAAGAGCAGGTTTGACTAAGAGCAGTTAACTTATTGTAAAAAATATTTGCTTATAGAAGTAAAGTCCAGTAAGAGCACGTAGTAAGTACATATATATATAGGTATGGGCATCATAAATGATTAAGTCACCTGACTAAACTAACTCATCAACAGATTGGTCCCCTGCTTATTCATATTCATAAATTGATTTTTACTGCATCAGATTCATCCATAAATGTGACAAATTAACTTTAATGTACATTACAAGTGTTACATGCTAGTCACAAAAAATATTCAACTCCCAAAGACCTTGGCTGACAGCAACCAGGCAGTGTGGTGAGGCCATTAAAAAAAAATGCTTGCTAAGGTCAGAACTGTAATTGGCTTGACAACACCAGAATGCTTGCAGGTATATCAACAAAGTGAAGACTACAAATCTCAAAGTTAAGCACAGCACAGAGACCAGGAATAGTGTTAGAAATTGAGTGGAGACAGACAAGGAATACTCTTATTTACACAGAGTGCATGGGATGGGTTATCATTGTTACAACTGAATAACCCTTAAGAGCAGACTAGACAACGTTCGCGGATCAATGAGGTGAAATAAACCAGACAAGCATTGATAGGCCGAATAGCCTCCTTTCTTTCACAACATTTTATAAATGTATTTATTTATTTATTTTGTTCTTATCTGTGTAGGTGAATGTAATGCTCACTGTTTTAAAGACCTTATAGAAACATGCAGTGACAGCACATTAATTACAGAACAAATGTTGTATAACTGAATAACTATGTTTTCGATTTTTACTCTATGGAGTAAAATATGAATTTCCCAGGTGATTTACAATTTCAACTTTGTCTATGTTAGTGCATCTTAACATCAGAAAATTTAATAACCTACATACTGTAATCTTTATTGTCACCATGTTTTCTACTATCTTAAATGCTTTATAAAACATAGGTCATGTAGTAACTCAAGCTAATGGTCTTGGGTTTTATAATTTTTCTTTACAGTACTGGAAAAAAATGTCACGCTGTATGTTATCAAATAATACATTAACTACATTCTTTGTAAAGCTTTGATAATACGTGTGTTGTTCTTTATTTATTTTTTTGCCTTTGAATTGAGATTGAGATTGTTTAACCTTTTGGGAAGGCTTTGGTGGCAGCTGCGCCTTCGTTGTTTTTGTATCTGTGATAGATAAGGTTCAATGAGAAACATGAGATACTATAATAGTTTTTTGGGGGGTAAACCTTCATTCTTTAATGTCTCTTGTTAACTTTAACTTAAATAAAAACATTTTTCTTGAGGCTAGCCCAGTGCATATAATAATAATAATAATAATAATAATAATAATAATAATAATAATGTTTACTATTAGGAATTTAAAAAATGGTCATGCTGGTTGAAAAGCTGGTTAAAGCAGGTTCAATGTGTTAAAAATAGTGTTAGAAGGCTGTGTGAGCCGGTGGTTAAAGAAAAGGACTTGTAACCTGGAGGTCCCTGGTTTAAATCCTGGCTCACTCACTGTGTGACCTTGAGCAAGTTACTTAACCTTTGGGTGAGACGTTGTTGTAAGTGACTTCAGCTGATTTATAGTTCACACACCCTAGTATCTGTAAGTCGCCTTGGATAAAGGTGTCTGCTAAATGAACACATAATATTAGTAGTTGTCTACACTACTAAACAAGTTGAATGAATGTAAACCTGTGTACCGTTTTTATGCTTCCACCTTCTGGGTCCCCAGTATTTGTTCTAATTCTCAACAGCAGCGGTTTTCAGCAGAGACCAAACTTGTCTGCATATTAGCACCACTATACAGGCACCCTAACATCGAATGGATCTCTGATGGCCACTACAAATGACCTGTAACTGAACAACATGGGTGTGAATGATTGTACTTCAATCAATCAATCACATTTATTTTGTATAACCTTTCATACCCAGGCATCCCAAAGCGCTTTCAACAGTGTTTGGTATCTAAGACAGAATGTAATACTATTATAAAGTTAAAAATGATTTTCTGTAAATAGTGTTGTTAACTAGCAGTTACAAAATATCTACACCTGAAAATAAAACTGATTAGTGTTTCCTCCCCAAAGTAATTAATCACGTTTCTTTGTTGTGTCTCCAGGATGCAAAGCTCAGAGAATTGCTGGAAGTGAATCTGGGGGGGCGGCTGGAAAACAAAATGCTCACTGTGGTCTACGGCCCTGACTTGGTTAATATTAACTACCTGAACTTCATGGCATTTCAGGAGGACATTGCAAAGGTATTGTGTTACTTGTATATGAAATGTAACTGCATGTAAATAAAATACAACATCTATCTGTTGATTTGAATAGTTGGCGTGAGTGTAATCTTTTCTAAAAAAATTAATAAAACAAGGTTAATCTCAAAACTCAGTTTTTTATTGATAAATATAGTGAGATACAAAGATCGATTATAGCCTTGGGATTTTTGTTGTATCTCTTGTTTTGTTAGGACGGTCAGGTAACCATTTTAGATTGTGCTGCTGCACCTCCAATGACAGAAAGGAGTGATTACTTAACATGAGCTATTCTGTCACTAAGGCCTCGTACATACAGAGCCTAAATGTGGTTGCAAGTCCACCTTTTGCTCTTAATACGGTTTAAGTATGCACACAGTTTGGTTGCAAAAGGCAGCGACAACCACACTAGTTAATGTGTCCCAAATGTTTCGATTTGCCGTCATGGTACTGCGAATCGTCACCACTGTATTTAGCAGTGCAGAAAAGCAAAACGCCGTCTCCGCTGGTTTTGCAGAAAAGAGCATAGCTGCGCTTGACAAGCTCTCGATTGGTTACTTACTGTACTTTCTTCCAAAAGCATAAACACAAGCACAGCCTCCATGCTGCTGCCACACAAATCTAACGAATGTTGTGTAATGGTGGTCCAGGGAGGTGCACTCACAGGGGTGCACTCACTTCAGTAACGCGTGTGTGTACGACAAACAACCGCAGCAAGAGCAGTTTGTTAATACAGTTGTCACGCTAACCACAGTCTGTGTGTATGAGGCCTAAGGGTATTCTGAACATGAGCAGTTGTTCCTTAAAAACAGTAACAAAATGGTGGCCAAAACCAAACCATTCTTGAGCTCATGGAGGCAAATCTAAATAAAAGCAACGAGTGAAAATATTTTGCTCACAAAAAAAGGACTTTTTCATAATTTTTAAGTGGAAAATGGGAAACATTTTGAAAAAAAATTGTAGCACAATATAATGACTGCATTTCTTTGAGATATAAAAAAATTGCATGATTATACAGTTGGCATCGCTTTATTGCGGCGCCTTGGGAGAAGTACAAATATCCAGAATAAGTGCCTGTCCCAATCAAACGAGACGCGTTTGAGACAACATTAGTCACTCTTTTTTTTTCTAAATGAAAAAGAAAAATAATAAAATCACATCACATTATGATTAAATGTTAAATACATAATTAAAAATACAAGTCAATTGTTTTTTGTATTCCTAAACAAAATGAATTGCTGTTTTTTATTTCTGCATGAAATGAAAAAGAATTAAATCACATTTTATCACAAGACGAGACACCTGTGATATTGAAGATTCCAGCTCCACCAAGAGTTCAAAGTGGTTTATCACATACTCACTGCACTGTGCTACGTGAAACTGTCTTGCTCTGAAAAGCGATCTCCGTTCATAATTTGAAAATACTGTATCCCAATTAAATAAAGTGATGTCCCAATTAACCAACATAAATAGAACCGTCTCCCAGCGTTGTATCCCATTTAAGCAGACATCCCGAATATCAGTATCCTGACTAGGCAGCGCCAACTGTATAATATTAGTAAAGTTATATATCACAATTTGCATAGCTTTTTACCTCAGATCCCATCAACATGGTTATAATCATAGTATACTTTTGAAATAAGCTCGTGAAATAAAATACTAACTACTGTAGTATGCCACAGACTGAGATTGAGCTTCATAATTTCACACATGAATCTCAGTTTGAGTTTAAATTTAGTGCAATTGTGAAATGAATGTGTGACCTTTTTAATTCCTGATAGCAGTCTCATTTGACTAAATAGCTTGCTGGTTACCAGACTTAAAACAGAAGAGTAAATATTCCACTGAAGAACATAGTTTCCGGAGCGGAAATACCTTTTTTTCTTCTAAAAGTAAAGGAAAACTTTAAACAAATTGTGTCTGAATATCAGCCAAAAGAACATTTCTAAAGAAAAAGAAGGATATTTTGAATAGTTTTGTTGGCAAGGTGACATGGATGGGTACATGTCTGTGACAGTACTCTGAAGCAGCAGGGAAAGAAATAAGACTCTATTTGCATAGCAGCCAGATCCATTCAAGGCTTTATTTGGAGCTTGGACACCAGTGCTTGTGATCTATAAGCTCAGATGTAACTAAGTTCATAGTAAAACCTGGAGAAATTAGGAGTTGGGAATGATCGGCTGAATGTGCAGACTCATAAATATTAGTAATTTTTCATTTTCATTTTGACATAACAGAAACTTTCAAACACATAAACTAACATTTGTTAATTTAACCTAAGAACATTTTTCAAGCTGTAACTTATCAGTTTTATCTTCTTCCAAACAAATTGTATAGTTTGTTGTATTGATGGCCAGAAATCAAACATCCTATGGTTATTCTTTGCAAGACTAATATGGAGTCTACTTGTTTCTGGTGCTAATAAATGAAGGATTTAGCAGGGGAAGAAAACACAGATTAGAACAAAGATATATATCTGAACCAAAAACAGGTATTTTGAATTATATGCAAGGTCATATCAGCTCATCTTTAATATAAACAGGATGTTAAAAAGGCGGACAAGTGAAATAAAGGATAGAGCTGAGTCATGGACAGTTTCCTGTGTTCTCACATGCATTCTGGAAAATGACAGTGTATCTGCTGGATTGCTACAGACCCAGCTGTGGTCTAGTGTGTGCAGACGTAACATGAGGTCAGAACTGTAATTGACTTGAGAACACATAACACAGGGTAATCCTTTTAAATTACATCTGCATCAGAAAAACAAATTATGCATATGAGTAATTGAAACACACACACACAAACTACATGAGAACTATATTGCCCCCATACCATTTTATAATATTTGTAGCCATTCTGAGTGGTGCTTACTGCATTTTTTATATATAAATCAGTGTTAAGGAGTATAGGCTAGATCAGCCAATTGGCTGTGCACTAGATTGTGCTGGTAATAACAGACACTGATCTAGACAATAATTTAGCTCACCTACGTCACATATGTTTATGACAGGAAACTAGAACTGTAAAAGCAGTTCCAAAACCCAAAGTCAATACACAGACTTGCCAAAAATATTTGGAAGCTTAGGTTGATATTTGGGGGAGGGATTGTTGAATAATTGCTCTCTCATTAGGATTATTGAATAATTGCTCATTAGATCAAGCATGTGCCGCTTCATTTCTACAGTCTGCGCTTCCCCATGCTTTGCCAGGTTTTTGTTTACTGTATTGTTACATTGTCTGTGCTTTGGTTGTGAGCGGTTTGCTTTGGTTTGTTTATGTGCTGGTTTGTCTACATGCTTTTTGTTTGGGGGGCTCACCATGCCTCTTTCAGCTTCACTGTTCCCACTTGTCCTCTGCCGTGCTCTGTGTTTTGTTGTGCTTTTACTTGTTTGTACAGTCCTGAGCCGGTCGCCTTGGTCCTGCTGACCCATTCAGGCTCCAGAACTGGTAGTAACACATTCATTCTTACTAAGGTTCCATTACTGGCACTCACGTCTGAGTTTGTTTTGTCTGCGTTAATTATGGCTGTCTGTCCTATGCTTGCCCTCCACCTCTGAGTAACCTCCAACAGCTGAGTGAGCGCCGTAGTGATATGCACATTATTATTATTATTATTATTATTATTTATTTCTTAGCAGACGCCCTTATCCAGGGCGACTTACAATCGTAAGCAAATACATTTCAAGTACATTGAAACATGGGATAGCACATTCGAACCACGGGATTGATTGTCTTATCCTTTTACCATCACTGTAGCAAGTTGAGCAGTTGATTTAAATGTCATGCATATATATATATATAATACATGGATGAAGGCTATATTTGAATTCTGAGCCATTCGAACAAAAAGGCATAATAGCACAGTAGTGACGTCAAAATGTCATAATTCCTCTAGAGGAAAATATACTTGAACTTTGACCCATTTGACTCACCCACAGTAGAGAAATGTTCATTAATGATCAACAAAATGAGAATATGTTAAAAAAAAATGGATGTAAAGCTGGTACATTCGTATCTCAAAGAAACTGGAGAGGAATGGGAAAATAAAGACATTCCTGTCAATGACTTTCAAAATTTCAATCACTCAACAACACCCACAATTTGTGTTTTTTAGGTACTTTTAACACATCTGTCTCTGTGAAGATTTACAATCATCCTTCACCAACAGGAGCACCAACCAAACGAGCGACACAAATCTAATTAAAAAAAGCATACCCCATTGAAACATTTTCCTTAAAAATACATTATCTTTTGCAGTTCATTATCCACCCAGTTTAGTTCCTGAATTATCAAGAAGAAAATTATATTTAAGATTCTTTAATATTGACTTAATGTAGGTTATTATTATTATTATTCATTAAATTCACTTGCAATTTGTACCTTAACACCCGTTTATTGCCTTTTTTTATTACAGATACTAATATCCATGTGTTATAAAAAAAAATAATAGATAGGCTTCAGTGAGTTAAAGGAAAAACCTAATGGTCTCGTAGTTTATAACTTCACATAAACCCTAGATGGAATTTCTTTCCTGTAACTCACTGAAGCCCATCTATTTTTCTCTCTCTCTCTATTAATATAATACATTAATATATATCGTAATATATGTTACAGTTCATGTGTAAAATCGGTAAATGTGTAGATTTACCAGCTCAGCGGTCAGTCTATAAAATAACTAAGGAGATGGTAGTAAATGATCTCTTTTACTTACATCCATGATCACCATCTGGCAACAACAATTCACAGTAAAACAATGGTTTGCTGGTAAAATGATGGAGCACACTGTATGGTTCTCACTGAAATGCAAAACCTGCGTGCACTTAGGCTACGCTTTTTTCTAAATGAATTCAACTTAATAATACTAAATCACACTTAGTAGAGACATGAGTTTTGTTGAAGAGATATCATTATTACCATACCTAATGTTTGCCCAATGGTAAATTTTGATTTAAAATAAAATCGGGAAAGTGATTTTTTTTTTTACATAAAGCGAAAGACAAGGGGGATAAAATCGTTAGAAATAAAACCAGAACTCTGTCTCTAATCATGTCTGTATATAAGACAAAACATTAATACATGGTCTCTGCTAAATATGTACATGTATTATAGGAGGCTGTGTGGTCCAGTGGTTAAAGAAATGGGCTGTAACCAGGAGGTCCCTGGTTTAAATCCCCGCTCAGCCACTGACTCATTGTGTGACCCTGAGCAAGTCACTTAACCTCTTGTGCTCCATCTTTCGGGTGAGACGTTGTTGTAAGTGATGCATAGTTCACACACCCTAGTCTTGTATCTTGGAAAGCGCTTTGTGATGGTGGTCCACTATGAAAGGCGCTATATGAAAATAAAGATTATATCTATATATATATACATATATATATAATTATTTTTTGGTTAGCTTGTTTCTGTTTTGACGCTCTGTTACACCTTGTTGCTTTATGCTTGCCATTATAATTTGGTCAGTGATACCCTTGGCAGGGTCATTACCTACATTTATATATTTTGGGCTACTCCAGTGAAGCAGAGGGATGATCTCATAACTGTGCAATAGTTTACATCAATTGAAAACATTTTATCTGGTAATAAAGTTGCATGATTTTTACTTAATATTTTGCACTTACTGAAAGCATCTCACAGTGTTATCCCCGATTTAAGTGGACCTTAATGGGGCTGCCATTAAATCCTTTAATAACCTATTGCTGTGAGTGTTCTTTCTATCATTTTTCATAGTTTTATCGTATCACATTAGTCACAAGGAAGACATTTGTCTTTATTTGTCTCTCAGGACTTGGTAGGATATGCAAGGGTACTTTTAAGTAATGCATATTCTAATACCAATATGTAGGTTGATTTTATCTATAGTTCGTTGCATTGATTTACTTGATGAATTGATAATGGTCATTACTCTAAATGCTGTGAATGGCATAGAATCCAGAATGTGCAGTAGGTGAATGATTCGTGTGCAAAGATGTTATCCAGATGTCCTTGGCCATTTTCCATTCTATTACTTCGCTGGAAGTAGTTCAGCATTTTAAAAGGTTCGATGTTGTTAAACTTTTGCTTAAGTAAACTTTTGTTCATGTTATTTCAGGAGTGGGCAGATGAGCTATTCACTCTGGCAACAAACCTGCTGGCACAGAACATGTTCAGAGAAGCCTCTCTAGAAAAAGTGTAAGTAAAAAATTGTTTTTATATTAAGTTTTAAAGGGCATTTGTTATGTTGCTGACATTAGTTATAAAAAAGGTTGTATATGATAATTGTTTATGGTATACCCTTTTTTTGCAAAGCTACTGTGGCAGGATAGCCGCAGAGGGAAGACTCAGAGTCAGAAAATGCAGTGAAATAAAAACACTTTAAATTGACATAAAAAAACACACAAATAAAACAGGCATGAGGGCCTGTGACACACTGAATGGTGTGGTGCAGAAGAAAATGAATGTCCAGACTGAATTCTCCCAATAATGAAAAGGTTTTAATAATTAACAAACAAAAAGATCATAAAATAAATCCACTTGGAAAAATAATTAACAATTAATAATAATAATAATAATAAGCCTCAGTACCAGCGATGGTAATGGGGCAAAACTCAACAGCGTCCAGCTAAAACAAAAGTAAACAAAACACACTCCAATAACCACAGTCCTCCGTGCACGAAAATGTGCTCTTCTCTTCCAGGGTTTGTGGTGCGTGCGCTGTGCTGTGAAGTGCTGTGCGATGAGGGGCGTGCTCTGGGGTATGTGCTGGCTCGCTGGCTACAGCCTCCTGTCCTCCTGCTACTCTGTTAACACACAAAAACAAAACACGTAATCACAAAAAACAAACAATCGGCTCTGGCCAATCGCTTTTTAACTCAGCGCAAGGGGAGGTTTTGACGTAGCTGCTTCCCCTTTGTACCCAGCAAACTCCTCCCTGCAGTCAACGCGTCGCCATGGTTTCTCCAATAGAGGGCTGCCCCGCAGCTGACTGCAATGGAATCGTCCTGAGTACTTGCAGCTACGCACCCCTCCTAATATTGTCACCTTCCGGTTTCCACCTACCACCGAGGTGGCAGATCTAGGAGGCAGCATACCTTCCCCTTACACAGCGCCCTTTCTAATCGGGAGGGAGATTTACAGCATCGATCCTTTCTCTCTCTATCACAGGGCCAAACAAAAAGGTATAAACACAATGTTTCAAACAAAACACTGGAACAAAATAAATCAAATTAAACACGTATTTCTACAGACAACACTTACTCTGTGTCTCTTCAAACAAAAGCACTCCAAACCACACTCCCAACAAAGGGTTTCAGCTGTCTTATGCTCTGTGGCTGGAGCCCAATTAACTAATAATTAACAATTAAACACTTAAGGTCCAGCCACAGTCTCACATGCATTTTACAGGGAGGAATTTAACCCCCTCCCTGCCAATCCAAAACAAACAAGAATTATAATAAACATAATGAAAACAGTAAGATAACAATAAACACAAATAAGGGCGAGCTGGCACCACATCACATCCCCCCTTATGCAGCACACTTGGCCCCAACGCCACCTCCCCCCTTAGTCCCAAAGTCCTGGAAGAGGGAAAGCAAGTGGTCCATGGGGGCGGCCATGGTGGGAGGTCCTCCTTCTTCAATTGCTGAGGGAGGGTCAGTCCATAGCCCGGCACCCTCTTGGCGGTACCGAGACCTGGCGAAAGGGGACCCAGGTGTATTGGATGGGAGCCCGTGGCCATGAAAGCAGCAGCGGGAGCTCCACTTCTCCCTCGTACCCTGTAATTGGTGGCTCCCCAGGCAATGCAGAGCAACAGACAACCCCAGGTGAAGCAGGACCCTCAGCGACCCCAGGTGAAGCAGGACCCTCGGGAGGCGACGGCGGCAGTGGACCGTGGGGATGCGAACTGGGGGGGGGAGACGGGAGAGCCCCTGGCCATGAAGGCGGCAGCGGGAGCTCCACTTCTCCCTCGTACTTTGTATCTGTGGCTCCCGAGGCGATGCGGAGCAGCAGGCAACCCCAGGCGATCCAGACGTGGTATCCCTGAGCGGAGCGGCCGTGGCATCCTTGGGCGGTGCCAGGCAGGCATCCTTGGGCGGTGCCTCTGGCAGCAGTGAAAAGGCTGGCAACTTCAAGGCTGGCTTCTCCAGCCCCAGCAACTCCCCAGAGGTCAACAAATGACCCCCAGGTGATCCAATATAGGAATCCCCGGGCAGTGCGGGTGTGGCACCCCTGGGCAGTGCAGGTAGTGCTGCCGGCTCCTCCGGCAGCAGGGGAAAGGCTGCCGGCTCCTCCGGCAGCAGGGGAAAGGCTGTCCTTCCATCCTCCCCCCCAGAAAAAAACAGGGGGTTGAGCCTGTAACTCCTCCCCTTCCGGCTCTGGAGATGGTAGCTCCTCCTTTTCCCGCTCTGGAAACTGCAGCGTTGGATCCTCCCCTTCTGGCTCTGTAGACGGCAGCGCCACCCCCTCTGGCTCCCAGGATGGCAGCTCAACCCACTCCGGTACCTGGAATGCTGGTATCTCTGCCATATCTTCAGCCAGGTAACGGAGCACCGTGGCTGTAGTCTCATGGAGGGACGCTGGGTGGTGCTGTCTCTCCCAGGCCTCCCATTGCTCATCATCTCGATACCACAGCGCGTTGATAGCCAGTGGAAGGTCGCTGCAGAGGTCCCCCTCCGCGTCCATCAGCCAATACCAGATTTCTTGGGACGAGGGTGAACCAGGTGGCACTGGAGCTATCGGTGTTGCTGCTGATGCATGGGCCGGTGCATAGGGGCATCCTGCCCAGTTGTGCCCGTCCTCCTCGCAGCGACCACACCAGTCAGCCGGTGGCTCCTGTGGACATGCCCGCCAGCGATGGTCCTCCTTACCGCACCAGGAGCACCACAGGAACAAGCTGGCTGGATCCTCCAGCTGTTGCTGTTGCAGCTTGTGCTGCTGTTTCAGCTTCTGCTGCTGCCGCTGCCTGATCTTCTTGCCCATTTTTTATTTTTTTATTTTTTCCAAAAACAAAACAAAAAACTGCACTTCCACTCTGAGTCTCCAGGGGGCACTATCCCACCCTGACACCACTTGTGGCAGGATAGTCACAGAGAGAAGACTCAGTCAGAAAATGCAGTGAAATAAAAATACTTTAATTGACAAAAAACACAAATAAACAGGCACGAGGGCCAAACAAAAGGTATAAACACTAAACACAAGGTTTCAAACAAAACACTGGAACAAAATAAATCAAATTAAACAAGTATTTCTACAGACAACACTTACTCTGTGTCTCTTCAAAAAAAAGCACTCCAAACCACACTCCCAACAAAGGGTTTCAGCTGTCTTTTATGCTCTGTGGCTGGAGCCCAATTAACTAATAATTAGCAATTAAACACTTAAGGCTCCAGCCACATTCTCGCATGTATTTTACAGGGAGGAATTTAACCCCCTCCCTGCCAATCCAAAACAAACAAGAATTATAATAAAAAAAACATAATGAAAACAACAGTAAAAATAACAATAATAAACACAAATTATAAGGGCGAGCTGGCACCCCATCACAGCTACATTTAAATAATATGTGTCCATTCAAATGGATTCCTTTAGCAATTCCATGTGAGACAAATTGTAAATATGGGCCACTCACTAAATGTATTTCATTGGTTACATTTAACTAAGGTGACCATATGGCTCCGTATTCAGCGGGACAGTTTGGGAGAGTTCAGGCTTTTCATCTCGCAACCCAATGCATTCTGGTACGTTTTAACTGTCTCAGGTACCATTCTTACCTTTAAGAGAAGCAGGACTACGCTTACCAGAATGCATTGGGTTGTGAGTTGAAAAGCCTGAACTGTCCCAAACTGTCTTGCTGAACACGGAGACTTATGGCCACCTTACATTTAATAACTGATGAAACAAAAGGTACTATATGAAAAATCATTATTCATAAATGAAGTCATACTTTATGTATCTATTGAAACTTATTTTGAAAGAGTTACTGAATAGGTTTTCAAATTTCAAATTATATTCCATTAACAATCAGTAAGGTCCATTTGAATGACCTAAATATAATACTACTGTCTTTCAACAATATCAATGTATCTGGTGTTTTCCCTCGTGGTGATGTATTGACATCACTGAATACAGTGAAAAGATGTCCACGTTCCTCACAGTGGTCAATTATCTAAAGGTAATGCCCACTAAGTCGGACATTGATGATTAAGTATTAGATGCATATTTTAATTTAATTTCCCTCCACTTTTAATCTATATCATGTCGCACCATCTCGCTGTTGTTCAATGCAACCGTTTTTTTCACAACTGGTGATGAAACAGTAGCCATATTTATCATCCTTGCAAATACAGGCACTCCTAAAACCTCTTGACTTCTCACTTAATTCCAGTTATACATTCTTGTGTTAGTAATTTGAAAGTAATCCTGTAAGTATAATTATCAAAAACATACTGTGTGCTCACCATTGAATTAGAAATGTGTGACACATTACACATTTATTACTAATAAATAAGGTTGCTCCGATTAATAGATTAATCTACAGATTAATCAACTAATGCCCATATATTAACCAATCAAAAATTGTAATTGATTGACAGCCCTAATAATAAACTGTTTAATTAATATTAATTAATCATTTACAGCATGGCCTACCACTCCAATAATAGAATGTTGTTGCTGTGCTATGTTTAAGTTTTTCTGGTTCTGTGTTTGTTTGTTTTTTTCTCAGCCTGTTTGCCAAATGTAAGGCTGTTTATCACAGTTTTTAGTGAAGGGATATGGCCTGTACTGCCTTACTATGGCTAGAGGAGTGGGTGGTGACTGACTTAAAAACATAATTTACTGTGACTAGAAGAATTAAGCGGGTTATATTAATGATAAACCATATCTTATTTACAAATGTTTTCTTTTCTACCAACAGATACACAAAACTTAAATTGCAGCTTAATCCAGAAGGACGAATTCCATTAAAAAAGTAAGTAAAAGTAAAAGATAAAAAAATGGTTGTTCTTACCTTGTAAATTGTAGTTATACTTATGTATCAGCCACTTCTCACGCTGATTTAGCATTAGCATTCATATAACCTTTTTCATCTCAGAGCAGATAGTAACTAAATTAGTAAAAACCACAAAATAGAACAACAGCTTGTTAAGCAATGCAGAAATAATAATAAAGATTTCTACATAGTAATCTGTTTTATTAGCACCCTTTTAAGAAGATGTTTAAATATATAAAAAAATACAAAAAACAGAACTGCAATATAAATGCTGTGGGTTCAACTGTGTGGAAACTGTGCTGATAGAAGTATTAAACTCAAGCAAGCTAAATGTAAAACTAAACCGATGTCGTTCTTCTCAAATTCCATTAGCAACGTTATGTTATTTTGAAAAGCATCCATGAATCCTGTGACTTTATATGGTACCACCACATATTTATAAGCGTAAAAATCAATAGGAAGCCTATTAACCTGTACTGTAAAGTTTTGATTAGCATTGTTAATCTTTTTTTGTACGGTTTAATTTAATTGTCTACATTCTAGGAACTGATGACCATCGGCTTCTTTAACACAATTGACACGTTTTTTGTTTTTTTTGTGTGTTATTGACAACTTATTGTGGTCACTTGCAATGGGACCTTAGTAAAATAAAATGTTTTGTTTCACTGTGTAATATATCCTGTTTATCTTTAAACACAGATATACTGAAAGGTAATCGTATTTCAGTAGGAAATGTAACATGGTTGATAATAAACAAACAGACTATGCCTGAATCATGTTACTGTGAATTAAATAAATGCAAGTAAGTGTTATCTTTAGTAAACACAATCTGTGTTATATGGTGTTCAAGGCAGACATGGAACTGAAGTTTCATTACTCAAAGTATCAGGAACCTAGTTAAGAGAGTGAACCAACCCACCAGAAACTGCCCCTGTGTTTATTTTTCTTGGTTTCAATAACAGTGAGTTTACTTGCACTGGTTCCTAAAATAATCAACCAACGTAAACATAGAAAGTCATAGTCACATGCACTTAACAGTGTATTTGGATTTATATTATTTTTTTCTTTGTTCTTTTCTTTGTTCCAATGTGTTTATTCTGTATTGTACTCTGTGTTTCTTAAACGTAATGGACCATAAAGCAACTGAATATCAAGATTTGCAGTGAAATTGCCCACATTACCACAAATACTCTGCAGCATGTCCACAACAATTGAAATCAGCAGGTTACAAACTGCTTACATGCTCCTGGAAAACTTATTGAACAGTTGCGCTAACAGTGGGTGCTGTTGTTTGTGTGACAATTTAATAGCACTGTATCATAGCACACTCACATCAGGCAACTTTTTTTGTTGTTGTTCTGGGGATGTGTCATTAAAAGCATGTCAGTGGTAAAGACCAAAAGACGAACCAAGTTTTCCATAAAAAAAAAGTATGATACTTTGTCAAGTGAGTTTACATGGAAGTAATTTTATTCTTGCATTATATTCACCCCCATGTTTCTCTATAAGCAAATATTATATTGCCTTAATAAACCTACCTACATTTAGTTTTGTTATAAGTAAAACATACCATCGCTAATGTCACTTTGCAATTGCTGCACAGTGTAATGTTTGCACAATTCAGCTTCATAAGACCTACTTTAATTCCTGTCTACTGTATATAAAAGCTTTGGCACATTACAAGAAGATTTATAATACTGTACATTCCTCAGCAGAGTAATTTACATTGCAATTATGTGTCCTTTCTTGGGAGTATTTGTATCAAACATTGTTTATTCTTTAAAAAGCAGTTCATGTTTTTGTTTTTTTCCATATAGTATCTTTCGGATGTTTTCAGCAGACAGAAAGCGAGTTGAAACAGCATTAGAGTCATGTGGCCTTCCTTCTGGCAGGGTAAGGACTCATTATTATTTTGTTTCCATCCTTCTGTCCTGTTATCTTTGTCCTGTCTTCTTAACATTCCAGGAAAGCAAACTACCAAAGCTATGCACATTACTGTGACCTTGACAGTAATTACACACATCTGCCAAACTTCATGCCATTTTACCACACTGGCACTAACTACATTATCTTGCTGAGAGTGCATGCAGCGACACTGTTGGCTTGGGATTCGTTGCCAAATTCAGAAAGCTTAAACATGGTCATGTTCGGCTTAGGTTGTCATCATGAGGCCCACATTTTTATACTAAAAATAAATGCAGCTCCCAAAATTGACTGATCACTTGAGGCAAGTGAAAATCATGCAGGGGGGCACAGACAGATTTCAGTTTGATAAATTTGACAATGAACCCTAAGCTCAACTTGGGCATCTATTTTCCAAATTGGCACAGTAAGTGAGTATACTTCATACTTCATCATACTTAACTAACCCATAAATATATATTTTATAATAGCTATCTATTGTCTGCTATGTCAATACTGGTTGTGTTTTTGGATAGCATCATAAATGTCACTTAAACTAGCAGTACATTTTTTTCAGATGAGCGAACGGATGTTATTAAAACATTGAACACAGAATTCCAGTGAACACTGCATTTAACCCATCATGGGAGATTACTTCTCTGACCAAATCGATCACATGCTCTATCTTTTATATCACACTTTATAAAAATAGAACGATAGGGCAGTAGTCATTTGGAGTATTCAGAGTATAGACTTTGCTTTCCTACTTTGTCTCTAATTAAATAATGATTGACAAGCAGATGTCTCTTTTTTTGTGTAGCATACACCTGAGACACTGAAATATCAATACATGCATAGTGTTCATTAGAAAGCATTGATTAATTACTGTTCTTACTTGGAGGCTGAATGCACAGTAATACTATGCATGCAAAGACAATACATTTATTATAGATGGACTTGTTTAGAGTTTTTATTTAATTTTATTTTGAGAAAAAAAAGAGTGAAGACTGGGAGCATTCACCAAATGACCAGTGTTTGCTCATTATTTGAACACCAGTAGCATTGTCTTCTTAAACCAAGTGACCTCCAGAAACAAACAGCTGTCCTTCATTGTCAAGGCAACCCCCCACCCCCCAAACTATTTCATTATAGCAGGCTTTTGTTTTGTTGTCAGCTGCACCAAGCCAGAGCTTCCAGGTTCTGTAAGCCATTTTATAAAAAGGTCATTCTGCTCCTGTAGTCACATGAAATAACGCTTACATTTTATTGTTAATGCAAATAAAAAACAGAACAGAACTGGTGCATTGCTCCACAGCTAATTGTTCACTGGGTCAGACACATCAGCCACCACACACATTTCCTTTCCACACTCCATATTTTGGCTGTTTTGAACTAATCTCCTCCTGGGCTGTTATTGGTCTTTAATCGCTCAGCATTGAACCTTGAAATGAATATTCAAGCATGCAGGATGTGATTTGTGGACACTTAGACAAAAATGAACACACTGGCAATTCTCCACTTGAATAGAATGAATAGATACTGCATGTGTGGGTGTGTTTTTTCACGTCTCCAAGAATTTGTTCTATTGGCGGTCTTTGCCTTTCTGTCAAGTACAGCTAGATTTGCAGAATCAAGACTTATAATTACTCCGGCTCTCACTGTCATAAAACATGCATTTTTCTGAAGCTTTGTGGTGACAGTAAAGGCAGCGAGCATAATTGCATTGAAATATATGTCCTACAGTATAGTAAAATTGTCTAAAATAATCCTAGTGTTTTGCATATTACTTCCAGAAATGAGACACCCACCAATGGAATGAAATTAATGATTTATTGAATTGACAGATAAACATGCCCGTAAATGACTTGTTCTTTGAATTTGGCCCATGGCCTTGCCCATTGAAACTCAACTGCCGCCCCTACGCTGGCAAAACTATATCAACTAACTATATGAATTACATGAAAACTAGCCAGTGGTCAGGACAAGTGGCCACCTTCCCTCTATACAAGGCACGCTGCAGTGAGGCAGGGGAGGAGGGGACAAACAAATATATATATATATATATATATATATATATATATATATATATATATATATATATATATATATATATATATATGATTCAATGATTACATCTGATTAGGGGGCGGATTCTCCTTTCAGAAAAACAACTACGTATCCAAGGATATATAACATCAAGGATATATAATATTGTTGTACCTTAATTGTAAAGTCATTCTCTTGCTGAATGTTGAACTGACTGTGAAGAAGCTAATTTCAATATAAACCTTGACACTCTTCAAAGGAAAGATTCATTACATCATGATGAATCTAAATTTGTTAACTACTGTAAGAGGATCTGAATTTTTGAAAAACATAACAAGCACATGTGTGAATATGCCATACAGTATCGCTTACTTTTTCTTTTCTTTTTTTTTTAAATAACAGCAATATGTATTTTTCCCATGTTTTCTATATGACATAGAAAATCTAGGATGGTTATAAGCTGGAAATGTTATTTTATTTGTGCTTTCCAAGGATGGATAAAAGGATGGATAAAAATACTGATAAAATGTATGTGTTTATAAACTGAAAGAAAACCTCCACTGAACAAAGCACACCAGTTAATCTTTGGGTTTGCCCTTATACAGTAATTGTTCTGTGACATTTCCACATAATACACTAATGCCATTTAATTAGTTATTGTAGGATTGACTTTTTACAATGTTAATTGGTGTTGAAAGTGTTCAAAGAATCCTCCTTTAAATACAGAGGGTTGTTACTGTATTCATTCAAATTTAAGATGCCCTTGAAATTAAGACACAGCCCAAATTTCCTACCCGCAATTTGAAGAAAAAATAAAATATAAAATAAAGCTGCATTTACAAAGATACAACCTCAGTTACGCATATAAGAAAACGACGTATGGTGGTAGTTTGCAGCCGTCTGCTTTCACACAGAGCATTACAGTTATGTGCTGCTTCTCATTTTCAGTCGTGATTACTCACATCTCCCTTTTTGTGAACTGTGGTATTGCTTGGCATATTGAAAAATATGGTGGTCTGATTAGCATTTCCGATCTGTCCATGCTGGTACTGTTTGTTAGAATGGAGCCTCATAGCAAAAAAGGTTAAATTGTAAAAGCTGCTCTTCGAATTCCTCAGGAAGCTTATGACGCTTCTTTGAAAATGGCTGCCTGTATGTCATGGATTGTTCGTCTTTTCGGCAGCCAGTCACGTTGCTGTTTGTGTACTCGGGTATTCACATTTTTTGTTGGCGATTTTAATACACACGTCACTATACTCGAATTTAAGACGCGGGACATTTTTTAGAAAAATAAATTGGTTTAAAAAGTGCGTCTTAAATTCGAAGGAATACAATATGTCCCTGCTACTCATATTGAGAAATGAAATCTTGCAGATGTGTTGCTGCAGCCGCAGTATCTGTCTCTGATGACTCTTGTCTTTAGTATTAGGGCATGGCACCTAGCATGGGTAATTCAGTCACTGATAAAAGGGGATTGACTGTATATTACAGGTCTCAGTGTAGTACAAAAACATTTATGTTTTTCTCTCTGTCTTTTACAGAATGATTCCGTTCCTCAAGAAGATTTCACACCTGAAGTATATCAAGTATTTCTAAACAATATATGCCCTCGGACAGAAATTGACAACATTTTTTCTGAAATGTAAGAATATGTTGTGTTGTTTTTGTTTTTCTATGAAAAAAGTATATAATGAAGGACATTCTGAATAAAACACCTTATTGGTAATTGAAAGACAGCTTTTATGAAAATCAATGCAATAAAATGAGTCTCAAGCCCATCATCATGTTTACCCATCAATAAAAACAGTTGACTAAAATAATAGGTAAGTGTGAGCTTGGTCTCCCCTAAGCATGCCTTTATTTTTTAACAATATGGCTTTCCCTTCTGAGGAAAGAGTGCTTTAATTTAAAATATCTACATCCCCTTAAGATGAATCAGTAGATAAGAAAAACAAACAGTTTTGTTGGTAAAACCAATAAAGATCCTTTCTGAATACAGATAAGACTGACCGCAAAGCAACATCTAAATGTGCTTGCATATGTTCCTTCTATATAATTGTTAACAAAAGACAATACCAATGCAGTGTTACACCATTTTTAACTATGACATTATAAGAAACCTTTACATTATTTAGAACATGCATTTATAACAAGCTCTCAATTATATTGATGTAAACCGCTTACCCCTTGTTATTAATAGTCACCAACTATTTTATTAATGCATGTGACCTGGATATTATATGACATCATGATAGTGACCAAAATCCTTCACCCTCTATGAATGTCTATGAGAGTTCACTGTATTCTAGGTATTCAAGATTGACTCAAGGGAAGGGCACACTATAGAGAAGACACAGCAGGATTACAGAAATTGAATGTGAAGGCTTGGGGGTTTTGTTAATGCGTGGATTGGGTTCACATCTGTAGCAATGCAATATGTCTCTAAATATATAACAACATTAGCACAGATGTAAAGCATAATCTAACTACACAGGTGGTGCTAAAGAGATGGAACTAACTTTTCATTTCACATCATGTAAATCAAGGTTTTTGAAAAGTGTTGTTGGTATTAAAGACTTTAAATTAACGAATAATCCAAAATCCCATGTTTCTGAAGTTTCTTAATCACGTTAAATCCCTTGTGTATAGCCGTACTCCCAGCAGAGCTGCTTTTTCATCAGAGATCAGAGATCTTAATGTGAAACTCATAATAATTAATTTCATGTCCCTAGTGGAGCCAAGAGCAAGCCTTACCTTTCAATTGATCAGATGACAGAATTCATAAACACAAAGCAGCGGGACCCACGACTGAATGAAATACTCTACCCACCCCTCAAGCAGGAACAAGTTCATCAGCTCATAGAGAAATATGAACCAAATATCAACTTTACAAAAAAAGGTTAGTATGTGCATGTTTGTTTAATAAATAAATAAAAGGTGAAAAAATAAATCCTTAAAAACTTGTAAAAGAATAGCATAAAATCAAGTTATTAATTTATTAATTTATTTCCCATCATCCTCACGTATGTAACTGAGATGGATTTACCAGTGTGTAGGAAGATGATGGGAAATGTAGTTCTGAGAGGTCCATGCGGGTACATGGGAAGCCATCTTGAGGCAGGGAATGCAATTTAAAAGTTTAAAAAAGTTGTCAAAATGCAACAAAAAACATGGGAACAAAACATGGGAACATGTAACACAATAAAATAAAAAGCTCCTTATGTGCCCTTTAAAACGCAAAACATTTGGCCGTAGCTGTACAGCACAATAGTAAAATCAAGTGAATAATCTGATTACTAATCTATAGGCTACCGGCAACACAAAAGAAATCATGCTGCATCATTACACATACTGTACAATGCCAAAAAAAAACATTTATTTTACCTTAGCCTACTTAGTACACAAAACAGATCATGGTGCCACATTAACATGTTATGATACTATACAGAATGTACGACATAACAGTGTCTGTATAGCAAGGGACTCAACGCGAGGGAGAGGTTAAGAAAACCTACATTCACTCCCCAGTGACTCGTATTATTAAAATTAGATGGACTTGTCAATGCAGCTGTTCAGAAATATAAGGTTCTGTGGCTGAAAATAAAATTGCAGGAGATAGCTGATTGGCTTAATGAGGTTGGTACTGTAAAAAGGGAGATCATATAATGCCAGAAGTGCTGGCAAGATGAATGTCAGATTGTAAATAAAACTGTGGGGTCTTCTCACTCTTCTGGATCATGTTCCAAGATATCTCCCTTCTCTTGATGTACAGTCCACACACACACACAGGAGCCTGGCATTTTCTTAGAGCAATGAATAGGCTACAAACGGGATTTGTGTTTTCCAACCAGTAAGTAGCCTATTCTGTTCAGATGAGTTAGCAATGCAATTTAATGTATGCGTTAAAAATGACAAAATACTTAAATTACATAATTATTGGATAATTAAACATTTAATTTGTTTTTTTATTATTACTACTGGTTTAAATACATATTTCTAAATGCTAGGACATTATACCATTAAGACAGAATCAGACAAATAATATGTTGATGAGAAAATTGTTCTCTTAAGTGTGTGTTATTCTAAAGTCACAATGAGTGATGTTTTTTGACGGTAAATGGCGTTTATACATCACCCAATGAAATACTGCCGTTAAGCACTATTACTGGCATGATAAAGGAGATGGTCATTTTATGCGTATGGGCCATGGAGTAATTGTAATATTTTATTACTATTTTAAAGCATTCTACTCTTCGATTGTGATGAAAGTGTCAGAGGAATTCCTTCTCTATTATTAACAGTACATTTGTTTTAAGAATCAAATCAAAACAAGAAAATGAAAAATTATAAAACAAACTTAACCTGGCATAGCTGCAGATAAATAATCTATTTTTAATAGCTACCGCTTAAGAAATTATACACCATATTACATGCAGTACTTTCAATCTGTTCAAGTGCTTAGATATTGATATGATTTCCATTACATGCTGATTTCAACTTGGCTCTCGCCAAGATAAGCACCAACTAAGACGTAGCTTCACAGTAAACTAATGTGATCCATATGTGTCTCCATCCATTTGCACTTCCTTCCATATGATGATGTAGATATCCTTCTGTCTGGTGTTGATGGCTGAAGTGTAATGCTGGCTCCAGGGATCAGCTTATTTTGCCTCCCTAGCGCATCAGCACACACAACGGCTGCGATGCTGGCTCGAGGATCAACCATAGTGCGGTCTCCCCAGCGCATCAGCATGACAACCGTCTGGATTGAGCTAAGTAGGGTACATCTCTGGGGTCTTCAAGTGGGCACCTTCCATCCTCGGTGTTTCGTCGACTAGCCCACGACACCTCAAGAGGGCTCGACGGTGATTCTGGCATCCCAGCATCACCCCCTTAGTCCCCACTCAACTCAGCCCAGCTTACTTACCTGTACATCAGCCTTTCTTTCTTTCTATTGTGCTTGAGATCCCCAGCCAGAATCTTTCCGTCTCAACCACAGCCAGTTGCTGCTCCTCTCTGCTGCTTCAGATAAGTTCTTCACTGTGCGACGCAACTCTTGGCCATTGAATCTGACATCTCTGAGAAACCGGGTTGTAGAGTGTGCCACAAATCCTCGACATCCCACTTCCACTGGGTAAACCCAGACTCTCCATCCTCGCTGTTCCGCTTCAGTGGCTAGTTGAGCATACCGCAGTTTCTTCCTCTCATCACGCCTCATCTACAGCATCCTCCCATGGCACTGTTAACTCTACCAGGTGAACAAGGCGTGCTGATCCAGACCACAAGACAATATCTGGTCGAAGGTTTGTGGTGGCAATCTCAGGTGGAAAAATAAGCCGTTGACCAACATCTGCCAGCATTTTCCAGTCTCTAGCAGCTTCCAGTTGTCCTGGGCGAGGATTGGTTTTAACACCTTTTCTTGGTGGTTGCTCTCCTGGTGGAGGAATGTTGTCTTTTGTGTGTAATGTTTTGATGGAACAGGTGGCAACTTATTGGTCATGTTACGCTTGTCTTCCAATGCTAAGGCCAAACATCGCAGCACCTGGTCATGGCGCCAAGTAAACCGTCCTTGGCTAAGAGCCACCTTACATCCTGTCAAAATGTGCCTTAATGTTGCAGGTGATGAACACAAAGGACATGAGGGATCCTCTCCTACCCAGAGGTTTAGGTTCTGTGGTGATGGGAGAACATCATATGTTGACCTTATAAGGAAACTGATCCTGCTCTGTTCCATTGACCATAGGTCTTGCCAGCCAATCTTGCGTTGTTCCACACTCTCCCATCTCATCCATTCTCCTGCTTGCCCTGGGAAATGGCCTTTATACACCTCATCCTCTCCTCCTGCTTTTGCACCTCGTTGACTACAAGCTTCCTCCGTTGCGCTGGGGCTGCCTTGTGCCATGTAGGAGGAGCTGAACTGAGACCAAGACCCCCTCTTCCATGCTGAACTTGCCCCATGATATCACCAATTTGAAGGGCAGCCTTTGCATCCTCCACAGCTTTCTTTGCCATCCACTTTCTTCCAGTTTTCAACACAGGTGCTGCCTCCCTTACGCATTTGTCGCATGACTCTACTAATGTCATTCCCAGTCGGACCTTGGCGCACTTAAACTCCTCGGTTAGAGCGGAGACAGGTAGCTGCAGTATTCCTTTACCATAAAGTCCCACTCTGCTGAGGCAGCGTGGAACTCCCAACCATTTCCTGATGTGTGAACTGATTAAAGCTTCCAGCTTCTCTACTGTTGTCAAAGAAACCTCGTACACAGTCAGTGGCCACAGCAACCTTGGCAGTAGGCCAAACTGAAAACACCAGAGTTTTAATTTGCCTGGTAAGCGCTGCTGTCTATGCTCTTCAACCCTTCCACAGCTTGTTGTCTAACTTCTCCCACACGAACTGTGTCCTTTAGATCCCGTCGTACCATCTCCCAAGGCTCTTCACTGGCTTCTCAGACACTGTTGGTATTGCCTCACCATTAATGAAGAACGTTTTATCTACTACTTTACCTTTAATTATAGAGATGCTCCTTGATTTAGTGGGCTTGAATTGCATTCGTGCCCATTCAATGTTATTGGTTAATTTGCCCAATAACCGATTAGTGCAGGCTACTGTTGTAGTCATGGTTGTCATGTCATCCATGTATGCTCGAATTGGTGGTAGTCGTATTCCAAAAGCCAAGTGCTCTCCTCCCACTACCCATTTTGATGCCCTAATGATTACTTCCATTGCCATGGTAAAAGCCAGTGGAGAAATGGTGCATCCTGCCATTATTCCAACTTCTAGGCATTGCCATGTAGTGCTGAATTCTGAAGTTAAATTCACCACACAGCTGAAACAATAGAATACTGGTATGTTCTTTCAGAAGTAACACATGTTCAGTATTTGGCCCACAGAGAGGGATAGAGGTGATTTTTGTGGGTGGGTTGATGATCTTTTTTTTTAATTAGCTTACAGTGCTGCATAAAACTTGTTTTGCAGCCAGTGAACCCCTTTAAATTAATAATTCAATAGGTCAAACTGCCAAGAATCTACCATTAACTTCTCAGATGTAAAATTATAATGTAACATAAAATAAAATGTATTGTAGCGTTTCACAGGCAGGCAGAAAGGACGGAGACGACACGCTTGGTTCCTGTTCTTCAAATCCTTTTTATTTAAGCGCACACCACTGGCAGACACTCTCACGAGAACCCAAACAAGACATACACTGCTGGACACTCTCATGAGCACCCGCTCTGTTACAGCACCACTGAGCACTCTCGCAGCACCCAGTCCCGAGTCCACAGCTCGGTCAGCAAAACATGAAACAATACAGGATTTAAATACAGCAACCAGCTTTCAGAATACCAACACATAATTGGTGGCGCAGCACTTTTTATAACGTAGCCCTGCCCCTTATGCCCCTTATGCAAATCAGGTGCCAGAGCTTACACACATCCCATTGGTCCTCAGGCACACACCAGGACCAATGGGCACAGACAAACAACAGCCAATTACTGGGGAGACACAGACAGGACCACACGCGCAGGTTACAATTACACAGACACAGACAAGCAAGCGGCGGGAAATATAGAGCGGGAAGGGAACACAATACAGCGGGAATTACAGTACACAACCACAGTAGAAACAGTAGGAATACAATACAAGAACACAATTACATGGATCGCTACAGTATTTACAGTAGCCTCTGTTGTCCAACAACATTCCAGGTAATTTTATTTTTATATTTGCTTTAAAACTTTTCTGAATACGTGAAAGCACAATGAGATGGGCACTTGTCAGATAGAAGTCAGTACTAATTTAAACCTTCTGGAAAACTGGTTTTGTACCAAACTTTAGGTTTAACATATTGTAGCAGGGGTAAGAGTTACGTGCGTGGGTCGTCAATGAATAATAATGAGTCGGACACAGAGTATTGGGTGTTGACACACCGTACAAGCGCGCAGAATTAATTAACACACAGGTGTTTGCGCAGCCTCCCCGGACACGCCCCCCAGCCAATCCAGACCTCCCGATCAGCTCAGTGCCGGGCGAGCCTTCCTGCTCCATTGGTTGCCTGGCAACGCATATCCTGTTACGTGTCCCAGCTGCACACATCCGTGCAAGAACCAGTGACAGGGTCCTGTCACACAAATTTTTATTTCAAATGAGGGATGCTGTTTTTAATTATATACTGCATGTAACCTTGGAAGATAACAACACTTAAGAAAGTTGTATTATGCATTACTTAACATTTGGCAATTTATCATCAAAAGCTAATGCATTTCATTGTTCAAAGTAATGCTGCTCATTCAGATGGGACTTCTGAGACATGTTCATACAGCTCATTTGCATATCTTTTGAGGATAACTGTTGGATTTAGTGCCTTTCAGTGTCTTTTTTGTCATTTATTTTATGTTTTTTTTTATTATTATTATCTTTATCTAGTATCAACTCGTAAAGTGGGCGACTAGTGAGAGCTGCTTTTAAATATCTGGATATTATGTGAAAATTTAAAATTTATATGAATCCTTGATATAATGAATATCTGGGCTAGATCTTACAAATAGCATTTTTTTTTTCTTGTACTAGTACTGAAATAATGTCGATATCACCATAGTAGTAGAGGCGAGGCCAACGATGTATTATATGTTAAATGTTTTATCCAAGAACGTATAATTTGCATAAATGTGTTATCTGTAATAAACATTCTATCAGTCGCATGAGTTCCCTTTAAAACCTGGTTGTTTGTAAGACATAGCATACTATTGAATGTTTAAAAGGGGTTGAATGGTAAATCTGGAGATTTAAGCTGGATATACTTGAACTACTGGATGTTTGTTAATATTTAATAAGCCCCCAGAGTCTGAATTTTAGTTTGATGGCTTTAAACCATAACACAATCATCAAGTAAATTCCAAGAGAAGAGATGTGATATTATTATATACCAGACCTGGGAATAAATATTGATTTTATTTAAATATTTTATTTCATGTGATTCTAAATAATTCAATTTCAAATAATGTTGTTGTGAATATCTTTTAAGATTAAAATATTGAAATATACTGTATGTTTCAAATATATTTATAAATGTATTATAATGATGTGAAACACAACACGTTAAGTTATCTATTTAGTTTTATATCAATATTTGAGTGCGGACAAAATCTTTAAATATTTGATATTTATCAATGAAATCTTAATTATAAATATATAGGTCTGTTGTATACTTATGCTTTCTGAAGAGCTAAGCCATCACAATGCTTTGATGACTCTACAGGGTCATTTCCTTGGCAACAGGTTTACACCACCACATACTGTACAAGTACAAACAAGGGGTGAGGACCCTACTGTGACATTTTAAAGGATTGAGAGCAGTCAAATGGTATTAAAGACTAGAAACTTTCAGACTATTGAATTTTCAGGGAAAGAATACCGTTGAAATACCTCACTTGTTTCTCACAGTACCACGTACTGCTTTTTTTTTTTTTACTTAAATAGTGTTGAAAGTATAAATAGGATATGACATTTGAATAGTTGGAGTTAGATTTAATTTTAAATATCATTATAGGACTGTGGCGGAGTGTCCCGCCCCTATATTTATATGTGCACTGTTTTTGTATTATTGTTTGCGGCGCGGATGAAAGCGCCGCGTATTTGTTATTGTTTTTATAATTTAAAACCCCGTGAGGATGCGTGGCTGATCAGCTACTGATTATTTAACTAGCTGACAGTCACGCATCCTTACTAAACTCGTGCAGACTGTGGCCGAGGGGTAATAAGATAATTAACAGCTAGTTAACCCTCGGCCAGAGTATAAGAACCTGCAGCTGTCCGTGCTGCGGGGAGAGTGTACAGAGGAGAGTACGGGAGAACACGGGAGGCGGCGAAAGAAAGAAAGAAAAACAATTGCTATATTTAAAATATACTTGTTTCTGTTTATTTGTTTGGCCATCGCGCCTTTTTGTTTTGTGTTTTGTTGTTTTGTTTAAATCTTTTGTTTTGTATTTTTATTTATTAAAATCAGCTGAACGCCGTTGCGTTCAGTTTCACCCGCCCATCCATTGTTTTGGTTCTGTTACTTCCTGGTCCGTGACGTCACCACACCTCACCACTGCAAGCCATCCTGCCACAAGCACACACTTTACGGTGTGCTAGTCAGCCGTTAGCAAACTGGCAGGTCATTATACTAGCTTCCACCTCTTCTCTGCTTTCTTAGTACCCCTGACTCTTCAAAGCTTGCGACAATTAAGGTTTTTAACGAGAAATGCGTTCATTAACGACCTCATCAACTCAATTGCAAAGCATTAATGGATTGATTTTATTAGCACATTTTGTTTGAAAATCAGTTGCTACTAAAGCTGTCGTTACTATACAGCGAGTCCGATACCTATAACACTGGTTTTTGAAAATCCCCCAGATCAAAGCTTCAAGAGTGGTAACCGGACCGAAGGGTGTGTATGCAGCAATCAAGTATGTCTATTGTGATGGGCAAAGGTGGCCAAGAGCAGGGCATACTTGCCAAGAGCAGGGCTTTATGTACAGTAGGATTCATTTGTGAAAATTGAATTCCCAATATATCTGTGATAGATATGTTGCAAGTGTTTTTAAGGTAGGTTAAGAAAGAGGACGCCCGCAGAATTTACAGAGATGCAATCTGTGAGGGCATGCTGGACGCCTGCAGAATTTACAGAGAGATGCGATCTGCGGGGGCCTGCTGGATGCTCGCAGTGGACGGAGGAGTTTGCTGGACGCCTGAGGCACTCAGTAGGGAGGATAGGACGCCTGGCTGAAAGGGGGCCGACGACTTTATCCTACTGGGGTCCACAGGGGCCAGGAGAGGGCGTGATCTACAGGGGCCTGCTGGACGCCTGCAGGATTCACAAATTGATGTACTCAGGCTTTTTGTAAAATTAGTAATAAAGATGCTAAATTAGAAAAGGCAGATGGAATATTGGCAGTACTGGAAGTCATTGTTTAAGGGAATCAGGGACAGGCAGGAGCAGGTGTTATTTTCTGCGCACACATCAAATACATTTATAAATTAACCCCTGAATTACATTACACATTAAATGTTTTCTTTATAGTGATGCAAAATATATACTGTAAAGACTGGGAAGGTGTCAATAACAAGCTATTGAATCTATTTGTATTTAAACTCTGAAGCTGCTCACTACATTAATGGAATTCGCAAAATAGGTGATTAATTTTGTAATATGTAGGAGCAGTAGTATTCGCAGTGGCAACGTTATTTAAATGACTCGTGTGTCGTTTTACGGCTGGAGGATTCAGAATGGGGGATTGCGTACTCCCAAGATGGTTGCGACCACGACGACGAACAGCTGGGGAGGCTGTACGGCGTCTAGTTACCTGTGTACGGCGATTTGAGGTAATGTCGTTACTGGAGCAACTTGAACTTGGATGCTTTTGCCTGGACTGCAGAGAGACAGAAAAAACAACTCTTTTTTTGCGAGCCGATGAGCCAAATGAAATATTCCCCTCATGGAGAAACTGAAACAGATCAGCGCCCAATGTCAGGAGATGCTGATCTACACTCAGCGAGACGAGAGGCGAGGTGAACTGGAGTAGAAGGAGATGCCTGACGAGCCGGCCAAGAAGTACAGGCCTGAGCAGAGCCGAGGCGCCGGGATGAAACTGCTAAGGGCAAGAAGAAGCCCGAGAAGGACACCACCGCTTGGGTGACAGAGTGAACACACCACCACCCAAAAAGCAGTCGATTACTTCCATGATAAAATGCGAATGAATCACGCAGAAGAGAGGGGTGAGTTACATGGGTATTTATATGATTTTGATAGGTTACATTGAGATGACGAAATGTGTAGGAGCCGTCATCCCGACCTTTAGTTTATAAACTAAATTTTGTGTTACTGCCCAGCCTACAATAACTAGTTAATAAATTATTACATGTTCTGCCAATTAAGGCAACATATAATAAACCTACAAAATATAAAGTACATTGTTTAAACTATATCATAAATGCTTCAAAAAGCTAATGAAAAAAAGCGAATAAAATAAAATGTCAAAATGTACTGTTAGATTAATAACTGTATATAGTCAGTACAAATATGATGTCAAAATAAATAAATGACCTGTGCTACAGACTGTCCTTAGCAAATTTCATTACAGCTGGATAAGCAGTTCTGTAGATATTTGTAAAAAGGTAGGACTGACAGACAGCTTCCTTTGTGCTAATGCCCTTTAGCTTATCTCATTTCAAACATTTATCTAGATATGCAAAACTGTATAGTGACATAAGTGCGTACAGAAGTATGGATGTAGGCCACCTCCTCTAAATCCCCAAGCGGGGGATAATGACAGATTTTTTTAAGTGCATAGCAATGTGTCAGTGAACAAAAGCATGGGGAATTCTGAAATGAAATACACCCACCACCTACTTAAACATCAAATCTCCCACTACAAAAGATTGTCTTTTCTTAAGCTAGTAAACTGTCTTTTTAATTTGCAGATGTAGCCATATTCTGAAATGCTCACACCTACTCTAACTGTTCCCGTTCCTGCCTTTCATACATCAGCACCTACGATATGCCCATCACACTGAATAACAATCTTAGTGTTTATTTTAGCATCTTTGAATACTATACTGTAGCTCAGCTCAAGCTTCTGCAAAAGGCCCTTAGTTGCCTCAGTCTTACGGTTGCATTGATTCACTGCAGTAGAAGTAACATTGGTCATTGTATCTGAAATTAATTAAATAATGGTATCATAGATGGCACTGCTGTATGTAATTATTTAAGTTAGTTTAGAAGAAAGGGGTACTCCCTTTTCAAGAGCTGCAAGCTTACCATACTGAGTTACATCGCTTTGTCTGAAAGACGCATGCTTAACTCTAAGGAATAAAGTACAGATTTTGAACATAAGGTTTCAAATTCTTCAGAGGACAGGAGTGTATTAATCAAAATGAATGAGCATAATTACACGTCCGTCACTAGAGGAATGCCTTCTGTCTGACTTGTCCCAGAAAGTGCAAGACATATTTAGAGTGTAGTGGTCTAGTCGCTTTCACCAAAGCACTGCCTGTAAACAGCTGAGTTGTGTGTATTAGCAATGTTAATTTGTAAAGACAAAGCAAACAGGAGCGGCTGACCCACAGTTTGCATACTTACTCCAGAGGTTTGTTGCAATTGAGTAACTGCTGCTGCATGATACAATTACAATACCGTGGCTGTCTGGTTATTTTCTTTGATTTAATAGGTTCTAATTGAAAGAGCATATTCGCCATAAGGTTACATTTATTAGATGCCATGTTATTGTTTTCCCATCTCATTCCTGTTGATGTCATGTAGTTATCCCAGCATGAGTATTTTAAAGAAGATTCATGGTATGAAATAATGATGTCATTAACATATACTCCATCTAAGTCAGGGCCTTGGATCCCCTGATGAGTAATAGGCAAATAGTCTAAACACTCTATGGAAGAAACTACATCAAGTATACAAATATTTTGGCTTGTGTCTTCATCATGTTTTTTTTTTATTTTATTTTATTTTTTTATACAGTATAAAGCTTAGTAGCAAACTCTTAGATGTAAACCAATAATTTAATATAAGTAGTGTATTTAATAACATTAATAAACAACCAATTCAAGTCAGTATAAATACCATAAAATATATATGCATCTTTTATTTTAACCTTTTCGATACCTATGACAAGCGGTCTAGTCATTTACTGTCTTTCTTTACGTGCCAGTGACAAGAGGTCATCATAAATAGATTGTTAAAAAAACAGAAAGTATAAAACGAGTAAATGTATTAAACACCTTAGAAATCATCTTTTGAGTAAGTGATCAAGATTTGACAGTGCTGTTTCAGAAACTCCTCAGTTGCTACAGTTTCACAATTTTTTATCCTAATCTAAATGTTATCACTGAACTGGAGTTCTTTCTCTTAGATTATATCAATACATGGATGTTTGATGTCTGTAAAACTGCCATTTTGTCTGTGGCAATGTTAGACAGTCATTCTATTTGCGTGGCATTCAAAAGGTTAAGAAACATGTTATTATAAGTAGCATTGCAATAGCTACACAGTGCAGGTAATTACACACATTTCATGTAATCAGGTCAACATTAAAACATGATCCTGCAAGCCTTATTTGCTAGATCACAGACTGTGACACAGG
This sequence comes from Acipenser oxyrinchus oxyrinchus, assembly GCA_030684275.1. NCBI lineage: Eukaryota > Metazoa > Chordata > Actinopteri > Acipenseriformes > Acipenseridae > Acipenser > Acipenser oxyrinchus. The sequence goes on from CM060252.1 coordinate 57,301,047, forward strand.
TCATCAAAGCAGCTTAACAACAAACAAGGTCAATCTATAAGGTAATGCCCAAAGTTGCCTTTACTGTTGTCTTTACTCTTTACTGTAAGTGTCAAGATTTAAAGCTTAGCGTGCATCTTCTCAGTGTATTGCGACTGATTTACTTAGAATATGATTTAGAAATCAGAGTGCAATATGTAGGATAGCACATAGTTTACCATACCATATGTAAGTTTAAATCCTCTGTTTCTAAAACCAACGCAAACCTTGACCCTCTAGAAGCTGTATTCGCTAAACTTAAATTAGGTGGAAATAAGGAATTGACTGTTGGCTGTCTATACAGAGCCTCCTCCTCTGATCCATTTACTTTTGAAAACGTGAGTAAGTTTTTAGGAGAGAATTAGGCAAGGAATTGATTTTAACGGGCGATGTAAATCTAAACTGGCAAGATAGGAGTTCTGAAAAAGCAAAATGCTTGCGGGATGACTGGCACATCTATCAAATTATTAATCAACCTACTAGGATAAGTACTCAGTCAGGTAATCACTCTATTATAGACTGGATTATGGTCTTGACCCAGTGTGGGGTACTAGCAGATGAGTTTAGCGACCATTGTCCATTCTATTGCAATTGGAAGGCTAAAACAAATAAAGGACCAGCCAAAATTATCTTGTACAGGTCTTTTTGTAAATTTGAGCTGAATGCCTTTGTTAATGATGTAGCAAATATAAACTGGGATAAGCTTAACATAATTCCGGACTCAGAATCTGCCTGGTCTCTTTTTTTCTCAGAATTCATAATGGTGTGCGATAAACATGCCCCGTTTAAGAAAATGGGACTTAAATCACATCACTTACCTTGGGTAACCCCAGACCTAATAGAGCTGTTTGTATGAGAGATCAGGCATGGCAGAGATCAGGCATGGCAGAGATCAGTCATGGCAGAGATCAAGCATGGCAGAGATCTAGGTTAGCAGATCATTCTGATAAAATATTATACAGACAACTGAGGAATAAAAGTACAGCCTTAATACAAAAAGCAAAAGCTGAATATTTCTTAAATTACATAGATACACATTTAAAAAATCCACATACCTTCTGGCAGGGTATTAATACATTATTTAACAGAGGGGAAAGGGTCTTTACCTCGCACTTAAAGAAACCTGCAAGAAAAAATGGTTAGTGACCTGGTGCAAATCTCTCATGCTTTTAACCACTACTTTACAAATCTAAGTAAATACACAAGGAAAATAAAAACTCTTGATTATGAAACTCGTACTGGCCGCAATTCTGAATCTTGCTTTAAATTTAAACCGGTAAATGGGTGAAATATATTAACTCATAATGCAAATTGATGTTTCCAAAAAAGCAGATGCGAATGGGATAGAAACTAGACTCCTTAAAGCTGCTGCCTACCTAATATGTCTCTTATGTCTAGTGAATGCCTCACCAGTTAAAACAAGCTAAAGTATCTGCCATCTTTAAAAGTGGGGATGTCACGGCCACTGGTAACTATAGACCTATATCTGTCTTACCAATATTATCTATTGAAAAATAAGATATTGACTATTGAAAAAATTGTGCAAACTCAATTGACTAATTATCTAACAAGAAATAATTTATTTACTGATGGTCAATCTGGTTTCCGAAAAAGCTCACTCGACCACAACTGCATTACTAAAACTAACAAATGATACATATCAGGCTACAGGGGAAAAGAAACTCACTGGTGCCATTTTTATTGACTTCTCTAAAGCTTTTGACTTAGTTGACCTTACAATACTTCTTAATAAGTTAAGTAATCTTGGACTTTCAGGTACTACATTGTTGTGGTTTAAATCTGAACGTTCTCTAGCTGTTGTCTTTGGAAAAAAGAAATCTGACTTTATGCCTATATCCCTAGGTGTCCCACAAAGGTCCATTCTTGGACCTCTTTTATTTTTCTATTATTATTAATGAATACCTATCATTGAAAAGAAAAGCTCTGTACATATGTATGTGGATGCTACTGTGATTTATTATAGTTCTGATAATATCCATGACTTAACTAAGATACTACAGAGTGATTTTCTGGAACTTCAAAAATGGTTTGATGAAAATGGTCGGATCTTAAATGAAAAAAAGACAAATATTTTGCGACTCGGTTTGGAGAAAATTATACAAAATACTAGTTCAAATTTTTCTATTGTTACTTGTAATACTACATCATTGGAGAGAGTTGACACTTTTAAATATCTAGGGGTTTAAATTGACACATCTCTTAAATCCGAAAAACACATTAAAGATGTACAGTACTGTGCAAAAGTTTTAGGCAGGTGTGAAAAAATGCTGTAAAGTAAGAATTCTTTCAAAAATAGACATGTTAATAGATTATATTTATCAATTAACTAAATGCAAAATGAGTGAACAGAAGAAAAATCTAAATCAAATCCATATTTGGTGTGACCAAATATGGTACACTTGCACAAAGTCAGGGATTTTGTAGGCATATAGTCAGGTGTATGATTAAACAATTATACCAAACAGGTGCTAATGATCATCAATTCAATATGTAGGTTGAAACACAATCATTAACTGAAACAGAAACAGCTGTGTAGGAGGAATAAATCTGGGTGAGGAACAAACAAACTCAGCTAACAAGGTGAGGTTGCTGAAGACAGTTTACTGTCAAAAGTCATACACCATGGCAAGACTGAGCACAGCAACAAGACACAAGGTAGTTATACTGCATCAGCAAGGTCTCTCTTAGGCAGAAATTTCAAGGCAGACAGGGGTTTCCAGATGTGCTGTCCAAGCTCTTTTGAAGAAGCACAAAGAAACGGGCAACGTTGAGGACCATAGACGCAGTGGTCGGCCAAGGAAACTTACTGCAGCAGATGAAAGACACATCATGCTTACTTCCCTTCCAATCGGAAGATGTCCAGCAGTGCCATCAGCTCAGAACTGGCAGAAAACAGTGGGACCCTGGTACACCCATCTACTGTCCGGAGAAGTCTGGTCAGAAGTGGCCTTCATGGAAGACTTGCGGCCAAAAGCCATACCTCCGACGTGGAAACAAGGCCAAGCGACTCAACTATGCACGAAAACACAGGAACTGGGGTGCAGAAAAATGGCAGCAGGTGCTCTGGACTGATGAGTCAAAATTTGAAATATTTGGCTGTAGCAGAAGGCAGTTTGTTCGCCGAAGGGCTGGAGAGCGTACACGAATGAGTGTCTGCAGGCAACAGTGAAGCATGGTGGAGGTTCCTTGCAAGTTTGGGGCTGCATTTCTGCAGATGGAGTTGGGGATTTGGTCAGAATTAATGGTCTCCTCAATGTTGAGAAGTACAGGCAGATACTTATCCATCATGCAATACCATCAGGGAGGCATCTGATTGGCCCCAAATTTATTCTGCAGCATGACAACGACCCCAAACATACAGCAAAAGTCATTAAGAACTATCTTCAGCGTAAAGAAGAACAAGGAGTCCTGGAAGTGATGGTATGGCCCCCACAGAGCCCTGATCTCAACATCATCGAGTCTGTCTGGGATTACATGAAGAGAGAGAAGCAACTGAGGCTGCCTAAATCCACAGAAGAACTGTGGTTAGTTCTCCAAGATGTTTGGGCCAACCTACCTGCCGAGTTCCTTCAAAAACTGTGTGCAAGTGTACCTAGAAGAATTGATGCTGTTTTGATGGCAAAGGGTGGTCACACCAAATATTGATTTGATGTAGATTTTTCTTCTGTTCACTCACTTTGCATTTAGTTAATTGATAAATATAATCTATTAACATGTCTATTTTTGAAAGCATTCTTACTTTACAGCATTTTTTCACACCTGCCTAAAACTTTTGCACAGTACTGTATGTAGTAAATTTGGTGGGAAGCTTGGAGTATTGTATGGTCAGCGACATGGTTTAAATGTTACAGCATGGTTTAAATTAGCTCAACAGCTTTTATTCCCTATTCTAGACTACAATGATGTGACCTATAGGAATGCTAGTAAGGAGTCACTGAAGAAGATCGATACAATGTACAATAGGATCTCTAGATTTGTTCTTCAGTGCACTCCCCTAGAACATCATTGTACCTTGTACTCTAGACTAAATTTGTTATCACCTGCTAATAGAAGGAACTATCATTGGAACCAGATTCTTTTTAAAGGGGCATATAACATTGCCTGTTTACTCAAATAGTTTGTTTCAGGAGTTCACGTGTGAGTATAGCTTGTGCAATGTCTGTGACACAAAATAATTTGTAACACCTACTGTAAAAATTGTTGCGGGTAGAAAATCTTTTGCTTTTGCTGCTGTCTCTGACTAGAACCGTTTATCTGCTGTACTTAAATCATAGACCTCACACTGTAATTTTAAAAAACTGATGTTTCAGTACTTGACAAAGCCTTGTGTATGTACTGCATAAGTTTAATGTATACTATGCGTTGTACTGTCATGTGTGTTTATATATTTATTTATTTTTTCTCTTGAAAACTCTAACCTGGTGCTGTTCTCATCAGGACGCCGTTGTAAACGAGCTAAATGTAGCTCATATGGCTTTACTGAATAAACAATTCTTAAATAAATACAAGGTACACTAGTTACTGACGATAGTGCTTTTTTAGACCAGGAGTAGCATAACATGCAACTCTTATAAATGTAGCTTTATGAAAAATATGATTAAATAATTAAAGATTAAATAATAATGATTACAATGTTAAATAAGCCAGCTCACTGTATTATGTGTCTGGATTGTCTAGAAGTAGGAGCAATGCTGGGTTTCAATGGCCAAGCTTCAATATCCTGAAACAGCTTTTTATTGGCCTCAGCAGCTCATTATTTCAAATTTCCAAAAATGGCAGGGATAGCTTCAAAGAGGATTGAGCGATCCCAAATATATTTTTTTAATCATTTCAGATTCACCTACATCAATGACAACGACCTATTATAAAATACACACATTTGGGAAAGAGATTCCATCAGCATTATTTAGTCACAATTGAGTGTAAATGAATTCGGAGTCCACTTCAACTTTAAGGAGGTTAAATTGAAATTATTATGCTCTGAAAAGGATACCATTTTTTTTTTTTTTTGCATTTGAATCAAGTACAAGTTAATCGACCTCCCTAAAAATCTTCACAGAGCTACTAAATAGGCAGGCATGAAAACAAATCCTTAAGGAATGCCCATTAATAAATTAACCAACACTAAGTGGTTACCCCCAATGGAAATCAGACTTATATAATGAGAAACATACACAATAAGAAGTAGACAGTCGTCTGTCTAAAAGTTTCACATGATCAATTGTGTGAAAAAAACGATGACAGCTTTAGAGCAATTAACATTGATTTCAGAGCCTTGTGTTAGTTTCCAAAGATACAGTGCATACAAATGATTTGTTTAATAAAATTCAACTTAATTGTTATCCTTAACTATAGAACACTCAATAGTGCTAAATTAAGAAATACTAATTAAATAAAAAGACATTCAACTAAAATACATTGAAAAAGACTACTAGTTGTCATGTTTTTGTCATAGAATTTATTTATTTTATTTTAATATGTATCAGCTTAGTATAAATCAGCAGTACTTATCTCTGTCAACAAGTAAATGGTGCAGACCCCTGGTGAGGGACCCTGCCTGCAAAATCAGGGTGCTAAATCAATTTGTGACCACTTAAATCCTGCTATCAGGGGTAAACATGATTTGCGACTGTAGTCCAGCATTGTGACTAGTTCTGCTGATGAACCACTGTGACTGAAACTCCAGCAAGCTGTGAAGTGAGGACCTATTTTGGTATCTCAGTAAGTACTGTAGGTAAGAGACAGACAGAGGGGTCACAGCTGTAAAAGTGCTCTGTCGCATATGACTGACAGAAACAGATTATTTGTACAGCTGAAATCGTGGAGACTAACAGCAGAAGCCACATCATTAAAGTTAGAAAAATGTTATGATGATCCATCGTTGAGATGAAATAAGTTTTTAAAATCGCACACCATTCAGCTGTTCATCTGTGCTTTTGTTCTAAATTGAACTGAACAACACTAAGGGAGTTGTTACACTGTGGAGGCAATTTTTGGTTTGTACAAAATTGGCTATGGTTTGTTGGCCGCACTACAGCACACAGACTTGCTAAACTTCTGATTATTATAACTTAAAGTGGGTCACACGAAAGATCTTGTAAATACAATAATATACTGTAAATTTCTTGCTGCACTAGTCTTGATGAGTGTACAACTCTTTAATCGCACTATTAAGGAATTTATAACGGCTGTATAGTTTACCATGTGTAGAAATAACATCTTAAACATGACGAACATTTAAAAAAAAAAACAAAGATCTCGCCCAATTAAGTCCAATGAAGGAGATGCTCAAACTGGGCACAGTTTTATTATTGTTAGCGTATGCTAATCCACTCATGGAAATGGTCCATTATGCCTGGAGTAAGTTTTGCACATTCAGTCCTTATGTTTGCCTTCAGATTCTCAAGAGGCCTTGAGCAGTCAATATACACAGCAGACATGAAGTAGCTCCAGAGAAACTAATTGAGCATCATACATGATAGCCATTTAATACTATAATAAAATACAATGAACTAACAAAATTCACATTCTTCTTTTTTTTTCTTTAGGGCAGATATCACAAGAAGGATTCATGCGATATTTGAGTGGAGAAGAAAATGGAGTTATCCCTCCTGAGAAACTGGACCAGAGTGAGGACATGACACTGCCATTATCTCACTACTTTATCAACTCCTCACACAACACCTACCTCTCAGGTGAGAGCAAGGCTTTGATTTGGTGGAGTGGACCACAAAGCCTGACAGAGTAACAGAACGGCTGGAAGAGGGTGCTTAGCAGTGTTCCTTTGCATATGAACAACAGAAAGCTAAAGTATTGCCAGCATAAATGTGCCTTCTGCAGTAGTGTTTCCCCAAAGCTGAAAGTAAAAAAAAAAATGTTTAGCATCAATATTGGCATAAAAGACAACAGAAACATTACTCATTTGTTTACTTAGACTACAATCAAAAAATACAAAAAAATCAAGTATCACTCACTTTCTTATATTGTTGAAGATGTTAGCAATGACAAGAAGAGCAACCAGAATTATCCCGGGTTTAAAAGGCATGTCGTATGCAGACAGGCTAAAAGAATTGAATCTATTCAGTCTTGAACAAAGAAGACTACGCGGTGATCTGATTCAAGCATTCAAAATCCTAAAAGATATAGACAATGTCGACCCTGGGGACTTTTTTGACCTGAAAAAAGAAACAAGGACCAGGGGTCACAAATGGAGATTAGATAAAGGGACATTCAGAACAGAAAATAGGAGGCACTTTTTTACACAGAATTGTGAGGGTCTGGAACCAACTCCTCAGTAATGTTGTTGAAGCTGACACCCTGGGATCATTCAAGAAGCTGCTTGATGAGATTCTGGGATCAATAAGCTACTAACAACCAAACGAGCAAGATGGGCTGAATGGCCTCCTCTCGTTTGTAAACGTTCTTATGTTCTTATGTTCTAAGTTGATGTTTGTAGATACAGTATCTGCAGTTTGCTCTAAAAGCAAAGCTGTCTTGACATGATTTCACTTTATTTTGATTGATACCTGCTGTTATTGCTGTGTCCATTTGTGAGTCAGCTGTCAGACTTTTGGTACAGTATTTTATGTTCATGAAAGGATGCAGCATGAAGGAATGAAGCCATCTGTCAATCTGCAGAACAAGTGCAGAAAAGACTACCCATGATAGTGCCAGTCAGCTACCGCATAGCTTTAAAGGAATAGTTCAGTATTCTGAAAACAGTAATAATTACAGAGCCTTCCAATATGCTTTTGCTATACATGCTGTAGAAAAAATGTCCTGCTAAACCTCTACATTATCTGAAAAGATACCAATATATTAAGTAAGTAAGGGTGGGGTATGATGAGAAATACTCGGTTAAGGGAATTGTGTATATCTTTAGTATGCCTGTGGAAGAATAGAAAGGCAGTGGGGCAGACAATTTTGCTGGATTTATACAGTATTTTTATACTGCACAGAAGCTTGGAGTGGTTGCTTTAGATCACTTTCCCCTACTTGAGTTGACGTAACTGTGAATCGTATCTTTTTAATGTGAGAAATGCTCCAACAGAAATGTCTTTCAAAAGTGTAAAATGAAACACTCTTATTTTGTATAGTCAATAACAGTAGCTCTAGGCTCTTATTGATTTTGCAGTTAAAGGTGAAAAGTGTAGTGGTGTTGAAGTTTGGAGAATTCAAAGGCAATAAAAAAAATGTGTTTATCGTTTTATGTTTTAGTATTATGCTTATCTGAGCAAGTGCTTAACAATATCAATAGTATAGTTTATTTTTTGTTTAAGTCGGAAGTTTAATGTCATGATAGTTTTGTGTTAGTTAATGCCAGTTGTCTTTCTACAACCTCAGTTTATTTTTTTTCAAGAATTACTTATTACTTTGTATCAGGGCTAATTGGTTTGAGAATCTAACATAAGACACAGATTGCAGGGCACATTGTAGAGAGCATTTAGTACAACCAAATAATGAATGTCCCATTGCTACCCATGGCAGTTTATGAATTATTTAACAGACTGGCAGGGGTATGCAAATATACTGCCTCTGATCCAGATAAGTGGTTAACCAGGTCAATAATCCATCAGTGCTATCTTCCAGATCATGCTCTTATTGATGCCAATTTAGCAAAGTGCGTGAAGCTAGAAATAAACAGCATTTCTATGTCTGCAGCCTGAGAGGTGGACCTTTAGACCAAATACCGTAGTAACAAAATTCAAATAGTTTTAATATAAAATATTATGATACTTAACATGAAATATGTGTTTGTAATACATTTTGTGTGACAAAAATCAGCCCTGGGAATTCTAGGTTTAATATATGTGCTATAATTTATCATCTAATTTGATAAAATGCTGTTAAAAGAAGAACCACGTTAATCGAATAAGAATAATCTATTGATCAAAAGAGACTACAAACACATGCATGATATACAACAGCTACATTAATAAAAACAGTAAAATTATTGTAACCAATTTTTGTTTTGGTATAACGTGTAAATAAGAGATGTACCGGTACATCAGTAAAATAAATACATTATAATATATTTTTTAATGGTTTAATAGATATCAGCATCTCAATGAAACGAAACTGTTGTATCCCAAGGTAACAGCGTTGTAAAGAATGGTGAACAAACTACCGGTATATGGCACAGCATTTAAAATTATATATATATATATATATATATATATATATATATATATATATATATATATATATATATATATATATATAATTGCATTTATTTGTGGTAAACTATTTTAAATGCATAGGATGGTGTTTTCATTAATTATTTTGTTTAAGTTTATGGCATGTCTGTACCCTCTGGAGCAAGTATTCTTGTTCTCTTTGTCTTGTCTGAAATCAAGTAGACCGCAGTTATCTTTGTCTCTTGCATCACTTATATTTTTCATTGTGTTATCACAGCTGGGCAGCTGGCTGGTAACTCCTCAGTGGAGATGTATCGACAAGTGCTCTTGTCAGGCTGTCGCTGTGTGGAGCTGGATTGCTGGAAAGGACGGACTGCGGAAGAGGAGCCAGTCATTACTCATGGATTCACCATGACAAGTGAAATATCTTTTAAGGTAAATGTGCAAATAATATATCAGTCATGTGGGATTAAAGCTTGTAATGTGCAGTCACCAAGCGCAGTTCTGGTTGTGGACATTCAACAGGAAAGGGAGAGAAATGTTGCTTATCCCTTATCCTGTTTACAACTGTGTTTTCAAACTAGATAGATCCACTGAGCTGCAACATCCAATTGACAGGGATGACCAGGGGTTCTTAATCGGGGGAACCTATTAGCTTCAGCATGTCATAAGCATGCGCAGAAATTAACGTTTTTTTCAGGTTAAGTAAGACATTCTCGCGTTATGTATGGTGTAATAGAGCTATTTCAGGGGGAGCATGACAGATTACAAAGCAGAGGAAAAATCGTTGGAAACACACACAACAAATACCACATATGGATACATTTTGAATTCGACCATCAGCATCAAAACAACAAAACCCACAGAATGATGATGCAGAACTTCCTTCAAACAAGTTCAACCGTAAGGGCTGAAGAACAGCAAGGAGGAGGTGTTGTGAGTAAAAAACAAAGCCGTTATTAACCCTGCAAAAGTAAGAAAATACGAAGGCAGCTACTTGAATTTCAATTTTATTTGTACTGGAAGTAGAGATATACCTCAACTGCACTGTTAATATGTACTGTCCAATGAATGTTTAAAACACTCCAAATTACAGAGACATTTAATTACCAATCATGAAATATATAAAAACAAGCAACATTCTTTTTTTTGAGTGAAAGGCTAAGGAACTGCTTGGTACTAAAGCAGTAATGAAATCCACAACTACCGTAGATAAAAAGCATGTAGTTTCATCGTACATAGTGGCGCAGAAAATTGCTAAAGCAAAAAATTTGCATACAATTGCTGAGGAGTTGATAATGCTGTGTGCCGGTGACATTCTGAAGGAAAAGTTTGGAGAGCAAAAGCCCAAGTAACTGGCAAAAAAAATAACGTCAAATGACAGTGTCAAACGACGGATCGCTTTTCTGTCAGAAGACATAGTTTTCACAGTGCATTGTATGGCTGCGTGACAATGATTATGCTACAACTCGATGAATCCACAGACATTTCTAAAATGTCCCATTTACTTGCCTATGTTCGGTACGTGTGGAATAAGGGAATAAAGGAAGACTTTTTGTTTTGCAAGGAGCTCAAGACAACAATAAAGGCAGATCATATTTTCAAACTGTTAGACATTTCACCAGACAGCTCTCTCAGAACCAAGTTCAGTGAAATGCCGCTGGAGACATTTTGATGTCAGTGTTCCGATGAATACAACGCTGCTTCTTCTGCAGCACTGAAAGTGTTGGTCCCATTCAGTACAACCTGCTTATGCGAAACTGGATTTTCAGCCATGACATCGATGAAAACAAAGTACCGTGCCAGGATGAACGTTGACCACGACATGGGTGTGTGCTTGGCAAAGATACCTCCACATCTTAACAGAATGGCTCAGCACCAACAACAAGTTTCATATTGACTAACTAAAACAAAAATATATATTTTTTCTTCTGTTCACTCACTTTGCATTTAGTTAATTGATAAATATAATCTATTAACATGTCTATTTTTGAAAGCATTCTTACTTTACAGCATTTTTTCACACCTGCCTAAAACTTTTGCATAGTACTGTGTATATATATATATATATATATATATATATATATATATATATATATATATATATATATATATATATTACACTCCCATTGCATAGCAGTTTGATCCATTCTTGGTTTTAGTAGTATAAGTTTGATAAGACAAACCTATATATATATATATATATATATATATATATATATATATATATATATATATATATATATATATATATATATATATATACAGAATAAAAGGGTTAACAAAACAGAACAAACACTGACCAAAGTATTGTGCTGGTAGCAATTGTTTTCTTTTTTTGTTTCTCTCCTTTCTCTCTCTCGTACCTCCTCACTTGTACACCCAAACCCTGAGAGTGATTTGTGCATCTATATATACAGCTGTGCCAGGATTCAATTACTAATTAATCATTCACCTGCATCCCAGCAGTGATCTAATTTGTGCAATCCCTGTGCCCACATACAAATACACACTTTACTCTGCACGTGAAGTGTGCAATCCCTGTGCCTAAATACAAATATACATATATATATATATATATATATATATATATATATATATATATATATCACCCATGCACCAATACATACACCAACAATAACACACTACATATAACATAAAACACATAACACAAAAAACGCACAGGGGCGGGGCACCCTCCCACAGGTGGGCCGTGGAATTTTTATAGCGGGGGGGTGGGTGGGAGGCCTGAGAAGCAAAAAGGTAAATAACCCCTGATCTACAGTACTACAGTATGGATTTCCTTTTGAAAGTTTACTTTTACAGTAATGTTTGCATGCTCCAAAGCATAAAACAGTAAGTTTGTAATGCATTGTGCTACTAATGATTGGAAGCAGTTTGCCTTCAATGTAAAACAATTTAAAACAGACCATAAATGGTCTAAGAGGATTGGGTGTTGGTTAAATTCTTCTTGGTGAAAGCAAAACCTGACTGACATGGAACTCATGCAGTGCTGCTTCTCTTTTTTTACAGCAGAGGTACAAGAGAGTTAAGTAAAAAGCACAAGTGAGCAACATTTGTAGTTTCTTTGAATGTGAAGGACACATTACACACAGTGGTCAAATACTGTATTGGAAAATGGATTGTAGATTTCCTTTAACCTGATTTTTCAATATGGGGACCCTAATCTCTGGTAAAAACCCTCAAATGTTATCACTCAAACTATGTTTAATCTCTGTTCCAAATCAATCCGCTGGAAAATACTTCAATACAGTCTTTATTTATGTATTTTACCTGTTTCCTGCTTGATGAAAGAAATTCTAGGTTCAAGTACACGCCCTCTGAATGTTGTGTAGGCTCAATCTGCTTCCTCACTGTCGTATACGTTTAATCTATCTATTTAAATACAATATAACAAACGCAGGTATGGTGCACTGTGGCGGAGTGTCCCGCCCCTATTTATTATTATTTGTATTTGTTTGCGGCGCAGATAAAAGTGCCGCGTCTTTTGTTATTGTTTAATTATTAATAAATACGCTGAGTGCCATAGCATTCAGCTTCACCCGCCCATCCACTGTTTTGATTCAGTTACTTCCTGGTCCGTGACGTCATCAACCTCACCACTTCGAGCCAGACTGCCACATATGGTGTCTTGCGTGGGACAAACAACGCCTCCAACAGCCGGACCAGGAAAGGAAATGACGTTTTTTTTTGTTCTTTTTCAAATAGTGTTTTTTTGCGTTTGAAAAAAAAAAAAAAAAAAAAAATGGATAAAGTTGATGCCTACATGAAGAGGTGGCATGAGCATCAGAGGGAGTTGAAAGAAGGAGGGGCTACGTGGTGCTTCGCCTGCCTGGAGTATGGGCACCTCCCTGAGGTGTGCCCATATGAAGACCCCTTCTTTGTGCAGGCCTTTGATCGAGGTGAGGTGGAGACTGCGGAGGAGTGGATCCACCTGAAGGCCATACCATCGCCGCAGGTGGATCAGGAAACCTGCCTCACCTGCCTCAAAGGGGAGGAGTGGTGCTTTGCCATCGGCAAGGTCGGGCACAAACCACCTGACCAACCCCCTCCATGGCAGGAGGTGGAACTGCTGGTCCCGAAGAAGGGAAGGAGGGGCGGTGCCAAGAAGGCAAAGAAGCAGGCTCCAGCGCCTGAGGGGAGCTGAGTATCCAGCGCCAGAAGGGGGAGCGAGCATCCAGCGCCCAGAAGGGGAGCGCGAGCATCCAGCGCCCAGAAGGGGAGCGAGCATCGAGCGCCCAGAAGGGGGAGCGCGTGCATCCAGCGCCCGGAGGGGAGCCCGTGCATCCAGCGCCGGAGGGGGAGCCCGTGCATCCAGCGCCGGAGGGGGAGCCCGTGCATCCAGCGCCCGGAAGGGGGAGCCCGTGCATCCAGCGCCCGGAAGGGGAGCCCGTGCATCCAGCGCCCGGAAGGGGAGCCCGTGCATCCAGCGCCCGGAAGGGGGAGCCCGATATCCCGCCCGGAAGGAGGGAACCCGTGCATCCCGCGCCCATTAAGGTAGAGCCTGAGCGTCAAGAGCCCAAGAGAGGGAAGTTCAAGAGTGGACGCTGGGATGGCTACCTTCGCCTGATCGAGGCCTCAAGTTGGTGCCCTTCCTGCGGAAAGGGGGGTCACTCCGTCGTCAACTGCCCCCGCCCTGGAGAGGAGGAGGAGGGACGATCGAAGGGCAGCTTGGAAGCATACCTCAGCGCACTTGAGGCCATGAACTGGTGCACTGCTTGTGAGGAATGGGGCCACTTTGTGGTCAACTGCCCCTTTCTCCAGGAAGAGGAGGAGAAGGAGAAGCACCGGTTCCCTGCAACAGGCGGAGACTACACACTGTCCCCACCTCCACCGCTTCCAGCAGGAGCAGAGCAGCGGGAGCTGCCTCTGTCTCTGCCACCCCCACCTCCACCAGCAGAGGGTGAATACCTGCTGGTTCCCTCTCCACTTCCACCAGCAGAGGGTGAATGCCTGCTGGTTCCGTCTCAAGCACCGTGGGAGGACTGCTTACCGCTCCCAGCTCCACCAGCAGAGGGTGAATTCCTGCTGGTTCCGCCTCAACCGCTGTGGGAGGATTGCTTGCCCCTCCCACCTCCACCAGCAGAGGGTGAATGCCTGCTGGTTCCGCCTCAACCGCCGTGGGAGAACAGCTTGCCGCTCCCAGCCCCACCAGCAGAGGGTGAATACCTGCTGGTTCTGCCTCAACCGCCGTGGGAGGACTGCTTGCCGCTCCCACCTCCACCAGCAGAGGGTGAATACCTGCTGGTTCCGCCTCAACCGCCGTGGGAGGACTGCTTGCCGCTCCCAGCTCCACCAGCAGAGGGTGAATACCTGCTGGTTCCGCCTCAACCGCCATGGGAGGACTGCTTGCCCCTCCCACCTCCACCAGCAGAGGGTGAATACCTGCTGGTTCCATCTCCACCTCCACCAGTAGAGGGTGAATACCTTCTGGTTCCACATCCACCATCATGGGAAGGACTGCTCCTGCCCTGCCTCGCACCGCCCAAGGATGCCTGTTGCTTCGCACCGCCCAAGGATGCTTGCCTTGCTTTGCCCAAGGATGCCTGCCTCGCTTCACCCAAGGATGCCTGCCTCACTTCGCCCAAGGATGCCTGCCTCGCTTCGCCCAAGAAGGCCTGCTCCGCATCGCCTGGGGCTGCCTGTTGCTCCGCATCGCCTGGGGCTGCCTGTTGCTGCCTGTTGCTCTGCATCGCCTGGGACTGCCTGTTGCTCCGCATCGCCTGGAAAGCCACCAGTTACAGGGTACGAGGGAGAAGTGGAGCTCCCGCTGCCGCCTCCATGGCCAGGGGCTCCCCTCCCGAGTTCGCCTCCCGAGGGTCCGCTGCTGCTGCTGCCGTCGCCTCCCGAGGTTCCGCTGCTGCTGCCGTCACCTCCTGAGGTTCCACTGCTGCTGCCGTTGCCTCCCGAGGTTCCGCTGCTGCTGCCGTCGCCTCCCGAGGGTCCGCTGCTGCTGCCGTTGCCTGCTGAAGGTCTGCAGCTGCTACCTTCGCCTCCCGAGGGTCCTGTTTTG
The DNA here is from genome assembly GCA_030684275.1 of Acipenser oxyrinchus oxyrinchus. Taxonomy (NCBI): domain Eukaryota; kingdom Metazoa; phylum Chordata; class Actinopteri; order Acipenseriformes; family Acipenseridae; genus Acipenser; species Acipenser oxyrinchus. The sequence continues at coordinate 57,316,257 of CM060252.1, forward strand.
CCTGGGGTCGCTACCAGTCCTGCCATGCGGCAGGAAATACTGTGGCTGGAGCCCCATGAAGGAGAGCTGCCGACCACGGAAAAGGGGAGGGAGGTCAGGAGACCAGCTCCCCAAGCCGCACTTTCGCGGCAGGAAATATTGTGGCTGGAGACCCATGAAGGGCAGCTGCCGGCCACGAAGAAGGTGGGGGAGGTCAGGAGACCAGCTCCCCCAGCCGCACTTTCGCGGCAGGAAATACTGTGGCTGGAGCCCCATGAAGGGCAGCTGCCGGCCACGAAGAAGGGGGGGGAGGTCAGGAGACCAGCTCCCCCAGCCGCACTTTCGCGGCAGGAAATACAGTGGCTGGAGCCCCATGAAGGGCAGCTGCCAGCCATGAAGAAGGGGGGGGAGGTCAGGAGACCAGCTCCCCACAGCAATTTCACTGCAGGAGAGAGGGTGGCCGGAGCCCCACGGGGGAGCTGCCGGCCATGAAGAAGGGGGCAGGTCTGGAGACGACCCCTAAAATTTTTGGCCAGAGGAGCCGGCCTGTGCGCTGGCCATTGGAACGCTACGGCTATTTGGGTGGGAGGAGGACATCCCACCGTGGCCGCCACCTTTGGCCCGTTGCTGCCCCTGTTCCTGCGCCGGGACTGCTAGCCGGGACTTTAGGGAATAAGGGGGAGGTGGCCAAAGGCCATGTGTGCTGCGCAAGGGGGCATGTGTGGCGGAGTGTCCCACCCCTATTTATTATTATTTGTATTTGTTTGGCGGCGCGGATAAAAGCGCCGCGCCTTTGTTATTGTTTTTATATTTATATTTAAAACCTTTAGAGGATGCATGACTGATCAGCTACTGATTATTTAACTAGCTGACAGTCATGCATCCTTACCAAACGCTGATGCAGACTGTGGCCGAGGGGTAATAAGATAATTAACAGGTAGTTAACCCCTCGGCCAGAGTATAAGAACCTGCAGCTGTCCATTCTGCGTTGGTTGAGTATAGAGAGGAGAGTACGGAGAGCGGAGAGAAAGAGCGAGGAAAAAGAACGGAAAAAGAACAATTGCTATATTTAAAAAATATACTTGTTTCTGTTTGTTTGGCCATTGCGCCTTTTTGTTTTGTGTTCTGTTTAAATCTTTTGTTTTTGTTTAATTATTAATAAATACGCTGAGTGCCATAGCATTCAGCTTCACCCGCCCATCCACTGTTTTGATTCAGTTACTTCCTGGTCCGTGACGTCATGAACCTCACGACTTCGAGCCAGACTGCCACATGCACTCTTCTCTTTAAAAAAAAAAAAAACCAGGAGGCTTTGAATAAACTTTATGAACTGTGAATAAATTTCCTAATAAATTGTAAGGCCTAACTGTAACTTAAATAATGAGGTACCTGAACTGAAGGACAGCTCCATGTAAGTAGAAGATTTTATTTAAGTATTGAGTTATTTAGGCTATGGGAAATACCTACGATGCAATGTCATTCACCGCTGGGATACTGAAGCCTGCAAGCAACCAATGATTATATTCATTAGCAACAAAAACTAGTGCTCCATAAAAATCAAGAAAAAAACAAACAGAACATTTGTATTTTTTTTTTAAAACACAGTTATTTTTTATAGCAATAGAACCCTCATAAGAGGGCTTTATCGTTTGGTAAGGGCCTTCTCTGTTAAAAGCCCTCGCCTTTGCTTCGGGCATTTACCAACATGAGACGGGCCTTACCAGACGGAAAACCATTTTCTTTGGGTTCTATTGCTTAATTGTTATTGCGGTAAGAATCTACTGGCACAATTTCTCGAATTTTAAACAGTAAAACACAATTTATCCATGCTGTCCCATTTCTTGATGCCTGATATAACAACGTACGGGTGTCCTCAGTTCACCCTAAAAGCTTTTTAAACAAGAACAAGAGCTGACAACAACAGACTCAGACTGAAACAGGAAGCTGTTGGAGGGAAGGTCATACTCTTCAGTTTCTAGATGGGGACAAGCAATGTCAGTTCTGCAGCAGTTACATTGTTCATGGTTTAAAAGGCCTTTGTGTAAAGGTGGTTGATCCTGGGATTGTTTTCTGATGCTTTCCAAAATAAAACACACATTTCAATCCCTGTACACCATTGTTTGATTAACTCTCCTTGTCATCAAATATTAAGCGTGTGTCTTTTAAACAAGCCATCCAAAGTACTTAAAGTCGTAGTTTTCTAAAAGTTGTATTTATTTATTTAGTATATTGTTCCTCTTTTTTGGACGCTGTTACTAACAGTTTATCTTTGTAAAATGAGTGCTTGCATCTGAGTAGATCGCTAACTTAGGCTTTATTATTAGCTCAAGCAAAAACCGGCCCTTTTTTTCCCTGTGTTGGAGATCTTTTGGTTCTTTAGGAAATGTATACATGCTAACCCCCACCCATTATTCTACAAGTCTTATGTTTTACAACCACTACTTGTCTTTCCACATATCCATTTTACTTCATGATTAAAAACAATTCTATCATAGGTGACATTCCTCTTAACAACAAAGATGTAACCTACAGCACTGGAGGTGATAAGTACCAGGAAGCTGTAGTTTAATTTATTGGTGTACTTGAAAACTGTTTTTTTTCCCCCTTACTTTTAAAATGTGGCATACTCATCATAATACTGCACATTATTTTAAATGACTAATTTTTTTTTTTTTGTTAGGAAGTAATTGAGGCTATTTCTGAGTGTGCATTCAAGACTTCCCCATATCCAGTTATCCTGTCTTTTGAAAACCATGTGGATTCGTAAGTTGGTTTCTTTGTTGGTTTCCGCTTACAAGGCTCTTCAGCCTCCATGATTGCAGTAGTAAGGTATTCTGTAGCTCAAACTGAAAGTGTAACCATGGCAGCTAGAACCAGTAATCTTCCACAGAATTATATAATGTCTAATCATTTTGAAGAAGCTCACTGTGAATAGTTAATCAATCGAATAAAAATGAATAAATAAATAATATAATATAATTTAAGTGTTGTGGAAGATTATATTACAAAGTGTAATATATTTAGGGTCCAAACAAGGAAGAATTGTTAGTGGATGAGTACCATGCAATAAAAGCAGTTACTTTAAAATTGAATAGCAGGTTATATTAATATGAACTGATTCCATTGATTTATAGAGTGTGATGTTGCTATGTGACAGGTCCCTAATGATAATGTCTAAATCTATATATTAGTCATTTATCCATTGATGGCAAGGTTAAACATAGGCCAACAAATACCTTTCACTTTAATTGTATTCAGTTCATGTCAGCACTAAAATATCTTCTTAAGGTACTTTCATGTTAAAGCAATGTTGACATCCTGGGTTTTCATCATCATTCTAGACCCAAGCAACAAGCCAAGATGGCAGAGTACTGCAGAGGGATATTTGGTGACGCATTGCTTACAGAGCCATTAGAAAAATATCCTGTGAGTAAACCAAGATGATGTTATTTTGAAACTGTTAATACTGCCACTATGTTAGAAGAGTTGAGTAGCTCTTAGCAAGATTACTGTTTCAATGTCTCCTCTAATTTATGCCAGTTGTGAAAAAACCTTATGACTGCCTAATGTTATAGTCTTGTGTTTTTAGTGGCTTATGGGGGACAATGTGGCAACTATTGGGTATTAAAATGTATAATGTTAGTTAAATTATCTTCCTCTGATATGTAATTAAATATTAAGATGCCTTTTTAATTTTGCTTCTTATACTAAGTTCAATAGCATAACAAAATAAAGTAAGAATACAATGATGACTCATTGAAAGAAATTGCTTCTTAAAACCAGAGACCATTTTATATTAGAATGTACATTCTGGGACAGAAATCAAATGTTATGGTCTCCATGTATGTACTGTAATATTAACAAGTTAACTTTAAACTGACTAAAATACTGCTGATGCAGTCAGGGTAGGAGGTAGACTGAACATTTAAAGATGTGTAACAGAAGCTGATAGATTTTTTTTCTGTTTTTAATTTATAAGTGTATGTAGTCGTGGGCGGCAATAAAAATAATTGACTTCTGTGTGATTCAGTGGTCTGGCTTATTAAAAGCAAAGCAATATCATACAGTACCAGCTGCACAGTATGCTTTAAATGTACATTTTGAACCAAGTGTTTAACCTTCGTTCTGCAGCATTACACAGCTTTGCAAAATCAGATTATAATGAAGCAACAGGTGCTTAACTTCTGTTTAAAAACTCTACAGCTTGCACAAAAAATACAATTAAAAAGATTTATTAGCATTTTTGTTTAATGAATGAACTTCTGAAATGTGCTATAGAGAGATACAAGCTAAGCCTCAGAATCAGAGATTCCCTAAATACCAGAAAAATGTGCAAATCCCCCAATTAGAAAAAAAGAAAACAGTGATAAAAACAAAAACAAAAAAAAACAAACATATAAACACGTGATCTTTTTGTCTTGTAATTTTCTGTGTCCATATTATGAATAAAGGACTGTCTACCACAAATCTGAAAACATCTTATTCAACACATGTGTATAAAGCATTTCAACATACCATCACTAAATGTAAGCCTTTTGCTTGTTTAAATTCCTGCTGTTTTTCTTTGTTTTTGTGCTCCAGCTTGAAGCCGGCACCCCCTTACCAAGCCCCCATGAACTGATTGGTAAAATTCTTATCAAAAACAAAAAGAAATCACATAAATCCTCTGATGGAAGTACTAAAAAGAAACTCTCAGAACAAGCCTCAAACACATGCAGTGACACATCGAGTGTATGTGAGCCATCATCTCCGAGTGCAGGTGAGAAGTGCTGTGTCTATAGAGGAGCATGAAGCAGCTAACCAGTCTACTGTAATTGTAAATGTCAGGGGGCAGTGATGATGTTTCTTCTACAAACACATGTATGAGGTAATAACCAGGCTTTAAAAACTTCCAATTACCTTTTTCACATACCTTATGATAATTTTGTAGGTATTTTTTTTTTTTAATTAGGAGGCTGTGTGGTCCAGTGGTTAAAGAAAAGGGCTTGTAATCTGGAGGTCCCCAGTTCAAATCCCACCTCAGCCACTGACTCATTGTGTGACCCTGAGCAAGTCACTTAACCTCCTTGTGCTCCGTCGTTTGGGTGAGATGTAATTGAGATGTAATGAACTCTGCAGCTGATGCATAGTTCATACACCCTTGTCTCTGTAAGTTGCCTTGGATAAAGGTGTCTGCTAAATAAACAAATAATAAAATATTCCTAACATTAAATTACTAGAATCCTATTTATCCAACTGTAGATCACACTGTAGATTGACTTGCTGTGCAGCACCACTTCAAGTCCTATGTGCAGAAAAGTAGTGTCATGTTCAGATGAAATCCTAATACTTGTTGCACAGGGAGTGAATAGTGAATCTACAGTGTGTCAGTCAGAGGTTAAATTGACTTAAAAGGAAATAAAGTCAGGAAAACAAAGCTATCTGCACAATCTGCAATCTGCAGTCAAATGATGTCAATAAAATGTTAAAGGGACTTTTACGTCATTCTGAGCATGAATTTCAAATAAATGAAACAATGCTACATACTTCTATAGCCAAAAGGCTGAAAGATTAGTCAAATGTGGTTCACTTATAATTTAAAGCAAATCTGGTTTATATTATTATTTAAGCAGTTGTGTATTGAATAAATATTGTTTTGAACTGTTCAGTTTTTTTTAAATTTTTTATTTATTAATTTAAAAAAAAACTGCTATTAACAGTAAATGCTTTCAAAATGCCACAAACACAAATATAAACTACAAAAATAAATTATATTGTATTTGAAAATTCACATAAAGTATCTTCAGTCATTTTTCATCCCAAAAAACAAAAAACAACTGTGAACAAAGAGAACTTGCATACATAACAAAAAAAAAAAAAAGCAAAGATAGGCCCCATCTCTTTCTTGTAGATGGGACACATTTACTCTGAATTGCCTGTTGTCTCTCTCAAGCATTATTATTACAAGTCAACAGGGTCTGCATATTAGTGGTAGCCTAGTCTAACAAGGACTTTCTTGCTATCAAAATAAAAGTAGTCGATTAAATTTTAATTACACTTCAAAGAGTTATGAGAGATGTTAGTTTTAAACACGCTGGGGGTGCGTTTGCACCCATTGCCACTGATGAAGCACTGTTAACAGCACTGGTATTTAAAAAACTATGGTTGATCCTCCATGTGCACTTTTTATTTCACACTTATTTTAGCTCAGTTGAACAAGGATTTATAAATGAAAACATTATTGCATGCTGCGTGACTTAGTGATCTAAAATACTCTTTTTGTATCCATTACTGCCCCCTGTTGGTCCTGTTTTACACACAGATTATCGGGAAGGCATCTTAAGCCTTGTTTTCATGTGAATAAAAACACATAATAATTGTATAATAGTCACACCCTTATAAAAAAATGCACTGCAGTGAGGTTAAAGCAGGGGAATTGTAGTAAAATACAGTAAATGCATAGTGAAAATCATGTTACGGCACATACAAACATGGTACATTTCAGATACAGCAAGCATTATCAAAAGCATTGTTTTTTGGTACAGCATAATAAATGCATAGAAAAAATTGTGGAAAACTTCAAAACAACCATGCAAATTGTCTCTCTTGTCTTACAGGTTCCACAAACCCTGAAATTCCTGATGTACAGCCGTCAGTACAAGATGGAAATGATTCCAAACTTCAGGGGAGAAAATCTATAGGTTTGTTGAACATCTGGATTGTGCACACATCTCTGCAGCTTCACAGAATGGGACATACTATGGACACATTTATTATCAAATTCCTGTTAATAAAAATCAGAGCTAATTCATTTTTATTACGCAAAATCTAAATGAATACGTTTCCCAACTCCATCGAGATTCTATGTAAAATACAGATTAAATATTCCTTTCAGTGAATTCACTACACAGCACTGCAGATTAAATTGGGTTTTCATGTGTACCCTCTTGGTTTTGATTATGCTTAACTTTTTGTAAGCAGTATAGTATGCTACCTATAAGAGAACAGCATATGAGTTACATACATGTATGTATTTGTGTATAGTAACATTAATATGTATTGTGAACAAGCCTTGTGGCTCGGGTTCATTTTGCCCTTTTAAATACAGACTCAGACACAATAATGATGACTGTAGCGTATGCGCGCTTTTATTATTTACAGTAATAAAAGAAAAATAAAACAGAAACAAAAACCTAGCTCATACAAGAGCACTAACTAAACTTTTCTTCAAACCCTAAACTAACAAACTGGACAGGTAAGCTGTTTACCAGTTTAAAAACACCAAAATAAATTCAAACACTAAAGTATAAACACAAAACACAGGTTCACACATATATATCTCTTGATGGTAATGCACGAGCGATTACTGCCCAAAACCATCTTGTGTGATATTATATTCTGCTCTGTATAGTATTATATTTATAATATATATTGAATGATAATGTTCCTATAAACTTTGGAGTGTTATAGTCTTATAATACATGGTGAATGATCATTTCCCTATACACTGGTGTTTTACAGTCTTACTGTACACGGTAGTGGTGAGAGGTCCATGTATAACAAGATAAGGTGGTGCTGTGCTAAAATTTAGGAAGTCGTGCATCATGAGAACTGTACTGTGACTAAAACATGCATTGTATTAAAAAGGGTGTTTGCCACAACTTGATATTATAGAAACGTCCCAGTTTTGCTTACTTACCTAATCATGGGCATCAGGGTTTACAATAGTAATCAGATTGTTCTACTTGTCATCCTGCTCCAAGGAGGTTAAATGTAATTCATTGTTGTTTCCCATAACATTCCCTCATCGCACAAAAGTGATTTGTTAATGTGCTGTGTATGCCAATAGACTAGCATTACTACTAATTCTATTGATTTTTTAAATGTTTTTTTTTTAATACGTAGGCCAACTGTTAATATGTGATTCACTGTAATATGAACTTCAAGTAAAAACAAATGTGTCTGGTAAAAGATATACAATTCTTAATTTGAAACCAAATCAATTTTCAAAGAATAGCTATGTCTACTATAAGTATTATAAGATAATATTAAAATACTTTCAAACAGTGGGTCGATGCTGTGATCTTAGAAACCACAAGCAAAGGCTTTATTGATTGAGTTACATGGAAAGTTTGGCTGTGATTTCAGTGGTTTAATCAGTGACAAAGGTGTGTAAATTTCAACTATATAATGTATATGTAATTTTTTTTTGAGAATGTTCTTTTGACAGTCTTAGAAGCACTCTTTTTTACACCTTTTCATTGATGTTGTATCATAAGTATTTGCTAACACAAGATTTGAAACACGATTACAGAAGATCAGGAAATGGACTCTTGTCGCAGTGAGATGATAATTCTTCAATTTGTCTCTGGAATTTGACACGTTTTATAAAATGGCTTTGATAAATTAAGCACTGTGATTGGCTGAACAAGATCACATGACCATGCATTCATAATTGTGTTACTGACTGCACAGCCGTGACATCATAGACCAACTCAAATTATATTGGTTACCAGTCATGGTGTGAATAATTATTGGTCACCGTCTCTTGAAAACTGTAACGCTTGGAGTAGCATCCTTCCCTACACAAAGATGGCTCATTTATCCACAACCTCCTCCCTCGACATCGGCTCCAAGTGCCAGTGCAGTGCAGTGTTTGGCTGTTCCGTGAATCCTCCCTCAGATGCGGGAAATCAGTCTGCCTTCAATTTCAAAATGACATTTCATCTTGAAAACATGAAAATGTTCAAGTTAATGGTTATGGCAAATAAAAAAGTTAAAAAATATATATCGAAATGAAACCAACCTCAGGGACTACTTTTTTCTGAGTGGAAGGATACGTAATACATTTCTTCTTTTTATCCAAAAAGAAAAAGCTGCTTCGTGCAATTAATTTCAAGAAGAAAAAAAAAGTTTTTTTCCTAATCATAATTCATTGTACAGATTTAGAGCAACACAAAATGTAATTTGTTTTTGATTACATTGGTGTAAATTACCATTCTCAATTGCCACTCAGTTTATTTATTTGGCTAGAAGGGTAGCTTTATCTTTAAATTCACAATTTCTCCTAGCATTATAGTAATCCGTTGCGTATCTGCTCATCACATATCCACCCTAACCGTTTATCAGCCAAGATCAACCTCTTCAACAACGTTAGTTTATTATTTGTTTATATAGCAGACGTCTTTTTCCAAGGTGACTTAGGGCGTGTGAACTATGCATCAGCTGCAGAGTTACTTTCAACAACATCTCACCTGAAAGACGGTCCACAAGGAGGTTAAGTGACTTGCTCAGGGTCACAGTGAGTCAGTGAGTGAGTTGGGATTTGAACCAGGGGCCTCCTGGTTACAAGCCCTTTTCTTTAACCACTGGACCACACAACCTCCTATTATTGAACAGAGAAGATTAGTTCAGCTATTGTAGATCCTACCAAAGTTTTTGTACACTGTGTTGTATGTCATCTGTGCACAACCATTGCTGGTAGAGTCACGTAAGCTGTTCAGTGTGTTGATAGGTAAATAAATCCTGTTCGCCTGCAGGGCGTATCAACTTCAACCTCTGTCTCAATCTCCTGCCTGTCACTCAGCAGTGAATGCACGCATCCACAGGGCAGACGGCTACTCTGTCACAAGCATTACTACCCTGTATCTTTCTAAACACGGGATTTAGGGGAGCTCCCTAATAAACGCTGAATCTCAAAACAATAATTGTGTGAATAAAGTAATTGTTACAGCTGTGTATAATGGTATTTAAAACGGGATTCATTACATATCTGCTCTTACTCTGGTCCCACCGCATTCGGATATGCAACAGATTACTGTTCAGATGAAAACCTATTGAAACATAAAATAATCTGTTATTTTTTACTTTTATTTTTGCTGGGATAATCGAAAATGTTTAATTTCATGGTCAAAATAAATACTCAATTGAAGAGACAAGAAAAGGGAAAGGAAATACATCTGTAGCACATTTTCAGTATTAATGTCCGGTCTGTAAATTGTAAAAATGACTTATTTTAACTCTGCTCAGTACACATTGAGTTTATCTAACTACCAGATTTACACAGCTCATTAGAACGGTTGTATAATGATCTTTTGCATTCACACTACAAATACTGTATGTGAAACAAAAAACAAGCAGAATATGCATGAATTGATTCAATTATAGTATACACATTATAAAATCAAATCAAATATTACACATCAAACTGAAAACTGGTGTAAGTCCTTGTGTAGATTTTATGGTTATACGGTGCAGGTCAAGCATTAAAAGGTTAAAAAAACCCATAATGTCTCTATTTTTATTTTATTGTCCAGCTGATCACTTTAGCAATTAACCCCTCTGAACTGTGAACCAAGCTGAAAGAGAAAATCACCCTTTGCATTATAAGGTCATTAGGACACCACTTTCTAAGTTGGCTAAACTCAATACAGTAATCGACTAATTTTTGTGTCTTGATTATAGTATTACTTATTTTGCGCAAGGAACCTTACTGTAAGGCACAGTAGAACAGTAATGAATAGATGAGTACTGTAGAATTAAGTGCTATCATTTGGTCTTCGCAGTATACACTAGGAAGATGTATGCAAGACTTTACATAAGCATAAATGTAAGTGTGACATGCACACTGGTGGTCAGACAGCCTCCAAATGCACCCAGATTATGACACTCAAAAAAGTCCTCAGAAAGTTTCATCATAAATGGGCAAGCGATTCTGTAGATATATGCAACATTTTAACGTGTGACATCCCCAGTAAAGGAAAGAACCACACACATGTACACAATATGTCTTCACAGGCCCAAATTAATCAACCCGACCCGACCGCAAACCGACAATTATTTACTCGACCCAAACCGATGTAAAATTCTTGTTATTAGACCCAGATCCGACCTGGCCCGGTAAAACATTGGAAACGCTTTTCCTTTCCCTAGCTTAGTATATGCACTGATACAGTATTAAAGCAGTCAACCTGGAAATCTGGCTGAACTACAGACAGTGCTTATTCCATCATGAACCTACACAGAGGACTGTAAAATTAAATAAATAATATGTTTGTGTTAAAGATACAAAGATAAATACATTATCTGAAAATCAAATGAACTTAAGCACAATCTCGTAAATTCGTGATTTTATTACAAACTTATGTTTTGCAAAACTTATTTTCCTTCTTCGTCCACATGGAATTTGTTTTTCTTAAGTTTTTTTCTTTCACGTCCTTCATAAACAAATCCATTACTCTGACTTTTAAGAATGATCTAAAAGAAACACACCTTCGATATGGGTCACGTGTCTGGTGCTGCGCTCTGCAAACCATGTCACGTGCTACTGGGGGAAGCCAATCCACGCAACAGGAATTATAAACAATGATTTTTAGTACCAAAGAGAGCCTCTTTAATAGTAAATGTTAACCTATAGGTGGGGTTCAGGGGGAGGAGCTAGGCACCAACAACCTATCATCTGCTGTCATCAATTAAATCTACCTTATTTAAACATTAGTCACCTCTACCTAGCTGTCTTGTGTTTTTTCGTTTTGGCATAAACCTAAGCGATTTCAAGACCCATCAACTTTTGTATACCTCAATAATGGAGTACTTACAGCAGTTGTCATCGGATTCAGAGGATTCCCAGGATTTTCTATCATTACCAGATCATTCTTCTCCAGCTTCAATCCAGGGCCCATCCAGTCTCCGTTTTTCTCCCCTTCTGGCATTTCAGTTACATCTGATCAGGCTCCGATCAGGTTCCAGTTCAAGTATTGCCTACCGTTCCTGCCACCCAAACATCGAATCTGCGCCGATCCAAGCGACTTGGCCTCAGGGCGCCCCTCGGATCGATTGTTTTGGAAGGACTGGCCCATGAATAAATTGATAAAACCCTCCTTAAAAGCGGTAATGCGATTCCGGCAGGGAGTGATAGAGAGTCTCTTTTCATTCTCTATTGCAATTCAGTATCAGCAGAACCAGTTTTTCCTCCGAAAAACATAATCAGCCGCGCCCAGCCATTCAGCATCCTAAAACAGACAGCAGGCAGTCTATTCGGATCTAACCACCCCCACAACTAGCACCGCTAACCAGCAGCCAGCCATGGAAATCCAACATTAGCAAATATTTAAAGAGATAAAATCATTTATGCAGCCATTTTCCGATACTCTATCTTCGGTCAGTTCTCAACTGTCGGATCTAAATAAAAGGGTGTCTATTATGGAACAGGGAAAACAATCTTCAGCGCTGTCATTAATTCCAGCATCAAACACTGCAGCGCCGCCTACAGCTTCTTCTGGTCCAGCCCCAATTTCAGCCAGCGAAGCAGATCCTCCACAATTCAACCTCGCTACTGCATCTACATACGGATCCTCCTCTCCAACTGCAGCTAGGCGTCACACTATATCTCCACGAATCAGGCGTAACATTCTCGAAGGTAAGGACATTAATCTTGTTTCACTATTAATGACGACTTCGAATTCTTGGATCACAGAGTAGTGGATTGTGGAGATTTGGCAGTAACTCTAAAATCCAGAGATCCCAGACTGATTAAAAATCTTACATTAGGGGAATTTGTCCTTGCGTTCTCCATATTCAGAGATGTGCTATGCTCGGTTTATCCTAACCGCAGAGCTGAATTGGACTCCTACTGAATACTATATCGTGGAGCTGTCTGTCAGATACTGGGGGACTATGTTTTTGAGTATCATAAATCATTCTCCGCAAAAGCAGCAGCGATATTGGCAGCAGATAATCACATCATCAATTGGGCTAAACCGGACACAGATCTATTTAATAGAATTTTTGGTGGTCTAAGAGCTAGCATGTGGGATCTGCGCTTCAACAGCTCACTCAACATCCCTCTGCCCTAAAGCCGCAATTGCATCAACTTCTAAAGCACCGGTTTCGCCGCTAATTCATACAGATCTTCAGTACCTAATCCTATACATTCTTCAGCTCCCTCGATCAGTCTACAAGGAAAGACAAATACGGGCGCAGTATTAGATTTTCAGGAGGAAGACAAATCTGCAACAATTTCAATACTGGCTTCTGTTCGAATAGGCAATGCAATTTTATCCACATGTGCAGCAATTGCGGAGGCGCTCACTCTAATTCAATCTGCCCTTTAAAACGCAAGTGACTTTCCCGTTGCTCAGTCTTTACTCCTATAAACATCCCGGCGTTATCAAGTAAATTACAGAATCATCCCGACAGTAACTTAATTACCTGATAGACGGATTAAAAATGGTTTTTCAACCGGTCTTACTCAAATTCCTTCTTCCTCGTTCAAAAGCAAAAATCTTTATTCAGCGACTCAAGATCCACAATCAGTGTAGTCTCTCATCGAGAAAGAAATTAAAAAGGATTTATAGTCGGTCCATTTCTAGCTCCTCCTTTTCCAATATATAGAATTAATCCTATCGGCATTGCCACGAGGAAAATGTCAGGAAAAAAGCGTCTCATTATTGATTTATCAGCACCACGGGGTCAAGCACCAGCAGCATTAACTCATTAATTCCCCAAGATCAATTTTCCCTGCATTACATCACTATTGCAGATGCAATACATTCAATTAAATTAGCAGGTCGTGGTTCCTGGTTAGCAAAAGCAGATATATCAGACGCATTTAAAGTAATGCCAATCCATCCTTCTCTCCGTCACCTGTTTGGTATATGCTGGGAAGGAAAGTTTTATTTTGCCACCCAATTGACTTTCGGCTGCCGCAGTAGCCCGAAGATATTTGATACCCTGTCGGAAGCATTATGCTGGATTCTTCTTAATGTCTATCATGTCCCATTCTTACTCCACTTGCTGGACGATTTTTTAGTAATTTCTCCTCCTTCAGATGCACCAGCAGAAGCGATTTCCAATCTTTAAAAGCTTATTTTCTGAAGTTGGCGTTCCGCTTTCAGAAGAGAAATCAATCGGTCCCCTTCATTCTTTGGAATTCCTTGGAATCATTCTAGATACAGAAAAGTTTGAAGCCAGCCTGCCTGAGTCTAAACTTAAACATATTCGTTATCTCATTCAGGAATTTCAGATCAGTAAAACAATTAAAAACGAGCACTGCTTTCATTGCTGGGTTACTTTAACCATGCATACGTATCATTCCACAGGGAGGACGTTTATATCTCGACTGCTAGCGCTGGCATCAACAGCAAAAATCTGAACTCCTATATAAATATCTCTTCAGAAGCTAGGAAAGACATTAAAATGTGGTCTGCGCTTATTCAGCACTGGAACGGTCTCTCTATGTTTTATGATGATTTCATGTCAGCTCCACACGATATGGCTTTATTTACTGATGCCTCATCTCTGGGATTCGGAGGTCTATTTAACAATCAATGGTTTTGCAGTACATGGCCTGAGGAAATCGAGAACATATCTCCTCATCTAAAATCCACAGCTCTGCTAGAGATATACCCAATAGTAGCAGCTGCCCAGCTATGGGGTCATCTCTGGTCTAAGAAATCAATACTATTTTACTGTGATAATTCAACCACAGTGCATATTATAAATAAAGGTCGTTCCTCTTCCCTCTTATCATGCAATTGCTGCGTCGGCTAGTATGGATTTCAGTCTCTAATAATTTCCTAATACAAGCTCGCCACCTACCGGGCATTTTAATATTGCAGCTGATGCTCTTTCTCGTTTACAGATTTCCAAATTCCACAGTTTGCTGCCTACAGCTCTGCAATATCCAGCAGCAACGCCACAGTTCAATCAGCTGATTTTCAACTAAATCCAACTATTAATAAACTTCTTATTTCAGCTCAAGATTACATGGCATCAGCACTTGCCCCATCTACCAGATCCTCATACTCTACAGGTTGGGCATGTTATGTAACTTTCTGTTTACAAAGCAGGATTAATCCTACTCCATTCAACCAGGATTGGATCATGGCGTTCATAGTGCATGCAAAGGACTCTCTACATCTGGCACCAGCTACAATCAGGCTATATTTGTCAGGAATTCAGCATCAATTTCACTTGATGTCCATCAATTCCCCAACTCTATTATCAATTCCAGAGGTTCGTCTTCTTTTACGAGGAATTTCCAAGTGCTCTCCGGCTCCTTCTTCTGCTCGCCTGCCTATTTCAATAGACATTCTCAGTAACTTGATTTCAATTCTCCGCCATGGCTGTTTTTCTCCATTTGATGATTTAACTATGGCAGTCATATGTCTATCTGCATTTTTGGTTTTTTGAGATGTTCTGAATATACAGTTCCTTCCATTGCCAGCTTTCCTACCCTCGGTATCCGCTGCAGTGACCTCAAGCTCATCCCAGATTCTCATTTCATCTTATTTCTTAGCATTTCAAAACAGATCAACTGCGGCAAGGACAATGTATTCAGCTTTCTAAGATCAACTCTCCTCTGTGTCCCTTCACTTCCATGTTGAAGTACATTGCAGAACGCAAGGCCATTTCATCCTCCGACCCTTTGTTTA
Source organism: Acipenser oxyrinchus oxyrinchus (assembly GCA_030684275.1). Classification (NCBI taxonomy): domain Eukaryota; kingdom Metazoa; phylum Chordata; class Actinopteri; order Acipenseriformes; family Acipenseridae; genus Acipenser; species Acipenser oxyrinchus. The sequence goes on from CM060252.1 coordinate 57,331,649, forward strand.
TCAATTCAAGCCGGTCCATTGTATCAAGGCATTGGTTTTCAACACACCTTTCCACCGTGGTGTCCAGAGCAGGTCTTCCTTCGCAATTCTACACTCCTCATTCATTTAGAATAGGGGCAGCTACTTCAGCTGCAAAAGCCAACATTAACCAGCATTTAATTAAAAATATGGGGCTGGACTTCATCAGCAGTTGAAACTTATATTCGTTCTTCATCATCTGAAATATCCTCCGCACATCAGTCCATTGCTAGTATGTCCGAGTGGGGACGACCTTTCTGCCTGGGCCTCCAAAGATTTCCCCTAAGAAATTAAATTAAAAGAAAGGGGTTTTTCTTTCCACTGTGCAGAGGGTCTTCACATAGTCATTAGGGTACAGTCTACTAACCCCTTGGTCACGTTAAGTGTTTGTTTTCTTTCGTCTAAATGTTTTCTCTTTTCTCTTTTCTTATGCATTGGCGGTTCTCTCTTTTCTTCTTCACGTTGCGTCAGCGAGGAGCCGGGGTCCATCTTTTGGGGGTTAGTGATTCCACTTTCTCCAACCCTTTGTTAAGCTCCGCTTCATTTACCTCATAGAGGAGGGTTCTCCATGAGTCAGAGGGACCCCGGCCAAACCCTTCCATCTGCATGTATGTTTCTTTTGGGATTCTTCTTTTGGGATTCTTCTTTCAGGTCTGATGCCTCTATGCGAGGGTCCCCAAGCGGTGGCATCCCTCATGTTTGTCGGGTCTCCTCAAAGACGGTGGCCCTCTCCTGTTTGTCGGGTCTCCTCAGCCACGGAACCCCCTTCTATTATGTTGGGCTTGAAGAGGCGGAACACCACGCATTACATGTTTTAACAGATACTAACTTTATGTTTTCTTTCGGTTCGCGAGCCTCTTCAGTATGTCGGGTAACCTCGGAGACGGTGCCCCTCTCGTGTGTCGGGTCACCTCAAAGACGGTGGCCCCCCTCCTGTTTATCGTGTCTATCGATCAAGTAAATGTTGGGCCTTGAAGAGGCGGAGCCCCTCTCTCCTTGTGTATATGTTCACTAACTCTGTCAATAAACACTACCAGGTGGCATAGCTCCGCCCCGTGAATTGACAGTTTATTACTGAGTAAACAAAATCGGACCCAACCCAACCCGAGTGTTACCTGACAATTTTGCACCCGAAACCCGTTTGGTATGGGTGAGGCCTCGGGTCCTCGGCTCCGGGTAGATCCGTGAAGACCTCTAATGTACAGACCTAGAATGTGACTAGTTGTGGGGCTTTACAACAAAGACTACAGTTTTTTTTCTTTCTATTTTTTATGAAATAATTGTTTTTCATGAGTATTTTATCGGTTTTTAACAATACATATCTGAATTACAGGGGAGGTAGAAGCAGAAAGTGAAGAGGATGATGATGACGATGATGACTGTAAGAAATCCTCCATGGATGAAGTAGGTGGTTGTAAAAGTTGTATGTTTTTATTGTAAGCAAGCCATAGTATACATATGTTTCCCTTTCAAGTACAAAATGTAACCATTACCGAATAGGTATTTACCTCCTAAAGACCCGAAACCTGAATAAAATATATCAAAGCTGCTCGCAGAGCCTGTGATGCAGTCATGGCCCGCCTGACTGGTCCAAGAACTGACCTGACAGGAGAGCCTATTCAGATAAGTACTTGTTAGTTTGTTTGCTATAGATTTTCACATTTATTGTGTTTTTACACAAAATATATGTGATAATTAAAATAATCGCTGTATTAGTTTCAGTAATTACGCGTATTTGTGCATTACAGCCCGTTGTTTGTTACGTCCCACTGCAGCCTTGTGCCCCACGGAAAGCCGGCAGCTTGAGTCGCCCCTTCCCAGGGATCAAGCAATGTAAGTCGGCTAACTTTGTGCTCTCCCCCCTAGGCCTGCTATAGCTCCTGCTGGAGTTATTTATTCTCGTTTTGTATAATATAGTAATTGTTATTACTGTATTTTGTATGAGAGAAATATTTTTCTTTTCTCATTGTATTTTTCTGTTTTCACAGAGACTAAGAGTCTTGATACCGTTTTGGTGACAGCTTTTGCATCACCATTACGACGGCTGTTAGTTCATTCTAACAAATAGGTTTCCCTCAGTCTTGGGAGTACTGACTGAGTGATTTTGCCAGTAGCTTGCACAGTTGGGCATCCCTGTACAGTGCTACCCGTAGCAACTGCAAACTGGTGGACCGGTACCCAGGTCACCGACCCGCTCCGTTCCCAGTCCGCTACGGACGGACGAACCCGGACCAGGGTTACCGCACCGGTGTCGTATCGTACAAACTTGGTGCTAAAGTCACCGAACCGCCCTGGTACCGTCGCAGTACCTCCCCGGTTCCGATCCAGTACTGTACCAACCCGGTGCTTCAGTCACCGAACCGCTACCACCCCGGTTCCGACCCAGTATATTACTGAACTGGTGCTAAAGTCACCGAACAGAACCGGCCCGGTACTGTCCCAGTTCTGACCCACTACCGACCGATGCTTACATCCCTGGTCCGGTACCAAGCTGGTCTTGTTCAGGTCTTGGAACAGCCCCGTTGCTGCCTTTAAGCAGACTGAGGCAGCACCTGTACGTTGTTACTGTAAACTGCATTGCTACTTACATAATTCCTGGGTTTTATCCCTGCGAGGCATGCAAGGCCAGTCTGCCTGTTGAGGACAAGCATGGCAGATACTCTTCCTGCCTGGGACCAGAGCATGCGAAGGAGGCACTTGTTAACCACAGTTTCTGCGAGTCTTGTGCACATTTCTCCAAGCACATGCTGCAGAAACGTCTTTCCCGCGGCTCTACAGGCGCTATGCATCCCTCACTCCTGGACAGGTAGAGGGTGGCCTGCAACCTCACCCGATGGCTCTGTGCCAAGGGGGAGCGGAGGACGCAACCAGAAAAGTAGTCCATGCAGAAAAATGTCTTCATGGTCTTCCTCACCCTCCTCTGCCTCTCCTTCTTCTCCCCTGAGGAAGAAGAAGAGTCACTGTTCCAGCGACGGTGGACTCGGGCAGATGGAGAAGCTCGGGCAGCAGTTTCCCACCAAGGAACTGCAGTAGCCCTCTTGATCAGTGATAGGAGCTCTGCTGACAGGGCAAGCTTAACCACAGGGGATGTGTTGTCTGACTCCACGCCCTCAGACGGGAACACCAGCTCCTGTTCGCCCACTGCGAGCCGCTGTGATATATTATATTCAGGTTTCGGGGCTTTAGGAGGTAAATACCCATTTGGTAATGGTTACATTTCTATTTCAGGGAATATTCTTTATTTCTGTTTCAATAAAATGTGTAATTATTTTGCACTTGAGGAGTAAATTAGTTTTTGATCCTTATTCCAAAGTATTTGGCTGCTATCTGGTGGAAGTTTGTGGAACTACAAGTTTGAGCAGTTAAACAAGGTTAAAGGAGTGTCAGCCAATTCTTTTAAATCAATGATATTTGCTTATTAGTTGTATTAATATTAGTACTGGTCCCCCTTTTTATTACACTGAGATTCCTTTGATTTAACACTTTTTAAGTTTATTCAGGATTGCAGATATTTTAGATGTGACACGATAGATAAAATGCCTGGTCTGATTGGAGTTAGACCATTGTTGTGATTTTGAACTACAACACATGAAGTGACAGCAACTAAACTAGCGCTGACTTTGAAATATCTGCATTTCCCAAATTCAAGTATAAAAACCAAGCAAATACAAGCAATCTTCAACAGAAGAAAAAGGGCAAAGCAGTGATAATTTTGCTAGCGAAAATAAAAGGTAAGGAAATGGATTTGAATGCCTTGGTTGGCACTATGTTGATGGTTAGCTTATTTCTTGCACTGCAAAAACTGTATTACTGTTAATGGTTGATGTTTTTGCTTAACACTTTAGGGAACAGCTGGGAGTGAAGCCTTTGCCACTGAAGAAATGTCTAATCTTGTTAACTACATACAGCCAGTAAAGTTTGAGTGCTTCGAGACATCCAAAAGTAAGCATGTTTACACAAATAATAGGTCTCCCAAAATAGTTTTTCATGAATCATTAATTACTCTTACCAACTTGAAAAGCAACTTTACATAGTTTTCAAATGCTCTTTTATAAAAATAGTATGTAGTTAAATACAGTGTAGTAACATTATTGACTTAATTTTATACTACATTTTTAAATTCAATAATGATAGATAACCCTGTATTATCTTGTATTTTACTCACAGAATTTCATAACACCAGTTCACATACTAGTTAAAACATGTGTGTAGCCATCACAAATGTTTTATACATTTTAAACAGACTGGTAAAACAGATGAAAATGCATATAACATGGTTTATCCAAAGTCACACACATTCTTAGACTGCAGTACAGGTACAGACTGAGTCAAAACAGTTTTAACAACACTGGAGTATGAGATTTGCATGTTAATTATTACCTATGTATTCTGCTGCTATTTAAAATGACTTACAGTACATGCCTAATAAAACATTGTTCATGTGTTTTGCAGAAGTTAACAAAAGTTTTGCAATGTCATCATTTGTGGAAACAAAAGGTCTAGAGCAGCTTACAAAATCACCTGTGGAATTTGTGGAGTATCCTTTTTTTCTAATAATCGGTTGAATTAAACCATATTTAAAATCAGCATTATTCATTTTAATTTTAAATGAAAATGCATATCTTTGCTTTCCTGTTGAAATTGTGCATTTTCTCCAAAGATCTTGTGGTGGATGCTAATATTTGCCAACCCTATTATAGTATACTACAATATCTCTTATAGTTTAACTGCAATTGTCTGGAATTCAGATAACTAAATCTCAATCTGAAGGCAAATTGAGAAATGCAACTTCCTATGTCTTTAACCTACAAAAATATGTAATTCCTAATTCACTGTAAATAAATACAAAATGGACAAGTTATAGTTCAATATTACTATTATTAACATTGTTGTAGTCTTTGGAAGTAATTTGGCCTTTCCTTAGCACATATTCTGCAGGTATAACAAATTACAGCTGAGCCGCATCTATCCCAAGGGAACCAGAGTTGATTCCTCAAACTACATGCCTCAAGTTTTCTGGAATGCTGGTTGTCAATTGGTAGCTCTTAACTTCCAGACATTAGGTAAGTTATCCACAAGAAAGAAAAGAAAAAAAACATATACTGTATGAATCCCATAAAGCATAATTAAACTAGGAATGCTTTTATTTTTTTATCAAATTAATCCCTACTGTACCAAAGAGATAATTTGTCTGTGCAACAATTATAGTTTGCGAAACATTTTGAATATACTTTACATAAATAACTTATATGTACAGCAAAGTATATTGGTACTGTGCAAACCATACAACGTAACCATGTAATTGTAAACTTGAAGGGTGTTTGCCTAACAAAGAAAATGACACCAGTGTGTACCTAAAAGCGTATTAAGATCCCGTGGGTAGTTGTGGGGAACCCTTTGTTTAGTATAACAATCCCTCTCATGATGATCCAGCAAACAATCCAACCAGTTATATAAGAGTCACAAGCTTTCATAGAAACATCCATACAGAAAAAAAAACATATGAAAAAAAAACTATTATATAAGTATCAATATTACAAAAATATAAAGTATACCTATTACTGTGCAAATAAGTTAACTGGAAATGATTTCCCTAAAAAAGCTCCTGGAAAATGACAGTATAAAAAAATCAAGACAGCAAATATCATTGATCAATACAAAAATAATCTTGGTTCCACGCTCCATCACTGTGCTTACATAACCTTTGAAGTTCAATTCATTGTACAGTAAATCTTGAAAAGTATTTGCATGTCTGTGATCTTTAACTGTGTTACTGTTGGAAATCAGGAATAGGTTTCCAAGCCCAGAACTAAGGTACCGGTACCCAAAATATTAGAAACAGTTTATTTTTTCCCCTAATTTGAATTGCTACCGTTTGTTTCAAAGACTTCAAGCTTGATCATTTTGTTTCCAAACTTTAAAATAAAATATCAGCATTGATTTGCCTTTTCAATGGAGTACCTTGTGTATACCACTGACTTTGACTGACGTTGAAATTTTCTGTTTGTATGGACTTGATAATTAAATCGAGTTACATTGACACATATTTGCTTTGACTTTAAGTGCTGTAATCGGAGTGTATGAGTAGCAAGGATTTTCCATTCAACTAAAAACAAAGACAAGGCATAATTAGCTGTGACACAAATAAGATGATTTGTCTTTCCTAAATATTCTGATGGCATTGGAAGATCTTTTGGGATTAAGTGAAGAATTGCAGTAATCTGATTCTCATAATAAACTAAATAATTTTAAAAAATCAACTACCATGAGAACAAAGTTTTATATTACTAGACAATCTTTTAGTATTAGTGTTCTGTATAAGGCTTTATCAAACCCTTAGGATCCCAATTGGCTAAACCGGTCAATAAACAAAATGGCGGACCATTCCCAGCATCCCAGTTTTATGTTATACTGTTAGTACTTGATGAAATTGATCATCTTTTCATAGTTTCTGTTTTACAATAAGAGACACACACACACATAACATATTAACATATAGTAGCATCACGGCTATGTATAGATTAAACATTGGTAATATAAAGTGACTGGTTATTAAATATCATAAAAATTATGTAGTGTTAATATTATTTCTGTAGCACACACATAGAAACTGAAATACAAAATAATCAATGTCGGAAGTAGATTTATAGCATAAAGCAATGCTGTTGAGTTAAAAGTAGTCTAGAATAGAGGTTCTCAGACTTGTGTTTGGGTGACCCCTGAAAACCATCTACCATCTACAGAACATCGTGTCACGCCCCTCCTGTTGAGAACCACTGGGTAAATGTGATGGATTAGCTACTTCAACACTTCATATTAGCATCTCATGTATAGTTTACTTTGAGTTGTTGTGATCACAAGTTTTTGAAGATTCTGATCAATGTGAATTAAATATTGCTAAATGACAAGCTTGGTTTCTTCTCACCCAAACTAAGCTGTATTAATAACAGTCAAAGTTGTTATAATGGTAGAAAACACTAGTGGAGGCTTTAAGTAAATTGTTGATGCTTATAACATGGATATATATTGTAACTCCTGAAAGAGTTTCCATATTTTCCTGGACAACCCCGAGACAACTTGTGAATGCCCAGACTGGAGAGCCCTTTATTTCTTTTTTTTTTTTTTTTTTTAACTGTTCTACAGATGCACAGTGACATCACACTGCAATGCTATTCTAGAGAATCACAATGCATTATAAATTCCAATCACATGCAATAGCATCACATCAAATTACACATTTACAAAAATATTCAATATTGTTACATGGGATATTTTTAAAGATATACACAGTATCCTAACTTATTTTTTTATTTAAATTGGAGAGCCTTTACATTTCTATCTACAGCATGTCACATCTATGAGTGAAGTCTAGTCCTTCTTTAATACAATTGTGCTGCAGAATTACAGCAGTTGTTTAATGGAAACAGCATTTTTTTATGCACAACAATGCAACACTGTGCAGCATGTAAAATGAATACTGCAGTACTTTTGCAAAGGGAGCCTGCGGCAACCATTGGCTCATGTGAAAGATTGATTTCTAACGAAGCTCTTTGGAAGATGTATGTTATCCAATACTGCCATCTACTGGTGTTAAATAAATATTCCATTCACTTACAGAAAAGCTGTATTTTTAAATACCAGTAATAAACTGTATTTTTTATTTTAGTTATTTTTAAACTAATTCAATCTCTCAAGGTATCATCCTGATAGTTTCTATTTGTTTGTTTTTGTGAGTATTTGAATCGTGGTTGTCTTGTGATTCTGTAGTCTTTGAGATCAGCCAGTTTTCCTTGTTTTATTATTATTATTTATTTCTTAGCAGACACTCTTATCCAGGGCGACTTACAATGTTACAAGATAATCACATTATTTTTTACTGGAGCAATCTAGGTAAAGTACATTGCTCAAGGGTACAGCAGCAGTGTCCCCCACCTGGGATTGAACCCACAACCCTCCAGTCAAGAGACCAGAGCCCTAACCACTACTCCACAAGAGCTGTATTGAACAATCTTTTACAAACTTGCCTCCCAGTTTTTGTAAATTTTCTAAGCTGTTGGCAGTGTTTGCCTGCTGCTTGATGTAATTTATTGGTGAACTTTGCAGGAGAATGATTCATTTTCTGTTATTTATTTCTGTTATTTATTTATTCGCTTATGGTGTGTCAGCTGCATTTAAACAAATTATGTAAGTCAATATTTATTTACATATGCTGTATCAGCTTTATTTAAACAAAATATATAAAGTCGTATTTACTATCCAACCTTGCCTCACATATTTTCTTGACTGATTCATATATTAAATATGTACTGTAGACTTAGCCGTAGTGGAAAATGAAACGCCCCTCGTGAAGACTATTGTTGCCTTCTGCGGCTTTGGGCATTATAGCCCCCTATTGGTAACAACAGTCTTCCCTCAGGTCAATCATTTTCCACTATAGCCCTCCTCTCCAATCCATATTTACTATATATATATATATATATATATATATATATATATATATATATACAGTACTGTGCAAAAGTTTTAGGCAGGTGTGAAAAATGCTGTAAAAGTAAGAATGCTTTCAAAAATAGACATGTTAATAGATTATATTTATCAATTAACTAAATGCAAAGTGAGTGAACAGAAGAAAAATCTAAATCAAATCCATATTTGGTGTGCCCACCCTTTGCCTTCAAAACAGCATCAAGCATCAATTCTTCTAGGTACACTTGCACACAGTTTTTGAAGGAACTCGGCAGGTAGGTTGGCCCAAACATCTTGGAGAACTAACCACAGTTCTTCTGTGGATTTAGGCAGCCTCAGTTGCTTCTCTCTATTCATGTAATCCCAGACAGACTTGATGATGTTGAGATCAGGGCTCTGTGGGGGCCATACCATCACTTCCAGGACTCCTTGTTCTTCTTTACGCTGAAGATAGTTCTTAATGACTTTCGCTGTATGTTTGGGGTCGTTGTCATGCTGCAGAATAAATTTGGGGCCAATCAGATGTCTCCCTGATGGTATTGCATGATGGATAAGTATCTGCCTGTACTTCTTAGCATTGAGGAGACCATTAATTCTGACCAAATCCCCAACTCCATTTGCAGAAATGCAGCCCCAAACTTGCAAGGAACCTCCACCATGCTTCACTGTTGCCTGCAGACACTCATTCGTGTATGCTCTCCAGCCCTTCGGCGAACAAACTGGCTTCTGATACAGCCAAATATTTCAAATTTTGACTCATCAGTCCAGAGCACCTGCTGCCATTTTTCTGCACCCCAGTTCCTGTGTTTTCATGCATAGTTGAGTCGCTTGGCCTTGTTTCCACGCCGGAGGTATGGCTTTTGGCCGCAAGTCTTCCATGAAGGCCACTTCTGACCAGACTTCTCCGGACAGTAGATGGGTGTACCAGGGTCCCACTGTTTTCTGCCTGTTCTGAGCTGATGGCACTGCTGGACATCTTCCGATTGCGAAGGGAAGTAAGCATGATGTGTCTTTCATCTGCTGCAGTAAGTTTCCTTGGCCGACCACTCGTCTACAGTCCTCAACGTTGCCCGTTTCTTTGTGCTTCATCAAAGAGCTTGGACAGCACATCTGGAAACCCCTGTCTGCCTTGAAATTTCTGCCTGGGAGAGACCTTGCTGATGCAGTATAACTACCTTGTGTCTTATTGCTGTGCTCAGTCTTGCCATGGTGTATGACTTTTGACAGTAAACTGTCTTCAGCATCCTCACCTTGTTAGCTGAGTTTGGCTGTTCCTCACCCAGTTTTATTCCTCCTACACAGCTGTTTCTGTTTCAGTTAATGATTGTGTTTCAACCTACATATTTAATTGATGATCATTAGCACCTGTTTGGTATAATTGTTTAATCATACACCTGACTATATGCCTACAAAATCCCTGACTTTGTGCAAGTGTACCTAGAAGAATTGATGCTGTTTTGAAGGCAAAGGGTGGTCACACCAAATATGGATTTGATTTAGATTTTTCTTCTGTTCACTGACTTTGCATTTAGTTAATTGATAAATATAATCTATTAACATGTCTATTTTTGAAAGCATTCTTACTTTACAGCATTTTTTCACACCTGCCTAAAACTTTTGCACAGTACTGTATATATATGGATTTGCTAACACAGACTTGAATTATGTATAAATACATGTATTTCTTAGTCTTGCTCTGCCTCACTGTGATAGTTATGGGAGCTGTCTCCTTTCAGAGCTGTACTAAATGCAGGTTCCTGTTCCTCATTCATTGGTTTTGTGTCATTCTCAAACTGATTTACTCCCCTATTTACTTTTTGATGGTTTCTATTTAAGTATTGTAAGGGTCTTGTTGAGGCTTAATGTTTTCTCACTTTTCTTGCAGTGTTTTTTTTTTTTTAAAGAATTACAGTACTTCTTAAACTGAAATACTGTTAAATTAGATCCGGATAAGGAGCAAAACATACTTCTATTGTGACTAACCCAACAACGGGAATAACAGATGTTATTTTTTGTTAAGCACAAATAACATGGTTTATCTTGGAAAATGTATTTTTACAAGTGTTCTATAAGTAAACAATAACACAGCACATGGTATTCAGTATTTATAAATGACCTCATACCCTGGGTGCATTATAATGCAGAGGGAGAAGCCGAATGCCTTCAGCCACCCAAGGAACTACAGTCATTTTAGTTTTCCCTTTTATCTAACATGTTAGGATTGTACATTTTTTGAAGACTCTTAGGGCTAGATGTACTAAAGTGTTGCGGCTGTTGCTGTAGTCACAAACCAGCTTGCAAATGAGTCAGAAGTCTCCTGTGGCTTCAGGCATTATAGCCCCCTGTTGGTAACAATAGTCTTCCCTAGGAGGCTGTGTGGTCCAGTGGTTAAAAGGGCTTGTAACTAGGTCCCCAGTTCAAATCCCGGCTGACTTTCGGGTGAGATGTAATTGTAAGTGACTCTGCAGCTGATGCATAGTTCACACACCCTAGTCTCTGTAAGTCACCTTGGATAAAGGCATCTAAATAAACAAATAATAATAATAATAATAGGGTGAAATGTACTAAACAAGCGCAATGCTGTTAACAACTTTTTAGGGAATGCTTTGCGGCAGCAGTTCAGCCATAGATGAATATGTAATTATGGGCGTTCCTGCATATATTCACAAAAATGGGGTGGAGATGAAATGAGTTCTCAAATATTATAATGAGATGTACTAAAGCTTACAATTGCATCAATTTGTTAAGAAATTGGAGGCTGTGTGGTCCAGTGGTTAAAGAAAAGGGTTTGTATCCAGGAGGTCCGCGGTTCAAATCCCACCTCAGCCACTGACTCATTATGCGACCTTGAGCAAGTCACTTAATCTCCTTGTGCTCAGTCTTTTGGGTGAGACGTAATTGTAAGTGACTCTGCAGCTGAGGCATAGTTCACACACCCTAGTCTCTGTAAGTCGCCTTGGATAAAGGCGCCTGCTATATAAACAAATAATAATAATAACTTTTGAAAGCACGTTTTAAAAAGTCGCAATTAGCAAACCTTTAAAAGGAAGTATGAAAAACACTATCCCATCACAATGGCCGCTGTGATTGCAGTAAGAAGTTGACATTGGGCTCTACGTATTAATATTACTTACGCGTTTGTAAATACTGCGGATTCGTAGCTTCCATCCTTCCTAGAATTTTTTCGTGCGATGTACTAAACAGCTCTTTTTCGTGAACAACTACCGCAATATCACCGCAAGTTTACGAACAGCATAAATTACTGCTCATTGTACAGCAGAGATCAGAATTTGTATCTCATTATAAATAAATTCGCAACACCTTCTGGCAAAGATAAATGAGTAGTATAATATGTCTCTGTGTGTGATTATGTCACCTACCAGCCCTGCTGCTGCCTTCCCCCGTGCACGCTACACTCTCCCCTGCCAGCCTCAAGTCCGCCCCGGACTTGCTCACCAGGCTACAGTCCAACGACTGCGTGTAGAGGTACCTGCGTCCACTTCTGACACCAATGTAGTGATCTCGGTTAACTCAGGCAGGAGCATCATACAGGGCGAGGCAATCCACACACAGGTGGAGGGCGGGCACGAACCCGGGACCTCTCGCACTGAAGCATAGCGCCGATACCGCTGTACAAAAGAGCCGGCTTTGGTCACCTTACCTTAACATATAAAATAAACCAAAACAAAATGTATTTATTGCCATTGTTATTTAATATAGTCTATTAATACATTTATTTTTTTGGTTTCTTTTATATTTGAAGGTGATTTATTTTAAAGTAACTAAAAGCCTGGAAATGTTTAAACAGGTTTCACATACGAACAGATAGTTGAATCTACGCCAGTGAGAGGCATGCGTAAAATAGCAGGCACAAACTGAAGTCGTAAATCAGGAAAAAACTATAATACATCAAGGGTAAGCATGAAACTTCGATATTATAATGAGATTCGTACATTTGCATACAAAAGTAGTTTGAAATGAACAGTCGTAACTAAACTACCGCAGCAGGGATGAAACTAAGTTACGAGAGTGAAAATGACTTTAATACATCGCGGGTAGGTCTACTAAGTCACAAAAACCTTTGAAAAGTCAAGATACTAAAGAAAAATCAATGATACATAGAGCCCATTGTCTTCAGCAAGAACGAGTGATTCGTAGGATGAGAAGAGAAAGGGTATTTCGTACCCTCATTACCCTCTATTTGATTTAAATGAAGACCAAATTAAGCACAGGTACTGGCTAGGCAGCCACATAATTCTTGATTTACTGATTTAAAAGATGACCTGGAGCCTGTCACCCATGAGAAGCCATGCTGTCCCTACAGTGTTCAAACTATTGTCCACCCTACATTATCTTGCCTCTTTCAGAGGACTGAGTCAGCTGTTGGTGGCATGTCCCAGTCCACTTTTTCTCATGCGTTGCTAGTTGTGCTCAATGCATTTTTGAGAGGAACACCCAGATACCTGTTTTTCACTAAAAGCAGGGTGTACTTACAAGCCTTGAAAACACATTTCTATGACATTTCTGGTTTCCCCAACATGTTGGGAGCAATAGACCGCACACATGTGCCGCTAACTCCTCCAGCTCATTCTGAGCATCTGTGTAGGAATAGGAAACACACCTATTAATGTGCAGGTGGTTTGTGATTCACAGTTACTGATCACAAATGTAGTAGCCAAGTACCCAAAACACTTGCCTCGAAAAACACAGTGTCAGGTAAGAGTGGTTGTGTCAGGGTAGTGTCACGGCCCAAAAAACACAGTTTCAGGTGAGAGTGGTTGTGACAGGGTAGTGTCACGGCCCAAGCGGATACTGGCAGGAAGAGAGACTCGGAAGCAAGAAGCTGCAGGTTAAGCGCCATTGCGCACGTTTACTACAAATACAAACACTAAACAAACAAAACACATTAACAAAACAAATGGCACAAGGGCCAAAACTAAAGGTTTATACAAAAACTCACAGACAATACAGCACAGCACAGCAACACACCTTCACCAACATTAACTCTAACATTAACACCCGTGATCCCCCTTTTTATAAACCTGTGACTGGAGCCTAATTAATCATAATTTATTCAATTTACGGCTCCAGCCACACTCCCACATGATTTCTGCTCACACACCTTATACCGGCAAGGCTTCTGCCCTGCCACAGTGGTGTATAGACGTTATCCTTCGGGCAAACTCTGCTGCAGCAAACCACAACTCAAGTACCACTATTAATTTATTTATAAATTAGTATATTGCGGCTCTCTTCAACATATTTTTTCTTAGTACTGTGAGAGACGCTGCTTCTCTCTGGTTCTTTTTCCAGCACTTTATTGACCCAGACACACAAAGGACTTGTTTTCAAAGCATGGTTGCGCTAATTTTTAAATTTTTTAAACAAATTAAACAAACTGAAAACAAAACCTAACTCCGTTTGGAGTACTGACAAAACACTTTTAATATCTTTAACCTGACTAACCAACCGGACAGCTACTCTGTTTACCGGTAACAAAAAGAATACACGTTACATAAAACAAACACATTAAAGAAAAGGTTTTCCACACTACATTTTTTCCTTTTATGGCTGTTCACCCTCACAACCGGGCTTTCCACTCTGTAGCCCAGAATGCACAAACTGTTGGGTTTTTATACCCTACAAAATCATGCAGTTGGCTGATTAGGCCAACTGCCAAAATAATTACACAATTCACATAATTAACCAACAAATAATCACAATTAAGGCTTTTCAGCCCGTGGCCTTCTGTGGAATGTAGTCCTGTGCTCAACAGGACTACACTCCCTTTGCTCCTTGTCTCACAGTACATACGACATAATGTATACTTTGTGAATTGTCGCAATGAAAATGCTAATTGCTGTATGTTTGCGCTGCGAGTGGCCTATCTTACTACATCTACCCTTAATATCAGCAAGGGTATGCTTTTGAGAGCTGAACTACTTTGCAACAGGTTGATTCAGTTTTTTGGTAATTATGACAGACTTTATAAAACGAATGCATGAGGTCATTGGTAGTTTTAGCCACATACTGTTTCTTGCAGTCAGCACGTTTGCACTGTATAACATAGATGACATTGGTAGATCTGTAGGAGATATTCAGTTTTATACTGTAGGTTCTACTTGTGGTACTATTGAAAGTAAAAGTTTCTTCAAGATGATCACAGGTAGTGCATCTGTTTGAGGTGTAGTGCTGAGATCCAGGATATATGACGGGTTGTTTTAATTCAGCTCTTATTAACAATTTACGGAGACTAGGAGGTTGGTGAAAAAATAAGACAGGAACCTTGGGAATGACTTTCTGGAGTTTTACAGAATGGGGTACCAGTGGGTAACTTTCTTTAATTGCATGTTTGTAATTTTGCCCTGTAGGGTGAAAATCAACCTCAAATGGAATTTGGTTTTCTTTGGTGACATTATTTTTCACCTTGTTGAGAAGAGATTCTCTAGATATTAACATTGTTCAATGAACTTGTTGATTGAATTATTTTCCTGGAATATGGGAGTCTTCAATGTTATTATTACATGGAGATATGACAGTGGGGTGAAGGGTATTAGCATAGTTAGTAAACTGTTTTGAAGACTCCCTCCCTTTTGTCCAAATCATAAAGATATCATCAATTTATTCCCACATAGAATGATGTGGTTTTCTAGTTTTCCCAGGAATATGTTTGAATATGATGGAGCAGTGCAGATACCCATTGCTGGCCCTTGTATCTGTAGGTAGTTTCTCACAAAAAGTAAAATTGTTACAAGTGAGAAGCTAGTGTTGTAAGAAGTGCTGTTCGTTCCTTGGTCACACTTTTGTAAATATATATCAAAGTGAAATAATTTTCTCTAAAGCCCACTTAATTGGTTCCTTACTAGTTTTGTTACATTACATATTTGTTTCACAATAAATATTGGACATTTCAAAATGTGTTATTTAATCTGAATGCATTTTTTTTTTGTATAGACCTATCTATGCAGTTAAATTTGGGGATGTATGAATACAATGGGAAGTGTGGATTTCGACTGAAACCAGAGTTTATGAGACGCCCAGATAAGCACTTTGACCCCTTCACAGAGTCGACTGTGGATGGAATAGTAGCTAATACTCTTTCAGTTAAGGTAGGTACAAAAAACGTGATTTGCTAAAGGCTATGCAAACTGTACAATTGATTTATTAAATTACAATATACGCCATCCTGGAAAAGTGTTTGACCACCCCCAATATGAATCTAGTCCACCATCAGGTTTTGCTGATTTGCAAAATACTGATGGTAGCAGGAATAAAAGGTTGATCCACAACCGATACAGCCCAGTTTGATTATTTATTATTATTTATTTCTTAGCAGACGCCCTTATCCAGGGCGACTTACAATCGTTACAAGATATCACATTATTTTTACATACAATTACATTATTTTTTACACATTATTTTTTACATACAATTACCCATTTATATAGTTGGGTTTTTACTGGAGCAATCTAGGTAAAGTACCTTGCTCAAGGGTACAGCAGCAGTGTCTGGGATTGAACCCACGACCCTCCAGTCAAGAGTCCAGAGCCCTAACCACTACTCCACACTGCTGATGGCATGTCTTAAAGGAGGGAGCTGTCTGTCTTTGAACGAGTTGTGAAAGTACAGTGTCATATTAGTGGAAAGAGCAATTGGGTTCACCAGTGAGCTAACCAGACATCTTAAAACAACCATGTGGTATGTGACATCATAGTGGAGGGACAAGGGGGAAACCTGTATTGCTGCTAGCCTGGCGGATGTCAGGGAATCACTTCCATAGGAGGCGAGTACTGAACCAAATTGTTGACCACAAAGAAGCACACAGAAAGATAGAGACAAATTCTGTTCAAGACATTCCACAAACGGAGAGGGACTATCCCAACTGCTTTCCAGTGTCAATTATGCTAAAAGAGGCTCAAAATACTAAAATGTGTAAGATAGGGTAGTGGTCCAATATATATTTCCCAGGATGCTGTATGTCCAATTCTGTTTCCCAAAGTTTCTTTTCTCACTTTGCCCTTATTGTACTGTAATACTCATTCCTTTTCTATATTCAGATCATTTCTGGCCAGTTTTTGTCAGATAAAAAAGTTGGCACTTACGTTGAAATAGATATGTATGGATTACCTGTCGATACGAGACGGAAAGCTTTTAAAACAAAGACTTCCCAAGGAAATGCTATTAACCCAGTCTGGGAAGAAGAACCCATAGTTTTTAAGAAGGTAAGTGATGTTTGTATATGGTATTGTATATAAAAAAAGTGTTTGCTGTGCAACAAAATGTGAGAAACTATGTGCACTCTCCACTGCTCCCAATATAAGGGAGGTCCCGCTCCAGGAACCTTCTCCCTAAAACACCCATGATGTACTTTGGTCAGATAAAAATTCCCTAAACTATTTCCTGTTCTTATTTACTCATGGTGCTTGTTTTGAAATTCGGTTGCTCTGACCGTTGATCCAGGCTCTTCAGCCATGAGGGTGTGTCAGCGGCTCCTTTTATAACGAGACGCTCCACCAGAACATGTCCACTGGGAAGTCAGGGTTCCGCAGCCGGACAATCTCTGGCTGTAATTGGCTGTAAACAAACACAGCCTGTGGCAAGCCGTTTTAAAATGTAATCCTCAATTTTTCATATCAGTAATATTTTGTTGATATCAAAAATAAAATGCTTGACATCAGCATTTCTCAGTCTTATTTTTTATATAAAAAATAGAACGGTTGATATCAAGAATATAATTGTTGATATCAAAAGTGCATACTAATGAACATCCGGTCTGAATTTTAGATGTAAAAAATGCATACTAATGAATATCCGGTCTGCATGAGAGAAGTAGACTATCTTGCTGTAATAGAATACATTTCACCAATCGCAAATTACTCACAATGAAAATGTATACAAGTGAAGTACAGACCGAATGTGGTCATCTAATTATGGTATGCTATCCCTGTATAGGGAAACAATATAAAAAAAAAAAAGGTTTGTGTTCTTATTTAGACAAAGATGACATATAAAGCATTGCACTTTAATAACCCCAGCAGCAACACATAGTTGAGACAGTATACACACATCTTGTTGTGTATGTAAAAGGATGCATTAGTGCTCAGTTAAAACTCGTGAGTGTTATATGTTGTGTTTCAATTTGAGTTAAGCCCTGAATGGACAATATTTGTGGATTAGAATCCACATGCTCTATTTAACCACTTTTAGATTTGTATCAAAGCAGAAAAGCTTCTGGCAGGCGGTTCATTGGGGAAGCTTAGTTCTTATGTGTTGCTTAGAAATAGTTTGGAAATTCCTGTTGCTGCATTTAG
The DNA here is from genome assembly GCA_030684275.1 of Acipenser oxyrinchus oxyrinchus. NCBI lineage: Eukaryota > Metazoa > Chordata > Actinopteri > Acipenseriformes > Acipenseridae > Acipenser > Acipenser oxyrinchus. The sequence continues at coordinate 57,349,444 of CM060252.1, forward strand.
TAGCCCATCATATCCCCACAGTGTTAAATACCTTATTTTATTTTGTTGTAAAGTGAACCCTGGCTGATTGTAACCTCATGTTGCAAACTGTACTTCAAAACCAAATCAGCAAACTTGATTAAAATTGGTCAAACACCAAATATTAATTTCCAGGAAATAAAACACTGCCTGGGCATGCAACATAGGGTTAGGTTTCATATAACTCGTTAAACAACAGAATTGATGGCTGATATTAGAAAGAACCACTGATCACTGTCCATCTCAATTTTTAGCTTTCTGCACAAACGATGTAAAGCCATTTTCATGACCAAGTGTCCAGTAGTAAGACACTGGCAACAGAATAATCCTACTTAAATGTACACTCTATGTCAAATCCTTGATCTTTGGAACTGTAATATTTGTATCTAAATCTAACTATTTCTATATAACTAGGTTGTTTTGCCTACCTTGGCATCCCTAAGGATAGCAGTCTTTGAAGAAGGTGGTAAATTTATAGGCCATCGGATAATACCAGTTTCAGCTATTCGACCAGGTAAGTAAAGTATTGTATCCGGCTTTGTGACGGGGGACTCCCCACCCCTGTGCATATTATGTTTTGTGTTATTTTGTATTTGCTGTATTATTATTTAAATGTACTGTTTTGTGTATTTAAAACACACAGTTTATTGTTATTGTTTTACAGCCTAGATGGGGTTAGATATCCAGATAAAATCGCGAGAATGCGTGGTCAACAGCGAGTGCTTATTGATAAACTGGCTGTTGACCTTGCATATGATAAAACCTGTCCCAAATGTGGTTGAGGGGTAAATTAGATAATTGATAGCCAGGTGACCCCTCGGCCACAATATAAAAGACCTGCAGCTTTGGCTGAACGGGGTTGTGGGTTCAGAGTGGAGAACGGGAGAGAGAAGGAGGTACACAGAAAAACAAAACTAATAACAATTGCTACTCGTGCTGGAAGCACCAGCACAGTAGTTGTTTGTGTAAACCTTTGAGTTATTTTTGTGTAAACCTTTATTTTGCTTGGTGAGCTGTTTTGTGAAAGTGATTTGTTTCTGTTTAAACCTTTTATTTATTATTAACAAAACACTCAAGCAGTGCTTTTCAAACCCCAGTCTGCTGTTGCTATCCATTAATTTCCTGGTCTGACGTCAACAACCTGGTCACAGGCTTAATAGAAGATTTTTTTTTCTTCTCTGTATTACAAAAAAAATACTAATACTAATGCCTCCTTTTTAGGTTACCACTACATCAGCCTTAGGAATGAAAAGAATCAGCCTCTGGTGCTGCCAACTGTTTTTGTGTATATAGAAGTTAAAGATTATGTTCCAGACACCTTTGCAGGTAATATTCCACTATTCAGTCTATTGAAAGCATAGCCAGTATTTGTTCATCTTTAGATAGCCCTTCAGTCTTAAATAAAGTACCTCTGCATATAGGGCGATGGAATTGACATCAATCAATAAATCTTTATTTTGTATAGTGCCTTTCATAGTGGACCACCATCACAAAGTGCTTTACAAGATGCAGTAACAACAAGAAAATCCTTAATACTTTAAATACAGAGAAATGCATAATACATGATATACAGTAAAAAATGTGGTAGTTTACGTAACAACGACTTTAAGCTACCAACCTTGGTGTCAAGATTAACATAATAAAAACATATTTAAATCTATATCCACTTATTACAACGTGTAGTTCAATAATACTGGCAAATGCAGGCTTATTAAGAAAGTATCCCACAGCCTCTCCAGTCTCTAGAATGTGCATTATCATAATTTAAACAATTACTGTGCAGTGTATATGTAAATGACTAGTAAAATGTTATGGTACATATAATAGTACATTTGGACAAAATATGTATTTGCCCATTCCTATTGATCATTACAGTTCATCAAAGATTAATTGTCAAACTGAACGCAGTAGGGATTCAAGGAAATGCATGCACATGGATCACGGAGTGGTTAACATGCAGAAAACAGAAAGTACTGATTAGAGGAGAAACCTCAAAATGGAGCAAGGTAACCAGTGGTGTACCACAGGGATCAGTATTAGGTCCTCTGTTATTCCTAATCTATATTAATGATTTAGATTCTGGTATAGTAAGCAAACTTGTTAAATTTGCAGACGACACAAAAATAGGAGGAGTGGCAAACACTGTTGCAGCAGCAAAGGTCATTCAAAAGGATCTAGACAGCATTCAGAACTGGGCAAATGACATTTAATAGAGAAAAGTGTAAGGTACTGCACACCGGCAATAAAAATGTGCATTATAAATATCATATGGGAGATACTGAAATTGAAGAAGGAATCTAAAAAAAAGACCTAGGAGTTTATGTTGACTCAGAAATGTCTTCATCTTGACAATGTGGGGAAACTATAAAAATACAGACAGGCTAAAAGAATTGAATCTATTCAGTCTTGAACAAAGAAAACAACGCAGTGTTCTGATTCAAGCATTCAAAATTCTAAAAGGTTCTGGGATCAATAAGCTACTAACAACCAAACGAGCAAGATGGGCCGAATGGCCTCCTCTCATTTGTAAACTTTCTTATGTTCTTATGTTACTGTTGTGTGCACTTCCTGGTAGTAATGGAAAAATCATAGATCTACTCTAATATGTGGTCCTTTATAAACAGGTATTCTTTGTTGAGGTCCTTTACTTTAAAAGGTTTCAGTGCACAGCATCAAATACTTACACTATATCAAGATCACAAGGATTGTGCACAAGCTAATATTACCACTGTGTATCCTTTCAGCAGCATGATAGGAAACATGGTAAAAAGCTTTTCAAGAAAGTATAGAATCTATTAGAGTGTTTTAATACAGTGGTTCACAAACTTTTTGGACTGCGCCCCACTTCCTCTAATCTGTAGTACTTGACGCCCCCCTCCACACACATGTACATATACCAGTAAAAAAAAACTCAACATGCCAGTGGCTTCTATGTCACTGCTGTTTTTTTTTTTTTTTCTTTTGCACTAATCATGTCATGTTTTTAGACTCCAGTAGACAAATAAATACTGTTACAAGTATATAGTGAAAAACAGACAATGCATTGCATAGTAAATTGCTGTACATTATACTGCTACAGCTGTTTGTCATCACTGGAGCTGCATGGCAGGGGCAATTAAATTAGTGCTAAAATTTGCAGGTACAGCGCTGTTAAATTGCAATCATACTACATACAACTGTTTGTAAACAAATGTAAAACTGGTTGTGCTTTGTATTTCTAGATGTGATTGAGGCGTTGTCTAACCCCATAAGATATGTAAACCTAATGGAACAAAGAGCCAAACAACTGGCTGCGTTGACACTGGAGGATGAAGAAGAAGTAAAGAAAGAGGTGAGTTGTTGTGGAAGGGCTTTTTGTGTAAATAAAGTTAGCTAAGATTTAAATCAGGGGTGTCCAATCCTGGTCCTGGAGGGCTGGTGTCCCTCCTTGTTTTTTTTCCAATTGTGTCCTAAATTACTTAATTGGACCAATTATTACCAATTATTGTTCTAATTAAGTAATTTAGGGCACAGTTGGAACAAAAACCAAGAGGGACACCCCTGATTTAAATGAAAGTTTGGCAAGGGTGGGGCTAAAAGCCCTTCCTTGCAAAAACATGTGTGAAATGTGGCCATTCCCAAATTGGCTAATTGATTGCCAATTTGGGGATGGCCACCTGCATTTAAGAGAAGCATGTTTATTTGTTCTGGTGCTCAGTTAGGAGCATGAATTTTGTACTGGAGCAAATTTAAAATGTGTTTAATCCACACAAACTGCTCAACACCACCTGCCACCATGGTGTCACTTTTAATGTGAGAAATAAACCTAGATCAGCAGGACTACATATAGAATAAGCAAAAGTAATGCAGGACATCATGATGTTGATGTATTATTTGACAGATGAAGGGTTTGAACCTTTCCCCTTCAGAAATCCCACATCCTGTTCAGCTTTGGGTGCCTGTATTAAAAGTACTGTCACCTGCCCTAGATTTCTTTTTTTTTCCTCGGCAGATAATTTCCTAAACAGAACAAATTTGTTTACTCTTTAATTAATTGTGCCTGAATTGTCATTTTCAGCTTTTACATTTTGCATTGAAACACTGTTATGAATGTTTTCATCGTTTCCAGTACTAAAGAGGCTGAGAAATCAGAAAAACATGCATCTTTAGGGGGCAGGCATGTGTCTTTTTAATGTGATTCTTTGGGTTTTATTCTGCCTACTTCTAGTTTAAGGTCATATGTTATGCATACTGGATTTGGACAGACATGTGTTTATAAGGCAGAGACTGCAGAGGTTATAATGGATGACAGAGGGGTGTATTCAGTTTCAATTAAATGATAGCAGAATTTAATTATATTAATACCACCTCTGATTAAATACGTGTCCATTTCCTCAGTACATGCTGTGTAAGCATCACTCAATTTAGCATAATTCACTTTTAACAATCTGGCATTATTCTCTTAGACCTACTTTTTTTAGTCATCTGAGAGCTTTTGTTACTTTTGGCAAGATCATTTCCTATACTGGTACTGCATAAAATTGTAAGAAAGAAAAAATAAAATGCCAAAAAATAATAGTGGTTTGCACATACATTGACTCAATTTCAACTTTTTTTTTTTTTAATCACTCTCTCTGCTGTCAAATTCTCTTATCTGCCCTCATTCAAGTATCATACAAACTTTTCTGTTTTTTTTTTCTACGTGATTACTTGTGGAACCCATAACTGGAAATAGAAATAGGTGTAGAAATAGGGGTAATCAATAAATCGTTATGTAGCATTGATTTTTATGGTGGTTATGCCTATTTCCTTATTAAATAATCATGCTAATGTGATTTCCTAAATTATGTTGATTTTTGAAATAATGTTAATATCTTAACGAGCCGTGCTTCTTGCGACTATTTATTTTGTTTGCGTGGGAATTTAAAAGGAAATTTGTCATAATTTATCAGGAGTTAATTTGCACTTGGAAAAGGAGGGTTTTAATTAACGAAAAAAGTATATAACACCTTAAAACAGTATTTAAGTTCTTTGGTGTTAAAAAAATAGAATACACTAACTCCAGTGTGGCCTTGCTGGGAGTGGCAGCAGTTGCAGCAGCTGTAGCAGCAAATGTAATTTTAGAGCTTGAGTGCGAGTCTGAGACTGATTTGTGATGCATCCTATAACACCTGGAACATATGTGCAAATTTCCCTGGCTCCTGTCATGACTTATATTTTGACACAATTCGCTGTGTTTAATCATTTCAGAGACCCAATACACCAGATGGCATATTAGTAGGTCAGTATTGTAAGACTGCCTAGATAATTCAATATTTGTAGTTATGAAAATATTTGAGCCTTTTCTATACTTGTGGTTATGATTCACTTGTTTGAACCATTTGTAACCTTAAAGGGTGTTGTATTGCACTGTTATTTGCACCCAGTATAATGTTATTACCAAGAGATTATCAATGCAACTGTAACCTATCTGAACCCTGGATATGTACATTATATGACAACTGACCTCTACTGTAGATTTTATTTGAATTACACAAACAAAAACCTAAGAGTAAATAATGACATCTTGGTATAGAAAATGACATACTAGATATTGCAATATTGTTTCCTAACAAATGATTGTGGATTTGCAATGTATCCTTGGCTTGTAACACCTGTGTCTAATCCTCACACAAACAAAGAAGAAGTGTACAATACCAATAGGGCACACAGATCCACTAGGAATGTGATCGAGTGGACCTTTGATTTATTAAAAATGAGGTTTCGGTGCCTCGACAAATCAGGTGCTGTGGTTCAATACCACCCCCAAACTGTGGCTAGTATCTTCGTAGCGTGTTGTATCCTGCACAACATAACTATACATCGAAGACTGACCAAGAAATGCTCGACGCACTTGAGGAAGGTAAGGAGGAAGAAACGCCTCATCTTGAACCATTGGAGCCTCCTCAGAATATTCCTCCCAGAGAAGCCACCAGGGCCAGGGCTGTCAGGCAACAGATCATTGACATGGATTTTGCTTAAAGGTATTTGTAATGTTGTCAGACTCCCTCCACACTTTATGTACAATATACACTTCCACCTTCTTACGCTTGTATGCATATAAAATGTTCTATAATGCTGTAAGTGTTCGGTGGCTACTTCTTATCATGTTGAGTTTATTTATCGCAGAGGCGAGCAAACATGATTAGAGGCAGGAATTCATATACAAATTTATAAACAAATTGTGGCGCTCGCATCCTTTTGGGTTTGAGCAGCTGCACAAATAGGAACACAGCTCTGTACCTTGTTTTGTAAAATTAAATATATATTAAAAAATTATAATAATTTGGTATTTTTTTTTTCTTTTCAACCAAAACAATTGCAAAATGCACATTCAAAGAGTTGTATATACTAAGCTGTGGCAAAATATCTCCCTGAATAAGAAGGAAATGATAGGAAGTGATGTACGAGGCCTGCAGCAATTAAACTTTTTAACAAGAAATTTGTTCATCAACAACCTCCTCAGCTAAATTTCAAGGCATTATCGGATTGATTTTATTAACAAATTCCATTTGGAAATCACGTGCTACTAAAGCTGTCGTTACTATACCATGAGTTCAATACAATAACACTGATGTTTGAAAATCCCCCTGTGACAGGGTTGGCCGATGTGGTGACGTCAGGCCGGAATGCAGGAAGGAAACAAACAAACATACTGCGGTGGAAAAGACGCTGCGGCGCCGTTTATTGTTAAACACAAAAATAAATAAAATATTTTAACAAAAACCCTGCTCACAGAGCAAAACAAATATTCAAACAAAAACAAATCTTGAACAATAAAACACAAAAAAAAGCTCAGGTCAGACTGGGCAATCGCTTTCAGTGATCCTGTATTTTTAAACACACTCTGCTTGCTCTTGCTCTTGCTCTTGCTCTTGTTCGCTCCTCTGAACACCCACCTCGAGTGCAGAGAGATGCAGGCTTTTATTGACTACGGCCGAAGGGTTAATTATGAATTATCTCATTACCCCTTGGCCACAATCTGCACAAGTTTTTTTTAAATTACTACTGGCAGAGGACGAGGTGCCGACCTCGCCTCTGCCAGAACACATTTAAATGAAAATAACAAAAACATACGGCTTTGCCGTCATATTTATAAATTAATAAATCATAATAATAATAATAATACTACAACAAAACAAATACAAAATAATAAATTGCACGGGGGCGGGGGGGTACCCCGTTCTAAAATAAACAAATACATTTGTTTTTAAATAACAAAACTAAACTAAACAAATACATTTATGGCACGGCTTTGACCTGCCCCCTCTTCATGTGCAGGGCTCCTCGCCCTGTCACACCCCCCCATAATAGATTGCATGTTTATTAGACCATTCGCCCTTTGATTATGAATTTGCATACTTACAGTTTTGTTATTAGTAGAAATTTAATGAAATGGCTGCACATAATTAGTAAATTATGTAACTACCTGTACTATAACACAAAATATTCTCCATTTTGTTTTCTACGTTTATATTAAATCCATGGAATTATGCAAATGATGTAAAGTAATGTATTGCACTAAAACTTGAGAAATGAACCTAGCTCAACCAGACTATGGAATAATATTGAAGAATAGTAATGCAGTATATCTTAATGTAGATGATCAAAGGGCAACTTAACCAGAACATTTTTCTTTGAAAAAAAAATCCTACCCAGTATTGTACATTTTGTTCTACTCTGTCATTTTTAGCCTTTAAATTTGTTCTGCAGTGCTGGTTAAAATCGTTTCCAATACTAAAGAGGATGAAAAGCATGTGCAATTCTTTGACCAACAGGCTACTAGATGTGAAGTCTCCTTGTATTTGTCTGCCTACTGTAGCTCTAGTTTGAAGGCTACATGCATACAAGATTGGACAAATGGCAAAGGAAATATTATGTTTGTAAGATCTGTAGTGTGTTTCTTTATTACCGTAGTAAATGCTGGTCACATCACTGCATCAGTTTTAAACAATGAATACTATCATTCAAAGGATAAAATTAGTCTGTGTATTGATTAGAAACAATGAACAGTTAAAGCAATACACTGTCAAGCTTTTACAGATTTATCACAATTCTAATCTATTTTAACTATAATGAATATATAATAGCATGCCCTGTACAAAATATATGTAACCTATACATTTGGTTTACCTTCTAGTACAACCATTTTTTATTTTTTTTTAAACTTCTAATTCAACTGAAACAACCTTACTGATAATCAGCTGGGATAAGTAAACAACACTCTTTTCAAGGTTTAGTAATTAAAACTAAATAATCTGTTTTATTAAATACAAATTTAGCCAGGACACCCAATAATCCAATACATATATGTGACTGAGCATGATCAGCCTAGATCATTTTGTCAGGGGACAAAAAATTTCCCGAACACAACACTGGTACAGTAAGCTACAGCAACAGTAAAATTACTTTATAGTGCACGGCAAAGTCAGCTACTAATCCACATTAAATTAACAGCACAAACAGCAAAGGCAGTTACGCTATCCCAGCAATTAATGGCTACATAGTTGAAATGGCTTGTCATACATTGAAAGGGTGGAGTAGCAGGAGTGAAGAGCTTTGTACTACGCTGTTTCTGTAATTACCATCAAAGAGTGAAGGGGAGAAGCAGCCAGAACAAATAATCAACGACCACTCAAACAGGTGCCATGGCAACTGGCCTTCGTGCATTTTGGCCTACTCAGGCTAAGAGTTTTCTGCAGAAAGCAAAGTGCTGCTGCTGCTGAGCCTTGGCAGAGCTGGTGTTAGTGATACTTTAATTTGTGGGATGATCAGAAACAGAGTGCACAGCACAGGCTGCAAACACGAGTAATAGAGAAGAAGGCAGCCGGGAGAGCATGCTGAAAAATGCTTAGAAGAGTTGGATACGACAGCTATGTTTATAGTATATGCAGTAGCAAGGAGGTACAATTTAATGTTTATTTGTATAAAGCTATTATAGTTACAGCAAATGCCTGAGCAAGCAAAAACTATAGTATCAGAGAGGCATGCTTAAAGGTTGTTGCTCGAATCTTTTTTCTGGAGTGTTTTGAAGACTAGGCAAGTGTAAACGCAGAGGGAGTGCAGTATCTGGTGAAATCTTATGAACAGTTATTAAGTTGAAAATCTATCAGTGTGTTCAATAAATACAAAATATACGCAGAGCATCTTTATTTACTGCATGCTGTAAAGTCATTTTTTATTTTGTTTATTAAACTATAGATATGGGTCTCATATTTAATCTCAAATATGAATAAACATACTTCATGCTTATTAAGGAGTATATCTGATTTAACTTTAACAACCACATGTTGGAAATTCATATTAATTTTAATACTATATTTTAATCTACAGGAACAACTGTATTTGCCAAAAAAAGAAAAAAAGAAAAAGAATAATGTAATACATTTTTCTTAAAAAAGAAACACACAAAAAAAAACATTTGCCTGTATTTTGTTTTTGTTTATTATTATTTTAGATCGAACCTGGGGATATGCCTTCGGAGTCCATTAGTGATCCCAAGCCAGCACCAGCAGAAAATGGTGTGAATCATGAACCCTGTATAGCACCGAAACCTCCGTCTCAGATCGCCCAGCCCCCGCCACCCACTGGTATGAATTTAACTAGTGCAATCACTATTGCCAACATTAGGAGGCTGTGTGGTCCAGTGGTTAAAGAAAAGGGCTTGTAACCACAAGGTCCCCGGTTCAAATCCCATCTCAGCCACTGACTCATTGTGTGACCCTGAGCAAGTCACTTAACCTCCTTGTGCTCCGTCTTTCGGGTGAGACGTAATTGTAAGTGACCCTGCAGCTGATGAATAGTTCACACACCCTAGTCTCTGTAAGTCGCCTTGGATAAAGGCGTCTGCTAAATAAACAAATAATTAGATTCTATTCAAAACTGTCAAGGGGACTGTGACAAGAATGAAAGATAATTGGCATAAATGTATCTAAAAGGATTCAACATGTGGTGGAGAGCCACAAGAACAGTGGATTGTTATAACATTTGTTTAAAAGAAAATGCTGTATGGCCAATTAAAAGATCAACTAGCCGTGATTAATGAGCTAACACAAGTCTTTGTGTGGAGGAAGTTACAATATTTTAGTATTTACAGATATAGAGATCATATACTATATATCTGATGAGTTGAACACACATGCACAAAAAAATAAAAAATAAAAACCAATAAGAAAGTGGTCCCTTTTATTGAAAATTGACTTAATGGATTTAAAAATATATATAATTTTAGAAAGGAAATAAAATAGAAAATTAAGTGTTTCCCATGATGTTTTCCAATAAATACATTTAAAAAATATTTTTTGTAGGCTCTGTGAAATCTGCAGTAAAAACAGAAGATATCATACAGGGTGTCTTCTCTGGTAAGTACATTGTTTTTGATCTGTGACAGACAAATCTTCCCTTAAAGCCCAGCATTCAGAATATGTCATGGTGCCAGATCACCACTCAAATTTGTACATTTTCATGAGTCACTTTATATTTTATACAAAATGTGCTGATTGGAAGTAGTTCTTTAAGGAGAATAGACATAAAATAAATATTTTATGTTTGCCACTTTGCTCCGTTTCAACTTTTTGCAATATGAAAACAAATGTATTCCATTTCACTTGGAAACAAACCGCTCCAAAAAGCCAAGCAATTTGTGGAAGTGATGTACTACTTCAGCAAGCACCAAGGAAAGTCTCTGCCCTTGTCGCACGTACGCAACGCAGAGCAAAATACGATGGGGCTGATTTACTAACTGGCGCAACCCAGGGCTATTCACTGAAATGACTCTATTGTGTTTTGAGATTTAATTACTATTGCAGCAAGCGTGTTTTTTAACATAATAGCAAAACTGTCACAAACAAAGAAAAGTATGAAATGACAAGTGAATAATGATTTAGCACATGTATTACATCTGGCTTTATTATAATTGTGCCATATTCACTCGCAGAGAAAACATTGTGCCAAGACAAAGCGGAACTGTCTGTACAGACATTAGTCACTGTTGCATTTGCGCTGCTCTGCCTGAGTTTAGTAAACCAGCTCCTGTTGCATCTGTGTCTCACCACACTGCCACGCATACAACATTTACAACAAGCTATTATTATTGTTATTATTATTATTATTATTATTATTATTATTATTATTATTATTATTATTATTATTATTATTATTATTATTATCAATAACAACTAAATTGCAGTTGGCTGAATGTACAAGTATATCTTTTTCATGATAATGATTGTCTCTGGCATTTCGTCCAAAAGAAGTGTTTTTCCGACAATTACTTGACGATCTTTCGGCATGTTACGCAATGATTTGACATTGTAAGCACCAAATAAACCAAAGTAACACAGACAACAACACAACCACTTCACAGAAATTATTCTCCATGTTGGGCATGATTGAAAACATTTTTCCAGAGAGAGCTTCCGCTCTAGTAATCAACAGAGCAGAGTGCTTTGGGAAAGTGCAATGTGTGAAACCAAGAACTGTGGTCTGGATGAATCTGCAAGTGAACCAAACAAACACATTTAAATGCACTAAAAGAAACTCAAGTTTTCAAATTTTTTTGGTGTGAAACAAACCGAAGAAAACTTGAAAAAAATGAGTTTGTTTGCGAGTGAACCATGATTCAAATCACTTGCAAGTGAACTAGCTGTGAAAGAGCTCTTAGAGCAGGGATTTCCAATCCTGGTCCTAAGGGACCCCTGTGTCTGCTGGTTTTCATTCTCAAATGAGTTCTCAATTACTTAATCCAACCCTTAATTAAACGAATACTTTTTAATTGTTATCAGCTCCTAAAAATGTTGCTGATTTCAAGTTACTTATAAAATTGCAGTTAACTTGAAATCTGTTTTAAAAGCTGAAAAACAATTGAAAAGGTCTAATTAAGCACATTGTCAGTTCAACTAAGGGTTCAATTAAGTAATTGAGAACTCAGTTGGAATAAAAACCAGCAGACACAGGGGTCCGCCAGGACCAGGATTGGGAAACCCTGCCTTCGAGTAGCAGAACGTAGCATGGATTTAAGAAGGTGACTTATTTCACTATTTGTAGGACTGTGACATTAATCAACTTAAGTAGCTCTCTAAATCTGCATTTGTATATTGTTTTTTTCTGTGTTTGTTCTTAATCATCAGTTATTACTGTTGATGTGCTCATAAATGGTTGGTGTGTTTAATAAAGGCATCACAATAGTAATCTTTGGGGCAGTCTGTGAGTAAGCTTGAACTTCTGTGAAGAAGCCAGTATAAGGACTACTGAGGTGTGCATTGGTAATTTCTTCCCTCTTGAAACAGCTAGATATTTTTCCACTTTAGATCTTTAACAAACTGACCTACTCAGACTTACTCTGAGACTGCCCAAACACGCCACATATCTTTAAGTGCTTAAACAGTAATAAATGATGATTAATAACACATTACATGGGATAGTAAACAGATAAATAAACTGTTACGCAAACTGAGAGGGTGTAAAGTATTTCTTTAGTTGTTTGTAGACTTTTTGTCACTAATGTTTGTTTGGTGATATCATCACACGTCATAGCAATAATGAACTTCAGAGCAAATATTTCAAAGTACAATAGCAAAGAGAGTTTTTTAAAAGCTACGTAAGTATAAACTGTGTATATATGACAACATTCAGGACACACCTAAAACACCTAAACTGTGATAAGAACAGTTAATGCCCTACATACAAACAGACAGTGGCTATGTAGTGCTTATTTGTGAAGAAGGACTTGGAGTGTTGTGACATTCTACTGCATATGTAATTACAGAGGCAGAAGCACAGACTATTGAAGAGCTGAAGCAACAAAAGGCATTTGTAAGAGAGCAGAGAAAGCACTACAAAGAAATGAAGGAGCTGGTAAAGAAACACCACAAGAAAACAACAGATTTGATTAAGGAGCACACTGCCAAGTACAATGAGTATCAGAGCGAGTATTTACGGAGAAGGGCTGTGCTGCAAAAATCTGCTAAAAGAGATGGCAAGAAAAGGTAGGTTGAGTAGCTGTGAATCACTTTTCTTTGTGTTTTCTGTAACAATCCAGTTGCCCTTTTTTCTTTCCATTTGATCTACGTCTGCAAGATTACTTTAAATTTATTTCTTTATAACTTGTATTACTTTATTCCACAGGCATGCATCATTTCACCAAGATCTAGTTAAACCTGAATTATTTACCTGATAGCAAAGACCAAATAAAAACATTGTTTTTTGATTGAATTGATTTTTAATGCAAACAGTGTATTACAAATATGGTCAAACCTTTGATAACGACTATGCAAGGGACAATCAAAATGTTTTATTTTATAGTCAAGAAACCTTTATGGTATGTACTGTACTAGTAATTATACATGGAATGCATACATCATGCTCGATAAAGTATTAGGAGAGTATTTAGAGGAGCTAATAATATAGAAGGTTGAGGTATTATTTTGTTTTTTACAAATTAGCCTGACTTGGTTTCACATCTAAAAACTGTGCTGTGTGTGTTTGTTTTGACAAATTAATTCTGCTATACACAAAAGGCAAGTACATGAGGCACAGCAAGTAACTATCAAGGGGGAAAAACAGCACAGCATGTCTGCTTTTAGAACATGCAATTGAAAAGTGATTAGTTCAGATCATGCAGTTCATTAGAATTTGTCAAATTTCTTTTGGGGGTGAGGGATAAAATACATAAACTACAAAACAGAAGGAAAGCCTGTAGTAAAGATACATCCCGTCGATACATCACTAATTTGCCATATATATAAGCACTCAGGACAAGTAATTGCACATAACCTCCTTGATAACTTAATCCTGTAGGAAGTGTATTTTCACCTCAAGAATAACTGAGCATAGCATGTACATATTTTAAACTGCCCTGACTTGCATGCAGTACTACTACACAGTTCAACCCACTCTGTGATATGTTCAATGGGATAAACAACGCTAAGTGTTGAATCTGTAAAAATAATTCACAGTTTCGAGTGCCATTAGGCATGAGAAACTGTAGCTGATTTTCTTAGAGATTCAACACTTTGAGTTGTTTATGCCACTTTCTTCCTAATTTGATACTTGTTCGATAACTTGTTGATTGTTAATTTGGTAATTGGATTGGGTTTTCATTAAACAGTTAAAATTATTCTCTCACATTGCAGCAATGTTGTCATCCTCAGAGTTTGAGTTTGAAATTCCACTTACACAGACCAAACAAGTGTCTGTTATATGTAATGATAGTAGTAAGGATTATGTTTCAGATGTAGAACATTAAAGTGGCATTCGATAAAAAAAGGAAGGTGAACTGGGAAAGGAGAGTAAAGTTATCGATAGTTTTGCCAAACCTAAAACAGACAGAGACCTACGTATCATTGACAGTGATCGGTTTTCGAGTACGTAAGTGAGCTGTAAGCTTGTTTGAACAGTGGTTAAAGTCAGGAAAGAAATGCAAAAGCTGAGTTTAAACATCTGTGTAATTGATTGAGATTTACAAAGTGATGATGAAATTGCTGTTGTTCTTGAATCTGTCCAGAAGATTTGTGAAATAAAAATTGGCAGGGAGTGTTTATGTGGAAATACATTTTGTGGTAGAATATTGAGTAAGTTGTAGAAGGGAGATACATATGACCCCAAATAGTACGTAGTTTTTACACTGGAGTGTACGATAGGCATTTAAACCACAGCGATAAATAAATTAATAGTAGTGTAAGTAATCACAGGGACAAGATTCAATGAAAGGCTGACACATAGCATATATCTCAAAATAATGCAAAATTTGGCACGGCACTGTAATCTTATCAAACAACAGCTGCTAAATTTACCCAATCCCAACAGAAACAACGAGTAGCTGTTCTTTAGATAACTAATTCCGTTGGCTTTGAGAAGATTGCGCAAGGCTACTGTATTAATTCTTGATACATAAGGCTACGGTTTTGGCATGGTCATTTTTAGTACATTTCATATACGAGTTGTGGCAAAAAAACCACGAATTCATGGAAAGGTCACCAAATAATGTAGTTTTAGCTACATCACATACACAAGAGCTTTCAAATAGTACACCAAAACCAGTGATATAAAGACTATTGCTTTTGACTACTGACAAGTTTAAATGTTATTTTTAAAGTACAGAACTTACAGTACATACTTCAGATCAACATAATTTCTACGACTCTGTGCGACAAGTTGGAATTAAGTCATCTACAATCTTAAAACATGCATCTTTTTTGAAAAGGCGTACAGCCTTAACAGATCGTCAAACCTTTTCACCTGTCATTCTAAAATACCTCAAATATCTCTCACTGTCAAACACCTGCATCTCTCTAATTAATGTTTAAAATTCTCCCTTTCGGGTCCTCAGACGGGCGTACCAACGACGTCGCTTTTTTAAACCTCTTGTATAAGGTACAAACTCAGCACATCTACTTAAATGTAAATGTGTCCAATTTGGCAAATGCAGTCTGTATTAAAGTATGAACAATAGCTGCAACCACTTTGCACAGTCAAACATGCTGCGACACGCATCCCGTACAGCAAATAGTGAAGCTGCACAGCTTTTATAGCTGTATGCGCCTGACGTATCACATTCATCTGCGACAGAAGTACTGTATGAACCAGGTTTTAACACTAAAAGCGTCATGCGGGTCAGTGTGACCCATTTTGCATTTAAAATGTTAATTACTCTTCCGTTGTAAATCGTATGTGTATGTCCGTTTTTGACTTTTCCTAAATATATGAATTAAATATCCTGACGGTGTTTGATAGTCAGCATCGCAAAAATGATGAAGCTATAAACAGTTCTACCTAGAACCGCCACGTGGGTCACTGTGACCCATGCATTACAATACATGTCTTTTTTTTAATATAACGTAAGATATTATATTTTTGTAAATGCAGCAAACATTTTCATAACGAAGCATTTTAAAAATGTCTTTCATTTTCATAACGAAGCAGTTTAAAAATATATGGGTCAAAGTGATCCATGTGGTGGTTCTAGGTAGTTCGAAAATCCGGCTATTCTAGTGTTAATAGAGTTTTCCAAGATTCTGAAACAAACAGCATGTTGCAAAGAAAGCTTCTGTAAGTTGGTAAACTTCTGTTCTCCAATGCATTTGTTCTTCTGTCTTTACAGAAAACAGCTCACTCACAATTTGTTTTTATTTTAGCTGTCACCCATTTACACGCTTGCTCGCTCAGCTATCTCATTCGCTGACCTACATGTACACATACATGCTGCGGTGCAGATACAACCAAACAATTTACAGATACTCGCAGATTTGTATTTTCAGTCCATGGCATACTGCATTTTTTAAAGGAAACAAAGGCCTAATCAAATGTGTATTTATATCCATTTCCAAGATTTCACAGACTTCAAATTCACAATTTCCATGACAAAACTGTAGCCTTACTGATACACCAAAAGTCAGTTCAAAAGCCTTTATTGGGAGAGCACACATTATTAGGAGGTGTACAAAGCAATAGGGGATGCAACTGTTCAGTCTTGCTTACAGTCTCACTCACGTTTCTCTCTCATTTTCACTTCCTGTGTTCCCTACATAAAGGTCAATCCCCAATCAATATATGTGGGAACCCTAACTGTCAAAATGCAAATATGCATTAATTCAGACCTGTAATTTAAAGGTGCAGACACACATGTCAAACATACAATTGTTTTAAAAAATCTGCTGTTCTAGTTGAGGATCTTCTTTCGACCTGTACAGTCGAAAGTGCTGAGAAACACAATCATATTCAGCTGTTGGAAAACAGTCCATAGAGACGCTGAGAACCTGCAAAGCCCCAACCCCCACCCGTCAAATAGCAGTCTGATTAGAAATATACAGTATTATAGACAGGTTGAAATTTTGCTTTTAATTATTGTTTTACAAAGTTGTCTCTTTAAGCTAAACCATGACACAAAATAAAACAATCCATGTTGCAATAAACATGATACATAGGGAGTGTTAATATTTGTATATTTTGTAATGTTACATGCAAGACAAAAAAAGCTTTTTTAAAACAAGCAGTCTTGTACTTCAGCATTGATGGCTCTACGCCACTAGAGGGAGACATGTTATGCTCTCAAATTGTTTGCATTTGCTGAGGTAACACTGTTCTCTGAACTATGTGAATATGCTACGGTAGAGGGAACTATACATAACATATATGCATTTAACAGGCTGGAAATAGATGATATAGATCCTGTAATGTACAGTAGATTTCAACGTATCACAAAACCACTGGCTGTTTCTGCTGCTTCAAGTTATTTTAGAATAAGCTTGTACAATGTGTTATACAAGTGCAACAAAATGTTTCTTAAAATGCTCAGCGTTAACATAGTTAGCATAGTATTCCAGCCAATTACAGACATATCTATTTGTTGTAATCTAAAACAAGCTATTCAGTTTCATACAGCCCTCTAGTGAAACCAATGCTTTGATAATAGATTTGAAATAATGCCTTATAGTGCTTGGGCACTCTGAATAAGCTCATGGAATTATGTACTTGGGTTTGGTTGTCTTATATTTAAAAAAAATAATTAGATGTAGAATCATGCACATAATAGATACATACTTTTGAGATTTAAATTTGATAAAGGCAGTGTATGACTTTAGCGCTGATTTTTCTATCCACTGTGTCAATACATTTATTGCACACAATAGCAAATGTTTACGTTTTAAAAGGACTGCAGTGGCTTACACATGGCATGGAATATAAATGAAGAGATTACCATCAATCTTCACAGGCGTCTGCTCAGTGCACTAGGAACGAACACAGATAGTACACTAAATGAGTCACAGACAAACTGTGTGGTCAGTCTCATGTTAATTTGATCGTAATTTCTTCAGTAAGTTTGCTTGTATCTTTTAAGACCTGTGTTATTTTCTCATTAGAGAAGGAAGTTATGTAGACAAGCAAGAACATACATTGTAATCATTATTTACATTAAGATGCCCTATCTGTATAAATCACATACTTTGTGGATTGCTTGTAAAGGCAATTTTACTGTCTGCTTTATGGTTGCAATGTGTCTCAATTAATTACATCTGTTTTGCAGAGGTACGTCATTCAGTCCTGAACACAATTCTACATCTATTGAGCAAGACCTGTCTGCCCTGGATCTAGAAATTACCCAGAAATTATCAGAGCTGAAAGAACAGCAGCAGCAGAAGCTGCTGAACCTTAGACAAGAACAGTATTATAGTGAGAAATACCAGAAAAAAGAACACGTTAAACAGGTAAATCCATTATCCTACTTACCAATGATGATAAGCTTTCTTTTAAAAGTAATGGGGAAATGCATTTATTACAGTGTACATTTTCACTCCATTACAACAGGTAGTCCAAACCAACCTATAATTCAAACCATGCTATCATAATGAAATACATGCTGAAAGCAGCCGTAGAAACCAAATTTCAGGATCACAATCCTATTAAAAGTTGGGAGTGTACCTAAAAAAATAAATACAACGA
This sequence comes from Acipenser oxyrinchus oxyrinchus, assembly GCA_030684275.1. Lineage (NCBI taxonomy): Eukaryota > Metazoa > Chordata > Actinopteri > Acipenseriformes > Acipenseridae > Acipenser > Acipenser oxyrinchus. The sequence continues at coordinate 57,367,918 of CM060252.1, forward strand.
CTAGACAAGGAATGTAGTACTTTATTAAGATTAATACTGAACAGGGTTCACTCCAACCTACTTACTGTGCTTGTAACTTAGTAGCTGTAAACTGGAGAAAGGTAATAACTCATCAGCATGTCGTATTGGGATATCATGTTGTACACCTAATTTTATCAATTTTGTCAGGCATTTAAAAAAAAAAATCACATAAAACTTTACATTACACTCAATACAACGGTAATGTGATATATTTTGGTCTTTTGTCTACTGTACTTTTGTATATCTGTGCAATGATCTTAAAGTTTGCTATTAATTAATATACTGCTATTATAAAAGTAATCAGTGACAATCCTTCTTCAGTATTAGTTGGAATCTATATTGTGTTTCTGAAAGGAGGATCCTCCCTCTAATCACACGTAATCAAACGGTTCCCATAAATAGCCTTTTGCCGATGCCTCCTTGTCGTTGCTTTGTTTGGTCACTTACCTGGCATTATGGATTCGACTCCGCCAAACGATACTTCCCGCATCCCCACCGTCGGCAGACAAACGTTTTCAGCTCCAGGATCCAGCAAGCGAACTTCTACTAGGCTCGCTTCTTGTCAGAAATCAGCTTTCAAAAATGATCAAGCTTGGGCAATTCCGCGTCTCTTGAAAGCTTTATTTATAAGAAACATTTCTTAGAGTGCCGGTGCTTCCCGAGAGGATCTCATTACGCTGCTTCTTGAATCCCCCCTCCCCCAGTTCATTCCCGATGCCTGTGCGATTAGTTCGTATTACAAGGCAGGCTACGCAGCCTCGTTTTTTTGGGGGTAGGTAGCTTAGTGCTACTCGCCTAACCGCTGGCAAGATATGTTTGTTGCAATCTTCTTTTTAGGTAGTTCGGCCAGAGGCAACCTTGTCCTTTTTTGGTGGGAAGGTGGCCCAGAGTGCCACTTGTCCTGCCCGCTGGCTATAGCTGTCATCAATCAATGGTCATTGCATTACAGCTCAGCCAGCACATGGGGCAGCTATAGAGCTCTAATGGACAAAATGTATATTACGTTCCTTCATAGTCATAGCTTTGTCAAATGTAATAAAGAATTGTCAATTCAAATCATTGGTGGATATCACCTTTCATTTTATGCAGAGATTTATGAAAAACAGTTACATTTTTTAAATGTTGAATGTCTTTGGCAAAAATACAAATATTTAGTTATTAAACAAAAGACTTTATGCTGTATTTTATACTATTTGGTAAATATATCATGCAGGCCTTGTCTTACAATTAAAATCACCTGTGCATCTTTAATTTTACAATGGGAGGAGTGCTTATAGTGCACCAGAGACAATACATTATTGTACATAGTTGATGCCCAGGTCATGGTGCTATATCCACATAGCTACAGTACTAGGCTGCTTTTCTGTCCCTTTTATCTACTGTGTTGCACCAATAATTCCTTCACGCCACCTTATATACATTATAGTGTAGATTGAAAATTAACAAAAAATACCATCTCAAACATATTTAGGTGTTAAAATATAAATAATACTTGTTATGTCACTTTTAATATAATAATAATATTCTCAAAGATATGTTTGTCTAGTGTAGTTAATAAGGACCCCATGGTAAAGTGCTGATTGTTGTATGCTTACCCCATACAATTGTATTTTAGGGCACTACAATGATTTGAAATCTGCAGTATTTCTGTGTAATTTCTACCTAGGTCACTTGACTACAATCACACAGGTATTTGGCTGCAAAGCTACAGATAAAATACCTGGTTACAGAACACATCCATCCAAATGAGATTATTATTTATAACAGAAAACTAACAATGTGTGCCCTGTTAAAATATTTTCCATGTTGTGCTCAAACAGGATTATCCCACAGGGCATTCCTGTTCTGTCTGATGGAACAAGACATGGCATAAAATCCACTCAATAGCCAATAAAAAATATGATAACATTCTACACAGCTTTGGAATAAAATGCTGACGTCTATTAATTTGATTGACTCTCTTATTAACATCACCAAAGGCTATTCAAATACAGTAGTAAGGGTTGCAAAACATAAGGTTTATAAAATCTACCACTGTTTGCATTATTAAAATAGACCCTAGTACTGATTAATTTGAGGACCCATGTGACCATAAAGAACACGTCATTCACTTAATTTTGAATGTTATTTAAATAAGTGGGAGTGAAGTACTGTGACTCGAGAAAAGTGAGTGACATCTGGAATTATCGACTGTGGAATAATTAAAAAAAAGTTTATTTCCCATCTGTAAGCATTAGAAGTTGTTTGGTTATCTAATGATGAGGTCAATGGTTGATCTTTGAAGAGCACTTATAAAAACACACTCCTGCTGTTTACATTGCACCTGGGACCACTTTAATTGATGATATACATCCAGTGGGAGATGATAAGGGTTTGTTTTGCTCATAATAATTAACTCAAAAGGCCTTACTACTGTACACGTTTTTCCTCTTCTGCTTGTAAGTTAAAGCATCCCACTTAAAACCTTCACTTGAGATAAAAATGGTTAATTTATTACCAAGGAACCTGATGTAATCTTTAGATATGCTAGTCCTTATTAATGCTTTTAAACATGGCTTTGAGTAACCTATGTACAGTACTGTGCAAAAGTTTTAGGCAGGTGTGAAAAAATGCTGTAAAGTAAGAATGATTTCAAAAATAGACATGTTAATAGATTATATTTATCAATTAACTAAATTCAAAGTGAGTGAACAGAAGAAAAATCTAAATCAAATCCATATTTGGTGTGACCACCCTTTGCCTTCAAAACAGCATCAAGCATCAATTCTTCTAGGTACACTTGCACACAGTTTTTGAAGGAACTCGGCAGGTAGGTTGGCCCAAACATCTTGGAGAACTAACCACAGTTCTGTGGATTTAGGCAGCCTCAGTTGCTTCTCTCTCTTCATGTAATCCCAGACAGACTCGATGATGTTGAGATCAGGGCTCTGTGGGGGCCATACCATCACTTCCAGGACTTCTTGTTCTTCTTTACGCTGAAGAAAGTTCTTAATGACTTTCGCTGTATGTATGGGGTCGATGTCATGCTGCAGAATAAATTTGGGGCCAATCAGATGCCTCCCTGATGGTATTGTGTGATGGATAAGTATCTGCCTGTACTTCTCAGCATTGAGGAGACCATTAATTCTGACCAAATCCCCAACTCCATTTGCAGAAATGCAGCCCCAAACTTGCAAGGAACCTCCACCATGCTTCACTGTTGCCTGCAGGCACTCATTCGTGTACGCTCTCCAGCCCTTCGGCGAACAAACTGCCTTCTGCTACAGCAAAATATTTCAAATTTTGACTCATCAGTCCAGAGCACCTGCTGCCATTTTTCTGCACCCCAGTTCCTGTGTTTTCTTGCATAGTTGAGTCACTTGGCCTTGTTTCCACGTCGGAGGTATGGCTTTTGGCATAAGTCTTCCATGGCCACTTCTGACCAGACTTCTCCGGACAGTAGATGGGTGTACCAGGGTCCCACTGTTTTCTGCCAGTTCAGAGCTGATGGCACTGCTGGACATCTTCCGATTGCGAAGGGAAGTAAGCATGATGTGTCTTTCATCTGCTGCTGTTTCCTTGGCCGACCACTGCGTCTACGGTCCTCAACGTTGCCCGTTTCTTTGTGCTTCTTCAAAAGAGCTTGGACAGCACATCTGGAAACCCCTGTCTGCCTTGAAATTTCTGCCTGGGAGAGACCTTGCTGATGAAGTATAACTACCTTGTGTCTTGTTGCCATGGTGTATGACTTTTGACAGTAAACTGTCTTCAGCAACTTCACCTTGTTAGCTGAGTTTGGCTGTTCCTCACCCAGTTTTATTCCTCCTACACAGCTGTTTCTGTTTCAGTTAATGATTGTGTTTCAACCTACATATTGAATTGATGATCATTAGCACCTGTTTGGTATAATTGTTTAATCATACACCTGACTATATGCCTACAAAATCCCTGACTTTGTGCAAGTGTACCTAGAAGAATTGATGCTGTTTTGAAGGCAAAGGGTGGTCACACCAAATATGGATTTGATTTAGATTTTTCTTCTGTTCACTCACTTTGCATTTAGTTAATTGATAAATATAATCTATTAACATGTCTATTTTTGAAAGCATTCTTACTTTACAGCATTTTTTCACACCTGCCTAAAACTTTTGCACAGTACTGTATATATACCAGATTATTTTTTTTTATATAACATACTGATATGCTTCCAAGTACAATTTCTGACAGCTCTGCAAACAGATTGTTTGCTGCCACCTTGGCTGTTATATTTAACTGTCAACAACAGTTATTACTAAACCAGATTCTGTTTGTTGACTGAAGCTTCTGGAAATGAATGGTTACTCCCACAGCCTTGGTTAAAGGTCAATTTAAAGCTTCCCAAATACCAGAGATACTGGTGATATCACATGTTATTGTTTAATCTCTGCCAATTACCCTTGAAGTCTTGTAATGGAAACTTAAACATACAAAGTTCACTGTCTGTTATGAAAATTGTTATCAATAATAATTAAAATGAAGATGTGTTTTGCAGTCTAAATGCAGATTCCACATTTTCTGGAAGTTTTTGTGATAATATGAAGATCAGAAACAGAACACAGAAAGAGATTGTTAACATGCTGTACATTACAGACACGGTCATTTATTTGATTATTTTTCAAATTTATTTTTACCAGTATATAAAACTCACCAGAATATCAGTTTATTAAAAAATAAATAAATAGAGTGAAAATCAATGCAAATACAGTATTTCCCTGTTTTCCAGGTAAATATCAAGAGTACTTATGGGTGACAATTGTTATTTGCTTAGTTTTAGGGTAACCGTGTAAACTGCATGAAGTTGACATGTATTAAAACTACAGACAGCCTCTGCGTGTTACTAAATGTATCTACCATTTAGAAAGTCGTGGATTTCTTGGTACAAATCAGTATTTTCGGGGGTCAGATTTCAGGTGAAAATTGCTACAAATTACATGTAGGTTTCGTAAAATCAGTGACGTTTTTGGTTATAAAATAAAAAAATAAAACGCCTTGCTTATAAAGTGATCATATTCATTAGACTGAATGAATACAGAATACATTGTCTACTGAATTGCCAAGAAATGTTATCCCTCTTTGTAAAACACCTCCAGATTCATCCTGTACTTTAGAGTACTGTAATCTGTCACAAGTGTTATTTAATCTGTAGTATTTTGTATTTAATTATATTCCAGGGGTGTAGTGCTGGGGGGTCGTGGGGGAGCCCCCCCACCCACTTCTCTTGGGCAGGGAGAGCACCGCTTCTGTACTTTACGTGTGGAATATTGAACTGTTTTGCTCCTGTTGTTAATATATGGAGATATACATGTGTATAACCCATACAAATAAGCAAAGAATACAATAACCATAAGAAACCCTGAGAGATAAATAATGAAAAAAGTTTGAATATAGCGTGCCTGGTCTGGAGCAACAGGTGTGAATAAGAAGGGAACCTGTATTAACGCTTTACAATTAGATTAATAATTGGGATAGTTCTTATTTTAGACCCATATATAAGAAATAATGTAGATAAAATAACAAACAAATAAAGGGTACCTGTGGCCTTACACATCTTATTTTGCAAATGGATGCACTTCTGTTTCAAAACCTCAGTCTCATTTGCTCTTAAGCGCCTGCAATAGGACAGTGAGACAAGTTGATTCTGGATCAAACCATTCAATATATGAGAAGGGGGAGTGAGGGAGTGTTGCACATAGGATTATTGGAGTGTTGCACTTAGGCATTTTAATAATGCGTGTATTAGTGTATGAAACTGGTTTTGAAAATATGTACAGTGTGTGTTTATTTATCGTTACTATAAATAGCTGTAAGTCTAGTTGCTTTACAATAATACCTCAATACCTGATTGTCTGAATTTCTAACCAATTGGTACACTTGTTAGATAAACTGCGGTTCTGTTGAGTTTATGGGGAAACAGGGACTGCAGGAGGCGTGGTAGGGTTGAGAGAGTGGGGAGTAGATAATAGCAACCCCTCACTTATAAATATAGCACTACACCACTGATTATATCCTGATGTAACTATCACTGACATTGTTATCTGCTCCGTTATTGAATTGTATTATGTCATATACTTGTACTTGCTAGAACCAAAGTCATTGTATTTTATCTTGCTCTTAATTGTATTAATACTTGTACTGTGATTCTTGAAATGTATTTTTGTTTACGACTGTAAGTCGCCCTGGATAAGGACGTCTGCTAAGAAATAAATAATATTATTAATAATAATAATAATAATAATAATAATAATAATAATAATAATAATAATAATTCAGCATTTATTTCAACATTTGTATTCTTTTCACAGCTCGTTGAGAAACTGACCACAGTGGCAGAGGAGAGTCAAAACAACCAGTTAAAGAAAATAAAAGAACTTTGTGAAAAGTAAGGCCTAGTTTTAAAGATTCTTTCCTCCCCATATGAAAAAAATGGCTTATCAATTACTGTATGTATCAAACAAATATCTACTGAAAAAATGTTTATCCGCGTATATAACTTTTGAATATGTTGTGAGCATAGATCCCAGTATCTAATGTATGTTCTAGCAAAGTGCTAGAATGAGAAACGTGACGCAGGTTTGCAGTTCAAAACAGCAACTATTTTATAAGCAGCTACACAACCACACAGGAACATCAGCAGACAGGACTAACACACACACACTGCCAGCACGCAGGCTTGTGTCCTTTATACCCTACCACCATTAAAACATTGCAACAGTGTAATAACCTTTGCACCAATCACTGCTTGCTGTCTGTCCCAGTCCCCTGAATCTCTTGAATCCACTGCTGCACCTGGCAGGGGTCAGCGCTGGTGTAAACAAGAGTTTCAGCGGCTGGCAAAGCGCCAAGCAGGGGAAAAGGTTGCACGGTCCGCAACATGGCAGCTACCGCACCCACTATGATTAAAAATACATGTTACAATTCAAAGTTTATCACTTTGTTTTCTTTCACAGAGAAAAGAAAGACTTAAAGAAGAAAATGGACAAGAAGAGGCAAGAGAAGATCAATGAAGCCAAATCTAAAGATAAGAATTTAACAGAAGAGTGAGTCTGAATTTAATCAAAAAGAACACGTACTTTTTGTCACATTAGTTTATACCATTAATGTCCCGTTAGAACTTTAAAGCTGTATCTTTAGTCATCCAAGTCTGAATCATTTTGAGCATCCTGCATATTGGAAAACAGGAAGATCACAGGAAGTGCTTTTGAACAGAAACGTGTAAGACTGGAATGTTACAGATACATTCCCCAATACAACATAATAAGGAAAAGAAGTAATTATGTTAAATGTCTTATCAATATTAGCCATAGCACTCTATGCAAACGAGTGGTGTATCTAAATACTGTAACTGTTTAAATGTTATTAATAGTTCAAGAAGGGGGCCTATTTTATTAATTAAAAGACAAAATAAAACTAAATTCACAAAACACTGCAGGAGACAACCTTGGTACACAATTTACTTTCTGGTGTCAATATAGTCAGTAGATGCCGCTGTTTAATTCAATTGACTAGACCCCAATGACAACTACATCCCATATTTTGATGAATAAAAAAACTTTTACCTACTAGATGTTGCAGTGTTACCCCAATCCTGATTCACTTAACAGCTTATTTGGTGCTGGCAGCCTCAATGGGTGAATTATGCATGTAAATGTAGCACATTGTACATGTAAATGTTCACAGATAGCAGATAATGTGAACCTTTGGTTCAGGTGTGTACAGTGTAAATTTTAACTATGTTTTGCCTCTCAGGGAAAAGCTTGAAATCAACAGATCTTACGTCAGTGAAGTGGTGCAATATATTAAACGGGTAGGTAATCCATTTGCACTTTTATTATTTATTTATATTTTATTTTACAGGGTGTACCTGTGTATTATCATTGTAATAGTAAAATTATTATATTAGTTATAGCATTATCATATTTTTATATAATATGTGAGGTGTATTACATAACACATTGCATGTATGTTATTTTGCAAGAGCAAAGAAAAGTTGTTTAGTCTGGACTTATTTTTTTGAACTTCTACAGTAAGTCTTCAACAGTGCGCAGCAATACATATCACTGATTATCAAAATGAATTAATGTCAGACATGTTTTTTTTTTTTTGTAGGCTGTTTAGATTAAAAAATGAAAATAAGTTATACACTGTGGTTTGTTTCTTTAACATTCTATAATATTTCATGAATACAAAGGTAAAAAGTAAAATAAAGTGAAAAATGAATTTGCAGTTTTACAAAACAAGCACAAGTAGGCAGTATATAATTGCCATATCCTGGACTCACCTTCTACAACAAATGCTGTGTTTACACACATACATTTTTCAGTATACTTGAAGGTGAGGAAATGAACTGACAAGTCTACCTATGAGAGTGCACATTAAAACAAGATTTGTTTTATTTATTTATGTATGTATGTATTTCTTTTGTGTCTAGTTAGAGGAAGCTCAGAGCAAAAGGCAAGAAAAACTCCTTGAAAAACATAAGGATGTTCGTCAGCAAATCCTGGATGAAAAATCTAAGGTAATTGTTTTTTTTTTTATGTGGATTGTTAGTGTAGCATTTCTCCCCCAATATTGTTGTTGAACACATACATTAAATGACTGTTTGCATTACCAATAATTATTGGTGTAAAGCTTTTTACTACTTCAAAAGTCATTTACAAGAAACACATTGAAAGCAGGTCAAAAATAACCCAACATTAGATAGTAAATTAGTAATAACTCGAAGGTCAAGTAATTTATAAACTGTCACAGAAACCCGAGATGGAATTGTTTTCCTGTAACGCACTGAAGAGGCCCATCTATTATTTCTTATAATACATGGATACCCTTGTGATGCTAATATTAAAGAAGACGAGGTTCAACCATACAGTTCTGTTTTTTAAACGTAGTGTTTCAGTGCTGTACAGACGTTCTGTGTCGTTATCCGTTTCTCTGAGATACGAACTTACCAGCTTTACATCTTTTTTTTTTTTTTTTTTTTTTAAATGTATTCTCATTTTGTTGATCGTTAATGAATATTTCTGTACTGTGGGTGTTGTCGAGTGATTGAAAACTAGACATTTTGTGTTTGGATTGAAAGTGATGGTCTCGGAGTCGAATGGGTTCAAGTATATTTTCCTTTAGAGGAATTATCAGTTTTTGACATTTACTACTGTGTTATGCCTTTTTTTAGGAATTGCTCAGGATGTAAATATAGCCTTCATCCACGTGTGTGTGTGTATATATACACACACACACACACACACACACACACACAGTCGCAGACAAAGGCTTTGGGACACCATACTTAATGTAAGATAATTCAAGAAAACATGTTAAATACAAGCATTTAGTGAACATTAGCCACTAATTAATATGACAAAGACCAAAAAACACAATTTCTGGTAGTTTAACAATAAATCTTTATTAAAAAAAAACAAAAGCACTTAAGCCATTTCAAATATCTGTTCATCTGTTCACAAAAGCATTAGCGTCTTTACATTAAAAGTCTGTAAAAAATGTAATAGAACTAATTTAAAAATATATTAATTGATTGAAAACCATTACACAGTAACTAAGCTGCATTATAAAGTCAATTGCCAGAAAAGAGGTAATTATTTCCAATATCTGTTGAAGAACAACATTTTGGCAACACAGCAGACGATGGTCAAGACAAAGTCATTGGATTCACATTTGAGAAAAGCACTAATAGTAAACTAAACCAAAGGAAATGGCTACAGAACAGTATTAAAGAAAGAAGGGAGAAAAAAAGGAAAGCCTAGTAGACACACACACACACAGGCCTGGCCGCAGACTGTGCACTACAGAGGGCACGTTATGGAAAAGGTCACCCAAGTCAAATAACACACATTCACCACTATTACATGTTACACTTCGCTTTGACCACAAATAAATACTATTACCGTGCGATGCTACGAAACACCCACAAAGCACTAATTAATCTAAGTGCCACACTATACTGAAGGCTATGTTTGTTTCTGGAATAATTTTTCTTAACGTATTAGCAACCCTTATTTCTGAGCTAAGTTGAAATGAATAGTGTGCAGGCTCAGAGGGAGTGCAATAAACACCAAACTACTGTAAAGTAATGAATGTACACATAATGCTTACTTTCAACTGACTGGACAATCTTGCATATACAAATGTATGAGCTCTCGTAAACAACTCTGATTCCCTTAGATACAATATTTTATTTTTCTATTAGTTACCAAATCAGCTGCAAATTACCAGTTGCATTTACTTGCATAAATAAACAAATATATCAGTAAGATATTGGATGGATCTTAAAAGATCTGTTGTGATTTCTGGCAGCTGTCTTCAAAATACATTCTGCAATATAATGCACCTTTGAAAATCAGTAGATTAAGAAAACTGTTGCTATTATTATTATTATTATAGGATGGGAGTTCATCTGACGGAGAAGGTAAGCTATACTTTAATTGACAGTTTTTTAACGTTTAAAGCAGTAACCTTTAAAGAGATAAGAAAATGGATGTGCCTTTTAATGCAAATGCTTTTATTTTTCTGTGCATTGTCAGTCTTGCTGTTCTAAGAAAGTCTCATTTTATTTTACTGATCTTTGTTGTTGCTGGTGGAGAGGGTTATAATTGCATCCCAAGGCAATTGGGAATCTAGCTTGCAGCAGCAATCCACAGTGAGTGATTATATTTTCTGAACGCTGTTGCTTTCATATCTTCCCCAATTTAATATAATTGCAGTGGCAAAGATTTGTGTTCGTTCTGTCCCCTGGTATGAGACCATTGTTACCTTTGATACTATACAAGTGCCCTACCACATACACATTAACTCTATATTGCCTAAGGTACAGTCCTGACACAAATTATGGAAACAACAAATGATTTACAGCAAAATGTGGGGTGGGGGTTGTATTGCTAATTTTTCCCCACTTACCAAATGCCTGTTTTGAATACTTTTCAAATTCAGATTTTTTCGAAAATATAACAATTTGCATATAGTCTCTGATTCTCAAAAAAAAACTAAAAGAAATTATTTAACAGACATGTTCAATTACTTCTAGTCAAAACGTTTGTAAAATAATCTTTCCATTTTACTACATCTATCACTGAGTGTTGTATAGTTAGGGATGTGAAAATAACAGCTGATTATTGGACAGTTAATAATGAATAACAACAAAAGCCCAGAACCTCAAACAATTCCTTGCAAATTCACTAAAGGGAGCCATAATATTTAATTCTGCTAAGTGTGTCAAGACAATCGTGGGGTTTCCATGCGGGTCAATTTATACATGAAATGGCGATGCACATGCAAGTTTGGGAGAATTACTCAGGTAAATCAGGTTTGTGGACGAAAAAAAAGGTCAAAGAGAGGGAGAGGGTAAATCACATTTACTCGTGTAAATGAGGAAACACACGGGAAAACCACACCCAGTTTCGCGTGGAAACCCGCATTTCACGTGTAAATGTTAATGAGCGTGTTTATCCTTAACTATAAATATTGCAAGGGATTAGGTCAGTTGTTACTGTGGATTCCAAGACGGCAGAAAGTAGTGGCTGATGGGCGATTTTATGGGTAGCAGTGGAGTAGTTCACCTTAATGCTAATGCAGACAGCCTTTTTTATTATTGTTTTTTACTGTCTGGTCTGTCATGTTGTATATATCTTGTAGGTTTACAGTTCTGTATAAAACCACTTACCATGAACTGTGTTATACATTTGTTATAGTATTAAAGCAGCTGTATGAGAATACCCTTGCTGTAAAAACTATACAAAAGTTAAACAGGAAGAGCAAGTGAGCTGCTTAACTGAATTAATTCCACTCCTTTTTTTATCCAAGCTATGTCCAACGACAACACACGTCTGCGCTCCGTGTTAATAAATATAGTTTGTGAACTGGATGTCATAAGCCAGCTCGATCAGCCAAAACAGCGCAACAACATCCAAGTTGTTGATACTCTCTCAGAACTAACCAAATAAAATTGCAAATGAACGTATTGATTGTGTTTTATTTGTTTGCATCATTAACATTTAACACAGCAGTAAATCCAACACAACTTAAAAGAAAGGAGAGCATATCTGACAGTACTAGCCTCCTCAAATTGAAAAACAATTTGGTCAAGAGCAGTAAAGCACATTATTAACCAAGCAGGCACAGGGTATTTGGTTCTCTGCGCATGGAAACCATATTTTCACAAAATGTTACTAGTAATCTTCAAAAATAGCACGAGTACTTTACGCATAGTTAATTTACATATCAATCCCCACCTTTCCCATTTATTTGCATGATGTCGGGTGAAAAGCCCGGTTTACTTGAGTAAAATAAACTGAGCGAATGGAAACCCAAAAAAGCATTTTACACGAGACATTTTTCTCGTGTAAGTGTCTTGAGAAATGTAACGCATTTAGCAGCAGACTGACTAATTGACTAATTAAAACATTGACTAATATTTTATTTTAGTGTCAGTATCTGTGTTTGTATGTGTTTGCTGTTATCTTGCCAAATTAGCTTCAGTGGCAACAATTCTAAGCAACAATGGGAGCACAAAAGCAGCTCTGTAAAATGGTACTTGTTCATAGCATTTTCATATTTTGACAGCTAATGTATCACAATGGTATAATCCAATATACAGTAGTCCATTGCATTCATATGACACCACAGCAGTACCAGTGCTACAGTTAAGAGAATCACTAATTTACTCATTTATACCAAATCAACTGTTTTTTTTGTTTTTTTTTAGGAATCACACATTTGCCAAATGTGCCGTCATACAGGATAAATGCAGTTATTATTATTTTTGTGGATACGGTATCAAAAGGCAATAACAAAAACTACCTACGTTACAGCAACTAAAATAATGTTAAAACACACTCATGACTAGTACTTGCATTGTTACACGTAACCTCATTGATAATGACACAGAGTGTAACAATAATAAATGGTACATAATATAACATACATATTTAACAGCTTTATCTGCAGAAGTTGTTCTTAATCTTGACCTTTTTTCCAACTCTGCTGAGCGGGTGACTTGGTGGGTAAAGCCCAGTACAGACACGCAAGGCATTTGTATCGCTGCCATTGCTTTCATATGGTGCTGGACAGATTACCACGGTATCGCTCAAATTGAATCCAAAGCAATTTTTTTCTGGCTGTCGCGTGGTACCGTTGGTGGATTAACCAATCACAGCCAAGTGCTGACAACACGTGCTTGCCAGGAAAAATCATGTATGAAACTGTTGTCTACGGAGGTGTCCAAGCACCCTGAAGTGTTTGATCCCTCCCATATTTCATAAAAGGACAGGCAAGTCAGTATTTTACACATTGCCCCTGATAAGCATCCTTTCTGCCTTTGTTTTTATTATTTCTGTAGGTCACTACTATTTTTACTAAATAACTGACTGTAAAAGGATATATTTTCACTTTAGAAGTAGTAGGCTACTTGCTGTCAGCAACGTATTGTATGTTTCTTTGCTAAGCTGATCTCTCACTTCATACACCTGACAGATGACAGAAAAACAACTTTGAAAAACAAGCTGTCTGTCAGTTCCGGGCTTAACTTGGCAGGTAAAAGTTTCAGTCTTTGGCTCTGGGATTGTTTAAAAAAGCTACTATGGATTTTTAGTGTCCTGTCTTCATTTATTTTTTCTTTAGTATAGTATGTCCTTCCGATGATAATACAAAATAAAGGTTTGAAATACAGCAACTGAATGACATTGACGTAGTTGATTTTCATTCTGAAAAGCTTGCAGCTTGTTCAGAATACCGCAGCTAGAACTGTGACTAAAACCAGGAAAAGTGAACATATTACCTCTGTTTTGGCCTCTTTACATTGGCTCCCTGTGCAGTATAGAATTGATTTTAAGAGTTTGCTGTTAACGTACAAGGCCCTGAATGGATTAGGACCTAGTTATTTGCAGGAGTTACTGATCCCGTATCTTCCAAACCACAAACAGGATGCAGGACTACTGGTTATTCCTAGTGTCAACAAAAGCAACACGGGAGGTAGGGCTTTTTCTTGTAGAGCTCCTAAATTATGGAATGCTCGGCCTTTGTTTGTCAGGGAAGCTGGAACTGTTACAGTTTTCAAGTCAAGACTAAAAACGCACTTTTATAAAATGGCTTTCTTATTTTAGTGGGTTTTAATGTAACTTTAAATTTGCTGATTTTGTATTATGTGTAGGCCTATACTGCTATTTAAATGGTCTGACTCTGGCAGTTGTATGTGTGACATGTTATACAAATGTATTGTGGTTTGTTCATTTTTGTGCTATGTACTGTACAGTGCTTTGCAATACTTTTGTATAAAAAGCACTATATTAATGCAATAAATATATAAATATATCTAAATATATTGGTTAATTTGCCTTGCCACGGTGCATACAGCACTACTGTTGGATGACAATGACAGGTGAGTGGAATCCGAGCCTGATCCACTTTATACAGCCGAACTTCATGTTCTGACTCCAGTGACCCCCATTACAATACATAGTAAGTACAATACATTTTCTCCGCCGGGGAGGGGCAGCACTGTACGACTTTAATGTTTATTGATTATATTTTCATAGTATTACCTTTAGTAAATCATCAAGGTTTTATACAATGTCAGTGCATATAATGCTACTTTTTTATTTAGGGTTTATATTACAAATATATGATTTGTAATAGATATCCGACTCCAAAAATGTTGAGTTTTTATATTATTGTAGCATTTCGGGTTCTTTTTGGGACAGAAACGAGACTGCAACCGGGAGCAGATCAAGGCTAAGGGTTTATTTATGTACAATAATTAATGACATAAAATCGTAAAGTAGGGGAATGAAAATAAATTATTACAATTGCTGTTTCCTTTTCCCTATACACTTTCCCTCTCTGTCTCGCCACACACACCCTTCTCTCTCACTCTTATTTTCGTCCCAGTGTTTTCCCTGCTCCTCCTTATATGCCCTTGCTTCCCCCACCTCTTACACAGAACCCCCCCTCCACGTCCTTTGCACCAAACCTGCACCCCAATTCCCCTACACACACATTCACACACATGGGCAACCCCTGCACTACACTAGCCTAAACCTCCCCCCTCCACCAGGATCACTATGTTATTTTATTTTTATTTTTTTTGCTGAAAATGAAAATGTATTTTTCTGTAGTTACGTTTACGCACTCCAAATGTAAATGCATGATCATAAAATGGCAAATATATATAATACATGGATGAAGGCTACATTTGCATCCTGAGCCATTCTAAAAAAAGGCATAATACCACAGTAGTGACGTCAAAAAGTGATAATTCCTCTAGAGGAAAATATACTTGAACTCTGACCTATTCGACTCCTCGAGACCATCACTTTCAATTCGAACACAAAATGTCTAGTTTTTAATCACTTGACAACACCCACAGTACAGAAATGTTCATTAATGATCAACAAAATGAGAATACGTTAAAAAAAAAAAAAAGCTGGTACATTCGTATCTCAGAGAAATGGATAACGACATAGAACATCTGTACAGCACTGAAACACTACGTTTAAAAAACAAAACAAAAAACTGCTGAACCTCGAGACCGAAGGTCGAGTAATTTATAAACTGTCACAGAAACCCTAGATGGAATTGTTTTCCTGTAACTCACTGAAGCCCATCTATGAGTTTAGTTAGCAGACATCTTTATCCAGGGCGACTTACAGAGACTAGGGTGTGTGAACTATGCATCAGCTGCAGAGTCACTTACAACAACTTCTCTCCCGAAAGACGGAGCACAAGGAGGTTAGTGATTTGCTCAGGGTCACACAATGAGTCAGTGAGTAAGCTGGGGTTAGGAGCCCTTTTCTTTAACCACTGGACCACACAGCCTCATAGATCATGGCGAACCTCGGTTCCTGCAATCAGGGACTTCTAGTAGTTAAACCATAGATATGCATGTGTGTATGTTTATGTATTTACATGTAACTCAGTTATTTGTAATATTATATTGAAAAACACAAACCTAATTTGAATATATTTGAACTCATACAGACACATCAATTGTGAACTTCAACTATGGGCAGAAGTTTTGAATCCCCGAGAATTTTAGGATTGAGACATCATTTTGAAAAATAAAAACAACACACAAAAAAACAATGAGTGGGTGATTTCTCATTATTATTATTATTATTATTATTATGATGATGAAGAAGAAAAAGATGAAGATGATGTTGTATTTCCAAGTGATTGCATGCTCTTATTTGGAGTCGTATACATTATTTGACTAACATGGCTACTAAATTCCATAAATTAGGCCCAAATGATTTGAAGGCTGTTTTTTTATTTTATTTTCTTAAATAAAACAGTATAATTATTAGCACTATTAAGGAAAACTATTAAGGTCCGCATGTATTCATTTGTGTGAGAGGGTTGCAGTGTATACCAACAGGGTGTGTACTGTCATTTGAAATGACTGCCTGTTTTGTGGTTGTTTGCATTTTGTGGGACACATTAGGGGCTTTTGGTTTGTCATTATTTAATACCAAAGACTGCCTCTCTGATCCCTACAGCAAATGGAACTAAATGACTAGGAATAAAGGACAGGGATTAAGTGAGCCAGGAGGAAGTCAAGAGCCATCAGTGCTAGATCTGATTTGTTAACATTAGAGCTTCTCAATAGGATTATACTGTACATTGGCTGTGCAGGCACGGTCAGAACATTAAAACCATGTTATGTAATAAAAATACAGCTCTTTCAAGTTAACAAGTTTCTTAAGGTAAAATTTAACATCAACCATTTTACCTGATGAAAATGTTGACTGGCAGTCATGCCTCCTAATAATGGATGATCCCGTTTATTTCAGTATCTGTTATTATTACTCTGTATTTAAGAACAGTTCAGTTTTTTTTGTTTTTTGTTTTTTTTTCTGAAAGGGAATGATAATGCCGGTAATGAAACTGTAAGGCTGGCCAACAAGTGAGATGATGAAATAAAATGTCATTGTTTCTGCTGCCTGTTGAGCCACATTGTGAAAAACGGAGGTACTAGCTACAGAGCTACAATGTTCTTATTATTTTATTATACTGTTATAGAAAATTAATCTTCTACCCTTCAGGAAAAAGTAAAAATTTGAAATCATGAAAAAAAAACCCTAATTTGTGTTTGGGAGACATTTCCCAATAAGTAACTGAAAGAAATTAATTTAATTTATGGCTAGTTATTAACAACAATAGTGAATTGTTTATTGGTGAATAGGGAGTTTATTGGTGAATAGGGAGTTTCCACTAGATGGGGCTCCAAGAAAAAAAGGTACATTATAGATAACCCAGTTGTTTTATGAAGAGTGATTTACTGTGATACTGGGCTCTATCCACAATGCTTTATTTCCTGAACTATTTAAATCATTTTATACCAATTTTTTTTTTTTAAATCTGGCTCTAAAAAAATGTTTTTTGTACTGCCACATTTAAATTATTTTTTTTCTCTGATCTGATTGGCCCTAAAGTACCTTTTTGAAAAGTCTGCATAACTCTCAAAGTACAGTGCTCCTTTGTTATTTTACTATTATTATTTATTTCTTAGCAGATGCCCTTATCCAGGGTGACTTACAATTGTTACAAGATATCACATTATACGTTATTTCACATTATACAGATATCACATTATTTGTTACATTCAGTTACCCATTTATACAGTTGGGTTTTTACTGGAGCAATCTAGGTAAAGTACCTTGCTCAAGGGTACAACAGCAGTGTTCCCCACCTGGGATTGAACCCACAACCCTCCGGTCAAGAGTCCAGAGCCCTAACCATTACTCCACACTGCTGCCCTACGTGATATGGGCAGCTTGTAATGTCACTTGCACACACACACAGTGGATATTATTCGACTACCTGGGCTTTAAACAGCTTGGCATATTATGATAGGTCATTGTAGAACAATGCTATTGCGTGTATCTTATTCCTGTTATCCATACTTCTACATGTTTGAAAAAAAAATGTAAAACATGTAGTACCATTTTCCAGGAGTAAAAAGATTGAGAGAGGAGAGGAGATTATTTTAGCATCCATTTCTAAAAAGCTACAATGACTCCTTCTGTGGTTGCAATTATCAACACATTTTCAAACATGCACCTGTAATTTGTCTCAGTATTTTGACCTTTTGAAAATAATGTGTTTTCATGCAAAACAATCCATACATAATGCCCAAAGTAGCAAAGACTGAAATGTAAACTTTGATCCATTATGTCAACTTGTGTTCTGAAAATCAAGCTGAAAATTTATATATTTTTATGTTGCACTTTAAAGGGTCAGTGGTTACATTTACTGCTTGATATAAAAAAAGTAAATTGTTAAAAACAAGGTCAGATATGTCTTTAAATGTATCAGTACTGTACCTTAATATAGTGGATGCTTCGGCGCTATCAGCCCCATTATGATCTATTAAACACAATCCGTGCGCTTTGAATATTTTGACAGGTGAACACATTTTCCCTCAAGTGGTATGCTACTGTATACAAATTCTAGTGTGATTAAAAATGACAGCAGTCAACACATTCTAGGATCCAAATTTAAGGTGCAAGTGTCTCTTTATCTCACTACAGATAAGACACAGTGTCCTATGGGCCACAAATAAAAGGTCACAGTTTGAAATCCTGTTAGGTGGTAACCAGAGGCATTACTATGTCCCAGCACCTTCATTCAGTGTGTTACTGAAGGTGCAAACCTGTGAGTAACACAAATTCAAAATCCCATCTGCTTTGTAGACTCCATGATGTTTTATTTCAAACAAGAGCAAGGGGCTCGGGCACCAAACTTGCTGAATTGAGTAAATTGAGTAAAATTAACATTAAAAGGCATTTTCTAAGAGCAGAATTTTACCAGACAAGGCGATTCCGCTCTATCTCTCTCATTCATTTTCATTTAAACCTTATGCTGCGTTTACACTGCCACCTCGGACCTAAGCCGACTCAGGTCCGATTGATCACAGATACACACATTGGGAGGGATCTTAGACCATTCCTCCATACAGAATCTTTCCAGATCCTTGATATCCTTCGGTCTGCGCTTATGGACTGCCCTCTTCAGTTGAAACCACAGGTTTTCAATGGGGAGACTGAGATGGCCATTGCAAAATGTTGATTTTGTGGTCAATTAACCATTTCTTTGTGGATTTTGATGTGTGCTTGGGGTCATTGTCTTGCTGGAAGATCCACTTGTGGCCAAGTTTCAGACTTCTGGCAGAGGCAACCAGGTTTTTGGCATGTTAGATTTTGAAATATCTTTTTTTTTTTTCATTAAGTATATGGAAAACTACAAAGCGGTATGTAATTCAATATGTTGACGTAACATTATTCAGCAGGTTGCCTGTATGTCACTCAGCGTAGTGTGCACTGGTATATGGACATCATTCCTCTGGCTTATTTTATCCTGCTTCTTTCAATAAAAGTATATCTTTATATACTAGTTGTAGAAGTCACTGGCCTTATTCCAGTAAGGGCACAAAATTAGAGCTCACAAGAGACAGATAACCCTTTATTTTGTTCTGTGCTTAGCAACAGAAACTGGTTGCAATTAATGGCTGGATAACAACTACATAGCTAGTAGACATAATCAAGCACTGCAGCCAATAGGAATATATGCATTAACCATGGCAACCAGATTCTCTGGAGGCAATCAGAGAACATTAATGAACTAGACCTACACTACTATATACAGTGTTTGTATTAAAGATGAATATAAAAGAGAGCTTGTTATTCTTATACACCATAATGCATATTGTTTTTGATACTGATCCCAGAGTACAGACTGAACTGTCCCATGTTTGCCAAAACACTTTAGGCAACAAATTCTGACCTAGTGCACCACACTTATCTAAAGTTGATCTATTAAACAAAGAAACAACTCAAAAACTTTTTTTTTTTTGCTCACCTGCAACTACGTTGTTTCTTTCTAGTTTTACAACACTGACATTACATTTTCTTGTTGCATTAGCCTTTAAAAAACATGTCCCATACCTTTTATTTGTCCATTTCTAACCTAATTTACTTAAATATGTAACCATAGAAATGTAACCAATAGATACAGTACATGGTTTGAAGCAGGTGAAACAAACTGCAGTTGAACTATTTACACTTAAAAGATATAGTATCGTAGTTTATCTTCACAGTGTTGTACATGCATTCTTTCTGAGTTATACACAATTTGACTTTACCCTTAAATATTTTTGTGCTCTGTTTTGCCATTCGTTTTTCCATTTTGGAGAGACCAGCCTCCTTGTTGGGTTACCTGAGTGAATCATTTGTGTATTTTCAATTTACATCCATAAAATAAAATTCTAGCCATCAAAATAAAACTTGAAATAACACTGATTTGTATTTGAAAGACTGCAGGAATCAAGATTTATTAATAATAATAATAATAATAATAATAATAATAATAATAATAATAATAATAATAATAATAGCATATGTATATATAAAAAATAGAAAAGTAAAATGCTGTTCTGTTTTATTTTTTGCTGCATCAATATATACAACAAGATGCTTTTAATGGTGTTTTTCAGAGTTGGTTGATATTTTAATAATTCAAATGTGTGTTTGTAAGATTTTGCCTAGGCTATTCATAAATGAATGAATAGCCTAGGCAAAATCTGGAAGGACAGTTCAGAATGACAAGGCTTTTGGTGCGGAACAGGCCATTGAATTCATTCATCCCAGATGACACTGTTGCACGTCATGCCAGGTAGACCGGTGCACCTGCTGCGACTTAACTGGAAAGTATGAAGATGCTTATTCTGTGAATGCAGCCAAATGTGTAAACATACCACCAAGCTTCGGGTTAGATCTGTTGCCTGAAGCCATTTATAATGCTCAAAAAGTACTGAAAGTGATTCAGGAAGATATTACACATCACAGCTGGTCCAATGCATCTAACAGGTATTGTCGTAACTTATATAGACGTGATACTGACTCTTGACAGATAATTGGTAAGCACTAAGTTTGTTGTGGATTTTTCATTTTGGTTTATTTTTATGTTAGTATTATTATTACTTGTCTTTCTTGTATGGAGTGCAGTGAAGTGTATCTCTCTCATTTATAGCCTGATAAACTGGGTGCCCCAGTTGTAGTACTGTAGTAGTTGCAAATTGTCAGAGAACATATACTTGACTATGATCCTGGACATATTGAAGTAGTTGGAAAATGTGTCTGTTTAACTTAGGTGTTGATTTAATCAACCTATAACCCGGTGGAATGAGCTACAGGTGGATTTTTTTTTGCTCAAACATTTTACAGGACCATGTACCATCAACCACCTATTTGTAGGGTTGATCTAAGTATAGCCACAGAAAGGTATTTGATGCAATCCAAGGCGATTCTCCAGTGCTTTGGTCTAAAAATACCCAGGTATAGGTTGATCAAAGCCCTTGTTATAGGTGTACCTCTTTAGGCAACTTCACCTTTCATGCCTCTGGCTTGGAACCTGCTAATAAGTGACTAACAGTCTCTTAACACTAACATACAGTACACAAGATAAAGCCGCATAGCTGTTAAGATCAAACATTGAGACTGGCCACTGAAGACTGGAGTGACTTTACTTTCGCGGTTTAACCCCTTTTGTTCTAATTTGTAAGAACTGGAGATTTGTAAATGTGGGCTCAATCATGAATTTTATGGGTAGGGCCTTTTAGCCTCCTTGTGGGGGCCTCTGTTTGTAATGTTACTCATTTTGAGTGTTTGAAGTTATGGATTACAGGACTCTCTGGCTAAGAGAACACCCCTCGGGAAGCAAGCAAAGTGTTCTCTAAGACTGAGTTAGCCACCAGACACAATGTGAATCAATAAATAAATAAATACATATGTATTACTTGTCATGATGCGTATGAAATTAACTGAATAAGTAAAAGCAAAACAATAGTCAAGTGTATGTTTATAAACTATAATAATAAAGTAACAGACAAACTAACGTTAATAAAACTAAAGCAAAACAACACCGTCAAAAAGCTTTACTCACTATGTACTACTATGAAATTAGCTGCAGGGTGAGTTTCTGGTTATCACAATGGCAGAGGCAAAAATAATGGGCGTTACTTAGGGTTAACGTAACGTTAATAAACTGTCAAACCAAATTAACACAGCACCCCTACATACGTTACAAAATGCAGCAGCAATATACAAGACATGCACATTATTTAACAGAATGGTGAAGCAACTCACCTGATTCAGGTTTTTTTTACAGAGCTCAACCAATTTCCAACTTTGTGTAGCAAGAGAAACAGCAGCGCATTTTGCCATTTGTTTACACACCATTTTGTAGAGGTGAGGTGCACTCGTGCAAATCAGAATGCAAAACAATTCAATAATATGACTGTGGTTCTGGAAAGATTTAATAAACCAATCAGTGTCCCTCAAGACACTGTCCTGATGACAAGTCGTTTTTGTCCGGAATTTCTTGGAATCATTCTAGACGCAGAAAAGTTTGAAGCCAGCACCTTAGTCTAAACTCAACATTTTCTTATTCAGAACTTTCAGATCAGTAAAACAATTAGGAAATGTGCACTGCTTTCCTTGCTGGGTCATTTCAACTTTGCAATTCGCATTATCCCCCAAGGGAGGATGTTTATATCTCGGCTACTGGCGCTCGCGTCAACAGCAAAAAACTTGGACTCTTACTTTAATATTTCCTCAGAAGCTAGGAAAGACATTAAAATGTGGTCTTCTCTTATTCAACACTGGAATGGCCTATCTATGTTCTATGATGATTTCATTTCAGCACCACACGTCCTGGCTTTGTTTACAGACGCCTCATCTTTGGGATTTGGAGGTCTCTTAAACAATCAATGGTTTTCCAGTACATGGCCACAAGAAATCGAAAATCTATCGCCACATCTAAAATCCACAGCTGTTTTCGTAATATACCCAATAGTTGCATCTGCCCAACTATGGGGTCATCTCTGGTCTAAAAAATCATCATTATTCTACTGCGATAATATAGCTACAGTGCACATTATAAATAAAGGACGTTCCAGTTCCCCTCTTATCATGCAATTACTGCGACGGCTAGTATGGATTTCAGTTTCCAACAATTTCCTAATATAAGCTCGCCATCGACCGGGCATTTATAATATTGCAGCTGATGCTCTTTCTCGTTTACAGATTTCCAAATTCCGCAGTCTGGTTCCTACAGCGCTGCCATTTCCAGCAGCAACTCCACAGTTCAATCAGCTGATTTTCAACTGAATCCAACTATCAATAAGCTACTTAATTCAGCTCAAGATTCCGTGGCTTCAGCACTTGGCCCTTCTAACAGATCCTCATACTCTACAGGTTGGGCATGTTGTGTAACTTTCTGTTCCCAAAGCAGGATTAATCCTACTCCATTTAACCAGAATTGGATCATGGCTTTCATATTTCATGCAAAGGACTGTCTACATTTGGCACCAGCTATCAATCCTATTTGTCAGGAATTCAACACCAATTTCGCTTGATGTCCATCGCTTCTTCAACTATACTATCCGTCCCAGCTGTTCATCTCCTCTTGCGAGGAATTTCCAAGTGCTCTCCGGCTCCATCTCCTGCTCGCCTGCCTATCTCTATAGACATTCTCTGCAACTTGATTACTATTCTCCGCCAAGACTGCTTTTCTCCATTTGACGATTTAACTATGGAAACTGTATGCCTAACAGCATTTTGGGTTTTTTTGAGATGCTCCGAATATATACAGTTCCTTCTATTTCCAGCTTTCCTACTCTAGGTAACCGCTGCAGTGTTCTGAACCTCATTCAAGATTACTATTTCATCCTATTCCTTTGGATTTAAAAAACGGATCAGCTGCGTCAAGGACAATGTATTCAGCTTTCAAAAATCAACTCTCCTCTGTGCCTCTACACTTCCATGCTGAAGTACATCGCAGAACGCAAGGCCATTTCATCCTCTGACCCTTTGTTCATCAATTCAAGCCAGTCCATTGTATCAAGGCATTGGTTTTCTTCACATCTCTCCACTTTGGTAACCAGAGCAATAAGCTATAAAAAAAAGGCCAACAAGATGCTCGGATATATTGTGAAAAGTGTTGAATTTAAATCAAGGGAAGTAATGTTAAAACTTTACAATGCATTAGTAAGACCTCATCTAAAATATTGTGTTCAGTTCTGGTCACCTCATTACAAAAAGGATAGTGCTGCTCTAGAAAGAGTGCAAAGAAGAGGGACCAGAATTATCCCGGGTTTAAAAGGCATGTCGTATGCAGACAGGCTCTAAGAATTGAATCTGTTCAGTCTTGAACAAAGAAGACTACATGGTGATCTGATTCAAGCATTCAAAATCCTAAAAGGTATTGACAGTGTTGACCCAGGGGACTTTTTCGACCTGAAAAAAGAAACAAGGATCAGGAGCCCCTCTCTATACATGTTTTATGTGTTACTAACTCCATATCTTTAAACACTACATCAAGGGCCTTGCTCCACCCCATGAACTGTATGTTGTATGTGATGCCATACAGCAACTTTGTTTTAGTAACGCTTATTTCAGGATCCTGCTATTTTTTTCTGAAACAGAACTTGACTGTGCTCAGATAGTTAAAAAGAAAGACAAAGGGATGTAATCTGGACACTATATAATAAATGAAGTGAAACTATTGTTTGTCATAATAAGTTAGAAGTACGTACATGGGTATAGTGTACATACTTAATAACAATTGTGAAATGTGAATGGAATAAACTCTACAGAAAAAAATGCATACAAAATGACATGCAAAATTTAACAAATTAGACTTGGTAAAGCAATTTCTCACCCCTATAACAAAAAGTTTCTGAATAGTTAGGAATTATTCAGGATGATTTCCAGAGGGCTTCTGTTCAATGTTATACAACACTTTATTGTTAACAGTCTGAAGATAAATACAAATTTGCCAGTACGAGCTATGAAAAAAACTAGGTTGTTCCAAAACCTTAAAGCAGTGTGTTGGGATATTTAATAAGGATGCCATTGTCCCATTGGAAACTCCGCTTGTGGAAGCTTCAACAAAAAAAAATAAAAATCAATAATGGTCATTACCAGACTCCAGAACAGTGCTATGTACATACCAGTGCCTAAATGCACCCACCCAGAAACTCACAGCCCTGCAGAGCATTATCAAAAGGGTAACATTATAAACAGAGGCCACCACAAGGAGACTAAATGTCCCTACCCTTAAAATCATTTCCCACATTCATTATTGAACTTGCTTTTACAAATCTCCAGTTCTTACAGATTAGAACAAAAGGGGTTAAACCACGAAAGTAAAGTCACTTCAGTCATCACTGGCCAGTCTCAATGTTTGATCTTAACAGCTATGCTGCCTTATCTTGTGTACTGTATGTTAGTGTTAAAAGGCTGTCAGTCACTTATTAGCAGGTTCAAAGCCAAAGGCATTATAATGTTTGGTGCTCATGTTAGTTAGTGTTCATGAAAGGTGAAGTGCAATGGCACTGGCAGCAGTCAGGAATGGTGCTGGCAGTGGCCATTATAGCTTCCTTTAACAGATCTGAATATAGTCCTGGGCTTTCTAGCACCATATTCTGTAGCTCCTAGCAAAAATATCTTACTATCTGTGATTTGCTTCTCCAGGGTTAACAAATAATCCCATGCTGGTTTTGCAATGGTCAGATGGACAGCTGAAAGCAGACTGTCGTCCTTGGTTGGCTGCTGTGTTTCCGGTGTCAATGTAACTTTTAATTACTTCAGATGTTGTGTCCCATTAGGTGATAAAGAGGTGTCTCGCTTGTCATACCTCAGTGGCGCACCCCCTGCCCCCCCCTTGTGAAGGTGTCAGAAGTCTTAGAGCTTAAGCCCTTCATGAACAGTTGCATTCGGCATGTTTCCTCCACATGCCCCATGCACACCGATGAAGAGGCGAAATTACATTTTTAATCAAAGGCTTTGTGCTTCACTTGGAGCAAGGCAGCAGATTGTTAGCCTTGTAAGTAGGTCACACATTGTGTTGAGCAATCACATTTTGTCCTTAGCCATCTGGCAACATGAATCAATGTCAGCTGGATGAAAATATAACTTTGCGAAGGTGACCTTGGTAACAGTATTGGTACACTGAGCTGAGGCTACAAGAGGGTTACCTGAATATGCTAGTACTGTATATTGGAAGTGTACATAAAGTGATGTTGAACATTTGCAAAGTTTGGGAAAACGAACGGTGCTTTCCAGTAGGGATTAAAGCATATTCCGTATAAAGGGAATACATATCTCATTTAGGTTAAATAAATAGTTGGCTACATTTTCTGGCAGTCAGAATTAAATGTGGCTTACTGACTTTAAGTTAATAGGCTGTGGGTAAAGTAAAATACTGTAGGTAAGTTTGTTTGCACATATAAACATACACAGCAACTTTCAGGAACAATGCTAGTTCTATGGCCATTGTTGACTTCTGTCACCCTTGTTTTGGGGAAATACGTTGTTGACAAGCAAAGCATTAATTACTTCCTGGTTTAAAAATGTGCACACAGCTGCACAGTAAGTGAAAATGAATGACGAGCATGCATTTATACCAAAAACTGAAACATCAGTGGAGAAACAGGGAGAATTCTCTTCAACCTGCTTCGCCTTTAGCGATATCATGGACAAGAGCTTTCAGGTCAGATATTGAGTGAAATTGATGAGAGAAGCCTAAGTAAATGCAATTCTTATAAAACATTGATTGTATGCTCTTGGTTGTTCAAAATATATATTTTTATAAGAATGCAGATATGTGTATGTTAAACTTTTATATTTAAATTCACATACTAAATTATTTACAATCTGTTTATGTCACATTGCTGGTAAACTGTATGTTCTTCCCTTTCGACTTTTAACATCTTTGGATCTGCAATCATCCATCATATGCTGACATTGTGTCATGGTCAAACAAAAGAATGCAACACTGGCGAGTGACAATGAAGTGGGATATACATATATATACTATATATATATATATATATATATATATATATATATATATATATATATATATATTTTTTTTTTAATTTGTATTTATTTGTTCTGTGTACTGTTGGTATGCACCTTGTTTTGTGTTTTTAGTTGACTCTATTGTTGCTCCACTCATTATATAACAATTTAACAATTACCCATAATCCCCTCATCTTTGGGCACCTATGAGTGTGATAGTCAGGCAAGCAGATGGACTTTAACCAAATTCAGAGGGTATAAAGTATATTTCTTAAACCTAAAGTATACAGCTTGATTTAATAAACTCTTACGCTCAGGTCCGGAGATGAACTCTGTGGGGAATGCGAGGCAGTACATGACATGACCCTTTTGTCTACAAAACAAAAGTAAAAACACAAAGATATTCCATGTCAGTCAAAATGTTTTCACTTTACACTTTAGATTAAACCTACCTTAAAACACACATTAAGCAAAGCTTAGGATCTTGAAACTCATGGTAATAAAG
The DNA here is from genome assembly GCA_030684275.1 of Acipenser oxyrinchus oxyrinchus. Classification (NCBI taxonomy): domain Eukaryota; kingdom Metazoa; phylum Chordata; class Actinopteri; order Acipenseriformes; family Acipenseridae; genus Acipenser; species Acipenser oxyrinchus. The sequence goes on from CM060252.1 coordinate 57,395,326, forward strand.
AAGGAATAGTTTAAAGAGTTAGTAAAGAAGAAAAGCACAAATTTAAAAATGTCTTTATACACAGCGCATTTACTCAGTTCTTTGCTGAACTATGTATAATAATAATAATAATAATAATAATAAAGAACTTTCAGGATTTTTGAGCATTATACATGCAGTAAGAATTAAAATAAAATGACTAGAAATCGTACTTTCTAAGTGAATTTCTTTCAGATAATTTAAAATTTCAACCCATTCATAATTAATTCCATTGGAATATTATATAAAAACAGCTATTAGTTTTGCTGTCGTTATTCAAAGCATTACAGCTTTGAACTGTACTAGTTCCACAGCCTGTTTACATATGTATAACTAATGAGCAAGTTTACGAGGAGGTAAAAGTCTTCCAGTTGGGTGAAATCTGGAAATTGAATTGGTATACACTCAATGTGCCCTCCAGTTATCCTGTATCATTTGAGACAGGTGATTTGGACTTTCCTCTTTGGTCCATGTAACGCTTATCAGTTCAATTTTTACAACGTTTTCTGAAAATTAAAAAAATCAAATATGGTCTTGTGTTTTCATTTTTCCATTATTTCGTCCGCAATTAGAAAATTGAAAAATTGGAATTTTGGTGAAAATTACCATAACTTTGTTTTTTGGTTCGAAATTACACCTCTTTCTTTTTTTAACTCCAGTTAAAAATGTGGAAAACGAAACAACGGTGTAATTTGAAAATATTTGCTATTTGTGTAATGAAAGGGTCATAGTCAGCCTGTACCATAACGGCGAGGGAGAACTGCAGACATGTGGCAAACAAAAAACAAATAAAATAAATGTACACAACGTTTACATTTTTTTGTTCTGTTCTATTATTGTTGTTATTATTATTTCAAGTATTGTTTTAATTATCGTTTATTATTTAAATATTTTAAACGGTACGCATGTGCAAACGCCTTACTGTACTATTCACTACAGTATTCATTTTCCAGACGCAGAACCCACATTTACTTCTGTTTAAAGCTATTGTGGGGCTAATTACATTAGTTTGTTTAATAATTAATTTAAACACTTAACGTGTATAATTAATACAGTTCAAATTAACACAATATGAATACAATATGACCATTACCATATAAGATCACCGACTAAACACAGACAATCTATTAGTTATCTGTTAAATAATCTGAATATTCATTCACGTTAATTAAGACCTTGTCAATATTATTTTATTTAATGACGTGTATAAGATCGAGGAATTACAATGAACACACAAAACACCCTCAACCACAACAAGGTAGGTTAAAATATTGTAGCGGTTTATTAGATAATAATAATAATAATAATAATAAGGGTACAGAAAGGAAAAACTTAGAAAATCATCATGAGGTAACAGTTCACATACATATCATTGCAGCATAAGTCAACACCTATTCTTTGAATGTATATGCTTCTATAGATGTCATTTTTCAATAATGCAATTAAACTATAGTACAAGTAGAATCCTATTGCTCTCCTAACATTCAGAATAGGTTCAACATGTCATTCTAACACAGTACATCAACTCGTCTGTCTCAATCTCAGTACGGGCTGCGCGGAGCTGCCAGCAGGTGATGACGTCACTCTGCGGACAGTTCCCTCAGCTCAACTACACAGACAGTGGCCCTGTGCTTACTGCTCACAGGTAAAATAACTTCTGAAACACAAGCACATATTATTGAAATGCAAAACCAATTTTACAATTACAATTCTTCTAATAACATATCACAGCTACGGCTGGACGACAATTGTTTACTAACAATTACACAAGTATACTTTTGCAACACTTCATATGACAATATGAGTTAATCAGCTTAGTTAGTTTTTAACAAGGTTCAAACTCTGAGGTTTTTCATACGCGAGTTAAAAGCGCAATTTAAGAAAACTATTTTATCAATTTCTATGTGTTATAATTATCATTAATTACTCTGGTTCCACAAGGGAAAGGTAAGAGAATTATACTCAACGGTTCCTTGAAGAAGACCCCAAAGTCTGCTGAACAAATCTTCCGTTGTAGTTATATTCTCGTTTCGTCTCCGCAATTCTTCAAACCCAAATTGGGCTCCTTTATCTTCAAAACCCAAGTGGGGGTTTCACACATGTCCTGTGTGTTTTCTTCCTTGAATACTTCGCCACAAAGGCGGTGTGGCAGGCTGGCTCGCAGTGGTGATGTCACGGACCAGGAAGTAACTGAATCACAACAATGGATGGGCGGGTGAAGCTGAGTGCAACGGCACTCAGCGTATTTATTAATAAACAAAACAAAAGATTTAAACAAACAAAACAGAAACCAAAGGGCACGAGGGCCAAACGAATAAACAGACAAACAAGTAAGTGGCGTGCTGGCTAAACCAGCACGTTTTAGCAATTGTTTTGTTGTATTCTACGCGCTCTCTCTCCGCTCTCCTATACTCTCTACACTCAACAACCCAGTACGGACAGCTGCAGGTTCTTATACTCTGGCCGAGGGGTTAACTAGCTGTTAATTATCTTATTACCCCTCGGCCACAGTCTGCACGCGTTTTGTAAGGATGCATGACTGTCAGCTAGTTAAATAATCAGTAGCTGATCAGTCATGCATCCTCACGGGATTTTTAAATTATAAATAACAAAAGACACGGCGCTTTTAACTGCGCCGCAAACAAAACACAAATAATAATAAATAGGGGCGGGACACTCCGCCACACATGCCCCCTGTGCGCAGCACACATGGCCTTTTCGCCACCTCCCCCTTATTCCCTAAAGTCCCGGCACAGGAACAGGGGCAGCAACGGGCCAAAGGTGGCGGCCACGGTGGGATGTCCTCCTCCCACCCCAACAACTGTAGCGTCCCAGTGGACCACGCACAGGCCGGCTCCTCTGGCCAGAAAAATTTTGGGGGTGGTCTCCAGACCTGCCCCCCTTCTTCATGGCCGGCAGCTCCTCTGTGGGGCTCCGGCCACCCTCTCTCCTGCAGCGAAATTGCTGCGGGGAGCTGGTCTCCTGACCTTCCCCACTTCTTCGTGGCGGCAGCTGCCCTTCATGGGGTTCCAGCCATAGTATTTCCTGCCGCGAAAGTGCGGCTGGGGAGCTGGTCTCCTGACCTCCCCCTTTTCCGTGGTCGGCAGCTCCCCTTCATGGGGCTCCAGCCACAGTATTTCCTGCCGCATGGCAGGACTGGTAGCGACCCCAGGCAAAACAGGACCCTCGGGAGGCGACGGCAGCAGCAGCGGACCCTCGGGAGGCGATGGCAGCAGCAGCAGACCCTCGGGAGGCGACGGCAGCAGCAGCGGACCCTCGGGAGGCGACAGCAGCAACAGCGGACCCTTGGGAGGCGACAGCAGCAGCAGCAGACCCTCGGGAGGCGACGGCAGCAGCAGCGGACCCTCGGGAGGCGACTGCAGCAGCAGCAGTAGCGGACCCTCCGGAGGCGAACTCGGGAGGGGAGCCCCTGGCTATAGAGGCGGCAGCGGGAGCTCCACTTCTCCCTCGTTCCCTGTAACTGGTGGCTCTCCAGACGATGCTGAGCAGCAGGCAGCCCCAGGCGATGCGGAGCAACAGGCAGCCCCAGACGATGCGGAGCAACAGGCAGCCCCAGGCGATGCGGAGCAACAGGCAGCCCCAGGCGATGCGAGACAGGCCTTCTTGGGCGAAGCGAGGCAGGCATCCTTGGGCGAAGCGAGGCAGGCATCCTTGGGCGGTGCGAGGCAGGCATCCTTGGGCGGTGCGAGGCAGGCATACTTGGGCGAAGCGAGGCAGGCATCCTTGGGCGGTGCGAAGCAGGCATCCTTGGGCGGTGCGAGGCAGGGCAGGAGCAGTCCTTCCCATGATGGTGGATGTGGAACCAGCAGGTATTCACCCTCTGCTGGTGCAGCTGGGAGCGGTAAGCAGTCCGCCCACGGCGCTTGAGACGGAACCAGCAGGTATTCACCCTCTGCTGGTGTATGTGGGAGGGGCAAGCAGTCCTCCCACGGCGGCTGAGGCGGAACCAGCAGGCATTCACCCTCTGCTGGTGGAGCTGGGAGAGGCAAGCAGTCCTCCCATGGCGGTTGAGGCGGAACCAGCAGGTATTCACCCTCTGCTGGTGGAGGTGGGAGGGGCAAGCAATCCTCCCACGGCGGTTGAGGCGGAACCAGCAGGTATTCACCCTCTGCTGGTGGAGGTGGGAGAGGCAAGCAATCCTCCCATGGCGGTTGAGGCGGAACCAGCAGGTATTCACCCTCTACTGGTGGAGGTGGGAGGGGCAAGCAGTCCTCCCACGGCGGTTGAGGCGGAACCAGCAGGCATTCACCCTCTGCTGGTGGAGCTGGGAGCGGTAAGCTGTCCTCCCACGGCGCTGGAGACATAACCAGCAGGTATTCATCCTCTGCTGGTGGAGATGGCGGAGGCATAGGCAGCTCCTGCTGCTCTGCCCCTAGCGGTGGTGGAGACAGAGGCAGCTCCTGCTGCTCTGCTCCTGGTGGTGGAAGCGGTGGAGGTGGCGGAGGCAGAGGCAGCTCCTGCTGCTCTGCTCCTGGTGGTGGAAGCGGTGGAGGCAGAGGCAGCTCCCGCTGCTCTGCTCCTGGAGGCCTAGGTTCTGGACCTATGGGCTCCCCCCTTCTGGGCGCTGGATGCACGGGCTCCCCCCTTCTGGGCGCTGGATGCACGGGCTCCCCCCTTCTGGGCTGCCACGGTGTGGCCATACTCTCCACAGCCGGGGCACAACTCCGCCGCAAGGCGCCTTGCAACTGCCTCCCAGCCATCGTCGCAGACCTTCCCTTTTCCCTCTTCTGCTGGCTCTGGATACCTCGGCGAGGCTTCTTCCTCGGGAGACGGCAGCGATGGCTCCTCCCCTTTGGGCGCTGGAGACGGCAGTGGTGGCTCCTCTCCTTCGGGCGCTGGAGACGGCAGCGGGGCTTCTCCCTTTTTCCCTGGAGATGGTGGGACCCCACTCATGTCGGCAGCCAGGTAATTGAGCACCATGGCTGCGATGTCTGGGAGGGACGCTGGGTGGTGTTGCTGTTCCCAGGTCTCCCAGCGCTCCCCATCTCGGGCCCACAGGAGGTTGATCACTGCAGGGAGGGCTTCCTCATAATCCCTCCCCGGCTCCACCAGCCAGTCCCAGACTCCCTCGGAGGAGAGTGCACTTGTCCTCTTTGGAGGATGCAGGTCCTCCCTCACCCTTGCTGGATGCTCTGGCTCCTCCTTCTCCTGCCATGGAGGGGGTTGGTCGGGTGCTATGTGCCCAACCTCGCCAATAGCGAAGCACCACTCCTCACCTTTCAAGCAGGTGAGGCAGACGTCCAGCGTGGACGAGATGCAGTGGGACCTGCGACCGGCCCCACGCTGCTGTTGCTGTTGCTGCTGCTTCCTCCGCCCGCTTCTTCCCATCTTATTTCTTATTTTCCAAAAAAAAAAACACACTTTTTGAAAAAAAAAAAAACGTCCTTTTCCTGGTCCGGCTCCTGGAGGCGTTGTTTATCCCAAAAACAAAAGATTTAAACAAACAAAACAGAAACCAAAGGGCACGAGGGCCAAACGAATAAACAGACAAACAAGTAAGTGGCGTGCTGGCTAAACCAGCACGTTTTAGCAATTGTTTTGTTGTATTCTACGCTCTCTCTCCGCTCTCCGCACTCTCTACACTCCAACACTCAACAACCCAGTACGGACAGCTGCAGGTTCTTATACTCTGGCCGAGGGGTTAACTAGCTGTTAATTATCTTATTACCCCTCGGCCACAGTCTGCACGCGTTTGGTAAGGATGCATGACTGTCAGCTAGTTAAATAATCAGTAGCTGATCAGTCATGCATCCTCACATGGTTTTTAAATTATAAATAACAAAAGACGTGGTGCTTTTAACTGCGCTGCAAACAAAACACAAATAATAATAAATAGGGGCGGGACACTCCACCACAGGGAGATACAGTCTCGTTATTCTGTGTGTTTTCTTCTTTGAATGCTTCGCCTCGCAGGCAGACACAGTCTCGTTATGCTGTGATTACAACTGGGAACAGAAGCTTGAATCCGAGCCGGGAATGGTTCGTTTCGACGCGTAGATAAACTGACTCGCAGACATCTCTTTTCCTATTAGCAGGAGTCCTGAACATGGAGCTTTCTTTGACGTTCATTTACTGCAGGTTACAGAATCTTCTTGCAGTCAAGAGGTATAAGCTTAATGCTATCTTCTCTTATGAGCCAGGTTAGGCTCAGAAAACAGGTCTGAAACCAATTCAGAACCAATTTCATTCCTTGTTGCCAGTTCTTATAGGATTTTCACACAAAGACCTATACATTCCCCCTACAACTGCCTTCCATTGTTTTGGTCCATGATTGTCTCATCCTGCGTGGGATGACCCCATTATGTAATTTATGACTTCCTTCTACCATCTCAAACTTTTGCTTCCTCAATAAATTCTGATCCACTGCTCCGATCTATTTATGATCCTGTAGAGCCCCTTTGTGTTAGGTTCAGCTAAAGTCCCCAGATTCTCGGCTCAAAAATAGTTATTGGAAGCTGTACAGTATGCCTATACAGTATACAGTACAGTAGTAAAAAACCTCTTGCTGGAGTAAAAACCTCTTGCTGGACTGCAGGGCTTAGCAGGTGTGAGATGGTGGGAGTGAGAGAATAATAGGAAGCGTGCTTTGGCGGCAGCACATGGCGTATTTATCGGCAGATTGTCCACGAAGAGAATGCAGACGCCATTCAAGAATCCGATTCTGCAGAGAATGAAAAGTAAGGTGAGTAGCGATTTCAAATATAAATTGAATCGGATTTACATGATTAAACTGTATTCTTGCAGGGCTGTGTAGCATGACCGAAAACAGACAGCCCATTCGAGAATACATTCATGAATTCGGAGGCGAGCACGCTTAGTCCCCCAGTATTGAGGGTAGAATGGTCAGCGGCGTTTGTCTGCTGTGCTGCGACAGGCATGGGTTTAAATAGGGGTTTAGCAGATGTTATTGGAAGGAAGGAAATAAGGAGGGAGGATCCCTTGCATCATGCCCACCAAATCACACACACATGTTTATAAAATATAAAGCAATATGGTTACAACACGTACCTTCAGGCAGTCTAAGGAAACCATGTACACTAATGCATACAATATAACAACATCTCTAAAGCTATTAATAATCCTATCTTCTAGCATCATGCTTTAATATAGGTGAGATATAAATTCAAGTTTATGCTTAAACCTTTGCAGTCCATTTATTAAGTGCGTATCAGGCGCGTCAGGTCCAATTTATTTTCACACGCGCAGTTAATTTTAGACGCACTGTTTAAAAGTTTTTTTTTTCCAGAGTCAAACGGGTTTAAAAGGCCCTGCATATCAACAAAGCACTCACTAGGCATCTCCAGCCCCGCCCCACCCTTTCGTTCGCTATAGCTTTCACATATGCTAATAAATAAATAAATAATAATAATAATAATCGTCGTATATACCGATCAATCATCTCCTGATCACTCGTTTTATCACCAAACTCCTCAATAATGTGATCCAAGTCATTATTTTATTCCTACAATATCTCAAAAAAGCTCTGCAAATGTCCGTGATATTCTCTGAGCGCTGATTCAGTAACAGCCAGCTTGTTTCCTTATGGCCGCCGTTATCTGATGCCAGGGGCAAGTATGACTATTCATGAGATACGCCCTTTTTTTTCGGCTTGTCTCGGCTCCCACTCGGCCATTGAATGGTTTTCTCAGATTTTTCCGGAGAAAAAACGACTAGAAACCCGTTTTTTGCAATGTCGGACCAGGTCTGACATAGGACCGCAAAGGGTTAACCTCCTGCAGAGAGGTATGTCTTAAAATATAAAACAGAACAAAAAAAGATCAGTCTTCCAAAATCGAGGCTCTGATTACACCACCAGCAGTCAGCTTAGCAGAGAGGTCCTCAAAAGATGGACCAGTTAAGTCTGTGTTACCAAACTCAACTGATACCTAATTGTAATTTTGCTCCCATATTTATAGGACTCTTTCTCTCCATTTTGTGCTCAAGTTAACCCCTATGAGGACATTGTGTGCGAATTGTGAATGCAGCAGTTTTGAAATCGATGTAAGATTATCTCAGTAATCATCAATTGCAAAATAAATATATTTTTAATACAACTTTTTGTCCACTACACGTCTGAATATTTAAGTATGTTTGAGTAGTTTCACGTTTACAGAGCTCTAAAGTCACTACATATCACAATAGACAGTGAAACCTGCATATTAATCGTAATACTAATTTCGATTAATACGAATATTATATACATCTCACAAAATATAATTCTTTGGATTGTACAATTCACCTAGATTACATTCAGCTCAAAACAAAATTATATTTTCCTAAGTGGATTTTATTGTATAACAGTTTGTTTTTAAGATAAGCGGACATTGAATTTCCAGTCTTGGCCGCAGCGTCGTGTCTGTGGCACTATGAGTTTCGGTTGTGTTTTACCTATTTTCAACAAAATCACCCTGACTTCATTATACTACACATACAAACTGCTTTAAAATAAAAATAACACCTTTTAATCTTTCTGAATCCCTGTTTTCATATTATTCTGACAGTCCAAAATAAAAAAAATGGGGTGATAGTTAAAAAAATGGGGTGATAGTTTGATAAGGAAAATTACATAATTCGTTAATACTATGTGTCCAGAAGACATACCTCTTTGAACTATTATCCTAGCAGGGAGGGGTTTGGAAGATATGTGGGTTCTCTGCTGTCTGAGACAATGGCAACAGTGCAGTTTTGCTGAGACAGATCAACTGAATCCTTACCACCTTCTGCCCATAGTGAGATGTGCATTTTTGAGAGGCTGGCTTGTACATTGTACAGTTAGGTATTCCCTCCATCCAAAATATCGGAGTTGGCCAGAATTCACTATTTTTCATATCAGAGGGTTCCCAAGCCTCATTATCATCACCATTGTCAGTGGGGAACCCCCCTAGAAATGAGGTTGGTTCGATCGAAGGGCCATATACTTTAGCAGCATAATCCTTCCATTCAAAAGGAACTGATACCTTATACAGGAGAGAAGGGGTTTGAGGGTCACTTGTGACTCCACAAAGTGTTAAAAAACACATTTCTAAGAAAAGGATTCATTTTTTCTAGCAAGTTTTACTTTCTTTACTGTCTTTACAAGTGAAGTTGTCTGACATATTAGATAAACCCATAATGTAACAAGGGGGGAACGGATGAGAAGGCAAGAAAAGTGAGATTTATAAAATGGCCTAATGTTATTGCCCAAACATTTTTAAAATGTCTAATGTTGCAATAACCCTTTATCAAGCTGCCATGGTTAGGTAGGTGCATTAAGAATGAAAAATGATAAACGAGAGTCATGACATGAGCTGGCACACAAAGGTGGCACTGAGGCAATGTTAATAAAACCTACAGTCTTTTCAGTGATGTAAAATATTCTAAATCATGTTACCCTGAATTAAACATCATTTATTAAAGTTGTGAAGTCAGATCCTTTGCAATTTGTATTATTACAACGGTGCCAATTTTTGTCTGCCAAAAGAGTAAGAAAACACATTTCCCTGGACAAAGAGTAGTTTAACTGAGGATGAACTAAACCATAAAACAGTCGCTTAAATTGGTGTTGAGGGTTAATGATCATTTAGGGCTCCCTAGTGGCGCATCCGGTAAAGTGCACCATATAGCCTGGGGGTCGCAGGTTCGAGTCCAGGTTATTCCACTGCCGACTGTGGACGGGAGTTCCCAGGGGGCGGCACACAATTGGCTGAGCACTGCCCGGGGGGGGGGGGTTAGGTCGGCCAGGGAGTCCTTGGCTCGCTGCGCATCAGCGACTCCTGTAGAGTGGCAGGGCACCTGCGGGCTTGCCTGTAAGCTGCCCAGAGCTGCGTTGTCCTCTGACGCTGTAGCTCTGGGTTGGCTGCACAGCGGGCCTGCAGAGAGAAAAGAAGCGGTCGGCTGACGGCACACGTTTCAGAGGACAGCGTGTCTTTGTCTTTGCCGCTTCAGAGTCAGTGCAGGGGTGCTAGCGGTGAGCTGAGCCTAAAATACAATTAGATATTCCAAATTGGGAGAAAAATGCGGTAAAATCAATTGGCGACTACTAAATTTAAAACAAGCAAAAAAATGTTTTTGTCACTGGAATGTATTAGTATCTGTTTATTTTGCATATTTACAGGTTGATTCTTAAATAAATACAGTTTGGCATAAGAACTTCATAAAGTAGGACAATCACATCCACTGGACTCTCTGGACTGTCCTCTTCACTCCCTGAGGACCATTTTGTATTTGTAGTTGATTCATCATTCTTTCATCGGTCATCAACTTTGCTTTCTCCTTGTTTACGGACCATTGTGTGCATAGTGGAATCATAGGCGTAATTTACACAGGGGACATGTCCCCCTCACTTTTTCAATGATGGGTAATTGTCCCCCTCATATTGCAGGAGTACTAAAACTTTTATTTCACGATAATTTATTGCTATAATCACTAGTCAGTATAGAAGTAAACGGGGGAAAAAAATGGGATGTGGATCAGGCTCTACTGATCCGTAATGTTGATCCGATCCTGGAGCTGCACACACCTTAACTAGGGAAACTGACCAATGAGAAGTGAACATACGTGGAACGTAATTTAAAGACCCCGGCTGACAAATTTGTATACAGCCTGAGGTCACAGTAATGTTGGGGAAAAATGGGATGTGATCCTGGATCCAGGCTCCGATCTGAGCAGTGCTTCAGTGCTCTTTGAAGACTAAAGCCAGGGCTCTGTAATTCCATGTCTCAGAAGTGACTGAATAATATAGCTATCTGCCACACTCATCACTCATGACAACATTATGCCAGCAATGTATTGTTCTGAATGATGTCTTTGGATCTTTTAATTAGAATACAAGGGATGCAATGTTTTGTTATACTTGTTTATATCATATTTTATTATTTCAGCTAGAATAATCTTCATGCATGCCCCAGCTACAGAAACTAACCCTAACCCTAACCCCCCACACACACACACACACTTTTGAAGCCAAAGTTACACCACTAAGTGGAATAGATCTGTGCATCATTGTTCTAAATAGGTGCAAAAATAATTATTTCTCTCCCTCTCTTACTGCGGACATGTCAACTTGAATTTTCTATTATCCTGCCCTAAAACCATGTGCCGGAAATTGAACACTCTGTTCATAGAAAGAAACAGCATTTTGTGAGTGGTATGGGAGAAGAAATCTCAAATGAAAATAATAAGCTTAATGCTCAAAAGCTAGAAGACATTAGTTTCTCACCTGGATCCTTAATATGCCAATATGCTGTCCCCAAGGTAACCAGATTACAGCAGAAGTTTTAGTAAAGTAATACAAAATAAATAGGCTTATGACAACCAGAACACTTAGTCTAAATAATGTACAAATTAAGTGAAAGATTGTTACTGGGAGAAAGGAATAGGCTGATGGTCTAACCTGCAAGAACAATACATCATTGGGCCATTTTTAGCTTTAGTTTTTGTAAGCTTCAGGGTTAGATATATTTCTGTTGTCCTTAAAGATTTGCTGCACATTTTAGGCAGGGTTTCTAAAAACATGAATTTCAGTTAATGCCCTCCCTGTTCCAACACTGTTAGAGTGCTCATTTGAACCAGAGGGCAAATTAGCGTTACAATGCAAAAGGTAGTATTCTGAATGCTATAAATGTACAATAAAGTTAATATTGTGAATGTAATGAGATCATTTGCAAAGAGACCACAGCTTTTTTTTTATCAAATTAATTTTACATTTTTTAGAATAGCTGAAGAAATAATATTACAACCCTGTGCTAGAACATTTCTGTAAGGATAGATTAATGAAAGAATAAAAGCAAAAATGCAGATTCAGCAATAGAAAAACTGTTAAGATTTATAGTAAACCTCATTATTATCGACCTATTGAAATAAGGACATTTGGAGTAAAGCTTTTCAAAATATACCGAACTATCAGTCACTGTTTTGGTAACTTCATTGAACTACTGCCATTCTAGACTCCTAAAACTAAAATCGGTGATCGGGTTTCTAATTGGTTTGAATGGATTTGGATAATGCCTCCAGTGTCAGTGATTGAAAATGAGGGTCAGGGATAGTGCTTGCATTGGTGCACATGCTCAATTCAGTGTTGTGTGTATGACATGAGACCAGCTGGTGTGGTACGTCCTCAGATTCAAACTTTAAAAATTAGAAGAACTGCTGCATACAATAATTGTAATTAATTGTGGTTCACTGCAAGTCATGAAGGTACACGTGTCTCTCCACTGCTGGGGATTTCTGACATAATTCACTTCTTGTGCTTTTCTTTAATTACAGTATTCCCCTGAGATTGGATATTGTAGTTAAACAGTGAAATTAATGGGTCGTCGAAAGAATTAATACAATTACATAATTTTTAATCAGAGGGAGACAGTATTTGACTTAGTGCCTATAATAAACAAGGGATGCTGTTTTTTTCTGTGTACTTTTTTCCAGATAAGGGCCAAAAATGCTCTTCCACAGAGTGATCTGCAGTACATTAAAAACAGGCAACTTTACTTTGACTTCATGCAAGTGAAGATTCTTTGACTTTCAATGCGTTTATATAACTTGATGTATTTGATGAAAGTGTGTTTGATTAATCAGCCTGTCATGATATTATGATTGTTCCAATAATTAGGGATGTATTAAGATTTCCAACGTGTGATATATCCAGTTACAGTACTAAAAGTTTGAATTTATGACACTTCAGTGACCCTACGAGTGACTGCACTTGACAAAAAAAATCTCAAAAAGTCTCTCAATGATATTGCATTACTGTGACAAGATACATTAAAATCAATTACAAAATTTATTGGAGATTTTCCTTGACCTGATTGGTCAATATGAGTTCCCTAATCTCTGGTAGAAGACCTTGAGTGTTATCATTCAAACTATGTTTAATCTCTGTTCCAAATAAAACATTTTTAGTATTGAGTATTATTTAGGCTATTGGAAATACCCACAACACAACATTATCTACCGCTGGGATACTGAAGCCTGAAGGCTACTAAACCACACATGGAATTCTGAGCATTACTCATGGAATATTGAAGAAAATGTTTGTATTCATTAGCAATAAAATATATTGCTGCATAAAATCACAAAAAAAAACCCCAAAAACTTTAATGTAATTGTATTTAAGTCAGCCATTTTGTAATAGCAATAGAATCCTCGTAAGAGGGTTTTGCCTTGTGGTAAGGCCCTTCTCGTTATGTTAAATGCCCTCGCCTTTGGCTCAGGCACTTAACCAGATGATAAGGCTCTCTTCGGGTTCTATTGCTTAAATACGGCACATACTGTACTATAGCACGTACATTAAGGTCATAGAGTTTAATTAAATAAATATAGTTAAAGCATTTTTTAAAGCAAAAGATACATATAATATATTGAAGATGATATAGAGGATACATCACGTATGTTTCATGGAGTACTGTAGTTATTTTTACTACAGTAGGATAGCTGAATAATCCACAAGCCCCAAGGGCTACTGTAGTTTTCTACGGCCATCCACTTGATTGAAATAACCTCAATATGCTGTGAAAAAATATTGTTTAGAGAATTACATTTTGTTTCAACATGGCATAATCTGGAACAGTGCGATTCATCCAGTTATTCTGTAGTTAGAGTTCAATGAATGCAAGATACATTCCAGAATTAGATCTGATAAAAAATAAATAAATAAATAAATAAATCATGCAGCAGCACCAAATATTAAAAAGTTATTCCATGCTGGATCTTTCATTACATGTTATATAGTATTTAATCTTTAATAAAATAAAATATTTTTGCTAGGAATTAAAATGTGTTTACAGTGAAACCTGATTTTTAATCTGTCACCAAAATAACTGAACTTCTATGACTGCTTATTCAAGATGCCTCTCTCACTGGGTTCAGGTGGCAGTGAAAAGTGTACCTGTACTCTATACTGTATATGATCAATTAATGGTAAAATCATAATAAAATCCACTCTTATATTAACATACCATTATTCATGTGAAGTCCAACTGATTGGAAGGTGTTTTTGAAATACTGGTTAGATTTCTGTAATGAAAAACACCAATTACAATTCTAAACAAATAAAAAGAAAATAATAATAATACTTACAGTACAAGCACTTAAATGAAATGCCTGTGTTGTTTATTTCAGGGTTGTTAACTTTATGGTGTGGATTTTTCCTTTATAAAGAAAATGTGCTGATATCGATTTGGAGAATCTAACCTTATGTGTTATTTTGTAGCTGATAGGCATTTAGTTTGACAGTAAACAGCATGAATAGTGTAATGTATTTAACCCATAAGAAGACCTGCTTTTGCTTATAACAGTTATCTCTGTCTCCAGCAGCTGAATTTGTCAAGCAGGCACGACTTTTGCATTTGCTTTGCCAACTTACTTTAGTTACAGCAAAATCCACAAAACCACCACACAATTCAGCAAAATTGTCAATGGTCTAATTTGTATAGTAGGTAGCCTAAAACAAAAAGAGGCCAATGATCAAATGGGAATGCAGGAATATCTCCCTCACCACTCCAGGTTATCCAATCAATCAATCAATCAATCAATATTTATTTATTTTATATAGCGCCTTTCATAGTGGACCACCATCACAAAGCACTTTACAAGATAGTGAGAACAATGCGACCATGCCGGACCATGGCAGCGGGACATCCAGGGTCTAGTTTTAGGTGGAGTTAGGTGTCATCTGCATAGGAGTGAAACATGGGGCTATGTTGGTGGATGAGATGACCCAAGGGAAGCACGTAGATGTTGAAGAGAAGAGGCCCAAGAACAAACCCTTGAGGGACACCGCAAGTGACCGGGTTTGCGTCGGCACTACTTCCATCACAGAAAACAGACTGTATGCGTCCATATGGGTAAGAGGACAGCCAGAAGAGACAGGATCCAGAGATCCCAGCATACTTCTGAAGGCGGTCAAGAAGAATGCCATGATCTCTGGTGTCAAAAGCAGCAGTTAGGTCAAGAAGGACAAGCACAGAGCGAGCAGCAGCAGCAGCATTAAGCAGAAGATGATTTACAATCCAGAGCAGAGTAGTTTCAGAACTGTGATTCAGATGATAGAGATAAAGATTCAAGCATATTGTTATCTGTGAGATGTTTCGTCAGCTAGTTGGCTACAGCCCTTTCAAGAGTTTTGGACAGAAAAGGAAGATTGGATATAGGACTGAAATTAGATAAGACAGCCAGGTCAAGGGAGGGTCTTTTGAGCACCGGCAATCTTGAGGGCAGCAGGAACCAAGCCTCAGTCAAGGGACAGGTTGAGAGTATGCATAATGGAAGGAGCAAGATCAGAGGCACAGAGACAGACAAGAATTATCAGCCAGAGGAGAGAGCAGAGAAGGACAGAGTAGGAGGGGCAAATGGAGGTGAGTCAAGGTGGTCGAGTACTATACCTGGTTTGTGGCAGGAGAGCGTAGAATAGATGGTGTCAATTTTGTTCTGAAAGAAAGAGGAGAAATCATGACAGGTAAGAGAGGAGGATGAATGGGAGATGGATTTATCGGCGGCGGGATGCAGGATTTGGTCAATGGTGTTAAAGAGAATATTGGGTTTACCGTGACCCATGGATATGATTTCTGAGAAGTATTTCACCCTGGCAGCAGCGAGCGCACGCCTGTAGCCACTGAGATGATATCTCTGTGAACCGTTAGTCTGGACAACCTCAAACTTGCGGCAGGTAGACTTAAGCAGTCGAAGTTCGAGGGTTTACCATGGGCATGCGATGTTTCTTCAATGTTCTGGTTGTGAGTGGAGCAATTGTGTCAATAATCTGAGTAAGGGTGGTGTTGTAGAGGGACACTGCATCATCGACCGAAGATGGGAGAGTACCAGACAAAGGGGAAGAAGAGACACCTTCCGAGAGTATTATAGAGTTTAGCAGATTCTTGGGACGGAATTATGCTGTAACTTAATGCATTTGAAAAGTAGTATATTTATAAATACTGTCAGCCGGGCTCAATTGTCAATTGACTACAGTCTACAGTAACATACATGTGGTAATACTAAAAGAAACTCATCAAGTTCTATGACGTACGTTTCTCATTGTCTTCATTTCATACAATTGTACATTCTTTTCTTTTAGTATTACATATACAATACCACCAAGTTTTGTACTTATGGTGCGTAACCTTTGAATAAATATGGGTGATGGAGGGTTTTATAAACCTGTTGGATCACCAGCATAAAACCAGTAAATGATTGTTCCACTTACTGCAGATCACTAGTAAACAAGCAGTTGGAGGAATTACAGCAGGAATGTATTTTAATAATATTCACAGCAAAATCATTTCAAACTTGCTTTAAAGAAACATTAAAGATAAACATGTGTTGTGTACATCAGCATTTCAAACTGTGGAACAGCGTATTCATATTATTTATTTATTTTTGTTTACAGCTGCAGAATGAGCTTGATCAGGAGTACCAAGATAAGTTTAAGAGACTTCCCGTGGAAATCCAGGAATTTGTACAAGAAGCCATGAAAGGAAAATTCACTGAAGAAGGAGCCCACAGCACTTCCCCTTCCTCCTCGGTGTCAGAAAGTGGAAAACCTAACCACAAGCCTCTGCAGTCCGAGGATGATTTAGATGATGAAAATCCAGATAAAATGTTTGATACTCCACTTTAGGCAGCTCTGCTGGGCTTTAGATTTATTCTTTTGGGTCAGTCACACACACCCAGCCCTTACAGAGCAAGGGCTTGTATTGGTCAACCTTTAAATGCAGGAAACTACATTTCTTGAATTGTTTCTTGGAAAAGAAGCTTTCGTGCTATGGTCTGTTGTGGTTATAACTTATTATTATGGTTCACAGTGCCAGTGTTTTGGACCTAAACACATATTAACCGTTTTTCTTTTTTTGTACTAATTACATAGGTAATCATATACAACACCCGTAATGTTTAATGGTGTTCTAAGGGTGAATCAAGGTTTATTGTAAGTGATAATTTTCTTAGTGCCAGGCAAAGTAAACTAAACTTACAGATCATACACTGCATATACAAGCATGGATATGAAGCCCTTCTTTAGTTATATTTAACACAATTTACCAGAAGCATCTCCACTGTATGCACTGAACTAATGGAGATTATTTGCTTTTGTCTGCAAGCACAGGTGACTTGCTGTTATAATTGTGTTCAATATATAGAGATAGGGACATTTGTTGCTGCTGAAATGTTTCTTGTTATTTGCTTTATACAATATTTAAGAGACTTATACATGTTTTATTTTATTATTCTTTAACAAAATCGTTCTTTAGGAAAACATATTTTGCATTGTCATGCCAGTAATCTGTTGAACTGTGGACAGTTTGGTTCAGTTAATGAAAATATGTTACAGGGATGCGTTATAATGTGGTATACTTATGTGTTACTGTACACTTGTAAAGGTTTTATATAGCGTGGATACTGTGATGTTACATTAATATATGGGGAAATGTATTTTAGTTTGTTACATAAAACTTTATGAATACTTGATTTTGAAACAGAAATCACATGTTGTATGACTACTTCAGTTTTTCTTGCACAATTTTCTCATTTTGCATTGGAAAAAAAAAACAAAAACATTTAAATGGTCCTGAAACAGGAATGAAGATGGCTTAACAGTTTCCAGTGCTATGTCAGGACATAAATATTTTAGTTTCAACTTGGTTACGTGTGTAAAATACAGTTGAATAAAATACAGATGGATGTTTCATATTAATTACATTCATGTTACTAGTGTGGCAAATTTTTCTGAATATGAAAGCAGTCTGAAGCTTGATTTTTTTTGTTCTATTTAGAATATCCTGATTTAAGATACAGTAAATACATTTGTTTTAATGGACTATAAGTGTATGCTGTTGCTTTGTGTATTTTTTAAATTTTAAATCCTCTGAAAATATGTTTAATTTGCACATTGGTTTAAAAAACAAATCACTAGGTAATGCTGCGTTTGGTAAACAGATATCTTAAAACTATTTTTTAGATTATAGTTCTGATTACAATTAATTTTTTGCAGCTTTTGTAAATCCAGCATTTTAGTATTTATGTTTGCTGTTTTTTTTTTTTGTTTTTTTTTTTTTAACAAACTCTGCACAGTGCCATGTTTTGCAGTTAATGAAACTAGTACTTAGTGTTTTATTGTGTTTGGAGGTGTTTGTACCACTTCAGTTAAGGAGATATATTTTATTGTTTTAATATTACTTGAATTAGATTTAAAGAGTTTATTTAATGAAACAAGAAGGGTCTTTATGATGTGGAAGTCTTGTGCCTTTTATGTGTTTGCCTTGTTAGGTGTTGAATGTGTGAAATGCAGTACAGTACTGTGTACATCTCTATTGTATTATAATACGCTTTCTGTATTTACTATAACTAGATTGTATGTGCACTTTTAATACCTTCCCACTACTGAGAGAAGCTTGAGGTCAGCAGTATTCTAAAAAGATGTATCTCATTAAATGCCGGACATTTTTGATCAATATATTTCACGTTGCATTGACTATTTTTTTTTAAATTTAAAGGGACCTTGCTTGTGTTTCTTTTGACGTAAATATTGCTCTTGTAAATTGTATGAATATGTCTGTGAGTGTTGTCTTACTTTATGATTTTCCTTTAAAGCTCGTAATATATCTGATGTTGAGGAGATATACATATTTGGTTCTTAACAATTATGAATGGTTCAAAATGCATTATTAACACTTTTGTAAAAATTCTATGCAATTTTGTGGCATGATGTTTCTTCCACTTGTAATTTTATGTGCTTTCATCATTATTCCAAAAGAAAATAATAATAAAAATTAAAAAAAACTTAACACACAATGTTGTATGTTTTGAGTGAACAAAAACACTACTCCTCAAAGACACATGATGAATACTAGACGGGCATCAACCTCAGTCTTGCTATTGTGAGCATTATATATTATATATAGTTATATATAGTATATATATATATATATATATATATATATATATATATATATATATATATATATATATATATATATATATAGTTGTATTGATTTTTTCACATGTCCTGGGTAGCGTCCCTATTTGTCTCAATGACCCCACCAATGACATTGCTCTGTTTTTAGAACATAAAGACTGCACCACAATTATGGAGTGGGCACTTGACACATGTCATATGAAATAAAATCTGTAAAACTATTGAACGCCAATCACGCTAATTAAAATAATTGCAAACTTCATAAAAACGTACAGAATTTACGGTTAAAATGTCATTTGAAGCTACTCGTAAAATAGCAACGTTAGTAATATACTATGCACCCCCTGCCATTGCTGTAAATACATGAAAAAATAACTCACCATGACTAACAGTCTGTGTATGTTGAGCTGTATGTGTACAGAAACAGGTTCCTTCATATATTTCATGATGTATTCTGCTACTCTCAACAAAAACAGAAGGGAAAGGGACTCACAAAAACAAAAGGGACTCACAAACTGTTTAAGATTTTGACCCTTTTTATATCAATTTAATAGACATCCTTTGCTGATCATTGTTTGCAAAGGTATGTGTTTTGTCAAAAAAAAACCTTCAGTTTTAGTGTGTGTTTATGGGATGTAAATATCTGAATACCGTGCCGAATACTACTTAGTCACTTAGTTCTACCCTAAAATTAAGTGATACGGAACTAATCTGATTCCAAAGGGTCATAAATATTTGCCAGCACAAGAATACTCCTTTGGGAATTCAAATGGGACCTAAATGAGCCAAGTAAGTCTGAGTTAATTGGACCTACCGAAGTGAACAATAATACGGTCATTTTCCTCTGTGAAAAAAAATAGTAAGAATGACGTAATCTCTCATTAATGTTACCAAATACAGACATTCTCTGCTACAATCAGCGTAAGGAAAGTGGATGCATTCCTTTGGAAACATACGCTCATGTTTTGTCAGTGTGCAATGCTACCAAGATCACATTATGCTGTATATTTATTATCAGTGACTGTAGCTGTTGATGTTCTGCACAATCCATCAGTGCAAGTAACAAAGAAAGTGTGAATCAAAACTAACACTGAGGAAAACTATTCATCTGATAATTAATGTGTTGCTCTCGAGATCTGATAAGGAATAACTCACTAATTATCGTACTGAAAGTGGCACATCTAAAAATAAAGCTTTTACCAATGGTACAGTAAGATAAAAAAACAGCTATGATGTGTTTTTCTATTCTGTAGCTGTCTCTAACACTCAATAAGATTAATATGATAATTATTAGTTTGAAAAAGTCACAGGGCTTGAGCTGTAACAAAGTTTTGTTGAGAAAAAGTTTTTGTTGTTGATTTTAGGAAAGGTGGAGTCTTCCACTATTTGGTCCAGGTTCTACAATTATTCCTTGATTTCTGTTTTCTACTGGTTTAGTCTTCTGTGAACAATTGTTTTTATTGAAGAAAAATTACAAAACTATATACAGAAGAGTTCTGAGCACTTATTTTGTTACTTTCAGCTGAAGGGACACAAGACATGTTTATTTGTGAGACAAACAGACAAACCACCAGCAGGCAGTTTTATCATCTATAAGCTCTGAAATAATTCAGGAAGCAATGCAGATATTGAGAGGAGCATCACGGTTCCTGTCCACATACTGTACTTTTTTTTAAAACATGTGTAACTTTTAACTTTGTCTTCCTGCAACTACGATTGTGCACTGTACTTGCATACTTGCCAACATTTGGAAACTGTTCAGCGGGACGCTTGGGGGGGGGGGGCATACGCACCATACACATGGGAGGAGTCATATGCAAAAAGCACTAATCATATAATAGACGTATCCCCCCAACTCAACACCACACATCCATCATGACAGTAAAAATAGACATAATGAAGCGTTCTTATGTATAAGTTAGTGATCAGCAGACGTGTCAGCCGCACGAAGAACACAGCTAACTCTAACTCTGCACTAACTCTACTGTGCAGAATAAATGATTTTTTTTCTATGTGTCTTGGGACTTTCTTCCTATGCATCGGGACGTGGGACATTTGCTTGGAAATCGGGACTATCCCGACCATATAGGGACTGTTGGCATGTATGTACTAGAGCAGGCTAATTATATTTAAAGTTGTTAAATATGGCTTCATAAAGACACCTACAGTGCAAAATGGTACAATTTATTATAAATTTGGAATGATTCTCAATTGTTTTTCCCCAAAAAAACATTCTGTATTCCATTCCAAGAACCTTACCTTTTTTTTACAATTTCAACCAGTAATTAATCTCCATAATTATTATTTTTTTTCTCAATGATTATGAATTAAATTAAATTAAATTAAACACAGTTCATAGGATGCAGTGGACTGGGTTTGATCCTATTTAACTGAAATATAAGGACAGCTATGATAAAATAAATAAATACAAAATAAAAAAAACACGTTCTGTAAAGATGTAAAGCTTTATTTGTAATTATTATTTTATTGGTTGTGTTGTTACTATTTTACAATTGTGGTAGAACTGCTTACGCATTAGTTCCAGTTTCAAGATTCTGAGGGCATCTGCCATAGGATAATGACCAATCTATTGTGAACCATGTACACTGAAGCCTTCCATGTCTCACTTGAATACAAGATGTGACTTCTCAAAGCTGGACATCCTTGCCGCAGAAATGTGAATAAATGCATAACAAAAGGGCTTCATAATATGCAGTCATAGATCAGAAGCTGGGATAGACATGAGCTGCCAACTGGCTGTGGTTCTTGCAACTTAGTTTTCCAGGGTCAGCAACAGACTATCATAGATGATGGTGGTTTGCCATTCTGAATCATAACAGAAGGGCAGAGAGAGAGAAAGCAACAAACAGCAGAAGGGATGAGGAACTATAGCAACTTGCCAGGAAACACAAGCTGTTGTGTCTAGAGTTTATCCGGCAGCCAAGACTACTGATACTCACACCATATATAACATGAGTGAAGAATAATGTTATGATTGACAACAAATGGTCTACCAAGTATGATTGTAGTGCAGGCACAACCTACTGTCTCAAAATGGAAGGCTTGCCTAAAAAATGTAGATGTATAAAACAAAACAAACTTTTGGACATAATATACTACAATATAAAAAAGGTCACTCTGGTTTTGGACTTAACTAGACATACATTATTAAGTGATACAAATCAGGAGACTGATCTATAACATATGTGAAAAAAATCTATACTGGAAAATGCCTAGTGGCTTATGCAAAAAAATGCAAAAAAAAAACTACCTTGTATGCCATTTATATGATTGTCATGTTACATATGCTGGCAAAATATAAAAATGTTTTATTGTAACTTGCACTAAATAGCTGTAATTATTTTTAGCACAAGGGAGGGATGAGTGAAATTGGTTGTTTAACTGAAAATTGACAGAGCTATAATAGCACAGACCTGTGTGTATGTACAATAAATCCTACTTCTTAAACAAAATTAGTTATAGCACTGTAGGAAAAAAATGTACAGTTAATTGTTAAAATCAGCTTGCTGGGCGATACAGTAAGTGGTAAGTTTTTCAACAAACAAAATTATTTATCTGCAGTCATACAGGCTTCTTGTGACTGTTTACTGTAACATTAGTTATCCCTGGGGGTCTGTTAAACCTATCACTAGAGGGTAGTGCTATATGCCATAAAACCATTTAAACCTCACAAGAAATGCAACGTTTATGCTCTTTCATCATTTAGTTAAGTGACCGACTATTGGTCAATTTCACTTCAATTTGGTTCCTAAAATTACATGCTTTTTTTTTCAGAACCACAGGTTCTCCTCAAGCGTTGGAAGTGAAGATAATTCATTAGTTAGGTAACTCATTGCGAAAATGAGGAGACAGACTCCCCCATAGGCATGTTTGAGACTTGTAGTGTTCCTTCTATAACCTTTATGTTTTATAGTAAAATGGTAAGGTTACAGATAACCATGTATGGTAATGCAGATTAAAAACACTGTAGAAAACATTTCAGAAAGTACACAGCATGGTGTAATTGTTGCTTTGTAAAGACACATTATTACATGCTGTTTACAGCAACAATAGAGCTACTGTACTTTAAATTTAAAAGGCAGAACAATTATCTCAATATATATTATTCACTTGGATTTTTAAAAGTACACATTGTGCCAAACAAACAAGCATTGATTCTAATGAGGAAAAAGATCAGTGGTACTCACTTGTGGCTACTTCAGTCCATTTCAGCACAGGAGCATTACAACCAGGTCATTAATTACTTAAATGCAAACCTATGTTCAATTAAACTATTAACCTAGCTGGAACAAGGCTTTGGACTTCTCCGACCAATAATTAAGGACATGTTTGGAACAAGATCATGGACTGGAACAGGATGAAAGATCCATAAGTGGGTAGTACCCTAAGGTGGTAATGGCAAACTCCACCCATGGCTATATCTTGCTGCTTCAGCATTTTCATTTGTTCACATTATCTGCATTATTTCCAGTTCCAGGCCAAGTTGTCATACTTTGTACATGCCACATGGTGTGTATCATTATGACATTGTTCCAAATGTTACGGATATTAGAACTTTAATTATCTTTTCTGAAGCAAGGCTGCCATACACCGATGTGATGCAACTTTTTGTGAGGTAACACAACACTTGTCTACATGTTTTTAATAATCAAATTATAAGGTAAAGAAACTAAAAGATTTTGAAAAAAAAAGAAGCAAAATTCAACTCAATTTGTACACAGGCTTCCATGCACTAAAAATATTTTACAGAAATTGAAAATATTTCATATTTATATACACAGGAATCATCATTGTTACACACATTTACCAGTACACTGCAAATATCAATCAACAGATACTGTACCATAACAAGCATCTTCATCTGTAGCGGATGATTCTCTTTAAGCAAGGCTTCCTTCTGCCCTGCCACATACCCCCACTTGTGCACAGCACACCTGGCCCCAACGGCCACCTCCCCCCTTAGTCCATAAGTCCCGGTCAGTGTCCTGGCCCAGGAACAGGGGCAACCATGGGTCCATGGGTGGCGGCCATGGTGGGAGGTCCTCCTCCCATGCCAACACTAGTAGTGGCCAGGCTGACTGCGCACAGGCTAGCTCCTCAGGCCAGTCAATTCTGAGACTGGTGCTGGTGGACACCACAACTCCTTTTGCGGTGACGAGCAGGCAACCCCAAGCGATGACGTGCAGGCATCCCTGGGCGGTGGCCAGCTAGTGACCCCAGGTGAGGCAGAGCTGGCGACCCCAGGCAACAGCGAGCAGGTGACCCCAGGTGAAGCAGGACAGGCAGCAACCCCAGGTGAAGCAGGACAGGCAGCAACCCCAGGTGAAGCAGGACAGGCAGCAACCCCAGGTGAAGCAGGACAGGCAGCAACCCCAGGTGAAGCAGGACAGGCAGCAACCCCAGGTAAAGCAGGACAGGCAGCAACCCCAGGCGAAGCAGAGAAGGCGCCCCTGAGTGGAGCAGGCTTGGCATCACTGAGCGGAGCGGTGGGCGTGGCATCCCTGAGCAGAGCGGTGGGTGTGGCAGCATCCCCGGACGGAGCGGCTCCGGCATCCCTGGGCGATTGCGAACTGGCATCCACAGGCGATGGGGAACTGGCACCCCCAGGCGATGGCGAACTGGCACACCCAGGCGATGGCGAAGGTGCAGCCCCAGGCGGTGCAGGACGTGCAGCCCCAGGTGGTGCAGGCTTGGCAGCGGACCCTCGGGAGGCAACGGCAGCAGTGGACCCTCGGGAGGCCATCACAGGAGCTCCTCGTCTTCCTCTGGTGGTGGGGTCAGAAGCAGCAGGCAATCTCCCTCTGCTGGCAGAGGCGGAAGCAGCAGGTAATCTTCCAGTGCTGGTGGAGGCGGAAACAGCAGGCAATCTTCCTCTGCTGGTGGAGGCGGAAACAGCAGGCAATCTTTCTCTGCTTGTGGAGGCGGAAACAGCAGGCACTCTTTCTCTGCTTCTGGATACTTGGGCTCTGGACATGTGGGCTTTCCCTTCTTGGGCTGTAGACGCACCCACCTCCTCTTCTTGGGCTCCTCCAGGCAGCTGTCTTCCTCATGCCCATAGCACAGGCAGTTGGTCCACCACTCTTCGTCCTCCCACTCAGGTGCTGTGGACTGCAGTGGTCTTCAGCACTCCTCTTCTGGGAGGGGGCAGTTGAGTGTCCCCGCTCCCCGCAGATGGGGCACCAACAGTTGCCCATTACAGTGCTGAGGAAGGCATCCCAGCTGCTATAAACAGCACCAGCCACATTCTCACGAGCTGTCTGGCAGAGACAAGCTACTAACAACCGCCTCTGCCAGACCACATTTAAAACAATAATAATAAACAAAACTAAACACAAAATACATTTAAATCATAACACAGTCACCCGTTCTTAAACATAAACAATACATTTTATTTATATGCAGGGCTTTGTCTTGCCCCCTTTTATTACGTGCAGGACTTCGTTCTGCCCTGCCTCAGTCACACACCCCAGTATCCTATACAGAAAAGTATTACATTGAAGATCAAATATGGCCACTTTGAAATATTATTAACATAAAATGATATCCTAATGAAAGGACTTGATACATTCAGATGTTGAGATTCTTGTGATCTAGCATAACAAGCTGCAGAGGTGCATATAATAAATTAATTAATTTATTTTATATAGCATACATATCGAAGATGGTAAAAATTGAAGAATTTTGCACAGTTAGCAGGATCATATCCAAAGCACGAGTATGAGTACTTGGCTCAGGAAAATAAATTGCACCCTTATAACCCTTGACCTAAATCTAATAGAAAAACCTTGAAACTATATGAATGTGCCAGAGAGATGAACAAATTAATTACCCAAGTGTGGACATTCCATCAGAATTACTGAAAAAAAACAGCCTTGAGCAACCAAGGGCAGCTTGCTAAATAATGAACACATAAATGCACATTTTTTATTAGAATTCAATATCAGCTATTTACCTTTGGGATTTCACTGTTCTCATAATAATTGTAAAGAGAAACAACATCAAAATGTATTTCTGAATGCTAAGTTGGCTAAGAGCCCAACAATTTTTAAATCTTGGTTGTGTGCTCATAGCCAACTGAACTACACACTGCAGTTAGATCACTGCATTCATTATTTAATGTACAATACTAGGGGTGCAACAATTAATGACGCACCTGTCATTAAATTTCCCGAGTTTCGATTACATATTGAAGCCAGTTTGAAGTCTCCTGTTGCCGGTTTGCATTAAAACCTTCAGTGTGTGAGAGTGCGCTTCTTTTAGTGCTAGTACAGTAGATTTGCGCGTTGCTAGGATACACACTTTAGGCCTCTACATTCGCATTGGACAAGCCAAATCAGAAGTAGGCATATTGTATTCACGTTTTCTTGATTTAAAAAATAAGGCAAAAATAAGGCAGAGGATGGGAGCTCCCAGGAGGCGGCGATCAATTGGCAGAGCCGCCGGGGAGGGAGGGAAGGAGGACTATGTCGGCCAGGGTGTCTTTAATGAGTTGTGACACTCATTTATTGGTTTCTTTCTAGATACCTAGCTGGTATAATATATATATATATATATATATATATATATATATATATATATATATATATATATATATATATATATATATATATTTTAAACATATTGGGATATGTTTGAAAGCTAGAAGTTCATCCTTAAAGGATATCGAAACAAGCAAACATTTTTTATATAAAATCCTTCACTATTGCCATTTTTAGTTCGATACAGGGGGGTGTCTGTCTTAACATTCATTCAAACTGTGGTTAACTCTTTAAGGTACAAGGGGCATATATGTCCCACAAATTAAATGATGCTAACATTCTTATTTTTACTATGAGGTGCTGTGATAGGGTGGAAGCCCTGCATATGTAAATAGTGTGTTTGCGTATTTTGTATTTAAATATGGCAGGGATGGGGTTAATTCAGGTCCTACATTACAATTTTCCCTTTCCGGTCCGATGTCGAACCCTGTTCGACATCGTCAAAAAAACACAGGTCTCTAGTCATTTTTTCTCCGGAAAAATCTGAGAAAACCATTCAATGGCCAAGTGAGACCGATAGGAGCCGAGAGAAGCTGAAAAAAAGGGGCATATCTGAGCAATACAGATAGCCCTGGCACCACAGAGATACATGGACATAAACAAACAAGATAGCTGCTTCTGCATCCAGAGCTCAAAGAATATCACGGACATTTGCAGAGCTTTTTGAGATGTTATAGTAATAAAATAATGACTTGGACAGGAGGTGATTTATCGGTATGCACGACTATGAAGAGGTATGTGAAAAATACTGTGAACAACGGTTGGGGCGGGGTTGGAGATGCAGTACTGAGTGTCCTGTTGATATGCAGTGCATTCTAACCCTTTGCAGTCCGTTTATTAAGTGCGTGTCAGGCGCGTCAGGTCCAATTTATTTTCACACGCGCAGTTAATTTTAGACGCGCTGTTTAAAAGTTTTTTTTTTCCACAATCAAACGGGTTTAAAAGGCCCTGCATATCAACAAAGGACTCACTAGGCATCTCCAGCCCCGCCCCACCCTTTCGTTCGCTATCGCTTTCACATATGCTAAGTAATAAATAATAATAATAATAGTCGTACATACCGATCAATCATCTCCTGATCACTCGTTTTATCACCAAACTCCTCAGTAATGCGATCCAAGTCATCATTTCATTACTATAACATCTCAACAAAGCTCTGCAAATGTCCGTGATATTCTCTGAGCACTGATTCAGTAACAGCCAGCTTGTTTCCTTATGGCCGCCGTTATCTGATGCCAGGGGCAAGTATGACTATTCATGAGATAAACCCTTTTTTCGGCTTGTCTCGGCTCCTGTCGCTCCCACTAGGCCATTGAATGGTTTTCTCGGCTTTTTCTGGAGAAAAAGACTGGACTGGATAGGAATAATTGCAGTGTCGGACCAGATCCGAGATAGGACCGCAAAGGGTTAAACCTGTTTTACTGTGAAAAAAAAATACTTTTAAACAGCGCGTCTAAAATAAACTGCGCGTGTGAAAATAAATTGGGCCTGAGACGCACTGAATAAATGGACCACAAAGGGTTAAATGACCTGCCAGTCACCAAGTCCTTCGTTTTGTACAAGGAATGCACCAGGGAAAACATTCGTTTTTGTACGAGTATAACCGCGGCGGTTAAAGGGACATCTGATGCGGATGCATGCATATTCTTTCCAGTTGTCCTTTGTATTTCTTTTTTATTAAGTGTTCTAATTTCAATGCAAGTTGTGCCTCTTTGTTTAACTATTATGCACAACAGTGTTTTTACCTATTGGATCTTCTGTTAAAAAACTAATGTTCTTTATTTTGAAAAATAAAACGTCAATGCATCGATTATCATTGATAAATGCCTATACGATAATCAAATACGAAATTAGGGTGCTGATTGCACCACTATACAGTACATTGTTAAAATCAATTTTCCTTCACAGGTATATATATATATATATATATATATATATATATATATATATATATATATATATATATATATATATATATATATATATATATATATATATAGTGGTAAAGTGGCATGCGGTCAAGGCTGGACAGCGTCAAGAATAACAAATAATTCAGTGCTTTTGTGCACTTTTATTAACAACTAAAACAGGAACAAAGCAAAAGTTTAAACAAAACACTTACAAAACACAGCACCCAAGCTACTGCTGGTGCTTTAACACAGAGAGCACAAACTGCTGCTCTCTGCCCTTCTCTCTAAACTATCTTTCTCACTTACTGTTCAGGCTTAGCCATGCCTTCACTGACCTCTTTTTCTCCACACACATGTATTCCTTTTAAATAGTATCTGACCATGAGGTAATTGATAATCAAATAGATCAATCCACGCTTTTCCAATTTACCTCTAGCTGCACAAAGAGCGGCCATCTTGTCTACAGGCTGTTCGCCCACTCTTGAGCCAAGATGGCTGCCACCCACAAAAGCAAACACTCCAATGTGCAGAGCTTCTGCTCTGCCACAATATATATTTCAGCATAATAATGTGTCAGTTTCCTTTAAACAGGGTAGTTTTTCATAACGGTTCATTGCAAACTGTATAATTCTCACCTGTCAGATAAAAAGGTACAGGATCTAGGATTGGCTGCGATCCGGCACAAATTAACTCCTGGATACATGTATATACATGCCGCATGCTATTTTTTATTGTTTTAATATATATATATTTTTTAATATATAACAAATAATTATTATTTGTTTAGCAGACACCTTTATCCAAGGCGACTTACAGAGACTAGGGTGTGTGAACTATGCAGCAGCTGCAGAGTCACTTACAATTACGTCTAACCCGAAAGACGGAGCACAAGGAGGTTAAGTGACTTGCTCAGTGTCACACAGTGAGTCAATGGCTGAGGTGGGATTTGAACCGGGAACCTCCTGGTTACAAGCCCTTTTCTTTAACCACTGGACCACACAGCCATTACCCAAATATACAATACTCCTCATCGCTGTAAAATTCAAATGGATTCATAGTCTGTCTGTAATTTTTCTTTGTGGAACTCTATCCTGTAATTCAATATTACGCATGGCATTGTATGCTGATTAGACAGCGGAGACAGCGCCGCGAGGCAAACAAAGAAGCGCTTAGTCTATTAATTTAGCTATTGACCATTTACACCATGCAAACATTTCAGGCAGTGTTTGACTTTTTGTATAGTTTGTCTACTACTCTTTAGCCTGTGGTAAATAAAATCCAACCTGTTGATTTTTATTTGACTTTGGCGGGTTTTTTTCTCAGCGTGCAGACCTAGGGGCTTGTGATTTGTGACCTATTGGAGATCGACACACCGGATACTTCTGTTTTAGCGCAGAAAGAAAATATAGGCTGCCAGTAGATTGATAATAAAAAGGTAAATTGATAATTTACCGTTGATTAGTAAACGTCTAAAACAACTATTCAAATGTGCACATATCTGGTATTTTTTTTCATTTGGGACACTCAGAGAAATTCAAGACTAATGTATTTTTACCTGTGAAACTAAAGCTGTCAATATTCTTGCCATCTTGTATGACAAGTTACATGACAAGCTATGTTACTTAAACCTGCTTCACCATTGGTTGACACCCTTATGACTAATAGGTCTCAGTCAATCTTGGTCGGCAATCGCCGCACACAGACAGAATGATCACATCTGAACGAAACTGTGTCTGAAAAAGATTCAATATGTTCAATCTTCAAATCTGAAGACATCCCGACTGAAATCTGCATAATCTTGGATTTAAGGGCACACACACTGCTACGATTCATCCAGACTCCGGTTGAGATGAGTCGGGATGACTCGAGTCGGGCTGTGTGCAGTGGGCAGTCTCTGCGTGTCTGTCTAGGTAATTTAAAAAAAAAAAAATCAGGTTCTCTCCCACAGCTCCAAAACTCATACTCTTCACCCAGCCCCTCCCTCTGACAAGTTTACATTTCGCGCCATCGTGCACGCTCCCCCAATCACAGGCATGCATTCCCGTCCCACCACCCATTATCTCAAAGCACCCACATAGTCCATCAATCCCCATCAGGGCTCTCCTTCAAATGCATGTTTGTGGTCAGCTGCAGTCATGTTGTAAGCGCGAAGGGGACCCTTATCTGAAAAACTGTTGTGTGAGAGAATGTTTAACTCTGCAAATCAAATAAATATTTGTTTGTTCAAATTGATCTCCCTGATTTATTTTGTAATATTAATCAAAAGTTAGCGAAGGAATTAAAATTGAAATTTACATTTCAAAAAACTGATGTTGTTTGATTGCTTATATTTATGACTGCACCTCAACTCTCACTCTGTACATTAATTTATAAGACCTTTACGTTTTCCATATACAACACGCCAACAGGACCAGGGGCAGCTGCAAGTCCCAGTCGAGCTGGTGTGTGGCGGTTGTGATGGCCAACTGTGTTGCCAAGGTCCGATTAAACAGCTCCACGGGGGAGTGGGG
Organism: Acipenser oxyrinchus oxyrinchus; assembly: GCA_030684275.1. Classification (NCBI taxonomy): domain Eukaryota; kingdom Metazoa; phylum Chordata; class Actinopteri; order Acipenseriformes; family Acipenseridae; genus Acipenser; species Acipenser oxyrinchus. The sequence goes on from CM060252.1 coordinate 57,426,224, forward strand.
TAGTCCGGGTCTTGCAGATTCCCAGCTGGCTGCACAACTCTGCCATGACCTGGGACTCTAAATTCCGGGCCTGGTCAGAGTGGAGCTCCAGGGGGACCCCAAACCGACAGACAAAGCCTTCCAGCAGTGCGTCTGCTTCCTGGTTGGGCAGGGCATGTGCCTCGAGCCACTTTGAAAAGTAGTCCATGGCAACCAGGACAAAGTGGTTCCCCCTTTCAGAGCTGGGGAAGGGGCCCAGGATGTCGACACCTATCCGCTCCACGGGCCCACCGACCTGGAATTGCTCGCGACTGGTCTGCCGGTCCCTTCCTGGATGTACAGTCATCGCATCGGCGGCAGTAGTCCGCCACATCACAGCCCCAGTAAAAGCCCTGCCGGAGTCGCCGCAAGGTTTTGGTGACTCAGAAGTGGCCTGTTCCAGGGATGCTGTGATGTGCCTTCAACAGCATGTCCTGAAGGTCCCTGGGCACCACCACCTGCCAGCAGCCTTTTTGTTCGGCGGGGGCTTCCCAGCTACGCTGCAGGACTCCCTCCCGCATGGCCAAGCGGGACCACTATGCCCAGATTCCCTTCACAACCGGAGAGAGCCGGGCAATGGCTTCCCAGGATGGATGCTGCCTTGGTTAAACCCTGACTGTAGTAGGCCAGTACCCGCTCTCCTTCTGGTCCCTGTTGGGAGAGGACCGCCCCAATCGCCATGTTGCTTGCATCCGCTAAGATTTCTGCTAAGAAATTAATAATACTAATAATAATAATAATAATACTAATCAGTGTCCCGCAAGAATGACAATCCTGGGTCTAGGGGGAAAGAGTACCGGGGTGTTGGTCAAGGCCGCCTTTAACTCTTCAAAAGCGGACTGAGAGTCAAGGCTCTAGTAGAACAACTCACCCTTTTTAAGGAGGCAGTTCAAAGGAGACTGACCTGACGGGCGAGTCCTCCTCTTCAGCCCAGACAGAACAGGAATGGTAGTCAGCTGCAGTTGACGACTGACTGGGTGACCCGGGGAAAGGGGTTTCTGTACTTGATGTCTCCCCAGGGCTGACACCGGTGCCCTGGGTCCGGCCAGGGCAAGAGGTGGTTCTCCAGGGATACGGAGTACCCCCCCAGACAGGTCGAGCTGGCCAGCCCAAGAATGCACGGTTCTAGGACTGGGGCAATCCACACCGGGTGTTTCAACACCTGTCCCCTGATGTGGATGGTCAATGACCCCTTCCCCCCATCGGCGCCAGCTCCCCCGTCACCATCCGCAACTGGGCAGTGGTCGCCTCCACTGGAGCCGGCCTCCACCGGGTTGACTGGCTCCGCCGCAGCAAGGGTATGTGGTAGGGTCCGCCTTCCCCTGTTCAAGCTGGCCCCTGGGAAGTTTCCGGCATCGGACGGGGGCCCTTAGCTTCCTCAGGACGGCGCCTCGTCAGGCATTAAGCTCTGCGATGACCATGCCGTCCACAGCCCCAGCAAAGGAGAGGTTGCCGTTGACTAGCTCCTGGGTCATGGGCCGCTACTGCTCTGAGAAGAGCGATGACCTCTGGGAACCATGCTGTTGGTGCCTCACTGGGGACGATTGGCCCCATCTCAAGCTGTGTCGTCTGGACTGCTGGTCAGCTTCGTCCCGCTGAGCCCTGTCACTCCATAGCCCAGACCACCTCCCTCTCATGCTCTAGCTCCACAGCCTCCTGGAGGCTCTGGGGCCGGAGTAGACGCACCTGCGCCCGTTGTTCTCTGGTCCCAATAGCCTCCACAAACTGGTCCCTGGCCAGCTCCTCTTGTACGTCGGAAGGCATCTGAACAAATTTGCGCTAGGTTAGTATCTCTATGGCGACCACCAGCTCGCGGAGGGACTCCCCTGCCCTCCTAGTCCGACCTCGGAGTTCATTGCGCAGCAGCCCTGGCAATCACCTTCACTGAACCATCTCTCCCCAAACAAAGGATCTTGCTCCCTTTATGTACCATTTGGCTGGGACTTGATTGATTCCACACGTGTATTTGGCAGGGATGGAATTAACCCCATCCCTGCCAAATTTAAATACAAAATACGCAAACACACTATTTACATATGCAGGACTTCCACCCTGTCACAGCACCTCATTGTAAAAATAAGAATGTTACCATCATTTTATTTGTGGGACACATATGTCCCTTGTACCTTAAAGGGCTAACCACAGTTTCGATGTACATTTAGCCAGACACCCCCCTGTATCAAACTAAAAATGTCTGCTTGTTTTGATATCCTTTAAGGATGAACTTCTGGCTTTCAAACATATCCCTATATGTTTTAAATATATATGTTATACCAGCTAGGTATCCAGAAAGAAACCAATAAATGAGTGTCACAACTCATTAAAGACATTACAGTAGAGCCATCTTTTTTCCCATTGTAAACAAAAAGGGTAATAATCCCAGATGGAGGGGTGTCAGGAAGGTAGATTATGAGTAACATGAATGTAATACTGTAACTATAAATCAGGCAAACTTAAAAAAAAAGAAGCCATACTGACTAGTTGTAAACAATAAGGTAAACTTAAAAGAGTAGACAAATGTTTCAGCTAGTATAAAATTTTTGTCTACTTGACTTAGTTTTACAGTACCTTTTACTGACTGAGCATTTTTAAGTTATGGATGATAGCTGTAAGTCTTGTAAACCATACACATGCCCAATTTGAATGATGCCTCATTGGTGTGAAACTACTTTGTTCCACTTGTCAGTCTTAACTTGTTATCTGACAAACCCAGGCAATGAAAGTTACCAAGCTAGCAAACCCTGGAAGCTCCGTCCAGCCGGAATTCCTCACCTGAACTCATCAGTCACCTGAGGAGTATGGACCATTCAATTAGCCCCAGTCAACTTTCCTGTCAAAATATTATTTAGTCACTTATATACTGTAGTTACACACTTGTAGTTTTTTTGCATTGAGTAATAAGCACCCAATATAATATTTGATTGGAGGCAAAAACTTGCAAGCTTCTGCTGTATAATTGAGAACTGGCTGCTTAATCAAATGTAATAAGAACATAAGAACATAAGAAATTTTACAAACAAGAGGAGGCCATTCGGCCCATCTTGCTCGTAATGCTTATCTATGTATGAAAGACCCAGATCTCATCAATCAATGTTAACAACTTTACAATTTTAAGTGAGTGTTTGAAAGTGCTAGAGATATTACAAACAAATAGATGAAATGGCACTGCACTGCAATTTATCACAAGGCTAAGCTCTGGGTGAATGACATATTGTTTAGTTTCCTTACAATTAGGAATGCCTTAGAGAGTATGAAGACTTGCTCTCTGTGTTTCCGTTGTGAGGAAACCCATGGAAACTCATGGCATAGAGGCATGTATCGCTATGCACTGGGGATTATAGGAACGCTGGTACATCAATTCAACCCAACCCTCTGACAGATATGAAGTACCCTACAATTATTGCATTTGTATCTGTCTCTTGATGAACCTCCAGATAACGTATTGTTTTGTTACAAATGGAAACTTCCAATCTAAATAACTGTTGAAGGAATTCTATACTGGGACATGCCTCTTAGCATGCATATATATATATGTGTGTGAATAGTCAATCAATGTTGAAGTACATTGTATTTGGAGCACTGTATTATACAAAAATCTTTCACTTTAGACACTACAGGTAGTGGACAAAAAAATGGAAACACAAATGTAAAGTCAAGTTAATTGGGCCACTATGGTATCCCGCTCTGTGGAGTTCTCGGCGGACCGTTTTTGATTAAACTGGCTGCTTGCACCCCAGGTTGAAATTTGCAGTCAATTGATCTGCAGTTGCTCGCCTGTTTTGCCTTGCACTTCAAATTAAAGCATGGATATCACGATCCTGGAGTATGCGCTTCCGGCCACAGTTGCCCTTTGCTGATGATGTCTTTCCCTCGGAGTTCCATGCCGACATCACCTTAGACACTGTTGCTCGTGAAACATCAGCAAGTTGAGCTGTCTTGTTCACTGAAGCTCCCGCCAAACGCACCCCAACAATCACCCCTCTTTCAAAGTCACTGAGGTCTCCTCTTGCAGCCATGCTAGCCATAATTATAGGCAACCAGGCCTGTCCAGCATTTTTATACATGACCCTAAGCATGCTGGGATGTTATTTGCTTAATTAACGCATGAGCCACACCTGTGTGGAAGCCCTTGCTTTCAATATACTTGGTGTCCCTCATTTACCCAGGTGTTTCCATTTTTTCTCCACTACCTGTAATTGCTTACTGTAAATTGTATAACAGTATTTAAAAAGTTAGTGACATACATTCACCAAAACTGTAAATACAGAATTGCAGTTCTGTTTGAAGCTACTTATATCTACTTATAATTGTAATCAATGTACATATAGTATATCATAAACTTATATTTGTTTTTCATATGGGGAGAAAGAGAATTTATAGTAGTTATACATATTTGTCATACAGGTTAGCTGAACTGAGGTCCCTTAAGTGGTGCAAAAACAGCAACGTCAAGGAAGGTGTTGGTTTGACTGAGAATGAAAACCAGGGTCTCGATTGAACAACTGCTGGATTTTCAGAGTGTTTTAAAGGTTAAAGAGAACTTGTTCCATGTAGGACTTTGTACTTTGCCAGCAAAAACACTTAACTGTTATTATGAACCACTCCTTTTTCACCCACCCCTACACAGGATTAACTGGAACAATTGGAAGCATTTAACATACTGTAGATACCTTTTTAACTTGTGGTCAAGTGGGTTGTAAATCTAAACCCATGGTGTATGCTTTTATTTAATGCTGAAAGCCTACTGGGAGGAGACTGCAAGACAGGCTGTACTGTATTTGTGAGAAGACCTTATGTAAAATGACCCCCAAGATCTAGAAATAAATACCTGGGCAGCACACCAGAGACTGCTTTGCCTATGCCTCAGTTATACTGTTGTCATATTATTTTTCAGAATAAATTCATTCATATGGATCAAAACTTGTACAGACTTTTTGTATTTACTGACAGCATTCATTAAAACCCTTTGGAAGTCTTTAGAGGTTTGTGTGGGAGTATGTTTTGCCCTATATGTGTCAAGCAGCACACAAGCTATCTCAGCTGTTTTGTTTTCACTTGCTAAATAATGTCTTGTCAACATTTCAAACACAAGTAAGCTTCACTGAGACCTCTTGATGGATTGCTAGCAATATTCACAAAGGCAAACCAAAACTAAAGTCTACTACTCCAATAATACCATCACTATCCCAGTAAAACAGTCATATTCCTAGGGTATAACTAAAAGAAAGCATTTGATTTTGTGACCTACATTGTTTGATAGCGTATCTTGTCTGTTTTTACAACAGTACAGTATGCATGCCAATTATTTTAAATAAATGCTTGCTGTCACCTAGTTTTTATTTAACAAACACAGTAGTGATGGAGAGAAGACATATATTCTGTAAAGTGTGATCTATATATAGTTGTAACTGCACTGCTCACATTTATGCTTCCAATGTTCCTACTGTATAGCTTAAAAAACCAGCAGTGATGATGGATAGCACAAACCTTATATTATGAGAAAAGATACCCGACGAGGAACATTTTTGGCCCAACTGTTGAACTAGACAAAATAGGTCTCAATGTGTTGAAAGTATGTCTGCATCTCACAAGAATGATATCCCAGCCCTGAAAATCACATGGCAATGGTTCAGGGTTCAGTCAAAATAAATTTTGTCTCATAAGCAAGCATGTTAGCAGTGACACTTTTGAATATGCTCAGTTTATTATGAAGCACAGCATGGATCCATGACATACATGTTGGCAGTGGGTAGAGCTTTGAAATGGGTTACATTTAAAGTCATGCATGGATACGATCCAAAATAAGACCATTAAACTGACGACTGCTCAATACATTATTAGGTAATGTGCGTTCTGAATATCAATATTATTATTATTATTATTATTATTATTATTATTATTATTATTATTATTTATTTCTCAGCAGACGCCCTTATCCAGGGCGACTTACAGTCGTAAACAAAAATACATTTTGCCTTATGGCAAAAAAAAAAAAAAAATACAATTGACCATTAAAAATAGAAGGCAAGAAAACATTGATTTAAAAAAAAACTGTAATGGATTAAGTACCATCCCATTACATGGACGCTATTAAATTAACTATATTGTTTATGATTTCCATTACATGAGAGTAGATGTTAAAACTTCATGCTGATTTGAACTTGGCTCTCGCCAAGATAAGCACCAACTAAGACGTAGCTTCACAGTAAACTAATGTGATCCATATGTGTCTCCATCCATTTGCGCTTCCTTCCATATGATGATGTAGATATCCTTCTGTCTGGTGTTGATGGCTGAAGTGTAATGCTGGCTCCAGGGATCAGCTTATTTTGCCTCCCTAGCGCATCAGCACACTAGCGGCTGCGATGCTGGCTCGGGGATCAACCATAGTGCGGTCTCCCCAGCGCATCAGCATGACAACCGTCTGGATTGAGCTAAGTAGGGTACATCTCTGGGGTCTTCAAGTGGGCACCTTCCATCCTCGGTGTTTCGTCGACTAGCCCACGACACCTCAAGAGGGCTCGACGGTGATTCTGGCGTCCCAGCATCACCCCCTCCGTCCCCACTCAACTCAGCCCAGCTTACTTACCTGTATATCAGCCTTTCTTTCTTTCTATTGTGCTTGAGATCCCCAGCCAGAATCTTTCCGTCTCAACCACAGCCAGTTGCTGCTCCTCTCTGCTGCTTCAGATAAGTTCTTCACTGTGCGACGCAACTCTTGGCCATTGAATCCGACATCTCTGAGAAACCGGGTTGTAGAGTGTGCCACAAATCCTCGACATCCCACTTCCACTGGGTAAACCCAGACTCTCCATCCTTGCTGTTCCGCTTCAGTGGCTAGTTGAGCATACCGCAGTTTCTTCCTCTCATACGCCTCATCTACAGCATCCTCCCATGGCACTGTTAACTCCACCAGGTGAACAAGGCGTGCTGATCCAGACCACAAGACAATATCTGGTCGAAGGTTTGTGGTGGCAATCTCAGGTGGAAAAATAAGCCGTTGACCAACATCCGCCAGCATTTTCCAGTCTCTAGCAGCTTCCAGTTGTCCTGGGCGAGGATTGGTTTTAACACCTTTTCTTGGTGGTTGCTCTCCTGGGCGGAGGAATGTTGTCTTTGTGTGTAATGTTTTGATGGAACAGGTGGCAACTTATTGGTCATGTTACGCTTGTCTTCCAATGCTAAGGCCAAACATCGCAGCACCTGGTCATGGCGCCAAGTAAACCGTCCTTGGCTAAGAGCCACCTTACATCCTGTCAAAATGTGCCTTAATGTTGCAGGTGATGAACACAAAGGACATGAGGGATCCTCTCCTACCCAGAGGTTTAGGTTCTGTGGTGATGGGAGAACATCATATGTTGACCTTATAAGGAAACTGATCCTGCTCTGTTCCATTGACCATAGGTCTTGCCAGCCAATCTTGCGTTGTTCCACACTCTCCCATCTCATCCATTCTCCCTGCTTGCCCTGGGAAATGGCCTTTATACACCTCATCCTCTCCTCCTGCTTTTGCACCTCGTTGACAACAAGCTTCCTCCGTTCGCTGGGGCTGCCTTGTGCCATGTAGGAGGAGCTGAACTGAGACCAAGACCTCCTCTTCCATGCTGAACTTGCCCCATGATATCACCAATTCGAAGGGCAGCATTTGCATCCTCCACAGCTTTCTTTGCCACCCACTTTCTTCCAGTTTTCAACACAGGTGCTGCCTCCCTTACGCATTTATCGGCGTGACTCTACTAATGTCATTTCCAGTCGGACCTTGGCGCTTAAACTCCTCGGTTAGAAGCGGAGACAGGTAGCTGCAGTATTCCTTTACCATAAAGTCCCACTCTGCTGAGGCAGCGTGGAATTCCCAACCATTTCCTGATGTGTGAACTGATTAAAGCTTCCAGCTTCTCTACTGTTGTCAAAGAAACCTCGTACACAGTCAGTGGCCACAGCAACCTTGGCAGTAGGCCAAACTGAAAGCACCAGAGTTTTAGTTTGCCTGGTAAAGCGCTGCTGTCTATGCTCTTCAACCCTTCCACAGCTTGTTGTCTAACTTCTCCCACACGAACTGTGTCCTTTAGATCCCGTCGTACCATCTCCCAAGGCTCTTCACTGGCTTCTCAGACACTGTTGGTATTGCCTCACCATTAATGAAGAACGTTTTATCTACTACTTTACCTTTAATTATAGAGATGATCCTTGATTTAGTGGGCTTGAATTGCATTCGTGCCCATTCAATGTTATTGGTTAATTTGCCCAATAACCGATTAGTGCAGGCTACTGTTGTAGTCATGGTTGTCATGTCATCCATGTATGCTCGAATTGGTGGTAGTCGTATTCAGAAGCCAGCGCTCTCCTCCCACTACCCATTTTGATGCCCTAATGATTACTTCCATTGCCATGGTAAAAGCCAGTGGAGAAATGGTGCATCCTGCCATTATTCCAACTTCTAGGCATTGCCATGTAGTTCTGAATTCTGAAGTTGAAAAACTAAACTGCAAATCTCCAAAGTAGGCTTTGACTAGATTTGTTATTGTCATTGGTATACTGAAAAAATCAAATGCTGCCCAAAGAAGTTCATGTGGCACTGAACCATATGCATTAGCCAAATCCAGTAATGTCACATGGAGCTCCTTCCTCTCCTTTTTAGCTGATTGAATTTGTTGCCAGATCACACTGATGTGTTCTAAGCATCCTGGGAAACCTGGAATGCCCGCTTTTTGTATTGAAGTGTCAATGAAGCAGTTCATTAATAGGTAAGTTGACAATCTCTGAGCAATAATGCTGAAGAAAATCTTGCCTTCTACGTTTAATAGGAAATAGGGCTGAAACTGACTGATGCTGCTAGAATCTTTTTCTTTAGGTATAAAGACTCCACCTGCTCGGCACCATGCTCTTGGTACAACCTGTTTTCCCATGCTACTTTCATCAGTTTCCACAGGATTAAGTAGAACTCCTGAAGCACTCTTGTACACTCTGTCTGGAACTCCATTAGGCCCTGGAGATGATGAAGCCCTTGCTTTTTCACAGCTTGCTCTACTTCTTTCCACTTAGGTGCACAGTCCTCCATTTGGTATTCTGGTGGATTGATAGGTGGGATGTCTGAAGGAATTGACATAGGCTCCTGCCTTTTTGAATCGTATCGTTTCCTCCAAATATCTCTCCAACTCAAACTTAGATGCTTTTAGTGTGCCATTCTTCTCACTGGTGAATAACTTCTTTACAAATTTGAATGGGTCTTTATAAAAGTTAGTTCTCGCATGCTCCTTCTTTTTGTAGCGTTTCCGTGGGCTCAGCTCTGCGCAATGTTGCAAGCTTATGTTTTATGACCCTTTGTAAGAGATTGAGTCCCTCCTTCTGACTTTCTTCTGCTCTTCTCCATTGCTTCCTCAGCTGTCTCCTTTCTCTAACTAAGCGTTCAATCTCCTGCTGCCGTCTAGACTTTCCAGGAATAGTTTGTACTTTTTCCTTCCTTTTTTCAACTCCAAACCTCTCGCTTCCATATGCGTAGATGATGTCCCCAAATTTATCCAGTTTCTTTTCAACTGTTCTACTTAACCTTTCCAATGCAAAGCAGAGATCTGTGTTTACTGTGTCCCATGCAGTTTTCTCACAAGCTCTTGGCCATTTAACTCCAGGCTGGTGCCCGTTGAGGTTCTTTTCTCTCTTACGCTGGTTTGTCTGCCCGGGTTCACAAGGATCATTAGGCTCATCACTAACTGTGTCGATGCAAGTCCTCCTCACATCTATGACAGGGGTGTTGATATCCTGCGAACTGTGGTTTGCTTCCTGTCGCTGGATTTCATTCGACTGACTTGACTGACTTCGTAAGAAGTACTGATCAATGCGAGGCCCTTGTCCCTTCTCCCTCAAGCATTTCATTCTCCCTTGATGAATCTTCAAACCCCTGACCGTTGTCGCCTTGCTCCAGCCGCAGACACAAACCTGGAGTTCCATGTCTTTGCTAACTGCAGATCTTGAACTAGTCTTTTGTGAAGTACTCTCCATACTCATATCCGTTTCCGTTCCTAAGTCCTTAACCGTGTTGTCCAACGTTGAGTCATCTTCGCCCCGCTCTCGCAGACTCTAGGGGTATTTTTCTGTTTAATTTCTTTGAAGCCTTGGGCGGTGTCTCCAGCATCCTGTAAACACAGAGCTGGATACTGCCGACAAGGGTAGCTAACCCTGCCAGCCCCAATGGGGTCTCTTTCCTCCAGTCAGCTGTCTCTCCAGGCTGTCACGAGGTCTTTCCCTTGTTGCCAGCTGCACTATTCACAGCAGTCACTGGGCGTATCCAGATCTTCATGATTTCCATTACATGAGAGTAGATGTTAAAACTTCATGCTGATTTGAACTTGGCTCTCGCCAAGATAAGCACCAACTAAGGCGTAGCTTCACAGTAAACTAATGTGATCCATATGTGTCTCCATCCATTTGCTTCCTTCCATATGATGATGTAGATATCCTTCTGTCTAGTGTTGATGGCTGAAGTGTAATGCTGGCTCCAGGGATCAGCTTATTTTGCCTCCCTAAGCGCATCAGCACACACAGCGGCTGCGATGCTGGCTCGGGGATCAACCATAGTCGCGGTCTCCCCAGCGCATCAGCATGACAACCGTCTGGATTGAGCTAAGTAGGGTACATCTCTGGGGTCTTCAAGTGGGCACCTTCCATCCTCGGTGTTTTAGATCGACTAGCCCACGACACCTCAAGAGGGCTCGGCCGGTGATTCTGGCGTCCCAGCATCACCCCCCTCCGTCCCCCACTCAACTCAGCCCAGCTTACTTACCTGTATATCAGCCTTTCTTTCTTTCTATTGTGCTTGAGATCCCCAGCCAGAATCTTTCCGTCTCAACCACAGCCAGTTGCTGCTCCTCTCTTAAATTGAAATAGCTTGTACACTCTGTGAGAAAAAGAACATGTAAAAGAAAACTTACCTGTTGAATGGTTTGGGTTAAAAGGTGTAGATCGGGTTTGGTAAAACAAAAACAACAAGTTAAGATAAAAATCTCGTTTCTGGTCTTTGATACGCATTAGCGTAAATGCTATTTTAATGGAGAGGTGTACATCTCTTGTGAAATGTGTTTCCTAGTTACCCGAATGATTACATCTTCTGAATCACTTACTTCATAATTTATTAACATTTAATAAGGGGAAAGAATGGAATTGGGGTTATTGAGGAAATTGATTTCTTAACTTACTGTTTGTTTGCTAAATAACGGATAGCTATGGATATTGTGGGTCCCTTGGGAAGGAGTAGGATTGGAAATACATTTATTCTGGTAGTTTTGTAATAATGTCACACTTTATCCAGAGGCATTTTCGTTGAGGAATGTAAAAGCCAGGCCGTTAACCTCTGTCCTATTACAGGTATTCTCAATGGTTGGTATTCCCAGAGAAATAATTACAGACCAAGGAACCAATTTTATGTCTAAACTGTTGCTCAGGTTTACAAGTTGCTGGGTATTAACCCTTTGCAGTCCATTTATTCAGCACGTCAGGTCCAATTTATTTTCACACGCGCAGTTTATTTTAGACGTGCTGTTTATAAGTATTTGTTTCACAGTAAAACAGGTTTAAAAGGCACTGCATATCAACATGACACCCAGTACTGCATCTCCAGCCCGCCCACCCTCGTTCACTGTTTTTTCACATACCTCTTGATAGTAGTGCATACCGATAAATCATCTCCTGATCGCTCGTTTTATCACCAAACTCCTCAATAATGTGATCCAAGTTATTATTTTATTACTATAACATCTAAAAAAGCTCTGCAAATGTTTGTGATATTCTTTGAGCACTGGATGCAGAAGCAGCTATCTTGCTTGTTCATGTTCGTGTTATCTATTTGATGTCAGGGCTATCTGTATTCATGAGATGCACCCCTTTTTTTCGGCTTCTCTCAGCTCGTATCGATCTCACTCAGCCATTGAATGGTTTTCTCTGCTTTTTCCGGAGAAAAAACGACTAACCTGTTTTTTGCATCTTTTTGATGATGTCGGACAGGGTCCGACATTGCACCTTAAAGGGAAAATTGCAATGTAGGACCAGGTCCAACATAGGGCCGCAAAGGGTTAAAGGAATAAAGACAATCCCTTTCCACCCTCAGACTGATGGGTTGGTGGAATGATTTAATTAAACCTTTAAGAGCATGTTGTCCAAGTTTGTTACAGACACAGGCTGACTGGGACCAGTGGATACCATATTTAATGTTTGCGTACTGAGAAGTTCCGGAATTCTTCCCTTTCGAACTTCTGTATGGCAGGCATGTGAAAGGAGCTCTTGATGCGCTGAAAGAGACATTGGAACCTTTTCCAAAGGAGAACCTGAGTGTTGCAGCTTATGTGCTGAAAATGAGAGACCAGCTAGAGCGGTTATCAGCACTGGCCAGGGAGAACATGGAGAAGGCACAGAAATGTCAGAAAACCTGGTATGATAAATCATCCAGAACTCAATCACTGGAACAAGGGCAGCAGGTTTTGGTTTTACTTTCCTCACAGGAAAGTAAGCTTATGGCAAAATCGCAAGGTCCATATCAGGTGATAAGGAAAATGGGCCCCCTCAGTTATGAAATTTCCATGCCAGAACACCAGAAGACCAAGCACATGTTAACCACCCAGCTGCCCATTTATTTGGGCAATTTCCATGTTAAAAATGCTATTTTTCTTTTTGCAGATTTTTCATTCTTAGCCCTCAAATAAGCAATTTGGATAGTTTTCCAAAAAAATTGCAGTTTTTTTTTGAAAATACGCACTTTTTATTGTGACTATGAAAAACGAGAATACAGTATTTCAATAGAATTTAAATAACAAAATAACAATGTGCTTACAATTGTAACAATATAACATATATCACAACATAATTTCATTTTTTTCCAATGGCAGCATTATATAAGTATAAATAACATCATTTTTTTTTACAATGGCAGCATTATAATAACATTGTAATACTTGTGCAGGCATATCACTTTTTAGAAATTATTTTTTGTGTGATAGATTTCAAAGCAGACGCACTTCAAACCCTCATCAATGCTAATGTCTTTATCTAGCACATATACATCAGAAAACTTGCTTTGCAAATTTTCAATCACATCATATACAGTATCTTTCCCAGTTTCAGGCATGGGTGCATAGCGCTGTTATATGAATTATTATCCGTGAAGTGTAAGTACAATAAATAAATAGGTTGTACCAATCCTGACAAGGGTTCCTTACAACCTGTAACACCAACAAATAAATAAACAAATCTCCTCGTTTTATTCTCTGTAGATACACAGGCATCCATTTTTCACTCTCAGCTGTGTGTATACAGATGACCCGGTCTGTCAAGCACATTTCTTATGAACTGCTGCCATCTGCCAGTGATCTGCCAAAAAGAAAACTGCATACACTTTTACAGTACAGTTTTCTTATTTTTTCATTGAAGCACATTAAAAAGACTTTGCAGATGCACATATAAGCGCCTGCACGCTATTCTCAATGGAGTGACAAATTTGGACTTGCATGCGCTCTACGTGGAAATCGCGGGATAAGCAGCTGGTGGTTAAAGGAATGGCATTCTCAGGCCGTGTGATGGAGCCGATTCCGTTGTCCAGCACTACTGCGGAACACTGACTGTTTTAAACCTGCCACGCATTTTACTATGTATACTGTCCTTTTAAAATGCTTTTTGAAATGCGAAGGTATTTTAAAAAGCTTGCTGCTGATTGCCAATGTAAAAAAAAACAATCTGTACACATTAAAAGAAACGTGAATATTAATAATACCTGTTGTTTACTTACCTGGGTTGGGGAGAGGGACCGTGTTGTCCTGGGCGTCTGGGGAGTCGGGATGCTGAAGGCCGGTAAAAATAAATACAAACAATGTTAGTAACACTGCTGGCATGGCGTGCTGGAAACTATTTCGCATAATAGGTGCACATATTGTATAAAATAATGCCCAGTACTGCCTGCATTGAAATGCTGTTGTTTTAACATAATTAATTTAATTGTAAAATACTTACCATTCGGTTTGGGTCTGGAGCGGGGGTGCGCGTGGTCATGTTGATGGTGGGAGCGGCCATTAAGGGGGCACGCGCACTGACGGAATATAGCTCTAAATGAATAACTAATTGTGTAGAGTGGGTTATGCATTTGGGAAAAATGTTAACTATTATAATGTTAATGTTGCTAGAGAACTGTAGGAAGTGTAAGGATTATGAAAGCAATCTGCACATGATAATGTTTTGCTTGTATTTTATAATGGACCAGTCCAGGGCTGTGGTGATATAGCCAGCCTCTATATATAGGAGAGGGTGGCTCATTTTAAGGGGGGGATTTCTAGAAGGAAACAGCAGGTAGCGGTGTTCCTGCAAATGCTTTAGGAATGTTGGGATTACTTGAGTATCCTGGTCTTGTATTTTAAACCGGGTGCTTGTTTTTTGTGTATGGTCTTTATTTTTTTTCACTGCACTGTTGTATTTATTTATTTACTTGAAAACTCAGCACTAATAAACTTCTCAAGTTTGCACTTTAACCTTGTCTCCTGACGCCTTTCTGCTCCAAACACCAGCCGCCCAATCACACCACCTTACAGGACAGGTGGAAGGACTGCAATTATTTGTTCACACCATAGAGGAAGAGGAGGAAATAGAGGATAATAATAATAAAATAAATTATAATAAAATAAATAATAATAATAATAATAATAATAATAATAATAATAATAATAATAATAAAATAAATTACTTCTTAAGTGTCAAAAAACATGTTGTGTTGTCTACCTGCTCTTTCACTTGCTCTCTGGGCTTCACCAGGTGTGTTTGCAATACGCAGACTTTTGAGAGTCTGCATAGACTTTGCGTCAAATTACATGTCTGAGTAAGGCAAACTGCTTGAACGCAGCCGGAACTATGCTGATGATTTCTTTTCAGCAGATCGCAGTATGATTCTTGCAGAGGAGAGCCAGGGTTGGGGAGGGGAGGGGAGGGGCAGGCAGGTCGGGAGGTGAGGGGACAGAGGGAGTCGAGGGAAGAGGTGAGGGAGGAGAAGAGGGTGGAGGTAGCAGAGTCTACAGAGAGTTGTGAGTAGGAGTCGATAGGAGGGAGGTGAGAGAGAGCAGTGGAGGCAAGGACAGAGGGGGAGAGAGAGCTGAGGTTACGGCGAGAGGTGACATTGGGGGTAGGAGGAGCAGGGAGAGAGTGGAGAGACAGAGAAAAATAGATGAAATAGTGATCAGAGAGGTCCAGGGGGGTGACAGAGAGGGTGGAGGGGCAGCGGGCCCTGGAGAAGGTGAGGTCCAGTTGACGGCCAGGAGAAACGGTCTCATGCCAGTGAGACTGTGTGATCTTCTCCTAAATGGCCCATTTCTTCATGAAGCTCTTTAAATACATACTGCTTATACTTTTCTGGTAGCACTAATTGTTTTCTGACTGCAGTTTTCCTGACCAGTGCATTTCTGTCGAGGTGCAACTTATCCCATTCATGAATCAAAGCTTTCAATCTAGGGCTGTAGTTCCTCATGTCTTGTTCTGGTGGTGTTCTTGTATTCTAGTAATTTGCCTACCACTGGATCTTCCTGTTGTGCTTTACACAATTCTGTCTTTGTAAGAGGCTTAATGGTCTTGCTAGTCTGATCATTTTCTGCAGCTGCAGTGTCAACTGAGATTGCCATCACCCATGTGGCATCACCTTGTTGTTGGGCTTCTACAGACTGGGAAGTGGCTCTGATGACATCAGGTGATATCTCTTCAGAGCACTTTCATAATTTTCTCCATGTTGAAAGGCATTCTGGACAGGGTATCCTCGTCAATGTTTTCTTTGCCAGGTCGGTACTTTACAGTGAAATGGAATTTAGCTAACTCAGCCACCCACCTGTATCCTTTTGCATTCAGCTTAGCTGTTGACAAAACATAAGTCAGCAGATTATTGTCAGAACTTGTCAGTAATGGCCCCTTTTAGGGTAAAAAAACTTAAGCTTCCCAGAGTGAAGGTGATAGTTTTTTCTCTGAGGCTGTCAAATTTCGTGACCCAGAAGCAATCACTCTAAGTTTTCTTTCTTGCCTCTGATATAGCACAGCTCCCAGGCCTTAGTTCGATGCATCAGTGTGGAGAATGTATGGTTGTGAAAAATCTGGAAAACCCAACACAGGCGGTTGCAAAAGACTGTTTAACAATTTTTCCAAAACTCCCTTTCTCCCTTTAACTCTTCCTCAGCGCTGTTTGCTTCCATTACTTGCTATAGTGACTGCAGTGGTTCGTGTGTAGCCATTAAAAGATCATACAATGTCTGAGCAATGCGTGAAAAGTCCTTAATATACTGCCTATAGTAGCGCAGCAATCCTAAGATCTGTCTCAGTTCTCCCACTGTACCTGGTATTTTATCTTTTAAAGCTTGAACTGCCATAGTATCAGCTGGATCCATACGGCTTCCTTTAGCTTGCACAATCCTCCCTAGGTATCTAACTTTTGGCTTAAAAATGTCACACTTACTGGGCTTTAACTTGATACCATATTGTCTCATCCAAATAAGGGATGCAGATTTAATCTCACAAACCATCCAGGCACTCTTCCATACATCTCTGGAAGGCAACAAGTGCATTCATTAAACCAAAGGGGATTCTAATCCATCCATAGAGACCCCAGGGTGTCACGAATGCCGTCAGTTGTCTACTTTCTTTTGACATGAAGCCCCGGTGGAATGCCTTGCCTTGGTCCAATAGTGAAAACCAGGTGTTGCCGCCTAGATTGTCCAGGATGTCTTGTACTTGGGGGATGCGCTGGCTGTCAGGAACTGTTTTTCTGTTCATGTCTCTGTAATCAATGCATAGCTGCATACATCCATCTTTGAGATTTTGACTTTTCCATCCACCCACAGGCAATCAGATCATGCAGGCACTCCTTCATTTCTGTCTTCTTTCATTCTACAGAGCACTGTAACTCGTTTAATTCTGCTTGCAACTTATTATGCTGTTCATGCTGGCTCTCAGCTACTTCCTGCTCTATCTCTTTAATTCCTTACAAGCTTTCAATTTCATCTCTTACTACTAACAATTCAGCCATGCCACTGTCCTCTAGCTCCCCACCTCATATTGGTCCAATTACCTTAGTTTGTGCTTAATTAATGACATTCTGCTTTTCCCAGTTATACTTTGTTGACCAGATCCAGAGACGTGAAGAAAATCACTACGGCTGGCAAGGCTTTCTTCAGAAAGTCTATATAAAGCTCCCTCAACTTTGAGTTGTAGGTTCTCCATATTAACAGTAATGCAGTACAGAAATGCCTATCAAGGTTCCACTTACTGACTTGATCTTTGCTGCACTTTGAGTTTCTTTGTTCTCTCAACTTGCATGCACTCTCTCTTCAGCTCTTGGATCCGCTGCACTAGCCGTCTCCATTACTTCTCGCTGGGTTTTATAAGGGATGAGTGTTTCATTGAGTTAACTTTATTTTATAAAAGCAACTTCAAGACACTCCTCCCAGCAGGGCCTCCAAAAAATGTTGTACGCCTGAAAAGGGACAGTAAATAAATTAATAATTATAAAATTAATAACCAGGGTAATGTGGTGTTGAGATATTTCTTTCCTTTTTTTACTCATTGAGTGCACCAATTTTTCAGGTTATGATTTGTGTAACACAATCATTGCTTACAATATTCTCCTCTTAAGTGCACTCACCATACTTAAAACAATCATCATTGTGTAATGCTCTAGTTAAACTCTTCTTCCTATTATTTAACAAAAAATTCCAGCTAAATCTCAAATCACTCATATCATTTGAACATCCTGATTTTAATATTCTGCATTCAAAATTATTTCTATAATGGCAGGGCTTGTACACATCAGAAGAAGGGCCGCGGTTATTGAAAACAAAACTGATTGTGTAATTTATTTTATCATAAAGTCTATGACTCGACTCGAGTCGACTTTTGGGCCGGGACGAGTCAAGTCTTTTGAGCAGGGACTTGAGTCAAGTCAATTCTTTTCTTGCAGGTACTTGAGTCAAGTCGAGTCATTTCATAACAAACCGAAAATTGAGACTCAAGTCTGACGCTAGTCGAGTTATTGACTCAAACCATTACAACTCTGCATCAAAGTAGCACAAAAAAATGTAAGGCACTGTGACAGAGAAAGAATGAATCTTGGTTATAAATCTCCCTTCCAACCTGTGAGGTTGCTGTGTAAAGGGAACTGTAGGAACAATTCAATAATTGATAATTTAATGTTTATCTGGGTTGATTAGTTCTCTTACTAACAATATTTAATTGACGTGTTACAAAGATCAAGGATTTACTAAGAACACACATTCACGCGCAGACACAAGGAATGTTTCATCAATAGTAGTATTTTATTGAGTACACAAATAATAAACAGAAATCAGAAAAGTTAGAAAGTAAATCTCTTAGTCTCTAAGAACAAAACACAATTCAAAACTCTCACTGCCTTAACTTGACTAGCAAGCAATTGAAATATGACACCACCTGTCTCCTCACACACAAACTGCAGCTCTCCAGCAAGCTGTGATGTAGTAGCTTGCTCACACACACACGTCCACATACAATCACAGCCTCAGACTGAAACAATGCAGACAATCCTAGAATATATCACATTAAGTCTGACTACACCCCGGGGAATTACGCAATTATGCGCCCGCGTAATTTTATGCATAAAACGCATAGCTGCGTAATATTAAATTATATCGTCGTTAACAGAAAAAGAAAATGTTGGATCACACTGAGGGTCAAGGGAACATTGATTGATTTTGCCAGAAAATCCAACGACAAAGGTCTCACGATGAAAATACATCAGCAAAAGAGAAATTAAAATATTTGCTTTGCACACTGTGAAGGTGGCACCAATGCGATCCAGAGCGCTCTACCGCCTGGGAGATTGACATAGACAGCTGACAGTCTTCTCCTAATTTGAAAACATTAGCTTTCAGATACATAAATACAGTAAATACAGCTGCAACTTGCTGTATAATCTTGTCCTGTCCGATCGGAGGCATTCCCTTTCGGAAGACAAACTGAAAGAGCTGGTGTTCCTTTATTTCAATCTTGGAATTTAGAAAGACTTTATGTTAAAAGAAAATCCATTGTTTTCTACTAGTATTTTGATATCCAGTATGAGAGAATAACCCAATACAACTGCACAATACTTTCGTTACTGTGTACATTCTTGAATAATTTTGATTTTTTCTGTGCATAATTTTGATTTTTTTCTGTGCATAATTCCCTGGGGTGTAACTGACCCTGCAAAAGGGGAAAGTCAAGTACAGGCTGTGCTGTTGAAGATGGCCTTGTACAGAACAAGCTGAAAAGGTTTTCTAGCTAATTTCTGAGGCTGAAATGGGGAGAGGTCATCCTAATGCACACAATGTTCTTTCACAACCATCTTTATCGAAGGATACAGCTGAATGGCAGGTAATTGATGAAAACACCCAAGCTACTGGATTGATAAGGGCCCTTCCCTTTGCCAGAATCACAATGCAGATTTCAAATCATCTGAACGGCAGTTCAAACGCATGGTTGGACAGTCTTACTGTCGTTATGTGTGCAAAGACAGTTTTATAGTCAATGGTGAAACAGTTAAGAGTGGATGGCTATTGTATTCGCCTTCAAATGGTGCTGCGTTCTGTTTCGTGAAAACTTTTTCAGACAAGAAGGATGCCTTTTGCGATGGATTCAGTGATTGGGCCCATTCTACGTTTCAGATTACAGAGCATGAGAATAGCATTCACCACCGATCTGCCGTGAGTGTCAGTGTCAGTGTATTGATACTGTGCTTTCATTTCAGTTTCAAAGTGAGAAACAGTACTGATGAGAGGTGCTAAGGCTAGTTGTGGAGGTAATCAAATTTCTTGCTGAAAGAGGTCTCTCGTTTCACAGTGATATGAAAAAATTGGATCTGTTCCTAACAGGATTTTTTGGGGAATTTTAGAGCTGATTTCCAAAATTGATAACTTCCTTGCAAGTCGTTTTCACAAGTTTGCTAATGGAGTGTGTGGAAAACCATAATATAGTTCCTCCACTGTCTGTGATGAGTTCGTGCAGTTGAAAAAAGTAGAGTCATCAATACAGTGTTCAAACTATGTTTAATCATTGTTCCAAATCAATCTTCCGGAAAATATGTAAATACAGTATTAATGTATTTTACCTTTTTTTTGCTTGATGAAAGACAATATCTGTTCCAGTACATGCCCTCTGATGTAGACTGCCTGCTTCCTTGCTGTCCTATACTTTTAATCTCTCTATTTAAATTTAGTATAGCAAAAAATGTTTAAAAAAAACCCAGAATACTGTTTGCTGTCAGCGGCACTACAGTAACCGCAATTAAAACTAGTCTCCGGTTTGAATGACGGTTCTCTCTTCTCCAGCAAAGCCAGGAAGCAGGATTTGAATAAACTTTAAACACACTGTGAACAAGTTACGATCAGCATTAACACGTATAAACTACTAAATATTTTTAATTAGTAACTTTTTAAAAAATGTATTTCGCAAATGCATTTGTAGACATAGCAATTGATTAAATACTGTAAACTTACACAAATACATGAACCAGCACTCAAATCCTAATTAAAAAATACAAAAGTTACCGGTACTTTTATTTATTTACATGTTTTACAAACGGTTCACAAACAATGTTCGCTTTTGTGTACAAGGTACTGAAGAACAGCTCTATGTAAGTAGAAGATATTGTTTTAGTGTTGTGTTTTTATTTACGCTATTCGAAATAGCCAGGATTCGACATAGTCCACCACTGGGATATTTAAGACTGAAGGCTACCAGACTATGCATGGAATTTTGAGCAAACTGCATTGTTTGTATTCATTAGCAACAAAAACTAGTGCTGCATAAGATCACAAAAAAACAAACAGAACAACTTTAAATGTTATTTTTTTAACATATCCATTCTCTAACAGCAATAGAACACTCAGAAGATGGCTTTACTGTCTGATAAGGCCCTTCTTTTTATGTTAAATGCCTTTGCCTTAGGCTCAGACATTTAACAGCACAAGATGGTCCTTACCAGACGATAAAGGGTTATTAATAATTTCCCTTTCTTCATTTGTGGAGATTAAGTGGTTCACGGTAAAGGCCCTTTCACAGCGACACTCAGGAGAAATATGTCAAAGCTGAAATAGCAATGGCAGTTGCATCACCTCCAGACCAAGTGAAAGCTTAAACAGGAATAGCAGGTGTAGCTAATTCATATAAATTGTATTATCTGGTTTATCTGATTCAGTGGAAATAGAAACCTTTCTGATTAACATCATGCACTGTAACACTAGCCCATGTAAATTAAACAAAAATATATGGACTGCAGTACATATTGTATGTGAATTTCACTAGGTTTGTGCTACAACATTTCCAATATCCACTTGCAGTGTTGCCTTACATTGGCCATGGGGATGATAAGATCATGTTTGATTTAAATGGTATTGCGGGAACTGGCCCTATTCAATAAAAAATTTAAGACTTGACAAACTGTACATTTTAACAAGAAGTGTTTTTGATGTGGAAAACCAATACAATGATACTAATGAGAGGTACTGCTAATGAGACAGAAAATATTTATAATTGATTCATGTATTCAACCTCATTCATATCCTATTTTCTTTACCTAATTATTTGTAATTACAACTTACTAAATAACAGAAGTTTAAAGTTCCCAATTTAATTTGGCTAAGCATTATTCAGTGGCTGTGGCAGGTTCTTTTACACAAGAATCTGCCATTACAATCTGTACCAAATTCTTTAATTCAATAATGTAATAGTCACAGATAAGTAACAAATGGTTGAGGCATCCAACAATCCTTAATGATGCCTGTTTTGTAACCGATGGGTGAGTTATAGTAGCGAATGGTCTGCGCTGATCTGTGGAAATCTTGAATTGCTACACAGCCAGGGCACAAACACTACTCCTGCCCCTCATTTATACATTTCAGTATTTTGTAATATGACAGGATTCCTAAGTTTCAGTCTTTATTCTTTTTTATGTTTTTAATATTTTCAGTTATCTTTATTTATTTATTTATTATCAGGTGTTTTATCATTCACAGTAGCTGGGTTGCTCCCAGTTGAAAAACAGCTGTTCTTTAATAAAACAAAAACATGGCAGAGTCTATTTTATAATAAAACGCAGTAATAAATAGGCCTAAGTGTTTACAGCAAATTAAATAGGTGTTTCTTCTTTTGTATATTTGAGCCTATTCCAGATTGTACCAAATACAGTCAGCTCTAACAGTCTAATAGAAATGAATAGTGGATTTCAACCGATCATGCCCCTGCCTTAGTTAGGCCTACTAATTCTATAGATGCACAGCAGTATTTAAGAACTGGATTAATAGCACAACAAACAATCATGGTTTCCATCCATAACTCTTTGCCAAGCCCATGTTCACAAAGGCAACACATTCTTTCATCGAACCTTCAATCCAATCCCACTTGAATTGTGGTCTTTTCATTTTTGAAGGCATTCAAGCTTTAATCCAATGAATGACAAGGTCACTATTGACATATGAAGTCTTTAATAAGTTATTTGTAAATATTTGATACCTCTCTATAATCACAGAATCAGTAGGAACACTTGAATTGCATCTAAGGGGAATAAGGTTTAACTGAGCCGGTGGTTAAAAAAAAACATCATCACCAAAGACCTTGTTCAAAGCCTAGTCATTAAGACGCTCGACCAGATGTTTAATTTTAATATTATGGAGAATCACATAACTAATTAACGTACAGTATTTCTGGATAAGCACTATTTTGAAGTCCTATTTTGAAGCAAGTGCAAAAGCACAGGACATTTTTTTGAGGTGAATAAATTGTATATAAAACTTCCAAGAAATAACTTAGAGGCAAGAAGTTATTTTTCCACATAGTTTATAACATTATAAAATCATTTTATTTCTCTAATGCCTTGTTGTTCTCATGTAGGAGCATGTGACTTGTATTTGAAGTCCTGTTGATTAAGCTATTTTAATAAAAACTACTGTATTGGAACTAAGACTAGCCTCCAATAAATATTGATCTGCACCCACCTTACTCAAACACAACTAAATGCCCCAGACATTATTCCAGCTTCATTATTCCATTACATGTATATTACAAAAATATTAAAATATTTTTGATTTTGAGGACAAGCAGTGTTAGACTGAAAAGCTGCATTTATATATCAGGTTAAGGGCATTAAGCCCACACTGAACAGTGGCAAATGAAAATACTGCTATATTTGTCTCATTCAAACGAGGGCTGTTTTAAAAAGCAACATCTTTAACAGCTGATGTGAGTCTATTTAGTGCACTATTTTGAGTTTTTTAATTCCAGGGTTGGCCTTATTTTAATATGTAAACATCACAAAAATGTATTACTTAGGAGAGCCTATTTAATTTATGGTGCATGTTGCCCACACAATATACAATGCTGAAGATTTGCAACCTTTATGATCCAATGCTGAGCTGGGTAGAGTCAGGATCATATCTAGTCATGATTTGACCTACTTACAGTATACAGTTGAAGTCTAAGGACAAGAAACAGTTGGCAGATGTAGGAAACAGAAAAACAAAGATTTCATACCAGTGCTTTCATTCACAACTGGAATGTGTCATGTGGTTTTATAAAACTGTAGTTGTTAATTGTGCTTTTTATATTTGGAACCATGTACAGTATTTATTAATATAACTATACTGACCATGTGCACGTTCATCAGCCTTAAGGGTGGTCTGTGCCCAAAAAATGAAGTTAAAACTGGATTGTTTTCTTAAAGTGTAAGTAACAATGAAGTTTAAAGATACACTGAGGTACAGCGGATTTGCATCATATTTCATAAACACCCAGCCTAATGATTTAATCACCCATTATCACCTCACCTTTCAAGTATTTCAAATACATTTGTTCTGATTTGACATAAAAAAGACTCTGTTAAATTGATATGTATATAAAAAAAATAATAATACAAAAGAGAGTACGATGTAGGTACAGTATGGGTATACCAAACGGTAACATTACCACTGCACCACAGGTTTAGGCAGAATCCTAATTGTTAAAAGAAATTGATTTTGAATGAAGACTTCAAAAGTGAGTTGGATATCTGCCTCAGGGACAAAACTGATTGACAAAAAATGGTATGTAATAAATATACAGCACATACAGTACATGCAACACTCCATTAAACTGGACTCATGATAGGCTACTTAAGCTGTTTTTTAAGAGACTGTGATGTGATATTTTGCTTTGTTATATGAGTAACAGTAAGTCTCTACAGCAATTCTATTTGATCCAATGCTATGTTAATTTTAACAATTATTACACTTTACTATTTTATTTTTATTTTTATTTATTTATTTTTTTTTAATAATTTAGTCGTTGCCAATTGTTTTTTTTTATTATTTTCTCCCCAATTTGAAATGGCCAATTATTTTTAGGCTCAGCTCACCGCTACCACCCCTGCACTGACTCGGGAGGGCGAAGACAAACACATGCTGTCCTCCGAAGCATGTGTCGTCAGCCAACCGCTTTTTTTCACACTGCGGACTCACCATGCAGCCACCCAAGAGCTACAGCGTTGGAGGACAACGCAGCTCTCGGGCAGCTTACAGGCAAGCCCGCAGGCGCCCGGCCAGACTACAGGGGTCGCTGGTGCGCGGTGAGCCGAGGACACCCTGGCCAACCTAACCCTCCCTCCGGGCGGCGCGCGGCCAATTGTGCACCACCCCCTGGAAGCTCCCGTCCTCGGTCGGCAAAGGAATAGCCTGGACATGAACTCGCGATGTCCAGACTATAGAGCGCATCCTGCACTCCATGTGGAGCGCCTTTACTGGATGCGCCACTCGGGAGCCCACACTTTACTATTTTAGAGCAATGAGTGACTCCATAATTACCTTAATTAAAATGCAATATTGGTCACCTTGACTACACAGAAGTTTGCTTTAAACCTTACTAAAAAATGAGTAAATCAAAAATGTTACCATATACCAAAGATCTTCGGTTATAAAAATGGCCAGTGTCTTGTTGACTTATTTCATTACATGATTGTAGTGTAGTAGCTCTGTTCCATTGGTTACTGCACAGTCCAGGGTTTGTAGAATACACAGACAGACCGCCAGGGAGAGTCAAAGGTTATCCTATATAGGAAGTGGGAGTTAGTTAAACGTGTGTAACAGAAGCAGCAAGAACAAATGCAAGCTGACTGATAACTCACCAAGGTGTACGTGTGTTTCTTTACAACTCCGGATCCCTCGACACTACAATGATACATCTATATAAGAGTGTGTAAAACCTAAAAACAATGGGTTATTACATGCCTAAGGTACACACAACTCTTTATTATTCAATTCAGGACTGGTTTTAACATGGGTAAGTTGCAACAGCTGCCATTTCTTCTGTGTGTGCCCTGCTATTCACAGCCCATACAGGTAATCAATCTTTGTTTGATTTTGCTTCCCTAGCAATTTTTTTAAAGCATATCGCGATACATTTATATGAATGTTATCAGATAGAATTTATTTATATTCCTTCTGCTATGTGTGTTAAAATATAGCCTGTGTGTGTGTGTGTGTATATATATATATATACACACACACACAAATCCACATATGGAATGTGGCTGGGTCTTAATTGAATAATTGATCATCAATCAAGTCCCAGCCACATGGTATATAAAGGGAGCATGATCCTTTGTTTGAGAGGAGTTTGTAGGTGTTTCGGTGAAGGGGACTGCTCAGCCTTAAACGATAAGGTGTGCTTTGTTTAAGAATGTGTGGTGTTTTGTTTAAACCTTTTATTTTGGGCCCATGTACCTTGTTTATTTGTTCCAGTGTTTTTTGTTCAGTTTGTGTAGAGAAATGTGTGCTTTAACTGCAGCTCTCTGTCTCTGAGTCTCCCTCCTACCAGTAACCAGCCTTGTCAATGACGCCACTCTTTCAAACCTACACTGTAGTGTCCAGCAACGTCTTTCAGCAGAATTAAAAAACAGTGACAGTGAGTTGACTCAAATACTAGAGGTATCTCCTTTTGTACACTAGAGCATGGCTCTAATGTATTTGAGCTGAGGACACACTTTTAATAACAATACACAGTGCTTTAATGAAGGACTGTCAAATAAGGATGGATGCATTGCGTCACGTGTAAGTTCTGACCTCAGCTGCCTTTCCCACTGAGAGATAAAACATATGCAATATGTGCTCCATGTCAATGAGAGATTGTGAATCAGGAAAATAGCAAACTGCAGCATGATTTCATAGTCACATCGGGGCAGACCAGCATATAGTTGCTAAATGTTGGTTACATAACAAATCTGGCTTGGCATGTTTTGCTAAAAAAGAAAAAAAATGCTTTGGGAATAGTTTTCACTCTGTCATAATGAGGAGCGTTTCTGAGCCAAAGAAACTACTTTAAGATTATCAGAAGCATTTTTTAAGTTTAACAATCAAAACATTAGTCATAATAAGACTGCACACTTCCACAGTAAGTAGTTTAATACCTTAATATTTATTGTAATAAGCGTATTTGGTAGGATATTGATGGCTATACCAGTATTGAAAACCCTTTTTGTGTTCATTTACAAGGATACACATGCTACTTCCTATCCCACACGTTAATTTCAATCACTTTGATAACCATTAAGCCCATTCTTTCATGCATCATAAACATATTTAGGATCAGAAAGTAGTCTCCTTCAACCCAGATGCTTGCTGTTTTGAAGTTAACAATCAAAGGAAACTGATCAAATTAAATGATAAAATGAAAGTGTTGCTCCTATAATCTTCCAATCAAAGGTGGGTAAGATTATAAAAGAATATGTCATGTTTTATCACCAAACATTCTCTCTAAACTATGTGTTGGAGGACTTTTAAAAAAAAAAAAAAAAAGTTATTTAATAAAGAATCATGTCATTCTCTCAAAAATCCAAATAAAAACAGGATGCAATATAGTAATGAGGTCATTATTATGAAATGGCATGACCATGTCCGTGTTGGGATACAACTCCACTGTAAATAAATTGTAAATATACAAAAAAAGAAGAATGCTATCCTGGAAAAACAGGACTATTCTGTGAGGCCCTCGCTGCTCCCTGTGGCCTGGTGTCAACCTCCAAAGCACAGTGAAGAGGTTCTTAAACCAATACTCTTTAAACTGTTTAATAAGAGATTTTTAAAAATATGCTATTAATGATTGCTTAATATGTTAATGCTTTCAAAGGAAATGGTTTGAACACTTTACATAAGTACAGTGATCACATATTACACAATAGGCATGCTGCATTGCTAGTATTAGATTACATTCTTACAGTAGAGTTATGGTTCTGCTTCTTGAATTAATTATACTGTATCTTCTAGCATGAACACGGTGTGAAAACGTCAGTCCCATGTACATTAATGTAAGGCACTTGACGCAGGTTTTTCCTCAGGAGGTGTCACCTTGACTAACTGGTAGCCCAGAGTGTGTGGCTAATTACAAGGTATTTTTTAGAAACACACGCAGATGCAAAGTAAGGATAATCACGCGCCAAGTACCATTGCTAGAATAGCTTACAGGTATGCTGCAGCTGTCCGTCCACGATTTAAGAGATAGCAATCACGTTGAATTCTACCCCTTCCCCCACCCCTGATTTATTACATGCAATATGGCAATTTTATTGTATGCACTGCCTAACTAATGTTTTAAATAATACATGAAGAGTAGAATTACCATTTTGCTGAAACAAAAAAAAAACCTAACGAAAGAATAGAATTAACAGAATATGATATCATATATGCACTTGTCCCTATATTATTTCTAAGCAAACGTAATAAAGTAGAGACAGTTTACATTTAAACTAACACATTTACTTTTAATAGTAATAAGACCTTAGTTCCCGCGATGGGAAATACAAAAATCACCAAAGAGATCAGAATAAGAATACTTTTCAATTGTGTTTGTGTTTACACATGTACAGTATGTATAATATATATTTTTAAAAAGTTTATATCGAATAAGAGTTTGGTCTTAAAACCTAACGAAAGAATAGAATTAACAGAATATGATATCATATATGCACTTGTCCCTATATTATTTCTAAGCAAACGTAATAAAGTAGAGACAGTTTACATTTAAACTAACACATTTACTTTTAATAGTAATAAGACCTTAGTTCCCGCGATGGGAAATACAAAAATCACCAAAGAGATCAGAATAAGAATACTTTTCAGTTGTGTTTGTGTTTACACATGTACAGTATGTATAATATATATTTTTAAAAAGTTTATATCGAATAAGAGTTTGGTCTTGTACACTGTACAGTAGTAGCAAAATGTTCTGCTGCTGCTGCTAGGGTAATATGTATGCGTTCATTTTTCCCTAAAAAAAAGACATAGTTCTTGGGAAATACACCATGCATTACCACTCAATGCACACGCGCCAATACAGTCTCATACTGTGCATTATTAGAGCGACTGGTCACACGAGTGCAGTGGTAAACATCTACACAACACACACGCTGTATTTACTGCAATACGGAAGGGACCTGAAGCCAGTTTCTTTTGTCGACTATCTGCCATTCATAAGCAGTGTGTGCTTTCGCTCGACCGCCTCCAACCGTCCTCCACTGGAGACAGAAGCAGAAGTTGAACCACTGAAGACAGAAGCAGAAACGCTGGGAGGAATAAAGCGAAAGCAGATCAGCTGGAATCAAAATAGAGAAAGTCCCCAGCGCTGCCACAGCAACCATTATTATACACCGGATTGAATCCGCCTTTTTACGAAGGGTGTCTGCTGCTGCAGCCCTGTACTGTGCGGTCTATCTATCGCGTGTCTTTTGTTGGGTTATTCGCTGTTGACCAATAAAAAAGAAAAGGGGCAATAGAAAGCGAAATTATGTTTGGTGATTGAAAGAAAACAGCCCAGAGACCCTCACAGTCGGAGCAGCTGAGAATCCAAACGGCAGATGATTTTGTAAGTGGCTGGTAAGGGAATGGGTAGCGTGGATTTTCTTAATATTTTTGTAGCCGTATTTACATGCATTGTACGGTACTACTACTACTACTACTACTACTACTACTACTACTACTACTACTACTACTACTACTAATAATAATAATAATAATAATAATAATAATAATATAGGACAAGCTATTGTTTTTTGCAGTGCCAGTGTTGATATGAATAACATTGTACTAAGTAAAATAAACTCATTCAGTAAATAGGATGTTCAATGTAGGGATGGTATGAAGGAGAAACAC
The DNA here is from genome assembly GCA_030684275.1 of Acipenser oxyrinchus oxyrinchus. Taxonomy (NCBI): domain Eukaryota; kingdom Metazoa; phylum Chordata; class Actinopteri; order Acipenseriformes; family Acipenseridae; genus Acipenser; species Acipenser oxyrinchus. Next base: position 57,455,422 of record CM060252.1, read on the forward strand.
GCTTTATTTGCTATTATTTAAAAGGAAACCAATGTTTGAAATAAAAACAATATATATTTTGTATCTCGGGTTGCTCCGACTTTGGCAATCCTACTCTGACAGTTACATAAGTGGGTCTCCAATCACAAGTCTTTGGGATTTCCTTAGCTTTTAGCTGCCAAGTGGATTATTATGAATTAGATGAGATGTTTTTCCTTATTCGGTCGGTGGTGGTCACGATGGCACCTCAATGTTTTATTACGTTATACTGAGATAGTGGCGGTACAATGAACACCATGTTTATTTCTGCACCAGATAAACACTGATCTCTAAATATATTCGTGCTGTATAGTTTCCCCCAGCTGCAGGCCTGTATTCATAAATACAGTTTACTATTACTACATAGCTACAGTTTACCGTTTACACCATGTACACTATGTTCACAATATGTATTGTCCGTAATGACACAAACCTGTGAGTGCAGTGGTCAAATGTTTAGAAAACGTCGTTTAATCCAATTTTAAAATATTTACAAATTATGTTCGCATTGCAACTGCAATACTATAGTGGTGTGGTACCTTCTGCAATGAGCCTCGTGTCTATGGAACTACTGTACTACTAAATTCGAGAAATAATAACAGCCAGCTTAAAATATTCTAATTGTGGGGCAGTTTTTTTTTTTTTTTTTTTTTTTACAAAAAGAAACTTAGAGATTCACAGTAGGCATTTTTTATATAGAAAATAGTTGTATATAAGATTGAAGCATACACTCTGAACAAGGTCATTCGTGGTAAAGTAGGCATCCTGTTAGTGCAAGGACAAGTATACACGAGATGATTGCAATGTTTAAATATTGTTTCAGAGGGAAGAAAGCAAATATTTATAGTTTATGTATTACTGTATTCTATTTTAAAGCAGGTGTTTCCATTTTTATTTCAGAGGGAGACTACAGTTTGTGATGTGGTTTTAGTCTTACATTGTTTGGTAAGTAATTAATTATTAATTAAATATCCTAATACTTTTTCAAGTACACATTCTTCTGAAATGACCAACAGCATATTCAAACAAAAATATTTTAAATATATTTTTTTCAGATTAAAGTCAAGTAATATTTTTTAAACTTATTTTGAGCCAAGTCTATTTCCTAATTAAACTCAGAAAAAGCTGTTCCTGACAAAACAATGACACATGTTTTTGCCTTCATAGCTTGCTTGACTGAGCCTGATTCTGTTTCTGCATAATTTATATTTCAAACAGAAGTAACAATTAAGTTAATTGCTCATTGCTGATCCTAATTGCATGTCATTCTTGCAGTTGCCTTGTTTATCGTTGTGCTTTTGCTATTTTCAGTGGTTTAACAGAGTTGTCCTGAAAGATTTTCTTTCCAGCATAAAATACTGAGTAGGGAGTGTACACTGATAGCAAGTCCATCTTAAACCCAGTCTTTAATTAGTAGTCGTCTCTTTATTAGGCTGTAGAGACAGCTTAACAACTACTAATTAACATTTAAAGGGAGGTAGAGATTTGGAAAATAAAACCCAAAAGTTCAAGCCCTAATCATAACTCAGCTAACATTGTTACTGTCCATGACCATCTGTCCAGTTACTGAACACAATTAAAAAAATGTACAATGCGAACAGTGAACTGTTTTGGAAAATCTGATTTGATGTTGGTTTATTTAACTTGGTTCAGTTACTCAGTCACCAGGAATAATTGGCTAATTGGACAACTGCCATGAGCTGAACAGCCAAGTTTGTTAACAAAATATGTACAATTTCTAAACAGAAAAGTTTGTCCCATACAAGTTCTATGGGATTGAGGTCTGGAGACTGGGCAGGCCAGGTCATTAGATTGAGTTGTCCTTCACTTTCCTTCTTCGCCAGATAGTTCTTGCACAACTTTGAGGTGTGTTACGGGTCATTATCTTGCTGAAGAATGAAGGACTGCCCAACTAGCCATAATCCTGATGGAATGGCATGCCTCTGAAGTATGCTATGACAGCCATGCTGGTTGAGCTTGCCATGGACTTGGTAAAGATCACCAACTCTGTCACCAGCAAAGCAACCCCAGACCACGACACTGCCTCCTCCATGCTTGACAGTGGGAACCATACATGCAGAAATCATGCGCTCACCCTCTCTGCGTCTTACAAATACCCGGCGGTTGGCCCAAATACTACAAATTTTGACTCATCGGTCCATAAGACCGACTTCCACTCCTCAAACGTCCAGTTTCTGTGTTTTTTGGCCCAGGCAAGTCTCTTCCTCTTATTCTGCACTCTTAACAATGGTTTCTTTGCAGCAATTCTTCCAGTTAGGCCAGCTTCACGCAATCTCCTGTGAACAGTTGATGTTGAAACATCTCTAATTCTAGTAGCATTTAGCTGAGCTTGTATTTCAGGGGCAGTTAATCGCCGGTTTCGCAGACTTGTGACTCGAATGAACTTGTTCTCTGATTCTGAGATCACCCTTGGCCTGCCTGACCTTGTTCGGTCCTCATAAGTGCCAGTTTCTTCAAATCGTGTGATGGTCTTGGCCACAGCAGTTACAGACACTCGCAAAGTTCTTGCGATTTGTCTTAAAGATTGACCTTCATTTCTTAAAGTAATTACAGACTTTAATTACAGTCCTTTTTCTTTGCGTATTTTGCCATTTTCTGCTCCCTTACATTCAGGAATGACAAACTTGTGCCTATGCTACCTATATTTATAGTAATCATGGACCCTCACCTGTGAACAATAATTGGTGACAAAAGGTTAATTAGGTAACATGCTAGTTAACTCGGAGAACATCTAACAAAGACACTTTTATACTTAGGCCAGTGTTCTAACACCGTGTTATACACATTTCAGACTTTTAACTGACTTGGGCTTCAGACTGAAATCCCCTTGCTTTGGGTGACCATTGAAATTGAAATTGACAAGATTTACATTTTCATTTAAAAATACAATTTTTGAATGCAATTCACTTATGATTATCAGCTTATATAAGTACACATATCATATAATGAAATATTAAGTGTTTATAGAAAAGTTTATTCAGTTAAAAGCATAGATAATCATGAAAAACCTGGTTTCAAGCAGGTGTACTCAAACTTTTGACTGGTACTATATATATATATATATATATATATATATATATATATATATATATATATATATATATATATATATATATACAGTACAAATTCTCTGGACAGATAAATTGTAATTAATATTTTCTGCATTGTAATCATAATACAGATACTGCACTTTAAAAGAAGTATATCACAACCTTCTGTGGTAGAGATAAGTGTACCTTTACCAAGCTACCACCGAAATTAACTGGAATTTAATCTTGTATTAAACAGGTATTGTTGTTCTATGTTTATCAATCTTCCAACCTTCTGCAGATGATCCTATAATGATAAACAGTATTACTGAAAAAATGGACTGTGTTTAAAATGACTATTTTGAGAGCTCAAAAGCCTCTAATGTGGATACATCACAGCGTCTTTATTTTTTTCATATTTCGCACGGAATCTACTATTACACATCACTGAAAAGCACGTCACTGCCTTTCTAATCTTCTCAGTCTTCTTCATGTGCTATCAGCATTGGTATAATTTGAGGCAACAGTTGATTGTACAACAAGAGATTAAATCTATGTGGCAAGTTTTGCTCTGGATGATGCCTGTATGTCAATTACTGTGGAATTGACTTACACTGTGGTTTTGTGTTCATTACCTTGCTTATTAATCTATGCATGTTCTTTACAATGATTTTTTTTGTTCATCTCTTACCATACAGTATGTATCTGTTATTTACCATGCTTGTCTGTTCTTTAGCCTGCTTTAATATGACTGTACTGTTTTGCTACAGTGTATTGCACTAAAGGGTTAAAATATTTTTATTTCTCTTGAAAAATACAACATGTTGTTGCTACCATTTAATTCATTTTTTTTTTACAGTACATAGGGGTAGTTTAGCATTAATGCGTATGTATTTGAATAAAAAAAACTCACAGAAACATTCACAAGATTACCCAATCTGTCATGCAGGGAATTGCGATGTTCAACACTGTGGTAAAATGAGATTGAACACAAAACATTCGTTCTGTTGTGCACACGTATTTCATATGAAGCTAAAATTATTCCTAATGAAATTAGTTAAAGTACTTTGTGAAAAAATGTTTTGTTGATTTAACATTACTTTGTAATTATACATTTAAAAAAAATGTATTTTAATTGTGCATGTTTATAAGCATGTTTCTGTGAAAACCAAATCGAGGACATGGAGATGCTTTTGTCAGACGGTGAGGTTAGAAAGCTATAAAGTGTTGTTTCAGGAACTTCCCAAATGTAAAATACTGTATTACTCTGAATTAAATACATTTTATTCAAGTTTATTCAATTAATTTTGTTTCTATTTGTAATGTTTTGCCATACTAAATGCGATATTTATTTGAGCTGGGGTAGGGAAAAAAATGTACATGTTTCATTACTGAGAGCAGCGTTTATTCGAGGGTGGCGTCTATTACAAATGTGATATCTGAGTGCGGCGCTTATTCAAAGGCGGCAGTAATTCAAAGTAATACGGTAATTGAAAAAAAAATCCATGGCTTCTATTAAATACTAAAAGATGCTAGAAAGGCGCAAAGATTATATTACGAATGGATGGACTAAAAATCTGTGGTTAAATTAAATCTTAAAGCTGTATAGGGGAGAGAAAACAGATATCGTACAAGAGGCTTAATAAGCAATTTCCACTCATCTGGAATCGCTAGAGCACTGGCTGGAGGAGAGGAGAAGGAGAAGAGAGAAAGTCAAATAGAGAATAGGTTATAGTATAGGCTACAATTTGAGGACAGTGATGAGATAAAAAGATGTAGGTGTAATTTCAGGCCGTTCAAAGCTATGAAAAACTCTATTTACACTACCTATATAATCCATGATAATTTCTAAAAATGTGAACAACCTTCACTTGGTTTTAACAAGCAGTATCACATTTTATTTATGGAGGGTGCATAGGATATTAGTTGTACAGCGATTAGAGATGCATTTGTCATGCTTTTTTTTAATTCAGTATCTAAATCTATAAACTTTTAGGTGGGATAGCAGGTTTTGGAAGGCATTTAGATCTGCCACCAGTTTATTTCAATCCAATAAATTCCAAGTTTAGAAGCTTTAACAGTGTGGTCCTTTTTTTGGTTTTGTTTAATATTTAAATTACATTTAAACACACAATGCTATAATTATATAGTTTGTTGTGATAGTTTGCTCTGATACAGTGTTTAAGAGGAGAGAGTGGACTTGTTTAGTAAGGAAAGTGCTCTCAAAATATTGACATAAATATGTGTATTAAAAAAAACAAGCAAGCAAACAGTGTAAACACATATTAAAGGGTGTTAATATTTATTTTTCCAACCATTTTCTTTTTTTAAACTAAGAAAAATGTGTTTGAAGTTTGTGGCAAAAACACAGAAAGCAGGGAGTTTTATGAACGGGATGGTGCTTTATTTATGTGGTGGCAATGAGTGGAAATTCTGACTATTCAGTTTTACACACTTATTGCCACCCAGAATGAGCGGATCATAATATATGTCACCTATATACATCTTCACACACCCCCGCACACATAATAAAAGTTTAATGAATAAAAGGTATGCCTGTTACGAATCTAGGACAACCATTTTGCCCTTAGTCACATATGTTTTTAATTTAGCACATTTATTCAGTGTGTGTTTATTAAAACAATTGAAAGGCTAGGAAGGGCAGCAATACACCATTCAAGCATCTCTTTGAGGACTGACATTGAGTGTACTTTCATTCATGGTACCCAGTGCTGTGTCAAGTATTGCATATTTTGGAAGTATAATCAGAGTGTTAGTGCTACAGAATACTTGAATGTTGAATGGGAATCAAATGGTAATGGATGCAAGCCTTATATTAACCATATTCATGGGTTATACCGGAGATTAGAGCCAGAAAATACTAAATGAAACTCCTGTTTCCACACAACACCGTGGAACACTCCAGTTGGGAACATTTATTATAATATAGGAAGTGTCTGTGAAAGCTGGCCAAAAATATAGTATTTGCAGCCCACTTCTGTTTTCCAACACTGCAATGTTTAATGTCACAGCAACAAAGTGAGCCTTCAGTTTTGTAGGATTTGCAGTAATGTACAGAGTCTATTGATCTTTAACTTGCTGACCTACTAGGACAGTGTTGGAGAATAGCGTGGTTAAGGAGAAATGCAGGCAATCAAGTTAGATCCATTAGTCTTTTAGAAACCAGTTTTCGGTCATGTATACCATGTTGTAAACAGTTTTACCATATTGTAGTAAAATTGTATTTAGCACACTATCTAAATGCCTTAGACAAACAGTAAAATGCTGCTGCATTTTTATTTAACAGTATGTGCATGCTTATTTTGTGCACTGCATTTAAATTCCAAATGTACATACTGTAACTCTGTTGTTATTTTATTAGTACTTGGTTGGTCAGATTTCTTTTCAAATAAGCAAGCTTAAAGTGCAGTTTCAGTAAACCCTTTTAAGCTTAAGTCTCTGTTTTGATAACGCTCAGAGCAAGGCCTTGGCATTTATTAACAACATGGTATCGTCTCCTCTAAGTTTGTTTAGTTTTTGAGTGTGGTATTTGAAGGATTTTTTTTTCAGTCCCCAACTAAAATTCAGTGAAACATGAGATGTTCTGGAAAGAGTTCATTTGTGGTACGAGTCCAGGTCTTATTATAGCTGGGCATTTGAAGGTACTGGAATTTTATGTTTGTGTTTTGCTTGGCACAATACAACTGAAGTAGATGCATCTGCTAAACTTTTGTACAGTCTAAAAAGAAGTGTCATAGCTGCCTTTATACTGTATTAAAAGATGTCTTTTGGTTTGATTTCTTACTGGAATATCATGCTACTTTGGCAGGAAATGTCTTATTAATATGAATCATATTTCCTTCTGTTTTTTAGGAAAAGAAGATTGCTTTCTGATTAAAAAAAAAAAAATCAAAATAATCCCATGCTGATTTGGTAAGTAAATTTTATTTGTAGAAAATGTAATTGTGCTGCTTCTGAAAATACATTTTAAAAAGTCTGTAAAACAATGTTACAGCATATCAGTCATAAGAGAGTCTGGAGCCACAAAAGCTGGGAGAGTAAAATGTAAACAGGAAAAGAACATTCACCCTCCCTAGATTATGGTGGCAATTATTTTCTGTTTATATAGCTGAATAATGTTGACATGTAAAGATTAGAACAGTGTCTGCAGCATCAGAGTTAACACCTGATGCCACCCTGTAAATGCAGTAATTGTAACTTACACATTGCTATGCGAAGTACAGTCATGTACGTTAACCTAAGACTCTTAGGCCCCTGTTCATAAAAGCACTTGCCGGCTGCCGTAATACAACTAATTTCATTTAAAACTAACGGAAGTCATCCATATTCCTTTTCATAAAATGATCTGAGCAAACAGGTGACTGTCGCAAAGCACTTTATGAATGGGCATACAGTCGTTCAAGAATGAAAATCCGCCTCTTTTTGATGACCTCATCAGCATTATTAATGTTCCCTGGGTGATGTCAGAAGCTAAATTGTAAAAAAAAAAAATCTGCGATCAACTCTTTAGCTGATTAATCGGTTCGATTAATCTTTTAATCGGAGCAGCCCTAATTTAAATGCAAAACAGAACAAAATAATTTTGTAGAAGAAAGGCATGCATATTAGAATTTTAGTTTTTTTACCCATATGGTTAAAACTATTTTTATTTATTTATTTATTTTTTTAACATATATTTAAAGAACCGCTTATATTGTGACAAACTTGGTAAGGACATTCTCTGTAGGTCAGTGGTTTGCAAATTGGGACTGGGGACCAAGCAATGGGTTGATTTTAAGTGTAACACTTACTACCTTGCATTTAGCTGTATCATACTTTTAAATTCATAATTTCAAATTCCCTCTGTACCAGTATGTACCACTATAGAACAACAGGTAGGGATTGCAAAGATAACGATTCTCACCATATTTCATTTGGTAGGGGTCCAAATGGATGTCAACTCTCATGGAGGGCCTTGAGCCGTGAAAGTCATAGTGACCTACTTTTGCCTAAGTTCTTATAGCACTGTTTAGATAATTTAAGCTGACACCATTGTGTTTGAAATAAATAATACTGTATTCATTCTCAAAAAATCAGATTTACTGATAAATTACATTTCTCTATAATTTGGCAGGCCTACTGTAATGTCCACTAAATAAGCAGGTATCAAGAGTAGGTGATTTGCAGTATATCATTCATGTGACAATCATGCATTTAAACAGTGTTTTAACCATTTGCATAAAACCGTTGTTTGCATCAGGCACAAGAGAAAACATTTAATCTGGGAGGCTGGTGAATTCCATCATCAAGTAGCCTTTGAGTCGAGACTTGTGATCCTCAGCTAGTTTTGAGTTGTATATTAAATCTTGAAACTATATATTACTTTGTGACTGAAAACAATTAATTATGATGTATGTGTAGGTCAGTGGGCTAGTGGTTAATATAGGATGAGGGCAAATGCATTCAGTACTTTTCTGAAATAGATATTTTGTTTAAAAAATGTATGTTTTATATTTTTCTTCTTTTTTATTTGCTGGTGTCAATTTACTTTTTGTTATGTTATTTAGGGGATTGTAATTTAATATACATGCCAAACAAATGGGTCAGGTAATAGGAGCCTGGGTAAAGGAGTGGAGACTCTTTCAGACACAGATTGAGATCTGTGCCCAAAGGTCATGTTATTCATATCCTTTATCAAGGTGGCAGTAGTAAGTGTATGATCAGCTGCAACAGAACAGAGAGCATCAGGTGCGTTTAGTTTGGTTAGAGTGGTTCTGTATATGTTTAGGGATGGTAAGGGACCCTAAGAACTTCCTCTTGTGAATAGTGCAGGACTCCAGTAAAGTTATTCTTTTTATTTGGGTTGTTTGTGTAAAACAACTTTTTGATATAAATCACTCATTGTGTTTATTGTTCTGTGGCACTGTGACAGAAAGACAATGATTCTTGGTGGTAAATCTCCCCCTCGACCTGTGCTAAGTAACGGGAACAGAGTATTCTGGACTATGTGGCCTGACACTTTGTTCCGAGGGTTAAAAGGAAGTCGGTCATGTAGAAAAGAGATGGAGCTTTGGTAGACTAACTCATTGACCAAGGGGTCATGAGTGACGGTATAAATAGGGGTCAAAACAATGTTATCTGTTCCTTCGTTTTGATTTTTGAAAAGTGACCTGGAAGGACCTGTGTTTCGTGTATCTGTATCGTGAGTGTTTGTTTGTTCTGTCTATTTGTTGTTTGCTATCACTAGACAGCTAACACGTTCCAGAGCTGTCGCCAGAGGCCAGCACAAACCCGGAACAGCACTGCACTTGTATCACCAATAATTGGATTTGCTCCACTAGCACTAATTCACGCACTAATGGACTTGTGCATGTGTTTTGTGTTTTGTGTTTTGTGTGGGTGTATTATAAAAATGGGACTATTATTTCGGGACAAACCCAGGGATTAGAAATTAAGTAATACACGCTGCTGTATATGTAACATCATTTATTGTTTACTATTTGTTTTGCCGTCAGGCACTGGACACAAAAATATCATTAAACAACCTTTGCACCTGTATTATAATTGTCTGTCTGTTCATTGATCACCTGCACCTGCACACTATTAACCACTTTGCCACAGGCACTTAAACTGTTTCCTTGTTCCTCATGTTTTCTTTCAATTCCACAACAGATGCAAAAACAGTCCAAAATAGCTGGAACTACAAATGGCATTATGTATACTATATATATATATATATATATATATATATATATATATATATATATATACACACACACACACAGGTGTAGTCAAAAGTTTACATACCCCAATGGAAATGTATGATTTCTAGAAATTTCTTGTGGATGCTTTTGTGGATGAGGAAACAAAGTTTCAAGAAATAGATGTCTACAAATAATTATTTCAGGATTTTTTTTGCAGTCTACAAGGCGCTAGACATTTCAATATGATAATGCAGAACCTAATTCTAGAAAAGTCTAGAAAATGCTGGATTGTAGGTGAACATTCTTAGAGAGTATAAAAGGGTAGGCATAGGATGATTGCTGTCATTACCAATAAGTCAATGTGGGAAAAAGTAAAGAGCTATCTGAAGACCTTAGGCAGAAAATTATTTTTTTGCCATGAAGCTAGAAAAGGATACAAGAAGATTTCTAAGCATCTGAGTATCCCAATTTCAACTATTGTTTCTATTATCAAGAAGTACAAGACTCATGGTACTGTCACAACGCTCCCTCGGTCTGGAAGAAAGAAGGTTCTTTCACCAAGAACAAGTAGAAGAATTGTGAGGAAGGTTAATAACAATCCGAGATTGACTGCCGAAGATATTCAAAGTGAATTAGCTGCAAGTGGGACTGGAGTTTCCATTTCAACATAGGTCGAGTATTGCACGGTGAAGGTCTGAATGGTCGCAGGCCAAGGAAAAAGCCGATTTTCCTGTTTATTATGTTTTTTTGTGTTAAGTTTGTTTTCAGGTGTGTATCCTTTTAAAAAAAAAAAGACAATCCTGTTTTTTAATTAGTTGATGAAAACAGGATAGTTTTCGGTAAGGGATTGACCGAGGATAGGAAACAGGTGAATAAATGGGAGTAAAGCATACGAGAGAGGGTACTGGTTGTGGATTTGTTGTTTTTCTTGATTTATAGCTATTTAATGTTTGAAATACATTTGAAAATTTGTTAATCGGGTTCTTAGAAAAAAAAGTGCCGTAACGAGACAAACAAGATTTTGTAAATAATGCTTTCAGAAAGTAGTACTCAGGGAGACAGTGTTGAATTCTCAAAATGTTTGTTTTATTTGAAACTACAGAGAATTCCTGTCAGGGGCTGGAATTCACTGCACCAAAATAATAACCCTCCATTTTAGTCTTGGCACTTTCACTGCATATTCTCTCCGGTCACAGCTCACACGCTCGCTCAGTCACACCCACAGTTTCTCATTCAAGTTCAGTGCTGGACAGACTCATGCACCCCCTTATTATTATATAACCTCATGTTGTTTCCTGCCTCTGTCCAACTCATCAACCAGTCACATCCATGCTCTGCGACCCCCGGAAACAGCAACACACGTTCTCCCCACTCATTCACTCACTCCCCGTCCCATGCTAAGTAACGGCGTGACCCGTTCCCCTTATAATACATGTAACATATAATATAAAAGACAGACAAGACAATTTGAACAGACAAGAAGTCCTGCAACAAAGCAATTGTCTGGGTTGTTACAATATCTTTTTAAATTTGAAAGTAAAAATATATGAAAGCATGACGACCTTTATGTACAAAAATCTTCACTAATATACATTTAAACAAGAACTGTTGAGTATTTATTTTTGTTTAATACAGTATTAACTGGCAGTGTTTATATCTGATAGTGAAAAATAAATAAATAAATATCAAGCTAGATACAGAAATATCTATGTATTGATTTATGTATTCATTTATTTCAATATTTAGTAATGTATTTATTTATTTATGTTTTACTTTTACCAAATATGAAGACTATCCTTCAGCATTAGCTAATTCTCAGAAATTAATGTTCCTTTTTTCCAGTGGGGACCACAAATAGCGTTACTCTCATCAACCAGTATCGAGAGGAAACTGTAATTCCTTGTGCCTATAGGGACCACAGTGAGCGTTACACTGACAGGAAACCAACATTTTCAGAGATCAAGATCAGACTCTCCGAATGATGATGATGATGATGATGATGATGATGATGATGATGATGAAGATGACTCGAAAAAATCTCCAAAATCTCCATTAAAACAAAGTCCCGAGAATCTCAGCTGGCTGATTTCATCTTTCAAAATACTGCTTGTTTTCTCAACTAATTGTGTAGCCCTGACAGTTAACAAAACACACTTGCAAACTGAAGGTTATAGTTTGAAATCCCACGCATGCCAGACCTTTCTTATATTTATATAAAAAAAGATCAATTTTAAAACAGAAATAAATAATTTAATATAAATGATATAAACATCACAATAATTGCATTCCCTAGTATATTTCCATGTTGACAAACAAAACAAGTTAATTGTCATTAAACTCTGTCCTCTAATATACATATGCGTGGATAAAAGTGCCTAGGGTCTGCAAAAAAATACGTTGGGAGAAAAAGGAGAAGGACATTTTTACCTTACTTTCGTGACTTTTTTCTCTTATTGTATGACAGGTATTGACTTTTTTTCTACATTTCACATAAGAGTGTTGAGAACTACAAATTAAATGTGGAATGGTACTTTTGGCTGATTTACTTTTGCTGCGCCAATATCCTGAAAACACATAAACTATCCATGCTGTATAAAGAGTCTCTGGCAGTTCTTGCTGAAAACTTGGTGAGAGGAACTACCGTTCCTGTCAATACCTGTTTACACACTAGTTTCTTTTGAAATGTTTATTTTATTATAGTTTTTCATTTTTTAAGTAGTGCATTATATGTGGTAAGTCAGAAAATAAACCATTTTATGTTTAATTGTTCATTTAAATATTGATTGATATGATGTGCTTGAATAAAACTTTTGAGTTGTATCCAATAGTTGGTCTCTCATTTAAATATTGATGTTGTTTAAAATGTAACCGTTATAATGACTACCGGTGGCGGTTTTTGGTATGAGTATAACAGCGGCGGTTCTAGTGTTAAGGAATCTCTGCCTTTCCAGTACCTGTAAGGAGACAGACTGGGCGGATATTTCTATAACTTACACTGTAACCAACAGATGAATCTACCAAAGGCCAGCCTGTTGTGTGGTTAGTATTGTTAGATTAGCTGTTAGACCCCTTTAGTATCCATAACCTCAAAACTGAGGTCAAGTAGACAAACATTTTGTCTAGTACATTCATATCATGAAAAGTCCCCTTAGAAGGCATTAACCAGAGTCCTCTTGCAGAAGTTGGCTCAAATCCTGCAAGCAGATTGTGTTTTATAAACTGTTAACCCCCAGGTGATAAAAGGTATAACAGAAACCTGAAAAACGATGAATTGGCAATTATCCTCCTTCCCAGAAAGGAGGAGCGTGGGATTGCATGCAAGGGATGTTTTCATGAGAGCCAAACTGCTTTAATCCAGCCTACAAATAAATTGGCAATACTTTTATAGCAAATTTAAATAGGTCTGAAATATATAATTAGTTTAAGTTTGTTATTCGTTTGTGGTGTTCCTAACACATCCTGGATAGATATGAAAAGTAAACAGCTCATATTTCACTGTAAGTTCAAAGTCTAATTGCGTTTTGTTGCAGGCTCATTGTTGGTGTAGCACTTTATTTGGTCAGGTGTTTGTAAAACAGGTATTGCCCAGACTAGTTAAACTTAAATCTACTTCCCACATTACTTGGATAGCTGCCAGTTAAACATAATTATTGTATTTAAACTATGTTATCGTCAAATATTTATGTTAGAATGAACAAATGACTCAACAAGGATGCATTTAAATATATGCAATATTTCAAAGTTTGCTGTGTGATCTGATCCTGTCGGGTTGCACATATTACAAGTGTATTAGGAGTGAGGATCTAGGAATATCTTTAGACTAAATGTATGTAATATTTCTAAGCAGCTCTGTTACTTACAGCTTCGTTCAGATGTGGCCTTCTCCAAATGATTTTTTGTACACTTTTCAATATTATAAAAAGTATGTGCTCCTGGTCAACGGTGGGAAAATTATGGTTTCAATTACACTTTTGTCCTTTATCCTTTATGTTTCAACCTTTTGGTTAATAACCTGGAAACCATTTTTAATCCCCTATGTCATAAAAACAATACAAAAAAGACAAAGGTCTTATTAGAAACAAAAAAAACTGCTTTAGTGATTTGTGAAGGTTAATATCTATTTTGAGTCACAGCTTTGCAAAGGGCATGCGGCACTGTGACAGCTTTGTGTGAAAAGTAGAGATAAGCTGATGATTTCACATTTATAGTTGATTATTTAATCCTACCTGCTTCTTGAGTAGGGAGCACCTACTGTATTGTAATACTGGTAAATGTACTTTGGTATATATAAAATCTAAGCTTTATAGAACATGCAGATACAAAGTCAACAAATCAGATCCCTCTGGCAGTGTTAAGCATCCTGTTGCTTGATTACTGCAACACATGACCGGTCTGTAAGATCAGATGACTTAATCCACATTGTGAATGTAAGGTCCTGTTTTCTTATTGGTTTTCTTTTTTTTTCTTAGGGAATAAACAAAACAAAAACAGTATATCCTTATAAGATCAGACAATACTTTATGCTAAAGAACATTTGATTACATATTAGGTATGTTAAGGTCTCGGTTGTGAAGACAAAAACTTCAAATGAGACAGACATTAACTCCTTTAAGACTGCCACCTGTCAATTTTTTTTTTCCTTTTAAGGTTTAAAAATTCAATGATTTCATTTACACAGACTTCAATTTTTGATTAACACCTAAAATGCCTATAATCACCTGTGTACACCGTTTCGTGACATGAATCACTAAGGCTGCCACTTTTAAACGTCTATACTCCTCTGTTTAGACTACTACCAGTATTTTTGTATTGCGTCACACATGCCTACTGACTCAATGGCATTCTGGTTCCTTATTACAACTTTGCCTTTTTTCACACAAAGACTGGCTGTTTTTCTTTACCACTGTTTGGTCCAGTGGTTAAAGAAAGGGGCTTGTAACCAAGAGGTCCCCGGTTCAAATCCCACCTCAGCCACTGACTCATTGTGTGACCCTGAGCAAGTCACTTAACCTCCGTGTGCTCTGTCTTTCGGGTGAGACGTAATTGTAAGTGACTTTGCAGCTGATGCATAGTTCACACACCCTAGTCTCTGTAAGTCGCCTTGGATAAAGGCGTCTGCTAAATAAACAAATAATAATAATACAAGTGCCACATTTTTCTTTTTCCATTTAAACAGTCCCACTGTAGCAGCACTCATTTCCAGAGCATCACCCATAGACAGACGAAGCAGTTTAAGTTACACAAGAACATAAAATTAGCTTTGATGACCACAATGTGTTTTCATTGAAGAATACGGCTGTTCACAGTTTAAAAAAATAAAAAAATAAAAAAATAAAAAAATAAAAAATTAAGGATAAGCGCACAGTACATTTTCTGTCTACAATTAGGCATTTATGTTTCTCAACCATATAAACCTTAGAATTATTCATAAAATGTCAATACTACATTCGGTATGACTACAGCTATAGTCATTTTATTTCATTATAATTTAATCATTAGTGCAAATTCTTGAAATGCATGCTGTACCTTTACTAACAATATTACTTTCCTGTACAGTGTCAAAGTTCTTGCTTTTTACTGTATGTCTGAATTTGAAATACCTGATGTTACGTTTATTTACAAGCCCCTTCCTGCTCTGACATGACAGAGATCTCATTCCATTGCTGTAACTGTGAGGATATCAGTGATTCCTTTAAAACAAGAGGCGCAATAAGAAGTTCATAAAAACATGTTTTCCAGTTGGTGATTGAAAGGACACATTAGAGTATGGAAAAAAATTACTTACCTATGCATTGTCCACACATGTATAGAGTATTAGGTTGAATTCTGTGGGAAACTTGAATGGTATTCTGTATTTAGTTTTATTAGTCTTTGCAAATAATTATCTTTTTTATGTGCATGTAGCAAATATGAAGGTTAACACACTACAGAAACTGCTAAAAAAAAAACCCTTTGAAGCAGGCTTACCTACCCTTAACAAAGCAGGTTTTCTTGTTTGCTTGCTACATAAAATCCCTATGGTATTTTTTCTCCAAGGAATATTAACAATTACAATATGTTCATTCATGAAATAATGTAATTCACTGTATTATTCAGCGATTGGCATCTTAACATGAATTGATACATCAAAGCTTTATAGGTTTAGAGAGCTTTTGTAGAGCAGTGAAGCACCTCTTTGTGTGAACAAACCATTTGAGGAGAAGCTTCTTCAATAGTGTTTGCCATAGCTGGTTGTCTATGATACTGACAATATTGTTCATACTATCATGAAATAAATTATGTTTCATGTACTGTAGGGGTCCCTGGTTTACCCAGTTTGACACAAAATAGTGAAGACTGTTCTTATATTACAGCCTGAATTATTTTTGTTTAAGACGATCTCTTTAGAATTTTAGCCTCACAACAAAAAATTGAAAAAAATGAAAAATTGAAAAATCGCCACGAGGCGTAACGTTTTTCAATAAGGGCCATATTCACAAGAAACAGATGGGTCAGCTGATTTAAAATGACTGACCTTATTTACAAACCCCTTAATTGTAGCCATGAACATGATGCTGTTTCTTGTCGGTTTACAGTAACCAGCCTAATTATCATTAATAGCATCCAACTAATAAAGCTTTGACGGGGTGTCAGGATTGAATGGTGTGGGAATAAGTGAATGTCCAATCAGGAGGTATGTTTACAATAAAAAGGACAATTTTTAATAATTACAATCCACCCCCTATATCAGCAATGGTATGGGGGTTAAAACAGAGGGTTTTCAGTCCCAGACAAAGAGGTTGAACAAATAATAATCACAATACATTAATTCCATAAGTGCACTGAAAAGTGCTCTGCGTGAAATAAATTCTTGCCATGGTTTTGTGCTGTGCAGAGGTAGTGGTGCTCCACGGTGTGTGTGTCCTGGATCCGTGGCTGCAGCTCCCAAGCCGCTACTCATCAGCAAAACAATAAGAAAACAAAGCGCTCAGGTGCGTTAGTGTTTCAGGTTAAGGGGCCGTACTCACATATCTGTGTCCCCTTTGTACTACTAAACTCCTCCTTGTGATTAGTGCGGCACCACGTTCTGTCCAATCACCGCACGCAACACAGCTGATCACAGTAGAGTTGTTTATCAGTCTTAGAGCTACAGCCTTTTTCCAAGATGGCTGACTTCTGGTTCCATCCTACCATCGAGTCAGCCCATCCCTGTGAAGGTGTACCACTAACCTTACTTGGCGCACTTCTTGATTGGGAGGTAGATTTGCAGCTCAGATTTCTTCTGTCCCATTCACACGGGATGATAAACATGTTTTAAAGCATGTTGCAACACTCCTTGCTCTTCTATTTTATTGATGCTCCAGTAATACAGTACATGTATCAAACTCTGTCTGTTTCAGTTGGTTAATTGGTGCCTAATTACTTCATGTGCTGCAGGTTGAGACCTGAAGGTCTGGACTGCAGCCCAAATTTAACAAAAAACTAATGCAAAGAATTGATTTGTACAAATACGTATGTCAATTCTGTCATTCCTCCACCTTACAATTCACTCATGCATCATTTAAATCGTAATGTAGTACAAACAATCGATATACACATATTGCCAGAGGCATAAAGGTTACGTTAGATGTCAAATGAATCAGACATAATTTGACCTTGATTCAAATATCTTTTGAAAATAAAGATCATTGTCCAAATACAATTGTACAAGTTGAGGTTACATTTATTGTGCTTTGACCAATTTTAAGGAGCTTCTTGCTTCCTAAAACTTCACCTCGGGTGGTTGGGCACAAGGCTGTAGGTTGCCAGTACTAGATCCATGTTGTTATGCTGGGATAACATCACAGGTCGTGTGCAAAGCTGACTAATCAGAGCTCAGGAATTTTTCTTGCCATTGTATAATAAAACGTGATCTTAAAAGCAAAACAAGATTAGTTTTTTGGCCAACGTGAAACAATCATTTTGAGCATCTCAGGAATGGATGTTTACTAAATTACTGACCCCTGACGACGAGGGCTGAAAATTGAAGACCCACATTATCCCCCCTTCCATCGCACTTACACAAAGATCATGCAGCGATCCCTGTGGGTTCCCAGCCAAGATTGCCGACTAGTCTAATTCAAACCACACTACCAGGTGAGCCTCTGGGGAGAACCATATGCAAAACCTTTTAACATAGTCACTCCTCTTAATATATTTTAGAAATTCCCAAAACAAATGTCGTCACACTTTATTTTAACACTGTTTTGATTAACCAAATAAGGCCTGCTATTCAGGCAGGAAACCTTTCTTGGGTGTTTCTAAAGTGTTGATTTGAGTATGCATGAATGGGGATTAGGATTTCACTTACCAGTTGTCAGTTGTTTTATATGTTTTTAAATGTACACATTAATAAAACTAATTTAAAATAGTGTTTTCATTTACCAAGATCAAAGTGAAACATTCAGGTTTTCATTAAATTAGCAGATGTGCCATACTAAAACTATTTGGAGTTGTTTTTTTTTCCATCTCTTCTTTTGAACTCCTTGGATGAGTTCCATTTTAGATGGGATACAGTGACCTTCTCAGCACCCCTCAACATTCTCCTGAACAGCTGCACAGTGATGGTGGCCACTCTGGTGCGTTCTCATGTTTTCAGTATTGCCTGTTTTATTTCTGTTTAGTGGGATATTGCAGGGATATTATTATCTGAATATTTAGGAAATGTAGACAGTATAGTACGATATTGCATTTGCGTTACCAATTGCACCAGTATAAAAGGACAGTAGCCCTGCATGAAAGAAACAAGCAGTTATAGATCTTTTCACTTCATCTAACTGTTTATGCTTAGAAAGCATTTACACAGGTCACATTGGAATGATGCTGTGGGTCTTGACTTGGAATCTTGCAGCGATGATGGAGATGCATTGGGCTTCTGAATTGCATAACCTGTATGAGTCCAGGGGAGTAAGTTCAGTATGGCCACAGGTACTGTTCTGGTCTGTTGGTGTACAAATTAGACTTGCCAAGCTCTCCCCGAGATACATCTCAGAATCGTTGATAATGTGCCATTCAATGAGCTGATAATAATCTGATCAGGTAGTATAGAAGAGGTAATAATAGGCAAATAGATGAAACACAGTTGATTCTAATTGGTTTTGTTTTGTTTTTAGAAAGTGACAGATAGGAGCAGGGTTGGCAAAAACAAATCACAGTGAGAAAAACCAATTAAAGGACAAAGTCAACAAAATTACTTCAATAAATCTTATGTAGTACTTTGCAGGTCTTACATTTTCTCTTAGAATTTTTCTATATGTAAGCTTGAATGATTTTTTTTAATGGTAGCGCCTAGGGAAGAAAAATGGTCAGAGCGCTCTTGTACATTAATCAGTCCAGCACTCTGAAGAGTACAGAGTATTACACTATAATAATGTGTACATCAGCACTGATCCATCTAGAAATGATATAGAAATAATAAACAAACTCAAATTAGTAAAATGTGCATGCGTTTGCTGCCAATCCTTTTGGTGGAAGTTGCTGATCAAAGTTATTTCTCCTTGGCCTTTTCACTCATTTCAGTTTGATTCAATTAGATTGTATTGGCTAAGTAAGCAATAAGGCATGACAGGGTATGTCATTTACTCTAATGTCACCATGCCGCGGGTGTGTTGCAAGTCACAAGGTGAAGCAGAGTGTCTTCAACCGCCCAGGTTGAAGTGCCTTATTGCGCTTATAAAATGGGTTAACTTACTAAATTGAAAAAAAAAAAATTAAAATGTTTTTTAATTAACAAAAAAGTCATTTTTATTAAATATCCTTCTGCCTAAAACTGAGCTAAGAAAAAATAGTTCCATATAACTTGTTTTTAAATAAAACCAAAAATGTATTAATTAAAAAAGAAAAAAAGAAAAAACGATTTATAGATGCTGAATTGAACATTGCCATTGAAAGTGCAGTTTTTCTTTATTTGATTAATTATACTTCTTGTAATTCTTGGTTTGTTCATTAAATTTTAATGTAAAATATTACTGGCCATTTTCATCATGACACAGCACAAATGAGTCTGCCTTTAAATCACGCAGAACCTTCCTCACAAGACCTGCAACAGTATCAGGTTACAGTACTGTTTTTTTTTTTTTTTTTTTTTTTAATTGTCCTTTGTTATGCGGGGTAAGGAGGTATCCATACCAGATTTTTGCTACCGCTTTACAGTGGCGAGAAAGACGTTATTTGCATTATGGAGTACCTGTACTTATCAAACTGACTTTGCAGTTTATGGCTGGACAATGTTGAGAACTACTGGGCCCGTGTTAAGAAACAAATCAAAACAATGCAGGGCACAGCACAAGAGATGACACCATCGTACCTGTACACATTTATGTGGAGAGAAAGGTATGGCAGGAATTGTCGAGATGCATTTATAAATATTCTGCATCAGACCACACAGCTGCGCAGGGGATGTGTCCGGCAACAGCAGGCAGGGCAGAGGAGAAGAATGTACATAGACTGGAAGCAGTGGCAACAAAACATCCATTTAACCACCAAAGTCTCTTTTAAGATATATTTTTAAAACTATTTATTTTCAGAATTGGATAGGGAAACGCTGTAGTTCAGGGAGAAGGCGCAGAGGCTAGCGAGTTTTGAATTGATTTGAATGCTTACTTTTTTTCACTACTTTAATTAATCATTGGTGTCCGATTCAGACTCATTCAATATCTCATGTACACTTCGGTTTCCCAAAAGGTCAGCATTTACATACATCTCGTCAGTCATGTTTATTGCAGTAGATTCCAATATGTCTGCTGTTTTGACCAGTCAGGGTAGAGTATTTAAAATACCCAAATTTTATAAATTTTATAATCCAGATTAGTTCACAACATGTTAAATTATCCTCATAATTCCTATTAAAGGTGTATAAATCCCTTATGAAAAATAGAGCAAAGGAGGCAATAGAAAAGAAAAAGACAAATTTTCATTATATGTGTTTCATGTGTTAGGAAGTGTAAGGTTCATGTACTGTCGTTATTGATAACTGCTGACAATTTGGCTGAGAAGCGAAAACAATTAGATTTTCCTCTGACTCAGAAGGTTGAACTCTTGAAGAGTAGTTTCTCTGGCTACTGTAGCATCGCAGGTGTCTCAACCTTGTGAAAGGTAAAGATAAAATCCTGCAGCAGTTTGAAAACAACAATATTAAGTCAGGAAGCTTAAATTTCTGGCCCCATGCTGAAGCAGAAATTAAAAAAAAAAAAAAAAAAACAGTTATTCGCCTTGTTTAGGAATAAAAAAAAAAAAAAATTGACTCATATTTCAAATGATGCATTTAACATTTATTCATAATGTGATGTGAGTTATTTTTCTTTTCATTTATAAATAAAAAACAGTATAAAATACTTCTCTCGTTCATGTCGTAAATTATGAATAGAAGTGTGACTAATGTCCTCTTAAAAAGCCTCTCGTTTAATTGGGACAGCTGCTTATTCGGGATATTTTTTTAAATGTTTCTCTTTCATAGGTTTTAACAATTAGAATAAAGTTATTTGTAACTGTGTTTTCCTATTTAGTTACCAAACACATTTTGTTAACAAAAATTAAAACAAAGGACCTGGCATAAGTCAACAGGTTTGATCATAATAATAACAGAGAAGCAATTAAAAGTGAGCACAAACAGTATGCAATTTAATTAATTTCAGAATATGCTACAATACATGCGTTGTGAGAGAGAAAGGGAATTGTACACCCTGAATCCTAATTTCTGATTTGTCAGAGTCTCTTATCTGACCCTATACAGGATATGTTTACTAGCATTTTGGCCTTAACTTGCCTAAATTGCTTTTACATGGAAGGAATAAAGTTACCAATTTGTTTACCAAATCAATTTATATCCGCTACATGCAAAATTAATTTTGCGTTGTACATGAAAAACCAACAGCTGTTTTGAATAGTATGCAAAATACAATCCACTGTTAAACCACAACCAACTGTAGGTATTTCAGGTTGATCTTTAATTAGCTTTTTTCTTAAAACAGATTTCCCCCACGATATGTTATGTTATGTTTTTTTTTGCCCCCATTTTATAGTAACCTGTATTTTATGTGCCTGTTTTAAGAGAGGCAGAGTACAAAGTACTTGATTTGTATAGCATTATTAAAAAAAATAAAAATAAATGACTGAAATTCATGTTTCAGAACCTAAATATAATTGTATGACATTCCTTCTTTCTTAAGCTTTTAATTGATTTAATTTTAGGAGTAAATGTGTAGCAATATTATGTTAATTTTAATTTAATAGTGAAAGTAGTGCTTTTCAGTTAATGCAGGAGATATATGAATATTATTTATTTAGTTTAGTTATTTCCACGACCACTCTACAGAGAGTTTGGAGGTAGGGATGGGACTTCTAAACGTTTAAACGTATAAACTCTAAAGAAGTAGTTAAACGTTTAATAATATGCTAGACGTATAACCGGTCACGTGACAAATGTCACCAAACGCATATTTTTTTATGCATTAATTTTAGTAATTTATCATCAGCAGTCTGTCGCGTATCCGACTGCTCTAGTGCCACAGTAAGGGCGGATATTATGAACAGGAAGGGGTTTGGCAATTGCCTCCAAGTAGCTTTTCTAATTGGTGCAACAGAAAGATTGACACTGGGGCGGGTTCATGCCTGTAGTAGGCGTGGTATGGTATCAATTCCACGGCGGGGTTATAACGTTAATGACACGTGTTTTTTCTATATTTAAACAAAGAAAGACACGTTATGCCAAACAAAATTGCTGTACCACAAAAACAAAAAAAAAAGTTCAGTGTTTCACCATTTGAAATGAAAAGATTCAGAATTACTGTGGATGGAGCTAATGGCAATAAAAAGCAAACATCCATGATCACGACAAAGCGTGATTACGTTATCCCCTATGAGGACAATGCGTGTGAATCGGGAATGCAGCAGTTTTAAAATCAATGTAAGATTATCCCAATACTGTGCCGACCCGTAAAACAATAACAGTGAGGCTGGAAAAACTTAAAGAAAATCGTGCAGCAGCTGTTCATACAAAACTTTCAAAGGGAGAAAAAGTTGCAATTACCACAGACTCATGGACCCCATTCCCCAATCGTTCTATAGGTAGAAGGCTTTTTTAACTTGAAATTCTTCTGTAAGCTTCTGGACCGAATGGCCGTTTATGTTTAGTACAATTTTTATTTGTATGTTGGAACTACTGCACAAAAGTAAAGGATATCTGAGACACACTTCAAACAGGTAGGCCAGGCATATAAGAACATAAGAACATAAGAAAGTTTACAAACGAGAGGGGGCCTTTCAGCCCATCTTGCTCGTTTAGGTTGTTAGTAGCTTATTGATCCCAGAATCTCATAAAGCAGCTTCTTGAAGGATCCCAGAGTGTCAGCTTCAACAGCATTGCTGGGGAGTTGGTTCCAGACTCTGTGTAAAAAAGTGCCCCCTATTTTCTGTTCTGAATGCCCCTTTATCTAATCTCCATTTGTGACCCCTGGTTCTTGTTTGTTTTTTCAAGTCGAAAAAGTCCCTTGGGTCGACATTGTCAATACCTTTTAGAATTTTGAATGAATCTCTTTTTACAATTTAATGTAAAGTTGTGTGGATATGTGAATTTCAATACTTTACGTTATTTGGTAATACTTTAACATATAGCCTACAATTAACTGCACAAGAAGGCAAACATAATATTAATTACTTAATATGTTACTTTATTGTGTTAGTTTGGCATTTAAAATAGGACTTGTGGCAATGTTTGGGAGGTTTATGTGCACTAGTACAGTATGTAGAGGAGAGTGGCGTTTGATTTGAGTACTCGGAAATTGTAATGCTCAAGTACTCGTGTCGAGCAATAGATCTCAAAAACCCCACACCTACTATCAAGGATCGCAAACTTTTAAATCTCTGAGGCAGACTTTTTAATATCAGTTACAGTGCTCTTTACAATTCCAAAATATTGTGCTATTTTATCCCTGGTATCCCAGAAATGAAAGTATTTCCAACTTTTTTTCAATTGTAAGTACAACTTGCTTTCGCTTTCCTGTAGCCATTTTGCATTAGCGCTGTACAGTGGGTGATGTCTCTTATTTATTTATTTATTTATTTATTTATTTTTTAAACCATATAATTTTGGGCAAAGTTATTTTTAAAAAACGGAATAGGTTCCTGTTTTTTTGTTGTTAGATGAACCTTTAAGAAATATACTATTCTAAAAACAGTAGACTATCCAAAAATGTGTTCAATATGTATATAGTATATAGTTCTATCTCCACAAGCAACATTAATTACAACCATAAATATAAACATTTCAATATATACTTTTATGTGTATGTGTTTTTTTTTTTGTTACTTTGTAGTTATGTCTTTGCAATGTTAAAACGTTATTTGCTTATTTAGGGTTTATTTGCTTAGAAAATTCTAACCAGGAAAGTCAGTATCAGATTGTAATATAAAGCGTGTGTGTGTGTATGTATATATGGTTTAAACGTTTAAACGATGACACTGCAATGTGTTTTAAACGTTCATAAAAAGGTACCAAAAGCACATCCCTATTTGGTTGCATTTACCATTATCAGCAGCCTGCAGTGTTATTAGATATACAGCTCCAGTAACAGAGTATGGCATGTTTTCATTCTGACCAGAGAGGGAGCATCGTTACAGAGGCCACAGGGAATCCAGCCCTCACCCTTTCTCCAGCTTAAAAAGATAAACACATTTTTGAGGATATAAGTTAGCACAGCACAGTACAGTATTCACCTTCTGATCACCAGATAAGACACTTGCTAATTCACCTTCAGTTTCTGTTGTGTGCTTTTATGAATTTGTGCATCATTATTCACCCAGTTATCGATTTCTTCCTGCTTTAGTGGAGGTACACAAATCATCGATTTACTCCACATATCAGTGGCTGCGGCAGCCATGGCAGTAGCTTGTACACCAAACCTTGGTTTCAAATCCAACATGGCCGCTGCATGAATAAAGTCCATGGCATATAACAAAACACATCAGAAACACTATAATGACCAGGAGGTGTGATTCTTGCCTTCTCAGGCCAATGATGTGGTCTGGATAGACAATCCCGCTCACCAACAACATAAGCTAGCAGCCAGATCGAATGGACCATATACAGCTATCCTCTGTATTCCGAGACAAGGCCATCAATTTGGAGTAACGTATGAACTGGAGTATCCTATGCTTGTAACCCACAAGCACCACATTAGATGGTACACCACAGCTTCCTAAAGCTAGGCTGATGCCAGCCCATAACCAGAGCCTGCAACACCTGATGTGCTAAGTCAACCAGTGGCAACACAACTGTATATCCCTCCACCTGTACAGTACCAGCTCGTGATCAATCCACTCTACCTGCACCTCAGAGTGGAAGGGATTGTTCCTTTTTCTCTTTCAGATCCGCCTGTACCTTCAGCTGAGATGACTGATGATGTGGATGGCACTACTAGTCTGGTGGCAGCATAACACTGCAATGACTTACCTGAGATGACCCATGATGTTGCTGGGTCTAGAGACAACATACCTGTTCAAACCACACAGAGTGGCAGAACTGTTAAACCACCAGTATTATACTGGCTTTAAACTGTTCAAGTCTAAGGAATCAGTTTGCTTAAAAATAAATCGTACTACTAAAATAACCTGTTAATTAAAAGGGAAACAGATATCTTTTTGGATTGAACCGGACACTACTCTGTATTGTTATTTCCATGACCACACTACATTTGACTCTCAGTTTACAGACCCTTTTGCCACAACCGTTTTCACAGGTCAAAAGCTGCTTCTCCAGGCTTCCGCAAATGGCCAGATTTGTTACAGACTGTGACTTGATACCAGTCCTACCTGATTTAAAATGAGTTGTCAAACATAGCATTTAAGTATTATAGGGTTATAGAACGGCAAACGTCTGTGTATATGGGTAATATCGACACGAGCAGAAGTGAACAGACCAAGGCTGAAAGCCGAGGTTTATTTTACGAGCTGCGAGTGACGATATTACTGATACACAGACGCCTGCAGACCTATTTATCAATTATATACTGTTTTATTAATAATATACAAGTTAAGAATTAAGCTACATTTGTTCATTACCAAGCTTAATTTAGTGCATTGTCAATATTATTGAAAAGGGAAAATGTTGATAAAGAGAATACCTTTAAGTGGCTGAGGTACTAGGCCGATTGTGATGTTGCAGTTGCAGTTGAATGGAATTTGAAAAGGAGACATCAAGCATGCTGATATTGAGAATGCATCATGGTAAAAACTGAAAGTGGCATGCTTGATGTCATAAATAGGGCTTCTCTGTGATGTGTTGTGGAATACAGAAGGCGAAACGTGCACTGATTGATTTAAAGATAATTAACAGTCTATCCTAAATTATTTCTAAGGGTGGTGGGTGGTGGGTGGTGGGTGGGTCAGGGAGGGGGGTATGCATTTTGAATAAACAGAAATGATGACATTTGTATATAGCTTGAAATATTCACAGGCCTGACTAACCAGCAGTAATTTTTGTCACAGTTCATGATATTTTATTTTCAGTTGAGAAAAATAATCCTCTAATGTTTGCACATATTTCCTTTCCAGCATACTGGCGCGTGACAAATGGTAGAGAAAGACAGCACCCCCACAATATGTGCATGATTATTTCAAATACAATACATACAATAATAATACAGTATGTCTAAACTCTGATTCTCATACAGTATACCGTACCATACAAAAAAATAAATAAATAAATAAATTCTAAATTGGATTAGAAAACGCAACATATTTCTTGCAATTTATTTGTAGTTACTAAAATACAAGCTCTTCAGCTAACTAGACATACAAGAATACAATCCTATTTGACATGAGTTTGCATTTTTCAATATACGTAGTAAACACACGTACATGTTGGGGGACTTGTAATAAAATGTATTTTTATTTTATTTATTTAACCTTTATTTAACCAGGAAGTCACATTGAGTTCAAAATCTCTTTTTCAAGAAAGAACTGGCCAAGAAGGCAGCAATACAGAAACAACCATACACATTAAAAAGTAATTAATCAGTACATTTCATTGGATTATTTGCAACTTTAAAATTAATTAAAACAAGTACATTTATCAGAAATAAAGTTTCCAACCTGATTTGTAAAATCTTTTAATGATATATAATCAGTTTTAAGTGTTTTTGAAGGTTGTTCCATGACCAAGGGGCAGAATAACTAAAAGCCTTTTTCCCAAACACAGCACATAGTTTTGGAATTGAAAAATGTAATATTGACTGGGATCTAAGTTGGTAAATATTAGTACTGGTGGTTACCAGAGCACTAAGATAATATGGAAGTTTTCCCAGAATAACTTTATATACAAAGATATACCAGTGCTTCAGTCTGCATGAAGAAAGTGAGGTCCACCCCATTTGCCTGTAACTCCTGTATGATGAGTTAAAGATCTAGAATTGGTTATAAATCTAAGAGCTCCATGATAAAGAGTCTAGTATCCTCAGACTAGATGCAGCTGCATGCATATCTCTGTAATCAATCACTGAAAGAAAAGTGTGATATACAAGTGCTTTCCTTGCCTCAAATGAAAAACAAGATTTATGTCTAAAATAAAAACTTAGTTTGAGTTTTAATTTTCTTGAAAGATTATCTATATGTATCTTAAAATTCTCATCTATCCAAAAACCCAGGTATTTGTATACTTTTACAGATTGTATATTGTGACCTTCGAATGTTGTAATCTGCATGTTAGCCAGGTTTTGAGACTTAGATTTTGTGAATAACATTGATCTAGTTTTTCCTGAGTTTAATACAAGTTTTAGGCTATAGAGATTATATTGAATAGTGTCAAATGCAGATTGCAAGTCTTTAGTAACCAAATCTAGAGTGGGAGCACTAGAGTATAAAAAGGTATCATCAGCATACAAGTGAAGTTTAGCACTGACGACATGTTGGCCTATGTCATTGATGCATATAGTGAACAGAACTGTGCCTAGAATGGAACCCTGCGGCACTCCTTTATCAATATTCAAAAAATCAGATTTTAGGCCATCAGCATTTATACATTGAGTTCTGTCTGTTAAATAATTCTGAAACCAGCCAATAGCTTTTTCACTTATTCCCATGTTTATAAGTCTCTGAGTCAGTAATGCATGGTCAACTGTGTCAAATGCTTTAGAAAGATCAGTAAATAAAGAAGCACAGTGTTGTCTATTATCCAGACCCATAACAATGTAATTTACTACTTTCAATGCTGCAGAGACAGTACTGTGATTTGACCTAAAGCCAGATTGTATATCACTTAGAATAGCATTTTCACTAAGAAACTGTTTTAATTGCATATTAATTAATGACTCTAGGATTGTAGCTAGAAATGACAATTCTGAAATGGGTTGATATTTATTTAAATTAGTAGTATTACCACCATAGAGAGATAATTATGTATTTATTTTTTTTTAATTTTGAACTGGTGCTCGAATTCTGCAGTTCCTATGTGTTTGTGTACAAGACAGGATACAGTAGACCAATCAGAAGTGCCTATTTTCACTTTCACTATGGTGAGAAATTACATTTTAACCATATGGCCTGCTTCTGATGTCAGCATTTTTATGTACACGTTGGGGCTTGAAAAAGAACATTACCATAATACACCTTTATAATAGCTCATGACATCCAGGCACATATTTTAAGCCAGTGCTTGGCCAGAATCCATGCCAGAAAAAATAAATAAATAAATATATATATATATATTTTCATTTGTTTAACAAAGCAGACAATAACTGATTTCCAATTACATAAAACAAGAAAACACTGTAGTATTTGCAGTACAATACATAATGGGGAGTGTTGGCTGGTTTATATGAGTAAGCAATTTTCTTGATTGTTTGTAAAATGATCATATTGTTATGTGCTATTTAATAAAATAAACAATGTTATGATCATATTGTTATGTGCTATTTAATAAAATAAACAATGTTGCATGCTTCTTTTTGATGAAAGCCCCTGCAAAGGGTATGTATTGGAGACTGTTGTACATACTGATAGGTCTAATTTTCAATTTACAGCCATGACGGGGATGTTTGTTACTGACATGCTTGTTTGTGGGATCTTGGCTACCTGTTAACCTGATTATTTTCATTTCAGATTGAGGCAGGGCTTCAGCCCTGCCAGTGTAAAGAGGGCTGAGGTAGGCAAGGATGGGGTTAATTCTATCCTTGCCAACAATCACAGGTGTGGCCATTCTTCAATCAGTTAATTGTGCTGTGTTTTTTTGTAACTGTTTTGCAACTTGGTAGTGAAGGCTAATGCCAATCCTACAAGTGTGTTGTTCTTTTGTTTGAACCTTTTATTATGGCCCACGTGCAGTGTTTTGTTTGTTCCTGTGTGTGTTTGTTTAATAAAGTGCACAACATCACTTTAAAACTGCAGCTTGTTGTCTCTGGGTCTAATTTGTGCCAGTAAAAAACCCTGGGTCGTGACACTACCCTGTCACATGTGGTGTTAGCAGTGAGGGTCGTGACACTACCCTGTCACATGTGGTGTTAGTGGTGGGATAGCACGTCCTAGCAGGACTGCAGTTTGAAAAAAAAATCACTGCACAAACTCCTCCTTTTTATACCTGTGGCCATTCTCCTATTAGCACTCAATTACCTAATTGGAGAATGGCCACACCTGTGATTGTTGGCAGGGACAGAATGAACCCCATCCCTGCCAACCTCAGCCCTATTTACACCGGCTTCCGCCCTGCCACACAGATGAACATGGCAGAGGTCATTGTGTAGAAAAGCCCGACCTTGGGTAGGGGTATGGGAACTCGAGTCTTCTAAATTGCCCATCTGGCTTTTACAATACCCATATTGTGTGTGCATGATTGAACAACAACTTTATGAGCAACAGAAAAATAAAGAAAAGTCTATGTAGGGGAAGCCTGGTTGGAAGAAATGCCTTTAATGCACAATATTATATTTAGGCTAGTAGGTTTAGTTGGGTAGGTGTTATATACTTGGAGACCTTGCTTAGATGTGAATTTCTGGAATTTGTTTGTAATTAAGTGTTGTTACTTTTGTATAATATACTGGCATTGTGAGGATATACTGTATGAGATAAACTCATAGCCGTCCCTTAACCTTGCAAATTGATGTCTTTTAGAGAAATATGTTTTGGTTTATGAAATATTTATGTGAGTAAAACAAAAAAAACTGAACTCTGCTTTAACAGCCCACAAAGTTGACCTCAATATAATTTTTTTTAAGACATTGGTGCCTTAGGAAACCAGAGTTTTCTCTCAAGTCCCCCATGGATCCCGGTTTCCTGTTTAATCTATTGTAGATTATAACAGATTGAAAATATGTACGTGTTTTATCAGTGTTGTTTAACATTTTTGCCACACCTTTTGGCATGCCATAAGTAAAGTAGATCCATTAATAGTATGCATGCTTTTTAACGACTGTATTTTTTAATATGTCTATGCTGGGGATACAGACAGGCCTGTAACTATTTACATCTATGAGAATCTTATAATGATACCAGTAAAAAAAAAAAAAAAAAAAAAAAAAACTCAATTTAACATTACAACTTCTGGAAGTTGTTTCAGCTTCATTACTGTAGTTCTGCGTGCCAACTACAAAGTTTGTACAAATGAATTGTGCAAAAGTTGATAGATGTATAGATGTAGGCATGTGGGAGGGCAGCGTTGTGGTTCAGCTTTTAACCCTTTGCGGTCCATTTATTAATTCTGCGTCAGGCTCGCCAGGTCTAATTAATTTTCACACGCGCAGTTAATTTTAGACGCAGCTGTTTAAAAGTATTTTTTTCACAGTCAAACGGGTTTAAATGGCCCTGCATATCAACAAAGCACTCACTAGGCATCTCCAGCCCCGCCCCACCCTTTCGTTCGCTATCGCTTTCACATATGCTAACAAATAAATAATAATAATAATAATAATAATAGTCGTACATACCGATCAATCATCTCCTGATGACTCATTTTATCACCAAACTCCTCAATAATGCAATCCAAGTCATTATTTTATTGCTATAACATCTCAAAAAAGCTCTGCAAATGTCCGTGATAGTCTCTGTGAGCTGATACTGTAACACCCAGCTTGTTTCCATACGACCGCCCCATCTTATGATAGGGGCTAGTATGACTATTCATGAGATACGCCTTTTTTTTTTTTTTTTTATCGGTTTGTCTCGGCTCCTTTCGTTCCCACTCGGCCATTGAATGGTTTTCTCGGCTTTTTCCGTTGAAAAACTGAATTTTTTGCATTTTTTGCGTTTTTAAAAGGGTCCGACAAAGGACCTGATGGGAATAATTGCAATGTCGGACCCAGTCCGACAATGGACCGCAAAGGGTTAAGGGCTGTACAAATAGCAGGCAGAGGCAAAAGAATTGCAGTTTAAGCACTCATGCATATTTATTTACAGAAAACAAAAGTAAAAACTGTTCACAAAATACATGTTAACTATATACACGATGTACAGGCAGAGTAAGGTCCTAAAAAAGTGTTATTCTTGTAAGTAGGCACAGCTGTTGAGGCTGGGCTGGCAGGCAATCCTCTCTGGTTGTTCTGCAGGTTGTTACCTGCATGCGGTCCATGAAATAACAGGAGAATTGTAGTCTTTGGTCTGCTTGCTCTTGCCCTGGGTTCATCTCCCACAGGTGCAGAGACTGCTCCTTATATACAGGACTGGGCTTAATTGATTGTTAATCAATTAAGCCCCAGCTACAGTCTGCACGTGTATTTGGCAGGGATAGTATTAGGCCTAACCCTTGCACTCTGTCACAAGGCCAAACTCGTCTGCCAACATTTTCATAGTTTTATTTGTATTTTTTTTATTTTTTTGCAAGTGCATTGTAATGATTGTTTGCTTTTACAGTTCATTTGGTTCAATTTAAGTAAGTGCCATACAAATATCATCAGCGGAGTCTGATACACAACATCAGATTTGGCCTTTTTTGTGCCACATACTGTACTGCAAGGTCAGAAGCCCTTACATCTGACACTTTCCATTGCTATTGATGTGAGCTCTGTCGTGTTCTGTCAGATGTCGATCAGCATCCCCAGGAAGAAAAATCAAACCGCTCCTTACTCCGCTGGAAGCAACATTTGTGTTAAAAGCTTCCTGTTAAAAGGTTACAGACATTGTGATACATAGGTTACTAGGCAACCAAAGTCCAGTCATACATGAATGTGTATGAGGTTGTGTGGCAATGTGCCCCGCCCCGTGTGCATTTGTGTTTTATGTTGTATGTTGCATGTGTTAATGTTGGTGTATTGTAGTTGGTACATGGGATATAATGTGGGTAATGAGCACGAGTATTTAAAATGTATAATTGTATTTAGACACGGGGATTGCACTTCACTTCACGTGCATTTAAAGTATTTTGGCCGCAATTGCCGTGTCCTGTGTTTTGTTTTGTTCAAACCTTTTATTTTACAGTAAACCGACACAAGCAAGTGCATTTACCATTTCATCCACTGTCTGTCTGTGTACTCCTTTCTGGTCTGACGTAACCAGTAGAGCCTGCTTGTCACACGTGGTGTCAGAACCGGGACAACAGCGCCTCCAAGACTCAGGCCAGAAGGAGTACTGTTTGTTTAAAAAAAAAATAAAATAAATAATAATAATAATAATTAAAAAAAAATGGGAAAACACGGCAGAAGACAGCAACAGCAGGTGTGGAGAGAGGTCCCGGAGCATCCACAGCCCAGGAGGGAGGAGACAGAGCCTTTCCCATCCTCTGAGGAGACGCTGGACTGGATGTCGGACCCAGAGTGGAACTGGGAGGACATCCCGAAGGTTGTTGACCTGCTGTGGGCCAGAGATGGGCAACATTGGGAACACTGGAAACAACACTACTACCCAGTGCCCTTTGTGAATCCAGCAGCCGTGGTAATCAACTACTTGGCTGCCGATTTGGGACTGCCCCAGCAGGTTGACTTCCAAGTAGGAGGAGCCACACCTACCTGCACCCTCACTGGGCTGGAGGGAAAATGCCTGCTGTCCCCATCTCCACCAGCAGAGGGAAAATGCCTGCTGTCTCCACTTCCACCAGCAGAGGGTGAATGCCTGCTGGGTCCACTTCCACCAGCAGAGGGTGAATGCCTGCTGGGTCCACTTCCACCAGCAGAGGGTGAATGCCTGCTGGGTCCACTTCCACCAGCAGAGGGTGAATGCCTGCTGGTATCACTTCCCCCACCGTCACCATCACGAGGAGAGGAGCCAGAGCTGCCTCTGCCTCCACCATCACCACCAGCAGAGGGAGCATGTCTGCTGTCCCCATCACAACCAGCAGAGGAAGAATGCCTGCTGTCCCCATCACAACCAGCAGAGGAAGAATGCCTGCTGGTTTCCCCATCACAACCAGCAGAGGAAGAATGCCTGCTAGTTTCTCCATCACAACCAGCAGAGGAAGAATGCCTGCTGGTTTCCCCATCACAACCAGCAGAGGAAGAATGCCTGCTGGTTTCCCCATCTCAACCAGCAGAGGAAGAATGCCTGCTGATTTCCCCATCACAACCAGCAGAGGAAGAATGCCTGCTGGTTTCCCCTTCCGAGACAGAGGGAGAACCGCACCCATCCCCTGCAAGTGAGGTAGAGCCGCACCAGTCCCCTGCAAGTGAGGTAGAGCCGCACCAGTCCCCTGCAAGAGAGGGAGAGTCACACCAGTCCCCTGCAAGAGCAGGAGACTACACGCTGCTCCCACCTCCGTCGCCAGGAGACTACACGCTGCTCCCACCTCCGTCGCCAGAAGACTACACGCTGCTCCCAACCCTGTTGGATGCATTTGAGACACATCAATTTATAACCATGTAGTTTCCCATGTTTACCAGTTTCTACCAACAAGAACAGTGCTACTTCAAGTATATCTGACTTTAATATTTAAAAATGAAAATGAGCTCATAGCTAAATCTGGGTGCGTACATCTTATGACATGTCATACGTGTTAAAAACTGTATGTTGCCCCTGTCAAATAAATAAATAAATACATTTCGACGGTACAAGTTATTTGATTTTAAGACCTTTCATAAAGTTCTCATACTAAGCACAACTCCATTTAAATGACTCAAACATTGCAGTATTTCTCGAGGACTAAGGCCAACGCTGAAATAAAAGTGAACAATTTCTGACAGACCTGACATTCCTGTTTAGCTAACTGTCCAGCTGTAACTGGTACGCAATGGAACAGCTACTAAATGATTTCACTGGGTAATTCTGAAAAGTTATTATTATTATTATTATTATTATTAATAAATAAAATTATAAATATGAAGCTACAGTAAGCACTTTTAGGAAACAAACTGTTCATTGTGAAGAGAACATAAAAAAACAACTTTGTCATCATATCCAACAACTGCAAACTAACAAGAAAAATTGGTAGGCTTTACATACTACATGCAAAAAAAAAAAAAAAAAAAAAGCAGCAACGTAGCCTCTTTAAAAAAAAATTATATTGTCATACTTAGCTTGATTCGTGGGCTTACAGCGATCCTGAATTTCTGTCGAAACTGGTGGGTTTAATTTGTTGTTGTATTGTTGTTGTCTGTAGCAGAAGAGTATGAGAGGCGATATTAACAAAAAGTAAATAATCTAGTGCAAACTCATCTATTAACAAAAAAATGATCTATTAACACCACACAGCATACCTTAAATTGAAAGTTCTCTTTATTTGAGCTGTGTACTTTTGCTCCACAGTTTATTTAAATATGTTTTATTTGAACTGTGCAAGCACAAAGTGTCAATCATTCTCCTTAGCCTCGCCCACTTCCATCGAGGAAATCAGGGCTTGCTTTTGCTGTCTGCTGACACGATAAGCCAATCACAGCTAACTTTAGATTGAATCCAAAACTGATACTCAGATGAGTTCTGAATGGGGGCTCCGAGCTTTACAGAAGGACCGGGCTGAAGTTAGTTACTTATACCCGATTCAAGGCTGAAGTTAGTTACTTATTCGCACAGTTACTTATTGAATATTAGCTCACATTCTAATGGGGAAATCACATAGATAGTCTGGACGTGCCACCTCATGTATGCATATCATTTTAAAGCTTGAGCATTTCTTTTCAACATAAAGTAAATTGCAGAGTGGAACAAGTAGGCATTCACAGGCTATGCCGTGAAATACACACACCCTTCTTTTCCTGTGTATTAGTTCACATTGTGAGGGCTTTGCCACCTCAAGCTGGGTGTGATGTTGAAGGTTAAGCAATTGTCTTACGAATAGAGTATGGTGCATAGTGGCATGTACAGTACTATTAAGTGCTGTACATCTGTTGGAGAGGACAGTATGGGTGGGAATAAAT
The DNA here is from genome assembly GCA_030684275.1 of Acipenser oxyrinchus oxyrinchus. Taxonomy (NCBI): domain Eukaryota; kingdom Metazoa; phylum Chordata; class Actinopteri; order Acipenseriformes; family Acipenseridae; genus Acipenser; species Acipenser oxyrinchus. The sequence continues at coordinate 57,490,471 of CM060252.1, forward strand.
GAGTTTGCAGCAACTCAAATTTAGTGACCCTGGTGAAAATACACATTGTGTGGTATAAATAGGATTCAAATTAAATATATTACATCATCCTTTGAGTCACTCTATAATGTGGAAGCAAACAAGCAGCAGTGGTTTGGTTTTATGGTTGATGAAACTGTAGAACCAGTTATACTGACTGTCTGGTGAAATTGAGTAGTGTTGCTATGTTAAAGGCTGTGTTTTAACTTGTATTTTCATGGACTAGCTTACAGGACAATGTCTGTACTGTTAGTGCTGCCTTGGGAAATACAACATTTTCGGTCAGAGTAAAAATGTTCTGTTTTATCCATCAGTAAATGTTGATTCTTGACCTCCTGTAAAACTGTCTCATTTGCCTCTAATAATATGAATAATTTAATGTGGGAAAAAGATCCGTTAAACTTTCAAAACAAATTATTTTTAAAAACTGCAGCCCACACTGTAGTAAATCATGGTCCAGCTGCATAGTGCTGTTTTTTTTTTTTACTTAACACTAGTTACTACATGCAGTTGTGTAGTTAGTAACTGCATGTTTACTGTATTTATCACCAAGTGGTTTGCATTGCGCAGGTGTAGAGGTGATGCAGTGCTCACAACAGACACAAGACAAGACAGTTCATGATGAAAAACAGCTATTTTTATTTGGCTGGCTTGCGTGCTCGCAACTCTTAAATAATAATAATTGGCTCTACACACCAATGTGTATCGCTCAGTTAAAACACGGGGCTCAGTCCCGAAATAATAATACATTAAACAAGACACACACAAAAACAACACGGTCACAAGTCCAGAGTGAGTGCTCTTAGTGAAAGTGGTGATTTATAGGTTTATACGTGCACAATGGTGAGTGTAATCCGGGTTTAATTGCTGGCTGTTTAGCTACAGCTCCCAGAGTTTAGCCTTCTATAAATGACAAATGTGACAGTTTAATAGAAAGACAAAACAAAACACCAAAACTCAGTTTCTTTTTATAACAGTATGTCCTTTACAGGTCTTTCTGTAACCATAACAAAGGAACAGATTGCTTAGCCATATCCCCTGAGATACCTTCAGTCACGCCCCCTTCGGTAGCGAGTGCAATCACTTCCATGACTGACACATCGCCTACCGCATTAAGGCGATGACCTCTGGTATTGTGACTCCGCCCCCTTTCTATATGGCCGACTTACGACTGACCCTTGAACAAACTGCCAAACCATCCAGTCCGGGGCACACTGTTCCTGTTATTTCAGAAATACCAGTGCAGATCACAATGGAGGCACTTGACTATCAATCAAATTAAACAGATGGGCCTTTAGATATCTGGGCATTACTCTGCTGTAAAGTTCCTACTAGGAAAAAAAAATTGAATTCTATGATATTTTTTTCTTAGATATTGTAAATTTATTTAGTTTTTAATGGTCAACCCTACCATTTATCTTTTATTGTGTTTCAGACAGTAATAGCTACTGTAATTAAATTGACTAGCTAGCTCCTGCTTTTGTTTTTGGTGTATTTATTGTGTTTCTTTATTTTGATAAATTCCCCAAATATAGTTCTGCGTGCAAAAACATAATAATGGTAATTCATTTCATGGATGTGTTTTTTTTCTTCTCTTTTTTGTAAATACAATACAATTATTTGTAAAATATGCAAACATATTAGTTTGTATTAATTGTTCCTATCACAGTATGTATTGGTAAAAGCAATTTATGGTAGGATTTATACCATGCCTTAAGTACAGTAGATATTGCACATCTCAAATGCGTTTTTCAGTTGTCAGATCTAAAACCATGATTAAACGGCACTAATTTAAATTTACTATGGCATCAGCTACTGCATGATCTGATGTAGAGATTTTTTGGGGGGTTGTGTATTTTTAAGTATGGTACATTGTCTGTATTTAAATGTTAGGCATTTATTAAGGAAATTGCATTCACACAGCAACTTTAAGCTAGAACTCTAGTTCTGGTAAATGGGCACATCAAACTACATTTGATTTTTCAGAGGTGCAGTACATCATTTGGGCATTCGTACTGGTTACTGGTTTGATGTTTATTTGGGGTATTTTTAGGTAATTGCCATTTCCAAAAAGGAAAATGGCTCTTATTAAAGTTTTGTGAATTACATGTCAGCCATGCAAATCCCATGTGAAGGAAATGTAGAAGATAGCATAATTAGACAAGTCTACACCCAATGCCTTGAGAGAGAAACTTAGGGGCAGATTAAATCTAAATTCTGTGCACTGCCTTAGTTAAGGGAGGATAAATGTTGGCATCAATACAAAAATTCCCAAATGCCACCCAATTGCTTGGTATTAAAAACAAATTCAAGGCCTCACACAGAGGGGGTTTTGTGGCTTCTCTAACGCAGCACCTTGTAGGTGGCGTGTCATTTTAGCATGGTATTGTGGCAAAGTGGTTACTAATGCGCAGGTGTAGAGGTGATGCAGTGCTCAAACAACGACAATAACAGTGTTCACGGTCCAAACAGTTATTTTAATTGTTGTCACGGTTTGGTACCGTCAAATAATAAAGCTGGCAACTACGATTTCCACATATTTATAACTTGGCAAAGCTTTGCCTTACATTTCCAACCAATTCAGTGGATGCAGAACGTTCAGTCTCAATGTATGGGCAAATCCACACCAGATAGAGAATGTCAGCAGCAACTGCTGGGGGATGTTGCATGCTTGCCTTTAACAAATGATTCTTCCTTGTTAATAATTCAGAGACCTGGCTCTTGTTAACAATTCAAAGAGAGACCTGGCTATCTTCTCAATTTCCGAAGAGCTTATTGAAATTGATTTCTCATGTAGTCGGCAAAAAAATAAAAAATAAACATGTTTTAGTGATTCTCAAGAGTAATATGCAAAATGTACAGTTTAAATGTTCTTCAAATGTCTGCAGTAAATCTGCCAAAATAAAAAAAAACATAGATTTTGTAATGTACATAAACAACAAAGGATGTGCTGCACAGCATGTTTTGCCTTATTGCTTTATGGTCTCTCTGACATGTTCTGTTGCGTATTAGTTATGCAGTGCTTCTACTGGTGGAAGACTGCAATCTTCAGAAAGGAGACATCCACAAGATTTGAAATGACAAATGACCATGCCCATAAAGAAATGTAATATAATTTGTCCCATGGCCTTGTCCATTGGAGCTCGCTAGCCGCCCCTACACGCTGGCCAAACTATGATGTAATATATATTGATTGATGACAACTAATGCCAGCAGGCAGGACAAGTGGCACTCTGGTCCACCTTCCCCCTAGACAAGGCGCGCTGCAAGGTGGAGGCAGGGAAGGATGAGGACCAAACAAAGAAACGACCAGGAGGCGCAAACGAAAGGGCTATTTATAGGAACAGTTTGATTACATATCTGATTAGTGGGTGGATTACCTTTCAGCAATACTAAATGCAAATTTGTATGCCAGGGTTTGTGGCTGCAGTTTCTGTTTGCAGTTCAAGCGTAGATGAATATGTAATTATGGGCGTTCCTGCATAAATTCACAAATAGGGGGTATAGATAGTGCAAATCAGGGTTCTCAAATATTATAATGAAATGTATGAAAGCTGCAGACAATTGCAACACTTACAATCGCATCAATTTGTTGCTGGTATTTCCCAGTCTCCCTTTTCTTGTACATTGCCAGTTGTGCTCAATGCATTTTTGAGGCTAACAGCCAAATACCTATTTTTTTCCCTAAAAGCAGGGTGTACTTACAAGCCTTGAAAACACATTTCTATTTCTAGGCTGCCAAGTTAATAATAATAATAATAATAATAATAATAATAATAATAATAATAAACACTAAAATCATAGTTTCATTAAAATAATATTTTATTCGCATTATACACCAATGTGCTCAGTGCAGCAGCATGATTTATTTTGTGTTACCATACCGGTAGCCTGCAGTCTAAAGTAAAAAGAAAGTGTGCTAGGTGTTGTTCATTTGATTTAACTACTACACTGTATACTGTATAGGCGTAGTGTACAGATTTATATTTTTTTCATAATGTAATGTGTAGCCTACCCAAAGCACATTAGTGTTACTTCAGCGCAATGATTTATACATTTAAAATACATTGAGCACTATAAATGTATGTGTGTGAAAATGTACATTGTATTTTCTTAAACCCGACACCTCTTAATATCAGACAAACATATTCTGTTTAGCGAGGGGCAACTGTATGGTTAAGAGAAGATTTTTGATAAAAACACATTTTTTATTTGGGGGTGGATTTGTGTGCCCCACTATAGATTCGGATGCTGGAGATCTCGCTAAGAAGACGCAACAAATATTTAAATTAGTATATTGCAGCTTCTTCATTAACATATTTTCTCTTAGTACATACGACAAAATGTTTACTTTAAGAGTCGCAACGAAATTGCAAATTGCGGTATGTTTGCGCTGCGACTGGACCATCTTAGTAAACCTACCCCTGAATGTATTAGGTGGCACCCAAGTGATTATATTTCAATCCTGTTGTGCTGATACTGCTGTACCTGCCCATTCACATGAAGTTTTACAATTGTAATGATTGATATGATTGAAATGTATCAATCATTACAATTGTAAAACTTCAGTAGTAAAGAAAATATATACACCTGGAAATAAATCCGGAGTGAAGGCTTGCCGTTTCTACATCCTAATTCTTTTATTGGTTACAGGGCAATGTAACCAGATACCAAATATTAGATCACAAATGTTATTTACAAATGGAACTGTACTATGGTAATCCTGTTCTAAATCTTGAGCAAATACTGAGACAAACAAAAGAGATGAGAGTTCTCTTCAAATACTTCTGCTACAGCAAACACTGTGGATATTAATCTTGCTCTTACGTGAGTGGTCATGAACTAAAATACTTGAGAACATGAAGGAGGTTTGTACTTGAAATTCTACATTGCTGCTCTGTGTGCAAGTATAAATCACAGAGCGACAGGACTTGAAATATGCAGAAACAGAAAGGTTTGCTTGCGTTCAATTTAATCCTTGTAGACCATACTTTCAACAACTTACTCTCAAAATCTTGTCCCTTGGTAGCAAATAATGTAGTACTGTTCGTACACCAGTGGTTACACCTACTTAAATGTAAGCAGTTTGGCATATCTGTAAGCTGGCATTATATTTGCAGTCAAAAATTGATTGATTGTACTTTAGGTCACAAATACAGAGTATACTGATGATTAAAAGGACCAGAGGCAAAAGAAATGTCATGACTCAAAAGCCAGGAAATGAAATTCTGTCCAAGTATTTTGTACAGGTTGTTTTTAAGTACTGTACTGTATGTGTTAAAGTTCTTGACAGTTTCTATGCTTTGGAATGTTTTTGGTTAGTTTCAGAATAGTATATAAATTAAGGTGAAAGCATTTTAGTTGTGTAGTTAATAACTATTAACTTAAAGCAGTTGTGCTTGTATTTAAACTTAAGTTGTATCGTACTTTTTATAATTGGATATAGAAATTGCTTTAATATTTATTGAAACTGGTATTGGTTTTGAAAGAGTCGCTTCTTCCCCAGAGATTTTAGTGTTTGTGAGTTTCTTATTGATTGTTGTTCTCCTCACACAGAAGAAAGAGGTCCATGTAGCATCTGTCTAATTAGACCACATTCATTTGGATAGCCAAGATCTGTAAGGTAAGATACATTAACTTTTTTTTTTAAATATAGAAACACACAATGCTAATAGCCTGTCCTGCATTATGTCCTGTGTATTCAATTTTGTGCGCTGAATTCTACATGCACACAATCCTCAGAACTTATTTTAATATTCCTAAAACCTACTTATTCTGTTTATATACAACACATTTGCATCAGTAGAGGTTTCACTGTTAGTTTTATTTAAACCACATCTGTTTTTTTTTTAAGTTTGGAATATAAATACCTGGTCCGTTAATTTATTTTTGTGAGATGGCTGAAAGAGTAGTGAAGAGCAGTGTTTCCAACCAACAGTTTAATTTAAGATAATTAATTCCTCCCAGGCCCACTTCCTGCACCGATACGTTGTTCCTTTTGGGCTATGTTTATATAATGAATTATTGTTCTTCAATCAATTGTAGTAGGCACAAATGTTCCAAGGCTTGATTATTTTTAACAGTGATGTCCTAGGTGTTTTTTTTAAATACCTCATTATTTTTTTTTGTTGCACAACCATAATGGTTTTCTTTACTTTTAATGCAAGCTGTTCAAGCTGTGTATCACTGTTGTGTTTCCTCATCACCAGTCTTTGGATTTCTATTACATTAGTGTCACATCATTCACTCAGTATGACTTAGATGCTTTTTCTCATTGGCAGTGTCATTGGTTTCTCACTGTTGTGGTTATTGCCAATATTGGCCAGGGTGTTCTTCAAGATATAACCATGTCAAAGGTTGACAGAGAGATTTCAGTTGATTTTCTTACAAATCATACAACTGTGTAGGAATAGCATTAAATAAATATACAGTATAGCTTAAAAAATAGCTACAGCTTCTGTTACTCCCTTTCTCAAATGAGGATTAAAACTGCTAATCTGATTTAGATACAATTTTAAATAATTACTCAGAGGTTCAATCTTGATGCCTATTGATTCAGGGAAATCAGTTAATTGGGTGTACAGTAGGTCATGCCTGCCATCTTTCACAAGGCACAGTGCACATGCTGTTAGGATATAATGTAAAGTAATAGCTGCAGATTCCAGAATATACAATTATAGTGTTTGTCGTAGTATAAAAATAAACCAATTAGACAGATTTTTTTTTTGTTTTTACAGCAGTTTCTCAAAGGAATAAAACATTCAAGAAACAGCTTAGCTGAGCAGTTAATTATTGTTCTGAATAGTACATTTGCTTTTTATGAAAGCTGAGATTTTCAATCAGACTCTTCTTGCTGAAATAGTAAGTACAGCACCTGAAGACACTTACATGTCATAATGTTTATAAACATCACTTAATTATATTTAGGGCTTCTGATTTTTTATTTTTAACTGATAAAATACGATAAAACAAAAAAATGAAATCTGTATAGCCAATGAACACCGAAAAAACACTGGAAATGGTTACTCAATTCACGTTGACTTCACCCCTTTCCTATTTAAAAAAAAAAAAAAACTACTGCAGAAATAAAAACACCTTTCCCAGTGCAGCTGGACATGTCCCTCCTTCCTGACTTGTATCTATCATTGATTCCATCTGAATACTTTAAACCCACCCCAACTACTGAATGGGAGCAAATTCCTACATTTCTATTGGAGACTCCGCTTGTAAGATTTAAAACGAGATTACAATTAGGAACGGAGACTTGTTTGCAGGATTTAAAGCTATATTACAGTTAGATAGGTGGGATTTAAAACAAAATTACAAATTGAGGCCAAATGTAAAAAAATGCCTAGACACACAAAAACTCCAGAAAAATGTCCCCATTACCATAATGATTTCATTGAGGAAGAAAGCAAAGGAAAGAAGGTACAACTTAAGTGTGCAATTACTGTTGAATTACTTTACATATTGTGACAGAAAGAAACGGCCAAGCATTTTGGAAAGTAACTGAAGAAAACAATTTAAGTATATAAAAAGTGAAAGCCCTGAAAAAAAAAAAAAAGATTTTGGGGTATCTCGAAAATATGTAAAAATAAGCACCGAAAAATTAAATTAATAAAAACAGAAGCCCTAATTATTAGGGTTGTCACGATACCAGAATTTTGAACTTCGATACGATACCAGTTCAGTTTCACGATACTCGATACCACGGCAAAAAAAAAAATCCATTGTTTGATTTGATACCCAATAAATTTAGTAAAGAAACATAGGGCAGCAGTGTGGAGTAGTGATTAGGGCTCTGGACTCTTGACCTGAGGGTCGTGGGTTCAATCCCAGGTGGTGGACACTGCTGCTGTACCCTTGAGCAAGGTACTTTACCTAGATTGCTCCAGTAAAAACCCAACTGTATAAACGGATAATTGTATGTAAAAAATAATGATAACTTGTAACAATTGTAAGTCGCGCTGGATAGGGGTGTCTGCTAAGAAATAAATAATAATAAACAAAAAACTAACGAATGGCAGGATGAAAATAAAATATGCTTTTTAGAAAAAAAGAACATTTGTTGTCAAATATTTTTTCAGTGCTCTGAGTAGAAAAAAATGTATTTTACAATCAAACTTCAAGGTCTTGGGAACATGTCTAAAATGAAAGTAGATGCCCATATTTGGTATAATTAGAAAGACACAGTCCGCCCCTTTCCAAGAGTGACAGCCATATGCGCCTATGATATACCGCTCTCCCATGACGTGTTTCTTGAAGCCTCTTGTCATACAAACACTGTGCTATTTTAATGTAATTTTTTAAAAAATATATACATATATATTTTGCTTGTTTAAAGAAATGAGCTAGCTAGGAAAGCTATCAATGTATTAGCTTAGCTGGCTTGCTTGCTCGCTGGTTATCTGTAACATTAATGTGAAGACAGACAAATACTATCTATCACTCCAACATAGAGCACAACGTCATACACATTAGCACTAAATTAGCTAGCTTGCTTTCTTAATTTGACATTTCCCCATATTTTTCATTGAGGACATGTATTTTTAACGTATATATGTGATGCATTCATTCAATAATCTACGCTGTCGCTAACCTGTCTGAATTCTTTGAAGAGGTCAGGGTGCCTGTCCGCCAAATGCTTCGCTAGATTTGAGGTGTTGCCTCCTTTTGTTTGTAGCGTTTTAAAGCAGCGTTTGCATATGGGCTTGGATTGATCTTTTGCTTTGCCCTGCTTCATAAGCAAAATACTTCCAAACAGCACTCCTGCTGTTCTCTTTTTCTAAGAGCGCGGGCCGCTGAGCTTGTGTGCCTTCCATCTTAAATCTTTTACTCCTGAATCCTGGCTGTCTCATTGTCGTTGTTTCTACCTGGAGCGTATGGTGGCCTTGCGCGGACATAAAAGGAAGTTTTTTTTTAGTAATCAACTCCGTCTTTTACATGAAGGACGCAAATACGCAATTTTCATTATACAAGTACAGAGCGCTCCGATACTTTCTATTTTTCGGTACTACCAAATGCATAATTAATGAAGATCAGAACCGTTTTTGAAATTTGGTATCGCAGTAGTATCAAAGTATCGGTATTTTTGACAACCCTGCTAATTATATTACAGCAGTTCAGAAAACAAATGTACAGCATTGATGTGAGATAATAATCATATTTACAGTCTTCCACTAACAATGGGGGAGTTTCCATGTGTGTTCTAATTTTTCTCGAGACACTGTGCTCGAGCCAAATGAAAAATGACCCTATACATTTCGTGTTCAGATTGGTGTCTGACCCTCCTGCCGAACTTTAGTTATAAACTTTATATTGCAGACCACCATGGCTGAAAACCGTCGGAGACATAGGATTATATAGATCTGTGCCAGACACCTTCCACGTATGCTGCCAAGGCTGTCTGTATTGGGAGCAGTGGACATTTTCACACAAAGTGCTGGTTTCCATGTGAAAATGGGCGTGTATTTCCTGTGTTTTACGTCATGCTCATTAGAAAATGAGACTTACCCTATCCCTCTCGGTGGCCGTTATTTTCGGCCACAAACCTGATCCCTTCGAGCTGTTCTCCCAAACATGCACGCACATCGCCGCTTCACGTGTAAATAACCACACATGGAAACTCCCCCAATGTAGCTCAGTCTACAAATAAAGGTGTTTTGAAAATACCTGTTTAGCTTATTGCTGGCATTACAATAACAATAAAAATATGAAACAGTTTAGTAACAGTCCAGCAATGTCATGTGAGAGTATTCCTATTTACAGTACTCCACAGATGAAGTTTAGTGTTTTACTGGCATTACAATAACCAGGATAAAATATGAAACACTAATAAAAAAGGCGTGTTGACTGACTCGTTGCTACACAGGTTCACTGCTGTGTATCACTCAATTGTAATTTAAATAGCAGCCCTTTAATGTAAACGCATAATACATCCTCCCAACTGTTTCTTTGCTAATTCTGCCTTGTTATTTTTAAAAATTAACAAGAGGTGTGTCTCCAGACAGAATGTGTTAATGAAACAAACAGAGTGGAGTGACAACATCCTTTACACAGTAAAGCGATCAGTTTCTTTTAAGGAATGTATGGCTAGGAAAAAAAGCTTTGAGCTTGTTTTCTTATTGTCAGATAATGTCATTTAATTAAGAAATGGTCATGGTTTAACATTGCTAATTATAGCTTTATTAAATGCAGGTAGAGTGGAAAGAAATAATAAAGCAATAATTAAATACACAATTAATTTAGCTTGCTTACTTCGGGAATGGCCTTTGCCATTTTTTGTTGCTGTCTTATTTGCTTTCTTGTTCTCTATGTGTTTGCGATTGGCAGTATGCTCTTTAATGGTATTGACTTGTACATGATCAATCGATTGACAACAAAAAATTTCAGAATAGTATCCCACCATCCTCATATAGAAAACCAGAAAATGTTTTAGCTTTTGCTGAAACATTGCATTTTTGTTTTCTTAGTTGGTGCAGCCGCCATGTTGAGTTTTAGCAGAAACACGTGAGTGAAGTCACATGATGAATTAATGCAACTTGTTTGGATGTAGTGCAAAAAAACCCCAAAAAACGCAGAAAATTGCAGTTGCGAGGAGAAAAAGACAACAATGCAAAATTCCATTCCAATGCTTAATTCCTCGATTCCGCGATCGCAGAAAAACAATAGCCCTAGTAACGGAGGGAAGATATGTCAGTCTTTGGTTAAACCAAACATTATTTCCTATAATATAGATATTGCTTCTGTTTTTCATTTTTTATTAATTTTATTTTTCAGTGCTTATTTTGAGCTATTTTCGAGTTTTATGTAAATCGTTTTTTTTTTTTTTTTCAGGGCTCTCGTTTTTTTATATACAGTAATCTGTCGCGTATCTGCCCGCCCATTGCTGGTAGTGTCACATTAGCTGTTCAGTGTGTTGATATGTAAATAAATCCTGTTCGCCTGTGGGACGTATGAACTTCAACCTCCATCTCGATCTCCTGCCTGTCACTCAGCAGCGAATGAATGCACGTACCCACACGGCAGACGGCTACCCTGTCACAAGCTTTAATACCCTGTATCATACTAAACAAGGGATTTAGGGGAGCTCCCTAATAAAAGCTGAATCTCAAAACAATAATTGTGTGAATGTAATAATTGTTACAGCTCTGTATAATGGTATTTAAAACAGGATTCATTCATCCCATTTTTTAGCCTACATATCCACCCTTACTCTGGTACTACTGCAGTTGGATAGGCAACAGATTACTATACTGTATGAAATTATTGTTTTTGGTTACTTTCCAAAATGCTTGGCCGTTTTTTTTTCTGTCACTATATGTATAGTAACTTGACAATACTTGTACACTTAAGTTGTGCTTTTCCTTTGCTGTCTTCCACAACGAAATCCTTATGGTCACGGATAAATAACAGAAAATGTTTTAGAAGTTCATACCACAAGTTTTTTTTCTTTCTTTTGAAGCATGTTTTGTAATGTATAGTCTGTTAGGTCGTAGAATATAAGTATATATAAGTTAGGTTCAGCAGTTTTGTCATTCAGCCATTTTGTCTTGTTGTTGTAGTGGAGGTGGTGGGCGTGCCTTTGAAACAGAGACTATTGCCCAGTGGTGTAGTGATGTGAGGGCAATAGTTAAATCTATGTTTGCTCCTATGATGAGATTTTAACCAATCACAGGCCAGAATGTCCAAGCTCTGACTATATATATATATATATAGTGGTTTGCAGAAGTATTCACCCCCCTGCAAAGTTTTCACATTTTGTTGGCACTGAGTGTACTCCACGACACTTTCAAATTAGACTTTATATGTAGAATCTACACAAGCTACTTCTCATTGATAAAGTTAAAAAATGCAAATAGAATACAAATAAGTAAGATTTACAGAGAAAAACAGATTAATCTCAGTTGCATAAGTATTCAACCCCTTTGCTAATGCAGCCCTAAATCAGCTCAGGTGCAAATGATTTGTTTGAAAGGTCACAAAATTAGTGAAATGGTTTCAGTCTGTATGTACTTAAGGTGGTTTAACTTGTAGATCATTTCCCTCAGGTATATAAAAACTTTCACGCTGCAACTCACATAGTGATCCAAGAAAGCAACCATGAAGACCAAGGAGCTTTCGAAACAAGTCAGGGATAAAGTGGTAGAGAGGCACAGAGCAGGAGAAGGGTTGCTGATTATCCCTCTCAGCACAGTGAAGTCCATCATTAAGAAGTGGAAGATGTATCATACCACTTAGACACTACCCAGTTCAGGTCGCCCTCCCAAACTGAGCAGCCGGGCAAGCAGGAAACTGGTTCGGGATGTCACTCTGAAGCCAACAATGACCTTGAGAGATCTGCAAAGTTCTGTGTCTGAGATGGGAGTCAGTGTTCACACCAACAATAACTCGGTCCCTACACAAAGCTGGCCTGTATGGACAGATGGCAAGAAAGAAACCATTACTCAAAAAGCCTGTAGATGATACTGCAGCCATGTGGAAAAAGGCTTTATGGTCAAACAAGGCAAAAATTGAACTTTTCAGTCTAAATTCCAAACACTGCACATCACCCAGTCAACACCATCCCAAATGTCAAGCATGGTGGTGGCACCATCATGTTATGGGGATGCTTCTCTTCAGCAGGGACTGGGAAGCTTGTCAGGATAGAGGGGAGAATGGATGGTGCAAAGTACAGGCGACTCCTTGAGGAAAACCTGTTTGAGTCAGCCAAGAAACTGGGGAGGAAATTCACATTTCAGCAGGACAATGACCTGAAGCACAAAGCCAAAGCCACACTGGAGTGGTTGAACAAGAAGAGAATTAATGTTCTTGAGTGGCCCAGTCAAAGTCCTGACTTGAATCCAATCGAAATTTTATGGCGAGACTTGAAGATTGCAGTCCATCGATGATCCCCAACAAACTTATCAGAACTGGAGCAAATTTCCTGTGAAGAATGGGCAAAAATGTCACCATCCTGCTGTGCAAAGCGAGTAGAGACCTATCCAAAAAGACCTATGAAAAAGGTGCTTCTACCAAGTATTGACTTAAGGGGCTGAATTCTTATGCAACCAGTAAATTTCATTTTGTACATTCTCTTTGCAAGTTTTGCTGACATTTAACCTCCTCCTCATGTAACAGTGTTCAGTTTAACCACTACAGTTTTGAAGAAAAAAAGTTTGATTGAAAAACTGTGCAGAAATTATTTGTAATTCAGCAACATGTGACATGATTGATAGGGGGTGAATACTTCTGCAAACACTGTATATATTGTGACACACCGGGGTAAGTCTGCCACTTGCAGGACCGTTTCCACTGTCTATTTGGTGTAAGACAGAATCACAGGACCACAGAAATGAAATAAAACAGTACGGTGCCTGTACATTTATTCGAACCAAACAAAACAAAACTAAACAATATCACTCTTCCCTCCCCTTTATCTATCTTATCCACTGGGTAGCTAAGCTACTTACCAGTTTTAAGCCTGTTCCACTGTATTTCTTTCTGTCTTTTCCGTAACTTCTCCTTTCTCCACCAAGTCTAACCGCAACCACCATAAGCCTCCCCCAGCTCGACACTGAACAAAGGAGATAATTTCCTTTTATTGTCAACCAGTCCAGCCACTTACAAAACTAACACCTCTTAAACACCTGCAGCTGTGCTGGTTTACATTTCAATTAAACCCTATGTACTCCTGGCCCTTGTAGTTTCTTTGGTGGCTGCCATTTTTGTAGGCCCTATTAACTACAACTCCAGCATTGTCTCTTGGGAGATGTAGTCTTTCCCTGCTCAATCGGCACTTTCCAGTGCCCCGGTCCTGTATACCATAATATGCTAGGACCCACATATTTACCATTCGTGACCAGCCCACGTCTATGGTCACATATATATATATATATATATATATATATATATATATATATATATATATATATATATACAGTATGCCTTACCAAATAAATAATATAGGTCTTCAGTGCTGCCCTTCCAGAATCACGGAGGGCTTTTGCAATGATGAACTGTGCTATAATATGAACTTTGAGCTGTAGACCATATTTGTTAACATGCCTTCCTGCAGCAATAGTGTTGGCCACTGTAAGGCTACTCTCTGTTGCATTCAGTAGATAAAAATGGTAGAACCTTTTTTGCAGAAAGTTGTTTGTAACAGTTGTAATTTGCAGAGCTCTGTAGATTTTAAGAGAAGCATTATTTTATGAGAAGCAAACAAATAAGTACAGCACCGTATGTTAAACAAGATATAACTTAATTAATAACTTTAGAGAGCTAGGATGGCTGCTTGTTTATTAACTCTTGTCCTTCTGCTAAACACTGTCTGTTGTTTCTTTCATTATTAATTAACTTGCTCGTGTGTGTGTCGAGGGGAGGGATATCCACAGGGCATGCTGCCTATAAATAAGCTGACAGCCTGACTGCATTAAAGTGCAGCTGAAAAATTTGTGATAGGTTGTTCTGCTCAACTTTGGCTTGATGCAGCATGACTGTACCTATTAGACCAGCAGTCACTCAAAAAAATGTTGCTATGGAGATGCATGATGTCAGAGAGGAGCAACATATGTGTGCTGTTAAGAAAGGTCTGCCTGTATTTCAATGGAGAAAATAAACATACATTTAACTGTCAAAGAAAGAATAGAACCATGCCAGTTTAATATATAACAGTTACATAACCCCTGCTAATTGATATTTATACCATGTTTATTTCTGAATTAAAACATGATTGTATTCATCATATATTAATGCAACTATAAGGGAATGCATTGTATGAGTTTCAAAGGTTTATAAACAAGAAATTGATTAATAAGTTAAATATAAAATGCATGGGTAAAAAATGACAACCTCAATACTACTACTATAGTGCATCACTAACTTAAAAACACCCAATTGAAAAATGTATTTGTTATTTTATTACTTTTCTTTCACTACTAACATGATATTGTGTGTTATCAGGCAGTTACATTTTAATGTTTTGTACCTACTGTACTTGTATTCCAATAACAAGAGCTAAAAAAGACATTTGTAACAGCATGTATGAATAAAGGTGTTTGGCAAAAAACTAACACTTGACTTTTTCTGGTCCTGTGGGATATAGTTTTGATCTTGTTGGGTAACTGTCATATTGTGAGAGGAAGTAATTGAGCTACTGTATACAGAGCAGGTTTAAAAAGCCTAGTTGGCGGGCGGGTGGGGTCCCCGAGTGGCGCATCCAGTAAAGGCGCTCCACGTGGCGTGCAGGATGCACTCTATAGTCTGAACGTCGCGAGTTCGAGTCCAAGCTATTCCATAACCGACCGTGGATGGGAGCCCCCAGGGGGCAGCACACAATTGGCCGAGTGTCGACTGGGGGGAAGGAGGGTTAGGTCGGCCATGGTGTCCTCGGCTCACCGCGGACCAGCGACCCCTGTAGTCTGGCCGGGTGCCTGCGGGCTTGCCTGTAAGCTGCCCGAGAGCTGCGTTGTCCTCCGACACTGTAGCTCTTGGGTGGCTGCATGGTGAGTCCGCAGTGTGAAAAAAAATGCGGTCGGCTGACGGCACACGCTTCAGAGGACAGTGTGTGTTCGTCTTCGCCCTCCCGAGTCAGCGCATGGGTGGTAGTGGTGAGCTGAGCTTAAAAAATAATTGGCCATTCTAAATTGGGAGAAAATAATAAAATTAATTGGCAAGGACTAAATTTATAAAAAAAAAAAAGAAAAAAAAAAAAGCATAGTTTTAATATAAGAAAATCTTAATTTCAGTGCAATTTGTTATACTTATCTGTTAATTAACTGTGGCAGCATGAATGTTTTAAAGGTAAACCGGCATTCATTCAAACTAACATTTGATATGTATTCATAGCCTCATTTCCATTATAAATCATTGTTTTCTGAACCATTTTGCATGACAGTTCTAAACTCTTAACCCCTAACTTGGTTGCGGAAACCCATTCTGTATATGGCAGTGTTCTGTTTGTGCTTGACTGGAAAATATGTTGTGTCTTATTATGAGGCTACATTAGCAGGCAAGGTCAAGGAATTAGACGCTATAATTTCCGAAATGCTCATTATAGGTACTTATTTGGGCATTTGGATGTTTCTGTATTTTTTACTGTTTTATGTGGGATAATAATAAATTTGTTACTGATTGATGTACTGCAGTAGAGGAACTATAATGAAACGACATTTTTAACTCTTAGTAGTTACTGCTGTACAGTAACATGTTTAGATACAACTCTTTGTAACAGCTTTTTATAGTGATGTAAAGAAACACCAGTTAAGATAAAACAGACAGGAAAATAAAGACAGAAGCTTGAATTTATTAATTCACTTTTAGTAACTAACAGAGCTTAGACAATTGTCACAGATTATTGCAGTGTTTGACCATTTTCAGCATGTCGACCATGCAACATATTCAAATAACCAGGTGTGGACTTGGTGCAATCATCCTTGCTTGTCATCTGAAACAAGTTAGATCACATCATGATCCACCCAGCTGACCTAGCAGTGATAAGTAATATTCCCCTTCCATTAGTAGCCAGTTTCCTAACGCTGTCTCAGACAGAAACCAAATGGCATGTTTTAATTGTTCTGGCTGGTGCTGTATGTGCTCCCCTTTATTCCTCTAATAACCTAGTTGAAACACAAACAGATCATGCATAGGCTTACGTGACTTGAAAATGCATCAGTGAGCACATTAAATATATTAAAGTGTCTGAAAAAAAACGAAATTACACCATGATGGGGTTAGCTTCAGACATACAAATAGGAAATTCAGGATTGTCAGAACTCCTATAATATAGTAAACAATCATTTCTAAAAGGCAAATGTGACAGAAAGACAATGATTCTTGGTGGTAAATCTCCCTCCCGACCTGTGAGGGCGCTAAGTAACGGGAACAGGGTACCCTGGACTGCTTGGCCTGACACTTCGTTCCAAGGGTTAAAAGGAAGTTGGTCATTTAGAAAAGAGGTGGAGCTTCGGTACACTAACTCATTGACCCGGAAGGGAAATGATGAGGCAGCCGTGGATTGGAGGAGCGGCTGCAGTCGTTTACCAAGGGGTCATGAGTGACGGTATAAGTAGGGGTCGAAGCGACGGAATCTGTTGCTTCGTTTTGGTTATTAAAAAAGAACCCAGAAGGACCTGTGTTTTGAATATACATGTTTAATGTGGGGGTACTATAAACAGGACTATTATTTCGGGACCAACCCAGGAATTACAAAGTAAGTAATACACGCAGCTGTATTACTTACCATCTTTATTGTTTATTGTTTGTTTTGCCATCAGGCACTGGACATAAAATTAATAAAACAAACCTTTGCACCTG
Organism: Acipenser oxyrinchus oxyrinchus; assembly: GCA_030684275.1. Classification (NCBI taxonomy): domain Eukaryota; kingdom Metazoa; phylum Chordata; class Actinopteri; order Acipenseriformes; family Acipenseridae; genus Acipenser; species Acipenser oxyrinchus. Next base: position 57,507,784 of record CM060252.1, read on the forward strand.
GATTATAATTGTCTGTCTGTTCATTGATCACCTTGCACACTATTAACCACTTTGCCACAGCACATTATTAAAATAAAAAAAAATGTACTGGTGGCATAATTACCCTGATATGAAATGTGGGGGATAAAAGGCGTATCTACTGAAGCTGTATTACAAATTGAATCATTAAATAATTGCTGTCATGCAGGACTATTTTATAGCAAACTAAATACATTAATAAACTGCAGCTCCCTGAGTTCAATCACAATGTGCAGTACTTAGAGAGCTGTTAGTAGGTCCTCCTTGCCTCCTTGCCCTACATTTTAGAAATCCCTCATGTTTTGTCATAATACCAATACAGTAGAAATCTACTTTTTCAAGCTCCACTTAAATCTAGATTCTATTGAACAATTACTACCACTTCAAGGAACAGTAATAGCTTTTTCAAGGCAATTTTGCTGCTTATGATTGGCCAGAAGAGTGGAATAATTTGCCACCTTAATGCCTGCTTCAAAAATATAGAGTTGCCTCAGTGTTGTAAAACAAAAATAGGCTCTCCTGATTGCTCTTTTATGCAGCTTGTAGGCAGCAACCAGTAACCGCAGCTTGCAAGTGCTTGTTACAAGAAGAAAAAAGATGTCTTCATCTTAAGCACGTTCCTGGAAGCAAAAGGTTGAAAATCATTGATTCTGCCACCCTATAAGTTAACGTAAAGTGTACATGGGGTTAAACTTTATGCCAGAAGTGTTAAATTGAAGCCCTGTAGTTGTTTGAAATTCAAACTCACTGTACTGTAGGGAGACTGCTGCACTGCCAATGCAAATCAACAGTAGAAACCTTTTGAATAACAGGTTGACTTCAGTGTCGTAGACTGTAAGCCTGTTTTCAACATATCCAAGTATACACTGTATATCTGGTCCACAGGCAGATTTTTGGTTCATACTGTACCATACATTACTGTAGCTTACTGTGCCGTACATTTTGGTAGTAAACAAGCAAATAAAAGGGAAGACAATTACATAAGAGTATTTGTTTTTGAACGTTAGTATGGACTTGTGGAAGAAGTTGCAGTTGTTGCATGTCCTTTACTTTTTCTGTCCCTGCTTTCATTCCTGGTTCATTCCAAATCGCTGGAGTGTCACAGCTTTCATACTGGTATTGCATCAAAATAACTCTTTAGTTAAGGGTTAAAAAAATAGCTAAACAATGAAAACAATTCTCCCTTTAGTAATTGAAGTTACTGACATTTGGCAATAATTACCTTATTGTAACCCACTAACCACTGAATTACTGTTTTTGTTTCCCTTGTGTCTTACTGTGTTCTACCTTAATTAAAGTTTTTGAAATTTCATTATACCATACTGTAGTTATTTCTAAAAAGTACTGGTTTGCACAGTCCCTTAGAGTCTGTTATAAATTAAGTGTACCTGTACTGTATCATTAAATGTGCCAACGTACTATACCTTCCAGCTGTTTTCTACTGAGGCACCCAATGAGTGAAAGGTAAAGGACCCAATCCCAGATGTTCATTAGTTGGAATTACTCATTGCTTAGTGCTCCTGCACTGTTCACCACCTTTCTGGTCAGTATATGCTGATTTAGGGTGGTATATTTTGGAAAAAGGCCTTCATTAAAATATTCAATACAAATTGATATGGTGATCCATCATTACATAACACTGAAGCCTTTTCATCTGCCTTGGACTGAGCATTTTGTTACTTATAATTGGCTCATTTAATTGCTTCAGTTATAACTGTGGTTAAATATGTGCTTCGTATTATGAAAGGAGTGTTATCCTTTTAAAAGTTTACCATAGTCAAACCATAGCAAAGTGTAATAAAGCACTGGAAAGCATAGGTAAGCATGGTAAAGCCCATGGAGGTATGGTGGAGCCCATTACAAAACCATGGAAAACCATGGTAAACTATGTTAAATGCATACTGTAGTATAACAATTGGAAAACCATGGAAAACGTTACCTGCAAAATTACTGGTTTAAACTTGTATAAGGGATAACAGAGGTTGAAAGTTGTAAGTTGAAACTTTGTTATTCACCTTTAATTTAACAACACATTACCGACTGGTATTGAAAAGTCTTGTTGCTTCCCTTTACCACCTTGTATTGTGCTTCTTTAAATGCCGAACAATTATTTCCACTTTCCTAGGACTGTTGAATTATAAACAACCAGAAAGAGTTGAAGGTCACATAGGTATTTGAACAATGTCATCACCAGCTTCAATAGAGAGTTTTGTGGTATAGTGATTAACACAGAGTGAAGCGGCTCATTATTATGCAAACAATACATATACACTGTTTTTCCAGAATGGTCATGTGATGCAGTTAAACCAGTCACACTTTGTGATATTTTCTAAGACAGAAACCAACCTGGGGGAATAGGACAGGTGTTTTAAGAATATGAATTGTTTACGTGTATGTTTCAGCCTACATTTTTAAATGCTTGTCAGTTAATAATTTAAACTCTACACCTTACAAAATGATGGCTTTCATGGTGCCATTGTCAGTATGGTTTTGAAGAGCATGATATCTACCAACAAGAAAGCAAATGAAGGATCATTATCCCCTGGGACATGCATGTCCCCGGTGACAGGGTTATTGTGGAGGCGCTGTATGAACAATATCTTCCAGACACATAGATCCTGTAGACACTGTAATACATGCTGCTAATACAAAAATACATGGTGGAGCCCATTACAAAACCATGGAAAACCATGGTTAACTATGTTAAATGCATACTGTAGTATAACAATTGGAAAACCATGGGAAAACTTTACCTGCAATATTACTGGTTTAAACTTGTACAAGGGATAACAGAGGTTTTCTTCCCCTAATGCAGATAGACAGGGTGGCTATATTTCAATGTGAATAATATTAGCATGTGTCCATCAGTGGCAAGTGTGTTTGAGCTGGGTTTTATTCAGATTTCTCAGTAAATAACGCACTCAATTGTTACTGTGCAAAAGTTTTCTTGGGTGGGGTAATGGATACAAGCCATTTCATTCCATAAACATTTTCAATATTAATTAAAGAAGACTGTTTTAAAACAGAGGAGCAAAATAAAATTAAAAAAAAAAACATACAAATAAAAAATATATACTTAAAATAATCCTATAATCATGTTTAAATGTGTAGTTTCTAAACACTTTATAACAAGGACAAAGCTCTAAAATAAATGAATATGGTGGTGGAGACGGACAAAGTTAACAAGCAGTGTGTGAGAGGTGTGTTCTACGTGTATTTAGTTAGGTCATTTTGCTTCACTTGACTTTATGCCAGATACTTCCCATTTCTCCAGCATAAGAGAACACAACCATAACAATACACTCTGCTGCTTAATACTGCAATTCAGATAGAATAGGAACAATTGACAATACCAACAATCTTCTTTTGAATTAATGAATTTGGACATTTTTGTCTAAACATTTTCAGTAAGGTAAGGACCACATTTTTTTTAAAATTTAATAAATGTAACCTTATATAGCATTTATTGTATTTTTATGAAACATTATTTCTACTTGAATGTTGATCACTGTGGTACAGCTGAAGTGTGTTAATAGGTACCTGTATTTGTGTTATTATGTTAACATATTGGCTATTGTATAATCTCTTATAGTAAGGAAATTGTAAGTTTTGTGTTTACAATTTCCAATTGGTTTACAGAATTAATAAGAAGTTGCCCATTTGTTTATATTTAGATTTTACCTTACAATAAATTTGATTTTAGGACAATTTAGAAACATGAATAAAAAAAAAAAAATAAATTAAAACAAAAACATGATAACTGCCACCTGTAAAAGCATAGCAAATTATAATAAAGCAAAATGAGAGCATGGTAAATCATAGGTAATAGGTAATCATTGTAAAGAGTAGCAGGGTAGCGGGGTATGGTAAAGCATATTAATAAACATGACAAACCAGGGTAAACTATGGTAAGCGCATAGTATAACCATGCGAAAAGCATGTTAAAACTGCCAAAATACAGTGCAAAAATGCCACAGTAAACTTTAATAAGGGTGTGTTATAAACATGTCATTCTAGACCTTTTAGGTTGTTCCAGTGGTCTAATCTACAGTTCTTAAATGAATACTTAATAAATAAGTTTTCATAATGCATCAAAAGCTAATAAAAATGCTAACTGATTCTTTAGAGGAATGGGGGAGATTTTTGGTATTTTGCGTAATTTTAAGAACATGATTTACAAATATATAAAACATTTTTACTTTAGCACTGTGTGCCTAAAGTCACTCAGACAACAACAACATTTACTGTATGGAGGAAATAGATATAACATTTGAGGAATTACAGCACTCCACAATGTGGAAGTTCAAAAGACACGAGGGATTAGAAATTGGTGGTGATGAACACTAATGTGGAAATGACAGCCAATCCCAATTGGTTTAAAACGTGTCTATGATTCTATAAATAATCAGGGTATTAAATGCCATTATCTCCTGTGTGTGCTCTTAATTGGAATTAGATGAACATTTATAGAACAATTACATTTTTCTAGATTTCTGGCTGTCTGATATTTAAAGTAGTATTAGGGATTTGGGGTTGCCTCCTAAAACATTTGACACACCCCAAAGGTCTTTTAAACCAGAGATTAGGTTGTCAATAACAAACCAGGTTAGCATTACAAAATATGATGACTCGGCTACTAGGTTATGTTGTGGCAATCAATTAATCCTATACTAAATGTATACAGTAAGCAGGTAGGAGAGAATGACAACATGGTTTAATTTACAGTGAGTGGTGACCTGGTGAACAGAAGAGCATCAGGTTAGGAGGGATAGTCAGGCCAGAGTTATATTTATCTGTAATGGGATTTAGCCAGGACACTCAAATGCATGTAACTGCACTTCTTAGAAATAGTTTAGTGGAAAGTCCACTATAGATATTATCTTTGTTTTTCATCTCATTCAAAGGAGAGCACCCAAGAGTAACCCAAGACACCAACACCTAGCTTTTGAATTAGTTTTCATGTTTCTAGGATTTCAAACAACTTAGTATTGTTTATTGTAGGCCTAGTGGTCTGTTTTTAAGAATCTATGAAAGAGGTAGATGTATTTACTGCTACCTTAAAAGTAGTATATCAGACCTTTTGGTTTATTGCTCTTTGTGATGCAAATAAGTGGCACAGTACACCACCCCTCAGGGAAAACTGCATAATAGAAGCCATATTTTCAAAGTTTTTACTTCAGTCTGTAATTTACCCTTCTATGTTTTGAAAGAGGAAAGCACCTGTTTAAAAAATATAAAACCAATAAGTATGATTCTTAAGATGTTCTCATTTTGTAACATTAAATACAATGGAGGTAAACCGTGTACCCATATAAACAGAACAAAAACCAGGCCCACTTTGAAGACAGGAATACATCTGAGCTGGTTTTGGGGTACAGTATACCATGTCCACAGGGCATCTTGGGAAATGTCAAGTTGCCTGTGCTCTTACTGTACTGCTCTGAGGATAAATGGAGCTCGGTCACCAATGCTACCAATACACCACATAGTAAAAATGTTATTCTATAGTAGATCCTGCAACACACTGCAGTATTTATTTCATATATAAATATGGAGTCTAAATATCTATTTGTCATGAGGCCAGCCAAGAGAAATGCTTTTATTCTATACTTTTTTAGTCCTAAAGCAATTTGTCATAGAATGACATGTGACTGCGTAGAGAAGCAGGGAATGGCTACAATTATCCAGTTCTCTCCGTTTGGAAATGCATCTAAAAAAGGTTATTTTAGGCTTACAAAATGTAAGTGAATAGGTTATTTTAAAACTCACAAGCAAATTGCATAGTCTGGCAATATGTTATTTAAATGACAATCTGATATAGCCTTGTTCTATAAAAAGTTTCTGTTCAAGACTTTCTATTCAAACTACGAAAGGGAAGAACATCCCACATTAAAGGAGTGATAAGGTGAATGCCTTTCTAAATTAAAGTTATTAACCTGTCGGAATTCTGTGTAACTGTGCAGCACACATGTACTCTTTTGATCGCTCATTAATCCTCACAGACCATTTACCCATTTCTGTTCAAAAGCAATGTAATGATCATATATATATATATATATATATATATATATATATATATATATATATATATTATATATACACACACACACACACACACACACACACACACACACACACACACACAGACAGTCGCAGACAAAAGTATTGGCACCCTACAAGCATTTAGTAAACATTAGCCACTAATTAATATGACAAAAGACCAAAATACACAATTTCTGGTAGTTTAACAAGCAATCTTTATTAAAAAAAAAAAAAAAAAAATACAAAAGCACTTAAGCTTTTTATATATATAAAACCGGATAGTGAAAAGCCAGGGAAAATTAGTAAGGGCCATTGAAATGCTGCAAAGCCAAAACACCATGCATTAAATGTTGTTTAATGTTACATGAACGTATCTTAATCACACAGATTATGTATACAATCGGCATCACTGTATGTAGCCTTGAATTGCACAGAGAGCTGATAACATTCCAAGATGATGTATTTAATTTAAAATACTGAACATGCTTTCTGTGTTTTGAAATAGTATAGAGAGTTTATGGGCAGTTACCAAAGATTAACAACTGTTATTTTTTTAGCTAACTGGGTTGCAACATTTCTAGCTATTGATGTAATTAAAGTATACAGTAACACAGTGAACATGTACAGTGCAATGAATCTTAATAAGCAAATTATGTTTACATTAAGATGCTGTAATACATTACTAAACAATAAAAAAATGAAGTGTTACTGGGATGCCATTAGTGTTCAGTGAAGTAATGGAGTATATGCGATGTTTTGTTTAGTATTGCTACAATGATACATTGCTGAAACAGAGAGCAACTGAAATGGATTTGTGACTTGTCATTTTGTATTCTTCAGGTTGGAGCAATGAATAAACATGCCATTTGTCACAAGAAATTTCCCAAAGTCTTTTTTTATGCCTGTTTGGTTACAGACATTTGTTGACGATGTTATATTGATAATAAAATAAGTTGTAAAAAAAAAAAAAAAGGTTTTTGCATTGATTTTTCATGCTGTAATTGAATGTACCAATGTATATATATTATATATATATATATATATATATATATATATATATATATATATATATATATATATATATATACAGTACTGTGCAAAAGTTTTAGGCAGGTGTGAAAAAATGCTGTAAAGTAAGAATGCTTTCAAAAATAGACATGTTAATAGATTATATTTATCAATTAACTAAATGCAAAGTGAGTGAACAGAAGAAAAATCTAAATCAAATCCATATTTGGTGTGACAACCCTTTGCCTTCAAAACAGCATCAATTCTTCTAGGTACACTTGCACAAAGTCAGGGATTTTGTAGGCATATAGTCAGGTGTATGATTAAACAATTATACCAAACAGGTGCTAATGATCATCAATTCAATATGTAGGTTGAAACACAATCATTAACTGAAACAGAAACAGCTGTGTAGGAGGAATAAAACTGGGTGAGGAACAGCCAAACTCAGCTAACAAGGTGAGGTTGCTGAAGACAGTTTACTGTCAAAGTCATACACCATGGCAAGACTGAGCACAGCAACAAGACACAAGGTAGTTATACTGCATCAGCAAGGTCTCTCCCAGGCAGAAATTTCAAGGCAGACAGGGGTTTCCAGATGTGCTGTCCAAGCTCTTTTGAAGAAGCACAAAGAAACGGGCAACGTTGAGGACCGTGAGACGCAGTGGTCGGCCAAGGAAACTTACTGCAGCAGATGAAAGACACATCATGCTTACTTCCCTTCGCAATCGGAAGATGTCCAGCAGTGCCATCAGCTCAGAACTGGCAGAAAACAGTGGGACCCTGGTACACCCATCTACTGTCTGGAGAAGTCTGGTCAGAAGTGGCCTTCATGGAAGACTTGCGGCCAAAAAGCCATACCTCCGACGTGGAAACAAGGCCAAGCGACTCAACTATGCACGAAAACACAGGAACTGGGGTGCAGAAAAATGGCAGCAGGTGCTCTGGACTGATGAGTCAAAATTTGAAATATTTGGCTGTAGCAGAAGGCAGTTTGTTCGCCGAAGGGCTGGAGAGCGTACACGAATGAGTGTCTGCAGGCAACAGTGAAGCATGGTGGAGGTTCCTTGCAAGTTTGGGGCTGCATTTCTGCAAATGGAGTTGGGGATTTGGTCAGAATTAATGGTCTCCTCAATGCTGAGAAGTACAGGCAGATACTTATCCATCATGCAATACCATCAGGGAGGCATCTGATTGGCCCCAAATTTATTCTGCAGCATGACAATAACCCCAAACATACAGCGAAAGTCATTAAGAACTATCTTCAGCGTAAAGAAGAACAAGGAGTCCTGGAAGTGATGGTATGGCCCCCACAGAGCCCTGATCTCAACATCATCGAGTCTGTCTGGGATTACATGAAGAGAGAGAAGCAACTGAGGCTGCCTAAATCCACAGAAGAACTGTGGTTAGTTCTCCAAGATGTTTGGGCCAACCTACCTGCCGAAGTTCCTTCAAAACTGTGTGCAAGTGTACCTAGAAGAATTGATGCTTGATGCTGTTTTGAAGGCAAAGGGTGGTCACACCAAATATGGATTTGATTTAGATTTTTCTTCTGTTCACTCACTTTGCATTTAGTTAATTGATAAATATAATCTATTAACATGTCTATTTTTGAAAGCATTCTTACTTTACAGCATTTTTTCACACCTGCCTAAAACTTTTGCACAGTACTGTATATATATATATATATATATATATATATATATATATATATATATATATATATATATATATATATATATATGGCATGTATGCTAGAGCCAGTTACATAGCCAGGACAGAAATAACAGAATACAGTTATATGGCTGATGTTTTATACAGACACAGTACAGGATGTTTTTCTCACTGTTAACACCATGGAAATAGTTGTCAAACAGAAAACACAATTTAATGACCAGACCAAGTATACATATACTGTAGATCATTGATTTACTGTTCTGTTTCTTCTTTTTGTTTCTACTTTGATGTTGGTATTACAATAACATTATCTACATATCTTTTTTAACACCTGTGTGATTTTTAAATATACATATGCTGTACATATTCTTCAGTATGGATAAAAAAGTTATTTCATGGCAAGTGTATCAAATGATTACATTTTAATAAGGGCTATCCATACTGTGGCTTTTATTTGTACCACTTAACAAAAACTATGATAAGTATGTGCAATTATTAAAAGCTAACACCCAGGGTAGGATCAGTGCAGGGGTTCTCAGCTTGGGGTCCGCGGCCCTCTAGGGTGCCTTGAGGAGGTTTCAAGGGGTCCTCCAAAAACACACCAGAGAATGTGTTATTTTCACTGCATATTAGCTTCGGCGGGAGCACAACAGATTACAAAGCAGAGGAAAAATCGTTGGAAACACACACAAGAAATACCAGATATGGATACATTTTTAATTCGACCATCAGCATCAAAACAACAAAACACACAGAATGATGATGCAGAACTTCCTTCAAACAAGTTCAAGCGTAAGGGCTGAAGAACAGCGAAGAGGTAGTGTTGTGAGTAAAAAACATTCGGTTTTATTTGTACTGGAAGTGGAGATATACCTCAACCACAGTCTGCAATTTGTGCGCAAGTACTATCCAATGAATGTTTGGAACCCTCCAAGCTCAAGCTCAAGACAACAACAAAGTCAGACGATATTTTCAAACTGTTAGATGATTTTATGACTAATTGCAATGACCGGAAAGCATTCTGGTGTTGCGTAAAAAATAAAAGCCATTGCACCTTGCGCTATTTTGACCCATTGCCTTTTACACCAAGATGCTGTAACACTCAGGTGTTTTGCTGCACTTTGTGAGGAAGTGGGCACAGAGCACCATTCCTTGCTCATGCATACAGAGGTGAGATGACTATCTTGATGCAATGCTTACCTGTATATTTAATCTCAAGGAAGTTACATACTTTCTTAGCTGATAAGAAACCCAAACTTGCTTATTGATATTTCATCAGACAGCTCCCTCAGAACCAAGTCCAGTGAAATGCCGCTGGAGACATTTTGATGTCAGTGCTCAGATGAATACAGCACTGCTTTTTCTGCAGCACTGAAAATGTTGGTCCAATTCAGTACAACCTGCTTATGCGAAACTGGATTTTCAGCCATGACATCGATGAAAACAAAGTACCGAGCCAGGATGAACATTGACCATGACGTGTGTGTGCTTGGCAAAGATACCTCCACGTCTTGACAGAACTGTTGCTCAGCACCAGCAATATGTTTCACATTGAGTGGGGGTGCTGAAAGCCATTGGACAAAACTGTAACCCCTAGTTCCAGCGCCCCTGTGTGTGTGTGTGTAGCCCCCCTTGAATGGATCAAACGGCTATACAATGGGGGTCTTATAATAGACCGAATCCTGACACACACACATCAGGGATGGAGTTAAGACTCCTACTGCTATTGCATGGCAATTTCACTCATTCCAGGTTTTACAACAAGCTTGATTAGCCCTCCTTGAATGGATCAAACGGCTATACAATGGGGATCTTATTTCCATCCCTGATTATATATATATATATTCTGCCTTGCAAAAGTATTCAGACCCCTGACCAGTTCTCTCATATTACTGAATTACAAATGGTACATTGAAATTTTGTTCTGTTTGATATTTTATTTTAAAACACTGAAACTTAAAATCAATTATTGTAAGGTGACATTGGTTTTATATTGGGAAATATTTTTAAGAAAAATAAAAAACTGAAATATCTTGTTTGCATAAGTATTCAACCCCTGTGCTGTGGAAGCTCCCAGTTTACACCGATGAAAGAAATTGCCCTAACGAGGACACAGTTACCTTACCATTGGCCTCCACCTGTGAACCATTATTAAAGTTGCTGTCACATTTTCTGGATAAAAACCCCACTGTTGAAGGATCATTGGTCAGGCTGTGAATCTAAAGGAAAATGAAGACCAAAGAGCATTCTACAGAAGTTAGAGATAAAGTAATACAAATGCATAGATTAGGGAAAGGGTACAAAATAATATCCAAGTGTTTGGATATCCCAGTGAGCACAGTTGGATCAATAATCAGGAAGTGGAAGCTGCATCACACCACCCAGGCACTGCCAAGAAAAGGCTGTCCCTCAAAACTCAGCGCTCAAACAAGTAGGAGACTTGTTAGAGAAGCCACAGAGAGGCCAACAATCACTTTGAAGGAGCTACAGAGTTCAGTGTCTGGGAGTGGAGTAATGGTGCACCAGTCAACCATATCAAGAGCTCTGCATAACACTGGCCTGCATGGGAGGGTGGCAAGAAAGAAGCCGTTACTCAAAAAGTACCATCTGAAAGCACGTCTGGAGTTTGCCAGAAAGCATGAGAGTGACCCAGCTGCGATGTGGGAAAAGGTTTTTTGGTCAGATTAGACCAAGATAGAGCTTTTTGGCCAAAACTCAAAGCGCTATGTGTGGCGCAAACCTAACACTGCCCATGCCTCAAGACACACCATCCCTACAGTGAAGTATGGTGGTGGCAGCATCATGCTGTGGGGAAGCTTCTCATCAGCAGGGACTGGGCATCTTGTTAAAATTGAAGGAAGAATGGATGGAGCAAAATACAGGGAAATACTGCAAGAGAACCTGCTTCAGTCCGCTAAAAAACTGAAGCTTGGGAGGAAATTCACCTTTCAGCTGGACAATGATCCCAAGCACAAGGCCAAAGCAACATTGGAGTGGCTCAGGAACAAAAAGGTGAATATCCTACAGTGGCCAGTGAAAGTCCTGATCTCAATCCCATTGAGAATCTGTGGCACTATTTGAAAATTGAGGTCCACAAGCGTCGTCCAACCAACCTGAACAATATATATATCAGGGATGGAAATAAGATCCCCATTGTATAGCCGTTTGATCCATTCAAGGAGGGCTAATCAAGCTTGTTGTAAAACCTGGAATGAGTGAAATTGCCATGCAATAGCAGTAGGAGTCTTAACTCCATCCCTGATGTGTGTGTGTCAGGATTCGGTCTATTATTTATGAAGGAAGTTAACCCATTAAGACTGTGACCTCATTTGCAAGGGGGTCGAGTTGAGCAATTTAGGAGGATAGTGACCCCAAACATTAAATAACGTTAGTAATGTTCTTGTCTTGTTATTTAGAAAATACCGTTTTAGAAGAACAAAAGAACACAATTAAAAATTGATTGTTTTATTCATATTATAAGACTCCTGTATACACAGTATTTAAACTGCACAATCAAATGTCAATCCACATTTGTCTAATCACAGTTTTTTTTAGCGAAAGAAAATAGAAAGAAAAGTATATTTATTAAACATTTATAATATTCTCATAAATCGAACTACCACTTTTTAGAAAACAGGTTTTGCAAATCCAATCAGGTCCAGTCAGTGGCGTGTCTGTGGAATAAAGACGGAGACTGCTTTTTGACAACAAAAAAAAAAAAAGCCTTTTTATTTTTTAACATACAAATCACTGGATTTGTTTTTGCAAGGCTTGCTGGATTTAGAATTCCACTGAACTCCCTTATGCACACAGAAGCTTGACAAAAATGAAGCCTTACATAGTCCCAGAAGCAGCTGCTGCTGCTGTACGAAGAGAAAGTTTGTTTTCTTTGGGTACTTCATCCAGAAGCAAAAAGGTTGAGAACCCCGGAGTTAAAGGCTGCTAGTATTTATCTACCACTGGCAAAAAAAACCCCAAAAAAACCAGATCCTATAAATATTACATGCAGTATGTTTAAATACCTAATATTGTATGAGGCAGACATAAAGAAATAGAATACTCAGGACCATACGCAGAATGACTAGTATACATATATCTTGGATTACTTAACACCTGCATATTAGAAGCCATATTATTTGTTTTCTTATTTGGTCGTTTTTAAAAGCATCCATAAGGAGAAAATGTGATCCTAGAGTTAGATACCTTCAGTATAGCTAATCACCTCTTCGATCAATTTTGCCCTATAACTTACCATTTGTAAGGTCAGCAGGACAACTGGTATGCCATTGTAAAATCAATGTTGTTTTCATTAGAACAAACAAGATAACTGCAGTGTTTGCAATTAACACGTAGTTGTCCATTTTGAATTAAAAAGCCTGAATAACACAGTATGTTAAAACAGAGATTAAGTCAGGCACAAAATGTTGCATTATGTCTGTACATACAGTAACTATCAAAACTGGATAGTCTTTGTTTCTCCAACAATAATTCCATGTAGAGCATTGCATGATCACATGAATTTATTTCCCACGTCTGTCAGGAAAATAATGGCCTAGTGTTCTATAAATAACACCACATCAAACAGTTTATTTTGACAAACTATTTTGAACTATGCTTGTGCCTGATTTACTAAGTTTACTGTATGAAGCAGTGTCAAATGTTCATTAGTATACATACACAGCGTTTCCGTTAATTGGTAATTACCTCAGAGACGGTTTCAAAAGCTAATTGCTAGGCAGAGACTGAAGCCAGGCCACCTGTCAGTTTGACTGGCAGCAAAAGGTCTGTGACGGGCAGCTAGAAACATTGACTGTCACTAACAAGAGCGAATGAGTGTGCCTCTACTGCTCCTCTAGACTACACCCTTTAAAGGCAGGCAATCGAATGAGAGTGATTTGGCAGTTGCTGAATTAGCCATGCTTGTTGACAAAGCAAGTCACCGATAGGTTGATTCAATATACTCCCCCTCGTTTCATTCCTCCTGGAGGGGAGGATTTGTTTATTTTGTTTTCATCCATGATTCTGATAGGCTGTGCCTCGTGTGTTTGTTGAAACGAAAGCATAAAGTGCAGTTTTGTATTTTGTAATTATTTTTTTACATGTTCTCTTTAGTCTAGATGTATCGGCCTGGTCTCTTATGTAAGTTTGCACACCCTCCTATCTTTTCAATACAAAATGCTTTAATTCACGCTGATATTATACTTGTAGTTTTAAATTACACTAAGAACTATTGTGTAAAATATTAGAATAAAAAATTCTAAAGTTAAATATGAATTTTTTAAAAAAAGAAAAAATATTTCGACAACTATTGAAAACATTGTTACAGACTATGGGCCTCATTTACGAAAGGGCACTACATTTGGAGCTAGCACGCACGTAAAGCAGTGAGCCTAACGTGCGCGATAAATCTAAATTTACTGCAGGATTTACTAACAGAGAACGCATTAATTTATGTGCACAGTATTTGGCTAATTTACATACCATACAGTGCACGCTACATGTATTGTGAGCGATAATTTAACGTGCACGATAATGTCACAGACTTACCCGTGATCACCCTGATATCAAAAGCCCCAGCAGTCCTGCCATATCTTTTGGTCAGTAACTTATTGTGAAGGTGGAGGTGGCTTACATTGACTGAAAATGAGCGATCAACAGACACAGCACTCAGCAGGGGACAGGCAGAGGCAACGTAAAGTGAAACTGCACTGCTTACCTTTAAATTTTAACATGTCCTTGGCAACGTAAAGTGAAACTGCACTGCTTACCTTTAAATTTTAACATGTCCTTGTCTCCTTTAATGCATACGGCCTGCCCATTTGTTTCTAAAATTGCATTGTACTGTATTGTTTTGGAATTCTTTTTTTAAACAACCCGCCTCTTTAATATAGCACGCGTATTCAACATGTGCAGTCTGCATTGAATGAGTGACATTCCCATTAAGCCAATCACAGCTCACAGAGGTAGTAAAATACCCAATCAAATAGCACACAGGATCTGTTTCCTCACGCATACAGCACACATCATTTTAATTAGGGTAACGAAGCAAAGGCATAAAGTTTAGCGTCCTTTTGTAAATGAGGCCCTATGTTCTTTCATTTTCTGCTTTAAAAAAAAAATGAAGGCTGCTAAGTAGGAATGATTTTTTTATTTACTTTTTTTTTCACATAGGCCTATTTATTCTCCATAACTGTGTATTGGACAGGTGTCAAACGATTGACAACGATGTTTTGAATTAAAAAATCTATTGACCAGTCACTGTGACAGGCAGCAGTTTTTCCTAGCATACATTTTTGTCTTTCATATTCAGTTACAGTAAATCAACAGTTACAGTAAATCAATAGTAAATCAGTAATAGGTATTCTTTAAAAATGCTGATTGGAGTTTACGTAGTCAAATAACTTAATATAGTAATCACTTCAGGTCATTGTTTTTATCAGGTTTTCGGGTTTCCAAAAACATACAAAATTGGCCACCTGGTGGCCTGTTTGTTAAGATACAATCCCATACATTTAAAAAGAAGAAATAAACAAACCAAAAAATAAATAAAAAATGCCACGCACTAAGTGTCATGGGGCAATTACATAAATCTTTACATTCAACTTGGCAACTCTAGTACTGCAGACCATCTTTTGTTTGTAAAGCCTAATTGTACCAATAGATTAATTCTATACAAGATGTATACCCAATACTGTGCCTAAAATAAAACATTGCCAAGTTGGGAATCAAATAAGAGCACACAAATTCTTAATTGCACTCTGGTACAGGTATGTGTGTGTATTTATAATAATACAATTATAAACTACAGGATTTGTGTTTATACTGTAAGTATACTGTTTATGTTATCTTTATATTTTTTTTGGTTTAATAAGAACATACCCTAAAAAAGTGAATATGTTCAAGTTCAGGAGCTAAACACACAAAGAAACAGATACTTACAATAACTCTCACATTCTTAACCATTTGCAAGGAACATACCATTATTTAAAAGACCTCAGGAAGCAAGGAGAAACCAGAAGGTCAAGAGTGTCAGTGAACACATACCACATGGTTGTGCAACTTAATTTGGCATGGGGCATAATGAGAGTGACAATGTCAGGGTCAAGGTGACATAGCCCACACGTTTAACGTATGCTGTGAAGAAGATATGTTTACAGTAGCTAGACATGTCCATTAAATGTTCAGTATGCCTAGTACTGAAATATTAACAAATGTCGATGGAGTGCGTCTATACTGTATGCAGACACCTAACCTGGCCTTTTTTTAAAAATACATTTAGTTAAAAAGATAAAAATAAAAAAAAGCTAAGTCTTATTCTACAATTGAATTAATCTGAAAATAAATATTTACTTTAGTGAGAGTTTACAAAAATGCTACTTACTGCCAAAAATGAGAATTCGTTTTGGTTGTTATTAATTCTGTTATGCCTTTTGATTATAATTTTGTGGTTGAATGTAGACAGTTCATATTATGACCATTTACAGTAATATTCCTTAAAAACATTACACATTGTATTTAATATGATCGTTAACAAAATGACCATTTTAAAAGGTATGCCCTCATTCAATTTTACATAACTCGATATGAGCTAACTTTACCATGCCATGTGTCAATACTGTCTTAGATCAGCAAGATTAATACTGATTGAGATGATCTTTTGCAGGCTAACTGCTTTGCTTTTCTGCTTGATATTATCACCCTGTTCATTACACACTACCAACAAAGACATGATATACAAAAGCTGACAGGCTAACAGCTGTGTCTTAGACCTTGTAATTAGCAAATGTCTTCCTCAGGATGATTCAATTTTCTCTACCCCAGTCCCCAGTCGTGGGTGACTATATTGATTATATACGGTAGGTCTATTCTGAAATCCATCTGGGAATAAAACCAAATGCAAGTTTGGCCTTAGATCAGGTACAGGTTTTTTTGTTTTGTTTTGTTTTTTCCGGATAAAGTATGTGTTTAGGTCTGCTTGCATAAAATCTAACCAAGGCTAAGCTCTTTAGCTTTTAACAAGGTTATTGAATCCCAAGGTAAACACAAGGAAAACAGAAACACACATATTTATTTCTGTTTGTGATTTTGGTCATAACATTAAATACTATTAAGGCTGTTCTATCCCCCAGGCTTGTTTAATGTTATACTAAAATAGGATTCCTGGGTAACTGTTTGCTGTTTACTGGTTTTCCAGTTGGTTTAAACTCCTTAAAGGTAGTTCAGCTACTGGTACTATAAATGTTAAATTGCTCAAAAAAAATTCAAATAATTTTGTTGGTTAAATATGTTTTTAATGTTGATAATATTTTTTGATTTGTTTCAGGTTTCTGAGTAACCATGGCAAAAGCATACACATTTAATTGGCAGAAGCCTCTACCATCCTTTATACAAGAAGGGGCTGTTTTCGACAGATATGAAGAGGTAAGAAGGACATTTTGTCATTGACTGATCAGTTTTGTCAAGTATCCTGTTTCTACAGATTTGTTTTATATTATGAAATGAGTAGCCGTAACTTTCGAGTGGTATGCAAAACATTACAGTCAGTGGAGCTCAGGTATGCGTCCTGGCTGAGCAAAGTAGACAATCTTCATTGGGGATTGGGGTAAAATTAATATGAACACTAGAAAAAAAAAAAAAACATTAGCTCTGTTTGTTTTCACTGGTGTTCTGTGACACTGCAAAATTATTTTCCAATTTTAACATTTCATCAAAGAGACGAGGTAGCAGGAGCATACATTCAAATTGCAAGTTCCCTGTCAACATGCAATCAAATATAAAACGAAAGTTGTATGAACTTTGGTGGTAAATAACAAGATAAGTTTTACAGTAGGGCTATTACAATAACTGAGTTGGTGAATGGCTTTTATTAACTCTGTATCTATATTGTACATGACTCAGTAAAAAACACTTACAAAAGAAATACATGTCGAGATCCTGAGATAATTAATCTTGTTATCTCGACATTTTTATTTACTTTTTTCCCCTGATATAGTGACTGTATGGCAGCAGCTCATTATTATAATGCAAAGAGATAAACCAACATTTATAATGTTAAATTATAATCTCTCTCCATATACAGTATATATATATATATATATATATATATATATATATATATATATATATATATATATATATATATATCCTTTTCTGTGGTTCAATTTCAGCATCATGGGAGAGTTATGCATCTAATGTGGTGGTGGAAGTCTCATGGGGAAACCGTTTCTTCAGTATCATAAATATTTTAATGGCTTTATGCTACCGTTCAAATCTGAGATCTGTTGAGTCTTTTCTGGCTGTAGATTGTCATTTTAATTGCATTTCATCCAAAGCACCTAAGCACTGCTCTCAGTCATACTCTTCCAGTCTGTGGCATTTCAGTGCACATTAAAATGATCTGTACAGTGTAATAAAGAATACAATGTTATTTTATTCCATGGGAATATATTTGCAAAATTTGCAGATATTCACCCTCACAAACATGCACACACACACACACTGTGAGGGTGTGCTGAGTGACTGATGTTAAACACGGAGGACGCACAACCAAAACTCAGTTAAAAGAAACAAATACTTTATTTGTTGACAAAAGTAAATAGTAACACTTTATATTGTGTGGCTTACATTAATATTAAATAGCTATGCAATTGATATTAAATTAATGTTCAATTAATATTTAACAGATATGCAATTGATATTAAATGTACGTTCAATTATTCCTTGTTACTTTCCATTAAAATTTAAGTCAGATTAACTGTATTTTCAATTAAAAACATGTAAACAATGGGAAATTATTACATATTTTCAAGGGTAACAAAACATAATATAAATGGATGTGATATGCAATTACATTTTCAATCGACATTTGGTTAACATTTACCAAGAAGCCAGCTATTGCATATTTATTAAATATTAATTTAACATCAATTTAATATGCAATTGCATATCTATTTAATATTAATTTATGCCATGCAATATAAAGCGTTACCAAGTAAACTTGTTCTTTCAACAAGTAACTTTTTGAACTGATCCTGGCTAAAAAAAAAAAGAGATATTGGCAGTGTGCACCCTGCTACCCAAAATGATACATCGTATTTGAAAAAACAACAACAAACTTATCTATTAAAATACAGATTTCATTCTTATGCCATTCCCCGATTCCTGGCAAGCAGATACACAGATTGAAAAAACATTAATTTATGGGGTAGTTGTGTATGTCCATTTCTAAAAAGAAAGTTAATCATTTTTAAGTCTGAAGTTTTGTTTTTAAAACTACCGTTGGGCGGAGAACCGCATTCTGGCTGAGTGATGGGAAAACAACGTCTCTTACTACAATGAGAGAGAGAATTACGTTTCTCCATCACACACACTTAGAACATTAAATCCATCTGGGGACTGTGGTGTCGTGAATGTTCTATAGCTAGGTTAGGACCTAGGATTACTTTAGAAAATCATAAACTACAGCATTATTACCAAAATGATTTATTGATATGGTTCTCCCCTGTATCAGGCTACAGTTGTTAACCTATACAGTGTATAAACACCTCTTAATTCAGTCACAAACACTATTGTATATCACACTAAATACTATATGAAACTACACTTTAAGACAGCACTACTGTATTTTTGTATATAGGAAAGCTACTACCCCTGTTGTATTTTTAAGCCCCATGGAGGATGAATAACCCCAGCGTCAGGGATATAGTCGAAGTGCCGGTGTGTCGTGACTCTTAGATTTTAAAAACGTGTCTGATATGCTAGGCTATGAAGGTCATATCTTCAGATTGCGAAATATGATGCAACCTTGCATGGGCATGTGTAATACTCCACAATCCTACTGTGAGTTGTGCTTTCCGGTGGTGGTTTCAGGAATACCTGGGAGACTGACTTGATAGAAAAATTGGTCAATGCAATCGAGCTTTGAGGTTTATTACATGGGCACCAACTATCATGCCTTTCTCGTGTGCTTTTCTCACACACCTAGTGAATCAAATAAAAGATGTATGCACTGTAGACTAGTGTCTACAGAGCATTTAGAAAGTGTACTTATGTTGTCACATTTTTTTGACCAGTGAGTACAGCCTGCTTTTTTTTCAATATTGACAAATAGCCTCACCCACATATAGCAAAACTTGCATAATAACAAGTTATTCCACTTGCTGTCAATTGATTTGTTGAACTATTGAAGGGGATATCTTTGAAACCACATAAAGTTTGTTGAAACTGTACATGGCCATTTGTTATGAGATGCTATTCTGAATCTATAATACATTTTTGTTGAATTTACTGTAACATATTTAGGTGTCTAGTTAATTTTAAAAGGGATTATGTCAATGACTTGAATTCATTTTTATCTCTGTCATATAGAGTTCCCCAGAAGGGGAGCATTGTTGTTGGTTAAAATGTTGGCTGCATGGTTTACCATGCAATATGTAAATAAGGTACAGTTTTAGACACATGCAGTTGCTTTTTATTTAAATCCCACAGTGTGACAGATGCTGCTGCCAAGTACCTACTGCTGTCTTTATTTCTTGTTTTTTCTTTGGCAGGTTTACCACTTGAGCTTTGTCAAACCAATTAACTAATTTGGCTGCCTTTATCATGATGTGTACATGTAGCTGAACCCTATCTTCATAAACTATCAGTTAGTTTCTTATATATATATATATATATATATATATATATATATATATATATATATATATATATATATATATATATATTTTTTTTTTTTTTTTGAGGTTTTAAAGGTTTTTAAAGCATCTGTGTATACCTTTGCTTAAGTAGACTCTACAGTAAGGGACCATACCAGGAACATTAAATATAGAGAATGGGGTTTAGATTATGACAATTTGTGCTTAAAGGATAGCTGCTTAATTCAATGAATAGATCTGACAGCTGTGATTGATTTCATAATTATCCTATACCTCAGGGAGCTATATTCAATTTATTTTACAATTGCCCTTATTAAGCCAATCTTTGGCAATAGTTTTATAAATTACAGTAGTATAATAAGTTCAATGTATAGGCTATATTAGCTGTTGTGTGTGTACAATCAAGGAAATAAGCAGCTTCTCTCAAACAGAAAGTACAATGTCACGAGAGGATTTGAAGTGTTGGATTCTCTTTGCAACCTAGTTACAGACTCTATCTATACCAAGAAGAGTTTTGTGCTGCTTGGAAAGAGATTTAAAATTAGCCCATCACTCAGTAATTTTATATTTGATTCCCAGGGAAAAGACTTATAGTGCTATAGTTGTTTTGAGATCGTGTCTTATTTAATTTACATGTTCATGGTTTTTATAAACAGTGAATTATCAAGATTATTAAAATCTGCATCATTTAAAAAAAATGGTAGGGAAATTAGCTGCTTTGTTCATCTATTACAGTAAATTCTCTATTGAACCTTTGAGTTATGCATTCAAAAAGCAGAAGAAAAATATATTGGCCTCAGGCTGGAGATTATGCTTAGAATTAGCACATTAAAAATGCACTTTGTTGAGCATTCAGGTCTATTCTAAATTGTCCCAATAGGCTCTTACTTGGAAATATACCAGATGGTGCTACATATTCAATTAACTTAAAATAGCATCAGCACAGGTAATGGATGAATGTGGACAGCAGTAACAATAGTTGCATTAAAAGTAATGGACAGCATCATGACTCAAGTTGTAATCTTCTTGTGTTCCTAGCAAGTTCTCTGCTACTGCCTGGCTTACCTCCAGATACGACTCTCTGCTCCTCCATGTAACTTCAAGATCTGAGAGGACAGATCTTTCAGATCAAATGAAAAAAACTAGAACAACAACACCTTTTTCATCAGTATCAAGACAAGCTGATGCTAAGATAGTGTCTATGTAATATTTAGCCCCCAGGTTGAGACTGGAAAACGGGTTATTTAAAAAACTGCCATTTCACACTTACAACAAATATACACCTGTGCCATGCAAATAATCCAGGCAAAAAAGTCCCCAGAAAATTACTCAGACCATAGACTGTCAGTTATAACTGGTATATACCCAATAGCATTTCACCTGTTCAAAAAGAGCCAAGTTAGATTAAAAGGAGGGAAGCAAGTTAAACATACCTTGCCTCCGCAACCACCCATAAACAAGAGTTTCTTAAGTAAATATTACACAATTTGGGCCTTATCTACAGTATTTAAGACACATTTTTAGAACTAGTAAAGTAGAAATACTACTGCGACTACTACGACTACAACGCCTACTACTAATAATAATTATAATTTCTGTTCTTTTGAAGGATCCGTTTGTCTTTGAGCCTAACTGCTTCTTCAAAGTGGATGAGTTTGGTTTCTTTCTCACATGGAAAAGTGATGGAAAGGTAGCCTCAATATTTGAATTCCAAAATACTGTATCATGCTGACATATCCTACCCCTTTTTTTTCTATTTTAACCACTGACTTCACATGTGTTGTTAAGTACTATTAGTCTAATTGAACAAATATAAGAAATCAAGGACTTGTCCTGTCAACATTTACTGTGCAGTTTATTGTAATATACATACATAGATATACAATGACAATTAACATTACCATTGTATGGTTCTGAAAAGTTCTACAGTATAAGTATTTGAGTTTGCTTTTCTTTTTTTGATCTTAGGAAGGCCAGGTTTTAGAATGCTCTCTGATCAACAGTATCCGGAGTGGAGCTGTCCCAAAGGTAAGCAGTTCAAAATAATTTCTAATCTGGAGGTAAATATAGAGCTGAAAGCAGAATTATTATACATTTTGATTTTTTTTAGAGCCAGTAGTTAATCCCCATAAGACTTCAAGAAGTGGTGTCGGTCTATCTTAATTAATTATACAACATAGAGAATTTGAAACATTAAGACAATTTAATTTGTTTTCATTCTATCAAATGCAGGAAAGTTAATCTTTCAAATAAATAAACACAATTTCAGGTTTTCAAATTGCAGTCAATGAATATAACTTTTGAAATGTATTATCTAATAATATTAAAAGTAAAAAAAGAAAGGTGAAGTCAGACCTACGAACAAGTTCTCCTTAAAAAAAAAACAGCTACTACTGCAGTGAAATCCAATGGAAAAAAGGATTAATTAATTATCAGAGTTAATATAAATGGCCATGTTTACATGCTATCTTATATGTTTGTGTATACCATAGGACCCTAAAATAATTACTGCATTGGAATCAGTTGGGAAAACAGAGACTGATCTAGAGGGACGCATCGTTTGTGTCTGCAGTGGTACCGACTTGGTGAATCTGAACTTTATTTACATGGTTGCAGAGAGTGCAGAAACAGCAAAGGTATGTTGTGACAAGAGATGTACAGTAAGTTTAAAAACTTCCCTCAAAAACAAGTCTGTTTCTCAGTACAATGGTTGTTTTTTTAGATATGTTACTGAAGAAGAACTTGTCCTTTTGCCAACAGGAAAAAATGAAATATTCCCCTTTCTTGGACACGTCTATAGGCCAGAGGCAATCGTCTATCACTAAAGCCAAACACTCCCTCTGTCTGCAGGGTTTCAAATATGTTTTTTTTTTTTAATGTTTTGATTAAATTAGAAACAAATGTGTTTGTCGTAAACATGTAGGACTACATTAGTAAATTACATCCTGAATCTGCTTTCTTGTTAATATATGTATTATTGAAGTATGTGTAGAGTGTGTTAGTGAGCATCCTAATACATTGGGTGGTAGAAAGTACCTAAAAAATATTATTATTAAGAAGTGCTTTCAAATGTATACTGTATCTAGGATCTCACAGATACAGGCAATGTGAGTTCTGACTCAAGAAACTATCTCATTTACAGTCAGGGAAACTGCTGTCCTCTAGTGCTTTCAAAATTATATTATTGGTGAATGTTGAGCTTTTATGTTTTATTACAGTATTGAACTGTAAATCACAGCAGAGACAGCTGACATAGCAGTCGGGTGCTACTGGAGTAGGAGGCTGTGTGGTCCAATGGTTAAAGAAATGGGCTTGTAACCACAAGGTCCCCGGTTCAAATTCCACCTCAGCCACTGACTCATTGTGTGATCCTGAGCCGGTCACTTAACCTCCTTGTGCTCTGTCTTTTGGGTGAGACGTAATTGTAAGTGACTCTGCAGCTGATGCATAGTTCACACACCCTAGTCTCTGTAAGTCGCCTGGGGTAAAGGCGTCTGCTAAATAAACAAATAATGCAGTAGACAGTGTTCATTGTAGGTTGGGAGTTGAGGTGTATTGGGAGAACACACAGGAGAATCCCATGAATTATCACCATTCACACAGTTTTTTTCATCAGCACCATGACATATTTACAGATACTGTATGTGATGGTCTTGAACTGTAATTACTGAATTAAAGTAGCAGTCAGCAACTTGTATATATTGGTAACATGAGATACAGTGACCTTAGCCTTCAATATCTTTGACTTTGACCAAGACAAAAAAATATTATATTCATTCAATTAACCTAATAGTATTAAATAGTGTTTTTATATATCAGTATTATAGAATTGCCGCTAAAAAGATCAGAGTACTTTCAAATGAATGTAATATGGGGAAATCTTTTTGAAGTTTGGCATAAAGTCACTCTGTCAATGTCTTCTCATGTCCAAGTATTTATTTTACATAAAGCGTGTACATTGGTGTGGTTCCCAGTGGCTCACCTAGTAATGCAGGAATGCAATCTAACCTGTCTGTTTTAGGTCCAGTAGGTTTTAGGTCCAGTGGCTCACCTAGTAATGCAGGAATGCAATCTAGTCTGTTTTAGGTCCAGTAGGTTTCAGAAATTAGGTTTTCCTCAGGTGAAAAGAGTTTATTAGCTTGACAAGCGACAATTGAGCTTCAATCCTCCTAGGGCTGCAGCATTCAAGTGACATTTACATTGGGCATATCTTGGGTAAATAATTGGACACTATTAAATAATAATAATAATAATAATAATAATAATAATAATAATAATAATAATAATAAAAGCAGTGAATTAGCCCCTAAAGTCAGTAAGTTTGTAGTAGACATTATGGGGGTTATTTTCAAAGGAGATCCGCTGGAGGATAGTGCAATATGCAGTTATTTTGACAGTTTTTTCTGCACCTGTTTTTCTTCAGGTCATTGACGCAACTGCCATGTCCCCTCAACCTTTTCAGGCTCCCTTTATGTCCCCCTCAAAATTCAGGATGTCACATTTTTATGTGAACAAACAGTACGCATAGTATTTTTTTTGTTTATATAAACCGTTGCCTACATGCCCAGGATGTGAAAAACAACTTAATTCAGATCATGTCTTTGTTTTTTTATCCAACGATATAAAGAAGTGGTTATCCTTTCAGTTTTCACCTTCTTATTTGCAATGTAACATATCACTGCTTGTGACCCCACTATTAATAGTATGTACTTTTACCATTGACTTTCACAAACACAAGTGTACATAAAGCTAATTATTATACATTTGGACAACAAATTATGTATTTTCTGGTTATGCTACAATGAGGGCATTTTTATTCTATTTTTAACGGATTAGCAGGTGGAAAAATTCTGCCGATTCTGTCGTTTCCACCGAAAATGAAACCTTTTTTTCCAATAATCGGGCCCTATCTATCTATGATGAGATATGTGATGTCTACTATAGATGAAAGCTGAATTTTCACATTTGTTTAACTTTCAGTTCAATTTAAGAAGTTAATTGCAGCCGAGTACATACATGAATTGGTTACATAATACAAAATAAAAAATAAAAAGGTTTTAAAAGTGGTTTGAAGTGACTGAAGCATATACAGTAAATAAAAACACTACTGCTTTAGTAATGTTCGGTTCTGTAAACAAATGTTATGTTCATCCAGAACATTGAATTATATATTTCTTCAGTATTTGTAAATTCTCTTCTTAAAGCTCAATTATTATTATTTATTTCTTAGCGGACACCCTTATCCAGGGCAACTTACAATTGTTACAAGACATCACATTATTGTTTACATACAATTACATTATTTTGTATACATTATTTTTACATACAATTACCCATTTATATAGTTGGGTTTTTACTGGAGCAATCTAGGTAAAGTACCTTGTTCAAGGGTACAACAACAGTGTCCCCCACCGGGGACTGAACCCACAACCCTCCGGTCAAGAGTCTAGAGCCCTAACCGCTACTCCACACTGCTAAAACTAGTTACATTTGAATCATTCCATTACACGTCACAAAAAAGATGGAATTCTGGAAATGCATGTCTGGTTTCTCATGACAGGTGCCCTTGAGTAAATTTACTAGTGTAAGCTCCAACCTCATCAAGAATGAGTCATTAAAACCTTCCATGGTGTCATTTTTCTTAGCTGTCCTAACTCTGTTAAACCTGTTTAATATGTTACTACAAGACAAGCCTCTCTCATCTGTAATTCTATGACCTTATACCAACATTTAGAATATACTGTATTTGAGAATTTGTAGAATATGAAATTATTGATCAGATTTTGTAACAAATTTACTTTAGATGACTCAGCAGATAAAAGGGCAGTAGAAGGAAGATTGATGCACATAATTGCTCACATTTAGTAAATTCTTAATCACTTTGAATATTAAATGTATTGGATGTTTAGATTATATTTTGAGGGTTTGGTTCTGAATGTTATATACAGTATACAGCACGGCCTCGTGTTATGCCTGTTCTTTTGCGATACAGCTGATGTCAGTATAGTTTTGTCTATTGTTTTTTAGCAATGGATGGAAGGATTGAGATCAGTGATCCATAACTTCAGAGCTAATAATGTCTGTCCCATGACTTGCCTTAAAAAACAGTAAGTAAAGTACGGTCAGTAATGTAAATTGAAATGACGAGTAAACATGCTAGCTGATTTCAGATATAACTGCGATCTTGTTTTCTTTTCTTTTCAGCTGGATGAGGTTATCATTTTTGACAAATACAAATGGAAAGATTCCAGTGAGAAGGTAAGGGGTATATATACATTTTATTTTCATTTATATGAATATAAAAACAACAAAAAAACATCTGGTCGCTGTCTGGTACTATAACAGTGATTTTCATCTCAAGTACCAGTGTTTCCAACAGCGACCACCAGACCAGGTGTACCAGTAACTATGTGCAGTCTTAAACTGCTGTTGTAAAACCGAGACCTACCCCATTACAACCAGGTTTATTGTGTCTGTACTCTCTTGTCTGTTGCCTCATTCTGCTGAGTGGTTAATCTATGCAGCTGATGACTGCAATGTACTCAGCATGTTTATAGTTTAAATATTTTGCAAGTGTTGTGTATTGAATTGGTGACCGCAAGGTTAACTGTGTACAGTTATAACATAGGGAATAGCCTGCTGCAGCTCGCATGCTCATTGTTGGTGAAGTCCTGATCTAACAGCATGTAACACGGGCAACTCGTATGATTTACATACTATTTTTATTTTATTTTTTTCATTAAAAACAAGTTTAAATTGCAGTGAGTTTGTTCTGCGATATGTACATATTAAATATACCACAGCAAGCACACCATCATACATTTTCATTAGCACAATCTGAGAGCTAAATTTAGTAAATGGCGTTTTTTTTGTTTTTGTTTACTGCAATCAAGTAAGCTGCAGTACACAGTACACTTCCTAATTACAGTCCGAAGTATTTATGTGTGTTCTGCTGTCACATTTTTTAAATGGTCAGTTTGAGAAATAAACTTTGTTTTCCCTGCAACAGTTGACCCTGTTTTAGTACAAAACTCACACTACATACTGTTTTACATAATGGTAACGGTTCTCTTAGATTACTGTGCCTGCTTCTTTGGCTGAAGAGATATTATCAGCTCATCATCTAACTATGAAATCTTGTGCAATTAAATCATACTTAAACTCCTGACAGTAAACAATGTAACTAAATATATTATATCTGAGATACAAGACGCAACAGACGAAAAAATTCCATTCGTGTGGACTCAAAACTTTATTTCGGCACTACGATTTGACTGCCGAAAGATAACATTGTTTTTTGGAGTTCACAAAGATAACTTCTTTCAGCTTCGTACGGTAACCTTTTCACTTTCTTGTTTGCACTTCTTGCTGCATTACAGCCCGTCATTAATGATTTTCTTTAGTTTAAGTTTCCAGGGCATTTTGTTAATACACAAACCTTAAGTGTATTTGTATTTGTTGCTGTTCTTGTTCTACATTTCTTAAATGCAACTTAATTTTAAGCTACTTTTTTTACACAACAGTACTCACCATCACAACATTTTTGCAAGAAACTGGGGTTCCCGTATTCTGCTGGTGTTAATACAGCACCTCTCTGCACTTACAAGCATCTATTCCAGACTGTTACCGTCCTTGTCGCACTTCAGTTTATTAAAACGTGTGATATGCGTTTTTTGTTTTTATACAGACCGACGGCATGTCACATTCGTAAATATTGACACGTGCTTTTAAAGGGAAATGCAGCATTTTTGTGCCTAACCCCTAAAAAACAGCTGTCAAAATGTTTTTTTGTTTTTGCATTTGTAACCATTTTAGTCGCAGTCTGGTGCCCTGCATCGTAATTTCTAATTTCTCTGTGATTCAGTGGTACAAACAGATTGATACATTACGATGGGGTGATTGAGGGAGCATTGTTTTTTTGAGTAATCATACCGTCATAAAGAACTGTCTGTGCCTACCAGTAAAGGTACGCGTACCACAGGTTGAAAACCACTTCTCTATAACACTTTGAATGACTTCATATAACTGAAACATATATTCGAATGAGAAATATAATCAGATGACAACTGTAACACCCTACTCTTTTGAATTATTGCATTCCCTTGGATTACAACAACTGAATACAGTAACGATGTACCCAGCCCATCACAGTCTTCATACATTTTGTAACCCATACCCTCAGGCACTGTTCAATGTTCTGTTCAAGTGAACCCTATCTGAGGTTATTCAACTCTTCTTCACTGCTTTGTTTTTAAGGGCCTGGTGTTCAAAGCATGGTAACTATGAATTAAAAACTCCCAGAAACCAAAAATTAATCATTTTTGCATATTAACTTCAACAGCCTAATATTTATAAAGTTTATAGTTTTGCAACTGTTAAATGTGAGTAAATTTACTTAAAATCTACTTACCAAGTTTTGAAAATCAGGCCCCAAAAAGCAGTACTTGGACCTACGTGCTACTTCAATGTAGGTGGCCATTTAAAGTATCTGTGTTAAAGCTAATTGTTAGTAACAAGAACATAGCAACCTTTTGTATTAGTGCATAACATACTCTATCTTAGTATATTTTAGTGTTTTTTAAAACCTTAACACAGTGTTCTGTATTTCAATAATTTAGCATAACCAGGACCTTTGCATCTGGCAAAACAGAAAAGGGGATCTTTCAAGCACTTAAGGAATTAGGTCTTCCCAGTGGAAAGGTATGTGGACAGAGTAAGAAAAGGTAAAACTCAAGCAGCAGTTTCTGTTATACTGTATTGTACCGACCCAGGATTTATACTGTTGCAGGACTGGTGTGTGTGTGTTTGTTAGCAGGGAAGCGGTAAGCTTGCCTCAACGGGGATTGGTGGGTGATGTCAGGGGAGGTGGGGATATGAAAGCAGGGGGGTTGCCCACATCAGCGCAGGCACAGCCTGAGCGAGACAAGCGCAGGGCAGGTTCACATCAGTGCAGGCTCGCAGGGGACGGGAATAATCGTCCCAATAAACCATGGTTTCGAGTACCTGCAAATTGTGTGTGTCTCCTTCCTTCATTTTCCACTGTATGCTACAATATTAATTTGGCTTGTGGGCATTGTAAATCATTGCGGGAACAAAAATGCCAATATTCATTATAAGGCAAAACACAAATAACGCTATCTACTAATTATGGACCTCGACAACCTCATTATAACGGGGTAGCAGTGTATTCATGCTTTATTTCAGTACCATTTATTTTCTACTTGCATCCAACCTTTTTATGTGGTCAGTTACAGAGCACTTCTAAAACCTTATCAATTAACTTGCCTTATTTGTTACACATCATGTATAAATGGATGTATCATGCTCACACAGCAGATCTTTATAGAACCATATTTGGAAAACAGGGAATACCATCTTGTTTCCATGGTACTGTTATAATTGTCCAGTGCGAAGCACTTACATTTTTCAAGGTTATAGTAAGGCCTTTATAATAAGTGTGACAATAAAAATATTAGGTCTAAACATTATTTTTTCATATATTTCATGTATATGTAAGTTTATATTATATCTCAAACTACACAGTGATTACACAGTAATGTGAGTCATGGTGACATAGTTATTACATTGTAAATAGATAACCACATGTTCAAATACAGTGTAGAAGGTGTTAGCAACTTACAAAATGTTTTTTGTAATTAAACATCTTGTTGCGTTGTAACTTCACAATGATATGTATAATTACATTATAATAACTGTGCAGTTAGAGACAAGTAGCGTCTTACTGGCAACCCTGTATAGTAACTACATTATTTAAGTGACATGTTGTCACATTCATTAGTGCATGCATTACGTTTACACTCACGCAATAGCACCTGCATGGTAATACTGACATCAATGGCATACAAATTATATATCTTAGTTTCAGTATTTAGATTTCAATTGGTTTCTGTACAAACACCACATAATTAATATAAATTAAGGACTTTGCATGTAAGCAGGCATGCTAAGAGGTGTACAAAATAATAATATGTTAACTGGAAATCTACATGTTTGTATTTGTATTTATTTTTGTATTTTTTATTTATTTTTTGCAGAATGATGAAATTGAACATTCCGTCTTCACTTTTGATAAGTTTTACGAACTTACTCAAAAAATCTGCCCCCGGACTGACATAGAGGAGCTGTTTAAAAAACTGTAAGTTCACATTGGAACTGTATCATTTAATCAATTGTATATATAAACAGTTTTGCCAAAAAAAACCTAAAAATACCTATAAATATAAATATACCTATAAACACCTATAAATATCAGTGCAATCCAGTCAGAAAGTTCTGTACATCCAAATTCTGAAGACACTGGCAAGTAAAACACACAAGAGGGAAGTATGGGTTGAACTGGTCACCTTGAGGCCCAATTGCTATAAATATGGTGATGTCACTAATGGGAAAAAGGAAAAAATCAGGACTGAATATATAAATAAGATTTATTTGTACAATTATAATTGAAACAATGTAGCTATCCTTATACTAGCTGCTTTTCAAAAGTAGCAAACATCTAAAACTCTGATAACTGTCCAACTATAATTGGGGCAGCAGTGTGGAGTAGTGGTCAGGGCTCTGGACTCTTGACCAGAGAGTCGTGGGTTCAACCCCAGGTGGGGGACACTGCTGCTGTACCCTTGAGCAAGGTACTTTACCTAGGTTGCTCCAGTAAAAACCCAACTGTATAAATGGGTAATTATATGTAAAAATAATGTGATATCTTGTAACAATTGTAAGTCGCCCTGGATAAGGGAGTCGGCTAAGAAATAAAAAATAATAATACTACAACTGCAGAACACCTAAAAAGCTGTTAGTTGTCATTATCACAGTTGTTAGTTTTGTTATTTGGACATTTTTAAAAGTCATTATAATTAAACATAATTAAAAGTGCTTCTCTGTATTCTCTAAAGCATACTTTAATGTGCGGGCAGCCAAGCAAGCACCTGGAAACAGTCTGCATCTGCTATACTAACTTCCTTTAAAAACCTAACCTGCTGATTTAGTTTTAGTATTAACCTGTTTGTTAAACTAACTAGGTATTGATGTAATGATTGAAAAGTAATAGCTGAAAACATAATTTCAGAAAATATTCAAATAGAATACTCATGTCTTTTAGCAATAACCAAAAACAAACAAACAAAAAAGGATTTATAGTTTCATGGTGTAGCGTGGTGTAATGTGAAAATGAAGCTCATTTGAAGTGTGTAACAGATACTTTTTCTGATTAATTCCTTTTCAGCAATGGAGACAAAACTGATTATTTAACCGTAGACCATTTAGTCAGCTTTCTAAATGAAGTAAGCTTTTTTCATTCATTAACTTTCTGTACAGTGGCTTGTTTTCCCATATCTTCGCAATGCATGCATCATGCTTTCATATTCTGTTCTTGTTGTTTGCTAATCGAGCCCATGTTGTAACCACGGCAACATCCCGGTGCGCAGAAACTCCTACTTCACATGCTTTTGTGCTTTGTCCTTATGATGTCTTTTTTTGCTGCTAAAATACACAAATTATTGCTGTATTATCCACATCGATTTAAATGCACTGAAATGACTGCTATAAAGCTATTTAACAAAAAGGATTAGAACATAATGGACCCCTTTTTTTTTTTTAAGTTTGGCCCTGTTTTGTTCTTAAGGGGAAAGAAATGCTAATGTACATGGTTCTCTGCCTTCAGAAAAGCTTTGACAATTGGATCAGATGAGCACAGCTTTAATATAGTCAGACTTCAATATACTTCAGACTTCAAATATAATGGACATGAGTTACATATCTGCAGTTTTATTTTGGGGGGATTTAAATACAATTTTCTTACCCTGAATTAGCTTTAGCAACCTTTTTGTTGCCTGGAAACTCTCCAAAAAGGCACAATATTAACGAGCAGCTTTCCATGTTTGTCCATGAGAATTAAGGTCCCCCATTGCTTTCTGTGATGGACATAATGTACCTTTCAAATATTATGACATGTTTTTAAACATACTGCTACATCTTTCCTGCTGTTTCTGTAAAGGATGGATCTGTGTTTGGTAAGTGTAGTTTTTATTGAAAAGGGATTCAATGTTTTCAGCAAAGAAAGCATAAGGGACCAGCATGAAACAGAATACCCTTTAGGGTACTTTTCAAAGTGAATAAAATGTATTAGAAATTCAACTGCAGTGAAAATGGCACTGATGCTAATGAAGGGTAGAATATTTTCAAACATCAGACCCCAAAAATAGAACCCAGTCACTGGAAAGTAGATAGATCTAATGAATTTAATACAGGTTTTTATTATTTATGAAGCCATTTGTAAAACAATAAGCCAACATAAATCAAAATATGGCAAGATCCGGCCAAAAAAAATGTTTATCTGATTTTCTTTACCAGAATCAACGAGACCCTCGGTTGAATGAAATTCTGTTTCCGTTCTATGATCCAAAAAGAGCAATGCAGATAATTGAAACATATGAGCCAGACGAAGCACTAAAGAAACAAGGTAATCAAGAAAAGGCCTAAGGAAAAAGCTTAAATATAAAGCATGAATAGATTGCACAGTTTGTAATACCAGTCTTACAGTGTATTTCCCTGCTCTGCAATGCTCTCTGTTTCTCTCTAGTGGTTATCTTTAGAAATAGCATTAGGCTGAAGAGAAATGACTATTTCCAATTTTTACAAAACAGGTATCTTTAATTAATTACTGTAGTGAAGCAAGTAATGAAGCAAAAGTAGAGCAGCATGTATTTGAATTAATTTAACACATCAGTTCTTGCCTGTGTCATTTTATATTAAGAAATAAAAAATATTTAAAAAACGGTTTCTAATTTCGAACAACAATGCTATTTATTTAGCTTAATATTTGAAAATATACAGTATAAAAAGACCAAACTTAAACAGCTGCAGATACACCCACAGCATTGAATAATAATAATGTTCTTGCATTTGCACGTTTGAAGGTCGGATGTCCAGCGATGGGTTTTGCAGGTATCTAATGTCAGATGAAAATGCTCCAGTCTTCCTTGATCGTTTGGAGCTGTACCAAGAAATGGATCACCCTTTGGCGCACTACTTTATAAGTTCCTCCCACAACACATATCTTACTGGCAGACAGTTTGGTGGCAAGTCGTCTGTAGAAATGTATCGGCAGGTCCTTCTGGCAGGATGCAGGTCAGTACTGGCAAGAGTTCTAAGAAGACAAAGCAAAATGGCAAAATACTCACTGTAAAGTTGAAAGGATACAAGCAAAACCTAAAAACCATTTTGCAGTGAATGCACACCTTTCTTAGTTTTACAAATAAACAGAAGGCCTTCACTCAATCCCTTTACCAACTTCAAACTTGATTTTCTCATTAGTATTTTGTCATTGAAATTTTTGTCATGATTTTTTACTACATATTTCCAAAACACATAGCAACACTATGGGGCCTGTTATAAATTGTTGCATGCATAAATACGTATATTCTTAAACTCTATATTAATTCATGTGTTAAATTATAGGCCCCTTTATTATCATATAACAGTAGAAAATGGTAGAAAGAGGTGGGATCCCTTAAATACATTTTGATGGCGATACCTGGGCCCTTCACTTTTTGTCATGTGTACAATGATCCTAACAATGCAAGAAAATACAAGATGTTAGGAAAATTATATCAATCTGAACAAAAAGATATTGGCCAACCTAGAAGCTTTTTGCTCCTATATTCTGAGTTTCTTTCTAACTGAAGAAAAGATGTTCAAAATTGGAAAAACTGAATATTAAACGTCCGCAGTATATGAATATTAAATCTTAGTTAGTGATTATTTAAGTAAATCAATTGTTAAAGCTTTGTAAATAGGGCATTATGCTTTTATGTAGTTATATATAATGTGTGTATTTAAAATAAGAAATAATAATATTGAAATGTTTCTGTTTTCATTTTTATTTTATTGGTAATACTGTGTAGATGTGTAGAATTGGATATTTGGGATGGGAAAGGGGAAGACCAAGAACCAATAATAACCCATGGAAAAGCCATGTGCACAGATATTCTCTTCAAGGTAAAAGAAAAGTCAAAGCTTTTTTTTTTTTTTAATGGAAATGTTATGGACCATTGCTATAGACCATAGTTGTATAAACTATTTTAAAAATTTTAAAAATCATGAAACAAAAGATACCACTGCCACACGTCCAACTCCTCAAAAAGCTTTTGAGATACAGATTTCATAATTCTATATATAAAGCCTAAATTTGCAAGTGATCAGAAATCTAATATGGCTGTCATTTGCAGTCGAAATACTTTTTGGCTTTCTAATGAAAAAGATGAATATCGTACAATCAAAATGAACAGTTAGAACAGTAGCAAATTGACTTCAGAGTAGTGGATAGTATTGTAGTATTGTGTCAGGGTAAATGGACATACATAATGTATTGGAGTGGTTTAGTTAATTGTGTAAAATGATGGTACTACGAGATAGTGCTTTTTCATTTACTGATGTGTGTGATGTGACTGATTCTTGAAATAAAAAAAAGCAACGTCTTATTTATTCTCTTAGGATGTAATTCAAGCCATTAAAGAAACAGCTTTTACTACATCTGAATATCCAGTGATCCTTTCATTTGAAAACCACTGCAGGTGAGGCTATTTTTATTGTTATAATAAATTAAACAGAATGGTATAATGTTATTTTTCAACGTGTTTTATATCTCCTTGAAGTTACATTGATGAATTGGTGTACTATACATGTATGTATTGTTATTTTAGTAAACCACAGCAATTTAAGATGGCAAAGTACTGTGAAGAGATTTTTGGAGATCTGTTATTGAGGCAACCGCTTGAAGGTTTTTTGGTAGGTAGTTTTTAAATTGCATATACATGTTCTTATAAATAGAAAAGAGATATTACAACGACAGCAGCCAAAAAAAACATTTCCTTGACATTTTACAGCTTGAACCTGGACAGCCTTTGCCTTCTCCCAATGACCTGAAAAGAAAAATACTCATTAAAAACAAAAGGCTCAAAGCTGAAGTTGAGAAGAGTAAGTCAACATTTGCACAGCATACAGTTTTTATAGAGACAAATGTCGTTCCTATGCAAGGGAACCCCAACATTGACTTTATAAACCTATGAACCCTCACTCTAGAGCAGGGCTTCCCAATCCTGGTCATGGGGACCCACTGTGTCTGCTGGTATTTATACAAACTGAGTTCTCAATTACTTAATTAAACCCTTAATTTAACTGATCATTTGCTTAATTAAACCTTTTTACTTGTTTTCAGCTCTTAAACAGTTGCAGATTTCAAGTTAGCTATAACATTGGGTGCGTTCACGATACGCAGACTTTGTAAAGTCTGTGCAGATTCTGTGGAAAACCTGTCCAAATTCATCGTCTGCGTGAACTCAGACGGAAATGACGTCACCATGACACGCATCCACGGGCTTAAAAGTCTGCACAGCTGCGCAGGTTCTCAAGAGGTACTGCGCTGGAGCAGCCGCAGCTCAAAACAATAGACGAGCATTGGCTGACAAAGAAGTGTGTAGGCAACCAGATATAATCCTCACTCCATGTGCTACTGCCACCTAGTCAGGGGGTGTGAATCGCCTTTGATTCATGTAATTAATTATCTTATGAATTACATGCTAGATAGGCAAAGTTTTAATACAAAGGGAACATCTATTGTATCCACTTCTTCTGCAATTAGAATTTCTCTCAACACCACCTCCATGTTAGTGCTGCTCAGAACTGTTGTTCATCTACCAAAGCTGTCCACACTGCGTCTGCACAGACCGTGACGTTACGCGCAGACTCCCGTCTGCAATCTAGCCAGCAAAAAATAGTCGCCCCCATTGTATAAGTAACTTCAACTCTGCTTAAGATCTGAAAACAAATAAAAAGATCTAATTGACCAAATGATCAGTTCAATTAAGGGTCTAGTTAAGTAATTAAGAGCTCAGTTGGAATGAAAACCAGCAGACAGGATTAACAGGTGTTTCAGATCTTTAGCCACTGATGATGTAAAGACACCTATAAAACCTGCTGGATAGGGGCTCTCCAGGACCAGGGTTGGAGATCCCTGCTCTCTAGTATCCCTCCTTTCACAGATGATTTAAAAATATACACAACTCTAACAAGTATTGGGGAATAATGATACTGGGGGGTTATTAAAATTCAAAACTATTATAAGCAAGAAAAACCTTTATACAGTGTGGCATATCGAAAGCCTGAAATGCAAATAGTGCGTATACATAGGTTTGGCAGGGAGGGGTTAAAATCCTCCCTGCCAGAATACATGTGAGAGTGTGGCTGGAGCCTTAATTGAATCTGTCTTTGGGCTTTCACCCTACCACATACAGCATGTGTATTTAAAATTACTTTAACTTAATATGAGAATGAACCTCTGCTTTCAACCATGTATTTAGTTATTTTTTTTATTTTTTATGTCTGCCATCATGCTTTAATTCAAGAACCAGAATTTCATTTCCCTCTGTTTTGGAAAAAAAGTTGTATTTATGTATTTGTATATTTATAAAACCAGGTCCATATAATCTCTGTGATCAAAATATAGACAACATTAAGACAACGTTGAAAATCTGGTCCAGTCATTTTGGAAGGTTGTGCATGAGCAGTGGATGGAATGAGTAGTAATTAGAATGAGTAGTGGCTCTTCAAAGCAGTCCTATCCTTTTCTGTGTCAGGCATTGTTTGTATACCTGTA
Organism: Acipenser oxyrinchus oxyrinchus; assembly: GCA_030684275.1. Classification (NCBI taxonomy): domain Eukaryota; kingdom Metazoa; phylum Chordata; class Actinopteri; order Acipenseriformes; family Acipenseridae; genus Acipenser; species Acipenser oxyrinchus. Next base: position 57,544,855 of record CM060252.1, read on the forward strand.
TAGTAGGTCCAATGAGGCTGGCACACTCCACAAAACCCATGTTGTGGCAGGTGGCATTACAACTTCCGACCAATCTACCACAAGACCACACTTACCATTTAAATGTGCACTTCACAGCAGCCTACTGAACATATAATCACTCACCTTTTAACAATTGTCTCTTGAGACCTGCGTGTATGGTCAGTTTTGTCAATGTTTGTCTGCATCAGTTTTTACATACTATTTAATAACTAGCCATCTAGCATCCTTTGTAAAATCTCAAGGAATCTACTGTTTTAGCTGCAGTATTCATGAGTGCGGTAGAAGGAAAGTAATCAGTGTAGTCGCTAGACTTTTAATATACATATAATCAGATATACACAGCGTGAAGGTTATTTCATTTGTAGCAACATTTGCACAGTATATACAGGGAGAGGGTTAACATTGAAATTGTTTTCAATTACATATTTGCATTAGCACTCTTTTAGTAACTTTGTGTGCCTTTTTTGATATTTTAGCTCATTTGTTTATGTATAAATTTTGTCTTTAGAGCAACTTGAGGCATTTAAAAGGCTCATGGAAGCTGGAGAAACAACAGCTCCCGCTAACATTTTGGAAGATGAGAATGAAGAAGAAATAGAAAATGGTAAGTTATACTGTTACAACATTTTATCAGCTTACATTGCCTGTCAGGTTCGACCGGGTCAGCTAGTGTAACAGTTTAAATATTGAAAATGTTATATTTCTGTTTGCTTTTATAATCATTTTAACCGATGTAATGAAATTCTAAGACACCTGCTACCCTTCCTGTCATTTCAATATGCTCTCATTAAAGTGGATCTGAATATACTCATCTGTACATAAGCAGACATATATTATATCGTTTAGACTTTGCATTGCTATGATCAGACTTATGGGTATTTGCATTTTGACTGACCTTGATTGTGGCTGCATAAATTATATTTAGACCTTCTGATTTACTGGTCTAAATGCAGCAGCTCATATTATACACCAAGGTGGGATGAAGGAACAGGGGGTCAAAATAAGTATCCCAGTAGCCACTTTGTATATCAGTTTAGGTTTCTTGAATAAGGATTTATATAATATCAGAAACTATATTAGGTGTTTATACCTGCACCTATGGCAATACAGTAGTCTCCGGCTAAGAGAACACCCCTCAGGAAGCAAGCAAAGTGTTTATATAGCTGAAGTGTTCTCTAAGACGAAGTTAGCCACCAGACACAATATGAATCAATTCATAAATAAATACTTATGTATTACTTGTAATGATGCACATGCATCAACATATGATATTAACTGATTAAGTAAAAGAAAAGCAATAGGCAAGTGTATGTTAATAAACTATAATAATAAAGTAACTGTCAAACTAAATTAACACAGCACCTTACACACGTTAAAAAATGCAGCAGCAATATACAAGACATGCACATTATTTAACAGACTGGTGAAGCAACTCACCAGAACGGAAACACCAAATTGCTCGGCAACTTGTGTCTGATTCAGGTTTTCTTCAAGAACTCTAACAATTTCCTACAACTTTTTGTAGCAAGAGAAACAGCGGTGCATTTTGCCGTTTGTTTATATGCCCTTTTGTAGTGATGAGGTGCGCTCATGGAACTCAGAATACAAAACGAGTCAATGATATGACAGCGATTCTGGAAAGATTTAATAAACCAATCAGTGTGCCTCAAGACACTCACATGATGACAAGTCACATTTGAAAATAATTTTAATTTAAGTTTGATGATGATGAGTTATCAGGTTACAAAAGAGTGCTGTATCCATTGTGAATGAATCACTATCGGTGCCAAGAAGGTGTTATTTTAAGCAAAGTTCCTTTTACAATGGGAAAAATACGTTTCACCACAAGGGAGTTCCCGTAGGCAAAGTTTTCTTTTAGGAGGTGTTTCTATACATGGAGACTACTGTAATAGAAATAAAGGTGGCAATATATCACCGTTAACTGTTGAAACCGAATGCACTTCTTGCAATACATACCTTTTTAATCATTTACTTTCAGTTAGTTATAATAATACTTAAAAAAAAAATTAAGACAATTTTACATTCATTATATGTGTTTGAAATTTAAGTTAATAAAAATAATTCAATGTATTAGTAAAACCTGGAAAAAAAAATATGATAAAGGCGTTGATGTTGGTCAAAAGGAAATATATATATAATTGGCAAAAAAAAAAAAAAATCTTCTTGAAAATCTGGTGATTAAACAATTCTTTTATTGTCCTACATTTTAGCTTGCCCCAAACCAACAATTGGTAAGGAAAACACTTGGTGATTGAAGACCCTTCTCTATCTCTGATTTACTCTACTCTTTATAGTTTATGCCTGGGATTCTTTTATTTCATTAGTGATTAAGTTGTTAGGGCATAACTCTATTACTACACATTGAGAATAATAGAATTTAAGTTTATACAATGTTAAATACAGGGTGGTTATAAAGTCTCTAAGCCTCATTCTAATGCTTCTGTAGCCAAAAAAAAAATAATTCACTGCTTAATACCTTCTGAACTTAATACCATCCATATTTTTCATTTCTTATCTGTTTAATATCCTTTATGTATGTTTTGTATCATTCTCTATTGATGCTTCTTCTTGGATCATTATTTACCAGACTTACTTACTCATGTCTGTGGGGTCTGAAACTGTGATTTTGTATAGAGATGTTCCATTTACCAACTCTTTACAGAAATTACGGTTGCTCATCTCTCGTTAATTTATTTTATAATTATTTTTATTCCTGTTTTTGAAAAATGAGACAACCATCAGTACTTGAGATATATACAACACAGAGACAAATGCTTTAGAAAATCAAAACATTTGTTCATAATCCTAGTAAATAATGGTCTACAAATAAGACAATGATCGCATAATGAGGTATTAAATCATTATTTCTCCACAGCAGCATTACAGAGTTGTATACTGACTTACCTAATCGCCCTGTATATCTCTTAATAGCCACACAATGAGGGTCAAAATATCAGTTACTGGTGCTATAGTAGTTTCACTTATTTCAAGTATTGTTTTCATAATTTAAAAATATTTTAAATACTTTAGAAAACAAGGCACATTTGAACTTGTTGTATCTGGCAGGAACACGTCTTTATGTACAGCACAGACAATATCAAATTGTACAAATAAATAAATATACACATTGTAGTTTGCATTTAAGGTTAAGGTTAATTAAAATAATTTTTGAGCTGTACTGAATTCATGTTTTAAATGTTACTGCTTTACTGGTGTTGGGTGAGTGCTGAACCACTTTGCTATAGAACATTAGACACGACAGCTTGCATCCTTTCTCTAATTCTTACTTTCTCTTTTTATTTTGCCTGCTGGTTTACTGTACTTACGTGGGTTCTGTGTTTTAGTATTGCTGTGTATAGCATTATTCAACTAATTTCATGTTTTGTCTTTTAAGCCGACCCAGAAGAAGAAGCACATCCAGAATTCAAGTTTGACAGTGACATATCCTCTGATGATTTGAGTCAGACAGAAGCACATACAAACAGTGTAAAGAAGGTGGGTTTTTTGCTGCAAAACAAAACCTTGGTTCTCTACCAAACTATCTTCCAGGGGTGCACAAATCTGACTCTCGAGGTCCAGAGTTCACCAGGTTTTATACTGTAGGTACCAATAAGTATCTAACTGACTGAAAGGAGATTCATTGCTTTAATTAACTAACTATACTTTAGGTGTAACAAAGAGCAGTAGGTTTCCGGGCCGTGAGGAATGCAATTGTGTACCCATGCTATATTTCCTTTCTTTACTTAGAGTTCTTTACTCTTGTCAATTGTATGCTAATGCTTTGTGCAGGCTGTCTACATACTATAACATGGTATTGCAGTTTACTATAGGTTGTAAGGGTGTTTTTTTATAAATGTGTTAGTAATGGTGACCAAAATAATATTTGTTACCAGTTTATCTGAGTATATTTTCTTGATAAATAAATGGGTACATGGGTTTTTATCTTTAAGGTTACTGAAGAAGATGTAACTGAAATAACTGATGTTACAGATGTAGCTGAACAGGAAAATAACAAAAAGGTAGTATTTAAGATAAATAACAGATACTGTAAAAGATAAAACATGGAATCATTTCTTGTTTACAATTGGAATTCTGGATGTGTATGCAATTTAACCTGTTTACATTTTTCAGATTTCATCGTGTTTTAATGTTGCCATTTTGTCCTATTTTTCTGTGTTGTCTCATAATCTACAGCTATGGCCAAAAGTTTTGCATCACCTAGAATTTTAGGATTGTGAGACAACTAAAAGGTATTGACAATGTCGACCCAGGGGACTTTTTTCAACCTGAAAAAAGAAACAAGGACCAGGGGTCACAAATGGAGATTAGATAAAGGGGCATTCAGAACAGAAAATGGGAGGCACTTTTTTACACAGAGAATTGTGAGGGTCTGGAACCAACTCCCCAAGAAGCTGCTTGATGTGATTCTGGGATCAATAAGCTACTAACAACCAAACAAGCAAGATTGGCCGAATGGCCTCCTCGCGTTTGTAAATTTTCTTATGTTCTTATGTTCTTATAATAAAAGAAATTCAAAAAAGCTATATGAACATGTAACAAGGTACACCCCGCCCCTGTGTGTATTTTTTATTATTTAAAATGTATGGTTTGGTGTTTAAAAACATGTTGTTATATTTTACAGCATGGATGGGGTTAAAATTCCACATCGATGTTAACTTGTGTAGAATGTGACCATCTCCATTTTGATTAATTTATTGCTAACCTGGAGACAGTCACATGTATAAAAACCTGCAGCTTTGGCTAAACGAGGTTGGGTGTTCAGAGGTGGAACGAGAGAGCGAGACAGTAAGAACTGAAACTAAAGAATGAATTAACAATTGCTATGTGTGCTGGCTTGACACCAGTGCGATACTTGCTTTATTTAGTGTTCGCTTTGTTTTGGCCAACATGCCGTTTTTTTTGAAAAGTGTTTTTTTCAAACTTTTTATTTAACAAATAAACTCACACATCAGTGCTTCCTACGCCAGTACTGTGTGCTTGTCTTTTCCTGGTCTGACCTCACCACCAGCCATCTGGGTCACAGAACATAATTTAGATATTTTAATTTAACATCATGTAATCAAAGAAACTACAAAAGTCTCCTGGAAGCCATGATAGTAGTACATTATTTCGCGTTTGATGTGGCAGGGTGACCTGCCCCTGTGTGTAGATTGTGTTTTATGTTGTATGTAGTATGTTATTGTTGGTGTATATAATATTGGTGCACAGGATATAATGGGGCTGTGGAGCACGAGTGATTTAAAATATATAGTTGTATTTAGGCACGAGGATTGTACAATCACTTCACGTGCAGATAAAATGTGTATTAATATGTGAACACGGGGAGAGCACAGATTAGTTCACGTGCTGGGATTCAAGTGAATAATTAATTTGTAATTGAATCCCAGCACAATTGTATATATAGATGCAGGAAGCACTCTCTCAGGGTTGGGGTGTTCAGTGTGGAGAGAACAGGAGAAAAAGTCAGGAGTAAGCTTTAATAAATAATTACAATTGCTATTCGTCCTGGTTTTATTTAGTATATCTCCAGTGTTTGTTTGTCTGTCTATTTGTTTTGGCCACCGCGCCGTTTTGTTTGTTCAGTCAGTGCTTGTTCTGTTTTGTTCAACCTTTTATTTTCTGTTTAATAATAAACGTGAGCATGGCGGATTCATTCCACCCTCAGTACTGTGGGTTCTTCCGGGTCTGCCGTCACTACACCAGCCAGCCTGTCCACATTGATTTGGATGTTTTTTGTCAGTTTTCGTTAACTATATGGAAAACTACAAAGCGGTATGTAATTCGATAACATAACATTATTCAGCAGGTTTAGTTAATTCTATAGGGTAATGCAAAACTTTTGGCCATAGCTGTATATTAAAAATACCTTAAGCAGTGTTTGTTATAATCAAAAATCAGAAATGTAAGGTTTGTTTGTTTATTTTACTATATAATTAACGTAACCTCCAAAATTAAACTCTGGTGTCATATAGGGTAACTTTTAATGTGATAATTTATTTATTTTTTTATTTTTTTTAAACATTCTCATTTATAAATGTTGTACTGTATAATTAAACAATTCATTTTAGTTGTAGAGCATTTGCTTTGTGTCACTCTATCCAAACTGATAATATATGCAATCTACATGAGCCTCACAGCTTTTGTTCTTTACTTGCAGGGTGGTATAACTGTAGAGGACGAACAGGCTTGGATCACTTCATATACGTATGTAGGAGCTACAACTAATATTCATCCGTACCTATCAGCCATGATTAACTACGCTCAGCCTGTTAAGTTTCAGAGCTTTAATGTGGCAGAAGGCAAGTATAAAGCTAAATGGAATAATTTTAATATCAACATGTATTTATGCATTGATACTCATTGATTTAAACCTTTTATATTTTAAATTTAGAAACATTATTACTGCTAGGTGATAACATGTGGAATGATCCACAGGGAGGCAGTACAGCACAGTAGAGTATGTTTTAACTTAATCAGCATACACACACACACACACAGACACAGTCTGAAGCTGGATTTTCTCTCTCTGTCACTCCAGGGACACATTTATATGTATATATATACATGTACATATACATATAAACACACAGACCTTGTGTATATCATATAATATGCAAAATTACTCCTTTTTTGTTCAAAGATACTGGTGAAGACAATGTGTGGCGTGTTATCTGTTCAACACAGTCACAGATATCGTCTGCATGTGGTTTTAAAGAGATTAATGTAGCTACAATTTACTCAGCTTTTGCACAAATGCATGTTACAAAAGGTGTAAAAACAGCTTTGCACATAGGAACCCTTATTAACATCTGATGTGCTTATTTCTTTTTTTGTTTGCTTTTTGAGGATTTTTATTTTTAAAAAATTGTTGACAGTGTAAAGTATTAAGAAATTGGCCCCTATCTTGTCATTTGTGATATCTAGTCAATTTCTATCAGTTCTGTAATGCATGTTTGGTTTTTATCGCAAAAAATAATGTATTAAACCCGAGGTAAATATTGGCATGGGGGTGGATAAAATACAGCCAATTTTTTTTTTTTTAAATACCAATACAGTAAGTGTACAAACAAAATAGTACCCGATGTATTTATTATATATAAAACACCATTTAAAATGTTTTTATAAAGAAATTACAGTTTGATATTCTTGAAGCTGGTTTGGACTGTTGTTGGCTTTTTTAACAAGCTAACAGTGACTTTCATCCCCAGTTTCAGCTAAAAATACAAACCTAGAGCTGTGAGTCTCATAAAAAAGTTAATCACCATGACTTACATCCACAGTATGCATTTAGAAAAAATGAAAGTTTGACATCCAGAAATGTTCATATACCCCCATATTCTAATATTCTCAGTAACTAGAGTTGAGGATTATCCAAACCAAGCACTTCTCTAGATAAAAATATAAATGTGACATACAGAGAACAGACAGGGAGCCTCCATATACCCCAGATTCTAATACACTCTTATAACTTGTGTTAAACAGTGACCTTGGCAGGTTTCATCAGAACTGTACAAGTGGTATATCATTAATTAATTAATATATAAAGCCCTTTTTAGCTGATCATTGGACAGTTGTTTATCGAATGACCGATGAGATACTTGCCATTTGACTGATGAATGTTCTTGTAATGAGGGTGCCAAATATGCTTGATGGTTTACGATTTTAATCTAGCTTAAAAGTGAGTTCCCTGCCTGAACCAACGCTTTGCTAAATTGAACAATCCTAGTTCTTGAATTACTATATGTTTTTTTTGTATGTTTTTCTTTTAGAAAGGAACATCCATCACAACATGTCATCTTTCAATGAATCAGTTGGACTGGGATATCTGAAGACTAATGCCATAGAATTTGTAAAGTATCCTTTGATGCCAACTAAACTGGCAGAATGCAGATGTGTTTATATCAAGGCTTAAGCCGATCTGGTAAAAAAAAAAAAAAAAAAAAAACTGAGCTACTGAGTCTTCAGTTTACTCTGGTTTCACAATGCTGTATGAACATTACAGAGTGCATTATATTCTGTGACATTACACTCTTTGTAAGATGTTATAAAAAGGGGGTCTTTAGATAAAAGGTCTTAATGAAGCACTTGCCTGGGGGGCAGAGGTGTTTAAATTTTTCACAATCCTGGAATTAAATGACCAACGTGTTTTTAACATAAGAAAGAATTAAGCATGAATTCAAGTAAACATTACCTTATACAGTATTTAATTCTGGTGGGTTATGCGTGTTCCATTTGTGCATTTGTCTCTATGGATACCAAAAAGATTGACTCATCTCTCAGACATGTATTATGTTTGACTCACTCTCAACAAAACATACTTCACATTGCCAGGCTACTAGCTCTTGATGCCATTCACTTTTTTAATGTAATTAACACTTGATCTTCTATTCAGCTTATGTTGTTTACAGTTTGATCCAGGTATAAAGTGCAGTACAGTATAACTTTTGTAAATGGTTTAAAATATTAAGAGTTAAAGCTGCAGGCACACAGTCTTCCCCTTCATCAAATAGGCTGCTTCTGTCACTTTTGAAACAACACAACAATTCATCCTTCTGCTACTGCGGTCAGCAGCAGACGGGGATACGTGCCACATTTAAGCTCTGTGTTGTTGGTTCCCTTTGTGTACTGATAATATTTTACAAGAAACATACAAAATATATTTTAAAAAATGGTAGCGTGGTGTGCAGGGTGAGTCATACAGTCAAGGGAGCGCAGGTTCGCGTCCTGGCATTGCTCTGGCGCTCCTGTGGTTTTGGGAGGCAAACCGATCAGCAACTATTTCCCCTCATCACGCTACAGCAGATCCTACTGGCCAGATTAAAATGTGGATTTCATAAAACTTTCGCAGGGCTGTGACGTCGCCGATTTTTACTGAAACTTGCGACAGCCAGACAGCAACCGCAAGTTATGGCAGAGTAATCAGAAGGGAAAGAGTAATTAGGGACCGCTCAAATCTTCTTGATGCTTATATAGACTCAGAATTAATATCAAAGAACCGATTGCCAAGAAGGGAGATAACTAATCTGTGCGATTTATTAGATCAAGAAATTAGCCATACTCTATGGATCTGAAGTCCCCTGCTGTGAACGAGCACCTGTACATATGCAGGAAAGGTTTTCATTCCATTAATATCCAAGTGATCTCAGATGCCAACATGTCTGTGTTAGATACTGTCATTCAATACCTTGAGAGTACAAATGGCAGTTTAGTTTGGACGAATTGTGATATCGGCAGTCAATTTGCCAGTGAAGATATTGGTGATGGATGGCTTTTGGGAGACAGATAATAATAATAATAATAATAATAATAATAATAATAATAATAATAATAATAATAATAATAATAATAATGCATTGTAATAACAAATTGTGTAACATAACTGTTGATCTATTTTCATTATTGGATAACAAAATACGTGTTTACTTACGTTGGGTCATAGGTAGCAGGAAGAGCTTCACTATCTGCTTTTTTTTTGGCTTATATATAATCCTCTCTTAATACCAGCAACAGCGACTTCACCAATTATATTTAGGACCATTTATTTTTTCCTCCCCAGTGAGGTCTTTTTCATCTCCCTTTTCTTTTAATTTCGTTCTGCTCGCATTCTTATTTCGGCTTGTGATCTCTGCCCCCCCAATTTTGTCTTGACTAACCATTCCATAATTTTTTTTTTTTTTCATATATTGTCACATAACATTTGGAAGTAAGATGGATAATAAGAAGAAACTTTCAGTGAAAACTGGTCAATTGCCATGTGTTTTAACTATCAGTACATTACCTTTTTATCGGCAGTCCTAAGTTTGATTTAATGATAATAAAAACATTTGTAAATGTATAGGGCACTGTAAATAAAAAAGTATTGGATTACAAATAACATACCTCAAATATGAAATATTTTATAAATGAAAAAATGTCAGAAAAAAAGCAAATGCTTAATTTTTCCTTAATGAGATGCACAGTTATAATAAACGCCAAATGAGTCGAATCTACCCCAAAGGAGGCAGAGTGGATTCCAGTAATTACATGCCTCAGATCTTCTGGAACGCTGGCTGCCAGATGGTCTCACTGAACTACCAGACCCCAGGTAAAAGATGCTGTCCACTCAACCCAAATCCCAATGTAGGGACAGAGCAGTAAATGGCAAACAGATGCCACAATTTTGCTTATGGCATTTTTGGATACAGACATATGGCTTGATGTGAAATCATGTGTAGAGAATCACAAAAGCATGAGAAGTGAGTAAGGTGAAAATGGAACAACAGTAACAGTGTTTTAAGAAATAAAATATTCAATTATTGAACCCTGCTATGAACTAAGGCAGTCCAATGCATTTTTTTCCCTAATGTAAATCCACTTTCACTCCACATCGCCTAATCATAACTGCTTTTTTTATAGTACAAAAGAAAAAACAAATCTGTGACTTCAACCGTGTTGTTGCTACATACATGAAATAAAAAGAAACTCTTGTGACTAGAATTGTGTTGATTGAAAATCCAATAAATCTTATATCCTTCTAGAGAATTACATGCAGTGCATACAAGCTTGCTGTCAACTGGGACTGTAATTTACTAAGATCCTTTCCTGTTTCCTTCTATTTGTTTCAGATTTGGCAATGCAGTTGAACCAGGGGAAGTTTGAGTATAATGGATCATTCGGGTGAGTACTGTATTGTATTTAAACCATTATCATCATGTGTAAGAACACAGTACCTCGTAAGCACAACCAGATGTAACATATAACTGCAAGTCACGTTTAAGGAAACGGAGTAACAAAATAAATGATTTTACGTTTCAGTCCCGTATTGTAAGACGTCAACACTCATCTTCTACTCACACTGACTTAAGTGCAGCTGGAGGGGCTGTGCATACTCATTGTCTTGGTTTACATGCAAAAATAAAAATGAGTCACCTGTTTGGCATGCTATTTTGGTTGTACCTTTTGGGCAATTTGGGTTTACATGTAGTTTTCTTTTAGGGAGAGAAATTCAAATGACATAAGATATTCAAATATGGGAGGGTATGTTTAAATGTTTCTGTCAGTGTTCCAATTTGGCCTTGCACAATTACTGATGTCGTGCAGCTTTCTTAAACTGGGTTTACAAGAAATGTGTTGCTTGTGTTGAACAACCGCAAGTGCAGCCTGCCTCATTTGGCCACCTAAAAAATAAAATAAAAAAGTGAAGAAATGAAACAAAGTCCAGACATATCATTACAGATACCAAAAAATACCAACATTCCATAAAAGCACTTTGCACGATCCATGCATTATTTGCTCAACTTTTTTTGACTACATATATATTTATATAGATATTATACACATACATATATAATATATACATTGTTACCTACATAAGGGTAGCTTCAGCAATTTTCATCCTTATTGTAGTAGATGTGTAAGTGTAAAGGATAAGCAATATATTTCTATGCTTTGCAAAGTGTTTTGTTGTTGTTATTATTATTATTATTGCTATCATTTTGCAAAGAGCTTTGTAGTAACATCAGTATTTATTTTTCTAACTATGAAAACAACTCAATTATAAAGCACTATTTTAGGAGTCACCTGCAAATATCACTAATTTAATGTTGTATAAATCACATAAAAAAACATACTGAATCAAGAGGTCTTTAAACCCCTAGTTTTTTATTATTATTATAATTGTTGTTGTTGTTATTATTCAATTTGGCGAAAGAAACTTGTCAGGGCTACTTTTAGCAGAATTGGCCAGAATTGGACATATGGTACAGCTTTGTTGCCATGCCAAAAATGTGTAATTTTAAGTAAATTTGCGTAAGTTTTTAGTGTGCAAAGACAATTTACCCACCCCTTTTAGCTGTACATCAAACCAATGACTTTCATACTGTTAGAAATATAAAAAGTCCTCACTCAGGTCTTTAGAGACTTCACTCTGGACAGTTTTTAAAATTGTGCAAAATCTAGCAGCATCAGTACTGACAAATTGAAGTTAAGTGGTCAAGAAGTGTAACCTCCACACTACATTTAACAGCTACCCATCACTCACTTCAATCTTAGTGCTGTCTCTGAATGGAACATAAGATTAGCTCTGCACCAGCTCCCCTGGGTGAGTGCCATGACCCCCTCAGTGAATGGCATTTCTAGGAGGATTGGTTTGACCATTAGGTTGCAGAAGTTATTGAGAGTATGTCATTTTGTACAGATGAGCCAATGGATATATGTCCCATACTTGTTCTTGTTCATTCCAGGTACTTGCTCAAACCTGACTTTATGCGTCGCCCTGACCGAATGTTTGACCCTTTTTCAGAAACACCTGTAGATGGTGTTATTGCAGCTACTTGTTCTGTTCAGGTAAGTTTTTACATTTACATCTTTACATATATCTGTATTGGTTAGTATTTCCATTAGCAGTTACCAATTTATAGCAATATAGCTTAACTGTAAATACAAAATATACTTGTCAACGTGGTCTAAAAAGTAAGGGGGTTTAATTGTTTATTTACTATTGTCTACTGTTTTGTTAATTCTTTTTTTCTCAGCATTGATATTCCCTATGTTCTATTTATGTGACCTCATGCATTAACCTGTTACTGTACACTTCATAAAGCATATTTTTGAAAATGTTTGTAAAAAATACCAGTTTGATTATAATCATGATTTTCATATATGTATTGCATGTCATGCAGCCATTCTAGTGAAAATCCTATTTGATCTCTGTTCAACCATTTTTGTGGGATTTCATGTTCATGTATTGGGCCACTTATTTATAAAGTGTCAAGGATGATAATCCTTTATGAAGATCGTCCTCTGTGTTTAATCTCAAGCATATGTATGAGTTAGATCTTACCCACTCGCTACATTCTCTGGTAACCATTGCCTTATTATCTAACTAGAGACATAGCAAGTTAGTCAGGTCGATCACCAATAGAAGAGCAATAAAAAACACTAGAACATATCCACCACAATACTTGTTTCTTCTTTTTAACCCACTTGTACCAATATATTACACCTATAAATCCACAAATCAATAAATATTGGTTGAGTACCAAAGACAACAGAGCAAAGGTATTTCCCAGCACTGAATTATTTTTTCATTTCCACCATGTTGGGGCTACTGTAGATAAGTTCTGTGTTGGCTTCAAATTGTTATTGCCTAATCAATGTATTTTGTATAGGTTTTTTCAGGCCAGTTTTTATCAGACAAGAAAATTGGCACATATGTAGAGGTGGACATGTATGGGTTACCCACAGACACCATACGCAAGGAGTTCCGGACCCGAATGGTCATGAACAATGGTCTGAACCCTGTTTACAACGAGGAGCCTTTTGTATTTAGAAAGGTTTGTAACAGCTACTTTTGTATTTATTGTTTTTCATTTATTTGAAGTAGTCTGATGTTCTAGTCCGTCAGGGAACTGTTTCACAGAGAGAATCCAGGAAACAGTTGGATTAGCATTTATTCCTTCCCTTTGAAGAATATGAGGACAGGACAGCTGCAAAATCTGAGCTATATTCATTAGACTGTGTAGGTTTGTTTTGGTTGGTTAAATCTGAGGACATTGCCGTCAGTTTTGAGTGAAGCAAGGTCAAGGGTCTTAATAACATTTCAAACAGAGTAAATATGCAGAGTGCGTATTACTTTTTGGACATCAGGTGCTCTCAAAAAAGGTCAGATTCCTTTTTGTACTTAGAAGGTAATATTTTGAAAGGGATTTTTTATACATTCTGTATTTTCTTATCAAGCCTATTTGATATCCCATTATGTGTCTTCTCTCAAATTATCTAATGTTGTTCCTGCTAAGAATTTTTTTCACCAGTCTAATTATTGAATGAAAAATGTGTGTTTTCACCCATTTTTAAAAGTCGATTTTTGCAGTGAACTATTAGAAGGGGTTAAAAATGCATGTGTTTGCCTGAATAGTTATGGTAGTAAGCATAGTAAATAGTGACCTAAGCAGAAAGAATAGACTGGTAAAGAAGACACTCAATGTGATATTAAACAGGAAGGAAATAACATGAATATGAAGATAATAAGTGGGAATATTGTTGTATTTGTGTATTATGTATTATAATGTAACACTTATATATACAAATATTTGACCACTAGTTGGAAGTTGGAACAGATGCTAATGTATTATTTCGTAAACAAAAAAACAAATGTAAAAATATTCTGAACCAAATGATACAAAAATGATTACATAAATAATATACAGGTAACAAGCTCCCCATCCCCAGTTGTACTGCTTTCCTGGTAAAATGGGTACTGAGATACCATTATACTTGTGAGATGTCTTGCTCATTAAAATATTTGTATATTTTTTAAAAAGAGATGCTTATATATTCAGAGATAAAAAAGGCATTAAGGGGTCTGTCTGGGTGAGGGAAAATGGGCAATAAAATTCCTGCCCCTAGTTTTGCTGTAAATCATGTGTTATTTCCAAAATTTGTGTTGTTACTGTATATATTGTGCCTTTTTATACAATGAGCCAGAGTGCTTTGTGTGTCGAATCTTTTTAAAGGTTGTAGATTATTAGTTAAGTCTTGTGCTGTTAGGAGATAATGCCTCATGAGCTATAGAACTAACATCAGATCAAATGTAAGCCAAGACAAATATTTAGCATGCCATTGGAAACCAACACATGGCCCCATTATTTGTTTTCAAACACATGTTCTCTTGAACTCCCCTGATAGCCATACTGAAACGATGGACAGCTGGCTTTTCTGTATAAAGTGTAGTGTGAATAGTATTGTGTATCTATTTACTGGAGTCTGCTGTTTCCCAGATTCCACACAAGAAGTACAATCTGGTGAGGCGGAATGTGTTAGTGCCTTTTTTATTATATATAAATAATTATCCTGTTTCCTAACATAGGGCTTTTAATGGCTGTTTTTTCCATTATTGTCATTCAGTTTGGAGTTATGTAAAATGAGCAGTTAAAAAAAAGACATACATACATGGATGAAGGCTATATTTGCATCCTGAGCCATTCTAAAAAAACCAAAAACACATAATACCACAGTAGTGACGTCAAAAAGTGAATTCCTCTAGAGGAAAATATATTTTGACCCATTCGGCTCCTCGAGACCATCACTTTCAATTCAAACACAAAATGTCTTGTTTTTAATCACTCGACAACACCCACAGTACAGAAATCTTCATTAATCATCAACAAAATGAGAATACATTAAAAAAAAAAATTAAATAAATGATGTAAAGCTGGTACATTCGTATCTCTGAGAAACTGAAGAAACACATAATGACATAGAACGTCTGTACAGCGCTGAAACACTATTTAAAAAAAAACGAACTGTACTGAATCTCGTCTTCTTTAATATTAGCATCACAAGGGTATCCATGTATTATAAAAAATAATAGATGGGCCTCTTCAGTGAGTTACAGGAAAACAATTCCATCTCGGGTTTCTGTGACAGTTTATAAATTAATTTTGATGTCACAGAAACCCTAAATGAAATTATTTTCCTGTAACTCACTGAAGCCCATCTATTATTCTATATATTATATATGTGTGTGTGTGTATATATATATATATATATATATATATATATATATATATATAGATATATATAAATATATATGAATGAAAATCTTGATTCTGTTGTCAAACACAGTGATATCTGTTTTAATGATCTAAAATGAGGCACATCACCTGTAGAAGATAAAGGTTGGCCGTATTGTGATTTGCCACAGTTCAGATCATTGAAGCTGCAGCAGTCAGTAAATGTTTTAATAAAACCAGTCTTTCCTTTATGTTTAGGTGATTCTGCCTGACCTTGCTGTACTCAGAATTGCAGTTTATGATGACAATAACAAGTTGATTGGTCAGAGAATTCTACCTCTGGATGGTCTTCAGGCTGGCTACAGACACATCTCCCTACGAAATGAAGGCAACAAACCTTTATCACTGCCAACCATTTTCTGTAACATTGTTTTAAAAACATATGTTCCGGATGGATTTGGAGGTAAGGACAATCCAGAATAAGATTCTGCATTTTTCTGATTACGTCTCAGCTTTCTCAGTAGGCCTGGGATGTGACCTTAGCTATATACTGTGTGTTTGCAGTCTACGTCTGTGTGTGTGAGACGGGTCTACAGTGTCTATGAATGTACAGTATGTGCATTGAGGCTCATCTTGGTGGCAGGGCATTTTAATTAATCATGTGAATATTTAAAGCTTAATAAACTGTAGAAGTAAGTCATGAAACTGATAGGTTTAAATAATAATTTCAGGTCATTACAATGACCACTAACAAGTGAATTGATGTTTAAGACTGTGGACCAATGAATGCAGCTGTGATGAAACTGTATGTTTGTAACAGATTTTGTTTAAATGACCTAAATGAGATTTTTTAAATTACAAATACTTTACAGAGATGAACATTTTTTAATTGAATCAGTCAGAATATCACCAATGAGTGATTCAGGTTTGACATTATAAAGAAATAAAAAGAACACTTCGTTCAGGCTTTAATCCATTATTTGTTATTATCATTTGTTTTATAATATTAACACATGAAAGAGCATTATCAGGTTAATTAAGCAACTGTCATTTTAATATTTTTATAAATCAATGACATCATTATATATTCTATATATATATTTTTTTTTTTATTTTGTATTTGTTTGTTTATGTATTGAATTAGACAAAATAACATGCATTCAAAATGTTAGCAGTCTCCCTTAATACTTTATTGTCAGGGTGAGACTCAGATGATATCCTAATGCTTTGGCTTTGGTCATAATAACCATCCCTCAAGGATGCTGCTGTCTGGACACAAGGGGACCCTCGGACCAAACATGTATTAAATGCACATCAGAGCTTAACACAGTTAATAATAAAATATATAACTCCAGAGAAATTGTAGCTGTCAGGTTTTAACATGCAGTTTGTACGTCCTCCATGTTAATTATTGAGAGACCTAAAATGGAAATGTCCACTAACTCAAACCAATGAAGCTGTTATTTGCATATATCTTTAATGCATGTTCTTTGTTGTTGTTTTTCCCATACTAAACATAACATTACGTAATAAAGGTCTTTATAAATCAGCAGATGTTGTTTTTGAAATTCCTGACATTGGGTTTAAGGATGTTTCTGCTTTAGTATACTGAAGAAAAAGCAAATTATACATTTACGGACATTAAAATTTGAGCTTACTTGCTAGAAAGTGAACACAGATTCTAATTTCAATATATATTTATGAATCCTCTAATTTAGTTTAAAGGTAGTGAAGTAGTAAATTCATTGTAGTAAATATATTATTTACTTTGTCAAGTGTGTTTTTTTCGCTAATAAACAAAGCCTGTACACTGAGAAAATACAGAAATCAAAGATCGTTTTAGCTAAAAAGCAAGATTTGTATTTTTCATTTCAAACAATTCCAGAATATAAAGCCCTAAAAACACCATAAAGAAAATGCATGCACCATTAACTGGCATCATTTCCGTAGCACCATTACAGACAACATTCAGATCAAATCAATTTCTCTGTTTCATAGAGGCTGGAAACGTCTTCATTTTCCATACACCCAAGGGGGTATAGCTTTCTGACTAACCTACTTTGATGGTCATAAATACTTCATCTCTTGCTTTAACAGGCTATGCCTTTTCGTCTGTGTATGATAAATGCTGCATGTATACACACATGATGTGTATTATATGTTGTACTGTTTGCCTTAAGAGCTCATATTTTGAACCAATTATTTTAGACTTCGGAATAAATCATTTACCGCTATCAGTCCAATTTCTGGAAACACCTCATAACAGATCTGTTAATTTTTTTTTTTTTTTTTTTTTTTAGCTATTGTTGATGCTCTGTCTGATCCAAAGAAGTTTTTATCAATCACAGAAAAGAGGGCTGACCAAATGAGGGCTATGGGTATTGAAACTGTAAGTAAAATCAGGATTTAGAGCTGCTATTATGCAGAGCCCAATTCAATAAAGCTCTGTGTGCAAACATATGTGTGCCCATGTTTGGTACTGGCGTAACACCATTTAAGTGCCAGATAGTGAGCAAAAATTAACAGGGGGTCAGCTAAGGTCTTTAACATGCGTAAACCTTTTAAGATGTTCAAAATTCCTGGTTTTAAGGACCATGACAACATATTTTGCAGATATGTGTAAAAATTATTATACACTTATTAGTTAAAAAAAAAAAAAACATACAAATAATTTAAAAACATGGCATCCCCTCAGACAGTGGGACATGACATTAAGAAATGATTGTGATGCATTGTGGACCTGGTATAAATTCACCCAGACCAGTTCCGTCTCATTATCAAGGCCTTGCAAGCTCATGTATGAGCAGTGGAGCATCCTATTTGCACAGCAGGTTGGTGTATTTGGCTGCAGGGGAATAATGTTAACATTTCAGTTGGTCTTTTGTTAGTTTAATTTTAATGGGATTACCCTTTTAACCCTGCTTTATCTGTAATGTTCTTATTTTTCTGTTATTAAAGTTTTTTTTTTTTTTTTAACATTCCCTAAAGCTGGTAGCTGTGGTCATTATGGTGGTTTGATATACTTTATTATGTATAATATGCCTCATGCCTGTTGCGATAGTCTCCGGCTAAGAGAATACCCCTCGGGAAGCAAGCAAAGTGTTCTTATAGCCAAAGTGTTCACTAAGACTGAGCTAGCCACCAGAAACAATATGAATCAATAAATAAATAAATAAATATGTATTACTTGTCATGACGCACACGCATCAACATATGAAATGAACTGAAAAAGTAAAAGAAAAAAGCAATAGACATGTGTATATTAATAAACTATAATAATAAAGTAACAGACAAACTAACGTTAATAAACTAACTGTCAAACTAAATTAACACAACACCCTTACACACGTTAAATGCAGCAGCAATATACAAGACATGCACATTATTTAACAGAATGGTGAAGAAACTCACCAGAACGGAAACACCAAATTGCTTGGCGACATGTGTCTGATTCAGGTTTTTTTCCAGAGCTTGAACAATTTCCAACTTTTTGTAGCAAGAGAAACAGCTGCGCATTTTGCCGTTTGTTTACATGACATTTTGTATCGATGAGGTGCACTCGTGGAAATCGGAATACCAAATAATTCAATGATATGATGGCGGTTCTGGAAAGATTTAATAAACCAATCAATGTGCCTCAAGACACTCACGTGATGACAAATCGCTTTTGAAAAGAATGAATAAAATTTAAGTTTGATGATGATGAGTTATCAGGTTACAAAACAGTACTATATCCGATGTGAATGAATCGCTATCAGTGGCAAGAAGGTGTTCTTTTAAGCAAAGTTCATGTTCCTTTAGCCGGAGCGTTTACAATGGGAAAAATCTGTTTCACCACGAGGGTGTTCCCTTAGGCCAGGGGTGGGCAATTCTGGTCCTGGAGGGCCGGTGTCCCTCCTGGCTTTTGTTCCAACTTTGCCCTAAATTACTTAATTGTATCAATTATTACCAATTATTGGTCAAATGATGTAATTTAGAGCACAGGCCTTAGGCGGTGTTCCTGTATGCAGAGACTACTGTTTCTAGTATGCATTGGGTAGAAGTCAAAGAATCTTTGGGGGAATGTTAATGTTCCTACATTTTTTCGTATTCAAATAACAGATGATCAGTGATAATTGTTTAGTCCTTAAGATTTCTGTGGTTGGGGTTTAATGAGAATGTGCATTTATTTCTAAATGTTTAATTATTTGTGTTATTTTAACATAACTGTAAATGTAACACCCTAAAAAGAATAAAAACAAATCAACAAATCCAAATAAAAATTAAATAGCTATAAGTAGTGTAACCGTGTTGACCTAATACAGTAAAAAATATTTTTTGTTTTTTGTAGAGTGACATTGCAGATGTGCCAAATGACAGCTCTAAGAATGACAAAAAAGGAAAGGTTAACCAAGTCAAAGCCAGTGTGACACCTCAGAGCAGCTCTGAGTTGAGACAAAATTCAACGTCTGGCCAGGGAATTGGTAATGATGCCAAGAAAGGTAAGTGATGCAGTAACATTATATAATAACGTTTTCAAAAGTAATGATGCTTAAATGTAGATCACACTTATTGCATTACATTCACAACACCTTTTTTATGTAGCTGGTACTTTCTGTATGTATGGGCCTAAAAACTGAAAACATGTAATATAATAGGGTGAATAATACAATCTGTTAAGCTGACATGTTTATTAAATTAGACAGTTAAAGTACTTATCCTTGTATCACACGGTTTTTAATTCATACACCAGTACCACATGTAAAGAATGGATACGTTTCTCTCTATCCTACTGCATTTGCATTGTCAGCATCCTATTAGACAGTTGAAGTTATTCTTAATGTGGAAAAATAAAAACTAATAGACTAACATTTACCCTTTGCACTTTATTTCTAGACACAGCAGCACTTGTGCCTAAGGTGAATATTGATGACTTGAAACAGATGAAGGTAAATTCGGCAGTTTTCAATTAATCAGTTTTAAAAACGGAATGTTCTGTAAGTTTTACTAGTGACTGAATTCTAGTCACTTGTAGATTGTTATTATTGTAGATATTAAGCATGCCATCAAAGCACCAGGAACTTAAAATGTTTTCACATTAACCATTCCTCTGGCTTGCATGCCAGCATTTTCTGTTCATCCTCCTCTTCATGTTTTCCATTTCATTTTGTATTTATTCCTGTAATAAGGAGTGTAAGAGATTCAGAGAAACATGGAGGATGCTGTTGATATGCCTCCCAGTCAAGCAGGATTTTTTTCACAAATATAAACAGAAATCATGTGACGCTATGGTAGCTCACGCAGGACATACGCCAGAGCATTAAAAAGGCAGAATAAAACACTGTATGAAACAACCGCTATGCAACTATACAGAAGTTCCCGCTTACATACCCTGACCCCGGATATACACTTCGTCATCAGCAGTTGTGGCTTCTTCGTCCCAGATTAAACAAACCCGACCCCAGTTACACACATGGCCGTCTGTGGTTTCGGCTTCTTTCCTCTGGAGCACTGATCCCAGTTAGACACAGTGATCGGATGAGGACTTCTTTATCCCAAAGCTTCGATCCCAGTTAAAACACATGGTGCTGGGTTTAGCTTTTAAAGATTTAAAAAGTAGTCCAGACTGTCTTGAGTCCTATGGCCTTGCAGCAGCCCCGAGGTGTATCAGCTGGACCCTTTTATTGTGCAAGACGCTCCACTGGGACACGCCCACCTGCTAGTTAGGGATAAACAGCTGGCCAATCACCTGCTGCTTTTACCCACAACTGAACACAAAATCCCTGATCAAAAATATACTTTCTCGTGTGCAGGGCCTCAGCCATGCCACAATTCCTTTGTCAATTTCTGATCCTTCTTCATTGAACATTTAACATATGTTTCATTAAAATAAATGTAAAACGGTGTAAATTAAGCGCTGACATTATACAGCATTGATAGCAAAACGCTTAGAGTTAAACATATTTGCCGGAGGTATATAACCTCACAAGTCTCCCTGTTTCTCATGAAATCTCTGTTTCATCTATTACCTCCCCGCTCTTGTGCTGTTGAAAGGTGCAGTTATAATAATTGAATTGAGACTGAATTCTTCACACAGTAGCTACAGCACATGCAGCAGCAATGTGAGCTTTCACACACTTCCTCAACCCTGCCCAGGGAGAAGACCACCCTAAGGGTTGAGACATGATGGGCTAAATGCTCTGGATTTATTCATAACTTTTATTATTTTATGTCCTGATGAGCTCTAAAAAAAAAAGACGTAGGAACCGTGAAATTTCATTTGTTACACTAGCAAAGCTGTGATGGTGTATCTTGGTAGCCTGAAGACATCTCCAGTAACCATTGACATAAGAAAAATGTTGTTTTGTTTTTACAGACCTATATTAAGCTGACAAAGAAGCAGCAAAAAGAGCTGAATGCCTTAAAGAAAAAACATGCCAAGGTATGACATCTGTTATCTTATGGAAACTAATAAGATCCAAAATTAAAAATTACCTATATGGTAACAGTAACCTAGGAGACAGTCAGCATGGTTTTAGGAAAGGGAGATCATGTCTAACTAACCTGCTTGATTTTTTTTGAGGATACAACATCGACAATGAATAATTGCAAAGCATATGACATGGTTTATTTAGATTTCCAGAAAGCTTTTGACAAAGTCCCGCATAAAAGATTTATCCTCAAACTGAATGCATTAGTGATTCAAGGAAATGCAAACACATGGATTAGGGAGTGGTTAACATGTAGAAAACAGAAAGTATTGATTAGAGGAGAAACCTCAAAATGGAGCGAGGTAACCAGTGGTGTACAGCACGGATCAGAATTAGGTCCTCTGTTATTCCAAATCTACATTAATGATTTAGATTCTGGTATAGTAAGCAAACTCGTTAAATTTGCAGACGACACAAAAATAGGAGGAGTGGCAAACACTGTTGCAGCAGCAAAGGTCATTCAAAATGATCTAGACAGCATTCTGAACTGGGCAGACACATGGCAAATGACATTTAATAGAGAAAAGTGTAAGGCACTGCATACAGGCAATAAAAATGTGCATAATAAATATCATATGGCAGATACTGAAATTGAAGAAGGAATCTGTGAAAAAGACCTAAGAGTTTATGTTGACTCAGAAATGTCTTCATCTAGACAATGTGGGGAAGCTATAAAAAAGGCCAACAAGATGCTCGGATACATTTAAATCAAAGGAAGTAATGTTAAAACTTTACAATGCATTAGTAAGACCTCATCTAGAATATTGTGTTCAGTTCTGGTCACCTCGTTACAAAAAGGATATTGCTGCTCTAGAAAGAGTGCAAAGAAGAGCGACCAGAATTATCCCGGGTTTAAAAGGCATGTCATATGCAAAAAGGCTAAAAGAATTGAATCTATTCAGTCTTGAACAAAGAAGACTACGCGGTGATCTGATTTAAGCATTCAAAATTCTAAAATGTATTGACAATGTCGACCCAGGGGACTTTTTCGACCTGAAAAAAGAAACAAAGACCAGGGGTCACAAATGGAGATTAGGTAAAGGGGCATTCAGAACAGAAAATAGGAGGCACTTTTTTACACAGAGAATTGTGAGGGTCTGGAACCAACTCCCCAGTAATGTTGTTGAAGCTGACACCCTGGGATCCTTCAAGAAGCTGCTTGATGAGATTCTGGGATCAATAAGCTACTAACAACCAAACGAGCAAGATGGGCCGAATGGCCCCCTCTCGTTTGTAAACTTTATTATGTTCTTCTTATGTTCTTATTTGGCCCAATCTGCTTGTGTAACAACTTCATCCAGGTTGCATTCAAATCAGCTTCTTACAGGTGTAACACTGCTTTGTGATACAAGAATGAGTTTTATGAAGCATTGTTTCGATTTGAAAAGAAATGGCTGATTTTTGGCTAGAGATGAAAACCTGTGCTAATAAAAACACCATTGCTTAGCAACTGTTTAATAGCTGGCAGAATTTGAATTTCTATTAAGTAGGCAAACTAAGGTTCGAGCAGAAAAGACAATTAGTGCTTATATATGCAGGCTCAAAGTAGACAGGTTAGAGAGAGCACTGGCCAGTTAATTGTAATTCATAGAGAGTAAAGTAGTAATTGTACTCCTGTTGCCCTGATCAAAAGCATTATGGTCTATTACAGGCAACCACAGCTGTTTTTCTTTTATTAGAGTCTTGTAAGCTACATATGTCCCAGTTTATATTAATCAAGGTGTATATCACAGCTGATTACAATACGGGTTGGCATTTATCTTTTTTTTATTATCCTTTAATACCTAATTTAAAAAAGCATAAATATTATCTGTTGTAGACCTCCATTCAATATATAGGTTGATTTGCTTGTGAGCTAATTTTGACCTGCTCTACTTTTCAGAGTTTTGCTCCAAAATACAATTTTCAAAAGAAATGCATCCATAAGAAATACCACAGTGAACAAATGTGGTATTTATTGCACCCACTGGGGGCAGAGGGTTTCATGGTTATACTGCTGTTCCAGCTGAACTGCTTGCAGTTTTTGTAAAGCAAGTCATATTTCATTCAGTTGAGTACTGTTATGCAGTGGATTAAGTTATATTCTGTTTCATGCAGCATAACACTGTGGGTTATGTATGTGTGGTGGTATAACAAAACTGGGCTGTTTACTGTATATTTATATGTAATTAAAGATGAATTGGACTCTGGTGATCTCACTACCATAAACAAATACTAGTAAATAGATAAAATTTTGCCCGTGACCAAACTAAATCTGGTGCTCTCTTTCTGTTTCTTATGAAATGTTCTTAGCTTTGTGCTGAGCATTCTAAAGTGTACAGAGTGAAAACCATAAGACCACAAAGATGGCATGCAATTGGGATAATAATTGGAACATATCATTTTTCCCTATAAAATATGACACAATTTCAGTTTCGAATATGTAGCTTTATTAATTAGACCAAACAGATATGTGTTCAGCTGTTATTCAGTGCTGACATTAGTGCGTCATTACTTTCACTCTTTGTAGTTGCTCTTATGCTGCTGATAAAGCCAACACATGTATTTCCTGTAGAAACTGACGTCTGTCTGATGCAGAAGGGAGTTGTTTTTTTCTTTGATCCCCTTGAGAGCGCAGATATCTTATTGCATTCATTTTCATTTTAAAATGTCGCTTTTTGTTTCTCTGTGGAACAAGGTGGGCAACAGGAACTATACTTGAATGTTAGTGTGGTAATGTACCGGTACTTCTTGAAACCAGCCATATGCTGCTCCTTCAGGGAAAGTGCATTGCTTTTTTATTGTTTGGGCAAGTTCATTTGCATCTCATTATCAGTCTTCCCTAGCTTAATGTGTAATGTATGAAATCAGTCACCTGTTAGCAATTGCTGGCAGCTTAAAACACTGCTACACGTAAAACATCAATATGAGGTTTTTAAGGTAGTTTGCTACAGTTGTCGCATAAACCTATGTACATATTATTGCATGCATAAAGTTAGCTTGCGTACCACCATTTTTAATTATATTTATTTTCTACTGTATTCTGTAGAAAACTTTTTTGTATGTACTTGTCAGGAGATGAAGAAAAAAGGAAGACATTTTCATAGATATCATAAACTGTAGGGAATTACCTTTATTATTATACAAATGCTCAATAATTTAGTTCACATCAAGTTAGGATTCCTCTTGCCATTTTCTCAGCTCGTAACTTATTCTCCACACATTCAACAGTAATTGGGTTTCAAGATGTTGCTTGAGGAAAACAAGGAAAGATATACAGATGTGATCTGCATTCTAACCAGAAGGCCAGACCAAAATGCTATTCATGGTTTACTTGGTCAGACAAGTGAGAAAAAAACAAGTTGGATCAAACACAAGATTAGAATATTACAAGAACAAACGCTGTAATTGTTGTAATATGATTGTGAATGCAATTATCACTTAAAGGTGCCATTGTGTTTTAAAACTTGCAAGCACAGAACTAAGGCAAAATACATAATTCATAACAAAATGACAAACCCACAGTGCTACCTTGGTTGTAGGAAGATCTTCAGAAATGTCAGGTGTAGTATAGGGTATTTGATGGTCTGTTATTTAAACATAAAGAAAAATAAAGATACAATTCCAGTAATAATTAATTTGTTCCTTTAAAATGTATTTAATACAGTAGTTTTAGTATTTTATAGTGTGATACAGTGAATTATCAGCATCCTTGGTTCACTTTTCCAAAATGTATTATCTCCCTTATTTTGGCCCAGTAGCTCCACAGTGAAAAGGGTGTGGCTATATATAAGTTTCCTAGTAGCCATGCAGGTTGCTAAATTTACAGAAATTGTAATTTTAAAAAAAATGTTTGCGGGATATTGAACACTTGATAAATATTAAAGATTTACATTAAATTGTGTCTTGGTTCAAATAACAGTTTATGTACATTTTTATTTCAGGATCACAGTGCCATGCAGAAGTCACATTGTACACATGTTGACAAAATATTGGCACAGCACGATAAAGATAAACTGTCTTATGAAAAGCTTCTGGATAAAGCTATTAAGAAAAAAGGGTAACACTTTTTGATATTAATAGATAAAATATATTTATTTGTATAAGATGATTAATATGTAGTATTTGCTGAACTACTGAAACACTGTCTAAGTTGTTAGTTTATTTTCATTTTAGAGAAAACAACTGTCTTGAAATGAAGAAAGAAACTGAAATTAAACTCCAAGCATTATCATCAGACCACAAAATAAAGGTAACCACATTTGTGATGCAGGTGTTTTTTTTAAGTTGTGCAACTCTTCCGGTTTACATATTGTTTACACATTCTTCTCCATTTGGATGAAAGGGAAGACGTTAACTCCAAAATGTGATACTAAGAATACACTTTTTGGGAAGCTGTTGACGGTGCCTTCAGAAGTTGCTTATGACCACATTTCAGTAACCACCCTGCATTCAGCAAGCAAGCTGTGTTTGGCAAGTTACATGCATGTTATGTTTATGTTTTTGGTTTCCTTTATTGAAAAACTGCAAAGGTGAGATCTACATGGATGGGGTTTCCATGCAGTTTAAAAACTCAATTATCTCTGCATTGTCATGATAATGTGAAATAGCACATGTCACACATGTTGCTCACACTATAAGAAGTGTGCGGCCAAAAGATTGTATGACTTAAAAGGTAAATCACCTTCTCATGCTAAAAAGCTGCACAAATTTGTTCATTTGCATTTGCAAGGAGAATGTATCTCCCTAAGAGAAAACTACTACCAAAATAGTGTGAGAAAAAGGTGACTTTTTTATTTTCCATGAAAACCCCACCATTGTGACACAAATTGGTAGTGGTTAAATGTATTTCACATTATGTGCACAGGTCTTTTATTCACATGGTCACTATGGCACACAGTGGCACACAGAAGTCATAAGCAGCCCTGATGTTTGGGTCACACATACAGCTGCAGCTCTCCCTCCTCCCCCAGAACACACAGCCCCTCACTCACACACCAGCACTGCTGGAAATTTGACAGCCAGGGAAGAATAGGCAAAGTCAATTTTAATATTGGCCTGGAACAATAATCTAAGCATCATCATTTTCTGCAATTTATTTTTCTTCCAAATGGCCACTTTACCTTGCCCAAGTATAAAATTAATTAAACAACTTTCAAATCTGTTCTTCTGGCTGGAAGAGAAGTTACAAATAAACAGTTCTTTAGTAAAAGTCACATTAAGAGAGTCCAGTAGCTCAGAGATAAAAATAAAAAAGGGTCTACAGTCAGTAAAAGGTGAAACACAGTCTCCTCCTCTGTACAGAAAGCGCAGACTGCGCTGGCCGCATGCTGCACTGGCCTCAGGGTCGATGCGATGAACGTAGTGCCCCGTGCCAATGATGCAGTGGAGGATGTGCCACTGTAGATTCCCTGAACGCTTGGGCAGGGGCGGCTTGTACAGAGTCCTTCAAGCCAGAGCAGTGCTATATGCACAGTTCACGTGAGACCATCCACCTGATGTCAGACAGGGTCTGCAAAGCATCATCTCCTGCCTCTCAAAAACAGCAGGGGACACCAGAAAGCCAGGGCAGGCTGGTTCCTGTTCTACAGCATCTCCTTCAGCCAGAACCTGGTCCAGCACCTCTCTAACCCAGGGAGAGAAAGAGTCTCTGAGTTAATTTAGAAATCTCTCTAGGACTGAGAGGGAGTGAACCTCCAGCTGCCTGGCCAGGCTCCCCACCTCTCTCCACCGCCCAACAGTCACCAGCAGCAGGGTTCTCAGTTTGGTGACCCCTCCTGCCACAAAACCGGAGCACAGCACCCCAGAGTGGAAAGGGGGTTGAAGAACAGAGGCTACTCCAGCAGCGAGCTTGTTGTCAGAGAGTCCTCCTTTCTCTCCACCCTGAGCACTCGCCAGACATTCAGCAGGTTTCTGTAGAAATCCGGGAGCCTGGAGGTGTCTATCTTGGACAGGTCGAATAGGAACAGCTGCCAGTTTCAGCCCAGTTCCCTCACTCTGGGCAAGGAGAAGGCCGTGTGTCTCCAGCTCAGTTCCGGAGAATAAGCAGCCGCTGCCTGCAGCCGAAAAGCAGCCACACGACTGCACACATCTATTATCCCTTGGCCCCCCTCACCGGCGGTTAGGTACAGGACGGCTGGCTGTAGCCAGTAATGTCGGTTCCAGAAGAACTGCAGCAGCTCTTATTGGATCTCAATCAGTAGCCCTGGGGGAGGGTCTAGGTACACCAGTCTATGCCAAAGAATGAGGCCACCAGATCGTTTATCACAAGAACCCTCTCCGTGTAGGAGAGCTGAGGGAGCAGCCATCGCCAGTGCTACAGCTTCCCCCTGACTTTGTCCACCAGGCCATGACTTTGTCGTGGAATCCATGTATTTTAAAAAACAACAAATGGGGCTGAAGTGAATTACTTTAGGTTATAGTTGCATCTCAGGATTCTGCTGAATTAATCATAAACCACTCAAGCTTTGCTCTCGTGGTTTATAATGTCACCAGAACCCTCTGATGCAGTTATAATCTTGTAATTCACTGCAGCCCATCTATTTATTGATGACAGGTAAAAGAGATTGTGGCCCAGCATACCAAAGAGTGGTCAGAGATGATCAACTCACACACTTTGGAGGAGCAGGAGATTCGGGATCAGCATTTGGTCCAGCAGTGTGAACATTTGAAAAAACTCTTAGGTTCTGTTCAAGAGCAGCAAACCCAGCAACTTAAGCTTATTCATGACAGGTGAGTACACTCATCCATTGCCATGCTCATTCTAATGGTACTGTATATCTCTCTCTCTTTGTAATACTGTGTGTGTTCATTAATGCTGTTTAATTGCTGCAATCTGTATTTTACACTGATTTTATTACACCCTTTTGAGTACCATACTTAGAGAGTCATGTTATTTTTGTGCATTTGCATTAAATGTGTGGGTTTTGTGAATATGTTACAAACCAAAGAGAAACAAAACACTATATATATATATATATATATATATATATATATATATATATATATATATATATATATTTTTTTTTTTTTCAAACTACAATCTTTTCATAAGACCTCTTCAGTCTCTGTATTTATAGTGCTAGTGTTTTCATGTTTAAATCATAAACCATAGGCTTGTTAGAGAATCCTAGAATGCTTGATGCTTTCTAGGTCACAGTGATAAAATTATACCGTGTATGATTTATAATATATATGATAATATATACTTTTAAAGAACACAGGGACTGAGAAGTATAATAAATTATTAGAAAACACGACTCGATATTAAAATGTTATTATTAATAGAAAAATAAATTCTGTTTCATTTTTTTTTTTAATTAGTTATATTTGTTCACATATAATAAGTATGTCTAATTGAGTATGCAGCGTGCTGGGTAAAGCGTGGTTCTTTTTCAGTGCTGCTAGGAGACCAAAACCATGTATAGTCAGGGGTATTTTAAGGCATACTTAACACAACATATCAGCAAGAGAATATGCTGCTTCTCAGCAACATTTTCTTTGTACAGAACCAGATGACCCTAAAAGATTGTCATGCTAAGCTAAACTACATTAATTGAATAACCCATAAGCATGTAATAAATATAGAAAGTACCTTGCTATTTCTTTACCAATTACTGTAACAAGCAGCTGTAAGAGGAAGCTCAGATCCCTTTTCTTTTTTTTCTTTTTTTATTTAGCCCTTAATAAACAAAAAGCAAAAGGTAAACATGTATATTTAGCTAAATGGTTCAATTCCTAAGCAATGCCACAAAATATGTTTAAAACATGTTTTGTTTCTCTTTGGTTCATTATGAAGGGCAATAAACCCATGGACTCCATGCAAAGGCGACAAAATTAACATGGCTGAATTACAGTGCACGAATCTTGAAGCACGATACTTAACAGATTGTGATAAGTCAGTGTATAAAATTAAAAGCTAATGGGACAGAAATACTTACATTTTGAACTAGGGATGCAACAGTTATGATTTTCCCGAAACGAAACCGACATTTTCGTCCCCAACCGAACAATACCGACAAAAGATAAAACCAAACTGAACCCTAAATGTTTGTACATTGAAAATGTTGGCAGAGTCAGCACTAAGGGAGCTCACTGCACACTTTTCTGCATGTAGACTGTATTAACATCCCTTTTAGAATTTTGACAAGACTTACCTAATTGATTCTGTCAGCCCTCAGTGGGGACAACTGCCGCTTCTGGGTGCTCAGATGTCTAGGGCTGTTTTCTTTTTAGGTTTGTTGATGAAAGGTGCTGGTTAAGTTACAATAAATCTAAATAATGATGCTAAACTGACTAAAACAGCCAACTGCAAAAGTATTGAAAGAAAATGAAGTGTTAGTGTTAGTTGAGGTCTTGAACCATTGTGAAACTATAGGCAGTGAACTGGGCGGTGCTGTAGTGCAAATCGAGCGAAAGTGATGCCTGATAGTAATTTCAGGAAGACCGTGCTTACTACCAAACACCTGGATTCAAAGGGGCATTGTATCCTACTGCTTGGAGTCCTGGTGCAAATATCTGGAAGATGCTTTAAATTAGATTATTTTATGAGCAGGTCAGTTTATTTTTTTTAATAAACTCTGCATGTATTATAATTAGTTTGTATGATTAACAATGAGTTGCTGTTCTGCTCAGATGTGATTTGTCACTTCCAACTGACCATGGCAACAATGGGGGTACCAGAAAATAAAAAGGTCAGGCAAGTCCAGTGCATAGTAGGATGGGTAGATCAAGAGATCTACAAGTGCAGTTAAACAGGTGGGTCTTGAGGAGGCGGAGGAAGGCAGTGAGAGACGGAGCAGTCCTGAGGTTCGCCAGGA
Organism: Acipenser oxyrinchus oxyrinchus; assembly: GCA_030684275.1. Taxonomy (NCBI): domain Eukaryota; kingdom Metazoa; phylum Chordata; class Actinopteri; order Acipenseriformes; family Acipenseridae; genus Acipenser; species Acipenser oxyrinchus. The sequence goes on from CM060252.1 coordinate 57,575,677, forward strand.
ACTGGTTCCACCACAGAGGGAAGAGAAGGAGCAGGCGCAGGAGGATGGAGAGTGGAGGGATGGCATGCCAGTAAAGGAGGAGTGGAGAGGGCGAGAGGGGGTATAGAGAGACATGAGGGATTAGAGATAGGAGGGGGCAGTGTGGTGAAGAGGGCGGTAGGCAAGAACAAGGGTCTTGAATTGAATGCGAGCAGAGATAGGTAGCCAATTGAGGGGTAGCATAAGAGCAGCGAAGTTGGGAGAATACCAGATGAGCAGCAGGAATACACAGGAGTACTCCTAATAATAACTGAACATGTTTTAACCAACTAAAGACTGGTGCATCATCACAAATAAGCAATAATAAAACTGTGCAGCACTATAAACCTTAATCCTCTGCACACCTGATATGATCCTGTTGAAGTTTGTAGTGTCCACATTCCCTTTGATCACCAAAGTATTGCTGTACATGTGAAGGTTTTGAGGTAATCAAAGCTTGTTATAAAATGTATGTTTTGTTTAGGTCTAAATGACATTAATTCTGCTTCATTGTTTTTAAAGGCAGAGCAAAGAAATGCGTGCTAACCAGGCTAAGACATCTATGGAAAACAGCAAAGCCATCAGTCAAGATAAATCAATCAAAAATAAAGCTGAAAGGGAGAGGCAAGTTGAAACAGACCTTCTGTACTAAATAACACAAGACACAAACATTCATCTTCTATGCTGGTCTGGACTTTGATGAGTCATGCACTGTGCACCAGTGACTGTATAGTGTATTTCATGTTTTGGTTATGGTTTTTAATCAAACCGTTTATAGTATAGTTTTTAATCAAACCATTTATAGTATGACAACAATTGCAACAACATCCATTGTTGCATTTTCATAAATAAATTACCAAATAATGCTCCCGGATATTCTTGATATTTCCTGTACCGATATGTGTCACAGCTATACACACCTTTTAAAGCTATTATTATTATTATTATTATTATTATTATTATTATTATTATTATTATTATTATTATTATTATTTTGTTTAAATTTCATGGTTCAAACATGTTTTAAAATAACAGTGATAGTCAAATGAGCTATATTCTATTAAGTTATTTGACCTTTCAGATTCAAAATAAATTTAATTTGTGGGCAGAATTTCCAACTGTTTTTTTTTTTGTTTTTTTTTTAATCTACTTTATAATTCTTCAATGGCCCAAAGCTGCTTCATGCTGTTGTGTTTTCACAGTGGCCTAACATTGGATTGCTGCCACATTGGCTAGTTTATTTACCGTAGGCCAAATCTGCATATTGCTTATTGAGGCTATGTTACATTGAAGATGTCTCTGATAACCAGCAAAATATTTTTTCAGAGCACAATAACATAATTTAAACAGTATACAACTAGAAAGTTTAAATAATATATATATATATATATATATATATATATATATATATATATATATATATATATATATATATATATATATATATATATATATATATATATATTCTTGCTAGCTTATAGTGCTACAATTGTTTTATTCCTCTTTGAAAATGAGCTTTAGCACTTTCGCACTTCAAAATATGGACTAACGAGTTTTGCGAAAACCATCACAATATACATTACTGCCTATGGTATTGCCACAAATATTAATCACCAGTAACTTTACATGCTGAAACATAGTACAAAAATAAAGCAAATGTAGTTAGACAAACAGTGTCTCTGCACCTGTGTTTTTCATTTAAATATTAAGCTCATTATTAATAGTATATTTATTCTGACACCAATAACAATTCTAAAATGAATAAATAACAACTTCAGACTATGTGCAAGCTCCTACCTTGCATGTCTAATTAGTATATTTCTTTGTTGGGTTTTAACTTTCTAAAAAGAATAATGATAAAGCCAGTTTCAATTTACAGTTTGATTGTTTTTTATTCCTTTTCCAAGGAGAGTGAGGGAATTGAACAGCAGCAACACTAAAAAGTTTCTGGAAGAAAGAAAAAGGGTATGTGCTGGATTTCTTAATGTGTGTTGGAGTTCTTGATGTGTGTTGTTCTTGATGTGTGTTGGAGTTCTTGATGTGTGTTGGAGTTCTTGATGTGTGTTGGAGTTCTTGATGTGTGTTAGATTTCTTGATGTGTGTTGGAGTTCTTGATGTGTGTTGGAGTTCTTGATGTGTGTTGGAGTTCTTGATGTGTGTTGGAGTTCTTGATGTGTGTTGGAGTTCTTGATGTGTGTTGGAGTTCTTGATGTGTGTTGGAGTTCTTGATGTGTGTTGTTCTTGATGTGTGTTGGATTTCTTGATGTGTGTTGGAGTTCTTGATGTGTGTTGGAGTTCTTGATGTGTGTTGGAGTTCTTGATGTGTGTTGTTCTTGATGTGTGTTGGATTTCTTGATGTGTGATGGAGTTCTTGATGTGTGTTGGAGTTCTTGATGTGTGTTGGAGTTCTTGATGTGTGTTGAATTTCTTGATGTGTGTTGGAGTTCTTGATGTGTGTTGGAGTTCTTGATGTGTGTTGGATTTCTTGATGTGTGTTGGAGTTCTTGCTGTGTGTTGGAGTTCTTGATGTGTGTTGGAGTTCTTGATGTGTGTTGGATTTCTTGATGTGTGTTGGAGTTCTTGATGTGTGTTGGAGTTCTTGATGTGTGTTGGAGTTCTTGATGTGTGTTGGAGTTCTTGATGTGTGTTGGAGTTCTTGATGTGTGTTGGAGTTCTTGATGTGTGTTGGAGTTCTTGATGTGTGTTGGAGTTCTTGATGTGTGTTGGAGTTCTTGATGTGTGTTGGAGTTCTTGATGTGTGTTGGAGTTCTTGATGTGTGTTGGAGTTCTTGATGTGTGTTGGAGTTCTTGATGTGTGTTGGAGTTCTTGATGTGTGTTGGAGTTCTTGATGTGTGTTGGAGTTCTTGATGTGTGTTGGAGTTCTTGATGTGTGTTGGAGTTCTTGATGTGTGTTGGAGTTCTTGATGTGTGTTGGAGTTCTTGATGTGTGTTGGAGTTCTTGATGTGTGTTGGAGTTCTTGATGTGTGTTGGAGTTCTTGATGTGTGTTGGAGTTCTTGATGTGTGTTGGAGTTCTTGATGTGTGTTGGAGTTCTTGATGTGTGTTGGAGTTCTTGATGTGTGTTGGAGTTCTTGATGTGTGTTGGAGTTCTTGATGTGTGTTGGAGTTCTTGATGTGTGTTGGAGTTCTTGATGTGTGTTGGAGTTCTTGATGTGTGTTGGAGTTCTTGATGTGTGTTGGAGTTCTTGATGTGTGTTGGAGTTCTTGATGTGTGTTGGAGTTCTTGATGTGTGTTGGAGTTCTTGATGTGTGTTGGAGTTCTTGATGTGTGTTGGAGTTCTTGATGTGTGTTGGAGTTCTTGATGTGTGTTGGAGTTCTTGATGTGTGTTGGAGTTCTTGATGTGTGTTGGAGTTCTTGATGTGTGTTGGAGTTCTTGATGTGTGTTGGAGTTCTTGATGTGTGTTGGAGTTCTTGATGTGTGTTGGAGTTCTTGATGTGTGTTGGAGTTCTTGATGTGTGTTGGAGTTCTTGATGTGTGTTGGAGTTCTTGATGTGTGTTGGAGTTCTTGATGTGTGTTGGAGTTCTTGATGTGTGTTGGAGTTCTTGATGTGTGTTGGAGTTCTTGATGTGTGTTGGAGTTCTTGATGTGTGTTGGAGTTCTTGATGTGTGTTGGAGTTCTTGATGTGTGTTGGAGTTCTTGATGTGTGTTGGAGTTCTTGATGTGTGTTGGAGTTCTTGATGTGTGTTGGAGTTCTTGATGTGTGTTGGAGTTCTTGATGTGTGTTGGAGTTCTTGATGTGTGTTGGAGTTCTTGATGTGTGTTGGAGTTCTTGATGTGTGTTGGAGTTCTTGATGTGTGTTGGAGTTCTTGATGTGTGTTGGAGTTCTTGATGTGTGTTGGAGTTCTTGATGTGTGTTGGAGTTCTTGATGTGTGTTGGAGTTCTTGATGTGTGTTGGAGTTCTTGATGTGTGTTGGAGTTCTTGATGTGTGTTGGAGTTCTTGATGTGTGTTGGAGTTCTTGATGTGTGTTGGAGTTCTTGATGTGTGTTGGAGTTCTTGATGTGTGTTGGAGTTCTTGATGTGTGTTGGAGTTCTTGATGTGTGTTGGAGTTCTTGATGTGTGTTGGAGTTCTTGATGTGTGTTGGAGTTCTTGATGTGTGTTGGAGTTCTTGATGTGTGTTGGAGTTCTTGATGTGTGTTGGAGTTCTTGATGTGTGTTGGAGTTCTTGATGTGTGTTGGAGTTCTTGATGTGTGTTGGAGTTCTTGATGTGTGTTGGAGTTCTTGATGTGTGTTGGAGTTCTTGATGTGTGTTGGAGTTCTTGATGTGTGTTGGAGTTCTTGATGTGTGTTGGAGTTCTTGATGTGTGTTGGAGTTCTTGATGTGTGTTGGAGTTCTTGATGTGTGTTGGAGTTCTTGATGTGTGTTGGAGTTCTTGATGTGTGTTGGAGTTCTTGATGTGTGTTGGAGTTCTTGATGTGTGTTGGAGTTCTTGATGTGTGTTGGAGTTTCTTGATGTGTGTTGGAGTTCTTGATGTGTGTTGGAGTTCTTGATGTGTGTTGGAGTTCTTGATGTGTGTTGGAGTTCTTGATGTGTGTTGGAGTTCTTGATGTGTGTTGGAGTTCTTGATGTGTGTTGGAGTTCTTGATGTGTGTTGGAGTTCTTGATGTGTGTTGGAGTTCTTGATGTGTGTTGGAGTTCTTGATGTGTGTTGGAGTTCTTGATGTGTGTTGGAGTTCTTGATGTGTGTTGGAGTTCTTGATGTGTGTTGGAGTTCTTGATGTGTGTTGGAGTTCTTGATGTGTGTTGGAGTTCTTGATGTGTGTTGGAGTTCTTGATGTGTGTTGGAGTTCTTGATGTGTGTTGGAGTTCTTGATGTGTGTTGGAGTTCTTGATGTGTGTTGGAGTTCTTGATGTGTGTTGGAGTTCTTGATGTGTGTTGGAGTTCTTGATGTGTGTTGGAGTTCTTGATGTGTGTTGGAGTTCTTGATGTGTGTTGGAGTTCTTGATGTGTGTTGGAGTTCTTGATGTGTGTTGGAGTTCTTGATGTGTGTTGGAGTTCTTGATGTGTGTTGGAGTTCTTGATGTGTGTTGGAGTTCTTGATGTGTGTTGGAGTTCTTGATGTGTGTTGGAGTTCTTGATGTGTGTTGGAGTTCTTGATGTGTGTTGGAGTTCTTGATGTGTGTTGGAGTTCTTGATGTGTGTTGGAGTTCTTGATGTGTGTTGGAGTTCTTGATGTGTGTTGGAGTTCTTGATGTGTGTTGGAGTTCTTGATGTGTGTTGGAGTTCTTGATGTGTGTTGGAGTTCTTGATGTGTGTTGGAGTTCTTGATGTGTGTTGGAGTTCTTGATGTGTGTTGGAGTTCTTGATGTGTGTTGGAGTTCTTGATGTGTGTTGGAGTTCTTGATGTGTGTTGGAGTTCTTGATGTGTGTTGGAGTTCTTGATGTGTGTTGGAGTTCTTGATGTGTGTTGGAGTTCTTGATGTGTGTTGGAGTTCTTGATGTGTGTTGGAGTTCTTGATGTGTGTTGGAGTTCTTGATGTGTGTTGGAGTTCTTGATGTGTGTTGGAGTTCTTGATGTGTGTTGGAGTTCTTGATGTGTGTTGGAGTTCTTGATGTGTGTTGGAGTTCTTGATGTGTGTTGGAGTTCTTGATGTGTGTTGGAGTTCTTGATGTGTGTTGGAGTTCTTGATGTGTGTTGGAGTTCTTGATGTGTGTTGGAGTTCTTGATGTGTGTTGGAGTTCTTGATGTGTGTTGGAGTTCTTGATGTGTGTTGGAGTTCTTGATGTGTGTTGGAGTTCTTGATGTGTGTTGGAGTTCTTGATGTGTGTTGGAGTTCTTGATGTGTGTTGGAGTTCTTGATGTGTGTTGGAGTTCTTGATGTGTGTTGGAGTTCTTGATGTGTGTTGGAGTTCTTGATGTGTGTTGGAGTTCTTGATGTGTGTTGGAGTTCTTGATGTGTGTTGGAGTTCTTGATGTGTGTTGGAGTTCTTGATGTGTGTTGGAGTTCTTGATGTGTGTTGGAGTTCTTGATGTGTGTTGGATTTCTTGATGTGTGTTGGAGTTCTTGATGTGTGTTGGAGTTCTTGATGTGTGTTGGAGTTCTTGATGTGTGTTGGAGTTCTTGATGTGTGTTGGAGTTCTTGATGTGTGTTGGAGTTCTTGATGTGTGTTGGAGTTCTTGATGTGTGTTGGAGTTCTTGATGTGTGTTGGAGTTCTTGATGTGTGTTGGAGTTCTTGATGTGTGTTGGAGTTCTTGATGTGTGTTGGAGTTCTTGATGTGTGTTGGATTTCTTGATGTGTGTTTGAGTTCTTGATGTGTGTTGGAGTTCTTGATGTGTGTTGTTCTTGATGTGTGTTGGAGTTCTTGATGTGTGTTGGATTTCTTGATGTGTGTTGGAGTTCTTGATGTGTGTTGGAGTTCTTGATGTGTGTTGTTCTTGATGTGTGTTGGCGTTCTTGATGTGTGTTGGAGTTTTGATGTGTGTTGGATTTCTTGATGTGTGTTGTTCTTGATGTGTGTTGGAGTTCTTGATGTGTGTTGGCGTTCTTGATGTGTGTTGGAGTTCTTGATGTGTGTTGGAGTTCTTGATGTGTGTTGGAGTTCTTGGATTACTTTGCCATTTGATTTTAGAGCATCTTCTTGTGAATGAGTTAGGTGAACAGTAAATTTAATCTTTTGCCACAAGACCCATTTTGTTAGCCCATTTCATTGTAAAGCGTTTAATTTAAATACACATGACTTAGGAATTACCATTACGGACCTATAAAAAGTACTGGAGCATTTAATGCACTGTATCACTGCATGTGTTGCTGGTATAAAAGTCAAGCCACAACTCATACTTTTGATGGCATGTCAGAAGGAGAGAGCTGTCTGTCTGAATGAGGTGTGATTGTCGGGTGCCATAACAGTGTGAAGAACAATAGAGATAAGCAGGAGAACTGTGTGAAGGGAGACAAAATCTGCTTGAGACTCTCCACAATCATGAAGAGGTTATAGGTGATAAATTACCCAGTATGCATAGTTAGACAGTTGTTCAACACCTTTTACCAGGACACTGTACATTACTACATTATGATTACTTTTTATCCTACTCATTTACACTTATAGATGCTGGGTTAAGCCCTCTTAACCCTAAAATTGCCAAAATACAGATATATCCCAAAGGATGAGATGCATAACTCATGGAGCATCTGGGGGTTTAACATCTGGTATAATAAGAAGGGTTTCCAACAGAAAGTGGTTAGAAATTGAAAGTGAATGTAACAAATACAATAGAATGCTTTACAGGTGATACTGACATTCTACAATGTTTTGATTCACTTCATATGCTTTAAATGCATTGTGTATTGTTTGTTGGCAGCTTGCAATGAAGCACTCTAAGGAAATGGATCAACTGAAGAAGGCTCAAGATGAGCAGATAGAACACCTGGAAAAACAGAATGAGCAGGTATTTTTAACGAGTTAGTTTTAAAACGTTCTCCTACCCAAGGAAACTACTGCCACATATATCTTACATATAGTGCTATGTGTTTTCTTCAAATCGATTAACTAAAATCATGTATTTTGTTACTAATAAACACAAGGTCTTAACATCATTATCGTCATGCCAAACAAGATCGCAATTGCCTTGAAATAATAATAAGGTCGGTGAGCCCTGACTGATACCTTTTTGAGGTCTTGTTATTTTCACGTGAATTTATCAATCAAATACTTGTTTTGTTTTTTTGTTTGTTTTTTTCTGTGTGTTGTAATTCAAGTTTGTTTCCACTAGGTGCAGCTCTCGTATCTACTGAAGTTATTTTTTTGTGTATCAAACCTTGAACCGTTTGAAAAGTTCCGCTGATATATTTTTTATTTTTTTCTTTGGCTCCCAAGTGGCGCATCCAGTAAAGTGCAGGATGCGGCTTATAGCTTGGAGATCGCCTGTTAGAGTCCAGGCTATGCCCCTGCAGACCGTGGCCGGGAGTTCTCAGGGGGCGGCGCACAATTGGCCAAGCACTGCCCGGGCGGGGAGGGTTTAGGTCGACTGGGGAGTCCTTGGCTCATCATGCACCAGCGACCCCTGTGGCTGGCCGGGGGCCTGCAGGCCTGCCTGTGTGCAATTCAGAACTGCGTGGTGATCCGCTGTAGTTCTGTAATGGCTTCACGGCAGGCTTGCAGTGTGAAAAAAAGCGAATGCCTGGCGGCACATGTTTCGGAGGATGCGAGTGCGAGTGCTTGTCTCCCGAGTTAGTGCAAGTGTTGCAGCGTTGAGCCGGGGTGAATAATTGGGCATTCCAAATTGGAGGAAAATCGGGGTTAAAATTGCAGATTCCAAATTTATAAGAAAATATATATATATATATATATATATATATATATATATATATATATATATATATATATATATATATATATATATATTTTTTTCTTTGCACTACTAAATTAAATTCATAACATAAGACAGAGAAACATAAAAACATAAAAGTGCTTAACTTGACACAACGTTTATTTGCCTGGGTGTTATTTGATCGGGTTCAGCTATTCTTTTGTGCTGTAATGTAGCTTCTGTGCTGATGATTATCTATGACTACATTGTTTTTGAATCACTGTGAATCACGCCATCTACACTTTTATTTTTCATTGCTGTCTTTCAATGCTCATAGACACATTTTTGTACTTAAGTTTAAATTGTTCTTTTTTTTGTACAGCTTTTGAAATCACATCATGCAGTGTCTCACAATCAAGGTAGGCCTCGTCATTCCTAACCATTAACTCATGTTCCAGACAAACCTTTGTAGCGCCATTACTGGTATGTCTGATTACTGAGTACTGTGTGAAAATGTAACAGTTTGCTAGTTGGTATGAGCAGTCAGTATGACTGGTAAACAATACTGAAATTGTATAACTATACTATAAGATGTAGGTTCTGATATTTTAACAACTCAAAGTCAAGAATCAGTTATAACGAGCCTTCAGGAAATTGAGACTATGAGCAGCCTTCTTACTATAGCTTCAATCTGCATACAGTATCAATAATAATTTATATTGCAGTGTTTCAGAGAGCAAAACCTATTTTTGCAAAGAAAATGTTTTATGCCTCTGAACATCTGTACCATTACATTTTCTATTGTGTGTTGTCATGGCATTGTAATTTCCACCAAGAATATTTGCACTAATTATCCCTTTTCTGTTTGCCTGAAATTGCCGTTCTGTTTAGATGCTGAGATACATGAAAGAGAATGTATTCGTTATGTGCCTAGTTGCTTTATTTCTCATAAAATGAATTCTGGAAACCTAAATTGTAATTAGAAGGTTTATCTTTTTTTCTAGTGAAAGGGAAGCGAACACAATGTGGAATTCATTGAAAATCATCAAAAGTAGACATAATAATGTTTTTTTTTGTTTTAATTGTCATCATTTAAAACATCATTTATTATTATTAATATATGTACATGTAGACCCTGCAAGATGTCATGAATAGAATACAGATGAGCCGTGATGGTGGGAAATATAATTATTTTGTGACAATTATGTTAATGCTATTTTGCTGTCTTTTTTTGAGTGGAAGTAGGGAGGAAGGTGTCACTAGGCAGATTCAGTCTTTTTAAAATTGATGAGGCCATTGTTAGTGTTCTGGAAAAAAGGTACATTTGCATTCATTGTTATATTTCAAATTTGAACTGCTTTAAATCTATTTACTCTTTAGTTTTACTCTTTAATATTTATTAACTGTGGCCTAAAGAATAAAAACTGGATACATACATGGTACATCTCTGACTTCTAAGGAAACAAGTTAGTAGAATATAACATGAACTATGAATAATGCGAAAGCATAATTGTTAAAAATATTATGAACTGTATATAGTACTAACAAGAGCACACCCAGAGTATGATTTTGTTCTTTGCTGCCAGGTTAATATAGACTTAATCAAGGGCAATATCCATAAAGCATTAGGCTCCATACAGTGGTAGTAGTCACGGTCATGGCATTACTTATCGTGATAGTAACACGGTGTGATAACGCAAAACTATTGCTAAGTGTACATTACCATTCTATATTCCTGTAGCTGTTATGCAAACTCCCCCCTGGAGACAGTCAAGTTTGCTTACGAGCAAGCCAACTTGCCCCCTGCAGAGAAGGTAACAGGTAATTCCACCAGGAGTCTTGCTACCTCTTGGGCATTGTTTCAGGGTGCACCAGTCTCTGACATTTGCGATGTAGTTTTTGAACGTTTTTCATAATAATTACGTACTGTCATAATTTTCCAATGCTCTGTTTTCTTCAGGAGACCTTAGACAAAAGTGAAATGTACAAAAGTTTAATGAATTTTTTTTAACATACCGAAAATCTGGGGATAACGTCTTTGGTGTATTTACAGACACTGATACGGTAGCCAAACTATGGACAAAAAATAACCAGAGCCATGTAGATTAAATAAAGAAAGAGGTTACCTGTTTACCTGTATCCTTCATTATTTGGTGCCTAGGAAACTAGTTGAGATAGCTGTTTACAGAATACAGTTTTTTTGCAATGACAATTATTCCTGTATTAAGTTGATAACACAACGCCCTACAATACGTCCCTTTCTTAAGTTAGCTTTCATTTATGAGAAGCCAACACTGATGTACTAATCTGTCTGTTAATCACCTATTGTAGTGGGACAATAAAGACTAAGGGCTTTAATCAGTATGTGTTGTCTTTTCATATTTACACTTAAAACTCAAGATTTAGTAATCCTTACTTACAATATCAATGAAGGCATATTCTCACATTAAACATGCTTTTCTATTTTGTGTTGCATTTATTCTTTTAAAACAAACAAAAAAAAATCTATTAAATAATTTTAAATGAATATCAAATTTCTGTCACCGATCAGTTTACAGGATCCATTTGTCTTGTTACAGATACAATATTACTATTCCTTCAAATAAAAAATAGTATCTGATCAAAAGAAATCTCCATTATTATAACTACAGTTGTTCACACAGAAATTGCCTGTATCATTGTAGTAGCAAATGAATTGTAGCTAGGTAAAATACATTTAGAATTGACAGTATCGTATGTAAGGTACAACTGTAGTTTATGAAGAAAGGGATTAGCTGTTGCAATGAGTGGACAGTTTGCACATGCTGGGGACTTAGAACAAGAGAGATGTAGTCTTATAGGATAATAATCTGTAGAATACAGTATACGAATATATAAAAGGATTGTGTATTTTAATACTGTACATAGTCTACTGTATCCTACAAATGTTATTAATTATGTCTTTCAAGGACACCCTTCAGTTTATTTACCCAAATCCAGTCCTGCAAACTGGTGTACAAGCTTGTGATTTCTCATAACATTGTTTGTTTTCATTTCTTTTAAATCTCCTAATTACGGCTCTAATGGAATACAGTTTATTGTGTTGGATTGTGTTACCAGCAGCTACATTTATAAACTAACCGGTTATTCTGTAAATAACGTTCCCTGCGTTTTATAAACTGACCTATTAACTGAAATGCTCGAACATCCCTGGTGCGTTGCAGAGCCCGAACAGCATTCGGCACTCTGAACTGCAGAGTCCCCATCAAGGCCATCTTCAGTAGTGCCGCTGGGGAAGGGCTGGGGTTCCCCCGGCTAGCAGCACAGATGGGGTGGTACAGATGTTGGGGACTCGGCGGTGGGCCTGTGCTGTCCCTCTGATGTGTAAACCCATTAATTTAATTGTGCACGCAGCTGTACCTTAAGTGAAAATAAATAATGAACGTGTATTTACTACTAATGTAGGTTGAATACACACAAAAAACGAAACATCATATGAGAAGCAGGATATTTATTTATTTACATCAGATGTATTTAACCCTATTCATGTGTGTTTTTTACCAGTTCAGTTGGCCAGGTGAGGTCAACAACACATACAGTACAAGTAAATGTGCAAGCAGCTTTTCGCAAAAATGTAAACAAACAAAAAATTCCAGTAAAAAATTCTGTGAAAGTTAGCTTACAGTTACTTTAAAGAATTCCTGACATCTCTACTCATATCATAGGCACACACATACGTTGTTGTTACTCACAGACAAATACATGATAAAAGAAAGCCCCAGAGCAGCCGAGCATCTGTTACAAACCAGTTTAGTCAGATAGCGCCCTCTAGCACGCAGAGGATGCAGGACAGGTCATCTAAACTGCTTAGCATCAACCTCAACTTTACAGCGGCCCATAGCACCATTTTTCAAAATTTTTACACCTAGCCATGGCTACCACTGTATGCAGATAAAACCTTTTTATCATTATAATACTACATAAAAAACACCTTTCTAATCCATTTATACATGATACAATTAAAATTTTCCAGAACAAATGGCATGGTTACCTAATCAGTGAATGCAGGCTTCCCCAGTGACATTTCTTTATTCCAACAGACTCTTTTTTAAAAAAATATTGACCACAGTATGTATGTTACACCACCAGAGCTCAATTTTAACTGCAAAGGCACATTTTCTTAAAGGAATAAAACAAGAGTAGTCTAACACATTTTTAATTCTGCCGCATGTCCAAATCATGTGCTGTCAGTATACAAAATTTTTGTATTGTGTTACCTCTATCTTGTAGGCAAAAGAGATGCAGCAGATGGTGAAGCTGGAAGCAGAAATGGGCCGCAGACCAGCAACAGTTGTGTGAAGCATCCCCAAACAACCAACTAGCTGAGAACTCAACACATCCTGCAAAATGTACATTCAGCTCAGATTGTATTCTTCTTAGTTTCTAAGATTTCTTCTACATCTTGGAGATAACTGTTGCCAGAAAAAAAATATTTTGACATTCTACTTCAGCTTTTCAGTATAGAGTCTCCTTTATAGTGCTGACTGTTATACAAGAGATTACAAAATGCAACAGGATGTAAACAGCCATTAGTGCAATTATGACACCATTTTTATGAATCCATTCCACCCAAACCATTTTTAAACATGTTAGCTTATTTTAATCTTTAAATTATTGTTTGTTTCTTTGTTTAATAAGGTTGGTTTTAAAGTGCTTGACATGAGCTTTTAATTGCAGTTCTGTATTCACCCCGACAAATAAATATTAATTTAACTATATGAAGCATATTGGATGCTTGTAAATCAGTCAGTATACCTGAAAGGTACTCAAGAGTTATGTACTAAGTCATAAGGACTTTATGAATATTTAGCTGTGAGAAACAAGTACATCTGTACTCACTTTTGTCTTAAAAACTCAAACAGAGCTGTGTAATTGTACTGTGGGTATGTTGTCTCAAGAATGTTAAGTGGTGGAATGTATGGTAGAGGTGCATCATATAGTGAGGTGCATTATTTTGGGATGGGGATGTATGAAACGTTTATACAAATTATGTTAAGGTGACTATTAATAGGTTGCTGTATTTGTTACCTCATCTGAAGAATAGGATACAAAGTGCACATGCATTACATGTACTGTAGGTAAATCAGATGTTTTGTAATCCATCTTTTCTGACAACACACATACAGTTCCCCTAACTGCCTGGACTAGATGTACTAAAATGGAGTTTTTAATAAAGCAGGAAGGTTGCTGTACATTATGTTCATGGTACAGTGACTTCTTGTGCTTGTAAGTATTAATTACAGACTTTCACGATTAACAATCTAAGCAAAGTTGAAAGATTTAAAGAAGCCTATTCAAGTCCCACAGAGATAACACTTTGCTTATCTGTTACCAATCTCACAGGTTTAAAATGGCTTTTATATCATTGGTATGGTAATACTAACATACATTTGAGTATTGAAATAAACTGATCTTGTTGTAAACCAGGCTAGTATCTGTTGTGTGCAAATAGTGTATTTCATGGACAAGTGCACAAGCCTTTTTCGTTTTTAAATTACAAGAGTAAACATTTTCAAAATAAGTATCTAGCTGCTAACTTGTATTGTATGAATATTTTCATATTCTCAACATACAAAGCCTGGGCCTTACAACACAACACATTCGAACTGAGAAAAGTGATCATTAAGAAAACCGCAGCTCTGTGAATACAGTTTAACGATAATGAAAATGGAACCCAGTGCCGCCCCAAATAATCATGATACGATGATAAACAATCAGAAAACAAACACATTGTTAAACATTGAATTCATAGTTTTGTTAGAAGAGGTTCAAGCCATGGAAGGGGAAAGGGGGACACAATAATAATTGAATGATTGTACTACAAGGAAAGTAACTTCTTTCCCAAAATTAACTCTTCAGATTCTTAATAATGTTCACACAAGCACTGAGCATTTTTTGTAAAAGGCATGGTATGCAAATTAAAACATTCCACCCGAAGTACGTATTTCTGCAAATACTTGTTTCAGACTTGTTTAAAAAATCAGTGAAACTGCCTTTATATGTTACTAGTAAATATAAAAGAATCAGTATTGATGTGGCATGTATGTGTTATTTCGGTTACTTTTCTGCAGAACAGTGCACATCAAAGCTATGCTTTAAACAATGTTTCACAGTGATTCTTAATAGTACATGTAAACAACTTTACTACACCTACTGTAGGAGAAAACCTGACTTATTTTCTCTTCAGAGGTTATTGTATATTCAATTATAACCATCATTGATGAAACAAGATTTCACAGTCAATTTGATTTAAAGGAACACAGCAAATTCTTTGAGAATCATTTGATTATGGTTTATTTTCAAATAACTTTTTTAGCTAGGAAATTATTACATTAATTAAATAAAGGTTGTGGGGTAATATTTATCTGGATTGCTTTAACTTGTAATTAGTGGTATGCTGTTTAAACCAACCAACATACACATTTCTCCATGGTTGCTTGATTTATTTCACAAATAGTATTTTCATAACTAAAAACTGAATGAAATACATGTATTGCAGGTTAGCTGTAAAATAAAATCCGTGTCAACCTCGCCAACCTATTCAAATCGGTTAAAAGTGTGTAGTTTACAGGACTGCAGGAATGGAATTTATGGCAGAACACCATGTCATCACCTGTGTGTTGTTATTCCTGTATGTGCTATCCAGTATAAGTTTTGGTTCATGGTTATGAAACTACCAAAGGTGTAGTCTAGGCGGGGTGGTTATTGCATTGAAAAAAGACATATTGCTGTACTTGCTGAATCAACAGAAAATAATCTCCGATTTTAGGCAGCTTGAAACTGTATACATACCTGCTCATAGAAACAACTATATATGGTATTGGGCTTGATTTTTAGATTATAAATAGGTTTATGAAAAAGACTTACCCACAAATATTAAACAGCAAAAGTTACCAATTGTTGAAAGATTTAAAAGTAAAATAAAACACTCTATATAGGCTTTTATTACATTTCAGATTTTTTACACACCTGTTATTGTAGTAAAAGACTTGATGTAGCGAAACACTTTATTGGAAATATGTATGTAGGCGATCATTTTAGACCAAACATCTTTTAAGGCATATCAGATAACTTAAGGGCTCTGTGGTTGGGTTAAACTTCACAAATAAGTCATGTTTGTTACTGGGAAAACAAATTAGCAGTTATTTGGATATATATATATATATATATATATATATATATATATATATATATATATATATATATATATATATATATATATATTCTCCAGTAATCCAATTTACCCAATGTAATGATGTAGCTTTTACAACATATCTAATGTGATATTATGAGTAAAGTGCTTTTAAAATGCATTGTATTGCTGTTTTAAAAATGTGCCACTGATGTCATTGTTTTAAGGGAAAATAAAATGCCAAAAGGGGGTTATTTATATAAATATATATATATATATATATATATATATATATATATATATATATATATATATATATATATATATATATATATATATATATATATGTGTGTGTGTGTGGGGGGGGGGGTATTATTAAAGTATATTCTGGTTTGCTCTTAGATGCTTTCCATCACTGCTTGTATGTTTTATGTTGAGTGTCTGTCCTACAACATGAACCCTATTCTATGTAGGTTTCTTATTAAAGCAGGTTGTTCTGCAAATATCATTGCATTTATGATGTGTGTTTTTTTTTAAAACATAACTTGATGAAGGAACATTATTGGGGTGTTTATTTGGCATTTGTTAAACTACTAGCAAGGGAAATATATGTGTTCTCCTGTTACTTTAATACTGTTTTATAGTATATGTTTCCATAAATAAACAAAGATTAAAATGGGACTTTGGCAACATAGCTTGTGATTCGTTTTTACTTTGACATAGGAGAAATGTAGAAATGTGTAGTCCAATTTCACAATGTCACAATCAATCATACAGGATTAAATGAATAGGGGGAAAAACACCAACAATGGCCATTTGCTGAGCTTGTAGCTCAGAATTGCATACAACAGGATGTTTTATTTGTTTACATCAAATAAATTCACTGTCACAACTGACATGTAAACTAATATGCGCACACACACATTTTGCTACCAAATCATATGTATTTATTGACAGCTGACAAATAGAATTCAGTGCATGTGTGCCAAATAATCAATCTAATATCTCTTAAAATCAAAATATAGTTTTGCTGGACAAGTGCTCTTTTTATGAGCTAGATAGTAAATAATAAAGTATAGCAGATCTTACTCATTTAAAGCTTCAAACACTAAAATGATCTTAACAGCCACATGTCTTCTAGCAGTGTGTTCAAACTATTCTGGCAGGAATCTTTAAAGCGTCAGAGAGCATAGAAACCCAATGTACATTGACAATATTCAAATGGGAAATAAAGCATTTGGAACATCTATCAACCATAAATTTTATCGAACGAGATGAGAGAGATCCAGCCTTTCCCCAGAGGGAAGAGAACAGCTGTGTGGTGACTCTTGGCAAGATGCAGGTAAGCTCCACAGATACATAATAGTTTGGGGTAGATAAATTAATGTGTAGACTAATGAGATGTTTGAGTTTAAAATATAATTATAATATTGTTTATGGTGCCTTTTAAAACCACAAAAATCCTTTAAATAAAATGTAAGGGAACCGAGTGCTATCCTATTTATGATGCTAAAACCTGGTCAGAATGTCCTTTTTTTTTCAATTTTGCATGGGCTTGCTTGAAACACATCACAGGAAGTGGTTTTGAAAATTCAATCCGTTTACTTCATGATCATCTCCTGTCTTTTAACATTCAATTACACGTCAATCATTCTGATCATTCAAACAAAACAATATAGCCTTTGTATTGTATTTGTGTGGCTAGATGCATCCCCAATGCATGCACATCTATAAAAACCCTAACAGAAAAGAAAAACAACAGATACCAGTTATACAGTCAAAACAAGGAAGGTTCAAGCCATGTCGTCACCCTTGGAATCATGGTTTATTTTATATCATATGCATGGGGTTAGATGGTAGAAGTTTAATTAGATACCAACTTAGCACACAGATCAAAAGAAATGGACTTCTAGAGAGATTTGAGGTAGAACATAATGGGGCTTTGTATAGTTTACACATGGGTTACCAATATTTTGAGAACCAGGGCTGGGCGGGGTTGTTGGATGGTTAATACACAGCTAGCTGTGTTACAGACCTGTCCTTATGGCATGCTGTATCATAAGGACAGGTCTTTGCCACTTCTTCCGACTTCTTATTTATATGATCTTAAGCCTAGGCAATATTTAAAATACATTGTAGGTTATTCATATAAAGCTATCAGTATTATGTTATTGATTGCATCAACGTTCAACAAACTAATGTATTACAACTGATACCTAATGCAGCAGTGTGGAGTAATGGTTATGGCTCTAGACTCTTGACTGGAGGGTCATGGGTTCAATCCCAGGTGGGGGGACGCTGCTGCTGTACCCTTGAGCAAGGTACTTTACCTAGATTGCTCCAGTAAAAAAAAAAACTGTATAAATGGGTAATTGTATGTAAAAATAATGTTATATCTTGTAAAATTGTAAGTCGCTCTGGATAAGGGCGTTGGCTAAGAAATAAATAATAAAAACTGAGGTGCTTTAAACCTCTTCTACAGCTTGCACTACATACTATGTTTATTGGTAAAGTCAGAGAAAGTGAAACAATCTCTACTGTAGTGGAGGAGTGACAAAAAATGAACAAAATACATTGAGTTTGTGCCAGAGTGAAATGCCTATAGTGCATAAGCCAAAAATGGATTACTTTAAAGGTCAAGCAACATATTTTGTGTTCTATAAGCTTGTATTCTTTTAGTTACCGAGAGTATTAGAAGAGAGGGGTATATGGAGGCAGATTTCTGTTTTAATGTCAAATGTACATTTTATAACGTGCATACAGAGTACTTAGGTCATTCTCATCTACTTTAATGTAACTAATTTAGTATATACTCTTGCAGGGGTATACAGTATGTCACTGACATCCTTCTAATGACCATTCAATCAACTTTCAGGTGGTAAAGATCATGGGTCAAATTAACCCCATCTGCAACTTTCTTTTTTCATACTGTCCATGACATCTTTAAATCACAGTTTCTTTTATTTTCTGATTTAATTTGTTTTGTTTAGTTTAATGAAGAAGAATACATGAAATAATGTTGCTAATAAGCTACTATTAAAATAATATTATAATGTGCAAGACAATTTAATACAAAAAAGCTCACATGTAAGAAATGGAATTAAAACATGTGACAGATCCAAGGTTTTTTGCTTTGTTTTGTTTTTGTTTTGGTCTGCAAATCACATACAAATTTACAATCGAATATAGTTTTGGTAGTATTTCTCCATTTTTACTGTGCATAACATAGTTTAACCAAGCATTTAATTTTTACTGAATCACTAAATTACTACATCTATACAATACAATGTGTTTAAAAACCAGTAGACCTAGATTGTGTTCCTGTGTTTATGTTAAACTTTTTGAAAGGAAGAGGGTGGTTATGAACGGGTTACTTTTTTTTAAATGCCCCTGAATTGAATTCTTAAAGATTGTCAGACTGGTCTGGTTTTATTTGTAATTAAAATAATGATTTGTACTTGCTGTGTTTCATTGGATGATAATTGTGACCGAATGTTTTTTGCTATGAATGATAGTGGCGGGTAAAAGAAACCATGTTTTTATTTCTGATCTAACCTCGATGTGATTGATACAGAATACTCTTATATTTAAAACGAATCACCGCTTTTCAATTTGAGATTTGGAAAAATTTAATTAATTATTGATTACTTGAACAATTGTTTTGTTGTTTATTATTTGCAACCTTCCTACGCAAAGCCATTTTTGACAATAGACAGAAACATCCTTGATTGTAATACTAATTATACTATTATGGCTTTAACATATTAAATGTACCAGTGCAAGATAGAGGTGAATGTGATCTGAGGCACATGCTAATGATCTCTAAACTCTTCACATATGAAACACCACGCAAATTATGTTCATGAAAAGGGTGTTGCCTTAGTTACAGTAGTGCTTGTTTGCAGTATAAATACCCGCTGATGCACATTCTCCACTCCGCTGAGCACTAGGTTGAGAAGGAGAGAGGTTAACCAGACCTGCTCCACGTCTTCAGAAACATGTCTGCTCTTTGCCTATGTGGCTTGATACGCGTGGAAAACTGAGTCATTGTTAATACCATCTTAGAACTGTCGCCAGTCATGTTGAAACTTTCTGAGAAATCAGGTGAGCAGACGGGGACTCAAATTCTCCTGGATGCGATGTCAAACGACAAGATCCATTTGGCGCGTTTCATTTTGGATGCTCTAGATGGAAAAATCGTCAATGACAGGACAGAAAGGGCACAGACTCCTTTAATTTTGGCGGTTCTATTACCTGACCCTCACATGAGGTCTAAATTTATGAAGCTTTTACTGCAGAGAGGCGCAGAGGTGAACTGCCAGGACGAGACTGGGCGCACTGCTTTGAGTTATGCATGTGAAAGTGGACACCTGGAGGCAGTAAAAACGTTAGTTCAAAATAATGCTGACCCAGAGCTGGTAGATGCATGGGGAAATACAGCTCTGATTTATGCGGCAGTGGCAGGACATACACCAGTAGTGGAATTTTTGGTGAGAGCGTTTAAAAGATTGGGTCTTGAAATTGACCGACCAAATCGAGTTGGCAATTCTGCTGTCCAGGTCGCCAAGCACCTTGGGTATAGAGGTTGCGTACTAGCGCTTACAAACAACGGTAGGAAAACACAGGATTATGAAAATTGTAATCGGCATGTTCTCGGCACATGTCAGAATAACAATGATCCATCGGATGAAAAGTTTGATAGAAAGTTTGCAGACGTTTTTCAAGAAAAACAAAGTGATAGCTATGCGTGCCCGCATCTTAAAACAAGAAGTGGCATATCGGCGGGTGAGACTCGACCTGTTGGCACTCTAGATAGAAACACGTTTTGGGGTTTTAGAAATAGGCTAGAATCTATGGATTCTATAGATGAAGAAGCAGACAGGGAAAGCGACAGCTGTCCCGAATCGCAAGGACTCGCTTTTTCTAATGTTCTTACTCCAAGACCTCGCCTGCGATCCTGGAGTGTTCAGTATGTAAATACTAACCATAAACTTTTGGAGAAAACAGATAACGGCCATTGCTCTCTACCACCGTTAACCCAAATCTCGGATCTTCACAATTCCACCCCGATAAAAAACGCCTTTTCCTGCAGTTCAACTTCACCTTGCGCCGGTATTTCAGTGTCAGGCTCTCGGACTTTACCCAGTCCTCTTGGCATTCTTTTAACCCCGATTGCTCACAACAAAGGTGGCAAGGACAAAACGGACAACGAAAAGCACAAACTATCACGCCAGCAAGACTCCGGAATAAGAAGATTTAACGAAAGTTATTACCAAAAAAGAGGTAGTTTGCCAACATGTGTGCTGAGCCCAGCGCCCCCTGATCGATCACTGTTACCTTTGCGTAAAAACAAAAGTGCAGTGAAAGACGCACAAGCAAACTTCCCAACATCTTCAAATACTACAACAGTACCTACAACTTTTACAATCTTGGGTAACAAGTTGTTTAGACGATTCACTTTCCCAGAGCTCAAGAAGACTGCCAAAGATTTGCAAGAGGATGGCTGTAGTGATTCTTCAGTCAGCAGTCCTGAGTCTGGTACGAGGGGAATGTCAAGATCAGAGACTTTTCCGATGAGCAGAAATCACCCTCAGGTCGGCAGCAAACCCAGCATCGATAGTATCAGTGCAGTGAAGTGCGAGTTTGACTTTCAGTTAAAAAAGTGTTCGTCCTAGTGCATTTGTAAACCAAAGGTAATACCAGTGTACACTCTGTGCTTAGAAAATGACCGTGCTGTTATGGCAAAATAAATATTTGAACATATAATATATATATATATATATATATATATATATATATATATATATATATATATATATATATATATATATATATATATATATATATATATATATATATATATATATATATATATAAAAATTAATTAATTAGCCAAATGGCCGTGCATAATGCAACGTGGCCAATGTTGTGTTTTTGTACTTTATGATGTTTAGGAAAGCCGAACTACTGTGTATTTAGGTAAAACTATGAGGAACTGATAGACATATTCACAAACCATTTACACCAGTGCCACATTTTCTATTTTTTATTTTATTTTATGAAAACACATTTGTTATGTTACAGAAATAGAATGAAACAACTATGATGCATGTAAGAGCTTCAAAAGGAACCACCAGTTATTTATTTGAAGCTTTGTAACATACATTGTGTTTATAACTGGTAAATACGTGATAAAGAATATGTCATTTAGTATTAAACGTTTTGGTTAGTGCTTGAAACGTAATAATTTGTCCACATTAAATTGATGAAGGCAGGCCAAAACCTTCGGCTACTGGATTTGAGTGTTTGTTTTAAACAGAAATAGATTATCGGTATACATACATTTTAAATTACAACAACTACACAAATAATTCAAAATCGTATGCAACAGATTTTAAACACATTTTAGTGTTTTTATGTGAATTGGTTGAGACTATACTTTTAGACGCACAGAAAACAAAAATATTACAATGCAAAGTATATAAATATTATGATGTTTTTAAAATCTGCATATGGTTAATATGTATGTTGTAGTTCTCTGTTGAAATAAAGCTAGCATTAATATTGTACTCTAAATGTATTCTAGCATGACATCCATACATTGCTCATGTAAAGTGACTTGTAAATATTTCGTTCATCTCCTCTCGAATTGTTCTTATACTCTGCTCGGGATGATGCAGAACTCAAATGTGCCTTTCTGAGCAGTGTCTTTTTAGATACAAATTGCTAACACAATAAATGTTTCATATTAGGTCAACTCAAATATTGTTATATTATTCGAAAAAGTATATCAACATTATTTATTTGTGTATTTATTATATTGTTGCTTATTAATGTTTTTGTTTTTCACTCCATGTCCAGTATTGCTTGTGTAACTGAATGTTGCAAATTGTACGTCAGTTATTTTTACACAAATGATTGTCAGCGTGCCTTTTTCCATAAATAAAATTAAGCATTTTATGTTTTTCTTAGTATTTTCACCTTTACTTGCCTACATACGGTTCACATGACCAAGCCTGGAAATTAGGCTGTTCGTCTTTGTCACCCCCTCCCCCACCCCCTCTCTCCCTCCGTCCCCCTCCTCCCTCCCTCCCTCCCTCCCTCCCTCCCTCCGTCCCTCCGTCCCTCCCTGATACAAATCTTGACTGCACCGTGTACGTGCATGCGCTGGGAGTGAACCACAGTAAACCGTGGATCAAAGGAGGGCGCGCATGAACAAAATGCACGCAGGAGACACAGGATAAGTAAGGAGCGGGAAGTAGAAAGGGTTGCTGTAGTATTTTCCTAATGGAAAAGGTGGTCGTATGAGTAAAAAGAATAATAATAACATGTATATGTCAAATACTAAATCATATTTTTCTAGGAAAAGGGAAGTCATTGGATGCAGGGAGAGGATGATAATATTCAAACAAAAACAAAGAAATATGAAAAGTATGGGAGACGTTTCATTAGCAGGTGGGGACTAGCCCCAGCAGCCAGCAGATAATAGGCCTAAGAAAAGACCAGTTTGTTGGTTTTGATCCAAAACTGGGGACAAAGCTGTAACAGCTTTTATTTTTAAAGACAACTATTATCAGTTAATCTTCAAGGTTAATCTTCATATTCTAATCCACTGTTTCATTATTTTGTTTACAGAATTGTACATTTCATTATTGATATGTTCAGGGGTGAAATTCTCAACAAAAAAGTGCAGGTAGACATATGTGCATCCGGTACACAATACATGTATGAATACAAAATAAGCCTTAAAAAATAACTGATAAAATATAACCAATTCATCATAAACAAAGATGCTGAAAATACTGAAAGCTTTGTACCCTCTGCTTGTATCACTCAGTCATGTACTGTAATATAACACTTAAGTTAAACCATTAGCATTAAGAAATATTACACTATGCAGTAACTGCTGTACAGAGGGAGTTTTGTTTCAAGATATCCTAAAAAGGGGGGGATGTTATACAAAATATGTATAAAGAAAACAACTGTGCTATGAACAAATGATACAAAAAGGTCTAAGTCAAACAATGCGCAATACAGGCAGAAATACCCCTCTATTTTTTTAATGTACCAGGCACTAGGGATATAAAGTTACAAATGCAGGATACATTTATCCCAAAAATGAGAAAAGGTCAACTTAAAGAAACCACGATGGCTAAATTGATCTATTAAGCTGGGTATTAAAAATAAAAGAAAGTGATATATTTCTATTAAATCAAAGGGGGCAGCCTCATAAAAACAACACAGAGAGGCCTGTAGAGACCTTAAAAAGCAGACTAGGAGAGCAAAAAGGGAATTAGAGAGTCAAGTAGCAGCAGGCAGTAAACTTAATCCAAAAGGGTGTTTTCAATATGTTAATGCTAAAAGGAAACTAAAAGAGGAAGTCAGTAGTATATGTGATAGCAATGGTAATTTAGGACTAAAGACTACCAAATCGCAGATGTACTTAATCAATACTTTGTACAAGTATTTACAAAGGAGGATTTATACAATATACCAAAGTTAACAGAATATACACAAACATAATTACCAGAGTTTGTTATAAAAGAGAATGAGTAAAGGAGCTAGCAGGACCTGATGGAATCTGGCCCCAGGGAAACTAGAGAACATATTTTTAAACAAATATGTTATATGTTCAACAAATCTATAAATAAAGGAGCAAAGTAAGTAAATAAATGCTTGCACATTGGATGCAAAAACATTAGAGGCAAGTACAGCATGAATGGTAACAAAATAGAGGAAGTTATTATTATTTATTTCTTAGCCAACACCCTTATCCAGGGCGACTTACAATTGTTACAAGATATTACATTATTTTTACATACAATTACACATTTATACAGTTGGGTTTTTACTGGAGCAATCTAGGTAAAGTACTTTGCTCAAGGGTACAGCAGCAGTGTCTGCCACCGGGGATTGAACCCACGACCCTCCTAACCACTACTCCACATTGCTGCCCATACTAAAAGAGGAAGTCAGTAGTATATGTGATAGCAATGGTAATTTAGGAGGTTATGTACAAAAAGGACTTAGGAGTAGTAGTGGATGAATCTCTCAAGCCAATTAGACATTGTGAAGAAGCTATAAAAAAAAGGCAAATAGAATGTTAGGTTATATAGCCGAGACAGTTGAATTGAAATCTAGAGAAGTTATATTAAAATTATACAATGCACGGGTATGACCACACCTAGAATATTGTGTACATTTCTGGACCCATATCATAAGAAAGACATTGAGGCATTAGAGAGAGTATAGAAGAGAGCAACACAACTAATTCTAGGATTGAAGGGTATGTCATATGCAGTGGTGTAGTTGAGGGTATACGCAGGTAAACTGTGTTTACCTACTTTTAATTTGGGCAATATAGCATTTATCCACTTCTCATATAAGGGATACAGAGTTTACTAATTTCTACTGTCCTGTGATGCAAATCCTGGGTTAAAGACAAGACATTTTAACAGTGAGTGTCTGTGTTGTGTTGCTGCATGCGAAATTGCCAGCTGAGCGCTTAGTCAGAACTGCGGCACGAGCAGGGGGGCGTGGCCACTAGACTGTGTGTTCTGTTTGTGTGTGAGTGTTCTGTGATTGGTTAATCATGTTCTGTTAATGTTCTTGTGTTCTGTCGGGTCTGTGACTGTTCCCATGAGCAGGGGGAAATAACTGTATGGGGGTAGGGGTGGGGGCTCTGGTTGGCTGAGGGTCAATAATAATGTATCTGTTCATGTTTATGTGTTCAATCTATCTGTTCAACTCCACCAAACAGGGGAATTTACCCACTTTTTTATTTGCCACTACACCACTGGTCATATGAAGATAGATGGGAAGAGCTGAATCTATATAGCCAAAAAAGAAGGCGAGCTAGAGGTGACTTAATAGAGGTATTTAAAATTGTAAAGTGGTTTAACAAAGTAACTGCTGAGAATTATTTTTCAAAGGTCACAGAGAACAGAACCAGGGGCCACAGGTGAAGAAGGGCATATTCAGAACCGAGGGGAGAAGGAGCTTTTTCACAGAAAGGGTGGTGAACTATTGGAACAGGCTGCCGGACAGAGTTGTTGAAGCAGAGACTGTCGGATCCTTGAATAGACTGGATGCTATCATGAACAATACTATAACCCTCTCTGTGACCATAATAAGACCTTTAGCTAGCCACCTGGAGGAAGGGCGGTCCATTTAGCCACGGGTTCCCAGAGGTTTTGTTTTCCCTACTAACCTGGTTAGGGTTTTTTTTGTTTTTCCTCTCCTGAGTATTAACGCACCACGCTTGCATCAAAGTGAGCGAGCATAGGTGGACGAATGGCCTTTTTTTGTTCTAGAATTTCTTATATTAAAAAAAAAACACTGCAACTCACACAAATACATGAATCTGCACTCAAATCCTAATTAAAAAATAAAAAGTTAATTATATTACAGAAGTAATGTTAATTATATTACATTGTTTTAATTCTGCTATATAATGTTTTTAAACTACTCTCTATAACTACCAAGATGAATTACTGGATTGCTTTAACTAGACCAAAAAAAAATAACATTTATAGCTACAGATGACATTTTGATACAGGCATCAGATTTTGACCAGGTAGTAGATTTTGACAAGTTAGCAAAATCTGACAGTTACACATGTCATATTTTGCTGCAGGTAGCAGATTTGGACGAGGTAGCACAATTTGACTCTGTACTTTTATTCATTTACAACTCCATGTAAATAGGTGTAACACTGGTGCTTAGTCATTTTAAACTTTATGTGTTTAATCTGTGCCGTTTTTGCTATGTTTAATGATTATATTTTAAACACCAGCCCTGTTATAAACGGGTACAAATGCTTAACAAGTGCTACAAATCATAAACACGTCCAAGAGTTTACAAAATAAACACCACAAGGTGTTTCAATCCTAAACACATTAAGAATTATAAACACAATGACGTGTTTGAAGTGTGCTATAAATAAGTGTTTTAAAGTTAAACACTCGGCCTTACAGTGCAGGACACAACATCCAGCTAGGATAGTGAAGCGTGAAGGCTACCAGACTAGAGATGGAATTCTGAGCAAACCCCATTAGCCAACGGTATCGCGCCACCTATGTGTGTCCCGGACTTTACTCATGGAATATTGCGAAAAACCTTTGTATTCATAAGCAACAAAAACTAGTGCTGCATAAAACCACGAAAACAAGAAGAAAACGTTTAAATGTTATTGTTTTTAACATATCCATTTCTAATAACAACAGACCCAACATAAGACGTCTTTTCCATCTAGTAAGGCCCTTCTGGTTATGTTAAAAACACTCATAATGAGCTCGGGCATTTAACTGCACAAAGCGGGCCTTCCCACACGGTAACGTTCTATTGCGGGTCCCATTGCTTAAACAACCACCCTGACGTTATTCCTATTTACATCCCTTGGTGCGCTGAACTAGGGTCCTTCAAATATCATCATTCACACATGAAGGAATGGGCTTCAAAGTGAGATGAGTAAAAGGTCACCACTGAGATGAGTGTCACATAGACAGTTTCTGTGTAAGTTATGAAAGTTTAATATCTGATTTATGGCATTCTTTTTATTGCATTGGTATACAGTATAAATGCACACGTGCTTAAAACATGTATTTCCCCCAAAACGTATTTTAAGTGGATAATTAAACATTCACAGCAGCTTACATCAAATATTCTTACAGACACGCAATTACAAAGGAAACATATTTGTGTCAATATAGTTGCGGATCAGTTTTAATTCACCGACATAAACGTTTAACCCGTGTAATTAATATTCACAGATCCTAAAAATAACTTTTAAAAATGACTGTTATAATTGATTGTAATGTATCTATGCAATGGAATAGCATGCACCTATTATACAGTACAAAACAAACAAAACAAAAAAGACAGTATATCTATCGGGTTGTAGCCTAATATTTTAATTGACAACTTGACGCAGGGTTATTATAGGGGCGCAGCTTTAGCTTTGCACGGCTCAGTTAACACATTATAACACTACATCAGCAACACATCTTGAAATTAAAACTCAGCCACACAGCTGCCACTTCCTTTCAGATACAGAGGGCTATCCCCGACCTCAGCTGCAAACACAAAGCTGGGAATAATAGCATTGTAAAGAATAGCCATACAGAGGTCTTGATGTAGCAAGTTGCAAGAACTCCCTTTACTACGCCGCATTCTTAAGACAATGCAGAGTTCTCTGTCAGCATAGTATTTGCAACACCAAACAGCTTCAGCTTCAATGTAGTTCGTTTTTAAAAATAAATAAATAAATAAATAAATAAATAAATAAAAAGCATACTGGTCTGTACCAGTTTTCCGTGCATACCGCTACAGGATACCACTGCCGCTGCAAGTTGCACGTTGGTATCACAGTTGCCATAAGTCTACTGGAAAATGTACTGAACAGACAACCACTGCAGTGGTCGGAGTCCACATTCTATCACCGATTTCGTCTTAGATTGTAACCGTTATCCCGATATTTGACGTTTGAACTCCCCGGGACACAAGGGACCTCACCAGAATCAGGACCATGGACAGCACTCTCGTATTGTTCTGTTTTTTCAGTAAGTATTGCATTACTTAGTACAATGGTTGGGGTTTTAGTATATAGATTGTACAATTTACATACCACTTCATGTGGGTGTTGTTCTTTACAGTAGATGCCATTGATTTTCAGTTACGCATACCTGAGAGTTTTTTTTGGAGTGGATGTATGACGCTATTTCTAAAATGCGCTCACAACTTGTAACTTAATAAACGAGCGTGCTATTTTATATGCGATGGGGACACGACACGAGTAAACCCATATAGTATTTTAAGCAGTACTAAATATGTATATTCTACAGAAACAAGTTAATATAGTTTATAAATTGCTGCAGTGATTAAAGACTAGCCATTAACCTGACTTTATTTTCCACAGACATTTTACCTCGTATTTTGGCAGAGCAAGAAGTGGAGAATCTGTCAGGTTTATCAACCAGCCCCGACAAAGATATATTTGTGGTTCGAGAGAATGGGACAACGTGTCTAATGGCAGAGTTTGCGGTCAGAATAGTTGTACCTTTTGATGTCTTAGCCATGAATGGTATAGATGTAAGGAAAATATGTCTTACTTATTTATATGTTACTTGTATATTTTATAATCTATATACCACATGTTAAAAGATGTTTACAAATCTGAATATTTACTAATATGGGAAATATTACGATAATATTAGAAAAACATATTAGCAAAGAAATTGAACAATTTAAACTGAGCCCCATGCTTCTGTTTTTTATGTAGTAATTAGTTGACATACATTGTTTTTGATTAATATCTTTTGTTATTGCTGTTTATCTAACACTATAAACGATATGCTTTAATAGCTTCATGCCTGTTTTGTTAAAAATGCATTTACATTCCAATGTACGAGCTTTGAATGGTAGTTGGTCTAATTACTAATATAGATCATAACGAGAGTCCAAGGAGTGCAAAAAATGGTATTCCATCTAATGTACCCGAGATGCTGTGAAGAGCTAAACAAGTAAGGTGGCAAATCACATGGAAACTTGTTACCAGTGACATTTGAAAATACAATAAAATAATACTATCTAATGAAATGCAAAAAAATAAAAAAAAAACTGTTCTTATAGTACTCACGGTGGAACTGTATAGATTTAGGTGTACACTATGAACAAAATAATTGGCTTTAATATTGACCTAATAAACTGTATTTGTAGAGTAGCCTAATTATAGTGTGTGTTTACTTATTATTAACAGTATTTTACACTAATATTGAACAACGTTTACCGTAATTGAAAAAAATGAAAAAACGTCAATATTAAGTTAAATTTACCATATTTACCATATTTATTTATTTTTACGGTGTAGGTTATCGATTTTACTTTTGTGTTAAGAGATTTAAATGATTCCTGAGATGCCTATATTCTGTAGTCATTTTAATTACTGGAAGATTCCATTTACTTTAGATGCAATATACCTGGGTAAAATGTCCAAAAGGAGTTATTTTTTAAATAAATGATTTTTGTTGGGGACGTATGTTCTGTCATAATAGAATTTGAACAATTATGTGTGTGTGTGTGTGTGTGTGTGTGTGTGTGTGTGTGTGTGTGTGTGTGTGTGTGTGTGTGTGTGTGTGTGTGTGTGTGTCTGTCTGTCTGTCTGTCTGCCGGTCTGCCGGTCTGTATGTAAATGTTTTAAATCAATTCTACATTATAACTATTTATATGCTTTAAGCTCATCACAGAACAAGCCCTAATGACACTTCCGCGCGGGGCTGAAGTACAAGGTAAATGTGGTTCTACAGAGGCAGAGCTACAAATGTCCTGGAATAAAGATGCTTATACATTTAGTCTCTTCTTCATCAAGGTAAGAAATGTATTTTAAAAAATCCTGTGAAGGTCTGGTTACAATAGGGATTAGACTACTGTAAGCAATTTAACATGAAATGATAGCTTTTTAATTCATGAGAGCTGGCGAACCACTTACATGCTTTGATTTCTTCCCATTTTTGTATTTAAAACATTAATAGCCAACATATACCGTTGATTACTAACTAAAATATGTTAATTCACTTAGAAAAAAAGACTAACATTAAATCTTTATACTTGTATATGCTTTCTCTTTTTTTACAGGAGGCCCATAACTTATCTAAGGGTCAAGATGCTGTCTGGAAGATCAATAAAATCCAATTCGTTTATGACACTAACGAACCTTCACATTTTGGTAACGCCTTTAATCGTAAGTATCCGCCCTGCAGGTATTTTAATGAAAATTGTAAAATCACTGTACAAGCCTACACAAAGCCTTACGTTATATGTTAAGCGACAAATATTTAAGGACACTTGTGTTTTATAAGAGAACGTACTAGATATTTACAGGTAATGTCATTTTACAATTAAGGTAAGAATACTGAAGACAGTGTCTGATGCCATTGTATTTTTAAATTACGCCTACAACTATCTCTCAGATTATAAAGTATTTATTTTGAAGCTCTATGCATCTTTTTATATATAGGTATCAAATTGGAAAGAGGGCTACGTATATATCAGCGATTCGTTTCAATAACATACATTGTTCAAACGTAGTTTTACAAGTACATTAGCAATAGGCGCTATATTACAAAGCCAAACCAATTAATTACCAATGTATTTGAATCATTTGAGAACATTTTTCAAATGTTCTCAAATGATTCTTCAATTAATTTTGTTTCCTACATGTATTGTTTTCCTGTTTATATAAGGTCTACTTCCTTGTTAGTCTAATGTAGCCTTACAGTAGATTTCACAGCGGCATTATGACCTATTGAACAATGCACCAAACTGTATGGCACTGTTTACCAGTTTACAAAAAAATAAAATAAAACCAACAACAAAGAACACCAAAAATACTACACTGTTTTTATTTTATTTATTTATTTAGTTTTTTTTACAAAAGCTTCTTTCTCACTTGAATAACTTTATTATGACAATTACTGAAAATTGCACATATTCAAAAATAATAATAATTACACATCATCCACCTGACCAAAAATTGTATAGGCAATTTACAGGCAATGCTACATTATTTTGCAAATCACTATATCATCACACACAGCCCAATACAGAATTGTTCCCACATCAACTGTGAACAGTGTTTAAAAATATGCTGATATTTAGAATAGGCTCCAAATTAATCTAAAAATGCTACCATATATTCAAGCAGGTATATAAAGAGTTATACAAACTGTGACTGATGTTAAATTTGACATACTGAAATATATACACCTGCTGTTTTGCAGACCTTACTGTATTTTGTGTCGTAAGTGATGTGAAGAAGGGAGTGAATAAACCACCCCTGGTGGAAATACACCGGTGGGACTGGATCGTCTGTGTTTCGGACACATTATTATTCTTAAGGGCTTTTTTTATTAGCTCTGATCTTGCAAAATATGTTTTGGAAGAACCCCCAGGCAAATATTAGTGCCTTTCCTTTTTCAATGCATGCCAACAAAATAAGTTGCAGATACATTTCTGTATAGATAGTGGTGCCTCTATCCAGGTCAGTTCTAGTCATACAGTACATGAGAATATATCGTTTTATGATTATATTTTAATTTAAAACAGCATGTATTTGCTGTATACAAAATTAGCCATATGGGTGATCACATGACCTTATATTATAATAAATTGCACTTTGATCAAATTAGTGTAAGCTTATTTTGTTTTGTGTTGCTATATGACACTGAATTGAAGGTCTTGGTAACTGTGTAGTTTGTTACTGATAGACTGTATGTCTTTTTTCTCTTGAGCTGAAAAACACACTGCCAGTTCACACCGTCTGTCGGCCTTTGTGACCCCGGCTGGCAGGTCCTATGAGTGCCAGGCTCAGCAGACAATATCCTTGATTTCCAGTGACCACCAGAAAGGTGTGACAATCTCAATGTCCGAGGTGAGGATCCAGCCCTTTGACATCAAGAACGACTTTATGTTCAGTGAAGGTAAGCATGTTTTGTTTCCTGGCCTGTGGCATAAGTAAAAGGCTATCTTGTATCAGCAACTGTATTGTTTCAATGCAGTTGTGTTGCCTCACAAATATTTTAGTTCAAAGTAAAATCATATTTATAAGAAAACCATAATGAATTATCAGCCAATACAATGATTGATCTTTTATTTTCAGGTCTTTTTAGGTGGAAACCCTTCTTCAGCTGTTTAAAAAGAAAAAAAACATTTCCTTTTAAACAGCTGAAGAAGGGCTTTTGCCTGAAACGTCCTGAAAATAAAAGATGTTTTAATCTTTTAAACCTTTTGTGTACATTTTTTAAAAACCTTCTCTTTCATATGTTTTGTACACTGCAGTATATAGCGGAACAGCAATGGATATGAATGGTTTATTTTAAGTGTGTTGTTGAGGTCATGTTTGGGTGGGTCGGGGGGCAAAGATCTTTTTCTAAAACATATTCTGTGTATTCTCTATGTCAAGTTTATGCGTTCACTGATTTCGACACTCAGGTGATTGCTTCATGTTGGATTTACTGGATGTGATGCCAGTTGACTGCCTTTTTTACATAGTTACCAGGCATTGTGTAACTTATAATATAAGATCTAGAAGTGCACATCTGTGTTCCGTTGTATCCTGTTTATTTGCTCAAAAGGTTTATTCTACAGGGACCCAATCGTTTGCCATGTTTGCTGTGGTGCATCATTGCCAAAGCATAGTAAAGTGTAGTAAAGGACATTTGTAACACAAACAAGCATAGCAATTGATATAAGAAAGGTAAAATGTTGCAAAAAAATAATTTTATTATTGTAAAGGTAAATGTATAATATAAGCATGAACAAGCAAGAGACATTGCAACATCACCATGCACATTTACAATGGGAATGTCATCTATAAGTTTCCTTGCTCAGAGCAAGGAAGGTTATTTTCACAGACTTTGAGTTTATTAGTGCATTTTACAACAACATCACTTTTAATGACAATACATTACTGTTTGTCCAAAATAAACTCTTAGTAAAGAAATGTCTTCATCATCAGTACTGACATGCATTCAGTGTCTTTATTAAATGTATTACAATCTGTTCTGACTACCAAGATGACTTGTCATATCAATTAGATTTTTTTTTTGGTGGTGGATCTTTTGTCAGAATAGATCAGTTTCATCTACTGAATACTTGAGTACTGTCTCCTTTTCATCACCATATTCAACTCAATCGAGAGGGTTCCATACTTACGGTGACTACTGTGTTTACAGTCCTTTATATATTTACTTGCCTTGTCTATCTAAATTAGCAAAGACATTACAATTTACTTTTGCTGATCTTTAAAAAAAACCCTGCCTTTTATAACTTTAACTCTCCTGCATAGTTATAGTCTGATGTTTTCGGTCATAATTTGAATAATATATAATATTTATTTATTATTTTCATCTCCTTAGCCTATAAATGTATAACGGACCAGAGGGAACAGCTAGAAGAAATGTTGCCATTAATTTTGGGCATCATCCTGGCACTCATCATTGTAATTACTCTTGGTGTGTATCACATCCATCAGAAGATGACTGCAAACCAAGTACAGCTTCCTACAGACAGAAGTCAGTATAAGAACATGTGATGACTTTTACCACCGCTCATCTGTTACAGTTGCTGAAAGATGAGTTTTATCTTCATAAATGCATTCTATTTATTAAAGTAGTTTTATTTACAGGTTTGCCATGATGTTGCTGTTAGTGTTTTTTTTTCATATTTTTGAAAACCATAAGTAATTATTAATAGGAGATGCTGGCTAGCTATTATTTAATGTATATTCGATTAATAGGTAGTAACAAACTGTAAAATAAGCTATTAGAAATGCACAAAGCACATTTTTAATGCTGTATTTTAAAAGGGAGGCACATAAAGTACAGCACATTGTTACTGTATGATTTTGTCCTTTCTTGATTGTATATATAAAATGTAAGATGTGTAAATAAGACTATCAAAACTATCAAACTGTAACAGAAATAACTGATTTACATTACACTGTATGCTTATGGCTGGTGTAGTGCAAAATGTGTATTCATAGCAGTACATGTTTGATCATTTATTGCATTACAAAATACAGTATTCATATCAGGATTTGCATATTTTGCAACATAAAAGTTAATCAGATAGCATTGAAATGAAATGTGTTAAGTTATATTTAAAGAAATAAATTATGTAACCATAATATGATGTGTACCGTATATGTTATGCTAATTAAAAACTTGTTCTTGGTGAAATGGTTTAGTACGAGTGACCGTTTATTAATATCAAATCTGATGAATGCAGCAATTTGCTTAAAGGTTCCCTTATATTTTGCGTGGAATCTATTTCCATTTTCTGTACGTTTTTAACTTTAGTCCAGAGCAAGGACTCCCCCGCCACTCCCATTACATCACCTTTCAGTAAATCGTAAAAAAAAATATAAATTGACCTGTCATTTACCCCTTTTTCATTCAATTGATTCATATTCCCCTCACTTGCCTCCACCTCCCATAATCACCATCTTTTTTCAATTACCATGATCTGCCTCCAGGGTTCTATTGCCTTGTTGAAATGGCCAGGCGACAGACCCTCAAGCCAAGTGGGTTTGAGGTCAAATGTTTAATCTTGCACAATACTCCATAAGCATCAAATAAATACAATTCATTACTAATTCTCTGTGTGTGTGTGTGTGTGTGTGTGTGTGTGTGTGTGTGTGTGTGTGTGTTTTCCTGAACTACTGAAAATAATTTATGTATTTATTTGAATGGAATATGTAACATGAAAAATATATCTAGTTCTGTATCTAAAATGTCAGATCATAAAATAGAAAATAGAGTGAAAATAGAGTCCATTAAGTAGCAGTACATGCTACTTGGGATTGGTACAGTATTTATTTGTATTGACTTATTTTTTTATTATTTTTATTTGTGTACATTAGGATGGTTTCAGAAACAACAATTTAGTCGAAAGCTAAATTTTTAGCTGTTGTCTAAATTTCTATTTCAGGTTTTTCACTCCATCTTATTCATATGATTCTGCTTGACACACACATCCACACTGTTTAGAATGCACACATTAGCCTTTTATTTAATGTATTATGCATTGTTCCTCACTATTTTGTAAAGCGCTTTGTGATGGTGGTCCACTATGGAAGGCGCTATATAAAATAAATATTGATTGATTGATTGAAAGATGGGTAGAGATGTGATACAAAGCCTTTGAAGAATGAGGGAGCGGGCTGTATAAAATGTATAAATTAACTTGAAAGAGATTTGAAAAGAGTGGAAATGTGGAAGGCTATGTAAATTATGTAGTTTACGAGTCATTTATATATATATATATATATATATATATATATATATATATATATATATATATATATATATATATATATATATATATATATATATATATTTGTAAGGACTTACAACTCATGCCTATGAAAATTGAAAATTGAAAATGAAAAAAAATAATAATATGGTGACACATTAGGACATATACAAATCTCTCTCGCCCATGATCCTGAAAATTTCACTTGTGATCTTAGCATAACTGTTTGAAATGTTGTGATCCTTAGACTTTTTTTCTGTCTTTAATGAGGCATCGTAAATCTATGCCTCTTGGAGACTGGAACAGTACTAATACATGACTACTGTTTCAATGTCAATGCAGTGACCCTCAACCCACCTTCATTCCCTTTACTGAAAAAAAAAATGTGTCAGCATGCTACCAGCTGTACAGTATGTAAAAACTGCTGCAAGCTTCTGTGAGCCATGAAAGTCATCTTACCTCAAGGTTGTTAGAGCTGGGCTTTAGAATTGCCAGGCAAACTTTTAACATCATTATTTAACACTCTGTTCCTATCTACAATCTTGTATTAGGTAGATATTATGATGTCAAAAAAGCAACTTGGCATAGCAAGGGTTAATGGAAAGGGCTTCATATACCTGCAGAAAAAGCTCTTCAAGCAGTGGTTGGTTTTGTACCAGAAAAACTCAGAAAAAGGAGCTGGGACAATGTCACCACCACAAAGTAGTGGTAGGATTTTTTTCTTCTTATATAAAACCTCAATAATATTTGCAGCATACGGTTGTGTGTCAATTACAATTTGTGGAGGGAAAAACAGTTATTTTAATAAAACTAATAAAAAAACAACACACCCTAAGATTGAATTCTGATTAAGGTATCACTATCCTTATAGCAGTTTTTAAAAAGGGTCAAATAATGAAAACTATTTTCACTGTGTGCATTTATTTAATACTAACACTGACCTGCAGTTATCAGCACATTTTTGTTTTAATATAAGGGTAGCTGCACCATAATTGAAAATTAATCTAAGGGTCAGACACATCGGGTGAATTGCAGCAAAGTAAGAGTAGCATACTAACTAGGGATGATCTTTGGTTACCTTTTCACAAAGGATCGTTTCAATTGCTATGAATCGAGCACTTCAGATAGACTGCAGTTTAGGTTTGAAGATGTTCTCATGTGTTTTCAATGTATTAAATAAAGCGGTTAAATGAATATAGCACTGAATTAACATAATTCTGCGTGTAG
Source organism: Acipenser oxyrinchus oxyrinchus (assembly GCA_030684275.1). Lineage (NCBI taxonomy): Eukaryota > Metazoa > Chordata > Actinopteri > Acipenseriformes > Acipenseridae > Acipenser > Acipenser oxyrinchus. The sequence continues at coordinate 57,612,187 of CM060252.1, forward strand.
AAATAAAAATGTTACATGATTAAAAGGTTACACTTAATTAAATGATTTTTTGCAAAAATCCTGCTGGATTTCATTGCAAACCAAGTGCAGCTTCCTAGAGACAGAAGTCAATAAAAGAACATGAGATGACAGTTGCAGAAAGATGGGTTTCATCTTCATAAATACATTATATTTATTAAAGTTTTTTTTACAGGTTTTAATAACTTAAACCTAGTTATAAAATTGGACAACTGTTTAGGACGATAATTAGGACAGTTTCTCAAACTATTCTTTTAATCTTCAGGTACCGTATATCTTTGCATTGAGTGTTATAGAAATGTAATTTACACCCATATCTCACTCTCCTCAGTGCTGAAAGGGTAACTTAATATCATCTTTTAAAATATGTTTTATTTAAAAAATGTACTCTAAAATACGCCTCTTAATTTTCACATGACAATTACTATCATAATTATACACAAATAAAGAATGAAAAAAAAATGTAAGAACATAATAGAACTTTAAAATTACAGTTGAAATTGCAGTACAAGAATGTAGCACTCTTCTTACTTATATCAGGTCTAATTCAGGGATGCTTAATTACCCTAGACTAGGCTTGTATACTGAAGAACAAGCCTGTTATGGTAGCAGTCACCTCATTAGTCTTCAGTCACCAACCCTTATTCTTTGTCCTCTCTTGAATCTGTATATAAAGCTGACAGAATGTATTTACAATAAATCTTTGATTTCATTTGTGTTTGTGTTTATTTATACCCAAATCCAGATTTACTAACAACAATCATGCACTTTCACTCAACAAGCAACAGCACATTTATTTAGTAGTCATTCAAGTTTTAACATTCATTAAAGTTTAGACAGCAGCACACTTGTTAATGTGTTCATATTTACACATTAAAATGATAACTAAAACAAACAAAAAAAGAAATTAATTAAGATTATACCTGATTCAAGCATATTGACATAGCTCCAGAAGCACAATAATTTATTAAATATAGATTATACATCAGGCAGAGAGGTCAAAGCATGTTAAAAATCTTCAGGGTTTGGTATTTTCAAATCATTACTTTTTCATAGTGCTTTTTATCTGTGATACAGTAACTGGGTTGTTTTCTATTGACAGTGATTGGATAATACCTCAAATAAAACTAGGTGTCACTTTTGTAACTACTACCTAAAGTTAGACCATATCAGATTTTTATGTATTTGTTTACGGTATATACAAAAAAAACATCTTGCACATATTTTATGGCTCTAGTTTGATTTCTGAAAAGCACTATAATTACACAAGATCTTTGATATTTATATAAAGACAATAGAGGTGATTGAACAAGTAAATATTGCTTGCTCACTGTACATGAAATAACCAACACAACTGCCCGTTGAAATCTCAAAACTAAAAAGGCAAACCTACTGAAAAATAAATCTTCAATTATTTAAAAAATAAATCATACTATAAATAGTATACAAAAATCTGGAATTACCCTTTTTTTTAATTGACTAATTTTCCACAGCGTACAAATTTTGTTTCCATCTTTATAGTCTAGTTATCGATTCACACTTTCTCATAGTTTATGTTTAGTTTTATTTTCTTGTATAGGCTTTCTTATATTTTTAAAAAGGGATTACAAATAGTAGGAAAGATCTTTGCTGAAATTCTAGTTAAATTATATTGAATACTGTTCATATCACAATGGTTACATCACAACAAAATACTGCAAATTATCAAAAACTGTACATAAAATTACAGTTGCTCTAAAATACATCGTACTGCTAGTGTTAGAAGAGAAAAGTGCTTTTTTTTTTAAACCGAAGAAATACAGCCAGCCCTTCTCAATGTACAAAACGCCATACAATTCCCATTAAGTAAAAATGTATTATTCTGACAGGGGCAGTGGGGCTTCATGGAATTCAGCTCCTGCGCTGTCTGGAAGGTAGATTACTTGACTCCCCAAAAAAGTTATGCTCCAAAAGTGCCAGAAGTCAACAGCTAGACACTCAGTAATAGAAGTCAACACTTATCATCTCTGGATATAGAAATGGATCCCGGAGAAGATCTCACTGGATCCCGTTTTTATCAATTCTGAAAAGGTGCTGTGCCTCTTCTTAAGCTTACTGTAGTTAGATTATGTGCTTTTTGCATAAAAGCAAAACTGGCGAACATGTATCTCACAAATTTTAGCCAATGTTTTTAAGCTGCTAAGCTTTTGCTGTTAAGGGTTTCAGTCTATTAAGTGGCTTTTCACAGTTGAAGTATTCTGCTCCTTGTCAGCGGTGCCTGTACTGCCTCATCAGGGGCACGATGCAGGAAGAAGGACCAGACAGTTTCAGGAATGGATGTCGCAGTAGTTCCTGTGCCGTAGCTCGCTGCGAAGGTTCTCTCACCAACATCAAGTCTAGAAACCCTCTCAGGACAGATGAAACCTGATGACAAAAAAATAGTGTATTATAAATGGTAAAAATAATGTGAAGACTGCCAGTATAAATATATGATATTAGTGGTAATATCTTAACAAGCATTATAGACACAATATCTTGTAATTTGTCGATTTTAAAACAATTGGTGGAAGTAGTAAAAAGCATTATATATATGTATGTATGTATGTATGAATGTATGTATGTATGTATGTGTGTATGTATGTATGTGTATAATACAAGACCGTTGTACAAGAGAACGTTAGGTTATTATCATAACCCTGGTTCTCTGAAATAGAAATATAACCATTACCAAATGGGTATTTACCTCCTAAAGACCCGAAACCTGAATAAGATAAAACTAAGCTGCTCAGCCAAGCCTGTGATGCAGTCATGCACGCCCCTGATCTCAGGGTCATTTTTCCTTCAAGCCTGCTGCAATCATGGAAGCAGCGATCATGAAGGTTAATGGGTTACATTTCTATTTCAGGGAACCAGGGTTATGATAATAACCCAACGTTCCCTTTCAAGTACAAAATGTAACAATTACTGAATGGGTCAGTATACCAAAGCCGTCGCAAGGGCAAGATTGCTGCACGACCGGAATGTTACAAGGCTAAGCAGAGGCTGTCTTGTGCATTACCATTCAGATCCCCAGTAAGAAGTAGCTGTGTTGTAAGGGTCGACTGAGAAGCTGCCCTTAACACTCTAATTCCAAAACCAGGGTTTTGAGGATCCACTAGAACCGCCACGGCAGTCATTTTGATGGTTTGAGGTTTTCAAATTTAAATTACTCTGCGTGTCTGAAAGTTATGCGGTTTTCCATTTATGAGTTTTCCTAAATACATGTATTAAATACCCTGACAGCGTTTGAAAGGCAGGATCACGAAGATAAGGAAGTTATAATCCCACCCACCTTGAACTGCCAAAGCTGTCATTTTGACTGCCTTTTACAATACATGTTTTTATTTTGAATATAGCCTACAATATTCTATTTTATTATATCAAGCCTGTTTTTATCTCTACTAGACCTGGCAGCCATCAATTCCTTTGTTTTGTACAAGGAATGCACCAGGGAAAATATCAGTAGGAGAGATTTCATCTTGACGCTACCCACAGCACTTCGGCAGAAACATTTCGATCAGAAAACTGCAAAGCAGCAGGCAAATGCAGCTCAAACTGGATTCAGTGCTGCACCAAGTGACACATGCAAGACAAACATGTTACTACTGTTTTAAATTAAAAACTACTTTCATTTTTACAGTTTTGTATGTACATATACCTGTTTACATACTATTTTCTTTTGAAATGTTTATTTTATTATAGTTTTTCATTTTTTGAAGCAGTGCTTTATATGTGGCAAGTTAGAAAATAAACTCTTTTATGTTTAATTGTTCATTTAAATACAGCGTTTCGGCTGTGCATGTGTTCGATGTGCTTGAATAAAATTTTTGAGTCGTATCCGATAGTTTGTCTTTCATTTTAATATTGGGCAGCTATTCTCTGCACTCTGCCGTCTGACAGTGGACAGCATGGACCTGGAGTCCAAGCATACTCCTAGATAGGAGGCGGTCTGAGGAGCTGTCTCTTTGCATTTACTGTAAGGCCCAACCGTTGAAGGTGGCCGGTGACAAGTTCTGTGTGGGCGTCCAGATAATTGAGTACTCTGATGCCTTTGAATCTCAGTGGGGCCAGGATAGCTTCTATGCACTTCGAAAACACACAGGGAGCTAGAGAGAGGCCAAATGGCAAGACCCGGAGCTCGTACGCTGTTCCCCGAACCGCAAGTACTTTCTGTGCACTGGTTTTATGAGGTTGTGGAAATAGGCCTCTGGCTGTTGCATTGTCAGCATTTTGACACTCCTTCAGCTCAGATACAGGTTGACCTGTCTGAGATCGAGGATTGGTCTGAGGCCATCATCTCGGTTGGGCACTAGGAAGTACCTGGAATAGAACCCTTCCTCCAACTGGAGGGAGACTATCATGTGTATAGCCTGTTTTTGCAGCAGATCTGCTACCTCCTGAGACACCACTGAGGCGTCCTGTGGGTCTGTGACTGATGTAACTGTAACACCCTGAAAGGGAGGTGGATCCGTACTTGAACTGCAGCAAGTAACGTGTCTGAACCATAGTAAGCACCCATATGTCTGTGGTGCACTGATATCAATACTCCCTGGAAAGGGGCCCTGGGCCTGTGGCAGCAAACTCCTAGGGCTGCTGCACGGCTTGTGGCTTGGCCTGAGGCTTCTGTCTCTGTGCCGGGCGGCAGAACCTATTGTAGCTTCCATGGCCGTGGGCCGGTTCTGAACACCACCTCTGGCAGCTGGCGCAGCCGGCTGTCCAGGACTTTGAGTATGTCCCAGTCTTTGAGGCTGCTGGGGCCAAGGCCGCCAGTTTGCTGCTGGTTTATGCACTGGGGTTGGTTGTTTGGGAAGCAAGCGCACCAGCTCCTTTGTGGATTTCCCCGCGCGGTGTGAGTGCTGCAGCATCTCGTCCACCGTGGGACCAAAGGTATGTCCTGGTGTAATAGGGGCATCCAACAGTGGTACTTTGTTACCAACAAACAACAGGCTGTAGTACACAAATTTGTGTAATTAGTAAAACTAGGGCAGATAGCGTCCTTGGACAGGAGCGCTAAATTAGGCACCTGTACCAATGGGCAATTGAAGCCTCCACTGGTGGAAATTGGGCCAGGCCCAGCTCCGTATTGTGCACCTATATAGGGTGACCATACACCGGGAAACAGCAGGAGCTGTAGATGGGTTACCCCAGGACAACTGGATCTCAAAAAGAAAATCTGGGTGCACTGGGGAGGGGACACGGGAGAGGTAGTAGGCTCTTCATCAAAGATGGACTGCCTTGTCTCACCTTCTGTAGGCCAGGGCAATTGTAAGACTGCAGTGGCCCACTTGATCAGAGACTCTGCTGACAGGGAGAGCTTAACCACAGGGGATGAGCTGTCTGACTCCACGTCCTCAGACGGGAGCATCAGCTCCTGTTCGCCACCTCCTCAGAGGCGACGAGGGAGAGCACGTCATCCTGCTGTCAATCTGCACTTGTAGCCCCCTGGGACCCCAAAGGAACAGACAGGGCAGGCGGCGCCGAACGTTCACGCAGTAACTCTGTGAGCACCGTTCCTTGGTGGAAAACTGCTGCCCAGAGCTTCTCCATCTGCTTTGAGTCCACCACTTGGAACGGTGACTCTTCTTCTTCTTCCTCGGAGGAGAAGGAGAGACAGAGGAGGATAAGGAAGACCGTGAAGAAGGCTTCCTGCATGGGCTACATTCCCAGGTGCGTGGCACAGAGTAATGAGGTGAGGACGCAGCGACCTCAGAGGGTGGTGGGGAAGAGTGCTGTGCAGGAGTGAGGGACACAGAGCGCTCTGTAGAGTTGCGGGAGAGATGTTTCTCCAGCATGCGCTTCGAGAAATGTGCACAAAACCCACAGAAACTGCAGTTCACCAGTGCCTCCTTTGTGTGCTCAGGCCCCAGGCAGGAAGAGCATCTATCGTGCTTGTCCTCAACAGGCAGACTGGCCTTGCATGTGTTGCAAGGACAAAACCCGGGCATTATGCAAGTAGCAATGCAGTGTACAGTAACAATGTATAGGTGCTGCCTCAGTCTGCATAAAGACAGCAACGGGAATGTTCAAGACCTGAACAAGACAGACTTGGTATGGGACCGAGGATGTAAGCACCGGTCAGTAGTGGGTCAGAACTGGGATGGTACCGAGACGTACCGTTTCGATTCAATGACTTTTAGCACCGGGTCGGTACGGTACTGTACCGGGTCAGAACTGGGACGTTACCGGGTAGGAACCAGGACTGTATTGGGACGGTTCGGTACCGGTTTGGTGACTTTAGCACCGGTCGGTAGGGATACCGCGCGGTACTGGTGTGGTAACCTCGTGTGGTCCCGGTTCAATATGGTAAGGTACTGGGTCGGGAACGGAGCGGGTCGGTGCCTCGGTACTGGTATGGGTCCACCGGTTCACAGTTACAGCGGGTAGCACTGTACAGGAAGCTACTGGCAAAACCGCTCAGTCAGTACTCACACGAGACTGAGGGAAGCCTGCTTGTTAGAATGAACTAACAGACCTCGTAAAGGTGATGCAAAAGCTATCACCAAAATGGCATCAAAATGCTGTGGTAGAGATTGCAAGCAATCACAACCGAAGCAGCCTCTTGGTCCTGTGCAGCGCTGCTGAGCCCAGCAGCTGCTGTCACTACACGTGTGCCGCAGCACACGCTGCAGACAGGCCTGTGCGTAGTCTCTGTGAAAACAGAAAAACAGAATGAGAAAAGAAAAATATTTTTCTTAACAAAATACAGTAACTCCAGCTGAAGCTATTGCAGCCTGGGGGACAGCACAAAGACAGACGACTTATGTTGCTTAATTCTGGGGAAGGGGTGACTCAAGCCGCTGGCTTCATGTGGAGCACAAGGCCGCAGTGGAACATAACAAACAACAGGCTGTAATGCACAAATACGCGTGAATTAGTAAAACTAATACATCGATTATTTTTAATATCACATAAAATTTGTGTAAAAACTATCTATAGCAGAAAATGTAACAAGTACTTATCTGAATAGTCGCTCCTATTAGGTCAGTTCTTGAAAGGGAAAATGGCGCTAAGATCTGTGGGCGCAGTCATTTATATCCTCTGCGTCACAGGCTTGGCTGAGCAGCTTTGTTATATATTATTGAGGTTTCGGCTCTTTAGGTGATAAATACCCATTTGGTAATGGTTGCATTTTGTACTTGAAAGGAAACTGTACCTTGTGGGTGTCCTTTAACCTTGGAGGTAAGTTGTCTCGTATCCTCCTCATTGCCTGAAGTGGGGGCTCATTAAAATAAGGAGGCTCTCCGTCCACCATTTCGATTACCATGATGCCAAGGGACCAAATATCTACCTGTAAAACAATGAAAAACAAAAATATATTCAACCCTGTATGAGACAATACTAAATACAGTGATACTGAAATGTATGTAATAGAATGCTTCTGAAAGTTACTTTCATGTCCAATTAAGCAGCTGTTGTATCTTTAACACAATATATGGTTACGCTTTATTTTAATTAAGGGACAATTTTTAGTGTATTAACTGACTACTAACATTTAAAGGAAGTAACTATTTTTTTATAGTTAATTAATACATACAGTGGTCCTTCGCTAAACCGGACATGTCTGGAGAAATAACAAGGTGTCCAGTTTTTATTTTTAATTAATAAATAATTGCACTGAAATAACATTAATGTGTTCTCTGTACACATTACAGTATGTAAAATATAAATCTGTACGGTAGGCCTACACAGTATACAGTATGGTAGTAAAATCAAATTAATACCTATTGCACTTTCTTTTTACTTTAGTCTATAGGCTACTGGTAACACAAAATAGATCATGGTGCTGCACTGACATGTTATGATACTATACAGTACCTTACGTATACTGCACACACTTTAGCTGCCAGTAAAACACATAGCCTACCTGCTACTTTTTTCAGACGTTCTTTTCTTTGCAGAAAGCAATTAAAGACTTCAAACCACTGGAGTTCATTAGTATTTCTGAAAGCTTCTCACTCTTTTCCAACTGTTTGATTGCAGTTAATTTAGACTCTGCAGCGCATGAGTTTAATCATGCACTTAATTTTAGTGATTTAGTATCTGTTCTTCCGTATATTTCTGTCCTGCTATTGGTGTGTATAACAGCTTTTCTTCAGTGTGTCTCTTTGGATCATGCCATTCAAAGAGACCTAGTGTCACACTAAATTGTTATTATTGGGGGACATACATTGTGTCCGGCATATCCAAATGTACAGCATATGTGTCCGTATTAGCAAGGGACTACTGTAGGACAATGTTCTCAGAAATCCATGTTGTTAATAAGCACTAACCAGATGTTTTTGGTCAACTCGTTAGGTAGTTTCTGATAAATAACAACATTTCATACGCAAGTTAGTTCATAATAATGACCTACTGAGAAGATTGTCCATAATAGTTATATTCATATTTATAAACTAATATAATTGTATAAAAAATAGTATAAGATCTAGAAACATTTTCCCGTAATGTTAGCAAAGTTATTAAACCTCTTAAAATGTAAGAGAATTGATCAGAAAACTGAAAACAGTGACACTGGCTGCCTAAAGACAAAATAAAGGAAAAATCAATAGAGGGAACAGAACAGGATAACAAAATCAGGCATCTCTGCACCTAGTGAGTCTGACTACAGCCTGGACACGGAGATAGCACAGGTACCACACCGTAAAGTGCAACCGGTTGGATGGGATCAGTGGGTAGCAGATGTTCTATACCATGCCCTGCAGCCCATGCAGTTTATTGAAATATAACTCCCTTGTACTGCATCTGCAGCTTTAAAAATCTAATAATGTTACCATTTTTAAAACATACCTCAGTTCCATATGGTAATCTAGAAATCACCTCTGGTGCCATCCAATAAGGAGTGCCAACCAGTGACTTCCTCTTAGGAACCTCCTTGGAAACTTGAGCGCAGAAGCCAAAGTCTGAGAGTTTTATCTGTCAGAAAAAAAAACCAACATCAATTTGAAAGATACATTTCTCTTCAGCAAGAAAACAGACTGTAACATAATATCAGAAATAAACTACACCAAAGTGTGCATAATAAGAACTTTCATATTTGTGTCGCTTTAAATACCTGTCTATGCTCCCCAGTATACCCCGAAGGGTGAGTGGCTCAAATTCTTATCACTGACAGGATAAATTTCACCAGTATTTTGTCGAATTGGTGTACTGGTATTTGATTAATTTTCCTGTTTTCACCATTTTCTTCCAGGTATGCTTTTAGTAAATTTATATCACTCATTCCTGATTTTCAACAAACACGTCTCTGTCTTCTTCAGTAATATTTTGAAATCTGGTTGTCATTTTTATTAAACTGCCAGTTTATGTGCTGTGGTGAAATCAGTTAAGATGCCCACGTGACATGTACATAATAAACCTTATAATCTTACATAAGTAAATAATAAGACTTTAAACTCTGGGAGTTCTATTAGAATATGCAGGGCTGTAAATGGCTACTACTGATTATATAAGTAATAAGATACACCCCACTGTGCATAATAAGGCTGTAATTCTGTCGACGGTTTCTGGTGACATATAAATCATGAGAGCTATTTACTATAATACATAGTGACAAACAGAAATAGTAGAACTAGCAGTGTTTATTTTTAACAATTGAGGAAGAAGTATTGAGAATAAAACTGGAAAACAGAATGTTTAAAAGTTGTAAAGCAAGTACGTTATTTTACAATTCATTTTAAACTTCAGCATTTTTTTTTTGGGAGGGGCCGGTGGAGCATGGGAAAACTACATGTATTATTACTTTAATAATAGGAGTAGAATATTTGCTTGGCTCTTTTGGAGGGTGGCGTTAGTTGATTTCCTCATCAATCAAGACCCTTTGCTTTCTGAGTCTACACTGCCTAACATCACATGGAGGGCAAGTGGCTGAGCTAATTTCCTACAAAATGTATGTCGCTTATTGTTTTTCTATGAGTACTTGCGCTATTCTGCTATTCCACAAATGTTTTAACCTTAAGGTGTGGTTCCCTTCTGTGGTTCCCTTCTGCTTGCCAAAATATCTGTCAAACTCCCTATTTAAACTCTATGTCTGTCTTGCTTTTTCATTTGGTCTTGGCTTTTCGTTATGCTCTGTGTACAGACCCAAGCTTCAACTTTAAATACAACCTAGACCATAAACAAACAAATCCATTGGGCTGTGAGAATTTGCTACTTTCGGTTTACAGACTGAAAAAATCTTGCTATCTAAAACAAAAAATGAATCAATAAAATGGATACCTGTGTCACTCTCTCACATGGAGTTTGAATCTACAACACAATTTTCCAGGGTCTTTATCTAATTCAGCCTCTGGATGGTTTCTTCTCCAAGCTACTTTCCTTTACAAGACTGGCCCACCAACAATCTTGGCAAAACTTTTCAAATCTGGCATTCAGATTTCAGTGGGAAGTGATTGGAATTCTGTTTCTTCTCAGCCGCTCCATCAGCTCCATTGTCTTTTAACCCTCCCCCTGCAGCACAATGCAGAAACCAGCCTCCAGAAGTCCCGCCCTCGCAGTACAAGCACACTTCATCTGGCATTCCTTCACACCCAGCCCTGGGTTTGATTCCTCTGTTATGCACTCTGGCTCCTTTACAGCTGCCCAGGATATAAATCTCCAGCAAAATCTGTCTATTACTTTTCTAACTGCACCTTCATATTAGCTAAGCCAATCAGTCAATTCAGCCCCTCTTCTCCAGTGGGAAAGAAAGGAATAAGAAAGGTAAAAAAATTACAGTTGATATTCAGCCCCTCTACATTGCTTCTCCACCGTGATTGACACCTTGGATTCTCATAAGCATTTACTGTTGGATCCTGCTTCTCTTCTTCTCTCCCCTCACCCTCCTGTCCCAGTGCTCTGCTTCAAGAACCAGTCCTTCCTCTGCTATCTTCCTCTGTCATAACATAACTGAAGCTACAGGATCCACATCTATTTAATTATTTCAATCTCGGGATCTGCTATGTGAAGACATACCTGACTCATGTTCATCCTTCATTGTCTGCATTGCCTTTAGATACGGCGGATCCAGGAACTGTTCTCACTCCTCGGCCACTTTTAATGTAGCACTGCATCTTACACTACCGTACAGCCCCTCCCCACTGAAAAGAAAACCATCAACCCAACTCACTCCCTTGACTTCTCCCTTGACATGTTCTGCTCCGAGCCCGCCCGCCCCCCCGCCCCGCCGCCCCGCCCCTCCTACAAGCTGGACTGCATCCAGTTGCTCATCTCCTTGGTCCAGATCAGATGCACCATCTCTAAACAGGATTTGCTTCTCTCCTCAGTCACTTCAATTTTTGTCATCTGTATCATCCTCCAGGCTGGATCATCGTCTCCCGTTTCATCACAATCTCCTCTACTGTTCCACTGAGCGGTAAGATTAGCCTAATTACATCAGAGTAATAATAATAATAATAATAATAATAATAATAATAATAATAATAATAATAATAATAATAATAAACTAGAAGTTGCAAGCAACTTAACGGCTCCCAAGGAGTTAATGTGAAATGTAAGTATTTTGATGGTTGCCATCCATTGGTTGCCATTTACTCAGTTGTAGACACTACTCTGTGAAGTTTCAAGAGTTTTTGTTAGAGTAATGCTGAAATTTGGTTGGCCCACAACAGCCATGTTTTTTTTTTATTGTAGCAACTTCTTTTGGGCAAACTGGGCAAAGTTTTGCTTCGGTTAGATTAGAGGTTTTGGAGAAGAAGACATTTGTGTGTTAATTAGGTTATCCAACATGGCCACCATACCACTGAACCAATCAGCTTTATTTCGAGCACTGTGCATCTTGGACAATCCCTAACCATGTATACCAAGTTTCAGAACTCTGCGATAAATGATTTCTGACAAGAAGTTGTTTGTGCAACATTTGTCGTAAAATCCAATACGGCTGCCAAACCATGTGACCAATCACATTCATTCTGCTGTGGACATTGGTTCCAATTGGCAAAATTTCAAAAGTTTTCTTGTAACGGTTTTCATTTTATGCAACTTTTAAGGTTTTGTTGGCGGAAAGAAAAATAATAATAATAATCTTAACAACATGGGCTTGGAAGCCTAATAATGACCTCTATTTCTTTTCTATTTCTTTTCCTTTGTAGTTGCGGGGAGCCGGAGGTCCTTTAATGGGGCAAGTGAAGCTCTTATTCATTTTCCTTGTTCCCAGCCTCAGAGCCCAACCACGTGGCCTTGATTCCTTGGAGCTGGCTTTCTGACAGGCAGGGGGAGCACCTGGCCCCCTTGCACGTTTATTCCTTTTTCTCTTTCCAGCATTACAGTCTTCTCCTTCGGGGTAGTGATACTGCACATGCCTTGGAAGTCCGGTTGCGCTGATCTCCCTCAGCAAAGACAACCCTTGCAAGTCTTTAAGACCTCTGGGCCTTCCCCTCTTTCAATCCTCAAGGTTTTTCCTCCACACATCACTTGCTCCTGTACCGTGAACTACCTGTATTCTCCCTGTAACTTTAAATCTCCAAGCCATTGTTGTTTGTTTTGGTATCAATAATGTTTTTGGTGTTTTAAAAATTGAGGTTAGAATTTTTATCGTCAACCTTATTATACACAGGCAATCTTATTATACAAGGATCTCGTGCCACCACCATGTATAAGACTGTAAAACACCTACGCTTATAGTAAAATGATCATGCATAATAATAATAATAATAATAATAATAATAATAATAATAATAATAATAATAATAATAATAATTTGTTGCAGACCCTTACCCTTCCATTACTTGTGAGAAGTATCGAGTCACTTTTTATATCCCGGTGAATAACACCTTGAGTATGGAGATATGTCAAAGCCTTCAACACTGACAAACACACTGTTGCTATTTGTTCTTCATTCATCCTGCAATGAAAATAGAATGGTGTAAATAATGTATGTCAAGTAACACAGGGGATACCTCAAATGCAGTAATCCTTAACACCATTATTGTATCTTATATTATTTCCAAACAAATATTTAGATGTGAGTGTGATGTGACCTTTCCTGCTGCCCCCGTGAGCTATGCAGAAGAGATGCATGGCACATATTAGCACCTGGTAGATGAAAGTTGTGATTATACCTGGGTCTAACCTGTGAATAGAATGCTGCTTCCCCCACTGTGCCACCATAAAATTGAAATGCTATATTTTTTTCTATTACATTATTTTTACATCCAAATAACACCCAAAGAAAACATATTGAAAAATGTTAACATTTTTAACAAGCTTTAAGTACAATGATATATTGCATGTCAAAATTGTAATACAAATGGGGCCTTAGGATTTTGTAATGCACTTCAAAATGTATTCTTTGTTATTACACACTGCTATAACCTTTATTTTTATAGAACCTTGTTATTAACATGGTAATCGAATTTATAACAAAACACAGTATTTACCCTTGCTGCCTGTTGTGTTTCCTACAAAAGTAAGTGGTCAATACTGATTTCTGACCAAGGACATGGGAATACAAATACAAAAACATTTGCAATTATGTTGAAAAAGATATTATACAACACTGCAGGCAGGAACAGCAAAAAGTAATATCTTTAGTTATATACTTTCTAAATGTTCAGTAACACAGGAATGGCGAAAAATCACAGAAAATAGGAAGTCACATGAGTCTCTGCACAAAAAAACACCAATTTACACCGTGCTGGCTAAACTGCACTGTCATAAGTGTTTGCAGCAAAGGAGAGACCCTGTAAACAAAACAGTGTGAGTGCAGTGAGTGCACAGGAAAATGTACCTGAAATCGTCACCCTTCTCAGATGTCCTTTTTTAATGTTTTGATACTTGCTCTATGAACAGATGCACCTTTCCTAAAGAATGACGCATTGTCTTAAAGTCATGAGTGCATATATTAAAAAAATGAATGACACTTTTCAAAAGTTATCTATTATCTAATGTCGCGTGCCAAATGCATTGCAGTGACCCCAAATTACTTTAAAACACCAAATCAACCCCAAATTAAATAAATACCATTAAACATTTCCATTTTTTGTATACACACACACTCACATAACCAATTCTTCAGACAATATATGTTTGCTTGAGAGCTGTTAAGCCTTTCCCTACACTGGAATGTGCCAGAGGAGTCATGATCCTTTCAACATAATCTTAGTGAAATCAACTTAATGATCTATGCAAATGCTATTGTTTTCAAACTTTTGAATATAAGTGGCAGGCAAAGAAAGGTTTGTAATGAAACACCCTCAAAAGGAAATTCTGATAGTGATAGACACAGCATTACATATTGCTTGCATGACTGAAACTGAACTGGAAGGCCTTCAGTCATGTATTTTATCACAGTAAGCTCCATATTCTCCCCAGATGAATGGTCCACAAGCAAATGCAGAAGTTAATCCAAACTATTTTTTTTTTTTAAGGAATGCCTATTTCATTTAAAGACGGACATGTAAGGTGAATAAAATGCCATATGTTTAGGGGTAATCCCAGGAAAACCACTGTTGTAGAATTCCAGGTGTGGCTTATCACGGCAGGGTATAGGTGGATTAAATCAACCCTGTAGTCACATATACTTTTTAATTTGTACATGCTGTAGGATCCATTATATTTAAGATTTTTTGAATTTCTTGTAAAAACGTGAAATGTGTAACATGTTATCCTCTCCAGAAAAGTCAGTAACACAAATGCATGTATTTCCTGCTTACCATAGGCTCTTCAATAAAATGAAAAGCCAGACAATGGCTTACTTTACATGTGTTTACTCTTACTCGAGACATTTCTGTCTCATGAAATAAACATGGACATGGTACCTTTTTGCCCCACCCCCCAAAATAATGAAAACCGAAAGGTGAAATGAAAAAGGGAAAATAAAACACAGTAATAAAACTACAAAACAAAAGTGCTGCTTAAGTAGTGCCCCCACTGTCACTATGCTGGTCAGGTCGGGTCTCCATCCTACGCTTCGCTGTGCACTATACACTGGGGTGGCCAAGGTTCCCCTATCACTACACACGTCCCCTCGGGTACGTAACCATATATTTTAAATAGTTTATTTAAGGCTGGCTGTCTTCCTCAGCCATGCCTGATTTTATTCTCTCATTCTCGGTGTTTGTTTACGCTCGCCTCCTCAGCTAGTGTTACTGGGTTTCCCCGGTCATGGCCACCCAAATGCACAACCAAGCGCAGTTCTTATGGGCTGAGCAACCCCCCATGCCTGCCTCTCAACCACTCCGAGAGAGGAAAAGCCAACACACTTTCCTCCCAACCTCTCCGTGTCATCGCCATGATTGACAGGCAGATCTTACGAGGCTGCTGCCCTCTTCCTGCAGAAGCACACATACGCCAGATAGTCAGCACAGATCCCCCTCGTTACACTGCAACATCAATCTGATAATGGAAATACTGCAAACAAAAAAATAACTTCCCTACTGTCATCTTTGGACCATGGTAACTTACATGTGACTTTTATAGTGGCTTTAGGTAAGTGTGACAGAAATATAATGAGTTCTGGTGATAAATCTTCCTCCCGACCTGTGAGGGCGCTAAAGAACGGGAGAAGTATCTGGAAGGGCTGGCCTGACAGTTCGTTTCCGGGACCGGGAAGTGGGTCAGCCTGGAAAGAAGCGAGACTCTGTTGTAAGACCGTTTTGACTTGAAAGGTAAACGAGGGCAGCTGCAGTAATAAGGCAGCTGCAACCGCTACCTAGATATCATGCGGGATTACATATAGGGGCCAGGGTAACGCTGATCTTTTCCTTCGCTTGGGTAAAGCTCGGTGGAGAGAAGGACTGAGAGTGGAGCTCTCAAATAAAAGAGGAGACGGTTACGTGTTTTTGTGTTGTGTTTGTCTGTCTTGTAATTGTCCGTGTTTTTGCATCACCAGACAGTTAAAGCACACCTCCGGAGCTGTCGCAGAGGGTCAGCACAAATCCGGAGCACCACTGCACTACCGTCACCACTTACCTGTGTTTGCACCCAGCACCAGCATGACTGCACTCACCCCGGACTGGTGACTGTGTATTTGTTTTTTGTTCGGGACTGTGCCCTGTGTGTTATCCCTGCACTTTACACATTGTTGTGTATAGCCAGGGATTTATTATTTTACAGTCGCCAGACCGGGAAGTATAAATAAAGCACCTTTGTCACTGGATACCGTTGTCAGTCTGTCATTCCTGCATCGCATCACCGCTACACCTGTTCCCCTTCCCTAGCCACTTTGCCACAGTAAGGCACTTGAACTAGCTAATTAACACTTTCATGAAAAACCTGTGCTTCCATGTGTAAGTGGCCGTTGATTTCACAAGAATTTACTTGATTCTCACGTGTAAATGAGACTTTCCCGTTAAAATACATTAATGAAGAGAATGCTTTAAAATATATCTGAAAGTTATGTTGGTACCAAAAATGCATAGATAAAAAACATATTAAGACCCAGCAAAGTACATTTTCTTATGTTATTATTCTCTAATTATTAGGCTATTTTAAATTCCAAAATGTAAGGTAGAAATAATGGAATTATTTGATTACTTTAATTTTACATGCTTTAAAATAAACGTGAAATTAATGTTCCTTGTTTTTCGTACCATAGGAAAGACAGGAACACCCTCCATTTGATTTATTTGTTTCACAAAGTAAGTGTACTATTTTGTAAAATTAGTGAGATGAGGAACGTTTTGTTTAATCTTTTCTCTGATTTAAATAAAACTATTTTAATGTAAGCCATTTCAACATGGCATGTAAGTCCAGATGATTTATCATACCAAGTCATCAAAAAAAAACTTTAGTATAATGTATAGTTTATTTTATAAAAAGGACTTTGTATGACCCTTTTGAAGATCAGATTTGACCATGCAGCACAAAAAATACTTTTTAGTTTAATAGACAAAAGCAATTCTATTTCCTGCATTTATCTAAAGGTAGCTAATTAAATAAACTATTACATAACAACCATTTGGCAATGTTTAACAGCTGTTGATGCTATTTGTGGCTTTCTCCAGACTTCTGTTTTAAGTCCACAGATTTGCCTTTGGCTCATAAAACCATGTCAACTGCAAGTAATAATCTGACAATCTGTCCTGTTTTACCTCTCCTTCAGAAACTGAAGGCTTCTATTGAGTCATTTGCAGACATTGAACAAAGGTCCATGTTAATGATCTAAACAATAGACACCCTTAACAATACAGTAATGACTAGTTCATATAAAAGGAATGTAGCAGGGCTGGGGCCATGCACATAAGGAGGGGGCTTCTGTAATTGTTTACTGTAAATACGAGCGTTGTGAAAGTTGGAGAGGGAAGAGCTACAATCCCCGAAGGCCAAAGTAGGAGTGGCTGCCGTCTCGAAAGCCAAAGGAGGAGTTGCCATCCATGAGGGGCTGATGTCCAAAAGAAGGAGGAGCTACCCTTCCAAGAAGGAGGAACTGCCGTCCTGAGGGCCAAAGTGGAAGGAGCTACAGTCCCAACAGCCTGAGGAGGAGGAGCTACCAGCCGAAGGTCAGAAAGGGAGGAGTTGCCGTCCCCAAAGGCAAGAGTGGTAGGAACCGCTGTTCCGAGAGCCAAAGAGGGAGGAGCTGCCGGCCCAAAGACCAGCGAGAACAACAGCTGTATGCTACCCTCCACGCAGCCAAAACTGCCAGCGGCCGGGAGTTTACCGGGGTTGGGGTTTTGGGGCATGGGAATAGGCACTGCCAAAGTGCCAAATATCGGCACCGCCAATGCTGGGGTGCATAGCGACACCATTGCCGGGATGTTGGAGAGCAAGCCTGGAGTGTGCGCTACAACGTCCTCAGGAGAGGTGCCCCAAAGAAAAGACAAATGGGACACTGGGTTTGTGAGGTAGGCCTGAAGGTGAAGGAGGCTCCCAGCGTAGAGGCCCAGGGTTCGCCAAGGGGGAAGTATGAGCACCCCCACACAGAAGCTGAGGAGTGAAAGAGCTTACGTTGAGGTCAGCTAGCAGGAGCAGGCCATCTGGTGCGTACCAGAGGCCAGCTGAGCCCCAACGTTCCTTCCCTTCCACCCATGTAAATGTATTTGTGCGTGACTATTGGGTGGATTATTGAAGATTATTCTGAGGGGGAGGGTATGTAGCAGGGCTGGGGCCAGGAGGGGCTTCTGTAATTGTTTATTTGTAAATATGAGTGTTGTAATTGTTTAAATAAGAATGTGATTGATATTAATGGGGAACCTGATGCTCTGTGTGTAGCAACCTGCCTGCTGTGTTTAGTTGCAGGCTCCTAATCAGCTCCTAATCAGCAGGTGGGCGTGGTGCAGCAGAGCGCCAGGAATAAAAGGGTCCCGATTATACAGATCAAGGCTGCTGTAAAGCCATAGGGGTCAGAGTGCTGCTGCTGAAGCATTGGTCCGGGTTCAGGAAACAAAGCGACCACCTCTAATGGTGATCGTGGAGGGAGGGAAGTGGTCGGGGGTTTTGTTCCAGGAGAAGGAAGCTGCAATGCACCAACGATTGTGTGTATTATTATTTATTATTATTTGTTTATTTAGCAGACACCTTTATCCAAGGCGACTTACAGAGACTAGGGTGTGTGAACTATGCATCAGTTGCAGAGTCACTTACAACTACGTCTCACCCGAAAGACGGAGCACAAGGAGGTTAAGTGACTTGCTCAGGGATTTGAACCGGGGACCTCCTGGTTACAAGCCCTTTTCTTTAACCACTGGACCACACAGTGGTATATCCAAGGTTGTTCGGTGAACTGCCCAAGGAACAGGAAGTTCGTTTTGGGATAGCAGATCCCACCCAGTATAGCAGATAGTTGTGGAAGCGGGACCTCCATCTATTAGCAGAGTAGCGTGAGCCGTCTTCACGGCACCTTTTATTTGATAGTTTTTGTACACTGTTTATTTTACCTTTTGTACGCCGGGCCACATGTCCCGTGAGCTACCATTGCTGGTAGCGTCACATGGGGTTCCTATCTGTACTATATGTAAATAAAACCTGCGCAGCTGTGGGGCGTGTAAATCCCAACCTTCTCGTCTCTGTCTCCTGTCAATCAAGCAGCGAACATGTATCCACGTCATCCAAGTCATCATTTCAAGCAATCATTTTGTCACGTGTAGCGAGTCCCCTGTTACAAGGACATATAAGCTTTTTAAAAATTTCAACAAATAAAAGTGCCAAAGAACCATCCTGTATCGAAAACATCAGCTTTATAGTTAAGAGCTGCCACTGTTGAGATCACTGTAATATAGCTATATAGGGTCTATTTTACTGATCCATACAATAGTGTTTCTTAATACAGCAACCAGCTCAATATTAATCCTGCTGGTGTTCCCAACCAACCTAATAACATGGTAACACTGAATACAATAAAATACACTGAAATAAGGCTCACAAGAAATTACGTTTAGACATTTTAGGGAATCAATATTTAGATCCTCCTCTGCTTAGCGCATTAAAATAGACCCCTATATGTGTTGCAACGTATTACAATTACAATTGAAAATTAAGAATGCAATCTATTCTTTTATTATTTCTGGTATTCATATTTCTTCTTCATGATGAGAAGAATAAATAGTACACAAATATAAAGCCTGAACAGAGCTGAGGAGCTGAATACAAATACAATAAAATATATCACGACTTGTCCTTGGAGGGTAAGAACCTTGAACAAAATAGTGTAATTATCATTTGACATTGTGCCACTTTGCTGGATGTATAAGAGAAATAACTATAATTGAACATGCAGACAAACTGTACTTACACACATCAGCAGCAAAACAGCCCACACAAAAGCAGCCTGCTTCCTAAGTAATTTAAAGAAGTACACATTTTGAAGAAGACAGCTGACTCAACTAACATGCTTTAATACCTGCTACCAAAAATTAAAAATATATATTAATAGTATTTTCTCATATAGGATGTATACAGAATGTAGATTTAATACTGTCACAAGTTGTATAAACCTACCTGGTATGGGTTACAATATCAGTCAAAGCACCACCTTCCAAAAACTCCATGACGACCCATAGCTCATCCCCCACAAGGTAGCTGTTGTACATGTCAACCACATTTTCATGATGGTAGTCTCTCATTATAACTACCTGAATGGAGAGAGAGAGAGAGAGAGAGAGAGAGAGAGAGAGAGAGAGAGAGAGAGAACATTGTAAACATTTTTTGAATTTTGTTTTTACTATTCAATGACTTGGTTTACATGCAAAAACTAACAATAAGTCTCACCTTTTTATCATGCTATTTTGGTAGTACTTTTCAGGCAATCTGGGTTTACATGAAGTTTTCTTTTAGGAAGAGAATTTCGCCTTGAAAATTCAAATTACCTAATTAATATTAGTATATGGATAGGAGATTTCCTTTAACCTGATTGGTCAATACAAGGGCCTTAATCTCTGGTAAAGGACCTGGAATGTTATCTTTCAAACTATGTTTATTCACTGTTCCAAATCAATCAGATGTAAATACAGTATTCATGTACCTTTTTTCTGCTTTATGAAAGAAAGTCTCTGTTCTAGTACATAACATGCCCTCTGAATGCATACATGACACCAATGGTTGTCCACTCATTTAAACCATTATCCTGCAACTAGCCTAAGAACTAAATCATTTTCAAATCAAACTTTTTTATTGCATAATTGGAATAAGTGCAGAGTATCTTTTTGGCTGATGGAATATAATGTTCTATTTTATTGTATAAGCCTAGAATTTTCTTTAACATTCAGATAATTCTTAATCAATGCTCAGCTTTATGTATTAAGCCCAAGCATTTTATATTTTATTAATGCATAGACCGCTTCACCACCTTCCAGGTTTAAAAGTGTTAGAACAGCTCACAAACCTCGTTGAAAAGCAGTTCCCTTCTCTGTTGTTTCTTGAGGTCCATTTTCTTTACTGCAACCTGCTTGCCGGTGTGCTTTTCTGTGGCGATGCACACAATGCCAGTGGAGCCTTCTCCGATCTTGATGAAGTTGTCCAGGTATTCCCGGGGGTCACCAGGGTTCACCACCAGCTGGAGTGCTGCCCTGAACTGTTCGTGGGACACCCTCGAGGGCTGCTGGTCCGAGGAGGAACCCCAGCTTGGAGGAGGGTAAGCACCAGGAGGAATGTAGGGAGACGAGGGCTGGGAGTAAGAAGCTTGAGCCCCATACTGAGGACTGGGCTGTGCAGGGGGGTGATGGTACGGAGATGGTTTGTGGTATGTTGTGGGGTACTGGTAACCACCTGGGTAGCTTGGCTTGGTTTGACTTTGAGGTAGTTTTGTTGGGCTCATAGAGTAAGTTTCTGCACCAGGCACCTGTGGGCTTACATCTCTCTGTGCTCTTTCATAATCCACCTACAAAACAACAAAACAATGAATTAAGGCTTCAATCTCTTGTTGTGCTGTGTTTAAAGCTCAAATAATTTAATAATAAAAAAAATCCACTGTATATGGGGTACATGAAGCAGTTGATCTAAACGGCCCAACATTTATCCAACAGTACATGTTAATCTGTAATAATATAAAAAAGGTATTGTTTGCATTTAGATCTGACGCTGTTTGATTAATTGAATAGACCCCATTAGATCTCATTTCTATTGTTCCGTGAATACCATTCAATTAAAAATTGAACCAAACTTCACAGACTGTTCAGATGATGTTTCTAAAATGTTACTGAACTTTCCAATTCTTAAGACACACAGCACCTGTCAATAGATGGGACATATTGTGTGCCAAATGTTTTGTAAAAACTAAAGAAGCAGGAAAATATGGTGATTCTGCCTCAAGAAGAAAAAGGCTGTTCTTAATAATGTCTGACTGTGCACCGAGACACTATGGTATTTACTGTGTGTATACGATGCTCAAAGTGCACACTGATAGTATGAGTCCTGTTGAAAAGTGGAAGCGGAATGATTTTCAGCCCACATTAGACAATGGAGACATAAAGTTTGGCTCATTTGTGGACCGAAGGCAGCCATGCAATGAGGTCATCTCAATGATACTGATATTTATGAGATTTATCTAAATTAAGACTTAGTGTTGGCAGAAATCTTAGACTGGAAGCTAGGAGACAGTTCAGATCTGAAATACATTTATCACACTGAGCCACTTTTTAAGAACACTTGCAGAACGTTTATTTTTTTACACTGATACAAGAGGAGGCTAATGTACATTAAAGAAAAATGAACAGATGTCTATACAGTATGTACCAAATAAAAACATCCTATCAACACTATCTGGTACTGCAATACTAAACATCACTGAGAGAACTATAAAGGCATTAAATAGAAACTTGCCATGTTCTATGGAGAACCCCTGATTTTGACTGATTAGAAAAAGTTAAATCCAATGATGTCAGAAAATTAAATTACCTCTACCACACCCACATAGCACAAATGTATTGTGACAGGACTTGTCTAGTCTTTTAAATGCCTTATGACAGTGCTTGGAAAGTCTCAAAGGAGAACTTCAGACATAGCCTCTTCATGTATCAGGATTGCAAATAATTACAGCCGTGGATTCATTTAATCAATCAATTTCATGAGTGGTGCTTGGGGATGGACAGGGCATAAAACTCTGCACTGCTATCAATTGCCAGCACTACCTCTGGCTGTCAACCAGCAGTCCCCTGATCCATGTTTGTTAAATGCACATTAATCTGAGTTTGGCAGTATAATCAAGAACCCAACTGAACTGTGAAATTGAATTCTGCAGTGGAACATCATTTGGCCATTTTATGCTGAGACTGCAAAAAAAAAAAAATGCCGCAGCATCAATTTGTCACTATAATCTGCTGCAACAACCCAGTGTGCAGCTAAATCTCAGCACTACTGACAATGCCTGCCAGTTCACAACAACAAAAAAAGCTTTTCGTTTTTAAAGCACAATTGCATTTGATCACTGTAACACTTATTTTCAGTGTGCAAGCTCTAATGGAAAAGAATAAATGCACAAGGGAATCAGCCAGAGAAGAACAGGAGTGGGCTTATATGATGAACAAACATTTATAAAATATTTTGTAAGTTAATAGCCCATTCTGTATAGAAAATCCTGGCTTTGCCTATTAGCCCTGAAATGCACAAATATGAATCTTGGATGCAGTACAATTTAGTAGCCATAATATTATGCTTGTATTAAATGTATCTTACTTTATTGTCTGATGTCCAATGGTTTATGTATAGTAAACTAGTGTGGTTAATGACAAATTTAAAATGAACTTCATTACAAATTACATGTTTTCAAAAAAAAACAAAACATAGATTTTTAAGTACTGATGAAATATTGTTTGTTTTGTTTAAATGTGCTACATTAAAAAAAGAACATAGATTCCTGTTGTTAACATTTTTACTGCTTCTTTGAATTTGTTATACTGTGAATAAAGTTTGTTGGTACTTTATAAAAGGCACAATAAGGATAGTGACACCTCTATTAAAATGTTATCCTAATTAGCTATTATTCCATGGTCCATTGGACAAGTACTTCATAAATATATTTTAACAACGTCTTGTATAATGAAAGCTGATGCTTCCTCTATCGGTGTGTGCCGGCATCTACACATATATGGTAGAAACATAATATTATAGAAATGCTGTAAACCAGCGAACGCCACTTCTGCAATGTACATAGCAACATACCTCTTGTGTCTTGCCGATCAAATTGCAGTCAGCCGAGCGCAGTACTATATAGGATGTACGTGTGTGTCCTGCTAAGCGGGAGTTTTATTTCATCGTCGTGGGATGAATGGTATTAGTTCAGCATGTTTTATATTTACAGTATTTGGCTTTTCATACAGTTCATCATCTGTGTTTCTTGAAACCTTTGTTTCGGGTACTGGTAGTAAGAAATAGGCCTGCATACATGTGATATACCAGCCTACAAGAGTTTACATTTTTAACTGCAGTTGTAACAAAAATCTACATAAGGATGTTGGGGAATAATTATTCACAATAGTTCACATGTTGTGTTTGTGTTTTCTGTACTGACACGGATATGTTTGATGCACATTATTACTGTTTCTTTGTAGTCTTTTTGTAGTATATTTATGTGCTAAAATATCTAAAAATATTGTTTTAAATGCTTGTTTTTACTATAATTATTTCTAGTAGTACACTCGTTTTTCATGGTAAACACTGTATTTCATGTTCGAAATGTTAAAAAGAAATGCAATATGAACAATGCAATACAGTTTGTAAAAATGTCAAGCTTGAAAATGCAGACTTATAAAATGCAGCTTTTAGTGTAGCGCTGCCAATACACTATTTAGTACATCCAACCATCAGTGAATGTATATCATGCATTTATAATGTAAGTTCAGTAAACATGTCACATGCTATTGATTTACCAGTGTTTTGCTAAAGTCACTTCTAGCAGAATGTATAATCTATCAAAATACATACAATAAGTACAACCTGGGATGTGTTCAGTTTAAAATTGAAATACATTGTCAAGTGTCAAATTAAAAAAATCAAGTAATGGTTTATAATTGTATTATTAATTATGGAAATCTGTATCGGAATCACTATCTGCCATTTATTGATATGGAATATCAGTAATTAGAATCAGCCCCAAAAAACACAATCGGTGCTGCAGACAATCAGTTTTGTTTGTGGACAACCAGTGATCTGCCTTGCACCTGTCCGTGAGACAACCAGAAAAAAAATCCCTTCAAATATAACCCTGAAAATTGATTGTGCGCCATGGTAAAAAAAGAACAAGTTTGCAGTTCCCCATGTTTATCTGTGTATTTGCCATATTAACCATATTATTCTGTGCTTTACCATACTTCCATTATGCTTTACTTTACTTTGTTACACTTTTACAACGGTATTTCACAGTAAACATTGGTTTGGTTTACATGCAGTTTAGAAACTCCATAATCTCCCTCTATTGTTGTGAGAATGTTACGTCGCACACACATATCATACATATTCCTCACTCTATAGGACCAAAACATGGTACAGATAAGGGACCAAAACATGGTACAGATAAGGGACCAAAACATGGTACAGATAAGGGTGGGTAAATCACCTTGCATGGCAACAAGTACAAAAGCCGTACCATATGTTCATGAGACTTCACCAGTAAAGATCCCATTTGTGACGTAACCAGGCACAACTTGGTCATACCAAGCAATTATTTATTAACAACTGAAATCTGCTGAAACCCCTGGCAAGCATCTATGACCAAGTTGAAAAATATAAATAATAATTAAAAAGCATTATTTTTATTATAAGAACACTATACAGTGGAAAATGTGGGTGAGTAGGGTAACCTATAGTAGACTTATTATCAGTATTTTGAAAATGTACTCTACTATACATTTTGACTGGATAAGTGCTGGATTTTAGCTCTGTTCGCAGACTACCATAAGGATCTGGAGGAAACCTTGTATATAATATAGCCTATATGTACGTGTATAATATGTATATAAATATATATGCTGTCAAAAATGTTATGCATGGATAGTACAAAGTGATCTCTTATGGAATATTGTTTTTTAAATGTGTTTGGTATTTGTGTAACGCTATGTCTGGGTTGTTGTATTGTTTCCCTCGCTTTTTTCGTTGCGTAAGGCCAAATTGGAACTCAGACAGAAATATTTAAATATACCCTCCCACAATTTAATATTAATTAGGTCATTTGCATTTTGAAAAATAATTTCTCTCTCTAAAAGAAAACAAAATATATAGCCAAATTTCTTGAAAGGTACTACCAAAACAGCGTGGCAAAACGATGGGATATATGTTTATTTCTGCATGTAATCAAAGCTATTGACTGTAGAAGGGAAGATTTTACACTGGTAAACAATATGAAAGATGCCATTTCTGACATTCAAGTAAAATCTGCCACTATATTTCTACCACTATCTTGAGAAAGTTAAAAATTGCATAGTTAAGCTATAGCCCAAGAAGTAAAATAGAAATTCCCAAAGGGAATACATTTGGCAGCACTGCGTGTATATCGGAGAATGTAAAGACAACTGCAAGCTAGCTTATGGTGCAACTGTGGTGCAGGGTTATTTGTATGTGAGCCCACACACTCAATGAGTGTAATAATCCTGAAGTGATTCATGGCAAAAGAACTGTGTTAGCATTGCATGGGATACAGAGAGTCTCAGTGTATGATGCAGAGAACCAGGAGCAACAAAACCTCAGTTCCAATTCATCTATAGTATCATCTCGCACAATGAACCTCAGAAAGCCATGTCTAGTTTTTCATTTTATTAAGAAGTTGTTAACAATTTGTACAAACAATGGCTATGACTAATAAAATCTAGCAGGCCTATATTTTTTATCCAAGGTACTCTAAAATGACTAACCAGGTCTGGCATTATTTTAATGATTTCATTGTTAATTCAGCTGGTAAGCTGATAATAGTATGTGCTGTTACCTCTGACCGTGCTAGTATAGAAACCTAACAACAAACTAGAAATGCTTTTAATGTTGCAGGACAAAATCATTAAACCCCTGAAATGAAGACAGAAGACTTAACGCTCATCTGCTCATTGTTCTACACATTGATAAAACACGATGAGTCACACAGATCACTCATGTATTTTTTAGACATTGGAGGTTTTTATTTGTTAATGTCAAGAGAGGTTTATTTGTCATTTTCTTTTGTTATGTTTTAATACATGATCAGCTCACTGAATGCAACCCATTTTTGTGTTGTGATAATAGTCACCATAAAAAGGTGGATATATGATATCTTTATGTTTAAAATGCTATTGGGATTGTCATCTGATAATCTCGCAGACTAAAAGAAATGAGGATCATGAGTAAATCCATTGACTTCCTAAAACACCTGGTACCCCCCCCCCCCCCCCAATGGCTCTTATTTTAA
Organism: Acipenser oxyrinchus oxyrinchus; assembly: GCA_030684275.1. NCBI lineage: Eukaryota > Metazoa > Chordata > Actinopteri > Acipenseriformes > Acipenseridae > Acipenser > Acipenser oxyrinchus. Next base: position 57,638,957 of record CM060252.1, read on the forward strand.
ATACAATGAAAAAAAAAAAAAAAATTAAATAAACTGCTTATAGTTTGTAAACCACCAGGTAAACATGTATTTAATTGCTGTTAAAATTACTGTAGAGCTTACCTTGTCGACTTTGTAAAAACACATACGATAACTTTTACAATATCTCTTCAAAATGCAATGCAACTAAACACTGAACACTAAAACATTAACGATGCATCTCTGTAGATACAAATAAATTAATTAATTAAAAATAAAAAAACATGTATAGCTACCTATTCATAGCTTGTTCATGTAAACAGAACCTTTGGCAACTTGATAGTTCTTCACTCTATGCAACAACACAGCACAGAAAATTGGTATTCACTCAATCACTTAAAAGTTTCTATAATTTTGCACTGGTATACATTTGCACTGCAGTATACGTGTGCCAGATACAGAGGCTCAGAACACAGTATATAGAATATAACACTACTAGAACAACAGGGCAGCAGTGTGGAGTAGTGGTTAGGGCTCTGGACACTTGACCAGAGGGTCGTGGGTTCAATTCCAGGTGGGGGACACTGCTGCTGTACCCTTGAGAAAGGTACTTTACCTAGATTGCTCTAGTAAAAACCCAACTGTACAAATGGGAATTACATGTAAAAATAATGTGTAAAAAAACAATGTAATTGTATGTAAAAATAATGTGATATCTTGTAACAATTGTAAGTTGCCCTGGATAAGTGTGTCTGCTAAGAAATAAATAATAATAACAGAACACTGTTCAAAGTGCTCTTTGTTTCAAAGTGTTGTATCTCATTTTTTTTACTATTTTGTTTGTTTAATGTAAATGACAATGCTTCCCATCCTAAAATAGGTACAGATCAGTTTAATCTTTTTTTAAAGGTTCTGATAAGGGTTTGATAAATAAAGATAATTTGATAAACAAAAGTACAGAAACACTGCAACACTGTTACTTTGAAAGCATGGACTAACAACTACATTGTACCGAAGAGTTGCAGATCACTTCTTGCTAAAAATACAATTATAGATCTTCTGTATCATTCAGGATTTTAACTTTAGAATGCAAGGAAGAGAGAAATGCATTTGCTAGGAACTACATAGCAGTGTTCATGTCTATTCGTGTAGGGTTTGCTCGTTTGTTATCTCTTATCGCTTAGCATTTGTATTTGCAATTACAGTAAGATGAGGAAATATTGTGGCACTTGCTTGACATGCTTACGAAGATTAGCCAAAGCAAACCCAAAATGTAGGGGATTCAATTTAGCAAGGGCGCCAAACAGATTATGCTAGCTGAATTACATCTTTGGCTGATCAATATTGCTACCCAAACCAACCTGAGCACTGGAACTAACATGACCAAACATACTCTTTTTAGCCACTACAAACTGGGACTTGTATTAAACTTTGGTACAATAACTAGGCTTCCAAGCTGATTATTTACATATCCAAAAGGAAAACTGCCAAAAAAAAGGTCATATATATATATAAATGATAATTTATTTTACGTGCTGCTACAGTGACCTGGGGTCAAAATGTAGCCTAGTGTTAATTAACTTTTGTTCCCCACATCATTATTACATCTCCATTAATGGATTTTCAGTGTGCTGTTGTAGCCAATTTCAGTCCTTAAGAAGAATGTTTCACAGCCTATAGGACCCATTCAAGATCAGGGCAGCAGAGAAGATTAAGCACTGACAAGAAATCCATCATAGCCATTGCACTGCATTAAAACACAATAGACTGCTCATTGAGTCAACTGATTTGTGAGATATAATCAACAATTTGGCCTGCTTATTTATACATATGCATATATTTTCAAGCTGAAATACAATAGTTGCTCAGATAAAATGCAGATAAAATAGCAGATAAACTACATTTTTGGTACAGCACTTGTCTTTTTCAATTTGACAGTACAACTATAGAAAATAATCCTTACAAATCCACTGAGTAACATGAGATCATTTGAATAATTTATTTCTGCCTCATAAACTAGTTTGTATTTGTATGTTATTCTTTGACATACAGTACAACACTAATGCTTTTCAGAGTTAATATTACTATAATCATTTGTTACATTACATTTTCTTAAAGTACTATACTACACCTCAAAATGGAGCGAGGTAACCAGTGGTGTACCACAGGGATCAGTATTAGGTCCTCTGCTATTCCTAATCTACATTAATGATTTAGATTCTGGTATAGTAAGCAAACTCGTTAAATTTGCAGACGACACAAAAATAGGAGGAGTGGCAAACACTGTTGCAGCAGCAAAGGTCATTCAAAATCATCTAGACAGCATTCAGAACTGGGCAGACACATGGCAAATGAAATTTAATAGAGAAAAGTGTAAAGTATTGCATGCAGGCAATAAAAATGTGCATTATAAATATCATATGAGAGATAATGAAATTGAAGAAGGGAACTATGAAAAAGACCTAGGAGTTTATGTTGACTCAGAAATGTCTTCATCTAGAGAATGTGGGGAAGCTATAAAAAAAGGCCAACAAGTTGCTCGGATATATTGTGAGAAGTGTTGAATTTAAATCAAGGGAAGTAATGTTAAAACTTTACAATGCATTAGTAAGACCTCACCTAGAATATTGTGTTCAGTTCTGGTCACCTCGTTACAAAAAGGATATTGCTGCTCTAGAAAGAGTGCAAAGAAGAGCAACCAGAATTATCCCGGGTTTAAAAGACATGTCGTATGCAGACAGGCTAAAAGAATTGAATCTATTCAGTCTTGAACAAAGAAGACTACGCGGCGATCTGATTCAAACATTCAAAATCCTAAAAGGTATAGACAATGTCGACCCAGGGGACTTCTTTGACCTGAAAAAAGAAACAAAGTTCTTGGCCTGAACAAGGACCGTGTTAATTTCACCGATAAATTGGTTATTCCTTGCACCCTGGCAACGCGTCTGTCTTCTGCTTTCTACTCCGAGGGCACGGGTCATTACAAAATATATTATATATATATACTGTACATATATATATATATATATATATATATATATATATATATATATATATATATATATATATATATATATATATATTAACATTCCTAAATAACGGGAAAGCACTCTGCATATTCATGCAAAGATAGACACATCCAAGAAGACTGCAAGTTCATTGATTACAGAGGATATAAAAGTGATATCATATTCCAATGGAAATATGCAAAAAAGGTTTAATACTGTCCAGATATTTTTCTCAAAAGAGCCAACTCCCCTTATATAAGTGCTACTTATTAAAATATAAAAATTTAAACATATCTATCAATCAAACCAATAACACACACACATACAAATGTGTAACTTTGTATTTTAATTCCTTTCCAACCTCCCGGCTTCTTCTTGGTTGTCCGGTTACTAATATTGATGTTTAAGAAGTCATTTAGGTCCCACATGGTAACATGCAGGAAAATTAAACCAAAAAAATACTTGCAGTGGAAACTTCCAACGAGCATAGCTGACTGCGAAAGTGGGTTCACATACCTATCAACATAAGGGAGTTTTTGTAAACTGTGACAGTGGCCTGAATTTCAGTGAATACCTACATAACACAAAGGCATACAACTATTCCACTGAATTACTTGCTGATAGATACGCTGCTCCTGTAATGGCTTTTATGAGTACAAAACTGAAACCGATAATAGCAGAGCAATTTATATTTAAAAAATGGATGTTTGTTTAATCGTTCTGATTATGTGTTTAGTGCGTTAAATGATAACACATCACTTTTTATTTTTTATTTTTTATTTTTATCTGGCTTTGTGTACTTAACATATTTTGAGATGACAATATAAAGAAAATACATAGTTGTTATTACAGTAATACAGTTCAGACACAAGTACATTTAAAAGCTTTCAATCCAGGAAAATTATTTATGGACACCGTGAAGACTTTTCAAAGTTATTCAGCTGATCTGAACATTTTGTTATAATTTCAAGGCAATCCATAATGATTTGTGGCAAATCAAGAATATATATATACAGTACTGTGCAAAAGTTTTAGGCAGGTGTGAAAAAATGCTGTAAAGTAAGAATGCTTTCAAAAATAGACATGTTAATAGATTATATTTATCAATTAACTAAATGCAAAGTGAGTGAACAGAAGAAAAATCTAAATCAAATCCATATTTAGTGTGACAACCCGTTGCCTTCAAAACAGCATCAATTCTTCTAGGTACACTTGCACAAAGTCAGGGATTTTGTAGGCATATAGTCAGGTGTATGATTAAACAATTATACCAAAAGGTGCTAATGATCATCAATTCAATATGTAGGTTGAAACACAATCATTAACTGAAACAGAAACAGCTGTGTAGGAGGAATAAAACTGGGTGAGGAACAGCCAAACTCAGCTAACAAGGTGAGGTTGCTGAAGACAGTTTACTGTCAAAAGTCATACACCATGGCAAGACTGAGCACAGCAACAAAACACAAGGTAGTTATACTGCATCAGCAAGGTCTCTCCCAGGCAGAAATTTCAAGGCAGACAGGGGTTTCCAGATGTGCTGTCCAAGCTCTTTTGAAGAAGCACAAAGAAACGGGCAGCGTTGAGGACCGTGAGACGCAGTGGTCGGCAAAGGAAACTTACTGCAGCAGATGAAAGACACATCATGCTTACTTCCCTTCAATCGGAAGATGTCCAGCAGTGCCATTAGCTCAGAACTGGCAGAAAACAGTGGGACCCTGGTACACCCATCTACTGTCCGAGAAGTCTGGTCAGAAGTGGCCTTCATGGAAGACTTAGGCCAAAAGCCATACCTCGGCGTGAAACAAGGCCAAGCGACTCAACTCTGCATGAAAACACAGGAACTGGGGTGCAGAAAAATGGCAGCAGGTGCTCTGGACTGATGAGTCAAAATTTGAAATATTTGGCTGTAGCAGAAGGCAGTTTGTTCGCCGAAGGGCTGGAGAGCGGTACACGAATGAGTGTCTGCAGGCAACAGTGAAGCATGGTGGAGGTTCCTTGCAAGTTTGGGGCTGCATTTCTGCAAATGGAGTTGGGGATTTGGTCAGAATTAATGGTCTCCTCAATGCTGAGAAGTACAGGCAGATACTTATCCATCATGCAATACCATCAGGAGGCATCTGATTGGCCCCAAATTTATTCTGCAGCATGACAACGACCCCAAACATACAGCGAAAGTCATTAAGAACTATCTTCAGCGTAAAGAAGAACAAGGAGTCCTGGAAGTGATGGTATGGCCCCACAGAGCCCTGATCTCAACATCATTGAGTCTGTCTGGGATTACATGAAGAGAGAAGCAACTGAGGCTGCCTAAATCCACAGAAGAACTGTGGTTAGTTCTCCAAGATGTTTGGGCCAACCTACCTGCCGAGTTCCTTCAAAAACTGTGTGCAAGTGTACCTAGAAGAATTGATGCTTGATGCTGTTTTGAAGGCAAAGGGTGGTCACACCAAACATGGATTTGATTTAGATTTTTCTTCTGTTCACTCACTTTGCATTTAGTTAATTGATAAATATAATCTATAAACATGTCTATTTTGAAAGCATTCTTACTTTACAGCATTTTTCACACTGCCTAAAACTTTTGCACAGTACTATATATATACAGTATATATATATATATATATATATATATATATATATATATATATATATATATACAGTACTGTGCAAAAGTTTTAGGCAGGTGAAAAAATGCTGTAAAGTAAGAATGCTTTCAAAATAGACATGTTAATAGATTATATTTATCAATTAACTAAATGCAAAGTGAGTGAACAGAAGAAAAATCTACATCAAATCCATATTTGGTGTGACCACCCTTTGCCTTCAAAACAGCATCAAGCATCAATTCTTCTAGGTACACTTGCACACAGTTTTTGAAGGAACTCGCAGGTAGGTTGGCCCAAACATCTTGGAGAACTAACCACAGTTCTTCTGTGGATTTAGGCAGCCTCAGTTGCTTCTCTCTTCATGTAATCCCAGACAGACTCGATGATGTTGAGATCAGGGCTCTGTGGGGCCATACCATCACTTCCAGGACTCCTTGTTCTTCTTTACGCTGAAGATAGTTCTAATGACTTTCGCTGTATGTTTGGGGTCGTTGTCATGCTGCAGAATAAATTTGGGGCCAATCAGATGTCTCCTGATGGTATTGCATGATGGATAAGTATCTGCCTGTACTTCTCAGCATTGAGGAGACCATTAATTCTGACCAAATCCCCAACTCCATTTGCAGAAATGCAGCCCCAAACTTGCAAGGAACCTCCACCATGCTTCACTGTTGCCTGCAGACACTCATTCGTGCACGCCTCCAGCCCTTCGCGAACAAACTGCCTTCTGCTACAGCCAAATATTTCAAATTTTGACTCATCAGTCCAGAGCACCTGCTGCCATTTTTCTGCAACCCAGTTCCTGTGTTTTCGCATAGTTGAGTCGCTTGGCCTTGTTTCCACGCCGGAGGTATGGCTTTTTGGCCGCAAGTCTTCCATGAAGGCCACTTCTGACCAGACTTCTCCGACAGTAGATGGGTGTACCAGGGTCCCACTGTTTTCTGCCAATTCTGAGCTGATGGCACTGCTGGACATCTTCCGACATAAGGGAAGTAAGCATGATGTGTCTTTCATCTGCTGCAGTAAGTTTCCTTGGCCGACCACCGCGCCTACAGTCCTCAACTTTGCCTGCTTCTTTGTGCTTCTTCAAAAGAGCTTGGACAGCACATCTGGAAACCCCTGTCTGCCTTGAAATTTCTGCCTGGGAGAGACCTTGCTGATGCAGTATAACTACCTTGTGTCTTGTAGCTGTGCTCAGTCTTGCCATGGTGTATGACTTTGACAGTAAACTGTCTTCAGCAACCTCACCTTGTTAGCTGAGTTTGGCTGTTCCTCACCCAGTTTTATTCCTCCTACACAGCTGTTTCTGTTTCAGTTAATGATTGTGTTTCAACCTACATATTGAATTGATGATCATTAGCACCTTTTTGGTATAATTGTTAAATCATACACCTGACTATATGCCTACGAAATCCCTGACTTTGTGCAAGTGTACCTAGAAGAATTGATGCTGTTTTGAAGGCAAAGGGTGGTCACACCAAATATGGATTTGATTTAGATTTTTCTTCTGTTCACTCACTTTGCATTTAGTTAATTGATAAATATAATCTATTAACATGTCTATTTTTGAAAGCATTCTTACTTTACAGCATTTTTCACACCTGCCTAAAACTTTTGCACAGTACTGTATATATATATATATATATATATATATATATATATATATATATATATATATATATATATATATATTTGGGTTTTTTTTCTGGTATGTGGTCGCATTTTTCAAACAACTATTTTGCAAAACAACTAACGGTACTTTGGCGATACCCGGACGCCGACAATTTATATGAAACTGAAGATCTTGTTTGCATGAGGTTTCTGGAAAATCGCATGAGCGAAAATGAGGCTGCGCACAGTGATCAATTTTTCAGATTGATATCGATAAATGTAGCCCGTTATCAGCAAAACATATTTTGTGTCGGGTGGTAAAAATAGCACAGGTCGGGTAACCTGAACCACACATATTTTTTTTTTATTTGGCCTCATGTATTTTGTTCATTCAAGTGTTTAAACTGAATAATTCAGGAAGGATTTTTTTAAATGTGAAAGGCAGGAAATAGTGGAGCTGTTTCGGAACCCCAGCTCCGACTCCAACATCCCCAGCTCCAGTATGGCCAACCCTACATTAAAGTCTCCAAGTGCTTGTGGAATGGTAATTCTTTCAGAAAACGACCAGCGGGTGCTCTTCTGGGGCAAATAGATCATGATGGATCAAACCCACAGACAGGTGCACTGCAAAGTATTTTGACAAACAGCAGACGTGCAACAGTGACCAAAATCACAGAAACACTGGACAAGACACATCTGTTTCCACTAACAATGTACTGGGAGCTATTTTTTTCAAGTCATTCATAAACCTAAATTCAACTGACTGGGTCTACCTATGAACCAACTGTAAAAACACTGGGCTATATTCAGTTGATCTAAACATCTAAAATATCTAAATATTGCTGCTGTTAGAAAAATTCAATTCGGGTTCTTTGGGTATCAAGGTTTACCCTGCAAATATTGAAGTCACTACCTAAAATGGTTTCTGACAAAGAAGGCTTTGACACTGCAGGGTCAGCTTTGTAAAAGCACTAGCCCAAAATAGTTATTTTTCTAGCATGATACCCGTGAGTGAACTTGACCTACAAAATCACAGGATACAGTTGTGTACCAAGTACGAGGCCACAATCTCAAAGAGTTAGGTCTCTACCATCTGGAAACCAAAAACTCACACGACCCCAATATGGCAGCCATCTTGTGCGAGGGGTCAAATTAAAGGGTACCATTTGATTCCTCATGAAGAGTTTCCATAACACTGAAAGCATGAAGTTGGCATCTAAAATGATTCATAAAATATTAGTGGAAGTAATGCTACTGGTAGCTTGTTGAGAAAAAAATATAACCTCCCCTTATGGAGATGCTTAATTACTACTTCAAAATGGTTATTTGTCTCATACAATAACCATGATCAAACTTGACCTAGAGAGTAATAAAATATAGCTCTGTATGGAGAATAAAAACAATACCTCAATGCTTTAGGTCTACGATCCAGAAACCAGCAAATCAAATTACCACAATAAGGTTTTTTTTTTAAATTATATTTATCACCTATATTTTATCTATGCATTATAATCATCCTTTCAGCAGAATACATAGTCTATAAGATAATCCCCAGCCACCCAACTGCAATCAATTAAAATATTGTTTTGTGTTGGTAATTGACCATGTTAGAATATTGGGTGTAATGTCCTCCTTTACCTTTATCAATGCAATTTGATTCTTGTCCAATCACTCAATATCAATGTTAATTTCTATTTGTCAATTGTGTGTTCACATTTGGTAACCTTTCATTTATTAAAATGTAAAGGTTTCTGAGTACTGTTCTATTCTTAAAAATCATATAAAGCGACTTTAATAACACTGCAAGTGTCAGCTGCATTGTTAGTGTGTACCTTTGTGAACTAAGAATTAACCGGCTATCTAAATCATTAGATAAAAAAGCCACTGAAGAAAGCTAAGTATGCTGAATTTTCACTTTCAGTATTGCTGGGTGGCAACATGTGCACTCCTAATGTCTATTATGCTCAAAAGAGAGAGCATAAACAAGAATGCAAGTGGCTTACCAGTGTAAGGTAATGAAATGAAGATGTTAATTTATATGATATGCAGATTTCTTCTGGTAAACCCCCTGCTGTAAACTATATTAGCAAACTTTTGAACTTACAGATCCTAATTATAGTATCAGGTGACCTGGGTACAATCATCCCCTCAACAAAAGCTTCAATTAAAAACAAAAACAAAAAAAACAATCATACACACCATTACCTTTGGAATACCCGAGGCAGTCACGGTTTCAGAGAGACGAGGATAGGTGTATGAACTGTATGCATGACCCTGCTGTGTTGATTTAAAAGCGCTAGCTCCACATGGCAAGTTAGGTTCCTGCAGGCCAGATCCTGACCTGGACCGCTGTCTAATGGCTGGTTGAGGGCTGGTCTGGGTTACATAGGATGACTTTGGTCTCTTCTCATAATCTTCTCTTGGGGGCCCGTATCCCCAGTCACTATCTGAGTAATCAATTCTTTCACTATGAATGGAAGTCCTTGAGGGTGTGCCTTGAGGTTGCTCCCTGTAATCATGAGGATAACTGCTTGCAGAACCTCTATAATTGTCCCGGTTTGCCCCAATAAGATCTGCTGATTTAATCTTCGTCTCCATGTAAGTGTGGTAATCTGGAGGCATTTTAGAAAAGTCTGACTTTTGGGGCATAGCATCCGGATAAAAAGGATCTGCTCCTCTAGTTTTTGTAGAATGTCCATTTTGTTTAGTTGATTTGTAGTGTCTTCCCCAGTCCTCTTCAAAACTACCCTTTTCTCTAAAGGGCTCCAAAGGAAAATCTTTAGCTGTGTCCAAGTCGCAAGAGTATCTGGAGTAGTAATGAGTGAAGCCATTTTCTTCAGGGCGCTCTTGAATGTGATTGGAGTTTGACTGGTACGTTGCAGGAGGGCTTTCCTTTCGTAAAGAGTTTGAACGGGTTACAGAAATGCTGTCAAAGTCTTCCAGCAAGCCATTGATGGAGGCATCTTTCTGAGGTCTGTTTCCTCTTACTATGGTCTGCAAAAAAGAAAGCACTGATTTAATAATCATCTTAAGATCAGTCACATGGCTAAAGCTCTTGAGCATTTAACGTCTTTCGTTTTATATACAGGTTTGATTTAATCAAACATTTTTGGGGGTTAAATACATCACACTGTCATTCCCTGTATCTATTTAAATGTCTGTTGGACTTTCATTATAATTTCATTATAAATGGAAAGCTGATTCTGTCACTATATCCAAGAAACATAAAAAATTTCAAAAGACATCAAACATGTAATTACATATTATGTCAGAGGATAATGTCAATATACAATTACTGACACAACATTTTTTTTTAGCTTTGAACTAGATCTATAGGTCATAGAATACAGTTGTGTAATGAGCATAAAGCCAATATTTCAAAGTTTCAAGATCTTTATTATCTGGAAAACAAAATGGCAGATGACCCTAATATGGCAGCCAACTCATGTGACATGTCAAAATTAAGGTTATCGCGAGTTTATACCCCAGGTGATTTCATGACACTGAAAATAAGAAGTTTGCATCTGAAATGGTTTATGACATAATAACAGTAGCAAAGGCATCAGCATCAGGTTTTTAAAAATACATATATACTCCCTTAACGGGGATGTTTACTTAATATACAGCAAATTGAGTGAGGAGCATTAGATTTATGTGTGTAAGCTTTGTAAAGTTCTGAAAAAGGTTATGTCTTTGTGGGCCATCAAAGAAAATGGACGTATTTAAAGAACATATTGCTGTCACAGAAAGCACACAAAAGTTAAAATTCTAGTTTTGAAGAATTAAAACACTTGCCAGGTTTGTGGCTACAAGCCCAAGTCCAATCCACTAGCCCTGCTCAGAGTCAAAAATACTGTTTATCGAATGCCCTGTGTTATATTTACAAGGCATTCTCTTATATCCTAGAAGAGGACTTTCACAGTAATGTATAGTTTACTTATAACAGTTATTGTCAGTCATAGACCTGAGCTAAAGCTTAATTACTTGTTGTATCCAAGCCAGGTTCTCAGTTTGTGCAAGAGATAAGACTGGTAGAGAGGCTGCATCAAGTGATAGAGACAGTGGCCGGGGTTCCATGCAGCTTAGATAGTTGATACTCTCTCTCCACAGTCATTATTTACATTATATATGTGACGCAGCACACACATACCATGCACATTCCATGCCCTGTAGCAAGTGCGCGTCTAAAACATTGTATGCCTTAAAGGGGTGGGAAAAAAGCTGTACAACTGTTTTTGCATGGAAACCTGTCCATAAGTCGTACATTATGCTTACAAGACTTCGGCACTCAAAATCCCACTTGTGACCTCGCGCAATGTTCTACTTTATGTAAAGGCTGTACCACAAAGCAATCCTTTATTATCGGAGAGGTTCTGACCAAATAGGAAAACATAAGTATACAGTAGGAGGGATTTAGAGACCTCTTCATTCATTTTTTAAAAATTTTTATGTGACACCATTTATTCAACTTTTCGAATTATTGCCATTTGACTCATAAAAGAACAGTGCTTTATAGTTTGGGTATTCTATAAGCAATGTTATAAAAAAATATTGAAGCTACTATAACTAAAAACAAATACAGCCCTTTGCAATACATAAATACCTAAATAAATGACAAAGCCCTTTGCAAAGCACAGATATTTTTGTTGATTGTTTTACACTTTTGTTATCTTCAAGTTTGATGATCAGATGGCCGATTGCTTTAAGCTTAGACTTTTCTGTCCCTTGGCTATAAGATGCAATACACTTGACAATAGCCTTAAGTGCATCCTATGATTGTGGCCATAAACATGGGTTTAAAGCTGCTTTATAGATCAATCAGTGCAGAGACCCGGGGTTTGGAATAAACGACTGACCTTGCTTTTAAGATTTCATATATATTACAAAAGCATAAATAAGTGCTACACAGTTATTTAAAATAAATAAAAAATACTGGTAAACAATGTTATAAACTATTTATTTATGTATCTGCTTTTTCTTCTCACAACGTACAGTACCAGAACCACTGTTTTTTAATCTGATAAGATCAAATGCGGTACATCCAGGGGAAAAAAAGATATTCAGAATATAGTGTAAAATTACATTGTCCAGAACTGTCGGCAGATAGTCTTTAAAAATAAATGTAAAAACAATTAAAATTGCACTGATACAGTTCTTAAATTGGTGACGAATAAAACATAATTGAGCGTTTGTGTAATTAATAATTTTATTGGATGCAGAGAACGTGGGGTGGAGAACGTAATATACTATACAGGGCATCGTGGTGATTGAAGTTCTGCACTGGAGATGATCAAAAAGGAATAGAAAAAAAACATGCACGATAAAAATAGTCAAAAAATAACCAAAGCACCAAAGACAACATTTACCTGCTGGATATTTTCAAAACAAGGCAAATGTGGCTAGAACACCAACAATCTGGCAGCACTGATCAAGGGGTAGCTTAAAAGTCGCATGCGAGACGCATGCATTCCTTATTAAATGTTACCTCAAGTTCAATGTAAAAAACAAAACGTGAATTTGTATAATGTTTTAGAAAAATCAAATTTTAATTACTGTCCTGTAGAACTACACCAATGTATGTAAGATTGATGGTACCGCCAGCATATTTTACTTCAGCCTTGCATAAACAACATACCGCAATGTTTGCTGCTATACAGCCATCCTTTTTAGATTTTTCTTTGTTAGGAAATGAGTCCACACGACTTTGTTTTGCAGAATTTAAGCAGCTCAAAATCTCTGTGTGCTTCTGCCATATTTTATTTTGTGTTAGCACAGCTTGCATTACGAATTCTCATGGGAAGTGATTACCTCACAAGATAATAGCCAACATTTTCCAGTTTCCCTGAATCAGTTTAACCAAAAATACTGGTATTGTTGTTCAAATACCGGTTATTGTATTGCCTGATGAATATCGCAATATATCGCTAGATCGGTTTTGTCTATAATCTACATCTACACCTTGATTTCTTCCAGCACAGAATTGAATGTTTGCTCAGGCTCGCTTAATATACTAATGTAACAGGTCCTTACTCTCAGTTTGCACAGTGGCCCCTGTGTACACTCGCTTAACTGACCACTGGCGTATGAATCCCAATATGACTCGACTGGAAGGAAAATCAGTATGACAATACACAAGTCAATTTTGCAAGGCTTTATTTCACACAAACCTACAAGAACACTCATAAACAATCCCCTGATCCCCGGGCTGTACAACAGCGCTCCCTACCCCCAACTGTTTTGACACAGGCAACACACTAAAAATCCCTCCTGGTAATAAATATCAAAAACCCTAATCAATACCCCCTTCACATCGTGCAAGAAATACTGTGTAAATTCACTTTTAAACAACTAAAAATATACATGCTCTGGTTACAGGAATAAAATACATGATAGAATAAACTACAGAATAAATAGGCAGCAATAAACAGGAATATCAAAACAACACACCCCAACCAGTCCCTTTTGCAATAAGACCACCAATACATAGTTCACGCCAGAATGTCCCCCCACCTCCCCAAACTTAGCCTAACAGTATGAAATATTCAAAGTGGATAAGTGGCCATTCCTAATTATTCTCGGCTCCAGGCTCCACTCTCCCTGCTACACTACAGTCCTGCACAAGTCCGTCTTTTCTTTCCTCTTCACAGCCTAACGTAGCTGGCTTGGTCTTGTCTCCTGTAGTCTACGATGGCTCCTCCTCCTCGCTGTTGCAGCCCATCCCAGCTGATCCAGCTCCCCCTCACGGCGCCACCCTTCTGCAAAGGAATGGGAAGCAAACACAGCACCAGCACGCTCCAGTCGCGACAGCCGCTCCAGTCAACACTACTTTCTCCTGTGCCCTTCTCCGTCTTCTCACTTGCTTGCTTGCTTACTGCTGGCTGCTGGATTCTCCCTCTGGTTCTGGTTCTGGTTCTGGCTGTCTCAACTGCCTCCCTCTGCTCCCATCTCCTTGCTCACTCACTCAGCTGCCTCTTACAGGCCACTTCTTTAAAAAAAAACAACTTTTGAAATCTTCGGTCAAATGTAAAACTAGCTTATAACTCCTTACAAAGTGCAGATAGGTTTAATGGTTACTATGGCACACATATAAGAAACCACATGTGCTCTATCCAAAAAAGACCTTGCCTGCAACCTTTGACCTCTCCTTAAGTTAAAATGTAAAACTAGCTTATAACTTCTTACAGAGTGTATATATTTGTTTATTTGTTTATTTAGCAGACGCGTTTATCCAAGGCGACTTACAGAGACTAGGGTGTGTGAACTATGCATCAGCTGCAGAGTCACTTACAATTACGTCTCACCCGAAAGACGGAGCACAAGTAGGTTAAGTGACTTGCTCAGGGTCACACAATGAGTCAGTGGCTGAGGTGGGAGTTGAACCAGGGACCTCCTGGTTACATGCCCTTTTCTTTAACCACTGGACCACACAGCCTCCTATAGGTTAATGGTTACTATGGAACCCAGATAGGAACCCATATACACACTCTTCAAAAATTACCTTGATCATGACCTCCAAGGTTAAATGTAAAATTAGTTTATAACTCCTTATAGTGTGTAGATAGGGTCATGGTTACTATGGTGTTGTGAGATAATGAACTAATGCAGTATTTTGATTCGAATCTGCTCTGTAAAACTGATCTGTTGCTGACACTTGTGCAGCAATGCTACAGCTTGCCAAAATCTCCAACTGGTACTGAGCTTGGAAGCTGTAAAACTGCCTGGCAGTTCTAGCTATTATTATTATTATTATTATTATTATTATTATTATTATTATTATTATTATTATTACACAATGTACTTCAAAATGGTGTTTTGTAATTTGGGTTTATTTTGCTTAATCTGCATTGGTTGCGGATGTATTCGCCGGCATTTTGAAGCTGAAATTGATTACTGGGCCATCTTTTGTTAAGTAACAAATGCAAGTTTGACTGTGTATATAGTACTGATATAGTAGTACAGTAGTATTATTATTATAAGAATATTATTTTTAGTATTTAAAAATGTACTGTACTAAACATTTTGACTAGATCGATTTGATATTATTAACCTAAGTGCTGGTATTTAGATCCGTTCCAAGACTATATAATGTAATTGTATGTAAAAATAATGTGCTATCTTGTAACAATTTGTAAGTCGCCTTGAATAAGGGTGTCTGCTAATAATATATATATATATATATATATATATATATATATATATATATATATATATATATATATATATATATATATGTATAATAGGTTTATAATAGATACTTATGCAGCAAATAATACACAGATAATACACAGTGTTTTCTTATGAAATGTTTTTTTTTATTATTACTATTTGTGTAATGTCTGTTTCTTTGGGTTTTTTTTTCATGTTCTTTGTTTTTTGGTGGCCAAATGAGGCAGGCTGCACTGTGTTTTAACACAACCTAAAAACTTTGTGGAAACCCAGTTTAGGAAAGCTGTACGATATCAGTAGTCGTGCAAGGCCAAACTGGAACTCAGACACAAACATTTAAATATACCCTCCCGTATTTTAATATTAATTGGGTTATTTGCATTTGGAAGGAGAATTTCTCCGGCTAAAAGAAAACTACATGGAAACACACACAACCAGAAAGTACTACCAAAATAGAGTTAGAAAAAGGGAATACTTATTTTCTTTTTACATGGAAATTACCCCATAGATAAAGAAGGACATATAATTACAAATAGGACTGCATTAATACTCAACATTAATTACACTGTGTTCCATTTGCAGAAAAAAAGTGGTCACGCTGCTCACCCTATCATACCAGCAATAAAAGCTTTGAAATGCCTGACTCACAAGTGGCTTTCTATTTCAAAAAGAATCTTCACATTTAAAATAATGCTTTGATGGTTTACAATATACAGTCATGTAACAGGGCGAGCAGCCCTGTACATTGTTTTGTTTATTTTATTTTAGAGCGGGGTCCCCCTCCGCCCCTGTGTTTATTTTGTATTGTTTATTTATTGTTATTGTATTATATTTATGACGGCGAAGCGCCGGTTGTTTTGTTTATATGACGGCGAGCGCCGTACATTTGTTATTGTTTAGTAACGTGGATGGGCAGCCCCATCCACGTAGTAATTAATAAACTCGTGCAGATTGTGGCGAGGGTAATAGAATAATTACTTGCAAGCTAGTTAAACCCCTCGGCCACGATATAAAAGGTTGCAGCTCTCTAGCTCGCGGTGATTGTTGTGGGAGTTCAGAGAAGGAGCGAGAGCGAGAGCGAGAGCAACGTGATTTAAAGAACATAGGAACAGTGAAGGCAATCTGCCCAGCCTGACCTTTGGTTGTATTTTGTGTTCGAGATTTGTTTTCGTTTACTCTTTTATTTTGCTCTGTGAGCACAGTGTTTTTGTTCAAATATTTTATTTCTTTTGTTATTTAAAAATAAAAACGGCGCGAGCGGCTTTAAACTGCAGTACTTGCCTGGTGTCAGTATCCTTCCTGCTTCTGCCGTGACGTCACCGTTCAGTCACCCTTTCACACGTGGTGTCCAGCGGTGGGATTACCAGCGCCTCCTGGACTCAGGCAGAAGAGGGTACTGCAGTTTGTTTGTTTTTTCGTTAGTTTTTTTTCGTTTTTTTTATCACTTGTGGAGAAAGGAGAGTGAGGAAGAAGGATGGGAGGAAGGAAGAGCTGCAGAAAGCAGCAAAAGCGGCAGCAACAGTTGCCACCAGGGGATGTTGGCCCTATCTACCTGATAGATGAGTGGTGCCCTGGTTGTGGGGAGTTTGGGCACACTGTGGCCATCTGCCCCACCCAATACCAGGGAGAGGAGTGGGCTGCCAAAGCAAGCCAGGACCAGGTACCCCGGGGGAGACCCCAGAAGCGGGAGCTACCAGCGGCGGCCACAAAGCGGGAGAGCAGCTGGGATGCCATCATCCGGGCGGTCATGGAGGACTGCTGGTGCCCCATCTGCGGTGAGCAGGGGCATTCCCCACTCAACTGTCCTCTCCTGTCAGAGGGGGGCCTGCTGCGCCCATTCCCACCAGCAGAGGGAGAGTGCCTGCTGGTCCCGACCCCATCACCTCCACAGGCCAGGGGAGAAAAGGTGAGGAGAAGGAGGCAGAGAGGGGACACGGACCTGGAGAAGGAGTCGGTGCGTCCACAGCCCACGAGGGAGGAGGCCGAGCGTCCACAGCCCACGAGGGAGGAGGCCGAGCGTCCACAGCCCAAGAGGGAGGAGGCCGAGCGTCCACAGCCCAAGAGGGAGGAGGCCGAGCGTCCACAGCCCAAGAGGGAGGAGCCGGTGCGTCCACAGCCCAAAAGGGGGAAGGCCGAACATCCACAGCCCAGGTACCTGCCAGCAGAGTGTGAATACCTGCTGGTTCCGCCTCCACCTCCGTGGGAGGACTGCGTGTCGCTTCCACCTCCGCCAGCAGAGGGAGAGTTCCTGCTGGTTCCACCTCCACCGCCCTGGGAGGACTGGGTGTCGCTCCCACCTCTGCCAGCAGAGGGTGAGTTCCTGCTGGTGTCACCTCCACCTCCATGGGAGGACGACATGTCGCTCCCACCACCACCACCAGCAGAGGGAGCATGCCTGCTGGTTCTACCTCCACTGCCCTGGGAGGACTGTGTGTCGCTCCCACCTCCGCCAGCAGAGGGAGAGTTCCTGCTGGTTCCACCTCCACTGCCCTGGGAGGACTGTGTGTCGCTCCCACCTCCGCCAGCAGAGGGAGAGTTCCTGCTGGTTCCACCTCCACCGCCCTGGGAGGACTGGGTGTCGCTCCCACCTCCGCCAGCAGAGGGTGAGTTCCTGCTGGTGCCATCTCCACCTCCATGGGAGGACGACGTGTCGCTCCCACCAGCAGCAGCAGAAGGAGCATGCCTGCTGGTTCCGCCTCCATCGCCGCCACCAGCAGAGGGAGCATGCCTGCTGGTTTCATGGCTGGAGCCTGAGGGGGAGGAGCCCCTGCCGCCTAGCGGAGGGAGGAGCCCCTGCCGCAGCCGGAGGGAGGAGCCCCTGCCGCCCGCAGCCGGAGGGGAGGAGCCCCTGCCGCCTTCGCAGCCGGAGGGGGAGGAGCCCCTGCCGCCCGCAGCCGGAGGGGAGGAGCCCCTGCCGCCGCGGCCGGAGGGGAGGAGCCCCTGCCGCCGCAGCCGGAAGGGAGGAGCCCCTGCCGCCCGCAGCCGGAAGGGGAGGAGCCCCTGCCGCCGCAGCCGGAAGGGGAGGAGCCCCTGCCGCCGCAGCCGGAAGGGGAGGAGCCCCTGCCGCCGCAGCCGGAAGGGGAGGAGCCCCTGCCGCCGCAGCCGGAAGGGGAGGAGCCCCTGCCGCCTTGGCCGCCGGAAGGGGAGGAGCTGCCTCTGCCTCCACCACCACCACCACCCGAGGGAGAGGAGCAGGAGCTGCCTCTGCCTCCACCACCCCCACCCGAGGGAGAGGAGCAGGAGCTGCCTCTGCCTCCACCACCGCCACCTGAGGGAGAGGAGCAGGAGCTGCCTCTGCCTCCACCACCCGAGGGAGAGGAGCAGGAGCTGCCTCTGCCTCCACCACCACCACCGCCCAAGGATGCCAGCCTCGCACCGCCCAAGGATGCCAGCCTCGCACCGCCCAAGGATGCCAGCCTCGCACCGCCCAAGGATGCCAGCCTCGCACCGCCCAGGGATGCCATGCCTGCTCCACTCAGGGATGCCACGCCTGGATCACCTGGGGCTGCCTGTTGCTCCGCATCGCCTGGGGCTGCCTGTTGCTCCGCATCGCCTGGGGCTGCCTGTTGCTCCGCATCGCCTGGGGCTGCCTGTTGCTCCGCATCGCCTGGGGCTGCCTGCTGCTCCGCATCGCCTGGGGCTGCCTTTTGCTTCGCACAGGGTGCAGGGTACGAGGGAGAAGTGGAGCTCCCGCTGCCGCCTCTATGGCCAGGGGCTCCCCTCCCGAGGGTCCGCCGCTGCTGCCGTCGCCTCCCGAGGGTCCGCCGCTGCTGCCGTCGCCTCCCGAGGGTCCGCCGCTGCTGCCGTCGCCTCCCGAGGGTCCGCCGCTGCTGCCGTCACCTCCCGAGGGTCCGCCGCTGCTGCCGTCGCCTCCCGAGGGTCCGCTGCTGCCGCCGTCGCCTGGGGTCGCCAGGGATCCTGCTTCGCCTGGGGTCGCCAGGGATCCTGCTTCGCCTGGGGTCGCCAGGGATCCTGCTTCGCCTGGGGTCGTCGAGGGTCCTGCTTCGCCTGGGATCGCCGGGCGCTCTGCTCCGCCTGGGGTCGCTACACTGTGGCCGGAGCCCCATGAAGGGGAGCTGCCGGCCATGAAGAAAGGGGGGGAGGTCAGGAGACCAGCTCCCCAGCCGCATTTCCGTGGCAGGAAACGCTGTGGCCAGAGCCCCACGGAGAGGAGCTGCCGGCCACAAAGGAGGGGAGGTCAGGAGACCAGCTCCCCTCGCAGCAGTTTCGCTGCCGGAGGTGGGTAGCCGGAGCCCCACGGAGGGGAGCTGCCGGCCATGAAGAAGGGGGAGGTCAGGAGACCAGCTCCCCAGCCGCACTTTGCGGCAGGATAGTGTGTGGCAGGAGCCCCGGAAGAGGGAGCTGCCGGCCACGAAGAGTTGGGGGTGCCAGAGATTCCACCATGGCCACCCCAGAAACAACTTGCTTCCCCTCTTCGGGACTTTGGGACTGAGGGGAGGTGGCCGTTAGGGCCATGTGTGCGTTGCACAAGGGGGATATGTAACAGGGCGAGCAGCCCTGTACATTGTTTTGTTTATTTTATTTTAGAGCGGGGTCCCCTCCGCCCTGTGTTTATTTTGTATTGTTTATTTATTTTATTGTATTATATTTATGACGGCGACGCCGGTTGTTTTGTTTATATGGCGGCGGCGCCGTACATTTGTTATTGTTTAGTAGCGTGGATGGGCAGCCCCATCCACGTAGTAATTAATAAACTTCGTGCAGATTGTGGCCGAGGGTAATAGAATAATTACTTGCAAGCTAGTTAAACCCCTCGCCACGATATAAAAGGCTGCAGCTCTCTAGCTCGTGGTGATTGTTGTGGGAGTTCAGAGAAGGAGCGAGCGCAACGTGATTTAAAAGAACATAGGAACAGTGAAGGCAATCTGCCCAGCCTGACCTTTGTTTGTATTTTTGTGTTCGAGATTTGTTTTCGTTTACTCTATTTTGCTCTGTGAGCACAGTGTTTTTTTGGTTCAAATATTTTATTTCTTTTTGTTATTTAAAAATAAAAACGGCGCGAGCGCCTTTAAACTGCAGTACTTGCCTGGTGTCAGTATCCTTCCTGCTTCTGCCATGATGTCACCGTTCAGTCACCCTTTCACAAGTCAAAATAACATAATAATATGAATAATAAATATACAGTAGTACTTAGAAACAATACCAGTAACAAAAAGTACACTGTGTAACATTTATTTGTATGTATTTATTTTTGTCTTTTCCATTTTAATTAAGATATATATTTGGATCATCTGTTGATAAATCAAATTACTGTATTACTGAAGAGGTTTTTGGAAATTCCACCATATTGTGGATAGACAATGAACACACTAGTTTATTTTTAAATCAATTGCATTTACTGTAAAACTTTGCATATTTACACTGCTGATAGTAGGGACAACAGTTATATTTGTAACAGAAGTAAAAGAAGAAATGTTGACTTTCTGAAATCATTATAGCTGGTCTGCTATTCTTTTAGAACTTGCCAACTCCCCACATGCCCATCTTGACCCATTATACAAAATAAAAGGAGGTCTATAATAAGTGGAAATGTATTATAGAAATATAAAGGAATGGATTTTACTTTATAACTAATGTATTATGTATTATCGTCGATGAATCTGCTTTATATTAACCAGACAACAGTATCTACGTTATGATACAATAAACCCCAGCCTAACACTTAACCTAATTATTATTAACAAGGTATTCACAGGAGGCTGTGTGGTCCAGTGGTTAAAGAAACAGGCTTCTAACCAGGCGGTCCCTGGTTCAAATCCCAGCTCAGCCACTGACTTGTTGTGTGACCCTGAGCAAGTCACTTATCATCCTTGTGCTCCGTCTTTCAGGTGAGACGTTGTTGTAAGTGACTCTGCAGCTGATGCATAGTTCACACACCCTAGTCTTGTATCTTGGAAAGTGGTTTGTGATGGTGGTCCACAATAAAAGGCGCTATATAAAGATTATTATTAATGTGTAACACAGCAAGTAGAAGTAATTACCTTATTAATTGCAATGTAATGACTTGTAATTGTTGGACATTTAATATAAAGTGTGACCGATTAATCTGTTTATTGGTGACTACATGGACTTGCATGTGTTAAGAAAAAAATATGATCCTTGGTTTGGGGTTTATAGTGGATTAAACTACACAACCCTACTTCTAACCCTTAACATTTACACTATCCCCAAACTGATGATGTCATAGATTCATTGTACACCAAAGAGGTTACATTTCTATTTGGAATCCTAATACAGTCAATTCTCATTAAAACAAACTGGGATTAAACACATTTCCTAAAATAGTACTACACGTTTTCTACATGGTCCCGGACACAAAGTCCCTAATTGTACATTACTTCTTATAATACGAATTCACTTAACACAAATTTCCTGTTGAGTGTAAAGGATATTGGGAAATGTATTGCACACAGATTACTGTCTCTGTACTGTATTTTATTTAGTGCTGTTTTATGAATACTAATCCTATGATGCATTTCAAGTTGCCATAGACACAGTTTGAGTTGCCATAGTGCTCCCGCATCAATGCCATTTCCATGAAGCATTATCCTTGCAGAGAAAAGTGGAGATGTTGAAAGCAGTGGATAATACACCACTCTACAAGAAAAAGAAAGATGTTGCTGCAGATTTCAACATTCCCGCAAACACGTTGTCATCCAATCTGAAAAAGCGGGATACAATAATACAGGCCTATGAACAGAAAACTGTGGCTGCAAGTCATCAGCGTTTCCAATTTGTGCAATACCCTGAGGTTGAGGACGCCTTCTTTTGTGGTTTAAAAATACCTGTGCTCAGAATGGGACATGCAGATTTCAAATGCAGTTCATTTGCAATATATACTTTTTAAAAGTTCACTTACAACTAAAATGCACAGTACTTTTATATGTATAATACTTTTCATTGTACGGTAATTGAAATTTGATTTCAGTGTTACTGTAACAATACAGACTGACAGTATGCAATTGTCTCTTGATAATAAGAACTACTGATAAAACACATTTTTTTTGATGGCCCCCTGAAATTTGTATTGAGAGTTTACTGTATATATAAGGTAATACATATAGTTAAGACACAATACAATAACTTTAACATTATAAAACAAGAAACTACTAAAACGGAATAATTGACATTCTCTTTACTGCAACTGTGGAGATTACAGTTGTTTTTTTTTCCAAATTCAGTTAATAAAATTTAGAAACTAAAACTGTGAACCACATTTTGCACATAATTAGATTATAAAATTATAAATTGAGTACATATACTCAGAACAACCCCCTAAGTTATTTCTTATTTGTTATATTGTCGTTTTTATTCAGAACATTTGCCTTTCAAAACAGGGCCTGTAATGCTGAAATTAATTTAAAAAAATATAGGGCCTTGTTCAATGCCCTTATAAACAATTGTAAATACCTTAACCATTTCCTGAACTCTTCATACATTTCACGTAAATGAATAAACCTCGTCATTTTTCTTTTAGCACACCAAATATAAAAACACAGGCACACCATTGTGCAATAATAACCACAACCTTTATTTCCCTAAAAAACACATTACTCCATATCAATAATCTATATTAAAAAACTAACTGAAAAATCAATACCAGTGCTGTGAAAGGTTCATTTTTAAGCCAAATGACTGTCAACCTTTAGATTCATAATGCAACAACATCTTCACATCAATTTGAATTAGGGACCAGTACTTTCAAGTGCCAACTTTCATTTCCTTCTTTATTGCTTTTTGAACAGGTTTTCTGTGTTGGTCTGGATTCCAGTGACAGGAGCCATATTTCATGGCGTTCCGTCAGTGGTCTGTCCTCTGGTGATAAGACATAATGGATCAGCCAGCAAGAGCAGCTGTCTCCTCTAGGTAGCACAAAAGCAAATGAAAAACGATGGTTGCTCACAAATACAGGATTAACCTTGGTAATAATGAAGTGGGTAATTAACACTATTGCACTATTGCATTCATGGCCCCCAAAGCAAAGTGTACTGGCTCAGTCTGTACAACCCATTTTAGGAATTGTTTTACTTACAGTACAATTAATGTGCCATTGATATATATATATATATATATATATATATATATATATATATATATATATATATAATTCATTCATGTTTATTATTCTTTCTTCTCTCCCCTTCTCTCTCTTCGGTTTCTTTCAGCCTGCGTGTTTACTGCAACGACATTTTGTCACCTGATGACCTTTGACACCATGCGCTGACGCATGCGTATTTTAAACACCTAAAGTGAAAGACAGACGTGCAGTTGAAAGTGAATTTCATAATTTTGAATTAATGGCTCGTTCAGTTTCGTGGAGACAATGGCATTCAGCAAACCATCCATGAGCAATAAACGAAAGTATGAGCCTTTAAGCCAGAATGGGAGGAAGAGTTTGCTTTCACTAAAAACAGTGGTAAACCTCTGTGTATCATCTGCAACAAATCGCATACACACTGTAGTCTGTAGAAGGTGAGCAACCTCCAGGATCAGACTTGAGGAGAAACAAGATATCCTCTTTAAAACCATGCCTTTAAAGTTATACTGAACTAAAGTGAACTTGTTTCACAACCAACACTTTTCCAAGAAATCTTCAAGGGAAGAATTTGTCAAAAAAAATCCTTACAAAAATGTCTTTTTGTGTGACGTTTTTCGTGAAATCAGGGCAATTATCGTATTTTGCTATCATAATAACTGAATATATTTTATTTAGAAGTGCATAACAGTATAAACAGAAATAATGGAAAAAAACACCAGTGTTACATTTAAAGTTTAATACACATAGATCTACAGTACAATAACATATTGCCAAACGACAAACGTGCAATACAAAACAGCTGCCTTGTTTATTTCAATACAATTACAAAGTTTTCATTGTAACAACAGAGGGTGATTTCACATGGGTCATTAGGTGGCCTGTTCAGTGTTTTGATCAACCAAGGAGACTTCTCCAGATGGCTGACAGTGAGGTCAGTGACCTGGCACTGCCTACACCGATGATTTGGTAAGATGGCTGACAGTCAAATCACATCACAATCATGCAAAATTTCATTAGTACAGTAGGTACAGTGGAATACAATTAAAACAACAAAGGATTGAAAAAAGGAAACTGAAGGTATTGACCTATATTAATTTCAACAGTTTCAAGAAATTGGAGCATATTTTAAATATTATGGAATCACCAATACATTAAGGAGCTTACAATTGATACATCAAACAAAAACAAATTTAAAAAATATAGCACACAATATTATTCCCAAAAGAGGAAAAGTAATGTTCTACTTCTACAGTTTTGAAAGATACATTTTGTATATGAATGTGCCTTAATCTATATATGAGTGCTTGTGTTCCATATGATTGTGTTATATTAGCTGATATAAATGTATAATAAATACCTGCATTCCCTTCAAAATAGACAGCCTTGTTCGAGCAACAATAAATAAACAAACAAACGTGCAGGTAGGTGCCGTAATTGGACTGGAAAATAAACCTTAACTAAGGGTCTGACGCACACATGCCATTAGAGTGCTGCTGAAATGTACTAGAAATCCCTTTGATAAGCAAACCAGCATTTATTAAAAAAAGGAATGCTATCTATAATTGCCAACAATGCACAAGATGATGATCCATTTGATAAACATGTGGTAGACTATGGGAAAGACTGGAATTTAGCACCCTTATTTCAGATTAGTATACAACCAACAAAAGAATGAAAAGAGATTCTCTTTAGATCAAAGCTGCTCTTGAATTTTGACAGAACTTTCAATATAAGGCTAAATCAAAGGCTAATAACACAGAACAAGAAAATCACGACAATATACTGGAATCTGAATAACAACAACAGTTTTGGGCTGTGCAAAACAAGAGCCTCATGTTTTGAATGCCTCATTTTAGATACGTGGGAGCTTCACAGAGGCATTTTCACCAGTTATCAGAATTATCAATTATTCTGTTGCTTCTGGTTCAACAAACGATTATCAACAATGATAACCTGGGCACTGATTATGTTCAACTGTAATTATTTTACATCAACGCTGAAATAAATCACCGCAAAAGGTTTACATGATTAAATGATAGATCATTTGTATTATTTGTTACTTGCTCCAGCAGGGGCATGATTGATACAAAAACTTAAAATGTTTGCATGCATATTTGTTAATTGTCTGAACAAAAGGGCAATGCAGATCGCATTTAATCTGTAACTTTCAAAATGCAAACCTTCATTAACCAGGAAGGCCTAACCTGATGATTCACATCTCTTCTACCATTCCAAGTTAAATTGTCCGTTGCTCAGTAGCTCAGAATCACCTTGCAGTAGGCAGTCTTACACCTTTAGAAAAGGGACCGAGACAAGTTTGTTCCCACAGTGGTTTGAGGTAAAGACACATCCATAAACAATTAGATAGTTACTAGAGTTACCGGTATTTAACGATGGATGGAAATGTGCTTCTCATAAAACAGTTTCAGGTAAAACACTTAAAAGTCAGGTGAAAGAAATTGTATCCAACATGGTTAAGTAGTCTTTGCAAAAGTATTCAAAGTTTAGGTTTTGGATGGAAGACTTGAAGGTCCAATACTAAAATATTGATGGAGCTAACAGATATTGTATCATGGCGTGCTCAGTACTCGCAGGCTGTGCAAAAGCTGTGCTGAAGGTAAAACAATAATTTATCTCAACAAAGCCTGGATTCAGGATAAATCTGGAACTGGACAGTACGTCCCTTCCAGTGCAGGTCTGCAGGTCTGATGATCGTTCATGCTAGATGTGCTTCTGGCTTTATTCCAAATGCTGGAATAATTTGTAATGCACAGAAGAAAACAGGTGACTACCATGGAGGAATGAACTATGAAAAGTGTGTGAAAGAGAAACGGCTTCCAAATAGCTCTCCATCTTCTGTTGTAGTACTTAATAATGTCCCCTATCATAGCTTAAGTCGCCTTGGATAAAGGCGTCTGCTAAATAAATAAATAAATAAATAATAATAATAATAGCTTGAAGGTAGATAAAAAGCCCACAACATCAACAGGCTGGTATATAGGCATGACTACAGCACTGTCATATTCTGCTTTGAGAGGATATGCTGCAAGCTGAATTTTTGGAGCTGATAAAATGGAACAAGGCCCCAGTAACATATAAATTAGATCAGCTTTTTAATAGTTCAGGACACAAGGCCACCAAATCTCTATTGAACTTGTTTGGCCACCAAATCTCTATTGAACTTGTTTAAGCTAATTTGAAAAAAAATATGTTGCTAAACAAAATAGCATTTAAACTTGAAAATGTGCAGAGTCTCTGTGCTGATTGATTTGCCAGCTTTCCGGTTGAGGGAAGATCATCATTAGTCTTGGTGGAAGTCATATCAGTGACTCGTATTCACTGGTTTCAGACACTGATCAGGATGATGCAAAGGAAAGTGATCACTTTCTCACAGATCAGCGACTGTTTTCTGACAGCAATTAAACCAAATGGTAAGTTAAGAGCATTTACTGTATTTTATGTATAGTGACTTTTGGAGGTTGTATCTACTTCAAACTACAAACGCAGAAATAATGTATCTGTTTATCAACGGTGTTTAGACTGCAAACGTAATTTATGGGGAAATTGTGATTATGTTTATTAATGCCATAAGCTGACATTGGCAGCATGGCTCATTCGAAAGATAACACCCTGACAGAAAGTGGAGTAGTCCAACTTTTGTGGAATGTGACTAGAGTTCTGCACGGCAATTTAATTTGGGCCAATCTCCATAAATCTAACCATGCATATCCCAACCTGTAACAAAAACACTGTACTAATTTGAGCACAGGAACACTAAAATAAAGCCTCGTACTCCATAAATCTGTGGTCTTTCCTCCCTGTCAGTTATTTTCACAGAGCCACTCTGACACCTGCTGTTCCTCACTTAGCTATTGATAGCTGATTGGCCGGACACCTTGCACTGAGCACCATGTAAACTACTAACCAGAAGCAAATAAAAACATTTGGACATTCAATTGTTGTATTTACATATTCTTCTATCACTTTCTATCCTGTGTGTATCTTTTTTCACAAAACTAACTGACTGAGAAAGCATTCAAACAGAAGGGCACATTTTGCAATGATGGCTGTCAACTACAAACAGAAACTGTAGTCATGAAATTATCTGCGTTCTCATACTTATGGAACCCCCTGTATGTTTTTTTTTTTTTTTTTAAAGACTTTTCCGAGGGCAGGAAAGTTTTTCCAGTATTAGATTGGGTTGACTCCCGGTTATCCTATGAAACTTGAGGCTGACTGCATCTGCACAATTTATTTCTTCGAGACTGCAAGCTCTTCTGCGTATGTCAGAGCAGAGAAAAAGCAATATTCAGTGCTTTTTTAACATTGTTCTGGCTCAATGGTCCCAGATGTGCATGCTTCAGCATGAAATACTGCATTGACACCACCAAGGTAAATCAGCCAACAAAGCACAAATTCAGCTCGATAGTACTGTTTTCTACAATGAGCATAGCTAAATTATTATGCTATTTTGTCTTTTTGAAACTGAACTAAAAGCTGCAGTGTACAATCCTCCTTGTTGTATTTTTGTATGGTTATTAATTTAATTTAAGGGGTTACAGGTAATCTATCAACAATAATTGCTGCACACTAAGTAGGTTGGTGTTTAATGGATCATGAACTACAGTAGAATACTAAAGTTAAGAACACATCTGGAATGAAGGAAGTTCATAAAATGCACATTGTCAGATCTGTGTGTTTTTTACAGTAGTCAGTGGCCTTTAGTTAGAACAGGCCATTTTTTAAGCAACACTCAATAATGTGCAATGATACATGGTTTTCAAATGTGAGAAATCCAGAGGTGAAAAAATAGGTACTAACTCAGTCACCCAGATTGCAATGTACACTTCTGTCTAAAACTAATCTCAAAGCACCTGCATTGTGAATAATGAGGAAAGCGTTGAAAAAATGAAGCACCCTGGTGCCCTCTGGTGGCTAGCCTCTGAAAATGCTCTTTCTGCAGAGGAACATATGTTAATACTGTCATATGTCAGTCAGTGCTTTGTAAGTTACACTTTTAAATAGGTACAAATGAGTTGTGCTGTTTAGAATAATTATATTTGCTATAGCTTTGTGTGCATTTATACTGTATACTGGTACTGTTTGTAGGTCTTTACACATTGTGTAGGTAAAAGTAAAGATCTTAAAGGGAACAGCAAACTTGTTTTCTGTATCAGAAGGTATCATTCAGAATTTTTACACCAGTTTCATTAAAATGTACTGATCATGTGCAAAATGGAGGTTTACGTTTCCTTATGGTTGGGGTCAACGGATGTTGAACCAATCTTGTGAGCGTACTTGAGAAGAGAACGCTGTGCTGATCACAGCTGCAAGGCATGGTGTTGTCAACAGAGACATTTTCATCCCAGGAATAAGGAATTAATAAACAGGGGAACATTTTGACCTTGCATATGTTCTGTGTCTGGAACAACATTATAACGCCAAGAAATTGAAAGTGTTTAGATATTGTTAGGAAAACCTAGTGGAAGCAGATTAAGCCTAGGGCTCTTCGTTTTCAGTTTTTATTTTTTATCTCGTGATGTCCCCCTTTTTTTTTTTAGCTGACTCTGTTCACTTAAACTCTTGGAAAAGTGTTGATTGTGAAAAGTAAAAAAAACACAAGAAAGATTCCTAGCGAAATCTCGCTGAACCAAAACAAGCTCTTTTCGCCCTTCAAAAGCAGCTATCGCTTGTTGAATACAAGTGGGTTGAGAAGGGGGAGTGGTTTGCTATCGCCCGACCAAATCTACTCAATTTGGTATAGGGGCGATTGGATTATTATTTCTGCACTTGTTTATTAAATACGGATGTTTATGTTATTGAAATACTGTTTGGACATTCCGATTGTACACTGCACCACTTACCACCCTGACACACACTCATAGTCAGGATTCGGTCAATCATTGAAAAAAAAATAACCATTTCACGATTTGAGCATTTACAAATTATCAAAGAATGAAATGAAATGTTATTTCGGTCTTTGAGCAAATTATTTTGATCAAATTGTGAAATGGAAAATATTAAACAAGCAAAGAACAAAACACAAAAGAAGAGACACTTTCTCGGTTTTCTGTCTGCTGGAGGATCTCTGGAGTGCCTTGAATCGAATTGAATGCAGTTGAATTGAATGTCAATTGTCCGATAGTTCATTCCTAATTTGGACGAAGTACCCAAAGAAAACAAACTTTCTCTTTGTACAGCAGCAGCAGCTGCTTCTAGGGTATGCAAGGCTTCATTTTTGTCAAACAAAGAAGTGCTTCTGTGTGCGTAAGGGCATTCACTGCAATTCCAAATTGCAAAAAAAAATACAGTGATTTGTATGTTTAGGTTTATAATTGCTGCAGGCTACCAACCTCAGCACCAGGCATTAGTGACTATACAGAGAAGTAAAATCACTTAAACCTAATCCATAGTGCAGAACTTGTTTCACAAGAACAAAAACATGAAAAAGAAAAGAAAAACATGTCGATTCCACAAATTATTCAAAATCACAAACATGGGACAGAAAGTTTAAAAAATGCCCTGGTGGATTAGCATCCACTGAAGAATTTGTTGGACTTCTATGAGTTACCGGTACACTGGATCCTCAATAACAAAAAATACAACAACATTCTACTGGCGAGAGCCTTTCTTTTCTTTTTCTTCCAAGAACATTATGTATTGGGAAATGTGGGCAAATTAGCTCCAATCTTAGACTACCATAAGGATCAGAATTGCTGAAGCTACCCTTCTGTAGGAAACCTTGTACATATTATATTTATAAATATAGGCTATATGCAGTGATAAAAAACTTAGTAAATTAGACACGGATAGTACAAAGTGCGCTCTTATGAAATGTTGGTATTGTCTTGGTATTTGTGGAATGCTACGGCTGGGTTTTTGTTTTGCTTCCCTCACCTTTTTTATTTGATTTGTTAGAAGCAGACTGCACCTGG
Organism: Acipenser oxyrinchus oxyrinchus; assembly: GCA_030684275.1. NCBI lineage: Eukaryota > Metazoa > Chordata > Actinopteri > Acipenseriformes > Acipenseridae > Acipenser > Acipenser oxyrinchus. The sequence continues at coordinate 57,669,300 of CM060252.1, forward strand.
GGTTCTTCAACACAACCTAAAAACTTATGGTAAACCCAGTCTAATGAAACTGCACAACAGCACTAGTCACTCAAGGTCAAATTGGAACAGACATACATATTTAAATGTGCCCTGTCATATTTTAATATTAATTAGGTCATTTTAAATTTAAAGGATAATTTCTTCCCCTAAAAGAAAACTATATGCAAACCCAAATGGCTGGAAAGGTACTACCAAAATAGCATGACAAAAAGATCAGACTTAGTTTTATTTTTGCATGTAAACCAAGCCAACAGGAAACACAGTATGGATTACATTTGACAGATGTAACTAATGTTTTCTCCACAACAAAAAACTTGAGTGGATGTGAACAAACAGAACTCTTCAGAACTTTAAAAGGATGAACGTCTTTGTTCTTAGGCCACTGTGGGCTACCCATTCTGAGAACTTGGGTTTAAAACATAATTTGCATGAGTATAACAGTTATCAAAGACAGCACACAGGTTCAGTTAATGATAGCACGGAATGGAAAAACTTCAAAGGGATAAATCGAAAGCCTCTGAGGAGCTGCTCTTAAGCCCAGCATGGCTTGGTGGTTTAAAAGAGCGAACAACATAATTTCTACTTGCACTTTACCTCATAGTGACCAAGAAAGACTGAACTTAAAAAAACAAGAAACAAATGCACATTAAGGATGTTTTGTTGTCTCAATGAAGACAACGGCATCAATACACTAATATCTATTTATTTTAAGAGTCCACTGCAAATCAAAAGGCCCTTTAAATACATATTTGCGTAACAACAATGTGTACAAGTCATCAGTGCAAGTTCTTTCTTAAGATTCTTCAGAAGTGGTCATTGTAGTGTTAGTCATGCTTGTTAAAAGTTATTAAAATTGTTTGATGGTTATTAAGTTATAAGAAATAATAATAAATAAATAGAAAGGGAATTATAATATATTTTTTTTTACATTATAACACAGTGCCTTCCAGTGGCCAAATGTTTTAAAGGAAAGTAAAATCACAACATGAAATTAATTAAAAACAATAATAATAATAATAATAATAATAATAATAATAATAATAATAATAATAATAATAATAATAATAATAATAATAAATGTTGATATAAAAAGTATCTCCATATGCCATTTTTGTTTTATTTGAAATGAAATATGGTAATAATACTAGGGTTAATAAAACTAGATGTTGCTTCCCATCTTTAAGAAACACTAAAATCCAGGATATTATACAAAATGGATTAAAAGTAAATGTAACGGCTGGCTAGCCATCGGGTTCAGTGTGAGGAAAGTAAAAGAATGCAAGAAGCAGGCAGGAGTCACGTTTGCTGCAGAAAACCATTAGAACGGCTGCGTTTATTTGGCTCTTCACGCTCTTTTAGGAAGCTCATTATTAAATGGATTTAACACCAGGCATACCACAAACACACTACACTCACTCTCACACAGACAGGCACAGTACTCACACACACAGAACAGGGTTCACAACCACATCTGAACAATTTCCAAACCCGTTCTCCTGTCCATTTTTAAGTCCTGTCCCAATAAGAGACCTTGTGTGGCGGCTGCCCCGGCGCTATAGTATTAAACAAAGTTTTAAAATCTGTTTTCTTACCTATTACCTATTGTGTTGAAATATATATATTTGTTATTCTGTTATTACAGCACAGGAAGCAGCATCAACTTGTATTTCTATTGCATTGTCTTTGAAATATTTGCAGAAACAAATCGCAGTATAAAGTACAATATGATATCATAAACCGTGCCCTTTTGTATGTACCTTTACAGATTTTTTCAGACACTGCAGCACAAAAAAGTAACCTTGTTTTGCTATATCTCTGTTAACACAATTACGTCATAGGCAGCTATTAATCTTGGGATACATTAAGAGCAGAATAAACCATCATTTAACCTACTTTGCAGACTATCTGCAACATTTTTTGGAAGATCTGGCACTATAATCCTACAATCTTTTCAATCTAGCATTTTTTGAATTTATGCAAATCAAAGGGTCCCCACGTTTCCCCAAGTTAACTCCCCAATATATAATGCACATTCATTTTGTCTATAAGTCCAAAAGCAACATTCAGCAATTGCAGTGTACGATGGGTTATATAATTCAAATAGGTTCCCCAATTCTTTCTTTGTATCACAGCGTATTTCAGCTCCTAAACTCTATTATGTTATCCTTTTGTCAGCTTCTACTATTCATTATTCCACGTCAAAAGTGTTTGTTGGAAACAAACCCCCACACCCACAGGCCAGTCATGTGCTCGTATAATGTCCACAGAGTTCTGTGTTTCACTTTAAACTAATCAAAAGCACTTCAAACTCTTCAGTACAGGATCAGATGCAATCCATTTCATTGACTGTGTATGCAACCTCCTACTTGCTTTGCATGAGGTCCAGCTTTTACAGTCAAATCTGACCTGCGTGGGAAGGCTTAGCACACATGAATCATTGCAGGCCTTTTCAGCTTTTATACAGAATCTATCAACCTACCTGATTACAATTATTTTAAAAAAATGAGTACAGAATTATGCTGCCTTTGATTTGATGCCCCAGCGTTATGATAATGATTTGGCAGTATACCATGTTGGATGCATTTTGTTTCTTTAAAAGTGTTCAACAGTTTTTAAACTAAGCTATTTATTTTTATATTCAGTATTTGAGGTTTTGGAGGTTATTTGCTTCATGAATGTAGAATAGTCACAAGATTTTCACAGGATTGCATTCATAATTGAAAAATAAAATTGAAAAGTATTTTTTTGTTTGTTTTCGATTCTAACCAACATGCTTTTCTGATTTCAGTAGAAAGTACTGTATGTACCCAAGTATGTGTTACAAACATTGTAGGTCATACATGAATGAGCAATGTCATTGTAAGATAACTTTTTTTTTCCATTGTACAAATTGACTTCTGAAATAGGGGACAGATTGACCCCACTCCTGTAAAATAAAAAAAAAGTAGCAGTACCCTATAAACTATTTGTTATCAGTTTATGTAAAAGAGATTCTTTCCTACTAACTAGCTGACTTAATTTAAAGTTACATTAACTCTAACAGTGTTAAGATACACAAACAGTACTACTGAATAACAGTTAACACAGTACGTATTTATTGGTACACTTTCAAATTCTAAAGAAGTTACAAGCTCACCAGTGCCATCAATCAATAATATAAACCCACTTACCATTTTACTGTAAACATTACACATTCTTCTGTGTAGTAATAAGAAAACCCCCAAAATTGCATTCATATTAGTTTATCTCTGAGTTAGTCTTTGTCATCTGGATGGTTATTGTTAAACTCATTGACTCGATCTTTAGGGGTGATTTGTTATTGTTTTCAGGATCTATAAAATGCTTGTTCAGTAGTAACTGGATACTGAAGTAAACTGTAGCTACATTTCAACTGTGACACTGACAGTGTGCCTCGTTCTTGACCTCTATACACCAGAAGCAGTTTTATTGAACAAGTATGTTTAAGTAAATTTAAAGCAAAATTGCCTGTGTTGATGATTATATATGATAAGTGCATTGATTTGGTTATCAATCAAACAAAAAAAGCTTTGCATGTTTTTTGTCCCAGAAACAGATTCCTTGGATCCCCGGTGATAACTATAGGGCACTGTGGCAGGTCTGAGGCCTGCCCCAGTAAATAATGTAAAGTTGGTGGTGGATTATATTATAAATATGGTACGGTGGTTTAAAAATAAAATAATGTGGATTTTTTTGTAAAATACTATGTGCTAGATATGGCTAGGCAGGGCAGGGAGATTGCACTTCCCTCCCTGCCTAATTGAAAAGGAATGTGCAGTACGTGGCCAGGTGTCAATTGCATAATTGATGATAAATTAACACTAGTCACCAGCCTTTAAAAAGGGCCTGGAAAGCCAAGCTCTTTGTTTGTTCTGGTGTTTGCTGTCTTTTGTAAGCCTGGAGGTGAAGGAGGAGAACTCTCACAAATGTGTGCTTATCCAGGGTGAGCTACGGGTTATCACTGTGTGTAGGCCAGGATACCTGCAACTTTAGGGTAGGGATTAATTTAAGGGAATTTAAATCCCTCCTAAGTTTATTTAGTTTGTCGGGAGAAGGTTCATGAAGCGGGACCTCCCTTTTAGTGAGAGTAGCGCTTGGCCACCTTTTGTTTACTAGCTTTGTTTTTATATAGTGTCTTGTTTTGTATTTTGTACATGTGTGTATATTAGTCTGGGGCCCAACTGGAAAAACCCTCCCAAATTTGAAATTTGTAAGGGGGGCGGGGGGTGTGGTATTCTGTTGTGGTAACTTTAAGAAATATGGAGGCTTTTCTAAAGCATGTCAAATTGGCTTCTGGAATGTCATGAAAAAGAAGTGAAAATAATGACTCCATACAATTCCACTTAATCTTCATCCTGTATTGATTTAATGATTGCAAATATACTTTTAAATATGTTTGCTGCTTGTTATTTGGTCTATGTTTAACGTATTAACCAATTACACAATGTAATTTATTTAAAATAAAATTGATTATAGTCCAAGACCAAATAATCAAAGTTAGCATTAAGTTAAGTTGTGCTGCTGAAATATAAATACTCCAGACCAGGACTCATTAATTATTGTGTTAATTTATTTTTATTATTATTAATACACTTGCCTTTTATGTATCAGCATTTTGTTTGTGTGCACTGATTACTTCCTGAATCCTGACTTCTTATACAAAGTGGTGGGGTAGAGTACTGTGTCAAAAAAAATTAAAGAACTCCCACTTTGCATTTGAGTGTCTGTCACAGCTGATCCGAGGCAGTGATACCTAGCGACAGCATCACCTGTTTCACAGAATATCCGTTTAGGTACTTTAAATTCCTATCAGATTAATTTATTTTTAATACGGTACATAAAGCCGGTACTTCTGTTAAGTCGCCACAAAAGTTTTTTTGGATATTGGCTTGTTGTTAATAATGGTATAGAAGACATGCATTTATTTTACACTAATCCATGTAACTTTTTTTTAATATCTATCAGCTATTACTATGAATCGGAATACTGTATATCCAAGTAAGGGGTTGACCAATACCAATCAGATTTAATGTGATGTTTAATTTAGTATTTATTTTTATGTATTCTAATCTATAGTGTGTACCATGTATTGTTTGTTTTGTCTTTTTTATAATGAATAAAGATACAGTAATTCTTTTAAAAAAAAAAAAAAAAAAAAAGCACTGTGTTCTATACAGATTGATAAGTTGTATATATTGAGTGTTGTACAATATGTTGGCAAACTGCACACATTTATTTATTTATTTTTAACATGTGTGCATTTTTTTTTCCCTGAAAAAACTAAACTCTTTTCAAACACTTCTGTGCCCTACAACCACATGCATCCGTACCCTCTTAAACTGACCTGTTGGAAGCACTCTTAACTTATTAAGGATTGTATAACATGATTTATGAATTGGTCTAACTGCACACACACATACCATTAGGAAAACAGTGTCACCTGTTGGAAAAGCCAGGGATTACACAGCTGCAGGAAACATGTTTTTATTCTTCTGCTAATGTACATATTTTGATGTATTCAAATACCATAGCATCTACAACTACACATAATAATGCATATATAGATTTGTTGGGTAATTATAACAATGTCTGTCCACTATGCTACTGTTGTGAAAAACTTTGGGTAGTTATACCAATAAACTGCTCTGAATGTTGTTTTTTTCTTTTCCATATAGGCAGCATTTATGTTATAATCAAACAAAAAGATTAAATGTAAAGTAAAAGATTATGGTTCCACATTATATTAATTTAATTTGATAAATGATCAATTACCACTATATATATATATTAAATTATTGGTTTAAAATCTGTGAATTTACAACCAATATGGACAGTTTCTTAAGTTTAGATAGTCACCATAGTTATTTCTTTTAGTTTCAGGATAATCGTCAGACATGTTATTAAGGAACGTCGTGCAGGAGCAATAGAAGTGAACTGCTAGGAAGAGAAGTGAAAGACTAGAGACACGTTTTAAGGTAAAGACAGCAACTGGTCCAAGTGTACAATCTGCCAAACAACACAGGAACACCCGAGGACTGCAACCCTTGCAGTATTAAAGACGTTTTTTAATTCATGCCTTGTTCGAAATGACCATATTTATCAGAGATTGCAGCCTTTAGACCTTGACACATTATTAGTCTTGCCGGCAGTACATTATTATGTATGGTGTCAGCAGTCCTGCACCAGCAAAACAAACCTGATACATTCTGAGGGTCGGGGAAGAAGTTCACATCCTGGGTCTTCTACTGATACTGGTCAGTGTTCAAGCTCACAGAGCAGGAGATTGACTCGTCAGCCTGTTAACTGGAATTTGTGTATAATATGCCAAAAAGTGTATCACAAAAAAGACAAAAATGAATCACAGATCATAACCTTCAGAGGGCAAGAAACTCTGCTGACTGCAGCTGAAGCCAGAGAAGATGACACAGTCTTAAAGTGAATAGCTAGACTTGACTTGCTTGCATGGAAAGCAAAGTACCCCAAGGACTGCCACAGTACTTTCACTAGCAGAAGAAACATTCAGACAAAAGGTTCTCTATCCTTTGAGAAGGAAGATGAGTCTGCATAAAGCATGTTTTAGAGAACTGATTTCTGAAATTAAGAATGACCTTATCATTAGCAGAAAAGCTTTTTCCATCTCTTGCTTATTACAGAGATACCAGGATATTCTGAAAGGCAAACTTCCCAGCAGTGAGTCTTTCTGAAGTGAGAAGCTGAAGAAGAGCGTAACAAACTATTTTGGTAAACAAATTGTTTTTCAATCGCAATATGACCTAAGTAAACCAGAGCTTGTGTATAGTAGTGCTGTGTCTTTGGAAGATTAACATAGCTTCCAGGTTGCATTCAAAGCAACAGTTTGAAGAGAAAAGCCCTCTCCCTACTGCTGAAAATAAAGATAAATATTCAACCACATCTACACTGTTCCATGCTGCACAAGTCCTCCGTAAAGAACTCAAAATGTGTGAGGGACTGGATATCAATCCAATTGAAAATTCCTCTATCAATTTATAACAATGCTCGCTGGGTATCTGTGTGCATCAGTAATATGAAGCTTCTACCAGATTGTGCCCTTGAAGTTCATGAGCAGTTTGTTCAAGGAAATCATGCTTTGGTTCAGTCTAGAAATAAAGACATGGCACTTGAACAAGCATAGCAAAGTAAAAGGAGGTATAGCGGTTTTTTCTTTAAATCCAGGAGTTTTCGCTAGATGGTTCATCACTGCTCATGAGCGCTCAGTTATCACAACATCAATTAAGGTAATGTGCGATATGGTCGACTCGGACGTTTCACAAGGAAAACACAAGGAGGCTGCCCCACATCATATGCAATGAGATGAAGGAGGTGTAAAAAAGATTGGCAATGCCATCAAAAACTCCATGATTAATCCATTTGATTTGAATGCTGACTTGATGTCACTCACCAACATTGGAACTGGCATTATTGCACCCACAGGTATTTCCACCAAGCTTGTTGCTCCAAATGAGAATCAAAGCAATGAAACAGTTTGTGGAAGACAGGTTACATTCAAATGCCATTGGATTATTTGAACCCATTGCACAAGCTCAACATCAAGACATTTTCATTTCTAAACAAGATTAAATCTAAAGTTAGTTGTGATAAGACTGTGACTATCAATGCAGACAGGGAGTTGTTCAGCTGTCTTGTAGTAGCTGCACAAACCAGAGAAATTGATCTGAAGGAAGTTTTCACACATGCGCTTTCTACAGTTCCATACAGTATTCTCTAGCACATTCTGATGGTACTCTGAACAAAACGGCTAAGTGTAAGCCATTGCCGGAATTAGAAAAAGAAACAGAGTCAATGCATCATCTGTCAGAATCTAACATGCCCATAGCGCGGATAGTTGATGGCATTGCTGATCTCCAAATAGTCGGGCAAGGAGGTGCAACTACTTGCTGAGTTGGTCTTCAGAAAAGTACGCCAGCATCTACGTAGTTATGATTTCTGCAAAAGAGTAGATATTGTTTTTGATTGATATGATGTAAGGGATTCAATTAAAGCTTCTGAACATGCACAGAGACAATCCTCTCAAAGCAATGAAATCAAAATCCATGGCCCCAAAACACCCACCCCAGTGCAGTGGAGTAAATTCATTGGCAATCCCAAAAATAAAGAACATCTTGTAAAATTCCTGTTTGAATCATGGTGTGATATGGCCAAAACATTTCTTGTCCCAGATCAGAAAATAGTTATTGCTGGTGGATTCAAGGATGGCCTCATTGCTTGAATGGTCACTTCAGATGGAGTTGCAGACCAATAAGATCTATTTTCTTCACGTGAAGAAGCAAATACTCGACTGCTACTTCATGTTGCACATGCATCACACGAATGCCCTTGTGTAGTGGTGTGGTCTCCAGACACTGACGTTGCAGTTCTCTGTATACATCTTATTCATAAGTTGGAAGCAAGTAATGAGCTTTGGTTTCGAACCGGTGTGAAAGATAAAGCCAGGTTCATACCAACACATACCACAGCAACTATACTTGGCCAACAGCTATGCAGAATGTTGCCAGCAATACATGCACTGACTGGGTGTGATTCAACCAGTTGTCTTGCAAGGGTTGGTAAACTAAAGCCATGGCAGCTTGTTAAGAAGAATCCACAAAAATATAGAAGCCTTTCCAAGTTTGGCACTACAGTGGATATACCTCCTACATAATTGAAATCAGCAGAACTTCTGATAACCATTCTCTATGACCCAGCGGCTGACTCAGCAGATGTAAATGGTGCGCGATATAAGCTTTTCTGTCGCAAACAGGCCCGGAATGAAGCCCCCCCCCCCCCCAACTTATGATAGTCTTCTGCAACATACAAAGCATGCAAATGACCAGACTCTTATCTGGAACCATGCCCTGGAGGCTCACCCTGACATCCCCTCCCCAACTGGAAATGGCTGGCATCATGACAAGGATGGACACCTTTCTCTAACACAAATGCACAGACACCTGCCCCTGGAGCTCTCCTGGAACTCATCACATGTGGTTGTAAAAAAGCCAAGTGTGAGCGAAACTGCAGTTGTTCCAGACAGCGCATGGCATGCACACAGGCTTGCTTGTGTACTGGTGGTGAGGACTGCTATAATCCTCATAAGTTGCCAGTGTGGATCCAGATGAATCTGATACTACAGATGATTCAGATGTAGACATGTAGCATATGACAAACATATTGAAAAGGCCTAGACGCACATATATACTGTCAGGTTGCCCATTGTTGAGGGGGAGTCAATTTTATTCAAACACAAAACTTAACAAAACTGAGCAGGCTTCTTCTTAACAGAACATAAGAGGCTGCTTCCTTCCTCAAGCTCTCGCAGGGTGACATTGTCCTAATTTCCTCCAAGAGCAACTCCCCTGAATGGCCCACAGCCCCTCCTTTTATAGGACTCCAGAAAGTGGCAGTTAAGGTTCCAATTGACAGTTGGGGTTCCAATGACAGTTGGTGGGGCCTCAGCCAAAAATTTCGAGACCGAGTGGAAAGTTACAAGGGGCTAGGTTACTCCCAGTCAGTGAGTGCACTCGCCCCGCCCCCTTCCTGACTGCCTTGCTGCACCTGTCTTTACAATATTTTGTGGCACCATGATGTGTAATAGTGTACCTGGCTTCTATTATAATGAATACAGAATACCACTTGCATTAACGTGCTTTAATTAATGAATCTTACAAACAAACAAAAAAAACTTCTTTAATTTTCAGATTTTTTATGAATAGTATATGTTTTTGGCTTTTTAAATTTAAATATTCAAAATATATGTCAAAGAAGCCTTTGCATGAATAAAATTATTTTTTGTCTTTGAAATAAAATTGTTACAATCCTATTTTATTAGTAATTTTTACTTTAAAACTTGTCTTGACAACTTAAGTACATTATTTTTTAATTTTTTGTTTTGTTTACTTTGCTGGTGTCACTTGTGGTGGTAATTAGTCCCATGTGTCAACACCACACTGCTGTGTCTGCCTCGGTATTATTCAGTGACATCCCACGTATGTAACCTCCCCCTGTTACAGGCACATTTAGTTTACAGGGTGATAATAGTCTACCAAGTGGATGCATTCTGAGCACTTTATATTAGGAAGGAGGCTTTTGTCTCCAAGTACACTAGTAGTTATTGCTATTATATTATATGTATTGGTCTTTACTTTTTTATGGTCTTGAATTAAAAAAAAAGTTCAAACTGTACCATGTTGTATTATTGCAGATTAACGCATTAGAAATCCCAACAGAAGTGAATGGCAGAGAGATTCTACTTGTCAGTTACTGATGACAGGTATAATTTTAGGCTTTTACCTGATATAGCCCTTGTACAATAAATTAGGATCTTAATCAACATGATGGTTTAACCAAAATGGTTTAAAAAATAAACCTGAAATCAAAATCTCTATTTTCTTAAAATGTCTTATTATTTAATTTGTAACCAGTTTGTAACATTCTGTGTTTTCTATATATTGTGTTTCTTGCTTACATAATTATTTCTCATACCAGATATTCCAGTGAAAATTGCTTCCTAATATACTTCCCAAGCTCTTTGTGGGGAAGTGAGGTAGGGAAGCTTATCAGTGTTGCACCTGCTTCAGTGCATAATGCTTCTCCTATGGGATTCAGTGCACAGTGAAGTGCTAATATACTTTCCCACTATCAGCCATAAGAAGTTTTTTCAGCAACAAATTTTGATTGGATAGTTAGCAAGATGGAGGAATAATGAATAAGCAGAAAATACAGAGCGATACATACAGAAAACATACTAGGATATTAAAAGGAAATTATATATTAGGAGAATGCAGATAATGTATCTCTTTAATGGGACTATATAATAAACACAATAAAAAAGACATTGAATTAAGTAGTAAGCAGTGAATATGGACACATTGAGCAATGTAAGATTACTAGGGGACAGTTTCCTTTTGTCCCTTTGTGTTTGAAGAATAATAAACCAAAGGTAATGATAAACATAATGCACCACAAGATGGCACCCAAGTATTAATAGCTGAAGTTTGAATACAGCCTTACAACTGAAATATATTAAGCATTTCCCTCATTTTATTTGAACAAAAACACAACATGAGGCAACCCTATAACACCATTTTTATATATCACAAAAACAAATGTGCCTTCCATGCATTTAGTATTATGGTAAAAGCCTGTGCTCACCAAAACAAGGCTAAATCATGCAGCCAGATACGTCTCTAATCTAGAGGCCAGGCACCAGCTGTCATTTCAGATGGTTGTGCTTGAGTTTGGGTGCCATTTCCTGCAGGAAGATTGCGAAACCTGTCCCACACCAAGAATGGCTAATATATGAAACCTCCAGAAACAAATTATTATTATTAAATTATCTTCTCAATCTCTAAAATATGCAATATGGAATAATTCATAAAGTTTAGATTGGTAAATTTAGAGCATGCATCTTTAGCTACAACATTTCACAAATTGAGGAATTTCCTTATTCGTCAATGTCTTTGACTTTCGACTACGATATGCATACCCTGAATGGGATGTACCTTAATAATTCAAACAGATACAAGCAACAGAATGAAGTACTGTTTTACCATGTGGTGCATTTTTATAAATAACCACTGGAGGTCAGTTGATAACACTGAAAAACCATTATATTTAAAGGAGGCCTTTAAAAATCCACAAACACTGTACTGTTGTACACGATTCGTCTTGTGTTTATTTTGCGCCAAGGTGTACATAAAACTGGATAAAAATATATTGAGTAAGTTTTTTGTCTCAGCATTTATTTAAATAATGTATTTTTTAACCTTGTATGTAGTAGTGTGACATTGAAAAACCCAAGTGTTTGTGCTTTTAAATGTTATCTCCCTTGAAACATAAATGGAAGCAGATGAATGCAAGACTGGGGAAGCCTTAGGAAACCCTGAGGAGCTAATATGGACATCAAAACCCGTTAAAAGAAAGCAGAAACAAGGGGTATGAGATTTTCATTAAAGTCTACTACATCAACTAAGGAGCTGCTGCATGTGATGTTCCATGCAGAGAAACACAGTAGGAATTAATTGCAAATATTCACACACATTTAAAGAGCCATTTCTATCTGAGTTTTACGACTGACGTTTTTTTTGTAGTTATAATACGAAAGTATAGTAAAGAATGCATACAGTACAAGCATGTTCGAACCTTTTACCGGTACTAATAAAACATTCTGTCTGAGGCAGTGAGGAACAGAAAATTAGATTAAATTGCTATTTATAGGCTTGTAAAATTATGTGTGGTCCAGTGGTTAAAGAAAATTACTTGTAACCAGGAGGTCCCCGGTTCAAATCCCACCTCAGCCACTGACTCATTGTGTGACCCTGAGCAAATTACTTAACCTCCTTGTGCTCCGTCTTTCGGGTGAGACGTAATTGTAAGTGACTCTGCAGCTGATGCATAGTTCACACACCCTAGTCTCTGTAAGTCGCCTTGGATAAAGGCGTCTGCTAAATAAACAAATAATAATAATAATAATACCTAACACATTTGTAGTTCTGATAACTATTTACTAGTGAAAAGAAAAAGTATACTGTAAGTCTACTACATTTTGTTTTTGTGTATACAGTGCACTCCGTTTATAAGAATCACATCCGTCCCGGATGATTTGATTCTTATAAGCAGTTGATTCTTAAAACTGGACTGATACGATTACAATTAGCAAAAGCGTGCCTCTGCGCATCAGCAGTTTAAATACAGTATACAAATGTCAATGGTGCTCAATCACTGAGGACAATACATCAAAACAATCAAAATAAGTCCTCATGGGTAAGCAACTTGTTATATGATCACAATTATGTTTACTCAAGGCTGCAGAATCTGCTACTTAAGAAGCGATTGTCTTGTGAGGGTTCCCAGTTTAACTGCCTTGTGGTGTTACGTGTATGACCTTTGAATTAAAATTATATAACAGTTCAGTATTTTACTGTCTGGACTACCACTGCATTTAAGCATCTGTGGCTTTTTTTCAGTTGCGATACAAATCTCACAGTTTTTCACTAAGCAGAGATGAAAAGCTCCCAATCCAATGTTAATAGGACCAGGAAGTGACTGACCCCAGGAAACTGCTGCACCACTGCCAGTTCACCCAAACCCTGGAGCTGTTTACCTTTCCCCTGAACACCCTGCACTTGAGCATGGACACTTTTCACCACCCAGTGCACCCAGAACTGAGAGGGACTCATTCTGTTGGGACTTTTTGTTTCCCATTTCAGTTCCTTTGACCTGTGAGCCCATTTTGAATAAAGTGCACCGACTACCTTTACTGGTATTGGGGTTGTTTGTACCGAACCTGTGACTTTGTGACGTCATTTCTACCACCGCACTCATCAAACCACCACAATATACAATAATAATAATAATAAAAATACATTTATAGACATTTTGGGCTATAAGTGTATCAGAGATATAGCTACCCTTATATTTCAGTTCAGTTAAATTCTTTACTTTTTTATCAGATAGCTATGTACTTGTTTTCTATTTCCTATAGAATGATACAGACAAATAGAATGATACAGACACACAAAAAATGTACCTCTCTGCATACCTGATTTCTCCTTCTCTGTATATCCTGTGGCGACACCAACAACATTTCTGGCCTGACAAAAGCTGATCAAGTTCATATTGTATATTCTACTGTCAAGTTGCATTGCTTGAGATCAACTATACACTGTGTTACCAATCAAGCTACATGCTTGTATTTCAAGATCAAATGTCATATGTCAGTGACAGAGTTAGGCCAGTTTCAGACGGATGCTCTAGAGGCATGCCAAACTCAATTCAAGCACATCATTTTGACTGTCCCACCTGAAACAATTAGGGCATTAGTGTGGAGTAGTGGTTAGGTCTCTGGACTCTTGACCGGAGGGTCGTGGGTTCAATCCCAGGTGGGGGACACAGCTGCTGTACCCTTGAGCAAGGTACTTTACCTAGATTGCACCAGTAAAAACCCAACTGTATAAATGGGTAATTGTATGTAAAAAATAATGTAATTGTATGTAAAAATAATGTGATATCTTGTAACAATTGTAAGTCGCCCTGGATAAGGGCATCTGCTAAGAAATAAATAATAATAATTAAGTTTTTCTCGACGCTTTTTTGTCGCTAGCACGCCTTCCTCTGCCGCTCCGAGTGGCTCTGGTGCACCTTGGTTTCATAAGGAGCTCCAGCGGCAAACTGAACTAAGCTGCACTTAATGCTAATGTATACAAATGATATGCTAATGATATGCTAAGGAGTATCGTGTATCTCACAATGCTATCCAATCATGGCAGAGCCCACGGAGGAGCAGCGAGCCAGGGGGCGTATTCTTCTTAAGACAAAACTTAAGAAAGTTTGTAAGAAAATAGTTTAGATCTTCCTAAGATTGTTCTTAAATTTCTTTTTACGATCGTCCTAAATTTCTTCTAAAGAACTTCTTAAATATTGTCTTTAAAAAAAAATACTGAGTAATATATTACATGTATTGTGATTTAGCTAACCACGCGTTACATTTTAATTAATGTCTGTAATTATTTATTTATTTATTTATTTTTTACCCGTATACGTATTACAGCATATTACTAAAATAAATAAATAAATGAATAAATAAATAAATAAATAAACCACGCAAATCAATCAATCCCAGCAGCACCACAGAGCTCTATCTTTTAACTGACCGAAAATCGTGCTTGTACCTGGGAATCCGCTCGCTGATCTGTCCTCAGCACTACGGCTTCCAAAAACGGAGATTGCCCCGGTGACTAGATTGTAGTGTGGTGGATAGATCACGGTCTTCTTAAGGGTAAAAACAGTCCCTAGACTGAAAACCTTTTCAATTCAAATCTATTATTATTATTATTATTATTATTATTACTATTATTATTATTATAATTATTATAATTATTATTATTATTATTATATTTTATTTTTTTACAATAAAGGAGACATAAATGATGGCTAAATGTCATTAAAACTTGTTTCACTGTATTTGTTTGACACAAACGAACTGCGCTGTGTAGGCCTACTGTTCTCAAATAACACAGTTTTTCTTTATAATAACCATATCTCAGTACGATACACATTTAGTTCACCAGTATGAAACCAATTGGTTAATCGAATTTATTGAAGTGTGGCTCTAACGCGTATTTTATTTCAATTGAGTTTGGTACGCCTCTGGAGCATCCAGCTGAAACTGGCCTTACTTCGTTACTTAGTCAACTCCAGTATTTTTACAGTACATTATTCACAGTATGCATTACAAATGAGGTTATTCTAGTTCTAGTACAGTATATTTACATGAGAATAGTACAATTAACTTGATCAGTTAAGTATGTAATTTGATCAGTGAAGTGTGCACAATATTTTGATTGATCAGTAAAGTCTAAATCTGGCATAACTAACAAACGACCTTCACTGTAACAGGATATACAATAAAATACTGTACTGTTATGCTTTTAACATTAGTTTTCTATTTGTGTATTATCCTCTTGTATGTCCTGTTCTAACTTTGTCTCTTCCTCCATTCCCATTCAATGTTCTATGCATAGTGTCTACTGTTTCACCTATTCTCTCTCTATTCAGTATTAATAAATTAGGTATTTAGTAAATGTTTATACAAAAGGAGATCTAGTCTTGTGCTCTGTGCATGTAAACACAAAATGCAAGTAAAATTAAGGGTAAGCTTTGTCTCAAAATTATCCTTACATTTTAGGGCTGCAACGACTTCACATAATACCGAAACAAAATTCTGATTTTCAAAAGGCAGATAAGGACACCTTTAGTTATGTTTAATCTCATTCAAAAACCAATACTAGCGTAATTATTAATATTGACAATTTTATTTTGTTTCTTTAGGAATAGACTAGGGTTCTAAATGATCAATAACGCTGGATTTTCTTTGGCTGTAAGCATTTAGAATAGTCGATCTGTTATGCAGCTTACATGGCACAGCTTTGTGACATCTATTAATTTAAATTTTGACCCAGTCTTGAAAGACACATTAAAATGAGACTTGTTTGGAATGACTTGTCTATGCCCCTTTAAGAGTCTTGTAACTCTAATGTAATCATTTATACTGCATGGGAAACTATGCCAGGAATTAACCTCTCCATTAAATCAAGTGGTCTGTCATTCAGTCTCTAGTTATCATGACATTATCACTAAGTGAAACACTTTCAATTGTCACAAGCTGCTGGAACTCAGTAATCCTGGTTGGTGATTGTGCTGTTGTTTGTGCAATAGGGTCAATATGGTCAAGACCTAGGGTGAGCAGACGTCCCGGTTTAGCTGGGACTGTCCTGGTTTTCTAGTAAAGGTCCCGGTGTCCGGACATGTTTCTCAAAATCTTAAAAACATCCCGGTTTTTTGCCACTTCCTTTATCAGTTAAGTATGAAAGCTAAATAATAATAATAATAAAACTACTTGTGTACTCAAGAACATTATTTATATAAAGTGATTAACACAGGCATACACATACATGCTTATTGCCATGCGGTTTCATTTAGTTTATATTAAGTTATCCTACAATTACATGCAATACTGGCAGGATTTAGTTAAGACAGTAAAGACAGTAGCAATACATATAAAACACAATATTGGTAGTGAAAATTAGTCACTAATATACTCAGGAGTGTACTGAAATTGTGTAGCATTAGAAAGCTGTTAAAAATAAATAAAATTAAAATAATACATTATTAAAACGAGGATGGCTATTTAAATAACTATTAAAAAAAAACTATATATAAATTATATAGCTAGTCTCGTCAATTTTTTAACAATGTGTCCCGGTTTTGAGCTTTGAAAAACTGGTCACCCTATCAAGACCACAAATATGTTATATGAGAAAAATGCATTATGCAGTGTACTTGGTTCTAAAATCTTTCTTTTATAATGAACGTATTGTAGTTATTTTGGCAGAGCAGTGGATTAGTGCATTGTCAAGTGTTACTGCATTGTTCTGTCTCCTTAGGGACATCAAACTGAGCATCTGACTCAACGAAGAATCAAAACACCATTCAGTTGTGATGGTTGCTAGCAGAATGAGATATGGCAGGTCTACAACTCAATATCAAAGGTTACCAGACTAAAAATAAACATTATACAAAGAGTTTGACACTCGCTTTAGTCCCTTTGTATTACCTCAACAGTAACAAATACCAATATTATTATTTTTAATTAAGAAAAAAAAAAAGTGTAATAAAAGGCATACTTTTCGTAATGACGTTTCAGCGGACCGGACATTCTTGGGAGATATCTGTGAAGAGAGCAGGAGAATTAGGTTCTTTATTTCCCTCTTCATAGATATCTCCTATGGAAGGCCTATTGGCCGATTAGTTCAGGATTTGTTCCTTCATACTATTATTTTTATTATGACAGACAGTATCAGTGAAATATATTAATTTGGAAGATCACAGGCCATGCACTTTATAGTCAATAGAAACCAATGTGAGCCAAATGGGTTTTTTGGGGTTTTTTTTTTACCAGATTTAAAAAAAAAAAATAGAATATTGTTGATCAATCTGTTTCAGAAAATATTGTTAGTGTTTGCTTCTGAAGCTCTCATTTTATTAATTTTGAAGGTGACCTAAGGGTTCTAAGAAAAAAACAACATCAGTGGATGAAGTTTCCTACAAATTTAGTTATTTTATAATCAAGCATATTAATGATTCCTTCTTAAGTGCATGGAATTCAGGGATCAGTATATTATAAACGTAACAGTAATATAACAACTCCATTAATGGCAATCACAATAACAATAATGATAATACTTTATATAATGCAACTATAAGTAAGGCTGGGATTAAGTAACGATGGCCACAGGTGTATGGATTCCATATTCCCATGAAGCATTGAACTTTACTAACTTGATATTCCTCCTTAACCAAAAAAATATTGAATTTTCATCCCCATGACTTCACAAACCATGCCTCCCTTCCTCCATGATTTTTGCTGCAAATTTCCGTGACAAAATCCCAGCCTTAACTGTAAGTATTAGAAAGTGGTTATGGTCAGTATATAAAAGCAAAACAACAGCACACACACAAACATGTTAGATCTTACCATACCTTCATAGGAGCTAGTTGAATGGGTGTGATATATGATGGGTCCACCATGGGTTTGGGTCTGTTTGCCGTGTCTGCCAATAAACTTTGCCATTGCTGGGGAAGGCCTGTGAATTTCTGCTCACGATGGTCAAAGCCTGTGTGAACACGATGTTCGAAGTTTGAGGGGGCAGAGATCTCCAGCTTTTTCTTTTTCTTTCCAAACATGTTGGAAAATCCTGGCAAACCTGAAACACACACACACACTAAATAACTTTAATCAATGTAGATTAACTAACATTCAGGATTTGGTCATTCAAGCCAAATTTATTTTAATACCCAATGGATGTAAACCTTAAGGGTAAATGTCTGAACACAGCTACCAGTTAATTAATTTAAGATGAAGGGAGCTAAAAAGAATCATTAATGCAGCATCAATAACACAATGAATAGCTTGCAATTATACAGCTCTTTATATTTAGTCACAAAGTCTTTACAATGATATCCTAAGTTTCCATCAGCACTGCAAGGCTTGGTATTGAAAGTAGATCAGGTACATCTTGTTCCAATATCAAATTGGTACTGTCACCAGTTCCATCTGCTTTTTATAAAGGCAAGGGGTGAATGATTTACAAAAAAAAATTTGTGCTTGTGTTAGTGTGGCAGCGTGGATGCCCTGCCAGTGTGTGTTGGTGTGGGGAATATTGGTCGGCAGGGAGGGGTTAAATTTCTCCCTGTCAAAACACGTGGGAATGTGGCTGGAGCTGTGAATTGAATAAATGATTAAATGATTAATTAGGCTCCAGCCACAGGTGTATAAAATAGGTGTTAGTATGATTAAAGAATTAATGTTGGTAATAGTGGTGGAGGTCTGTGTTGCGTGTTCCGTGCTGTGCTGAGTTTTTGTAAACCTTTTTTGTTTCGGCCCTTGTGTTGTTTGTTTTGTCAAGTGTGTTTTGTTTAGTGTTTTGTTCATTTTATTTTGTTAATAAACTGCGTATTAGCTCATTAAACTTGCAGCTTTCTGTGTCTGAGTCTCTCCCCCTGCAAATACCATCTGGGCTGTGACTCTACACGCCACAGTGCTAAGCATACAGCACATACACACAGCACACCACTGAACTGAATCAATAATAGGCTATCTACTGTAAGATGAGCTTTTTTAAGCGATTAAAATTAAAATACAATGAGATCCACCGTCACAACACAGTTTTTGTAAACCCTCCAAAAAAACTAACCAAAAACAGGTCAAAAGTTGTATGATATGACATATGTATGACAACAGCATAACAGTCTCTTTTTGCCATGGTAAACATGTTTAACATTAGAACCGCCATGGCAGTCATTTTGACGGTTTGAGGTTTTCAAATTGAAATTACTCTGCGTGTCTGAAAGTTATGCGGTTGTCCGTTTATGACCTTTCCTAAATTCATGTATTAAATACCCTGACGGCGTTTGAAAGCTAGTTATAATCCCGCCCACTTAGGACCACCAAAGCAGTCATTTTGACTGCCTTTTACAATATTTGTTTTTATTTTGAATATAACCTACAGTATTCTATTTTATATATATATATATATATATATATATATACACTACCGTTCAAAAGTTTGGGGTCACTTAGAAATTTCCTTGTTTTCCATGAAAACATACATGAAATGAGTTTGAATAGGAAATATAGCAAAATGAATAGGAAATATAGTCATTGACAAGGTTAGAAATAATGATTTTTAATTGAAATAATAATTGTGTACTTTGCTTTCGTCAAAGAATCCTCCATTTGTAGCAATTACAGCCTTGCAGACCTTTGGCATTCTAGTTGTCAATTTGTTGAGGTAATCTGAAAAGATTTCACCCCATGCTTCCTGAAGCACCTCCCACAAGTTGGATTGGCTTCATGGGCACTTCTTACGTACCATACGGTCAAGCTGCTCCCACAACAGCTCAATAGGGTTGACATCCGGTGACTGTGCTGGCCACTCCATTATAGACAGAATACCAGCTGACTGCTTCTTCCCTAAATAGTTCTTGCATAGTTTGGAGCTGTGCTTTGGGTCATTGTCCTGTTGTAGGAGGAAATTGGCTCCAATCAAGCGCCGTCCACAGGGTATGGCATGGCGTTGCAAAATGGAGTGATAGCCTTCCTTCTTCAAGATCCCTTTTACCCTGTACAAATCTCCCACTTTACCACCACCAAAGCACCCCCAGACCATCACATTGCCTCCACCATGCTTGACAGATGGCGTCAAGCACTCCTCCAGCATCTTTTCATTTGGTCTGCGTCTCACGAATGTTCTTCTTTGTGATCCGAACACCTCAAACTTAGATTCGTCTTCCTCTGTCCAGTGTCTGTGTTCTTTTGCCCATCTTAATCTTTTCTTTTTATTGGCCAGTCTGAGATATGGCTTTTTCTTTGCAACTCTGCCTAGGCGGCCAGCATCCCGGAGTCGCCTCTTCACTGTTGACGTTGAGACTGGTGTTTTGCGGGTACTATTTAATGAAGCTGCCAGTTGAGGACCTGTGAGGCGTCTGTTTCTCAAACTAGACACTCTAATGTATTTGTCCTCTTGCTCAGTTGTGCACCGGGGCCTCCCACTCCTCTTTCTATTCTGGTTAGAGCCAGTTTGCTGTTCTGTGAAGGGAGTAGTACACAGCGTTGTGCGAGATCTTCAGTTTCTTGGCAATTTCTCGCATGGAATAGCCTTCATTTCTCAGAACAAGAATAGACTGACGAGTTTCAGAAGAAAGTTCTTTGTTTCTGGCCATTTTGAGCCTGTAATCGAACCCACAATTGCTGATGCTCCAGATACTCAACTAGTCTAAAGGCGGCCAGTTTTATTGCTTCTTTAATCAGCACAACAGTTTTCAGCTGTGCTAACATAATTGCAAAAGGGTTTTCTAATGATCAATTAGCCTTTTAAAATGATAAGCTTGGATTAGCAAACACAACGTGCCATTGGAACACAGGACTGATGGTTGCTGATAATGGGCCTCTGTATGCCTATGTAGATATTCCATTACAAATCAGCCGTTTCCAGCTACAATAGTCATTTACAACATTAACAATGTCTACACTGTATTTCTGATCAATTTGATGTTATTTTAATGGACAAAAAATTTGCTTTTCTTTCGAAAACAAGGACATTTCTAAGTGACCCCAAACTTTTGAACGGTAGTGTATATATATATCCTGATAGCCTATTGTTATCTCTACTGGACCTGGCAGCCATCAATTCCTCCATTTTGTACAAGGAATGCACCTGGGGAAATATCAGTAGGAGAGATTTCATCTTGAAGCCAGCCACAGCACTTTGGCAGAAACATTTCGATCAGAAAACTGCAAAGCAGCAGGCTGCTGCAGCTCAACCTAGATTCAGTGCTGCAGCGAGTGACACACGCAAGAGAAAACATGTTACTTTTGTTTTAAATAAAAAAATAATTTTGTTTTTACAGTTTTGTATGTATATATACCTGTTTACACACTAGTTTTTTTTAAATGTTTATTTTATTATAGTTTTTTTTTCACTTTTTGAAGCAGTGCTTTATATGTGGAAAGTTAGAAAATAAACCCTTTTATGTTTAATTGTTTATTTAAATACGGCGTTTCGGCTGTGCAGATATTTGAAATGATGTGCTTAAATAAAACTTTTGAGTTGTATCTGATAGTTTGTCTTTCACTTTAATATACTGATGCTGTTTAAATGTACCGTCATAATGACTGCCGGTGGCGGTTTTAGGTATGAGTATAACTGCGGTGGTTTTAGTGTTAAAACAATCCAAACAAACATTGTGCCATAACCACTTTTTGCACACATTTATCAATTCTCTCAATACTTCTACCCAGAGAAAAGGTTAATTGTGTTGTGCTGTGTGAATCAGAATTATTCTTGGCCTTTACTGACAACTGGCGGCCAATCTTGGCATGCTAATCCTCCAGTCATTCCAAAATATGAGTGAAAGTGAAAATTAAACAAAAAGTGGCTGTGTGGCTTTGAAAAGAAGGGGAGTGTGGGGCAGATATATTGTTGATTAACGAATCCACAGAAAACTGTTGATTCGTCAACGAAACCAGTCAGAAAAATTTCAACAATTAGTTAATTATAGTATTACACATTTCAAACATAACACTTAAAGGGTTTGTGATTTTCCCTTAGCATGTCATATTATTGCTAAAATTAATACAATTAAAAAAGGTTTTCATAAATACAAATTGTGACAAAGCTTCTTTATTTACAGTATAAGTTTGAACACAGTTCTGGGTTCCAACACTGTCTTTGGTGGATAAAGCACTCTCGACAACAAAAGATGGGTCTAAATAGGACGGTACCTGTTTATTTGTTCTGCTGTGTCCCCTTTCCAGTGGGAACACAGCTTCTTTTAACAAACAATATATAAAGAAAAACATTAAAAAATTCTAGCTCCTGTGTTGGATCACTAACTATACTTAACAGGATCCCTATCTTTCAGTCAGACCGCTAATCCGGCTCACTGACTTTAAATATATTATTCACAAATCACAGATTTTAATATACATTGTGTTAACGTACACTGTATTCAGTTCCACACACAGGTCCTTACCTTCACAGACAGGTAGTGTCTTTGAAATCTGTCCTTTAATACCTGACTAGTGCTGTTGTTCACATGGGTAGAATTAGGGCTGTGTTCAAAGCTTCGAAGGTTCATTTGCTAGAAGTTTTTTTTTTTCTGTTAACAGAAACCGTTTCACAATGTGCGAATCCTACAAATCACACATTAAATGTCTATTACTTAGCTCTGCATTTAAGCAGTAAGTGGCACTGATCTGTCTGTGTTTCTATTTCTCTGTGGGCGTCTGGCATATATGTACTTATTTAACCAATATATTTATGAAAAATATCCATCAATGTGGCAAATAACTTTTTATTACCGTGTTCAAAATTAAACCATATACATTTCCCTCAATAATAATGAGACATTCAGATTGTGAATGATCACACTGAAGCGTGTTTCTGGGCCTGTGATCGGGTAAACACGATAAAAAACGCACTTCAATTTATTGACTTACTGGGCCATGATACTTTGCCTTATCATGGCCGATAGGGGAGGGACTGAATTTCTCGCCGATATATATATATATATATTTTTTTTCTTGACAGACAGTATACAGCAGCATGCAGAAACAAAACATCACAGGAACTTGTTTAGAGATAAGAAAGAAACAGACCAAAACACTGTAAATCCGATGTATTTAACTTATAATTATATTAGAACATGCATTTTGTCTTATGTGTTTTAATACATACGTTTTTACAGTATGTATAAATATCAAGAAACGAGTGTATATACGCAGACAATGTTTCAGGACAATCTGTTTCGTTCCCTGTCAAGTACGAAATGTAACCATTACCAAATGGGTATTTACCTCCTAAAGACCCGAAACCTAAATAAAATATATCAAAGCTGCTCGCAGAGCCTGTGATGCAGTCATGGCCCGCCCAAAGGGCATAAATGACAGCGCTCACAAACCTCAGCGCCATTTTTCCTTTCAAGACATGACAGGAGGAGCCTATCAGATAGATACTTGTTGCTTATGGCTGTATAATGTGTCGTAATTATTGTGTTTTACATACTTTATGCATAATTTATTTACACTGTAATGTATATATTTTTTAAATGAATTATTCGTATATTGTGCACTACAGCCTGTTGTTTGTTACATCCTGCAGCGGCCTTGTGCCCTGCGTGAAACCAGCGACTTGAATCTCTCCTTCCAAGGGCTCAAGCAATGTAAGTCAGCTGACTTTGTGTACTTCCCCCAGGCTGCAATAGTTCCGGCTGGAGTTATTTTATTCTCGTTTTGGTTTTGGCCAAAATTACGAGACGGTTTGTACAATAAAGTAACTGTTATTACTGTATTTTGTATAAGAGAAATATTTTTCTTTTCTCATAGTGTTTTTCTATTTTCACAGCGCAGGCTTGTCTGCAATGCGTGCTATGGCACACGTGTAGTGAGAGGAGCTGCTGCTGGGTTTAGCAGCGCTGCGCAGGACCAAGAGGCTGCTTCGGTTGTGGTTCCTTGCAATCTCTACCACAGCATTTTGATGCCATTTTGGTGACAGCCTGGACACCATGTCCATGATGTCCACTCTGTCGGAAGGCAGAATACAGAGAATTGCTGCCTGTTTAGAGCTATTTCAGCTCAACAGAGCGATCATGGTTTTGACATTCCAGAAACTTCTGGGCTTGATGGCAGCAGCTACCTTTGGTTCTCCTGCACATGCGGCGCCTGCAGGCCTGGTTCAACAGCAGGGTTTTTTGACAATGTCACTGTCTAATGGCACTCTCTTGGTGGAAACAGCCTGTCCATCTACACCTCGGTGTAGCGCTGGGCAGTGTCACCAGAAGGGAGGTCGTCAACACGGAAGTGTCCAGCCTGGGCTGGGTCGCCACATAAAAGTTTTTGGAGCTGCAGGCAGTTTACCTGGCCTTGCGGAATTTTTTGAGGTTCGAGGGAGGCACGTGCTTGTCCGTACGGACAACACAACAGTGGTGGTGTATATAAACCACCAGGGCAGCCTCAGGTCTCCATCACGTGGCCCGCAAGCTTTTGCTCTGGGCACACGAGAACCCCTTCTCACTGCGGGCAGTTCACCTGCCCGGAGTGACAAACTGGGTGGCGGACCTCCTCTCAAAGGGTGTTCCCAGCGCCCCAAAGTGGAGGCTTCACCCCAAGGTGGTGAGCCTCATTTGGGAGAGATTTGGGAGAGCAGAGATAGCATCAAAAGCAAAACATTTGCTACAAAATATTTTTCCTAAAATTCTTTGTTTTCGAGAGATTTCAAGAAATTATACATTTCCATTGGGGAATGTAAACTTTTGACTACAACTGTATAAAGTTAATAAAAACAGGGGACTGGGTAGAGATGCTGCATATTTCACTGATTCTTTTTTTCTTGAGCGGACTAGGGTATACCTGTCAGGGTGGATGTAGACTGTGCCTTTTGAATGGTGACATGATAGTAGTTGTTAGTTCTTAAAGGTAAATTTGTGTGTATGTGTTTGCTAATGCTCTGACTTCAGAGATCAACTCCTTTGTTGTTCCATTACATTACACCTTAATGCAAACTAAGCTTTCTATTTAGCAATTCACATAACTCCACTACATTTCTGTGGGTTGGCATATATGCAAATACGTAGAACTCTCCACCATCAGATAATTCTATAGTCAAATGGTTGTTTCAATCGTGTCTTCTCATGTAACCATATCCCTTGGTTTGGTTTGTGACCTTGAGGTACAATGTTTCCTCCAGCCACCTTCTATGAAACCCTGGTCTAAACCCTGGACTTCAAACCATGAAACGTAACCTCTTTGTCAATGTTTAACAAAGCTGGATTAGTTCACAGGGTTTCATGAATTCAGTGATGGGAAAGTATTGTTGTGCAGTAAACTGAAGTGAGAGGATTACAACAGATTAGGATCTTAAAAGAACAGACTGAATGCAGTCAGCAGTCATTCTCCAAATGCTATGTCTGACCTCATTGAGGAAATTGGTGAAACTTGTGTGCAAAGTTTTCATGAGCATGCCTGCTATAAATGTGTTCAAAACTAAATTAGACATTTTAACACTGAGTAAGCGTTTATATAAAAGACTCTGCTTATTTTCTATTTAAGCGATAGTGCCCGTCGATGAAGGCTCTACTTGACTGCGATTGGAGTTATGTGTCCCAAACCGAAAGTCAAGGTCAACTAACACATGGTACAGCCTTCATCAAGAGGGCACTTTCGCATTATTTTCTTTGAAAAAACACTTTGAAACCTACATTTACCTTGAACTTGTAATGATTAGTCAGGTACCATTCCGCTGAGAATTTTTGGGGGAAAATAGTCCCAAAAATGTTCATTTAGGATAAAACACATAATTAGAGAAAGAAAAAAAACGTTGTTAAACAAATAATTTTTTTTTTTTAATTTATTATGTCCAATTATAATTTCTCTCCCGATTTTCTCCGAATTTGGAATCACTTTTGTCCTCACCGCAGCAATTCTCCACATGGCTCAGGAGACCCAAAGGTTCAGTGGGTGTCCTCTGATTCCACGACCAAGCCAGCTTCCTTTTTCACCCAGGAACTCAAGAACAGATGTCAGCGAGCTACCAACCTCTGGAGGACAAAGGCCAGTCCTGCAGGTGTCCGCTCTGAACTCACTGGGTGCCTGGCAAGCGTGGTTCGCTGAAGGAGAAACAGCTCCTGCCAGTTTTACCTCCCTAACCCACGGGAGCACCTGGGCTAATGCGACACTCCCTCCAGAGTCCCCAGCAAAGACCGGCCTACTTCGCAATCAGGACGCGAACCTGCGCTGTATGAGCCACACTGCGCACCACACGGCTGCGCTTCTACCAGGTGAGCCACTCATGGACCCGATAACTTTCTTTACTTGTCAGAGCTGCTTATAGTTTATCTGAACAGTGCCAGATATCTGAATGGAGCAATATTACTGAACTGTCCGTGTCTCGGTTTGTTGTTGTTGAAAGATTGATTGGCTGGTTTTGGTGGATAATAAAATCAATTTGGACCAATTGTGTCTTTGTTAAGTAGTTACTGTAAGATAGATTTGAACTACACTTAAAAATACAGCAAGTCAAAAAGAAAAAGCCAGTACTTTCGTAGATTGATTTTAAATTTGATTCACAGGTGATGCGGTGATGTTCCAGCAGGCATCTACTGTGTTTTAATGTCCGCTATAGTTGGAAGTTGATTGGCTGATGATACTGAATAATTTTCTAATTGGGAGTAGCATTTCCATGTATTTCCTGTCCACAAGAAGGTAGCATGTACAGTTGCTTTCCAGGTTACCATTCAGAGCTCTCATTGCATACTACTCTAGCACCAAAGATAGCTTTAAACAGCACAGCACTGGAAACAGTTCATATATATTAGGGCTATGTTTGCAACTTGACAGAGCACTGAAAGTTCACAGCATTGTTTCATTTTTTGTCACAAATACTCTGTAACACTGGGAAAGATGAGTCATCATTTCTGTTAACAGTGTAGTATTGCACAACACCCTTAAATGTTTACAACATAAACAAACACTACTAATCATTGCTGTCTCCTGTGCTCTACCTATGACTGAAATATCTTTTTCAACACAGTATCGATTGTTTTAATATTTTTATCAACATATCTTGGTCATAAATCAACTGCGGAACACAAGCAATTCTGAAAAAATCTTCAGTGTGATTCAGAAGGCAAAAAACACAGTTAGGATCATACTTCCGACATCTGCCTTACTCTTCCCACATTAGCCGTTTTGAATAGGGATGTGCCTGATGTTGATAAAGCGGAGTGACATTCCTTAGGATCGCAAAATGATGCTACAGTATACACTATAATTTTGAAAAATAATGATGATGATATTTTAGTTGTGCAGCCATTTAATTTGAACATTCTGAAATGGTTCACAAAAATGCGGTAGCTGAATTGTGCCGGCCAGCCAAAGACTGCCGACATCAAGATTTAACTGCAGATCTCAATAGAAGTAACTGGTAACTCAAATACTGCCACCTTGTCAGTGGAGGAGAACGACACTTGCTTTTTCCTTTACTGAATAGTGAAAATGTAATTTCTTTGCATTAGATTAGTAACACACATGTTCAAATGATGTATTATCTAGTTTAAGTGGTATTTAATAAATGCAATTTCTGTTGCAGTACCATGGGTATTTCCCGGAAAAAAAATAACATGTTGCGGGCAGGCGGCAGACGAGAACAGCCAAGGACGTTAACTAGGTGAACTAGAATCACCATTGTTTAATAGAAGACCTATAGTATGGGTGGGTCTCTCAAGTAAGAATGGTGCACTTTTTTTTAAATACACCCTGGTGCTACCTGATGGTAATTCCAGGATAGCATCTAATTAATTGATCAGCTTTTGTTCCTTTAAGGAAGAAATAAAAGGGTCTTGACTAACAGAAGTAGGCTGTACACAGATGGTTTCTCATCATATTGGAGACTGCATCTCTGAAATTAGGGCAACACGCACACATTTTAAATCTCAGTGAACTAAGGTACAGCTATGTTGCTGCCAGTAAAAATCATTATTGAATTTCTGAATTTGGCAATTAGTTGTCAAAAGGTGGCCACATTTGTTCAGACACGGTGTTAATGTTCAAACAGAACTACATGTTCTTTTAGTGTTTTTCTTCAATGTCCGCAATGTCTTCAGGTTATGAAAGGAGACAGTACATCTGGTCTATGTGAAAACTGAGGATTTTTATAAACTAAAATATAAGCCTCCATTCCACCCCCCATAGTCAGTTCAGCATCAGGGACATAACATTTCTTTAAACACATTTACTGCTTGCAGCGCTAGAAGTTTTATGCATTGTCAAGGTCTTATTGCAGCTCAGAAATGCATATCCGATCTTGTATTAGACATTATTGCACTCAATATTATGACCAGTTTGAAACCCCTGTATTATCAAGAACTTAATTGGAATTGCTCACCTGTTTTACAACTGTGTTACACCACTTGATATAAGAATCCTACATACTTGCTGGCCAAATGAAAAAAATATATCAATACCAAAACAATTTAATAAAAACGTAATTTTTTTAAAAATATAAAATAAAAACCAAATTGATTGTTATTTGAATATTTATGACTGAAAACAGTTACAGAGGTTGCATTTATGCAAAATCCTGTGTATTATACACGTGACATTTTAATAAAACACTAAATAAATATGGCAATACATTCTAAAACACAGATGTAGCAGATGTGACCCACACTTTTCATCTCCAATCCACTATGCATTCTATTAAAATATATGTCATGCTTCCCTCCACATAAATCATTATTTGTGTTTCAGCTTTATATGTGCTGAGATTATGCACAACCACCCTGTTGCGTAGCGTCACAGTCAAGGCAAGTCTGCGCCCTTTGAAATATGAGATCCAGAAACAGAACTACGGTTTAAATCCTTTTTGCACACTTTTAATAAATCACAAATAACAAAACACATGAACAACATAAAGGTTTAAAAAAAAAAAAAACACAAGTCAAACACTTTTAAACGCTTCAAAATAAACACACCTCAAAACACCCAAGCTTTACTACCCCGGTGCTCTTTCTCACTTTCCTTCGCTTTTGTTCTTTTTTGTATCTTGTGGCCAGGGGCTTGATTGATTCCATCAATCATCCAATCACCACCTAGCCACATTCCACACTTTTCCATTCACTCTCAATCAAACAATTAATCATTCGACCTAAAAATCAAACCATGTGGCTGTGCAAACGGTGGCCATCTTGGTTACAGGCTGTCCCTTCACCAAGATGGCCACCAGCCACTAAACTCTCACTCACAGACCCCCCATGCACCCCTGTGTGCAGAGTCTATGTTCTGTCAAACACCCATATATTTTCTGCCAATTACAATATATATGTAAACTGACGCAGACATGTTTGGGGCTTTCCAATACTTTTCATCTGTGTTTCTTGGACCTTCTTGTCAAGTACTGGTAGTCAAAATATGAAATAGGCCAACGTACATGCAGACAGCCCAAATCTCCTGGAACTTCCGTGTCTCCTCAATCCACACACCTTTCCTCCTCCCGAAAATTATGGAAAACCTCACTGAAATACAAGGCTAAATGCACTCTCCCTCTCTCTTTAAAACTTCACTGTATTTACAAACATGAAACAGTTGAGACATGAAAGCCAAACATGCTTGCATTTGCTAAACAAGGTACATGCATAATTAGAAGTTCTGAGCGTTGGTAGCTCAGTAACCAGTTCATCAGTAATATACAACACATCACAAAAAGCGCAAAAGGACAACACTAGAACTTCAAGTTATGATGAATCCAATTGTTAAAAAAACAAAAATAAAGTTCTCTCCAGATTTTACAAAAACATACCTGTGTATTATTTTTGTAAAAAAACATGTCCATGTCCTATTTTCTTCTTCTTCTTCTTCTTCTTCTTCTTCTTCTTCTTCTTCTTCTTCTTCTTCTTCTTCTAGCTCAATGTTAGATGCATAGTTTGCCAATGTCAGAGGGGTCTACCAGGTCTGTCCTTGAGCAAGGCGTAGACATCAGCGGACACTGTAGTAGGTGTTCCATTGTCTGTATCTGGCTGCACTCACAATGTTCGTCCACCACTGTTTCAGGGCAACCTTACAACGACCCAAGTTCAAGACCTTTAACCCCAAGAGTCCTTTAATTGCCGCCATTTCTTATCCAGCATTCTTGCCAGAGTGATAGACGCTTGTCTTCTTCCGATCGTGTAAGGGTGTGCACACTTGACACAAATCTGTGTCGTCATTTTAACTGACTCAGTGTGAAAGCTGGAGAGAAGAGTCGTGATTTATAGTTTATGGAAGTGTGAAAATATCTTTTTTTTTAAGACTGAGTGGTTATTTTTAGTTTATTTTTTATATCATATATTTTAATATAAAATCAAGATCTTAATGTTATTGGATAATCATTTTTATTTGTTGTTAAATATTGGAAGTAGTGTTGTGAAGAATTGGAAAATAAAATGTCAAAGTCATCAAAGTTTTCCTAAAATACATTGCACATAGAGCTCATTTGTAACGGTGGTGTCACTGGAAAAGAAGGCAATGTATAGCTGTACAAATTACCCACAGGATCATGAAAAGACATGTGTGTATCACCTGACTAAGCTTATTATGTTACATATTGATGGTTAGAAATGTACTTATATATATATATATATAGTACCAGTCAAAAGTTTGAGTACACCTGCTTGAAACCAGGTTTTTCATTATTATCTATGCTTTTAACTGTATAAACTTGTCTATAAACACTTAATATTTTATTATATGATACGTGTACTTATATAAGCTGATAATCATAAGTGAATTGCATTCAAAAATTGTATTTTTAAATGAAAATGTAAATCTTGTCAATTTCAATGAAATGGTCACCCAAAGCAAGGGGATTTCAGTCTGAAGCCCAAGTCAGTTAAAAGTCTGAAATGTGTATAACACGGTGTTAGAACACTGGCCTAAGTATAAAAGTGTCTTTGTTAGATGTTCTCCGAGTTAACTAGCATGTTACCTAATTAACCTTTTGTCACCAGTTATTGTTAACAGGTGAGGGTCCATGATTACTATAAATATAGGTAGCATAGGCACAAGTTTGTCATTCCTGAATGTAAGGGAGCAGAAAATGGCAAAATACGCTCAGTTAAGCAAAGAAAAAAGAGTCTGTAATTACTTTAAGAAACGAAGGTCAATCTTTAAGACAAATCGCAAGAACTTTGCAAGTTTCTGTAACTGCTGTGGCCAAGACCATCAAACGATTTGAAGAAACTGGCACTCATGAGGACCGAACAAGGTCAGGCAGGCCAAGGGTGACCTCAGAATCAGAGAACAAGTTCATTCGAGTCACAAGTCTGCGAAACCGGCGATTAACTGCCCCTGAAATACAAGCTCAGCTAAATGCTACAAGAAGTACAGATGTTTCAACATCAACTGTTCAGAGGAGATGGTGTGAAGCTGGCCTAACTGGAAGAATTGCTGCAAAGAAACCATTGTTAAGACTGCAGAATAAGAGGAAGAGACTTGCCTGGGCCAAAAAACACAGAAACTGGACGTTTGAGGAGTGGAAGTCGGTCTTATGGACCGATGAGTCAAAATTTGAAATATTTGGGTCCAACCGCCGAGTATTTGTAAGACGCAGAGAGGGTGAGCGCATGAGTTCTGCATGTGTGGTTCCCACTGTCAAGCATGGAGGAGGCAGTGTCGTGTTCTGGGGTTGCTTTGCTGGTGACAGAGTTGGTGATCTTTACCAAGTCCATGGCAAGCTCAACCAGCATGGCTAGCATAGCATACTTCAGAGGCATGCCATTCCATCAGGAGGCTAGTTGGGCAGTCCTTCATTCTTCAGCAAGATAATGACCCGAAACACACTTCAAAGTTGTGCAAGAACTATCTGGCGAAGAAGGAAAGTGAAGGACAACTCAATCTAATGACCTGGCCTGCCCAGTCTCCAGACCTCAATCCCATAGAACTTGTATGGGACGAACTGGACAGATGAGTCAAAGCAAAGCTACCCACAAGTGCCCTACATCTCTGGGAATTGCTGCAGAAGATCAGAAGATTTCCTGCTGAAACTTGTTAACCGAATGCCTCGTGTTTGTGAGGCTGTTATTAAGGCAAAGGGTAGCTATTTTGAGGAATCAAAGATTTAGAGACAATTTTCAATTTTCTTGAACATTGCTTTGATACTCCTTATGTTTTGTTTTGTATATTGTAACATGTGTTTTCATTTTCAAGTAATTACAGAAGCATTATCTGACGTAAAACATTGTCAATTATGAAAAAAACCTAGTTTCCAGCAAGTGTACTGAAACTTTTGACTGGTACTGTGTGTGGTGATGTCAGGCCAGAATGCAGGAACAACACAAAGGCAGCACTGCGGTACAAAGGCGGCACTGCGGTACAAAGGCAGCACTTCGGTAAAAGGCAGCACTGCGGTACAAAGGCAGCACTGCGGTACAAAGCGGCACTGCGGTACAAAGGCAGCACTGCGGTACAAAGGCAGCACTGCGGTACAAAGGCGGCACTACGGTACAAAGGCGGCACTGCGATACAAAGGCAGCACTGCGGTACAAAGTCAGCACTGCGGTAAAAGGCGGCACTGCGGTACAAAGGCGGCACTGCGGTACAAATGCGGCACTGCGGTACAAAGGCGGCACTGCGGTACAAACTGTGGTACACTCTTGGTAGCCGTGTTTATTTAAACACAAAAAATAAAATAAAAGGTTGTAACACAAACACTGTGCTCCCAGAGCAAAATAAAGGTTTTAAATAAAAACAAATCTCAAACACAAACACAACACAAAATACACAGGTCAGGCTGGGCAGATCGCTTTCACTGATCCTATGTTTACTTTTAGTTTTGTTTTCACTTTCTGTCTCTGCTCGCTTTCGCACCCACGTTCCTCCTCAATGAACACCCACACCTCGAACAGGGAGAGCTGCAGGCTTTTTAAACATCCCATCCACGCAGCAAAACACAACAAGCTACAGCTTCTTGTCGTCATATATATATATATATATATATATATATATATATATATATATATATATACAAAAACGAACATATTTAAAAATAATAAAACATAATACAAAAACAAATACACAGTGGCGGATGGGTCACCCATTCTAAAATGTGCAGGGCTTTCTACCACTCTGCTACAATATATAAATACCTCCAATGTTTTGATTCAAACACAGGCTCCCTTGAGAAAGATATGTACAACATATCGAAATGTTGGGCAGCTGGCTCTTTGAGCTAAAATATATATATCAAATATTGACAAAAGTATATCTAGTATGTCCAAAAGAAGCAGAATAGTTTGTATGGGTACCACAGATTAACTCTATTTTTATGACAACTGTGTTTGGTTGGTGGCATCCTTCTTTATAATAGGTTTTACCTTAGCATTTACTACTTAGGATGACAGTCTAGGTGGAGTGATACTTATGCAATATTCCTACTGTAAATATAATACAGTAGAGCCTGTCTTATCTGATTGAATTGGTCCCAGGGGTCATGTAAGAATATTCTCTCTCAGAAGGAGTCATTATACTACATTGCAGTTGCTTTATAAACGTTGGGACATTATAAATTAACAATGTCTTTTAAATCTGCAAATGAATCCATTCTGTCCTTCTGGATTTACTATTTCAGACCCATAATAAAACATGCATTGATCAGTTTCCATCTGTACCGTTCAGTTGGCAGCAGCATGTGTACAGATTAATGGTTTAATAGAAGTTATCTTATCTTACAGGATCGGATATGCCAATTGTACTGTTTAGAAATGCTATGACATAACTATCATTACAAAATTTAGGAGTTCAAATATTTTCTTCTAAGCCGATTTCTGTCGACATGCATGGTAGTTTAGTCATCAAAATCATTTCAAACTACTTAGAATGCCTAAGGCTGTTAACTTCATAAACTACAGTAGTTTTGCAATTAGAGTCGTTTAAATATGAAAATTAGACACCTTGCTAAATCCAGGGTACTAATCTTAAGATAACTTTTTTTGAATTGTGCATTTGACTGGTTAAATTACAAAATAACTATTCAAATAATATCCTAAAAATATGATTAATTTTATGGAATATTTATATAACCAAACCACATTTTCTTGTAAATAATTCATTTTGCATTGACTCCAAAACAGTTAATGTACAAACCGGAACTGAACCAATTATGCATGGTTAGGATTAATTTTTTGCTTCTTATTTTCCCTGATTCAAACAACCTTTTCATCTCACTGGCTAGATTTACAATCCAGATAGAGGACTATGCTATGATAGTTGCACTTTTATTCTTGAAAAAAGTTATGTTTTATGGAGCATTCATATATTGTAACTAGTTGTAATTTTGTGCATTGATTAAAAAATATATATATTTACAACTTTATAAGATAAAAAAATGGAAATAGAGAAACATGCCACTGTTACTAACATGATCATGGCCTGGTTTACAAAGGATGTTATTTACTTATGTGTTAAATGTTTTCTTTTAGATTACTTCATAGCATAAATGATATGTCAAGGTGCTAAAGTTGTGTAAAGACTAATCATTCCATCAAAGTTTGTCTGTTAACTATATTCTATAAATATGTGTTTAGATTTGCCTGCTCAAATTGAGGAGAATTTGCTCCAAACTTTTTTTAAATTTTTATTCAGTGGGTTGAATCTTTAAGGGTCATGACAGCAAGTAGAAGTTGGATAATAATCAATTATAAAAATGAGCTCAAAAACAACAATGGGATCAGATTATCAGGAAGTGAGTTTTTTCTCCACAGTTAAATTATTTTTCAAGTTGATGGCGTTGTAGGGGTAGTATGAGGTATAATCAAGACACAATGGAACTGGACCCCCGTCCAGTTGCATACAAACCAGCACTTTTATGTTTGTTATAATCTAGGACAGTGGTGCGCAAACTTTTTATATGCCGCCCCCATTACTTAGCATACCCCCACCCCACCCCCGTGCTGACACACATATTAAAACTTAACTTTATATTTTAACAGGTATCTGTTTCCGGATTTAATGTAAATCATGTATTTAACCACAAAAAGTGCAGATTTAGCTAAATACATAAATGTTAACAAACACATTCTTACAAGTTTTCAAAATTTTACTTTCAGATATAATTTATAAATGTTGAAAAACACGTATCGTAAATTCAACATTTAAAACCAGTCTATAAATCTTTTTTTACACTTGGCGAGTTAACATTAAGCTAAAACGATTTACATTAAATCCAGAAAACAACACTGTAAAATATTAGTGCTTTTGTTGTTTACACTTGGAGCCCCATACATGGAAGCTGCCATTTGGGCTCTGTTCACTGCAGTCTCACTGACACTCGCCACTTCAAACATCATTTCTCTGGTTTTACAAGTCCTAGAGTGATTGTCAGTGGCTCATTTGAAAGGTAATAACTTGGACAAATTAGCTGTCATGTACGTATTTATTTAACATTTTCTGTCCTTTTAAAAATAAACCTTTTTGATTTTTACAGAACTGCCTCTAGTCATAGTTGCGCCCCCTTACTGACTCTCCCTGGGGGGCACACCCCACACTTTGTGCACCATTGATCTAGGATGACAGCTGAATAAGCAGTAAATGAAGGGTATTCATGTTGTATACTTGTCCAGTAGGAACACTATAATGCAATATGTTTTATTTTAACCCACATCTTTATTAAACACTGTATTTGTACATGTGAAATGATAATGTGGTCAGACTCATTTGTAATGCCTTGCACATCAATAGTGCTAACGACTAAAATTACAGCAAAGTGACATTTTAGTACACATTTGTCAGTAAGGATCAATTGAAATCCACATTTAAGTGTTGTGATTTCGCCCTACAAAGTTTGCTTACGCACATATAACCAAACTTTGTACTGGACCTATCTGAATCAATCAAAACACAGAGCTGTTTTAAGATTTATTTTTATTTTTTGGGTTCTCAGACACCATTCAGTCTTTAAACTTCTAGACGAAATGCCACAAATACAGGCTTTTATTTTCCCATACTGTTGCAGCAACAACTCACTTAAATAAAGGTTTCAGTAATAATATACATTTCCTTGCTAAAGATACACGTAAAAAGAAACACGTAACAGTAAGTTATAATAATAGCCTAACTTACAAATGAGCTTCTGTACATGAACAATTGAACTGGTCATGAGTCAGTACTCTGAGAAAACGCAGATGACTACATTGACAGATGGTGGAATACTTGTTGCAGCACATGTCCATGCAAATGTATTATTAAAAAAACAACAACAAAAAAAACAGATGGTGTCTTGCAAAGCATAGCCCAAGTCAGCAGTGCAATCTTGGGGTTCTTGGAAACACTGTGTAACCCCACTCACACTCACAGGTGATGATACCATCTGATATACAGATCTTATTACAGACTTTCACAACCAGTGCCAGCTATTGCACAACTGCAAGATATTTAAAGGGTGTCATGATTTCACTCAAACAGGACAGCATATGTGCATTCCTTATGAATACAATTCTGCCAAACAGTTCATGGGGAAGTGTAATATTTAGATCTTTGTTCAAGGGCATTTGTTGGCTGGTTGGATTACTGCCCGCTGTAAGGATGGCCCAGCTGTCACCCAGCTCTACAGTTAAATCTAAATTATTGCATCAAACATTCCCAGTTTTGTAAATCTTTTTTTTATGTCAAAACCATACACAAAATGATGGGTGAATAGTGTATTTAAAAAAAAAAAAAATATGACCACAGAGTGGTAATACGGTACAGTCAGTACGTTTGATAATGTTATACGAGTAATGGAACCATTCATGGAGACAAGTGGTGTCAGCATTGGCAGTTATAGGACCATTTGACCCCATTTATATATACATTTTGATATGTAGTGGATGTCTTTGACAAAAACTGTACTGCCAGAATAATAGACAGCAAACACTGCCAATATCTGAACTGCTAATTACAGTAACACTGGTGTTATATAGTTGAGAGGCACTCTTGTTTACCGCACATTCATATTTTTAGTACATAAATGGTAACGTAATCTTTGGAGAAAAGGGTACGTTTATGATATTTAAGTTTCAATGCAGGC
This sequence comes from Acipenser oxyrinchus oxyrinchus, assembly GCA_030684275.1. Taxonomy (NCBI): domain Eukaryota; kingdom Metazoa; phylum Chordata; class Actinopteri; order Acipenseriformes; family Acipenseridae; genus Acipenser; species Acipenser oxyrinchus. The sequence continues at coordinate 57,706,505 of CM060252.1, forward strand.
ATCTTTTTGGATATATCTTGGGAAAAGTGTGTTTGCTAGTTTTTAAAATGTACTGGTAGCATTATTTTTATATGTTTTTCTGCAAGATATACAGCATAGGTAGGTCATGATGATACTGAATCATTGGGTTATGTCACCAGCCACTTTTCCATTGCTACTGTTTAACAAGCTAAAACTTCAATAGCAAAATCACCCAAAAATCATCATGGAAAACTGTTTTATTCAACTTGTAACTCACAGCACTAGATCACCTCGGCAGACAGACAGTCTTTGGGTATAAAGTGTTGCTGCAAATCTTCAAATTAAAATAACTTTGTATTTCTCATATGCAGACTGTCAGAATTTATTTGGTCCACACTGAGATCAATATAATAACATAAGGATATAGAATATACGTGTTAAACAGAAACCTTTGTGAAGAGCAGGGATCCACAATTCAGGGTGGCATGCAGACCTGCGGACCACTTACTTGAATCCCTGCTCTTCTACCTTGCCCACATCAGAGTGTGGTAGTGTCAAGTGGTGACCGGCACAATAAGGCTTAGGTTTCATTCACTCTTCTTAGCATGTTAAAATCATCTAGTGAATATATATCATGCGAGTCAGCCATAAACATTGCTACAAATGCAAATTAGGTTATTATGACACTAACAATCACGGGTAAACCACTTTTACTCAGCGTACTAGGCAGTGGTTGGAAAATTTCCTTATATCGCTGCTATTTCTGTAGCAATTTTACAGAGTAAATTTTAAATGGATGCAAAGAGTGCTATTGACATGCCTTGTATTTTGTAGAATCTGCTGGCTGAATACAGATCAGTTTCAAATAATATCTTCATTGAGGGACAAAAGGTACAGATTCTCTGAGCTCTTTATTCAAAATTGGCTTGAGCGTAATGAATAAAAAAAAAAAGTCAATTACTTACAGCTTAAAACATGAGTTGTTCATTTCTTGAATGGTAACTTTTATTGAGTGTTTTTCATTCTGAAAACAAGCATGCTAATGACAACTTGGAGTAAAGAGCACGTGTATAATAGACAGATAAAAGGCATTAAGATTTCCAACCACCATGGACCAAAATGCTAAACATTAATACATATTTTATGTATATAAATGTATATGTCAAAGGGTACATTGACTTATTTTGAAATACCACATGTTAAACTTCCTAAAGGTTTATTTAAATAATTCATGAAAGAGAGGTTTTGCTAATTACCCATAGCCATGAAAACAAACTACGGACAGTGAGCCAAATAGATCATTCCTCTGCAAGCATAATTAAAGAGGGTAGTTAATGTATTGCTTTATAAAGAGTTCACAATCGATGTCTGCTGTTGTTTTTTATAATGTGAATGTTTGTTACATTCTTTACAATACGGGAAAAGTAACAAAACCAGACTATTGTTTATATTCAAAATTTGTTTAACAAATGGCAAGAAACAGTTTTTATTTCTGTATTTATGCTAATTAATGCTAATATTTGGCAGTACTAGATTGTCAATTTTATGAAAAAAACAAACAATACAGTACACAGGTAACATTAGACATTAAAATGTATAACTCTATGATTAGTTGTTCTTACCTGAGAAATGATGCATGCTCATTTATGTAATCACAATTGCATTCCCTGTTTGTTCAGATAACTCTGTTGCAATGTTTTCAAAGATGGGAAAACTTCAGCATTTGAGCGCATTTTCAAAATGAAAAAAAAAACATTCTGATGTAATTCAATGTATGACAAGTGAAAAAGCTTTACATTGTTGTGTTTGTTCTTGCACAGTCTGATAACTTCCAATGGCCATTTATACAAAACTGCAGACACCAGCAAAATCATGGCAGACAAAATAAGCTGTGGCCTGCCCATTTAGGATTTGACAGTCGGCAGAATCCTGATTCTACTCTGCTGTTATGAAGGCACTTTTCCCCTGCCAGCACAGGCCTTGCACTGCCGTCTCAAATGCATTTTTCCACTACATGAAAAACCTCAAAGCTGCACATGCACTATGTTGAATAAAATATAATGGACCTTACATAGCTATTCCAGTCAACAAATCATACAATACATCCGGCCTGGTGCAGCAAATAGCAAAGGCTTGGCCATGTGACTGACAGAACAGCAGTAAACATTGCCCCATAGATTCAATATCATTTGATTACTAATTCTAGCAGAAAGGGTGCATCTGCTTCAGTCAGTAACAGTCCAACTCTGGCATGGACGCTTATTTGACCTCAGATTTCACAGTGTTACACAAAGCTGGGCCTAATGAGGTCCCTGAAGACCAGATAAGTTGTGAACCATAAGTAATTTTTCTGCTTTGCTCCCTTAACCCTTTAAACGACCAAGCATTTTTCAGTGGGATGTTCCCCCAGGACCAGTTTTTTTGGCTGTAGCTGACTCTCTTCCTATAGAAATTCACTAAAAATCTATTTTTTACAGTAGCATCTTGGAATTGATGTCCTTTTTTTCAGAACGTTTTGCTTTTTATTTTATTTTTTTTAAACGTTAAGTATCTATTTATTATTATGTATTCTGCTTAGAGATACATGTATAACAACGTTATTCTATGACCCGAGGGACATTACAATATTTCCTGAAAGTTTTGTTGAAAAATATTGATATTTGGACAAATTACAAGACATTGTTTCCCCTGACTGATTGCAATGACACAATAAATGTTTATTCTCAGGGTCTTTATAAGCAATAATGGACACTACTCTTGATTATTTTCTCAGAATAAATATGTATAAATAAAATAATAGTTCTTCATTCCATTATTATCAGTAATAAGGAAAAAAAATATACCTGATAAATTGAGTTCATGAAACATTATCTGCTTATAGCCACTCGTTTCTTGATATATATAAATGTTGTAAAAGAACATATTTTAAAACACATGAGACAGAATAAATGTTCTAATAGAACTATAAGTCAGATATATCGGAGTTACAGTGTTTTTTTGTTAGCTGTAAACAGGTTCCTGTGTGTTTTGTTTCTGCGTGCTGTGTAAAATATATCCGCCCTTTAAAAATTAAATGCCCGTCTTTGTGAAAAAAAACAAAAAAAAACAAGCAGGCAGGCAATGAAATTCAATCCCTCCCCTATCCAATGATATGATATAGAAACAAAGTACATTTTTTATCATGTTTACCATGTATATTATATCATTGTTCCCCTCTTCTATTTCTATTCTAGAAACCATCACTGTAACACTCTTAGTACTCTTGCAGAAGAAAGGTTTTATTTCTGTATAAGGTTAGTATTCATTCAAACTACAGTCCTCATATATCTTAAACTGTGCTGTGATATATTTGGAATAAAATGTATTAGCAACAGCTGCAGTGATTAGCTACAACTTTAACTAGACTTGTTGCCAACTGAATTACTTTGGGAAGTGCTTGAATGTCAGATAATAATTTTAAAATCCCAAACAATGCTAAGTACTTCTGGCAGTTTCTGCAAAAAAATAATGGAAACAACTAGGGAAGCTCTTGAGAAACTGGTGGAAGGTCATGCATTAAAGCCACATGTTAAAACTTAATGAATACTATTTCTTAATATAGTAAACAGAAGAATAACAATGATGGTGTATCTGAAAATGATAAAGTACTGTCAGCTCTAGCATGTGACTGTGAGACGGTAGAAACCTGCTGTTATATCAGTCACATCAAACGTGATTCAAATTAATCCCCCAGTGGTCAACATCAATATCAACTTTACTCTTTCCTGTTGTGCAGAAGATAGCTTTGCACACAATATGCGAGTGTGAGAATAACCAAAGTAATATTATCCGGAACTTATTATTATTATTTTCTTATTTATTTATTTCTTAGCAGACTGAAAATTAGGTACATGGGTATCGCCTCAAAAATGCATTAAGCACAACTGGCAGCATAGAAAAGCGGACAGGGAAATGCCAGCAACAATTGCGAATGTTTAAAACATGCTTTCAAAAGTTCTTGACAAATTGATGCAACTGTAAGTGTCACAATTGTTGGCAGCTTTAGTACATCTCATTATAATATTTGAGAAACCTGATTTGCACTATCTCCACCCCCTATTTGCAAATTTATTATTATTATTATTTATTTATTAGCAGACGCCCTTATACAGGGCAACTTACAATTGTTACAAGATAACATACAATTACCCATTTATACAGTTCGGTTTTTACTGGAGCAATCTAGGTAAAGTACCTTGCTCAAGGGTACAGCAGCAGTGTCCCTCACCTGGGATTGAACCCATGACCCTCCGGTCAAGAGTCCAGAGCCCTAACCACTACTCCACACTGTTGCCCTATGCAGGAATGCCCATAATTACATATTCATCTAAGGTTGAACCGCAAAGAAAAACTGCTGTCGCAAAGCATTTCCTAAAAAGTAGCTAACAGCATTGCACATGCTTAGTACATTTCACCCTAGACTTCCGACTCGTTTGCAACTGGTTTGCGACGATTGCAACAGGCGCAACACTTTAGTACATGTACCCTTTAGTCTTTAAAAATACATTTCTTTCTATGATATTAAGCAAAAATCAAGATGAGTTAGTTCATTTATTTTGAACTGGAGCATAGATGTACGCAGACATGCACTTGTTTTAAAAAGATGAAGAGAACAAAATGAGTGCTAAAGAGAAGTGCCAGTGCTCCACAGCGTCCCACTCAATGCTTGCTGACACCCAAGCTTCAAACTACTTTCATGCTACTTTCACAGACCATTCCTGCTATCTCTACGCAGCACTCACTCTACATAACGTAGGAATCCTGCGTGATTCCCATTACCTTCACACTACAAGTACTGTAATACTTTTATTCAGAGCAGTGGTGTGCAAAGTGTGGGGCACACCGTTGACAATCACTCTAGGACTTGTAGAACTGGAGAAATGGTGCTTGAAGCGAGTGTCGGTGAAACTACAGCGAAATGGCGGCTTCAATGTATGGGGCACCACGTGTAAAATAAACAGTAAAATAAACAGTATTTTAACAGTGTTTTTCCCAGATTTAATGTAAATCATGTATTATTTCCTAGATTTAACCAACAAAACTTCTGATTTAGCTTAATACATAAATGTTAACAAACACATTCTTAAAAGTTTTGAAATGTGTACATTTTTTTGACATTGTAGTACGCAGTGGAGGCGGGGAAGCAGAGACATTGGCTCTCGGAATGTAAGGGCAGCTCTGCAGCATACAATGCCAAATCAAACACTTCATGGGCTCATTTAGCTTCTGATTCAGCTGGCAAAATAAATATTTATTTTGTGAAAAAACAGATTTATTTTTTCAGATTTAATTGCTGAACGATAATGTTTTTCAGATTTATTTGTTAGGTAAATGTTGAATCGCCAAGTGTAAAAAAAAAAAAAGATTTAAGTTACATGTATTTTTCACAGATTCGTTAGAAATGTTAGCTAAATGTTGACTCGCCAAGACTAAAAAAAATATTTACATTTACTGATTTATTTGTTAGAAACCCAGTTTTAAAAAAAGATTAATAGACTGGTTTTAAATGTTGAATTTACGATACACGTTTTCAACATTTATAAATTTTATCTGAAGGTAAAGTTCTGAAAACTTGTAAGAATGTGTTTGTTAACATTTATGTATTTAGCTTAATCTGGACATTTTGTGGTTAAATCTAGGAAAAAATATGCAATTTACATTAAATCCGGAAAACAAACACCTGTTAAAATATAAAGTGTTGTTGGGGGCATATAAAAAGTGAATCGTTATAGTCTGACGTGCACAATACACTGAAAGTACTGTACCAGTAGTAAAATTCATATTTCTGTTAATAAAGATGCTGCTCATCATTTCATCTTCTGTACATTTAATGCATTGTCAGCCATATAGGGTTCTCATGCTCTCAGACTACATTAACTTATTGGGGTTTGTTTTATTAATCAGCAGTTTGTGGGATTATACTCGAATGTAATCCAAAGGTTATACATCTATCATAAAAGTTTGAAATTCAAGGCAGTTGTCATGTTCACCATGTAGAGCGTGACAAGCATACAGACAGACAGATGAACAGTCAAATAATGGTACATTTTGAACGAACCTTGTAAACCCACATAAAATGCACTATTTGTAATTTATTAAGGGTTTAAATAAGAAGCAATTAATTCTATCCATGCCAAAGTTGTTTATTGCAATGTTTTGCTTGCAGTCTGGTTTGTTTGTTTTAGTTTATAAAACTGATTTATTATTTTTCAAACTACACATTGCATTTAATGAGGAATTCTGAATTGTACATAATTAGATTGGCAATTACCATCTACTGAATTGTACTGTATGTAAAACAGCACACATTATATTATGCTACTTCGCATTCATTCCTGGAGTTATAATAAACCACTCATAAAAAACACAATAAAATATACCACAAGTATTGTACATAATAAGAGTTATTATTGTTGATTAAACAGCTTTCTGCAAATAACTTATATAAGAACATAATATAAAAAAATGTTGGGTTGCTGTAACCTGACTTGGATAGGTAGTTTGGAGATTTAAAAAAAAAAAATTCTGCTTAACAAAGTTGAACAGTTTTCTGTTTATTAGATAATACTGTCTCTACTGTTTCTCTTTCATAACAATATGAAAATAAAATGTACAGTATATACTAGTGTTGTAAATCAAACCCTGACGTTGAAATCGATTATCGTGCAAATTCTAATGACGATTATCAATCATTATCATGTTAAAATGCTTAAAAAAAACCTTCCCTCACAGTAACAGTTTAAAGGAACAAATCCCGATGTTTTAAGACATGTTTGATAAATACACTGGCATTTAAATATAGCGCTCTCCAATTTTCATATTCCTGCCGTCACTAGCCTTTGCCTTGTTTTGTGTAAAATCTGACAAATGTAAACATAACGGTAAATTAAGAAGAAAAAAAAATCAACCCCAATGCAAGAATGCAAGTACCAGGAAAATAATAAATAAAAAGGCAACATTTGTGCCATTTATAAGACAGAAGATTTCTTATCTTTGTGTATTTACATATTCACTTCAAAAGACTATGTTAAGATAATGTTGTTTGTGACCCAAACCCACAAGACCAACTATTACACGTGTGGGTACCTGGGGAGAGTCCACACTTTCCCTCTCTATGCTGCAATGCCTATGTAGAACATAAGAACATAGGAAAGCTTACAAACGAGAGGAGGCCATTTAGTCCATCTTGCTCGTTTGGTTGTTAGTAGCTTATTGATCCCAGAATTTTGTCAAGCAGCTTCTTGAAGGATCCCAGGGAGTCAGCTTCAACAACATTACTGGGGAGTTGGTTCCAGACCCTCACAATTCCCTGTGTAAAAAAGTGCCTCCTATTTTCTGTTCTGAATGCCCCTTTATCTAATTTCCATTTGTGACCCCTGGTCCTTGTTTCTTTTTTCAGGTCGAAAAAGTCCCCTGGGTCGACATTGTCTATACCTTTTAGAATTTTGAATGCTTGAATCAGATCGCCGTGTAGTCTTCTTTGTTCAAGACTGAATAGATTCAATTCTTTCAGCCTCTTTGCATATGACATGCCTTTTAAACCGGGGATAATTGTGGTTGCTCTTCTTTGCACTCTTTCTAGAGCAGCAATATCCTTTTTGTAACGAGGTGACCAGAACCTATGTCTGCTATAGTGTAAAAACTTAACCCCAACTTAACCCCAGTTTGTATCGCAAACTAAAGTTATTTTAATGTAGTTTTTTGCAATGAATTTCTATTGTTTTTTTTTTAAATGGTAACTACAGTGTAACCCTTGGAAAGTTGGTCTTAGGCCCCATAACAAAGACCCGGTTCTCCTTCATTATTTTGCTTTATGTTTTAACTACACTCCCTTATCAGCATGCACTGTATATTGTGTTATGCACTTCTGTTGATACTCCCTGTTGAGATGCACATTGCTATTTCAGTTTTAAATTTCGGTACAGAACTGCTTTTCCAATTGTGATATTTTGTAAAACTATTCTAAAGAAATAATATTCACGTTTTTGAAATCTAAAGATTTCACCCTTTTAAATAATGGTTTTGATTAGTGCATAACTGAATTTATAACAACCGCATGTACTCATTCTGTGTAGAATATAGAGTAGACAGGGCTCTGCTTTATGACACAGGCTACCAGGCTAGTGGGGCTGGGGGAGACACTTATTTATTACCTAAAGTCAAACATTTATTTTGGTAATTGTATTTTAGTAATAAAGACACTTTTCATGGATCCTGTTCGCAACTCACATTTGTCTCACATGTGAACTGCCTGTACTACTGTCACTATCCTCAGTAACACAGAACTGACTAGTGGGCAAGGTTTTAATTTTTTTATATTCCGTACATAGAAATAGCCGGACTGTGAAAAACTACTTGACTCATATCACATCTTTGTTTTTTATTCAATAATATGAAGAAGTATTTAGCCTTATTTATACGGCTTGTGACCCACTATTAACCTTTCATAAACACAGGTGTACATAAAGCACTTTATTTAATATACATTGAACAAAAAAACTGTATTTTCTGGTTACGCTCCAAAGAGGACATTTGCATTTTACACCAGGAAGAAGGCTTTAAAAAAGGCTACCATTTGCTTTTAGACTCACATTTGATTTAAACCTTTATAAAAAAAGGAAATTAATTATTATTATAATTGAAGTAACTGATTTAACTGTGCCACCTGAGATAGAATACGTTTTTAATATACTGAGCATCAAAAACAACATATCACTTATATTTGGATAAAATTCACTAGATGTGATCGAAAAATGACAAACTCTGTTTTAGAGCAGGTGCAGTGACTTTTTCTTGTGCTGATTAACAATTGACATAATGAAGATGCTGCAAAATTATCTGTTGATCTTGGGCAGGTGTTGTGTCTCCCAGTTCATGGCCTGTCATTGACAGTGAGTGTGTGTCTGGTTGTACCATCTCACCAGGTTTGAAATTGCTGGCTGTGAGCACCCAAGATGGTGAGCCACAGTACGCTGCCCTAGTCCAGCCTCCAACATGCCGATTGCACAAAGGCGCTGCTCTCTTGACAGATGTGGCATATTGTTTTTTTTCTGTGATTTTCTTTATTGCTTTTATCCAAGCTTACAATTCAGCAGCTGAAATCACTCCATATCCAGTGTCCAATCAATTGTCTCACTAATTAGGTGATAAAGTGCATATGCTTCAGTCATAGTCACCCAAGCGTGTCATGGTCAAGGATGAATGATTGAGTGATTAAAAAGAAACCAAAAACATTTCATCAATGTCCATCATTCATATACCTTATTTTTCTCCTTGAAAATAAATGTGTTATAATAGTGATAAGTTTCTTTTGATGCTCGGTATACTTCAAGTGGTAAACATTCATAAGTGTATTTTGACATAATGTTAAAAATAATGTTTACGATTATAACAGAACCCTGCAGTCACATATGCCAGAATTGTTCAATGAATGTAAACATTTCTAAACACTTCATTAACAAATGGGTGATATGGCAATATCAAAATCAAAATTGTTTTATTTGCTTTATTTTAGCAGACGCCTTTATCCAAGGCGACTTACAGAGACTAGGGTGTGTGAACTATGCATCAGCTGCAGAGTCTCTTACAACTACGTCTCACCCGAAAGACGGAGCACAAGGAGGTGAAGTGACTTGCTCAGGGTCACACAATGAGTCAGTGGCTGAGGTGGGATTTGAACCAGGGATCTCCTGCTTACAAGCCCTTTTTTTAACCACTGGACCACACAGCCTCAAAATCACAGCAAAGGCAAACACTACGGGCTATCCTTTTCTTAATGGGAATGTCAGTTGCTCCTCATTTGCTAGCAGCTTCTGACTCTCTCTAGTTCTTCATTGGTCAGCGCTAAAGGAATTCTGCCAGCGTCCAGCTCAAACTCCCTTCAAAATCACAATACGAAGGGAACGCGCAATCCAGCGCATACATAAACCCCTTTGCCCTAAAAAATCAAGCCCAAAATGAATCATATGGTTGAAAAAATGCTGTTCATGTGAATGTGTACAGATTGATGCTTACAATACTTAAATAAAATCCATAAGGCAAGAATATATGTAATACGAATTCTAGCCACATTTAAACTGAAATAAAATTGAAATAAAGTGTATGTTGTTGATTTTTTAGAATATTTGCATGGACAATACTGAAAACAGCAAATGCTACAATCAGATGGCGCATACCCTTCAGTCTGTAGCCTGTACAACTGGTTTGATATTGCACTTCACGAAAATGAAATCCACAGGTAAAATATTGGTCAGGATTTTGATTAATAAATGTCAGCAATGTTTAGTAATCAATAGTTTCTTGGAGTGTGTTTATCTATGATCAAAACAGGAGTACCAATAAAATTGAAATTCAACCAACAAATATTAAAACTAAGCCATTATAAATTTCAGCAAATCAATACAAACATCAGCAGACCCTCATCTAAACCTATCCCCTGTAGGTTTTAAAAAAAAGTTGCTGTTAAATTATAATTCTGATGTTTAAATATACTAAAAATTAAAAATGCAGCTTGCAGTATGACAGTATTACCTAGACATTTGTTTACCCTCCCTCATACAATGCACTACTTACAGTGATCTGACACTATAAGCTTACTGACATTTAAAAGCATTTTGCTAGATATTCTTATGGATCTATAAAACTTAACTGATGTTAATACCGTTGTATTTTGATTAAATACTGTGCATGTATAGTTAATATCATAGCTGGCGTTTGTTCCTTCTATTGACGTTCTTTATTAGACCCTAGATCACTGAAGGCTAATACTACCATGCAAACGTGTACTGTATCTAATTTAGAATATTTCCCTTTCAGATTTTGATAACAATGGGAGAGTTTCCATGTGTGTTCCAATTTTACTCGAGATATTGTGCTTGAGCCAAATAAAAAATAGCCCTATACATTTCTGGATCAGTTTATTTTACTCGAGAAGACCTTCTTTTCATCTGACATCATGCAAATGAAGAAGAAAGGAGAAGGTCGATATGCAAATTAACCATGCATAGAGTTCTTGTCCTGGTTGTCAGGTGACATCTTGTTTGAGTGAAACTGTTTAAAGCACAGTGTTAAGCTGATGTTATAAAACTTGATTTGTAAATGGCTCGTGTCTGGTTTACTGCTCTTGCCCAAATTGTTTTTCAAATGTCCAATGGTGGGGTGGCATATCGTTAGTAGTGAATACTATTTCAACTAATTTATCACATGACTTAATTAGTTAATTAAAGAAAAAAGAAAATAATCAACCAGAGGTATATAATGAAACTGTCCAACCCAGCTATTGCAGATCACCATGGCTGAAAACCGGCAGAGACGTAGGATTATAAAGATCTGTGCCAAGGCTGTCTGGATTGGGAGCAGTGGACTTTTTCACATGAAATGCGGGTTTCCATGTGAAAATGGCCGTGGATTTTCCGTGTTTTATGTCATGCTCACAAGTAAATTAACCCTATCCCTCTCTGATTATCAAACCTGATTATCTCAAATCAAACGTGCACGTGAATTGCCACTTCACGTGTAAATAACCACACATGGAAACTCCCCCAATGGCACTATGTGGCCCTTGGTCAGGACCAGGAGTAGTATGACAAAGTGACAATAATCAACAAGACCTATGAAGTGCTGCCTTGTCATTATGGCTGAAACACTCTGAAGTCACAAGGTGAACTAGTGTCTGGTTGTCAAAGATTATAGTGATGTCATAAAACTCCTTGACCATAGGCTAAATGATCTGCTCACACATATTTCTTTTTTTTATTTAAGTATGAATATTTACAAGGGACTTGGTGGCACAATATGTTAAGACACCAGCATTTCAACCTTTTAGGCCTGAGTTCACCACATTTTTTGCACGTATTATGGGGTACTATTCTCTAAAACCTGCCACTCTCAAAAGGGTGGTTCCTCCAGGTCAGGCTTCAGGCATGATTTACAATGCCACTGATTGTTCTATCCCTGCAGTTTTAAAATATGTCTTAACATAAAACCAATTGCTACCTACAGTATATCACTTTGTTATCTATTTTTGCTGAGCTTCTAAAAATCAATTGTCACAATTGCATAGCACCACAACATCTCTATTTAAACTAAAGCAAATGTTACCTTATTTGCATATTTGCTACTAAGAATACTGATATTGAATTTAGTAACTGTCAGCTTTGCAAATATGAAATGTGCTGCAAAAGGTTCTGTACTGTACGTATTGGATAAGTTAATCTCTGCATGCATTTTATACTTAATCTTTTGTATTACATCCATCTACAAAACCATGACCTGCAAATAATAAATGAATCATACATTTGGTATTACCCTGAATTTAAAGCCTTTCCAGGAATGAACAATATAGACATACTGCAAAAACAAACATATCACCACACAACATGCAGAATAGCCAATGACCACACCACATAGTGTGTACATCCATGTTTTAAATGACTAATTCTAACAGACCAAATAGCAAAGCCCGTAAGTAGCGAAAAAGAAAAGAAAAAAAAAACACATCTGCCGTTTTTATTTTCGTTTGTCACAATCGAGGGTCGTGAAAAGTGTAAAAAAATATTTATAGAGCGTATTGTTTATTGCTGGGTATCTTGGGAACAAGAACAATCGCGTGCTGTCAAAGAGAGCTACAGTTCTATATAGCCCGTTCAATAGGGTAGAGCACTTGTGCAAACCACTCTGCCCAACGAACAATGTCTGGCAAGCGGAATGTCTATGTCCAAATTAGGACAACAAATTGAGATACAAAAACAAACCGTACATAAAACAAACAAGCTTACCTGCTGTCTTTGATTATGAGCGTTACATTTCAGTATTTCTTTCTTTTTTTTTTTCTCTCGGTTCCGTTATATTACTGCCAGCGCCATGTTATTGCTCTCCTGTGTGCTTACAATCCCTATTGATGTGAAGACAGTGCTACAGTACATCCGGGCTGTTGTTGAGCTGAGCTTCAGGCTGCCAAACAGTAGATAATAATTAGAGCACCTGTGTCAAGTATTGGTGATGGTAGCGTTCGTGAGAAACAGGCAAGTGCGAGATAGTGAGCTGTACAACACATGATTTGGTTCATTAGAAATATATTTAACTTGTTAACTATTTATGTATGCACAGTACAGGATAAGAGCCTGCCATCACTCAACATAGACCAGACAGGTGTGGTCAGACAGCCAATTAAACCGCCCTAGACGGTTTCCTGGGGTATGGTTCTCTGTGACCTCCCTTCAATTGTTATTTATGATAGATCTGTTTCTACAGAATTTTTAAATTGTAATACGTCCAGGTAAGTGTCAAAATGTAGGTGATTAGGGATGGGAATGTAACAATATTTTGTTTGTACATCATGTTGCCTATGTTGTATGTATCATTTAGTGTTGCTGTTTTTTAGTCACACAATGGATGTATTGAAATTTGTTATTTTAATTAATGATGTCTTAATCGATATATATATATATATGCAAAACACAATAATCGTAGTAATACGACTACTACTACGACTACAACTAATAATAATAATAATAATAATAATAATAATAATAATAATAATAATAACAAGTGATTGTTTTAAATCATTCAATTGCATTAATACTTAAATTATTTTCTACTTCACACGGTAAGCTTCATATGAATCTAAGTGAAAATACATGTTGTAAAACAAAAATGAGGGACGCCTCAGGACAACCTTTTCTCATATGTGAACGCTCCAAAAACGAAAAGGCAGCCCAGGGCCGACCTAGATTTCGATGTGTTTACAACAACTGTGCACATTACTGCTATTTTACATTCAGTAGTTGCTTTCAAAGCAAACAAAATTAGGCACATTTATCTCAGCCTCACTTTTTAAATCTTTCAAAGTAGGATTTCAACATCGAAATCTATTTATCTATTATTAGTTTATTTAGCAGACGCCTTTATCCAAGGCGACTTACAGAGACTAGGGTGTGTGAACTACACATCACAGCTGCAGAGTCACTTACAATTCTTACAATTACGTCTCACCCAAAAGACGGAGCACAAGGAGGTTAACTGACTTGCTCAGGGTTACACAATGAGTCAGTGGCTGAGGTGGGATTTGAACCAGCGATCCCCTGGTTACAAGCCCTTTTCTTTAACCACTGGACCACACAGCCTCCTCCTAGACAGCAGTGGATCAGTATTGAATGGTTTTATTATTTCAACATCATACAACTTTATAAAAATATTAAATGAAAAAAATATCTAATGGGTTAACGTTCAGGTTGTTTCTTTCACATAATATATGCGCTGCAATGTATTCATAATTAAGCTTAATTTGTCACAATTACCTTTTCTTCCTGTTATTTAGTAACTAAGCGATAAATGTAAAAACTGCAGGATTGTGGATCTCATTAATGATCAATAATGTGGCGACTTGGCATATTCAGCTGCCATTGCTTATTTTGCACACAATGATATACATAGCTACAGAAGTGTGCGTCTTTACATTAAAATGCTGATCATTTATTTTAGCTGCTTGCTTTTACACACACATAAAATACTGTTCTCATCCACAAATATTAAGATCGTTGATGCACCATAACATTGTCAAAATAGTCAATAATATACTGTATATACAGTACTGTGCAAAAGTTTTAGGCAGCTGTGAAAAAATGCTGTAAAAAGTAAGAATGCTTTCAAAAATAGACATGTTAATAGATTATATTTATCAATTAACTAAATGCAAAGTGAGTGAACAGAAGAAAAATCTAAATCAAATCCATATTTGGTGTGACCACCCTTTGCCTTCAAAACAGCATCAAGCATCAATTCTTCTAGGTACACTTGCACACAGTTTTTGAAGGAACTCGGCAGGTAGGTTGGCCCAAACATCTTGGAGAACTAATCACAGTTCTTCTGTGGATTTAGGCAGCCTCAGTTGCTTCTCTCTCTTCATGTAATCCCAGACAGACTCGATGATGTTGAGATCAGGGCTCTGTGGGGCCATACCATCACTTCCAGGACTCTTTGTTCTTCTTTACGCTGAAGATAGTTCTTAATGACTTTCGCTGTATGTTTGGGGTTGTTGTCATGCTGCAGAATAAATTTGGGGCCAATCAGATGCCTCCCTGATGGTATTGCATGATGGATAAGTATCTGCCTGTACTTCTTAGCATTGAGGAGACCATTAATTCTGACCAAATCCCCAACTCCATTTGCAGAAATGCAGCCCCAAACTTGCAAGGAACCTCCACCATGCTTCACTGTTGCCTGCAGACACTCATTCATGCACGCTCTCCAGCCCTTCGCGAACAAACTGCCTTCTGCTACAGCCAAATATTTCACATTTTGACTCATTAGTCCAGAGCACCTGCTGCCATTTTTCTGCACCCCAGTTCCTGTGTTTTCGTGCATAGTTGAGTCGCTTGGCCTTGTTTCCACGTCGGAGGTATGGCTTTTTGGCCGCAAGTCTTCCATGAAGGCCACTTCTGACCAGACTTCTCTGGACAGTAGATGGGTGTACCAGGGTCCCACTGTTTTCTGAGTTCTGAGCTGATGGCACTGCTGGACATCTTCCGATTGCGAAGAGAAGTAAGCATGATGTGTCTTTCATCTGCTGCAGTAAGTTTCCTTGGCCGACCACTGCGTCTACGGTCCTCAACGTTGCCCGTTTCTTTGTGCTTCTTCAAAAGTGCTTGGACAGCACATCTGGAAACCCCTGTCTGCCTTGAAATTTCTGCCTGGGAGAGACTTTGCTGATGCAGTATAACTACCTTGTGCCTTGTTGCTGTGCTCAGTCTTGCCATGGTGTATGACTTTTGACAGTAAACTGTCTTCAGCAACCTCACCTTGTTAGCTGAGTTTGGCTGTTCCTCACCCAGTTTTATTCCTCCTACACAGCTGTTTCTGTTTCAGTTAATGATTGTGTTTCAACCTACATATTGAATTGATGATCATTAGCACCTGTTTGGTATAATTGTTTAATCATACACCTGACTATATGCCTACAAAATCCCTGACTTTGTGCAAGTGTACCTAGAAGAATTGATGGTGTTTTGAAGGCAAAGGGTGGTCACACCAAATATGGATTTGATTTAGATTTTTCTTCTGTTCACTCACTTTGCATTTAGTTAATTGATAAATATAATCTATTAACATGTCTATTTTTGAAAGCATTCTTACTTTACAGCATTTTTTCACACCTGCCTAAAGCTTTTGCACAGTACTGTATATATATATAGTTTTTTTTTTTTGTTTCTTTTATGATATATACCATAACATTGCTGCTGTTTTTTTCAATGCTGTGCATTGAAAAAAAAAAAATAATAATAAGAAACATCTGCTACAAATCAAGGATTACTGTATATCCCGGTAGCTCTTCCATTCTGAGTGCAGGCTATCATTCCATAAAATATATATATATATATATATATATATATATATATATATATATAAGAAACATCTGCTACAAATCAGGGATTACTGTATATCCCAGTCGCTCTTCCATTCTGAGTGCAGGCTATCGTTCCTTAAAAAAAAAAACAACAACAAGCAATTCGCCACATAGTAGGCCTGCTTTTCAGTCACATATGTGACCGTGCAAAGGCGCCTTAAATTGCAAATGTGAACAGGGTTGCAAACCTAATTATGCACCGGCCTGCGCCAGCCCTGAGGCGGCCCTGGTCTAACACAGGAATGTGAACAGGGTCTTGGCTAAATTCACTTATAATTGTTTAGTTCAGCTTTCCATTTCTCATAAGTACAGCACTATATAGCAGCCTTCTCCTCCGTTGTTTTTCTATTACATATTTAACTCTTTGAGTTTCAATCAAGTGGATGGTGCACATTTGGACCACCAGGAGGCTGTGTGGTCCAGTGGTTAAAGAAAAGGGCTTGTAACCAGAAGGTCCCCGGTTCAAATCCCACTTCAACCACTGACTCATTGTGTGACCCTGAGCAAGTCACTTGTGCTCCGTCTTTCGGGTGAGATGTAATTGTAAGTGACTCTGCAGCTGATGCATAGTTCACACACCCTAGTCTCTGTAAGTCGCCTTGGATAAAGGCGTCTGCTAAATAAACTAATAATAAAATAACATTTGTTAATAGGAGTTTTAACTAGAAAGGAAGAGGCATTGATCAACAGAGAACATTGCCCTGCTTTATCAGAAGAATTTACAATAAATGTTTGTGTCATGCAGGTGGTCATCATTGTGTTTTAATTGAGGTGGGGCTATGTTAAGATGGTAAAGTTAATATAAACATGTAATGTTAACCATATAACACAGTCTCTTACAAAGAAAAAAATGGAAGTGCTGTATATTAAGCACATACCGTTTTATCAATTTAGTCTTCGATGCAGATTTCCCACTCACTATCGAAGTCTGCTTTGAAATCTGTCGTTTTTAGAATTCTACCTATTCTGTAAAGATATGATATTGATACAGTATTAATGTAACTAATTTGTAGGCTATAAGTGAACCCATAGCAGGTGGTTAGATCATTATGAAATATAAGATTCAAGCTTACATTGCGTGTGTTAAAATGATATACATTGAAAAACAAATATGATGAAAAGAAGGGAGAGAGGTGGGAATCAAACCCACAACTAGAGGATTATAACCAGCTACATACAAAATCATACCTATTACAAAATACAGGTTTGCTTTGGAGAAAGATTGCATGTGTGATATCATCAAATCTGTTTGGGCTTTTATGAAATATGATCTAGATATACTGTACGCTATAGGCAGATTACAAAAGATGGCATAAATGTATCTTTACCACGCATTGCCACAACCCCACCAACAATCTAGTTTTACTTTCCATTTCTGGGTACATTACTGTCCCACCATTAACGCTTTCCTTATGGAATATAAAAGTATAACATTATAATAATGCTGCGTTTATAGATAAGGGTCTGGTCACTAATGGACACTGATATTTACGTGTGTGAATTTTGGTTCTTGTCACAGTTACATGAACCATTTTTTGAGTTGTTCCTACCATATGATGTAATGTATGGTATGGTAAGCTGCTTAAAGAAATGGGCTTGTAAAAGAAATGGGCTTGTAACCAGGAGGTCCCCGGTTCAAATCCCACTTCAGCCACTGACTCATTGTGTGAGCAAGTCACTTAACCTCCTTGTGCTCCGTCTTTCGGGTGAGACGTAGTTGTAAGTGAATCTGCAGTTGATGCAAAGTTCACACACCCTAGTCTGTAAGTCGCCTTGGAAAAAGGCGTCTGCTAAATAATAATAATAATAATAATAATAATAACCCTCCCTTCTGTTTTGTAAAAAATATATTAAGTGCAGTGTAGTGTTGTACTGTGCCTTAGCAAAAGGTAGAAGGGCTAATGAAGATTAGGATAATCTTAAACTAAAAGCCCTATGCAGTAGACTTATTTTCTACATCCCTACATTTATTGCTGAATTCATTTTTTTAAGTATACATTTACTTAGAAAACTGATCTGATTTTGTTACCTTTTTAGTTTGCACAGACGAAGGCTAATTCAAATTACAGATATTTCCTCTCTGGTAAAATGGATGCTAGTCATATAATTTTGACTACACAAAGAAATTCTGTCTCAGGCACATATTCTGACACATTAAAATTACTGTATTTAGCAAATTTATATTTTGACACCCTACCTGCTTATGCTCTGTGTGCTTTGTTACTGCATCAAGCTTTGAAGAACAAAATGGTCTGTTCCAGGGGAAAACATTCAGTTTGTATTATAAATTAAGGCAATTACTAGTAATTATATCTGCATCTGTAATACAAAAATCATTGTGCATTGTGGGCACGCCAAACAACTGCATTCCACCAGGGACGTCACAAACAGATCATAAAATCTGCTTCATCTTTAATCCTAGAACAGTACAGTATGCCAATTTTCCAAATGGCTTGTGTATTTTACTACTGGTACTTCAATATCACCGTAGGTTACTTTTAGAACCCTTACTAATGCCATACTCCTTCCCACAGGATTCACCTTTCCTAAGAAACATGGTGCAGGTCTGTTATGCTTCCTGAAATACATTCACATCAGGATTTACTTCTTAGTCAATTTCATGCCTCCCACTTGGCCCTTGAAGGCAGCTGTTAACAGTTTTATTTTAATTGAAGACCACTACTTTCATTTTCACTCTACCTTCAAAGATTTGCAGAGATCAACACCGCTTAAATAATTTAGGTGTCTAAAGGACAGAACACTTTGTGTAGATTCATGTTTAATTCACGGCACCTTGCACATTTTGACATGCTTTTACACTTGTCAAGTAATTTATTTGACCCTGGGTACCTGGGTTGAATTACATAAATATGATAAATGATTGCAACTGACAAAATGTTACATAATCACAAACTGCTGGATATAAAAGATCAAGGTATAATCTGAAGATTCTGACAATGAAAGAAAGCTTTAAAAATAATATACAACTCAGAATGCCAATAGCACCTCTCAAAAAAGTTAATTAATGTAAATATTAATGAATACTTCAAAAATTGTGTGTGAGATATTTAATAAGCTTTTATTCCAGAGCATAAAATAGAAACCAGTCTTAGTTGTGCTGATTAAGAGTAAGACAAAATAGTTAATATTTTTACTGTATCAATTTATTAGTAAATCTGCTGGAAGGAATGAGGTATTTCACATGAATCCTCATCTACACTGTAAGGCTCAAAGTATTAAAATGCATAATGTAGTAATCATAGGAATGAAATAATAATTTCAAAGGAATTGCAAACAATTTAAACATAGTCATGGAACCCTTAAGCAATCCAGGAATAATACAGTTCTTCAGTTTGGGGGATACAGATTTTATGCACTTAAGCCTTCTGGTACTTAGGCTACTGCTATTTCTTAAATAATGGAAGAACATATTCCTAAAGGTGTCTTTATGTCAGCCTTTGCTATTATAAATCAATGCCACGACAGTGTGCATTTTCAAAACTGTATGACCTGTTGTGCATGTGGACAGAAGAGCAGCATGCAAAGTGCAATGCATTCAATATTTACAACATTCTTTATTTTAATTGTATTTGAAGACAGATTCAGAAACAGCTGGTAAGAGCCCATATTAGAGTAGTTAGAACCATGCAGTATATGCATTTTGTACACATTGCATTGCAATTGTCTTAAGACTTATGAGCTGACGATGAAACAATAAATCTGCTTGAGAAAAAAAAAACTAATTAAATATAGTCACATTAATTGATAATCATTTGACATGCTGGGATGGACATCCAAATTATTTGAGTGTTCAAAAATCAAATGGAAAAGAATAAATGTTACATATGTAAAGTATAGTTCAAAGTTAAGTGCAGTGTTTTATATACCCAAGTGAGTGTAGTGGGTGTTACACTCACTCTCTTCATAGACACTGCATCTGTTTTGAGAATCTTGTAATTTGGAAATTACAAGTCCATAATAAACATTATTGTAATAATGTCATATTTATTTGTATTTAATTAACATTGTTCTAACCAAACAACTTCCCCCATTTCTGTCAGTGGGAAAGTGTAAATGACCAGATTCTGTCTATATCTTGGCCATTGTGCATGACAATCTTTTATCAACGTTAATGTAGACAGCTCACAGTTTTGTTTTTACTTTATTGGTTTACTGCACTGAAAACATCCAGATACGTAGTATTTCAAAACAGTTAGACTATGAATCTAGACACATACTGCCGTATGTATCTTTGGGAGGATTGGGTATCAACTCAGTAGACTTCATATACATAATTTATGTATTCATGAATGATACACAGTAAACACACAATACATATCCTACATAAATTATAATGAGAGTGACATTTATTGCATGTACTTTAACTATAATTTATGATCCATATGGTCACTTTTTCACTGTGTTTCACTGTGTTGACCTTTTAAAACTAAGCTTATAAGCAGAAGTACTCAGTGAATGTACACAAGAGTGAAGTCAAGATACTCAGTTCAACAGAGGCTCGTTCAAAACTGTCCTATGAACTGTACATCTCAACCTCCCACCAGTGCCAGAAGCCCCTGACAGCAAACTTTCAAACAATCTTCTGTTCAAGTTATCCTGGAATGGCGTTTCACGAATAAATTCTAATTATGGCTAGGGGTTCAGATTTTTGGGGTAAATTGTTTTCGGGTATAATTTTTTATTTAAAAAGATTGGGTGTTTATTTAAATATGATCAAGAAATGAAAAACTCGGCTGAAAATTGGGTTTTCATTCAGACAAGATTATTTTTTATGGGGTTTGTTTTAAGAATATTTTTTTCTTACAGACAAATGAAACAGATGATAATACTTGGGAGATGTGTGAGAATGTATAAAACAATCTTCACTGCGCTGAATACAGATTCAAGTGCCTGTTTCCTCTGGACACTATTTCATTACAAGCAGTATTTCATGTGGCTGAGATATGAAATAGCATCTGCTCTCCATTGAGCATGCACAGCAGAGAGTATTTCACATGGACAGTATTTCACATGACACCCTGTCCTGGGTATCGAGACTTGTTTTATCTGCTTTTCACCCAACGCGCATGCATTCCTTCCAGTCTTACAGTTGTTTATTTTACACAGTCCAGTAGCGTTCTGTTAGAAACGTCACAGAAACTAAACAATCATTAAACTATTCTCAAAATGAACCAATAGCAATGGATGATCTAATTACCTTAGTTCTTGGCAGCAAGCTAATGAGGAGAAGTTCTTTGGCAGCTTTGGTGCCAATCATTATTAAACCAATCGGTCAGTCTCATCCACCTATGGAATTATATGATTGGTCAGTAATGTTGAAGGTACACTCCCCTGATCGACTACTAATTCTTTAAGAAATGGAAAGTAAAATACGGTTGTTCATTAAATGAATGACATCCTGATTAATATATATATATATATATATATATATATATATATATATATATATATATATATATATATATATATATATATAACCTTCAAAACAATGAATATGACTTTTACATGTAAAAGTAAAATATGAATTATCTACAAAGAAATAATATATCATTATTTTCTTAATGTACATGATGAAAGTAGTAAGTTACTGAGTTTTTGAAGATAAAAATGAAAGTCATGTTTGTGTCCACTCTAGCTACGTGTTATATTAAACTCTTCATAAATCCAGTTGGATTCAGATGTTGATTGACCATTCTGCCTGCCTGCCTGCAAATGCACATTGCACACTGGTGTCAGAAGCGGGATAAGAGATGGCACACTTACTTTCCCCATACTGGGGCGAGGGCTCTGCAGCCAGAAGGCAGAGCGCCAGATGCAGACCCTGGAGGAAGAAATTGCTCGTATGACTGAGGAGCTGAAAAGGATGCAGCAAGACAGTGGCAGCAGCACAAGCTGCTCCAGGAGGGACACCGAAGGCCGGCAGCGGATGCAGCAACAGCGCCGCTCCCTGACATCTCCAGACTAATGATACACCGGCCCCGCCCGAGAGACCAGCCAGCTTGCCGGAGCACCATTAAAGCTGGCCGCTATGATGGGACTTCTCCCTGGGAAGCATATCAGGTGAAGTTCTGCCAGGTGGCCCAGGTGAGCAGATGGGGCCCTGAAGAAAAGGCCAGGCAGCTGGCAGTATCACTGGAGGACCAGGCATTGCAGGTCGTGCTTGACCTCGACCCGGTGGGCCCTTATGACTTTAAAGAGCTTGCTGCTGCTGTCAGCCGGCAGTTCAGGAAGGTCAAGCCAGAGATCACCCAACTAGCTGCCAGTGGGGAGAAGCTTGGGGTTCTGGCTGCGGATTTCCTGTACCTAGGCAGGGGTACTATGGTGCAGGAGGACTTGGACGACCTGACACGTTCTAGGATGCTCTCACAAACATACTGCAGCTGTGGAACCCCCGTTGGAGTTGCCAAAGAGCGAGCTCCAGTGGCAGCAGGGTCTAGATGCTGCGCTGGTTGCCCTGCTCCACTGGTTAACAGCAGGGCAGCGACCAGCAATGGACACAGTCTCAGCCCTCTCCCCGTGATTGAAAGCACTGGTGGCTGAGTGGAGGAAGTGTGCTGTACCGCACATGGACAGAGCGTGTGATAGGACAGAAGCATCTGCAATTGGTGGTTCCCCAAGCTCTCAGGGAGACTGTGTTGCGAGCCATGTACGCTGGGCCAGGGACAGGGCACTTCGGCATTACCAAGACCCTGGACAGGCTTCAAGAGTGGTTCTACTGGGGATGGTGCCACCGTCCAGAAAGGCCCACTGAACCGCTCTAGTGCTCTGCTCCAACAGTACCTGGTGGGAGCCCCCTGGAGCGCATTGGCATGGACATCCTCGGCACCTTCCCTCAGTCAGTGGGGGGCAACAGTTTCATCCTTGTCGCCATGGACTACTTTACAAAGTGGCCAGAAGCATACGCGGTGCTGGACCAGAGCACCACCACCTGTGCAGAGGTACTCCTATATGGCATGTTCAGCCAGTTTGTGGTGCCCGAGAAGCTACACAGTGACCAGGGGCGCAACTTTGAGGTGCAGTTGTTCGGGGAGGTCTGTCGGCGGCTTATATACAGAAAACCAGGACAACACCGCTCCACCCACAAAGTGACGGCTTGGTTCAACTGGACCCTTGCCACCCAGCTCACCATTTGGACTTCCCGGCACCAGCGGGATTGGGACAAACACTTGACTTTGTTGTTGACACAGGGCAGTAGACCGATGGGATGATCGGTCCTGCGGTAGGGGCAGTGTAACGAGCATGGACGGTGGTGCTCTCTACTTCCGCCGGTTGGCGTGAATATGCGCTGCGGCTGCTCGAGTAGCCAGTAACTAATTTCTATATAGAGGTGCAAAGGACCCTGGGACTGCAGAGTTTTGGGGAAAATGTTTATTGTCTGGTTAATTAGTGTGTTATTGTTATGTGTGATTGTGATGTTAGACTGAGTGTTCTTATTGTAAAGTGTTGTGTGTTATTTCTGTATTTATGCTATGTCACCATCAGCAGTGGTAGGGGCTGCAGGAGTGGAGGAAGTGGTTTGTTCTTGCAGTCTATAGAGCTAGACTGGATGTTTCATGTCTAGGATGTTTTCTGAAGAGCTGTTGCCTGCTTGTTGGTTGCTACTCTCTGTTTATAATTAAACAGAGTTTCACAGCTTAAATCCGGTATGTCTGTCTCGCTCCTGGGTATTTTAAGTGCCCACTTTGCTACAATACGATTAAAGTCTAGCTGGAACCTTTTCTTTAAGAGTGTGAAATATGTTTTAAATTATGAGCAGCTGTATATATATATATATATATATATATATATATATATATATATATATATATATATATATATATATATATATATATATATATATATATATATATATATATATATATATATATATATATATATATATATATATATATATATATATATATATATATATATATATATATATATATATATATATATATATATATATATATATATATATATATATATATATATATATATATATACTGTATATATATATAGTTTTTATATTTTCGTTTGTAAAGCATTTGATTACGGTAAATGTCCAACCAAATGTTGATGAAGGTTGTAGCAACTAAACTCACCCACTGTTCTCCCTTTCTTTTCTTAATAATCTAAACATGTTGCACTTTTAAACGGTTTTATGCTGATTCATAATGTAGAGTGGTAGAGTGTTAATTGAAGTATTTGTCCTCCTGGCTAGCAAATGTGTTAAAAAAAAATAATCTGAAAGTGTGCGGGGACGATGATCACACCATGATGAAAAATCAATTGAAGAAAGTGTACCGTATGTGTAACATTGATAAAATTCCATCACATGTCCTCTTGTTCAGCTTTGAGAAGCCTTTTCAAAAGCATTTTTTTCTCTACTAGTTCATGGTAATTAATATAGACAGAAACACAGCAGAGAAGCACACATAATATATCATTGTAGGATCAGTAGAGATCAATGAAAAAAGGACTTGAAAGTAACATAAAGGAGTTATTACTAACCAACTATTCATGCATTTCCATTTGCAATTTAGAACTCAAATGTGTAGTTTTGAAAGAAACATATGTTAAAGCAAACGTGTTTTTCATCTAAAAAAAATGTCTGATACTTTAAGTTAAATACATTTTAATTTGTAAGCCTTCATTTCAAGTAGCCTTGAATGGTCATTTAGCCTTCTTTACGATCCTTAAACTACCAGCTGCTTGCCCTGTTGACTTACACGCTTACACACCTAAGAAGAGAAACAGCAAGAGACTACCTGAGAGTAAGGTTAGATGAGCAAGCAGAGATGAACTAGAATCTTTAACCTAGTATAGTATAGTATTTAAAAAAAATACATTTTCTAATCACTGTATTTAAACACATCCCTAGGCACTTATTCTTTGACTACGTTTTCCAAATGTTAATTTAAACAGTAGTTTTATTTCAAAGTATTTACATCATTCTTCCCACTAAGTAGGTTAATGATTTCCATTACATGAGAGTAGATGTTAAAACTTCATGCTGATTTGAACTCAGCTCTCGCCAAGATAAGCACCAACTAAGATGTAGCTTTACAGTAAACTAATGTGATTAATCTGCATCTCCATCCATTTGCGTTTCCTTCCATCTGATGATGTAGATATCCTTCTGTCTGGTGTTGATGGCTGAAGTGTAATGCTGGCTCCAGGGATCAGCTTATTTTGCATTCCCAGCGCATCAGCACACACAACGGCTGTGATGCTGGCTCCGGGGATTAACCACAGTGCGGTCACCCCAGCACATCAGCATGACAACCGTCTGGATTGAGCTAAGTAGGGTACATCTCTGGGGTCTTCAAGTGGGCACCTTCCATCCTCTGTGTTTTGTCGACTAGCCCACGACACCTCAAGAGGGCTCGACGGTGATTCTGGCATCCCAGCATCACCCCCCTCCATCAAAATGTGCCTTAATGTTGCCGGTGATGAATACAAAGGACATGAGGGATCCTCTCCTCCCCAGAGGTTTAGGTTCTGTGGTGATGGGAGAACATCATATGTTGACCTGATGAGGAAACTGATCCTGCTCTGTTCCACTGTCCATAGGTCTTGCCAGCCTCTCATTGACTACCAGCTTCCTCCATTGAGCATGGGCTGCCTTGTGCCATGTAGGAGGAGCTGAACTGAGACCAAGACCCCCTCTTCCATGCTGTACTTGCCTAATGATATCACCGATTCGAAGGGCAGCCTTTGCATCTTCCACGGCTTTCTTTGTCACCCACTTTCTTCCAGTTTTCAACACAGATGCTGCCTCCCTTACGCATTTGTTGCGTGTCTCTACTAATGTCATTTCCAGTCGGACCATGGCGCACTTAAACTCCTCGGTTAGAGCGGAGACTGGTAGCTGCAGTACTCTTTTACCATAAAGTCCAACTCTGCTGTGGCAGCATGGAACTCCCAACCATTTCCTGACGTATGAATTGATTAAAGCTTCCAGCTTCTCTACTGTTGTCAAAAAAACCTTGTATACAGTCAGTGGCCACAACAACCTCAGCAGTAGACCAAACTGAAAGCACCAGAGTTTTAGTTTGCCTGGTAAAGCGTTGCTGTCTATGCTCTTCAACTCTTCCCCTGCTTGTTGTCTAACTTCTCCCACACAAACTGTGTCCTTTAGATCCCTGTCATACCATATCTCAAAACCTTTCACTGGCTTCTCAGACAGTGTTGGTATTGCTTCACCATTAATGTAGAACATTTTATCAACTACTTTACCTTTAATTATAGAGATGCTCCTTGATTTAGTGGGCTTGAATTGCATTCATGCCCATTCAATGTCATTGGTTAATTTGCCCAATAACCGATTAGTGTAGGCTACTGTTGTAGTCATGTCATCCATGTATGCTCAAATTGGTGGCAGTCGCATTCCAGAAGCAAAGCGCTCTCCTCACATTACACATTTTGATGCTCTAATAATTACTTCCATTGCCATGGTAAAAGCCAGTGGAGAAATGGTGCATCCTGCCATTATTCCAACTTCTAGGCATTGCCATGTAGTGCTGAATTCTGAAGTTGAAAAACTAAATTGCAAATCTCCAAAGTAGGCTTTCACTAAATTTGTTATTGTCATCGGTACACTGAAAAAAATCAAATGCTACCCAAAGAAGTTCATGTGGCACTGAACCATATGCATTATCCAAATCCAGGAATGACACATGGAGCTCCTTCCTCTCCTTTTTAGCTGATTGAATTTGTTGCCAGATCACACTGATCTAAGGATGTTTAGAACTGGCCGGTACAACCTGTTTTTCCCATGCCACTTTCCACAATTTCCACAGGATTCGTAGAACTCCTGAAGCACTCTTGTACACTCTGTATGGAACTCCATTAGGCCTTGGAGATGATGACACCCTTACTTTTTTCACAGCTTGCTCTGCATCTTTCCACTTAGGTGCACAGTCCTCCATTTGGTATTCTGGTGGATTGATAGGTGGAAGGAATTGACATAAGCTCCTGCCTTTTTGAATCTGTATGTGTTTCCTCCAAATATCTCTCCAGCTCAAACTTAGATGCTTTTAGTGTGCCTTTTTTCTCACAGGTGAATAACTTCTTTACAAATTTGAATGGGTCTTTATAAAAGATTAACTGGAGGTATTCACTTGGTGCTAGTAGTGTTCATTAGAATGATGTTTGCTTGTAATCAGGGTATATCTGAGAAGTAAATTAAGATTGAGGAAATCCCCAGTGCTGCTCAAATTTATTTTTGAACCTCAGCATTTTATGCTCTAAAAAGTAAACTAATAACATTTGCAACACTGACAAACATCCAAACACGTGGTCTTATTGGCATATAATTATTGGCTTTCAGAAATAGATTATGTAACAATTAACCTAAAGAGTGCCCTCACTGGTAAAGTATTGTTACAGAAATGGGAGAATAATTTATAGAACATTGTAGACTGACTACGCCACTGGGGAATTGCACCCCAGAAATTATATAAAATATATATTTTTTATTATATATATATATATATATATATATATATATATATATATATATATATATATATATATATATATATATATACACACACACATATATATATACACACATAATATATTAATAATAAAATATATATATATATATATATATATATATATATATATATATATATATATATATATATTTACACACACACTAATATATTAATAATAAAATTATATATATTATATATATATATATATATATATATAATATTAAAAGGAGGTTAGTACCAGGTTCTTTTATTTGGGCCAGAGGAGAACACACAATACAAATGCCAGGGATACAAAATAATCACACGTTTATTTACAACACAATTTCGTTTCAGTTCTCATATATTGTACATTTCCAAGCAGCAGTTTATATTAAAACTAGAACACATATGATCACGCTTCTCTAAAACTAGTGCTGTTCATGCTGTCCTTAATTACAGTTCTTTTACAGTCAAATACTTCAATTCATTACATTGTTTCAAGTGTTCCATCATTCTGTCTCAGACATCTAAACGGTTAGGCTACATAGTTTCAGTAACAGCAACTAGTTTAGAATAAAGTTTACATTGTTTCTGATTTCACAAGTATTCAAACAGATATAGCCACACACACAGCACTAGCACAGACCGGAGGCTCCCAAATTAAACACGGACATAACAAACAGTGCTCAACATAAAAGTGAAGACAAAAAGATAGGCTTGCCCTTGGAGACAGGGATGGCAGCGGAGCTTTCTTTCAAAAGTTCCTCAGAAAAAGGGCTGTCTGCTATAGACATCTCACCGCTATGGATACCCAAAATGCACAACATCTAGCAAACGGGTGCTTTCCAACTCAGCGCGTACATTGCCTCTTAATCGTTTGGTTCTCTGCAGCCATCCGCTCCAACTATGCCTCCCAGGACGAGTCTAAAACACAAAAGGGAACCCAGGAATCTTTTCCCGGACAGCTTTTAAAAGAAAGAATAAAGGAAGTTACGACACACGTTGCTAAAATCACCCAATCACTGAGGACTACAGCACAGTCTGGAGAACAGGCTTTTCCCACAACACGCCCAATGCTGATTCGTCTTAAAAGCAAATATAATGTCAGCAAATACACAGAAGGACACACATAGACAAAAATAAGGTGCTAAATTCTAAATCATAAAACGGGAATGTACAAATAATGAACTAAAGTGCAAAGTAATATAAATATTTGTAAGTGAAAATTCAAATAAAACGTGCATACAAATACAACAAATCCATCCTGTTACACATGCATCATTGAAAAAATATTTTGTAAGCCACAGTCTATGCTGTTCATGTCCAGAATCTGTTGAGTGAAGACTGGAGGCAGGCACTATAGTCCATTCTGTGCCTTCCAGAAACTAGCCGTTCTGGCTGTGTTGCAACCTGCTCCTACACTCAGTCACACTCTGGTTGGCTACCACAAGGTTGTTTATGTCACCATATGATCAGTGAAAGTGAGCCTTTTTTTTTACATCCTGAACAACAAAGAGACATTAATGTTGAAAGGAGCAAAGTGTTCATTTACATTTATTCAATTTAGCTTGGGGGGGGGAAAAGGTTATTTCAGTGGCTTACAAGTGTGCAAGGTTTTGCCAAATCTTCCTTTGTCCCTATTGAAAATTACACTGTTAATGCTTAATATATCCGAGATTGTGTGAAACAAAGAATTATTTATCAAGATCCATACATCTTGCTATGTTAGTGACACAGTGACTAATGTTGCTCTGAGACAAAATGTATGAGTAATGCATCTCAATTACAGCTTAAAATGTGATTGAGACCTTACAGTTCTTCCCTATGAGCAATCGCTTAGTGTATACCTCTAGCTTTACACTTTCAGCAATATCAATGATTCACTTTTTTTTTTTTTTTTTTAAACAAATGTTAAAAGGTCCCAAGGCTTGCTGCATTTATTGATGTGATTTAGTTTTTGCTGTATAACATTTTGAAACCTACCAAATGTACCTTGTTAGCCTGATTTCTTAAAGAGTGGAACAATATATTTCCTAATTTCACTCCACTTAGAGGCAAATCCAGTTATAACTAAATGAATAAAGCATTAGGCAAAGGACCCTGTTGGTTTAATGTGGCTGCATTAATGGCAGTTACTGCTAAGAGGGCAGGAGTCAGGGGGTTTACTGTAGAAACTGAACCCTGCTATAATTAGATCTTCCCTCCCTACAAGATTTATTGATAATATAATAGTTCCTGTTATGTTGTATAAACCCAGCAAATTAAAGTTAGTGCATACCCTTGTTCCCTTTCTACAGGACATTCTGTACTTTGCTATATGTACAGTACAGCAATAACATACAGTTAACCTCAGTAGTCTAATGTATGTTTACGCATATTTGTAGACTAGACTGCTTGCTCCTGACAACTAGCTACTTTGATGCTGTACCTGAAAAAAAAATAGCATATATTAAATGATTACTTTTCACAGGTTTTTACAAAAGGAGGACACAGACAACATGCGCCACATGTCGACCTGTTCCTATCCAGTTTTAAATAACTTTAGCATAACAGAGGCAGAAGTGTTAAAGGGACTAGGAGCTCTTAAAATAAACAAGTCCCCTTGGCCAGATGAGATCCTCCCAATAGTACTCAAAGAAATGAAAGAAGTTATTTACAAACCGCTAACCAAGATCATGCAACAGTCTCTTGACACAGGGGTTGTACCGACAGACTGGAAAATTGCAAACATAATACCGATCCACAAAAAGGGAGACAAAACCGAACCAGGTAACTACAGACCAATAAGCCTGACTTCTATTATATGTAAACTTATGGAAACTATAATAAGATCCAAAATGGAAAATTACCTATATGGTAACAATATCCTGGGAGAGAGTCAGCATGGTTTTATGAAAGGGAGATCATGTCTAACTAACCTGCTTGATTTTTTTGAGGATGCAACATCGACAGTGGATAATTGCAAAGCATCCGAGATGGTTTATTTAGATTTCCAGAAAGCTTTTGACAAAGTCCTGCATAAAAGATTAATTCTCAAACTGAACGCAGTAGGGATTCAAGGAAATGCATGCACATGGATTAGGGAGTGGTTAACATGTAGAAAACAGAAAGTACTGATTAGAGGAGAAACCTCAAAATGGAGCGAGGTAACCAGTGGAGTACCACAGGGATCAGTATTAGGTCCTCTGCTATTCCTAATCTACATTAATGATTTAGATTCTGGTATAGTAAGCAAACTTGTTAAATTTGCAGACAACACAAAAATAGGAGGAGTGGCAAACACTGTTGCAGCAGCAAAGGTCATTCAAAATGATCTAGACAGCATTCAGAACTGGACAGACACATGGCAAATGACATTTAATAGAAAAAAGTGTAAGGCACTGCATGCAGGCAATAAAAATGTGCATTATAAATATCATATGGGAGATACTGAAATTGAAGAAGGAATCTATGAAAAAGACCTAGGAGATTATGTTGACTCAGAAATGTCTTCATCTAGACAATGTGGGGAAGCTATAAAAAAAAAGGCCAACAAGATGCTCGGATATATTGTGAGAAGTGTTGAATTTAAATCAAGGAAAGTAATGTTAAAACTTTACAATGTATTAATAAGACCTCACCTAGAATATTGTGTTCAGTTCAGGTCACCTCGTTACAAAAAGGATATTGCTGCTCTAGAAAGAGTGCGAAGAAGAGCAACCAGAATTATCCCGGGTTTAAAAGGCATGTCATATGCAGACAGGCTAAAAGAATTGAATCTATTCAGTCTTAAACAAAGAAGACTACGCGGCGATCTGATTCAAACATTCAAAATCCTAAAAAGGTATAGACAATGTCAACCCAGGGGACTTTTTTGACCTGAAAAAAGAAACAAGGACCAGAGGTCACAAATGGAGATTAGATAAAGGGGCATTCAGAACAGAAAATAGGAGGCACTTTTTTACACAGAGAATTGTGAGGATCTGGAACCAACTCCCCAGTAATGTTGTTGAAGCTGACATCCTGGGATCCTTCAAGAAGCTGCTTGATGAAATTCTGGGATCAATAAGTTACTAACAACCAAACGAGCAAGATGGGCTGAATGGCCTCCTCTCGTTTGTAAATTTTCTTATATCTGACTCCAGTAAAGACAATAAGCCTTGCATAAGCATTCAGTCAATGAGTTATGAATTCATAAATATAAAAAATGTTAAGTGCTTTACCATATGTGCATGCAGCACCATACAAATTCATTTTGGGCAGTTGGACATGTCCTGAGGTGTGTGTGTGTGATAGATAGATAGATAGATAGATAGATAGATAGATAGATATATATATATATATATATGGTGATAGAACTTCACCACTCACGTTCATTGCCCCTTTAAAAACCCTGACCCAGGCACAGAAATGGATTTTTAAAGCGCGGTTGCGCTATTTTTAATGAACAACAGAAAAACAAAAATAAACAAAACAAACACCAAGCTCTTTTTGAGCACTAATTAAACAAAACAGGAACCTAAATTAAAAGGACAGCTAAGCTGTTTACCTGTAACAAAAATAAACAAAACAGCACACACAAAAAAGGCTTCACTCTACCTTTTTCCTTTGTTTAACGGCTGTACCCACACCAGCACAGTCAGGCTTCCACACACATCAGCAGCCATGAGCAGACTAACTGCACTCTTTAAATACCCTGCACCTGGCTCTAATGTTCAGTAATAGCCAGGTGCAGGTGATAATTAAAACAATAAAACAATTAACAAAAAACAAACCAAAAATGTGCCTACGCACATGTTTTTCTGCAGGGAGGATTTAACCCCCTCCCTGCTGTCTCTATATATATATATATATATATATATATATATATATATATATATATATATATATATATATATACACACATATATATGAGGCCACTGGAGGGAGCTTTAGTACTACGTTGCTGTAGGAAATAGACTGCTTTGATTTAAAGAGCCAGTATCATTGTTTTATATTGGCTATCACAATACTTTTAATTAATATTAGATCCTTGTGATGTCGACTTTGGGTAGCACCGAAGCTGTAGGCAGTGTTTAAAAGGCTGTGTTATGCCAAACAGTGTCTTTGAAAAAGTGTCTCATTTGTAGTCAGCGTGCATGCAAATTCATTTGCGCATGCTTAGTTTATTTTTAAATGTATACAATACATCCTTAATTCTTGTATAAAAACCTGTTGCTGAGTATCTCAACTTTCATAGATCTTAACTTTAGGTCTATAATACAAAATATTTTATATATATATATATATATATATATATATATATATATATATATATATATATATATA
Source organism: Acipenser oxyrinchus oxyrinchus (assembly GCA_030684275.1). Lineage (NCBI taxonomy): Eukaryota > Metazoa > Chordata > Actinopteri > Acipenseriformes > Acipenseridae > Acipenser > Acipenser oxyrinchus. Next base: position 57,739,697 of record CM060252.1, read on the forward strand.
TATATATATATATAAAGTGTCAGTGAGAACTATTTTTGCATCCTCTCAGCATGTGACTACACAGATTACCATGCAGCCACCCAGAGCTACTATTGCAAGTCAAATTATCATTTAGAGATATCTCGAAATGCATTTCAAGATATCTTAAATTGAATTGGAGATATATCAAACTAACTCGATTTCAAGATATCTCTAACTCATTTTGAAATATCTCAAATTCAATCTGAGATATCTCAAATTCAATTCAAGATATCTCAAATTGACTTCCTGTCTAGTTTGAGATATCTCAAATTGAATTTCTGTGAAAATGCATTATGTTTTGAATGGACTTCATATCTTTCAAGATATCTCAAACTAGACAGGAAGTCAATTCGAGATATCTCAAATTCAATTTGAGATATCTCAAACTGGATAGGAAGTCAATTTGAGATATCTCAAATTGGATAGGAAGTCAATTTGAGATTTCTCAAATTAAATTTGAGATCTTGAAAACAGGGTTAATTTGAGATATTTTTACATGCATTTGAGATACCTCATTTAAAGCTCCAATTACAGTTATCTCGAAATGGAGCTTTAAATGAGATATCTCAAATTAATTTTGAGATATCTCAAATTGACTTCCTGTCCAGTTTGAGATGTCTCGAATTGAATGTGTTGTGTGTTCAGAGGCAGAATGGGAGTTGTGAATAGTTTTGTACCAGTGTTTTGTTCAAACCTTTTGTTTTGTTTATTTATTATTAAACTGCGCACCAGCGCTTGCATACCCCAGCTGTGTCTGTCTCCTCCCTGCTCTGACGTCACCCGCAAGGCATCATGCCACAAATGGCCACACCTGTGATTGCTGGCAGGGACAGATTTAACCTCATTCCTGCCAACCTTACATACACACTATTTACAGCAGCAGCGCATCTGCCCTGCCAGAAGGCCTAATGTAAATAATGATACCGGCAATTTACTCCCATTCGAGAACAGTGTTAAAAAAATTAACTTGGGTAAAGCTTCAGCTGAACTCTACAAAGTAAACAAAAGGCCTAGAAATTTCTTCAAACCAGGTTGCATTTGAGTAAACCAGTTTCTTAATGCAAAAAAAGAACACTCAATCAATCATAACATATGGTGTAATAAGAACATCTGTTTTCTTCAAGAAAATCTATGGAAATCCCACAGGGAGGGCTAGCAGTTTTTTCGCTGTAGAACTTTTATTTTAACATGCGGCAGGAGCTCGTACTCTGAGCAATTTACCGTCAACAATGAGTGTCGCAATTCAGTTTATGAGCTGAAGCAACCTTTTAATTTGTCAATTATATCAATTTTTTAATCACCCCTAACCGATTAAGGGTTTCCTTCTATAATCCTTGTGCATATGACCTGCTCTGCATTCTCACAAACACACACTCATTTTAAGACCATTTAAAACAATAATAATAACACAAACTATTTATATTTGACCTGACACTATTTTTCAGGAGGAGTAGGCTGCCTGGCACTGGGTTACTACTGGGTTCAAATGCAATACCATATTTCCCAATAGATCTATAAAAGGAAACTACTTCTAGTACCAATATATTTTACAACATATTAATCTATTCCTTTATTACCACTGAGAAGCAGGCCACTTCAAAGTGTAACTACATAATTTGGTTTGATGATGCCAATATTCAGTTATATTGAAAATGTGCTTTAAATTGGATTTGATGGCAGTCATGTGCAACCATAACAATAAAGGTGGATATGGCTTTGAATTTTAATAGTCATTAATACCCTCTTCACACTACCCAAATGCACAATCAATATGTTTTTATGAATTGAACATTAATCACATGGTTTCAATGATTAGGCATTTAGTGAGTCTTGAAATAGTATTAGATAGTGCTGAAAATTAAGTTAAATTAATGTTAAAGGAATTTATTTTACATACACTCTTATTAATTCACATTTGCACCAATAACACATTTCAATTGCTGTATATAGAATGTTATGAGATGATGTCATAACTGACCCTTTTCACGTTTCTGGGTTCATTAAGCCAGAAGTTTGAATTGCAGTGTATCTTTACTTCTGCCGCCTGTGTTTATGTGACTCGACTTCAAACCCTCTGATGTGTTTACTTTGCCAACCGAATTTATTTCCACTGTGTCAGAAGAGTAACTCATTTCACCTAGTGTGCAGCATAGAATGTGATAAATATAGCGTATATTATTAACTTCAAAGTGAGATGTATGACTCGTATTTGACTTTAAAAATAATGTTTTATTTTCTTTAAGTCATAGGTGCACTGGAGAGGATAAAGGAGTTGGAAGCCCAAGTTTACAAATTATCTTTAGTTAAGCCACAAATTAATCGTTTCTGTGCATCAGACGAAGGCTTCTGCTACTACACATGCTTCTCATCTGAACAGGTTTATAAAGTTTTTTGGGACTCAATTGAACCATCTGCTATAAGACTGGTCTACTGGTCAAGGGCACAGAAAATGGGATTGGGAGCAGTTCCAGACTCATTGCTCGCCTAAGGATCCTAGTTGAGAGAGCCGTAAGGAGAGTGAAAGAGTACCACATCTGGGATTCTGCAGTTCAACAGTCTAGCAGGCAGCATCAACCAGATTTGGGCAAACTTGTTTAATTGTAAACTACCGAGGGCCACATGAAACAGTGTTGAAGCACAGATATTTTTGTGTACAAATAAAATAAAATACGATTTTATTCTAGTCTCGTTTTTAATTGTCAGAGCTGATTTGCCTATATTGTTTAATAATACACGGTGTATACCATCAGCATGTTAATGTATTCTGTCAATCATGAAAAGGCATTTTCCTATTGACACTCCCCAGTTCTATTCTTGTTGCTATCTTATGTGTAGGGTTATATCAATTACAATGAGTTTGTTACATTTTATTCAGAGGTGAAATGTCTGATAAGTTTACAAAAACAAAACACATACATTTAATGCATAATTGATCAATATACCCTTTACAAACCATGACATTGAGTCAAACAGCACACATGACTTTTTTTTAAAAATCCCATTACTTTATCATGGCTTATTTTACAAATGGGAACTGCAAACAATTAGATGAAAACATGGTGCATCTGGATGCCTGGTAATCTCAGCACTCACTATAGGTGGGCGCTGGTAAGACCAAACAGAACCGCGAGGAACTGGACCAAATTTTGATTCCACCATTGTAATTCAGCCAAACCATGAAGCCTTTTTGAAATCTGGGGCTGTGGTTTGATCCCACAGATAACACATGATGAGCTGTAAGGGGTCCTGAAACATAGAAAATGAAGGTACTTGGGTTAGAGAAGCAAAACATGTATAGGTGACTCAGGTGAATGAAATAAGCAATAGGTAATCAGAATTCTAATTCGGGAAGTTTTACAACTTGAGAAGCCTTGAACAATATGTTAAATACCAATAGAAATATTGGCTAACCTGTACAGTGTTGATTTTACACCGCTTGCGCCAGATGTCTTTGGCTCTCACAACCAGTTTGTCAACACACTCTGGATGGATTCCCTAGAAAAGTACTTGTCATTTCTTTAATGTTTCATTAGGCTTTCATGTAGGTGTACAGTGTCATTTTTAATCCTTCTTTGTTTAGGCTTGTGGATTATAGTTACAGACTCGTGGAATGTTGTATGCAGTAATGTACCTGTGTTCTGGGTCTATGCCACATTTGAAGAGAACTCGTACAACCCACAGCAGGTGGTAAACTCTTCATCTTCATTGTGCTGTAGTGTGCGGTTTGAAAAAGCAGAGCAACCAAATGGTTACATAAAGCATTGCCAGCAGCACAGGAACAGATGAAGTTCTTTAGAATGCTGGGCTTCTTATCCGTCTACAACAGGGGTAGGCAACCCTTGTCCTGGAGTGCCACAATCCTGCAGGTTTTATAGGTATCACTTGATTGTCAATTGCTAAATACCTGGAATACATGGTAATTCTAACCAATTAAGCCAATCATTAAATCAATTAATTTATTAAGGGGCTTGGGTAAAACAAAAACCAGAAGTATCTGTGGCACTCCAGGACCAGGGTTGCCTACCCCTGGTCTACAAGGTGATCTAGAGGTACAGCAATTTTACACAAGTCTTTCACAAGCAGACAAATCACAGTGAACATAATTATTTTAAAACACGGATATTTTAAGAAGAAAAGTTAACACAGCTGATAAAATGAAAAGAAAATGTACATTACTAAAATCGGGTTACTTAGAAAATCTGCAACCGCAATAGATAGAACAGGTAAAGAAGAAAAGCAATGAACTTGAACAGAAACATGAACTGAACTCTAGTTTCTGCTTTAAAGCAGTGGGGCTGCTCATTCTTTCTCATGGACCTGTAGTATTTAGCTCTCTCTACCACAGTTTGGTTCACAATGTTTGAGGCTACACATTACACACAGAGGAGAAAAATACGGAAAGAAAACAAATAATGTGACACTTAAAATGGCAACAATGTCTTAATTTAAAAGGGAAATCTTGTTTCCAAAGATGAAGGATGGTATGCTTTATGAGCTATTAAACTTGGAAAGTTTAGTGAAACTTAGGACAGCTAGACTACTAACACTAAAAACATACTAAATTAATAACCACGATAAGCACATAGCCCTAAATTGCAGTGACATTCTATATTTTTATTTACAGTGCCTATAGAAAGTCTACACCCCCTTGAACTTTTTTCACATTTTGTTGTGTCAGTGCCTCAGAGTTTCATGCATTTAAATGAGGATTTTTTCCCACTTATCTACACACCATACTCCACACCGTTAAGGGGAAAAAAGTTTTTATTGAGAAAAAAATTATATATTAAAAATACAAAACTGAAAGACCATAATTGGATAAGTCTCCACCACCCTGAGTTAATATTTGGTGGAAGCACCTTTGGCAGCAATTACAGCTGTGAGTCTGTTGGGATAGGTCTCTACCAACTTTGCACACTAGATTTGGCAATATTTGACCATTCTTCTTTACAAAACTGTTCAAGCTCTGTCAAGTTCCTTGGGGAGCGTTGACGGACAGCAATCTTCAAGTCATGCCACAAATTTACGATTGGATTTAGGTCGGGGCTCTTACTGGGCCACTCAAGGACATTTACCTTTTTCTTCCTTAGCCACTCGCTTTGGCTTTGTGCTTTGGGTCATTGTCATGCTGAAAGGTGAACTTCCATCCCAGTTTCAGTTTTTTAATGTATTTTAATTCCAGGCTATAAGGCAACAAAAGGTGAACATTTTGAAAGGGGGTGTATACTTTCTATAGGCACTGTATGTAAAACACCAGTTAATAGTTTTGTAAAATTTTACTTTTAAAATGTACAAAGTTAATTGACACTCACAGTTAAAAATATACTCCTCAGAGAAGAATGTATCTATTTTCCAGCTTTGAACGTTTAGTCTTGGAATGCTTGCTTACAAGCTGGACCACATCAGAAGTGTCTAACTTTGGAAGAGGGATCACAGACTGTTTAAATTTTTTTTAAAAAGCCGATACATAATACCGGAAGTTGTTTTACCCTACAAGTCGAGGTGGTCGATTTCAAAATGGCTGCGTGAAAAGGGTCTACGAAGGAGTGTGTGCTTCTTTTATAGTTCCTTCCTTTATAGGTCCTTTTTCAAAATAGGTGGCTGGTGATACACAAGTTTAACACGCAGCCTAGAAAACAATGGTTTCAGTCCCCAAAATAGCGCTTCAAAACAGTTACAAACATTACAACACAAGACACACTAACACAAACACAGTTAAAGTCCAGTGGGTGAAAATCTGTTTGCAACGGGGTTTTTTGGTGCAGTGAATTCCAGGGTGGGGCTGGCCTCTTATTAGCTGGGGACACACTGCCCGATGCGATCGTCACATCTCTCTGGCGGAGGTTGCGTCGCAAAAAACACCTCTGAGAACGGGCATCACACACTGCCCGATTGAAATCGTAGGAAGGGACGCACAATTTGTGATTTTTTTTTGATGTTTGACCTGCAGCATGATCGTTAAAACCACATATGACTGGAGACATACATACATACATCAGGTATTCCATTGGTTTGTATATAATGTCCGTGCCGACATCTTTTGAAAACAAACCCTGACAGCCGCATAAGTTGTTACACGGCAAAACCAACAGAAAATGAAGGAGTCTTTGTACTTTACCAGAATTTTTACATGAGCATCAGAATTGATGATTCAAAAAACAACCGAGAACACAACCTCGATATGTCCTCATAGCTCGATATGTCCTCATAGCTAGTTACGGCCATGCCCTTGCCCCTTTGAAATGACCCAGAGACATAGAAGGACAATGCAGCCAAGCCAACACCTTCATATGCGGCGTACGGTAGGCAATTCAAGGTCCTCCCGCAGAGTCTGACAGAAGTCAACAAAAAGCACTATACAGTTAGACGCAACCAAGTTTTTAGATCGTCATCTGGTAAATCTAAGAAATTAACCCCGGTCCTGCGCACCCTCTCTTTCTTTGTATCATCGGCGTCGCTGCCGGGGTCTGTCAGTCTAAGGCTCACCCTCAAGCTCTAAAATTACATTTAGTTCGTTTATTCTATTTTTTTTAACACCAAAGAACTTTTTTCAAGGTAAGTTATGTATTTTATCGTTAATTAAAACCCTCCTTTTCAAAGTGCAAATTAACTCCTGATAAATTGACACGGATTTCCTTTTAAATTCTCACACAAGCAAAATAAATAGTCGCAAGAAGCACTGCTCGTTAAGATATTAACATTATTTTGTAAATCAACATAATTTTGGAAATCACATCAGCACGATTATTTAATAACGAAACAGGCATAACGACTGCTTGAAAATGCCAAAATCGGTGCTACATACCGATTTTGTTCATTAACGCTGGAGTTATCAATTATGAGCTTTGGAATATCCCCCAATAATGTGCTAATTTCTTCTAGATGCATATGTATTTGTTTGAATAGCCATTGTGCCCATCAAATTGCTTTAAAATCTCATGGGCTCCCTCAGTGAGATGACGACGCAGAGCTGTAGATTAAACAAAATTTACCTGAGTTGATGTTTAATCGGGATTCTGCGGAATCTATTCACTGAGGGATCACATGCCCACCCTCAGGCCACCCATACGTAAACTGTGTTATGTATAATGTACTATATTATCTATTAATTGACACGTGGTTGATTACATTTGTTGTCCACCATGGTATTAAAGACTGAAGTTGCGCATGCTCAACGCAATCTCATGTGATCCCTCAGTAAATAGATGGCTCTGCAGAATCCCGATCAGACATTGACTCAGATCAGACATTGACTCAGGTAAATCACGTTTAATCTACAATTCTCTGGAAACAACAGACAAATGGCAGTGCCTCACATGCAGAGTGTCTGTCTTGCTCCTGCAAACAGGAATGTTGTTTCTGTTGCAGATGACATCTCAGAATTATTTTTTTTTATCAGTTTGGCAACACATGCTTAATTGGTATTTGATTTTAAATGGTCAGAGTTGACATTCTCATGTTTTAATGTTGCAGTTCTGCTCAAAGTACTTGATTTAGAATTGATGTCGGCTTCTTATGGTATTTTTATGCTGTCTAACTACTACCACTCTTTGTCCCACATTATGTGCAGCTTCAGTTCTAAGCTTGAACTCTAAACATACTTTATTTTGAAACAAAAACAATTTGTTCAGCAGTATTTCCCAATGTCACATGGGGATCTTGTCACTTTCAGATTTACATTCATCGTATACAGTTTTTATTCAGCACTTCATTGTCAAATATGGTTGAAGTGATTATCCGTTTAATTCTGATGGCAGTGGATCTATGGTTTGCTTCCATGCTGTCCACTTTGTATTCTGTTAGCTGGTTTTTGTTGGTTTCATGCATTGGTCTGATTCTGATAATTTGTGTCTTTCGCCAAAAAAAAGTTAAGCTTGCTAGAGACAGTTCAAAAGGCACAGCTGTTGTGATTGCAGACAGAGATTGTGGACCTGGATATATGTTTGCTAAACAGCTGGACAAAATGGGATTCACTGTGTTTGCTGCTTTCCATGAAGAAAAGTTAAAAAATAAAAAAATAAACTTTTCAAACAAGTTTACGATTATCAAGCTTGACATTACTCAGGATGAATATGAAAAAAATGTGAAGCGTTTCATTGAACAGAGTTTACGCCGAAAAGGTAACACTTGTGTTTCATTCATATGCTTTTTTTTCAAAGTTGTAAAATAAATATTAGGTGGTAAAAGTCAAATAATTGTTCTGGCTAACACTAAAGAAGGCATTAAAAGAAAACATTTAATGACTGAATGCATGTTGTATGACATATTAACTTAAAAATATTGATATTATTTGTTTATTTAGTAGACACCTTTATCCAAGGCAACTTACAGAGACTAGGGTGTGTGAACTATGCATCAGCTGCAGAGTCACTTACAAATACATCTCACCCGAAAGACGGAGCACAAATAACTTGCTCAGGGTCACACAATGAGTCAGTGGCTGAGGTGGGATTTGAACCGGGGACCTCCTGGTTACAAGCCCATTTCTTTAACCACTGGACCGTAGGTTGCATCCTTCAGTTGAGGGGAGAAAATCATGGGCTGTATTGAACAGTGTACATGCTGCATTTTTCAGATTCAAATTAATTGTTTCAAAGATTGTAACGTAAGTGTATCTCCTCTGTGTAGTGGACTTTAGAATGACTGTTCCAAGATCCTAAATTTTGATAAGGAATACCTCTCAACTTGGAAGCTGAAACAATCCTTAAGGAATATAATGCAGAACAAGTGAGTTGAAAATGTTCACGTCTTTAATTTTTTTGGCAGATGTGTATGGGTCAATTACCAACCCTGAAATTATTCTGTTGATTGAAAACAAAGTGACTCCAGATCTATGTAAATCAGGAAATAAAACAATTTGGAAGAGCACAAGTCCAAAGTCAACTTTGCGCCTAATATTCAGAAAAATAAAAGGTGAGTATATACAGATATATACACGCATATCTGCACAGATATATGTGCACTTATGTGTGAAATGAGGCTTACGTGCGAGAACTGAAGCAGAAGGCAAATCAAATCAAAATATGGGCATAAAAAACAATAAAACCACCAGTGTAATCCACAAAAACAAACAGAAACAAATGTTGTGGAAAAGTGTTTTTTCTCACTTAGACACAAACTTTTATTTTTGATAAAATGGATTCTCTTTTAAAAATGAACCATGGTCAATTTACATTCATTTTCCAGATTTTTCACAAGTTATATTTATTGTGCAGTGTTTTTAATGGTTTTACACTGGTTTCACATTATGCTCACCAAATGCTGAATAAAACAATTCTCAATGTATAGAATAAGGCTTTTATAAAAGCTTTCCATCGAAGTCAACACCGCAATAAACAATTATGCCATCCAGATTTCTCCAAACTGGAAAAATGTATCAAGGCGTGAAAAATTCCTAAAAAACAGTCAGTAACTCAATCAATAACTTTGCATGAATCCCAGATACATCTGATTAACTCTCTCAGCAATGTGCCAAAATTGGTCTGAATAACGAATAGGTGCTTATATTATTATTCTAACCCCCTTTTTCTTCTGATTATAGGTAACATGCATTTTCCTTTCTACTTTGTGAATACAATCATGAGCCCTGTTCACATCATTGTCTCCCTCAGCAAGAGAACACTAAGCTTGATTTGGAGAAGTGTGAGACTTTGAAGTGTTTCATCAGTAAGCAGTGTTTTTAGAACAAGTGTCATTAATAGTGTCTTCTGAGCTATGAGAAAACAATAGGAGAGCAGTGGGTCCAGTTACTGTATAATAAAGAGTCATTGTAGTAGTACAGATAAACTATAAACAGTTACTGTGATAGAGTAAATGCCTATAGCCAGCATTGTTGTTTTGCAAGTAAAATGTATATCTTGATTAACTGCCATAGTTGCAAATGCATTTTTGTTTATTCATAGTCCTCCTTAAAAATAATCCCAACTACATCTGACCCTTAGTGTGCATTGGCTTTTACTGGCTGGTTTAGTTACATTCCTCTGGAGCAAACAGCAGCTAGGTTGCACAACATCAGTGTAGCATTTGCCTTTCTTTTGTTTAAAACATGTTAAAGGGAATTGCTCAAATTTTCTGCTCAGCCATGGCTGAACTAAAGCTCGCACTGAAACCCTGCCACACTTCTCACTATACAAATAGCGTGCATGCGCTCTAGTGACATGTACAGTGATAGTAGGGAGAAAATGTTTGAGTTTCCATTTTTTTGTAAAAAAAAAAGAAAATTCTGTGAGAGAGAACAAATTCCGTGATTTTCTCTGTGATCGCAGAATGCTCACTCGACGTGACCTGTTCACTGATAGATCTGCCAGGTTTCATTACTCTACAGAGCATGCTTATGCCCCAGTCGTAGCCAGAGAATGTGAGCGGAGCGGTGCCAAAATTCCGCTCACCGCTCATAATATCCTCCGCTCCGATCCGCTCTTTGACTCCACTCCACTGCTTGCGTTTCCCGCTCTGCTCCACCGTTCCAGACAAAATAGGCACGCTCCAGGCCGCTCCGCTCACATTGTATTAAAAAATATATAATAATAAATAAACTAGCCATTTTTTCCTCCACGGTGTTGTAGATGAAAAGATGTAATGTACATGCAGAAAGGAATACTTGACTATTTAATCATCCTTATTATATCGCATACCTTGACCCAAGTGGAAAAAAAAAAAAAAATCCCCAGCTATGATCAGCAAAGAAAAAAGCCAAGATAAAGTGCTCAGAGGAGTTATCTAATTCAATTCAAAGGCACTTTCTCATTATTATTGATTGGTACTGAAAAAATGGGTATATTGAAAAGAAAGTACAAGTTAGGAAATATCATCTTGCAATTAAAAAGTTTTTAACAGGTTCCTACAATGTCATGTATGGTGTACTCACCTATTTCAAACTTTGCATATGATTCGTATCAAATTAACTGGGCTTGTTTGTATATCTCATAGGGAGCGCAAAGCAACCCACGAACACATATCAATCAATCTTTATTTTATATAGCGTCTTTCATAGTGGACCACCATCACAAAGTGCTTTACAAGATAGTGAGGAACAATGCATAATACATTAAATACAGTGAAATACAGTGCATAGTACATTAAATACAAACAGTGAAAAACAATGCAAACACATTAAATGCAGCTGGGCAAGACATGGGGTAATGTGATCATGTTTTTTACATCTGGTAAAGATCCTAGCAGCGGCATTTTGAACCAGCTGCAATAGGTTTATGGCGCACGACGGAAGACCACCATAGAGAGAGTTGCAGTTGTCGAGTCGAGAGGAGATGAATGCATGACAGAGTATCTCTGCATCCGGGAGGGAAAGGTAGGGATGGACCTTTGAGATGTTTCGGAGGTGGTAGAAGGAGGATTTGACTACAGAGGAGATTTAGGCATCAAAGGAGAGGTTACTATCCAGAAGTACACCAAGGCCTCGTACAGAGGGGGAAGGCAGCAGCAGACAGTTTCCAAGGTTCAAGGAAGCAATATTGAGATTATTGAGTTGATCTTACAAGAAGATGTTCAGATTTGTTCATGTTGAGCTGAAGAAAATAGGCAGACATCCAGGCCTTGATGTCTTGGATGCAAGCTGAGAGCCCGACCATGGCAGAGGGACATCCAGGGTCTAGTTTTAGGTAGAGCTGGGTATCGTCTGCATAGGAGTGAAGCATGAGGCTATGTTGGTGGATGAGGTGACCCAAGGGAAGTATGTAGATGTTAAAGAGAAGAGGCCCCAGAACAGACCATTGAAGGACACCGCAAGTGACTGTGTTTGCGTCAGCACTGCTTCCATCATATAAAACAGACTGCATGCGTCCATATATTATTTATTTCTTAGCAGATGCCCTTACCCAGGTAAGAGGACAGCCAGGAGAGAGGTTCCAGAGACCTCATCATACTTCTGAAGGCGGTCAAGAAGAATGGTATGATCTATGGTATCAAAAGCAGCAGTTAGGTCAAGGAGGACAAGGACAGCATTAAGCAGAAGAGCATTTACAATCTGGAGCAGAGCAGTTTCAGTACTGTGATGCGGCTGGAAGCCAGACTGCAGAGATTCAAGCAGATTGTTATCTGTGAGATGTTTCATCAGCTGGCTGGCTACAGCCCTTTCAAGAGTTTTGGAGAGAAAAGGAAGATTGGATATGGGACGGATGTTAGATAAGACAGCCGGGTCAAGAGAGGGTTTTTTGAGCACTGCCGTCACTTGGGTAGTCTTGAAAGCAGCAGGAACCAGGCCTGAAACCAGGGACAGGTTGACAGTGTGCATAATGGAAGGAGCAAGGTCAGAAGCACAGAGACGGATGAGATTTGCTGGCCAGGGGTCCAAGGGGCACGTGGCAGTAGTTGATTCCAACAATAGGCTGGAGACATCAGTAATGGAGAGAGGAGAGAAGGACGAGAGAGCAGAAGGGGCAATCGGAGGGGAGTCAAGGTGATCAAGTACTATACTGGTTTTATGGCACGAGAGCATAGAATAAATGGTGTTGATTTTGTTCCGAAAGAAAGAGGAGAAATCATGGCAGGTAAGAGAGGAGGATGAATGGGAGATGGATTTATCGATGGCTGGATGCAGGATTTGATCAATGGTTTACCGTTTCCCATGGATATAATTTCAGAAAAGTACTTCACCCTGGCAGTAGCGAGCGCATGCATGTAGCTACTGAGGTGATTGGTCCAAATCTCTCCATATGATTTATGAGTGAGTCTCAACGGGGCTGACGGACCACCCTGTATTGTATGAACTGTCCAAGAGTGCAGAAAATATTAACCGTGTTCACAGTGCTGTATTGTGGCATAACCATAGAACTGTGCAAGAACAATATATAGGCTATATAATAACCCTAGACAGATGGACACACTGATAACATTTCTCACATTTTTATATGGCACAAATGCAGCTCCACAATCGGGAGAATATATTTTTTCCCCTCCATAATGAATTATAAAGTGCATTGCCAATCACATTAAATATAAAAGAAAAAAAAGGTAATTTAAAAAAAATGCAATTCTCAAGTCTGCAAACATAAAAGTGTCTAATTCTGGTTTGAAACTGGAAAATAAATGGTTGCCAATGCACAGGCAGGATGGAAAATACTGTAAAGTGACTGCATCTGTATTTGTCACCTTTATTTATAACTCTTTTGTGCATACTCTATGGCCGAGCATGCATTTAAGAACAAGAAAACCATGCTCAGTTCTTCTCAGTGCTGTAAGGAGCGGGCTGGAAATGTCTGCTCTGCACTCCACTCCAGCAACTACCCCGCTCCGTTACCCCACTCCATATACAACTACCCCGCTCCGCTCCCATGCTCCATATACAGTTGGCTCGCTCCGCTCACACTCTCTGGTCGTAGCAGATATCGGAGTCTATTCAATTGATATAAATACTTTGATTCATTAAAACATGAACCTTTCTGAGTTTGTATATTTTGCAGACATGCTTAATTTTAAGAGACTAACATTTGGATGACTGATTGTCTAACCTTGGGACTGATTAAAAAAAAAAGCATCTGTTTTTCCCTACACCTTATCTTTCCCACTGAACGCAAATGCAGTACGACTTCGTGAGGTTCATGTCAGAAAGTGTTTTTTTCTCATATTTTCATTTTCCTGCTTTTAAATATTTTTTTTTGTAATTCTTCTGTTATTGGTGTAAACATTGTTGTTTCAGGTTTTCTGTCATTCCTGTCCATGCATTTTTCTATAGTACTTTGCTTCTACTGAGAGCAAATAAAATTTGTATGATTTGTTTATAAAAATTTCAGTTAAGAAAGTGTTATGACATGGGACGCGGCATATTGCAGAAACTTTTTTTGGCTTGCACCTAGGTATGAACTCAGATATATTTCTTGCAATAAAGCACTCTATTATCATTGTTGCAAAGACTATAATAATACAAGTAATATATCTGCCCAAAGACCATTGCGGATTGCTTTTACTTCATTGTTAAATAAATAAAGTCGTAAACTTTACTTGTTTCATGTTCTAGGTCTGTATCATTGAACCAGGGAACTTTGCAGATGCAACTAATATTCAGAGGGGAAAAATTGCTGATGTAATCTGGAATAAATTTGATGATGAACAAAAAAAAGGCTCAGTCATAAAATTGTAAAGCTAATTACTCATCAGGTCAATGGACATCTAAAGATTGGAAATAAGAACAGCGATCCTGTCATTGATGCCATTACAGAGGCTCTTACATGCCCTTCTCCAAAAGCAAGATACCTGGTTGCAAACCTTTGTGAAAAGATATTTGTTTGCCTGTTTACTCACTCACCTACCTTTATTACTGATCTCTTTTTAAATCTGATGAGCTCCACCAGAAGAAAAAGTCTTTGCTCTTGGTTCCAACAGGTAACTTGAAGTAAATTATCTGACCGGAAATATGTTAAAACCTTCATGAAGCCCTGAACATTTATCTTTTGTTAAATCAACAACTGTACTTAGTATATAATTCAGACTTCTGATTTTCAGTGTTTTACCTGACTTTTCTACTCTCCTTTAAAAACTATTAACATGTTTATCAATTGCATTCTTGAAGGATAGTATAAAAGTCAAGGGAAAACACAGAAAATCAGAAGTCTATCTATAATTCACTTCTCAATTAAATATCACTTTTGTCTGTGTAAGGTGATTCAATATTCATGCCAACCACTGTAACTTCCATTGAAGAAACACATCCTGACACAGAGAAAGGGCACTACCAGGCATTAAAGGGCTTTTTTTAAGCCAAAGAGGAGGCTGAATGACTGAGCAAGCTGCATGAATGCAATAAAATAAAAACAAGCACTACGTTTACCCATGTTTTCATGGATGTTTAAATCTGTGTTTTTGCTACAGTTCAAATTTCAGTGGTCCTTTTTCTGTCCTTTTTCTATTTTCAGAACCATTTTAAAGACTTTAGAACCATAACAATATGAGTATTGCATTACTGTACTGTATCCTTGTATTATTGACCAAATTGAGGGTGTAGACAGCAGATATTAAAACCATGGAAAAACTGATTTTCAGAGTTACATAATTATGAACAACCTCCATTCCCAAGATGTTTGTAACTTTGAGATTCTACTGTATTTGTATTTATTTTATTTGTTTTACTGTGCACGGATTTACAAGGAATTCAACTGGTGGACATAAGCCAGATATCTATATTTTCTTTCCTGGTTCATTCTGCATTTACCAGGTATCCACATCCTGGTCCTTTTCTGCCATCTAGTGGTTAATGAAATTGTATGACATGATTGAATCACATTAAAAGTTGTACAGTATTATTATTTATTTCTTAGCAGACGCCCTTATCCAGGGCGACAGTATTATCCAGTATTAACAGCCTGGACTGATGAGTAACTGGTCTTAACAGGCAGTTAACCCCAGTTCAAATTTACAAAGTTAAATCTTTTTCTACTGCAGGTGAAGTTTTCAGGTATAAGTTCTTCATTACAACTCTTGTAACAATTTGTCAAAAAAAAAAAAAAAAAAAAAATCTTCTAATTTTCAGCACTGTGGTTCAGGAGGAGGGTGTCCTATTTATACCTGGTCTTATCATGTCTCCTCTCCTCCACTACCTCTGCAATAATATTTCCTTCTGGGCAGCGGTGAAGCTTATTTTCTGAGTAGCAGTCAGTCATATATACATATAGAGTGTCAGACATGGCCAGCTGCTTTCAAAGGCTCAGGTTGTGGATGCCAAGAAAGATCCAATGAAGAAAGAAAAGTATCCCTGCAGCCAATAATGACTTGTGTGAGCTCACCTAAATGTGTTCTTGTGGTTGACCATCTATGAGTGTCAATCTTCATATGCAGAGATTGTTCATGTACACTTTGAAGTAAGCAATTCCAGGGGGATTACAGGGAAGGGGGTCCCAGGAAATCAACATATTATTTTTAAGGGCCGGGTTTTTTTACTCTGGATTCATGGTTAGATAGAATAATTGTACAAAGTACTGTTTCTCAACCATACTGTACAGTATGTAACAAATAGCTACTGAATACCACCGCTAATTTAAGTCTTAGTACAAACAGCATTAGAACAGCACCCAACTCAACATTGCAAATGTCTGTGTGAATGAAAAAAAGGTCAGATGGTTACCATGTCAGGTAATAAGAAGTTGTTAGTAAAGGCTATTAAGGCAGATGTCTTTGGAATGAAGATGTGGCACATGTCAAATAATTAATTCAAAGCAATTGACATGATAAAGAGAATTACAAAATTTATATTTTCCTAACTAGATCAAGTCATACCTTTTTTCAAGAATATATTAAGAACTATTTTTTTATTTTAAATAAAAAAAATTATAGAAGATTTTAATATCTCTTGTTTTTAGGTGTGCTCCAATTTGATTGAAGCTTTATATCGTAAAAGTTGACTGAAGTGATAACACAGTCTTGCACGTATTAATTGAATACCCCTACAGAAACATCATTCACAAATTCCCCAGATGAAGCTGTCAATTTATTCCAACTGGAGGCAAAATACGCTGATGGAAGATAGATTTACAAGCAATACCATAAATCCCTCAGGATCTGAAAAAGAAATTGCCTTACAGATATTCAAGCTGAAAGCCTTAGTATGGAGCAGCTATAAGCTTCCCAGAATTCAACCAGTGTTAAAGGTACAAGTTATATTAAGATCAAGTTTAATATTAGTGGATAAAAGGTCACTTAGCCACATTGCAGCACTATAAAAATTGATAAGCAGGGACACAACAAGAATGAAAGGGCCTTTACACATATGGTTGATTTCCTTTTGATTTCATATTACAATTCTGTGCAAAAGAACATAATGATTCAGTTCAAACACTCTTGAGGTGGTCTCAGTTAAGTTTGGTTTTATTAGAAGAATGTAGAGTGGGGCTGAGTTAGTTTGGAGTTTGAAATAATCTGACTCAAGTGTGAATGGGCCTTAAGACTACCACCACAGGTCATACATGGTGCAGTGAACATCTAGTTTTATTTTTTTTATTGCTCAAAATGGCCACCATTTATCTCGAATATAGCTACCATCACTATGATTTCATTAAGGCACAGGATATTCAAATATACCTATGCAAGTTGACAGTGGCTCCTTCTCTTGTATTCTAAAAGTAAGGCCTTCAAGGTATTGAAAATGAGGCTGTGTGGTCCAGTGGTTAAAGAAAAGGGATTGTAACCAGGAGGTCCCTAGTTCAAATCCCACCTCAGCCACTGACTCATTGTGTGACCCTGAGCAAGTCACTTAACCTCCTTGTGCTCCGTCTTTCGGGTGAGATGTAATTGTAAGTGACTCTGTAGCTGATGCATAGTTCACACACCCTAGTCTCTGTAAGTCACCTTGGATAAAAGGTGTCTGCTAAATAAACAAATAATAAAAAGTAAGAACCACCGTAGGTGTACATTGATAATTATCTTCCAATGTTGAAAACATTTTTTTACAGTTATTCAATGAAAAAAAATAATGACTTGAACACTATTGACAATGTGTCGTTGAATAGGCTGTCAAGAATCACATTGGGTAGTATATTAAACAATACTAATTTCGAAAACACATTCAAAATTGCAGAATATATTGAACATAAAAGTTGTAATACTTTGACACAGTAGAAAGTGATGGACAACAGCAAATTTCAATTGTATGTAGGTCATATAGTACAGATTTTATTAATATAGTATAAGGTCTGGATTGTACTTAATTATCAAAACAAACAAATATCTATCTAAAACTGCTGAGAATTCATATTCAAATTATATATTTTCATAGGCATCTCTGATATGCAGGGGTTGGACAAAGATTATACATAACATAAAGTTCTTATTTTTAATGTTTACTTACCATTCCTGTGTTCAATCAATAAGTTCATATGTTCTGTGTAGAGTGTCTGTTATTATAGAAGACATCATTTTCTACAGTTTGAGCAGCCATAAGTGCTCACCTTTGAGATCCTCTCACCAAAATTGCATGAGATGACCTCTTATAAGAGAAACCTTACAACCAACCTCTTAACTATCAATATATAGCTGACTTATTGTGTAAATAGGCTGTATTTAAACACCTTGCAGGCTAGCTTACTTTAATCACTGCTGTCCTGGCTGCCCATGGTGGACCTAAACTCCATTGACTGTTATAGCAGGATTTTCTCATTCCCAACCCATGAACATTCAAATTGCATTTAAATATTAGTTATATCTGTTGTTTTCTTGGCCCATAAAACATTTGATATACGTTTACGCTTTGTAGCTTTGTCGAAAATTGCACTTGTCCTAAAACACCAATGTCTAGTTTAACATTGTAGCACAAACTATAAACAGTATATTAAGGCTGCTACACACCGGACATGATGTGACAAGCGAATCTGTGCAGTGATGTGACAAAACTAATAGAACCTATAATTCTGATAGGAAGCTTTCAAACCAGTGCCACCCAGGCATAGCCTGTTGTGTCGCCTGAGTGACACTAGAGTGTTGTAAAAAAAAACAAAAAAAAACCGGAGTCCTGTTTTTTGCAAATATGTCTTCCTGAAAGAGAATCATCCAGTATAGATGAATATGCCTGGTTTGGTACAGAACATGTTTATTAATATATGCGGAGGGTAGTGGTGAAATCACATGGCGTCCAGTGTGTGGCAGCCTTTAGCAATGAAAATAGAAGTCATTCCTTTTTTTCCATTCTTTTATTTCCAACATCTTTATAAATCCAGTCCTTTTCTGAACAAATACATTTACTTTTCACATTTCAATGACATTCCAATCAAATTATAGTTCTTGTGATTATCTATATTCACTCTAAAAAGGAACGAATGGATAGAATGCATGTAGTCACACATTTTCCTTTTTCATGGAGTTGTAATTACAGTATTTCACCCGACGATAGATATACTGCTGTATGGGTGCTGACAATGGCCTTCAATTCAAATTCAGATTCCATGCAGAGTAAGGACCGTTTCCATAAGGGGTTGCAATCTCCTAAGGAAAAGGAGACACAGACAGACACAATTAAAAATGTAAAAGTAGTAAAGCAGGAGTAAAATAACATATAGAATAGTGTACAGGATGTTGTACGATACTAGCTGATACCCAATATAGTACAATAAGAATAAAGAAACAGTGTAGCTAATCTAAATGTGACATCATTCCATCTGATAAAAACTATCTGATACACAGAAATATGTAAGTTATCAGGGTCCACTGTATATTATAGGGAAAGATACGTCTGATTCTCAAAAGGGGTAAAAAAAAGAAAAAAGAAATAGATTACAATTAAATTATTATTTTGTTACTGATTTAAATCATCAGGTTAAATCATTCATTTTCGTACCACTCTGATTGTTAGTGGTCACTTAAAATACACACTCAAAATTCTAAAGCCATTTACTTCAGTGTTGTTAGCACCATTTTTTTCTGTGAGCAGAAACACAAAACTAGAAATAACTGCTCTGCTTTGTAACATCATCGGATGGATTTCTACTTCAGAAAAGGGGATTTGATGGCACTTGGAGTAAATGGTTTTGTGAATTTCCCACAAGGTGATTTTAGTTTTTTAAAACATATTTTGTATCTATTTTTTATACAAAAGAGACTTGTTAACAAAGCAACAAACCTATTTTTCTAACTCAAAGGATGGATTTGTTTTCGATACATTTTTATAGAGGTTTTTCAA
Source organism: Acipenser oxyrinchus oxyrinchus (assembly GCA_030684275.1). Lineage (NCBI taxonomy): Eukaryota > Metazoa > Chordata > Actinopteri > Acipenseriformes > Acipenseridae > Acipenser > Acipenser oxyrinchus. The sequence continues at coordinate 57,759,333 of CM060252.1, forward strand.
CTGCTTTTCATCAGGCAAAATGTCTTCATCTTTTGGTGCGTTCATTTTATTTGCTGGTATGCTAACTTCATTATTCCTACTGATAGGGAAAAATCAAATAAACAAAATAATGTATACCTGGAAAATGAGGACAAGTACATGAACAGTACATTAATTACTATTTAGTTCATGCAGAGTACACATTTTTAACCATACTGTAATTTCTTACATATTCAGTCACAGGAATATCTTCCTGCAGTACATTATCATTTACAAAATAATATAAATGTTAACAAATATGACAAGATTTATTACTTAGCTAACAGTACTGAAACACATGCATTTGAAAACATTGTAAAATGGTGTGTGTTATATTTTGAAAGCAAAGGTAATAAGAAAGGTCATTAAGAAAATTGCGAGCTAGCTCACACAAAGGCTTCAACAAAATAAGCCACCGATATTCAAGGTTTATACTGTATGTTGAAAAAAATCCAGCTTTGGTTTATGTTTTGGTATTGGTATGATTCATGTTTTGCCTTTCACACCTTTTAGGAAATATAGCTAAACATAGTATACACAGATGGGCTGGTGTTGAGGCTGTGTGGTCCAGCGCTTAAAGAAAAGCGCTTGTAACCAGGAGGTCCCCGGTTCAAATCCCACCTCAGCCACTGACTCATTGTGTGACCCTGAGCAAGTCACTTAACCTCCTTGTGCTCCGTCTTTCGGGTGAGATGTAGCTGTAAGTGACTCTGCAGCTGATGCATAGTTCACACACCCTAGTCTCTGTAAGTTGCCTTGGATAAAGGTGTCTGCTAAATAAACTAATAATAATAAACTACTGTCCCCAAGTGGAAATAATATCTGACAGGGGATATATTGCCATGTTTTTCCTTGAAAGGTAAGAGTGGTTGCTACAAGAATAAGTACCGTTGCTATGGAAGAATGAATGTATATGCACCATTGCTATGAATATAGAACTTTTTTTAATGGGCTATAGTGCAAATTATAATCACATTATGGTGTTTTACCAAATCAAAGACATATTTTAAAACCAAGGTTTAATAAATATATAAGACTAGCTGCAAAGAAGGATCAACTTTCTATTGTGACCAACATGATTTCTCCATAAAGCATTACACTTATCATTTTAATTAGGTTTGGCTGCTCGGATTTTGTCCTGCATTCTCAATAATTACAATGGTTGTCAATTGTGTCATATGAGGCCTGAGAATGGATTGAAGTAAGGTGATATGAATTGGTAAGTTTATTTAAAAATTCAATTTTCTTTTTACATGAAAGGTGCTACAGTATATGAGAAACTTCTTAATGAGTTCTAAACTACATTCCACTAAGATGTATTCACCCAATACACACCAAAAGATCCTTCTGCAAATAAACTGTTTTCACTAATTGAATATTAACGAGTAATGGGCGTTTCATGTACCCTTGTGTTTTAACTATACTAATTGGCTGTTTTCACAGTCAGCCTGGTAGGACTGGGAGTGAATCGAGGAACTAAGTTTAAATCTGAACTGAAAGGAATTGAAAGAGATACATCTTCATTACTAGTTTACTTAAATGGTTGTACATTTGTTCCAGTGCAGAACCAACACTACCTTAAACTCCTAAAAAATAAAGTTCATTGGTCAAAGCATAAGGTCTGAGGCAAATTACAAGAACACCTTTCTGGTCAGGTGAGTCCCCTTTTTAATCTTGTTAGTTTACTGCATGATATCCCACTCTATAACTAAGTCAAGTAGAAAAAGTTTTGGATAGTACCGTCTTGATTGAACTTCAGTTATATAATATGCAGATTTAAATTATGTATTTTTTTTAATATGAAGCTGTAATTTAATAAAATTAACAAATCATTTTTTGCCTCAGTGTTTCCCCAATTATTCACGGAAATTGGTAATTACCTTTTATACTTGTAGTACAAATGTCAAAATACTTACCACTGTCGGACTGCAAACAAAAACAAGGCAGCAAAACAGCCAAGTGCTACAAATGCTAGCACAACTGAAGCCACTGATCCCTTAGGCAGTTTTCCAGAATCTAAAATATATGAACTTGTTATGTAAGTATGCCATAATTTCAATAAAGCAGTTACATTTAACATTATTAAACAAATATGAACTTGAACTTGAACAGATTTCCAGTGTGTATGTACATTTCTGTTTTTTTCTTTCTTTAAAGTATATTGGGCCAGATATTCAAGACATCACAAGGGCAGTTGCAGGGAGTTTTTGCCCTCATTTCTGGCTTGAGAAAAAAGTTATGCCTGCGACAGATTCTGTAGGCTAAATATACAAAAAATATACTACATGGCAGATAAATGCTAGAGCAGATATATGACGGGCAGATACACAACGGATTACTGTATGTATAAACAAATGGGGACCCTACACTTCTAGGGGGGCCTGGCTCTTGCCATGGCCCACCCAGTGGAACCAGCCACCGTCCCTTGCCCGACGACTATGACCGAGCCCAGCACCTACAGAGGACCGCTCGGGAACCAGCACACCCCGAGCGTGCCCGCAGGGGCTGGCGGGCTCCAACCAACAGCCACCGCCGCAAGCCAATATGACCAGAGACCAGGCCCGAATCGACACCCCCAGACCCTACCCACACCTGCAAATAGCCAAAGACAAGATCCAGCAAGCACCACTGGGTGTCGTCAGCCCAGCCTGGGCCAAACAGCCAACTCCCAGTCAGTCCAGCCCAGCCATCACCATCCGCGAGAGAGGACGCCACTCTACCGCAACATTTTTTGCAACCAGCCCAGAAGCAGCAGGCCGGACTCACCTGGTGCAGCACCACATCGTTATGGGAGAGGCCACACCCATCAAGCTGCAGCTTCACCGCCTACCCCTGACCAGACAGGAGGCTGCTGAGAAGGTGCTGAGACAGATGCATGAAGCGTGCCTGATTGAGCAGTTGGACAGTCCCTGAACTTCGCCAGTTGTGATGGTCCCTAAGAAGGCCGGACAGTGGCACTTCTGTGTTGACTACAGATGGTTGAATGAGGTGATTAAGAAGAATTCAGACCCCCTCCCCCCTGTCAAGCAGTCCCTGGACCTGGTAGCAGGGTCCACGTGGTTCTCATCACTGGATCTCGAGAGCCCAAGACTACCTTTTAAATGGGCAGTAGACTGTCAGTTCTGAGTGATGCCGTTCGGACTGTGCAACACCCCAGCGATCTTCGAACAGCTCATGGAAAAGGTTCTGGCCGGCATTTCCTCCCAGGAAAGTCTTGTCTACCTTGACATCCTACTGGTGTATAGAGTGTTGTTCCAGACCGCCCTTGACGCCCTGCAGAAAATGCTGCAGCGAGTGGCCACAGCTGGACTTAAACTGCACCTCGACAACTGCCATTTCATGCAATTAGAGGCCACATTCTTGGGCCACCAGGTCAGTGGAGAGGGAATAAGCACAGAGCCGGACATGGTGACTGCCGTTTGGGAGTGGCCCACCTCCATCAACCAGCGTCGACTCCGAGGGTTCCTGGATCTTGCGTCCTATTACCGCCACTTTGTCCAGGACTTTGCTAGCATAGCCGCTCCCCTGCACCAACTACTGCGAAAAGGAGAACCCTTCGAATGGATGGAGGAACATCAGGCAGCTTTTGACACCCTCCAGGAGGCGCTGACACAGTTCCTGGTGCTCACCCCCCCAGACCCCAGCCTACCATTCTTCCTGGACACGGACGCCAGCAATTGAGGGATCGGAGCTGTACTGTCCCAACAAGGGCCCGACGGTGAGAGGGTGGTGGCCCACTACAGCCGGTCCCTCAACAAGGCGGCACGGTGGTACTGCGGTCCGGCACTTTCGACACTACCTGTGTCACTTCCCTTCACCAAGTTAGTTGCTACTGCAGGTGTTCAGTGATGCCAGAAGCAAGATAATTTCCACCAATAATGAGCTTAGCTTGCAGAATGGAAGGGCCTCCACTACAAGGAAAAATGGGATCGACACTGTAAAACTAGGAATGGGAGGTTGGGCAGATCAGGCATGCTTGAGATTCGTGGGTGATGTGCTGGGGGTGTGGATTGGACAAGGGCATATAAGGAAGTGAGGGCATTGGCAGGGAGGAAATCGGGGTATTAGAGAGCTAGTGGATACTTTGTGTGATTTGACTGCAGCTTAGTTGGCGTGGCACTCAGCCGACAGTGTCTGTGTAGCACTATGTTACTCAGCTGTTGCTGTAGTACTTGCTTTAAAGCAACACACTTTACTTGCTGAGTATAGAATCCCTGTCTGCAATAAACTGCTGAATTTGTAAACCTGCAAAACCTTCCAAAATCAGGCCCTTTGAGCCATTGCCTCACCTCGTAGAGCTGCATCATTTGGGTTACAATTAATTTCCTGCTTATATTAATTGAAATGTATTTATTTCTCCAGCCTTGCGATATTAGCAATTTACCCACAACTCTTGAATTTCAGACTTTTTGAATATATGCATGTGACAGGAGTGAAAGGAATCCTTCTTGTAATTCGCCCTCCCGACTACTGGCAGCGCTGTGCAGGAAGGACTGAGACAGAGGGGAAAGGCTGAGTCTTGGTTGGGGCAGAAGCCGCTGTGGTGGCGGCCATCTTAACTTGGGGCAGGACCTCATGGTTGAGCCCCATTATTGCAATCAGCTGTGCTGCACTCGATGATTGGCTGAGGTGGGGCAGTGCACTGGTTGTAGGGGCGGGGCTCGTTACTATTTAGGCTGTGGGGTTCTGCCATTTGGTCTCCCTATCCTGGACTGAGACAGTCGGCTGCGTGAGCTCTGTGAGTTTTTGTTCATCTGTTTGTTTTGCTTATACCCAGACTGAGGATTCCCAGGCCTGCTGCCTTCGAGCCCGGACTTTCCCCTGTGATCCTTGGCAGTTTCAGGAATTACTTATCCTGCTTTGAAAAGGGAGCCCAAGCCACCTGTTGTGCTGTGTGGATTACTGAAATACCACGTGGCAGTGTTTCTGTTCTGTTTGGACTATTTGTTTTCATTGCAAGCCTCTGCTTACCATAGCTGGTAACAGAGGCAGTTTTTTAGTTTGCTGCAACTGTGTGGAAACCCACTGCTCGGGACTTTTGTACTTTTGTGGGTGTTATAAATAAAATGCAACCCTCAATTATGTGCTTCCTGTCTCCATCACTTGTGGGTCACGTCACTTCCTCCCATAACCCAACAAATGCAAGATATTCGCAATGCAAGAAGAGTGGCATAAAAGTTGCATAAATTCACAAAATCTTTGAATATCTGGCCCAATATTTTTTGTATTGTTAATATGGAAGTGTACTGATGCCAACTGAAAAGTTTTAAAGAGAAAAAGATAATGTATCTACCATATTATTACGTCTTTATAAGATAATATTATGTAAATAAGTGAATTTTATATTTATGTGTTAGTTTCCTATGTCTGAGTATCTGATACAGATGCAGTGATTCTGAAGCACTTTTGTCAAATCCATTCTTTTATCTCTTTCTTTTAAAATAGATCTGTATATAAGCAGATGTGCTTGCCTTGCTCACTCCTTTACTGTATGCCCACCCCTATTTGCAAGATTTTTGAATACATATTAACATGATAGTATCACATAACTACATTATCTTTTTGACTTCAAAACTAGTACATTTTTCAATTAACATGCACTCTGTACCTTATGTTCCTACTTTACATTGATGTTAAAAATATAATTATTGGTGTTTCCAATAAAATTTTACCTGCATACCAAAAATCGATGGTCCCTTTATAACATTCATAGCAGGTATATCCTCCTGGGTTATAACAGACCTTGGGGTCTATTCAAATGATTTTGGTGGCGGTTTCAAATACTGCCACTATTCATATAATTAAAATAGGTGTTTTACATACCCTTATTTGGCACACAAAGCCCAACTTTAAGTGACCCACCACTTTTATGATCAAATAAAAAAACACTGTTTTGATATGTGTACCTCTCTACTGTTCTAGGTGGTAGCATGAACATGTCTATAGCAGAAAGCAAGTATCTATAACAACATGGACAACTTTCTCATAAAGTAGGTTTCACAGAAAGATTTTTGGATGAATGAAATGTGTTTGTCCACAGTAAAGATGTTAGCAGTGAGCATTATTCGCAGGTTCTATCAAATAGAAAACATGAATGTATTCACAAGATTTGGATACCACTTCTTTTAGCTTTACCTTTAAAGAAGCTTGGATTTCTTTAAGGGCTACAATTCACAGTCAATTACATGTCTCTTTTTTATTCTTTGATGACAGTTAATCACCTTTAAAATATACGCTAGAAATAAATATCTAAGGCTGAAGAAGATCACGGAGTCCGCTCGGTTTAATTTGCATACGATTATGGCTTCATTTTAAAGTTGTTCTATCACATAGAGGTATGTTGTTGTATTGTTCTGCTCAGTATCCAATTAGTATACACTGCTATTTTTACACTTCCCCTAGCTTTATTATATTTGATGGACATTCATTTCAATAGATTTTAGCTTAGTCATAATTATATTTTTAATAGGAAAAGCTGAGGAATTGAGTATTATAATAATTAAATGTGAATACTGACTGAGACAAAAAAAACCTTTAGATCATGACAACTAATTAATATTAGAAAGTTACTGCGGTAGAAATTATGGTTTCTATTCAATTTTAAATGAACATTATCTTCAAAATATATAACTTAATTCCCTTAAGCACAGTATTTAATAATGTTTTGTTGTCAATTTGCTTTATGTGGTAATAAACAAAATAATAGCAACATCAACTGATGGATAACTAATCTGAAGCAGAAATATTTGTAACAGTCCATTAAATATTCATGATTATAATCAGGTCAGTTTAGTTTCAGCTACTTCGATTTCTTCACTTGTCATTAATGACATCCACGTGCCTTGACTGACTAACATTTGTAAGGCAAAAGCAGTTTACAAATGAATTCTCCTGCCACTCACAACAAATAGCAATTTCCACTGCTATTAAGGAGGTTAATGTATCTGTCATTTAGAAAGATCAGTCCATCTAATAATGGATGCTGTTGACATCAGGGCGGCCGGTTAACAGTGTTCGCTAGCTCACTGAGTCTCTTACTAATGAATTGCACTTCCCTTCTTCTGGGTGATGTGTGTTTCATTTCCCCCCTCTCACGTGACACTGGCACACCAACAATGCCGTTCATTCCATCTGGGCTGTGCTTGCTCCGAAATGCCAGCGCCCAAATCCGCCTTGCACATGCGCAGTAGCAGCCAGCTGTCAGCCAGGACTGGCTATGATTTTCTTAAAAATATCTGGATGGAGCGCAGCTGGTTAGTGAACATGGTGTTCAGGCGATCGTAGCGCATGTGCCAAGACAACAAAGAATATAAATATGAGCAGCACGCCTTCGTCTCTTCTCAGTCTTGTATGGTGTGTGTTACTTTGTGGAAAGACAGAACACGTTTAAGCTGTTTAAATATTAAATTACAGAAGTCCAATTATCTTTGTCTAGCTTCATCTAACTTTAAATTAATGTTTATAAATACTTATTTGTTATTTTCAGAGTTTTAATCTGCCTTTATTTTGCGCCGTCTGTCTCCAGAGGCTGCTGGTCTTCAGCAGTGCTTTAATTTAAGATCAGTAATATCTTGCTGTGTTCGGTAATCATTCTTTTTTTTTTTTTTTTTGTTAATTTACCGACCATTACTGCCTGTTTGGGGTTATCAGTTACTAAATATACTGTATTTTAATATTATATATATAATGCCGCGTGAGGCATTATTTTTTTCTAGGTGTTTTTAAATTAAGCTGATCAGTCTTTTATTAGATCTATACAAATTACCTGCTGGTTCCTGAAAAAAATAAAAAAATAAAAATGACTTCATTGGTAATTACAGTATTTTTGTTTGTTTGTTTGTTTTGTTTTGTTTTCCTTTGGCCTTAATTGTGACTTCCATTTAATGTCTTATTTTTCCCTGTTCTTGGTCTTTGAACTTCAGATTGATTTAGATTCAGGGTCAACTTAAATTTAAATAAAAACACATTTCTGAGTACATTCAATGTGTTTAAATATTCGTCCTATTATCTCTCTCTCTCTCTCTCTCTCTCTCTCTCTCTGTCTATATATATATATATATATACAGTGCCTTCTTGAAAGTATTGCCCCTTGAACTTTGCGACCTTTTGCCACATTTCAGGCTTCAAACATAAAGATATGAAACTGTAATTTTTGTGAAGAATCAACAACAAGTGGGACACAATCATGAAGTGGAACGAAATTTATTGGATATTTCAAACTTTTTAACAAATAAAAACTGAAAAATTGGGCGTGCAAAATTATTCAGCCCCTTAAGTTAATACTTTGTAGCGCCACCTTTTGCTGCGATTACAGCTGTAAGTCGCTTGGGGTATGTCTCTATCAGTTTTGCACATCGAGAGACTGAAATTTTTGCCCATTCCTCCTTGCAAAACAGCTCGAGCTCAGTGAGGTTGGATGGAGAGCATTTGTGAACAGCAGTTTTCAGTTCTTTCCACAGATTCTCGATTGGATTCAGGTCTGGACTTTGACTTGGCCATTCTAACACCTGGATATGTTTATTTGTGAACCATTCCATTGTAGATTTTGCTTTATGTTTTGGATCATTGTCTTGTTGGAAGACAAATCTCCGTCCCAGTCTCAGGTCTTTTGCAGACTCCATCAGGTTTTCTTCCAGAATGGTCCTGTATTTGGCTCCATCCATCTTCCCATCAATTTTAACCATCTTCCCTGTCCCTGCTGAAGAAAAGCAGGCCCAAACCATGATGCTGCCACCACCATGTTTGACAGTGGGGATGGTGTGTTCAGGGTGATGAGCTGTGTTGCTTTTACGCCAAACATAACGTTTTGCATTGTTGCCAAAAGTTCGATTTTGGTTTCATCTGACCAGAGCACCTTCTTCCACATGTTTGGTGTGTCTCCCAGGTGGCTTGTGGCAAACTGTAAACGACACTTTTTATGGATATCTTTAAGAAATGGCTTTCTTCTTGCCACTCTTCCATAAAGGCCAGATTTGTGCAGTATACGACTGATTGTTGTCCTATGGACAGAGTCTCCCACCTCAGCTGTAGATCTCTGCAGTTCATCCAGAGTGATCATGGGCCTCTTGGCTGCATCTCTGATCAGTCTTCTCCTTGTATGAGCTGAAAGTTTAGAGGGACGGCCAGGTCTTGGTAGATTTGCAGTGGTCTGATACTCCTTCCATTTCAATATTATCGCTTGCACAGTGCTCCTTGGGATGTTTAAAGCTTGGGAAATCTTTTTGTATCCAAATCCAGCTTTAAACTTCTCCACAACAGTATCTCGGACCTGCCTGGTGTGTTCCTTGTTCTTCATGATGCTCTCTGCGCTTTAAACGGACCTCTGAGACTATCACAGTGCAGGTGCATTTATACGGAGACTTGATTACACACAGGTGGATTCTATTTATCATCATTAGTCATTTAAGTCAACATTGGATCATTCAGAGATCCTCACTGAACTTCTGGAGAGAGTTTGCTGCACTGAAAGTAAAGGGCTGAATAATTTTGCACGCCAATTTTTCAGTTTTTATTTGTTAAAAAGTTTGAAATATCCAATAAATTTCGTTCCACTTCATGATTGTGTCCCACTTGTTGTTGATTCTTCACAAAAATTACAGTTTCATATCTTTATGTTTGAAGCCTGAAATGTGGCAAAAGGTCATAAAGTTCAAGGGGCCGAATACTTTCGCAAGGCACTGTATATATATATATATACAGTATATATATATATATATATATATATATATATATATATATATATATATATATATTTTTTTTTTTAATGTATGAAAAACAAACAATTAAATGCTTTAGCCATGGTATTAATTGAAAAAGACATGATGGCTGACATTCCTGACTTTAGTAATAAAGCAAATCGAAAAATTTGCCACGATAAGACAATGTAGAGCAAACTTTTTGTATTGCTTCCAACATGAAACAGATCCACTGGACAGTGCTTCTACCACTGAGGTTGGCCCACTGGACCCACCCCCCTACCCCCTCACCTGCATCTAAGGTGTGAACACCCAAAAATGTTGCCTACCAGCCACCACTGGTTGACATACAAGACCTGTTGCTGAAGACCTTTTTTTTTTCACAGATGCCCGACATTATAATGAGATGAACCAAACCCAAACACATTGAGGTGTATCTATACGGTTGGAATAACATTCTGCTTTTCTCACCATTTTGGTTAATACTGTACACTGCAGGGGTAAGGCTAATCAGAGGCTGCGCCTTTCAGGGTACCCTGGTCCTCAACTAGTATTTATGTATTCCATGAGGGTATTTGATTTGATTTCTAGTATAAGATCAAAGCCCTTCAAAAGATAAATGAACTATTAAAAAATATGATAACATGTATCTAATCAGTTACAACAATTACTGAATTATTGATTACACTTGGTAATCAATAGCCCATACTAATAACATAAACACACTACTATTATAAATTAACCTCAAATATATAGAGAGTGCAAATGAAAATTGTTTGATAGGAATTTAACCTGTAACTGTCTACAACTAGCTAGAAACTATATATATTTTAGCTTCATTGTAAGCATGCTCTAATGGACAGCAGTTAAATGAGTTGAGTTGTTTGAAGGGACACAGGTCATCAGAAATACATACTGAGCAAAATACATTTCTCAATGTACTTTCTTGTGACATCGTGGTACTGTACTAGTGTTATCTTGGTAATCACAAGCTTCACAAAATGTATGTTTTTATAAAACTATGCACAAGATTAATTCTCATCAGTTGGCTCCTCTCCAGTTGCTGTGTTTCTCAGTTTCTGCCTACTGCAATGTTACTTTTGCCTATTGTTTCGATGACCTTAAAGCCCACCACTGTTCCTTACTGTATATCCCACTAAAATGCATTTCCCTACAGGAAAGTAATTTATCAACTTGCTCCCTTCTAATTTAGTTGGTATCCCAGTTATGTTATGTTTTTACTTCTATTGTCCTTCTTTAACTTTGAGGGATTGAGACCGTAAAGCAGAATATGGTACGTCAACAAATTTGTTTCTTATTAGTTTTGTGATTTAACAGTTTGTTTTTCATTCAAAAATAAAGTGCTTCCTAGTGAAATGTAAATTAAAGAAATCAATTTAAAAATTAAGGTAAGCTGTGTAAATCATTTTTACATTGCTCAAGTGCTCAAAGCAAAGAAAGGATCACTACCTTACCTATGCATGTCCTGCCATCTTCAGCAAGCACATATGGATCTGAGCAGAGACATCGATAGCTGCCATTGGTGTTTTTGCATTTAGCTGACCTGTGACATACAGGTTTTAGCAGATCTTCACACTCATTTATATCTGCAGTAAAAAAAGTAGCAAAACATGCAGCATTTAAAAGGTTATCAATTCACTGCTTTATTCACTAGAATGTTATACATTTTACAGTGGGCACAGATGTCTGTTAGTTAGCAAGAGTGCATCTGTGGAAGATATTTGGATTCTATTATAAGGGAAATATACTGTAGCGTTTCATAGAACTAGTCCACGTGATTAATTTTAGGGGTAATTGGTTATACTAGCCCCTGTATTTCAGGCATTAGTTTCCGGCCTGATTCACATGGTATTAAGGCCGGCTCCCATTTCAGAAAAAAAGTACAACTGTATCTATATCTTTTGTATCGATTTACTGTATTCACTTCTATACAGTTATTCGTACAACACACTTTTCACATCACTTACGGTATATCAGAACTGTATCACAAGCTAAGCCGTGAGTGTAAGTACATCATTATTGTCTTGTAAATAAGTCGCTGAAATGGTAGTCAGATAGTTGAAGTGTAATGTGACAATCTCCTTCAAGCTGGTTATATGGTACCTTATTCAGAACAAGAAAAAATGTGACTTATCAAGTAGCAATTATTAAGTGCTATAAAATATGATAGCGGTGTTGCTTGTCAGTCAGTTACCCGATAACCTGTGACAAGGTTTTCTATCAATATAACTAATAAAAGTAAATCCATCGAATTACTGTCTCTCTAAGTAATTTACATTCTCCCACAGTTGGCTGCTTAAGGAAGTTAAAACAGTAACGCCATTACATTTTCAGGCAGGATTTCAACATAAATCAGTTCCACACAGTAGAAAAACTTCTGGCGGTTTTGGTTTTATACAATGTTATAAAGCATGGTAAAGCACAGGTAAGCATTGTAAAGCACAGACCATTATGGTAAAGCACATTTTAAAACATGGCACACCATGTTTAATTATGGTAAATGCATGCAACTATGGTAAATCATGGAAAACTGCTAAATTACTGTGGACATTTACCGATCAACCATGAAATCAATCATTAACTGGTATTTACACATGATTATTACTTAATTAACAGTATTTATATGTGTAATACAAGGTGCTTGACAACAGTTATTTGATGCACAGTACCAAAATTACAAACTCTACATGTTGCTCCTCCAGAAATTTTTAAAGAATGAATGGTTTGTATTTATCTAGAGACACTTCATATGCCTCCTCACTGTAGTTTTGGCTCAATACTCTCGAGTTTGTGTTTTTAATCAATACATGTGTTTGCAGTCTGTCCCCAGACAGTTCACAGCAGCACGTCCATTTCTCAATCTCACCAAAGGACTTTCTTAAATTCCTGTCACCCCAACACATAAACCCATTATAATTGAAATATGTTGTTGTTACCTAAATAAAAATAGGACCAGAAGTCCCGGTCAGTTTCTCTCAAACATTGTCTGAAGGGCAAAAGATCCATCCACCTAAAATAAAGTATTTGTAGCCCAAAACCCAAGATATTTCAAAGCTTAATTGCTGTATATTGCAGGGTGTATATAGTTAGGCTTTTCTATGCAAAATTAAAACAAACACATGAATGTCACTCTGACCAGCAGACTTATTTTTCTAAAGGACCTCATTTAAAACTTAGTTTACTGAAATGCATTTAATTACTTATATTGAAATTATTATTAAATTAATTAATCATTACAAAGTGTTACAAAATCGTTTGTGATTTTATTATTATTATTATTATTATGACATGTTACACAAGGCTTAGTGACGATTTCTTGTGTAAACATGATCTTTTTTCCACCACCTGTGCAGGAGAACCTATGGTTATCACTTTGATGAATCCATGTGTATATAAATTTCCTATGTTAAACTACCAGTAGAGTAGTTATTAAAAACAGGGGGAGGGCTGTGCGGTGTACAGAGTATCATACAGTAAGGGGAGCGCAGGTTCGCATCCTGGCTGTGCAAATTTGGAAGTCTTCGCAGGGTAGTCTTCCAGTAGGCGTCGTATTGGCTGTGGTGGTCCTGCGGGTTAGGGGGGCAAAAACGTCAGGGACTGTTTCTCCTCGTTGTGCTACAGCAGACCTACTGGTCAGGCACCTGCAGGACTGGCTTTTGTCCACCACAGGCCATTAGCTCACTAACATTGGATCTCAAGTTCCTGATGTAAAGAGGCAGTTGGCTTTGTCGTGGGATTGGAGAGAGCCCATTGACCTTCAGTTCTACTAAGGGAAATTGCTGCAGTGAGGGAATGTAATTGGACATTCCAAATTGGGGAGAAAATCAGGGGTAAAATAATGAAGCGCTTTGAATAAAAAATAATAATTAAAAAAAAAACAGATGGGACTGTGCTTACCTTTACATATTGGTGGATCACTGCTCCAACCGCTATCTGTACATGTCATTTCCTCTGAACCTTTTAGTTTGTAACCAAAATAACAGGAGTACACAACCACTATTTGAGCAGACATTGTACAAAGAACAAAGTTTCCATTTTTTATCCTTGGAGGTGAGTTGCATGTTCCAACTACAAAGAAATTGACAAAAATAAACTTTTTAAGATGCAGTAGTATTGGGTGTAAATTGACAAGAAATATCCATGGACAAGTGACTAGTTGTTTAAATTTGACCATAAGTAGTCACTCCTGCGGTATAAAATGTACCAGGTAAATTCAGGTGGGCTTTGGAGTTTGAAACTGACTGCAGTCTTTTAAGAATAAAGTATTGTATATTTATGTTGTGAAATAATTAGATTTTTTGTCATATTATCTGAATTAAGCACTCAATTAAACTCTGAGTTATAGTTCTCTGCAAAATGTTAAACTTAATATATAAAAAAGTAATTCAAAACATTTTGAACTTTACCACGGTTAGGATTTTCCTGCCAAGCTTCAAGATTTAGCCCCTGTATGTGGTTACAAGACACAAAGTCCTGTGGGTATTGTCCTAGTTTGAAAACATCTGTTTGTACTTCAGTGACTCCGCTGTTGTCGCAGATCACATGGGAAAGAGAATGCTTTGCAAGTTCATTTCTTTGGCTTTCTGTAAATATATTGTCACTTTCCCACCAAAACCTACCAACACAAAAGACAGTTTAATTGAATTGTAATTAAAAAAAAAAAAGTTAATTAGGCACACATACAAGTGGAGCTCATAGATTTTTTAACTTCATATTTGTAGGCTTATACAAAAATAAATGCAATTTAAGAAAAAAGAAACACATAATGTGGTTGTAATTACAGAAAGTTTGATTATAATCCTTTTTTTTTTTTACTTTACTAGATAAATAAGTTACGCCTTTTTAATAAAGCAGAGTCAAAATAGGGTACAATATAACTGCCAAGATTGACATCCTAATCTTTGTGATTTTGGGTTCTATTCAATTGAGCTAAAAAGTGGAGAACACAAACCATGTAAATGTGTCCTTCCATGTACAGTATTAGTGTTATGAACATTAAACAGCATTGGATGTGTGTTATTAGAAAATATGCAAAAGCACAGTGGTTTTTGGACATTTTATGGACAGTGGTTTTTGATGATTAAAAGACAGCTATTTAAATCCACCGGCCTTTAGATTACTTGAGTTTCAAAAAAAGGATCAGTCCTTCAGTTTCATTTTTAAAAATTGCCAAATAAAAAAATATACAATTGAGGATCTTTATTATTATTTATTATCAATGTCTGTGACTGCGGACATACCATACAACCTACCTGTCACCGTCCCTTAGGTTTTTCATCTGCTTTCCAATTAAACATGCAAAAAGTGGTCCAGTTCTAGCCCCAGGAACAGTGTCTTCTACAAGTCCACCCAACCAAACATCAATATTGTTGGGGTGGCTGTATGCATCTATTATCTTTTGAACTAAGTTCAAATCAGTTATTACTGTACTTAGACTTGCTTGAGTTTCTAGTCTGTGAAGTCCACAGAACTCTCTCCAATCATTGTAACCTAATATATATACATATAAACAATAGAAAAGTATATATAAGTAGCAAACACTTTTCAAAATGACACTTATAAAAATGGAAACAAAGCACTAATTTGGTAGATTGTCAGCTTTAGTCATTTGAGAAACAAAAATTCTTTATAGTTATGCTTTTCCCCTGAAATCCCTTTTTTTTGGACCTCTGGCAACCAGCCATTGTACATTTGATCTGTTTTTTTTCTTTGTCTCATGTTATTCAATGTAACTATTTTGTTGTGTTAATAAAACATTTAAAACATTGTAAAAATAAATAAATAAGTGAAATGCCCAAATTTACATTTTATAAAATATATTGCGCTCTATTCACAAGCTTTATCACTGTTATTTAAAGACTGAATAAAGACGTGCTGTTTACCGAAAAAAAGGTCCAGGTATATAAAGATGTGATATCTACAAAAAGGTTCCAGGCCATGTGTCTTGCATCAAACTGTGGGACCCTTTTTCTAAATTTACCGCTTTGTATTGTTTGCAAATGTGAAAAAAATACTCGAAGAAAATGCACAAATGCATTCCTCAGTATATTCTGATATTATGAAAATGATTGAAACAAACCTGGTAGGCCATGATCACGCCCACGTTGCAGGTTCAGAGAAGCCAAGTCCAGTGCTCCAGGGTTGGACAATACAAAGAGTTTCTCAGTCAACTCTTTACTCATTATGTGGTCTGGTGTTAGCAATGTTGCAGGTTTTGATAAAAGCCCTCTGATTACTGGATCCAGTCCACCTAGAATCAACAAATCATATAAACAAGACTGGACACCGACGTGATATGCTGAATTTTACAATTTTCAAATAGCATTCTGAATCAAGCACTGTACATCCGCTTCGACAGTGTCGAGATCTGCAATGACATCTGAATGCTTTAACAGTGACTTTTTGGTTCTGAATGCTATTCCCTAAGGTGGGGTGTTACCTTTTGATTTTCAGTAAGTTAATATACACATTGACCTAATTATAGCAGTGCCCAAGGCAAGAAAGACTGTTATTAATTACATTAAATGTATAACAAAATGAATATAATTTCATACAGATTGAAACCGAGATGTAACAGTATGATATCAATGGGAGAATTATCTTTAAACACATTAGTAATAGTAGACTTGTTGAGAGCATGAAGAGTACCTTCTTTAATAAGCCTCCAGGGACTGAAAAATGCCTCGTGCAGACTTAAAGATGATAAATTCTTATGTTCCTGAAACTTATGATGCAGCCTTTGTAATACCGGTGGAATAGTTGCATGGCCAAAGCGAAAGGCTGCAGTTGAAAACACATTGGAAACTGTAGGATTTATTGAGGGGTCATATCCTCCATAAGGACCTATGTAGTGATGAAAAGCACTGATCCCAATGATTTTGGGGACATAATCCCTCATTGTAATAATCTAAAGGAATAAGAGATTTAAAAAAAAATAGTTATTTTTCATATTGGTAATGAAGATGAATGTATTGCATATTAAAATTCCACAGACATGTGGACTGAAAAATGTTTCAAATAAATGACAGTAAATTAAAGGTATGGCTTTAAAATGTAAAACTTCATCAGGTAGACTAAAACAGAAAGTGATACAAAGTATGCAGCAAGGTTATCATATTGTTCCATTCTGGTGTTATAAATCAAAGATCTGCTTGCATATGGATTCTACTATGTTCTGATTATGGCATTGTTTACAATGTGTATTGTAAGTTGATGATGACAGCAGTTTATTGATCTCATAAAGCTATGTGAAACTGTAAAACATGACAAAAATCCACAATAAATCAACTCTGCTTCATTAATCATACAAAAATATAACCAACAAAAATAATACCAGTAATTATTTAGGAGCAAAATGAATGATGCTCGCTACATTCCAAAAACTAAAATACAATACATTTTTAACTGGTACGGTATTTAAACATAGAGTGAAACAATACCATTAATGCTAGGATGAAAGAAGATCCATTATGTCTATAACAGGGGTTAGAACTACACATAGATGACCCTGTGATGAATGAGGTAAATTGAAAATACAGAAACTTGACAAATGTACCACACCCACCACATTTTCTCTGGCAGCTACACAAAGTGCTTTTAGCTACAAAATAGTTTCATAATTCTTACCTGATGTGCACTTCCTTTCACTATATAGGTCACAAATGTGCAGTTTTAATAGAAATATGTTATAGTATACATGATTTGTCACATAAATTGAACAAAACAAAACATTTAACCAATTATGATTTCCGCTAGGTACTGTTCTTGTCAAAGTTCAGGTACAGTAAGGTTAAACTGGCTATGCCACTAACCTGATGCAAAGCCCCGACAATTTTGCGGGCCTCCTGGTACGCTGTCTCTGCACTCCAGTGGGTGTTTAGTTTCTTCAGAGTCCTAGCAATCCGATTATGTTCTCGGACCCACAGCGTATGCAGTGCAGACAGTGAAATGACTTCATTAGATCTACTATCCCCCGCCAGGAAACATTCAATTCTAACCCCATCTGGATCCCCCAGATCTTGAGCACACGGCGAAGGCACTTGGGCAACAAAAGGTAAGAACTCACGTCCATTGTCTGAAAACCTTGTGTTAACATTAAGAAGACCCTCTTCACTTGTAAGGTTTCGAAGCTCGTTTTCCAACGCTGGGGTGCTTCCGTACACTGTAGAGCCATCGATGAAGGATGTTAATGCATTAATCTGCTGTCTCTGATTTGATACTGTCAGAGTTTCAAAGAGGACCACTTGCTCACCGGTACCACAGGCAGGAGATGAACGATAAAAGGGCAAGCAGTCTTTCTTTGTGGAAAATGTGTCATTTGGTGGAATCTGTATATAAGAACACATGCATATTTTAATTTACTGTTCTGAAACAAAGACACGCTTCTTAAATTCATTTATAGAAGATATATAAGGCTATAATATTATGCTTTCCAAATCTGTTACTTTTTCAATGCGATTAAGCTGCTGGGCTGGCATTTATAGTATGATGCAAATTAAGGATAATAATCACATAATTGCAAGATTTGTTCAAGAGAAACATGTAAAACCTAACATGGTTGAGATCCCAAATCCCTCCATACCTTTCCCACACCTAAATGTCCACCGAAGGAGCATCGGTGTGGGAAAAGCCTGGGTCCATCCATACTTGGCTGCAGGGTGCATCTATAAAGTTTTAAGTACAGGTAGCAAGCATCTAGGGACTTGATCGCTAATCAGATACAATTATACAAATGGAAAGAGAGAATGAATGACACCATATACGATATTAGTTTTGTTCTTTAACTGCCCATTCTCCATCACTGAATCAATTTTCACAGAACATACTTATATTCTATGTATAAAGGTAAATGTCTTCCAGGATAAATGAGACGGTGAAACATTCCTTTTATCCTGCCTGACAAACAAATATTGCTACATTTTCTATGTTGGACATCTAGATTTATCGTGCTGGATACCTTTATTGGAAAGCAGGGATTTAAGTTTTCACAGGTATGCCGACAGTCCAGTCCTCCCTTGAAAGTAGCTTTGCTTGTACTCTGAGGAGTGAATGAAATATCATGGTCTATGTACTGGCCCCACTCAACAATGGTACGTGTATAGGCGTTGTCATCGGAAGTAGTGTTGTCGGATGCCCGGAAAATTTTGTTGCTTATTTCCCGTACCTATTACAACATTCATTCAGAAACAGCATTGGTTAATCTTAAAGTCAGAGCACAGCTATGATCACATGATTTGTGTCTAATTTACTTTATTAGAATTAGATGAACATTACCAATATTAATTAATATCCCATTTTCTTCATTTTTTTGTATACATTATACACTGATGACAGAGGCTGAATAAATACAAGCAACAATCCCTGAACCGTGGCAGCATCTGGTCCAAAATTAATCCTCATCCCTTGTGACTGCCTGTTTAGTTTAATTATTTATTGTTTGAACTCTGCATCCATATCAACTTGATTCAAGGATGTCAGCTCTCTTGGGGAATTAATTAACAACTTCTGCAGCTTTCTGTTTCGCTGGAACTCTTTTAAAATTACTTAATTTAATAAGGCCTATTTTTTGGTAAAAACACAACTTCATTGTATTATTTAGTATTATTAACCCCTATGTTCTCCATATAGCAAACACTGAAAGGTCAACATTAGTAAAAACCCAACTGTGTCACCTGAGGCCCATTTTTATTTAGGCTGTTGTATCCAGGATACTGGACAAAAAACATGTATTATTAATGTGTAGAAATAGAGTGAAACAATATAAAAAATATTATGACAAATGTATAACCCTTTACTTATTAAAAATATTTCTTACTGGTCAAAATATTTGAAGTGCAGGCTGATCCTTACTTTCTGGTATTACTGTTTGTACTTTTCACTGGATACTTACAGGAGGCAGTTCAAAGCCATTGTAAAGATGCCCAGGATTCCAGCTTTTAGGTTGGCTGTAGCCATCTTCATATTGTGCTGGCAGCCATCTGGCCAGGGCAGAGTTTGAAGCTCCCCATCTACGGTTATTTCTAAAGAAAACTTGCTTAAGTACTGTATTGTTTTTTTTAATTTGTTGGTATACTAATAATATTTGTTTTAAATCATAAACTATATACAAACATATACACATGTACAGTATATACAAAATTCCCCAATTGGAAATACAGTGCAGTATATTGTTTATGTTTAGTGCACATATTCAACAATAAAAAACTGCTTTCTGAACTAAACATAATTACTAGGGTGTTTCCTTTATTGCCCTACATAGACATGCAATGAATGGTAAGTAACTTTATAATGTGCTAAATTGACTACCACTGTTACATATAATTGCTGGATTCACTGATGCCCAGGGGCAGGACCTTATTAATATTGAGCCATTCTGTCATCTAAAGTTCCATGAGCAGCCAGAGTGAAAAAGAAAAGGCACACTTAATTTTAGATGAATATTAACCTGTTGTTGCAGGCTCCTGTGATAGTTCTGTACTTGCTGGCTAAACAATGTTTAGGGCATATTGGAGGCTGCAAGTGAGAAAGACATCCGGACATGTCGGCAATCATTTTTAGTT
This sequence comes from Acipenser oxyrinchus oxyrinchus, assembly GCA_030684275.1. Classification (NCBI taxonomy): domain Eukaryota; kingdom Metazoa; phylum Chordata; class Actinopteri; order Acipenseriformes; family Acipenseridae; genus Acipenser; species Acipenser oxyrinchus. Next base: position 57,779,626 of record CM060252.1, read on the forward strand.
CATCTGTTGATAGAAGATCTATAAAAAAAAGTTTTGTCTATAATATACAGTCACGAAAATAAACTTATATTTAGTTATTTATCCCTTCTATATCAGAATATTGTGTATGTCTGCATCTTTTAATTTGAAAATCAAACTTATTTTTGGTTTTCTTTTGTTAAAATGCAAGCATGGATAAGCATTTAGGGGCTAAGAAAAATTCTGCTAAGAAATAAATAATAATAATAATAATAATAATAATAATAATAATAATAATAATAATAATAATAATAATAGGGGCTGATGTAAGGATAGGTTTAGTGCAAACAATTGCGGCTGCAAAATCCAAATTGCCTAGCGGCCAGGCAGTTATTTTGCATTATTACCTATGTAAGCTTAAGAACAATGCAATTTACACAAAATCTACAAATAATGAACTGCAATCATGATGATGAGGGTCGCCTGTGCATCGGGCTATTTTGCAGCCACACTTACAGCCCAGAGGGGAGGTGAGATAGGAGTACAGAGAGCAGTAGGCGCTGTATGAGATTTGTGGAGCATGAAAATCAAACCAAACAAAATAAATATGTCAGAGGAAGGGCAGCAAAATCCTCGTACACAGAAAAGAAAATAAACTTTTTCTGAAGAGGAGCTGAGAGTCCTTATGGCTGACATCACTCAGCATGAAACGGAGTTATTTGGAAAAGCCTCAGCCAACATCAGTTATGCTACCAAACAGGCCATATTGTCCATCATAGTGGAGAAAGTCAATGCTGTCGGTGTTACGAGGAAGATAGTCAACAGGGTGATGAAAAGTTTAAGTTCAACTATTACATTTGGGATGACCTGCAGAGTGAGATGATAATGCCTTACCGCCGCATCCTCCAGCATCCCAAACAAAGTCAGTTTGATTATGCAGGGTCTGCTCTGTCTTGCGTTTATCCTCTGAAGGTTTCCCTGCTTGTCCTCAACATGAGCCGAGCGTCACCACATCAGGAAGTGCAGCCATCCTGAGGCCAATGACAGGTCTCTGAAGGTGGGTGGTTTTATGCAGCTCTTAATTACTCGCTTCTACAACGGTTTGCACCTTGTATGTATTTTGGAGGGCCAGCAATTGCCCAAGTGCAAGGCAAAATCCTTACATCTCATCAGAGCATTCCAGATCCTCATCCTATTTTCTTCATTTGAATACATTTCAATATCATTTAAATGGATTAATGATGTTAAAGTGCTAATTTGATGGCGGGTGCAGAACGGCAGGTGAAAACCATTCTTTACATGCGCCACATTTTTAATGGCCGCTAAAGTCCTACTTTATAGCCGCTGAACGCGGTTTGCACGTGCAAAACGCAGATTTTGACCGTAATATTGGTGTTTTGCAGCTGCAAATTACTTTGCACATATCCTTACATCAGACCCTTAATCCCCTGTTTGTAGTCTCACATTTTACACATGGAACTGTTCATAACACATTTTTCCCAGATTAGGCATATGATTAAACATTAACACACCACCTTAATTTAAAAAAAAAAATGTAACTATATGTGAGTCCTCCACGATATAGAAATAGTACAATGCAGTAGTCTGTATGGTGCTCTGACTCTCAGCCACACAACACTCCCTTGCAGGTGGCAAACAATCCTGTCTTGAGTCAGCTCCATCTGTCCTACTGTGTTTCTAAAGTGAATGTTAAGTTCAATATTATTTTATTTTCTAAACAGTTTGGTTAACCAGGAAACGATGTTCTGCAACGCCCAAATGTTTACAGATACATAGGACCTCAGCAGAGGTACAGTGGAAGCACTCTTTTAAATAGATTTCTTTGAACAGTTTTAGTGTGGAGTGATGAGTTAAGTTTATGTGATGAGAAAGCAGCCGATGGTCACCCAGAGATTAATCTACCACTTCTAGAAAGAGTGCTCCCTCAAACCACTCGGTTGCCTACATGTAGTTAGATGTCATTACCTGTGGCATTAATTGACCTTTTATGTTTCTGATGTATTCTTTCCTTCACTAGTTGTAAAGTTGTTTCCCATATTTCAGCTGCCCTTGATATCTCTTGACTCTCTGGTTCAGCTCTCTTAAGAAAAGATAACATCTGTATAGGGGATGACAGTGTGTCCATGACACGATTTCTGAAAATCAAGTCAAACCAAAAATGATTTTCCATCACTTATTATACGATAGCAAAGAGCCGCAATAGAAGAGGTGCAACACAGAAATCAATTCTGAATGTTGAATCTATTCTGAATGTTGCATTACATTTCTTAAATACCCCCAATAATTATTGAATTCATAAATTTAAAAGGTGTAACCAGAATAAATCATTATTGAAATGCTGAAATGTAAAAATTAATTTTGTTTTTCTATATAAGATGTATCCTATTTTTTACAGTAATTATTTTCAACATTTTCTTTTGTGGTACTACCTTTTCATAGTGTAGGCTATAGCTCTGTCAACCATATGAAGACCCTCTTGGAAAGAGGAGGAGATAAGTGCATCTCCAATCTTTTTCAAACGTCCTTTAAAAAAGAAGGAAAAAAAGCATTGAAAACAACACCAAATTGCTTTGCGTGCTAAATCTTACTTATTAGCTGTTGAAGTATATATTGTACTGCAACCCCCCCCACCCCACCCTTTTTCAGATTTTAGCATGGAATAAAATAATCTACCTCCGATGCATACTGCTGTAGCCTGGTTATTATTTATGAAGCAAATATGTTAATATAATAAGATAATTCAAATGGTCTAACCCTATCCCTAGCCCTCACCCAATGAACAATGAACCCCATGGGGTTGTATTTCTATGAACACCCTAAACTATTGGGGTTAAACTTTGGCTTGGGTTCTTAACATACAATCAGCTACATTTGCTTGTTATCCTCAAACTGGAGTATTATGAAAGCGATTATAGATCAGATGTTTTCTTATATCTATCAGCATCAAATTAAGATCAAGTCGATTTCAGATAGGACTCCCTCAGCCCCAGTTAGGATTTCGGGCTTGCGGAACTTGATCTCTCCAACTCTCGCTGATGGGGGAAGTTATCTAATGAGCATCCAATGCACTGGAGTCAGGTTTTAAATCTCTCACTGCAGAAAAAATATATACAGGTGATCTTTGACTTTTGTGTAATATCTGGTTGCAAATAGGATTGTAGACTTCAGAAGGAATCGGCAGAAGCCACAGTTATTGGAATGAGATTAGATTGAGTTTTACGGACTCGTTTCATGGAGCAGATTGAAATTAGGTGGCATTAGGTCTATAGGAAAATGTATCCAGGGCACAAGTTAACGATTTCAGTGAAGTCCACAAAACATGTCTTTACTACTGTATTTTAAGATTAGAAGTAGGGAAGCTGATCTATTAAGTCAATCAACACCACATAATGTTTTTATATAGACACGATATATACTTTTGGTGTTCTGACCTCATAAGATTTATTAGACAAGGCTTAAATATGTTTTTATTTTCACTTTGACTCAGAGGAAGCACAGATTTGTTCCCTGTAGTAAATTTTATTTACAAGAAAAAAGTCACCTACCATTTAGAATGTCCTCAGTATTATAATTGAATGAAAACAAGACCACACTGCAGGATAAAAATGCAGCAATTCCCAGGCCAGAGTGTATCCTCATGACAGAACTGTAGAATGAGTGAAATTTTATTAAATATACTGTAACTTAAAAATAAATGAAGGGAATTATTATTAGTGTGTATTTTACTGTCATACATATACAGTGTAAACAATACAGCATACTGTAAGTGTGCCTGATACACAAAGTCATTAAGTACTTATAAGCTGTTTGTAGCAGCATAAGGTATTATTGCTATTATGAACAGTTTACATTATTTAAGAGTGCAGCATCAAATTACTTTTTTTTTTTTGTTTTACTTTTCCCTTTGTTTGGAATTACTCAAACACGGTGTTAATTTTTTTTTTTTTTTGATAAATCTGAAATAAAGTGTTTTCACCTGAGTTTTGGAGCAGTGCTTTAGTGCTCATTGACTGCCATAGATACAGTATGTGTAACACAGGCCACCTTTGTAACATAACTGGAACAAGCCCTTCTCGAGGAATAGTCTCAGATACCAGAAACCATGCAACATAAAATATGATCTGTTTTTGCATGCAGATATGTTTCATTTTTGTAGTCTGTGCAGTGTATATCTTATCCTTTTAATAATTTATCAAAGTTATAGTGCTCCTATTATATCACAGAGTGACTCTGTAGAACCAGACATCTGTGCATTTATGTCAATGTCAGGTAAGAACATACACATCCACAAAGGAAACCAGATTTTAAATTCAGAATACTTAGTGTACATTACTCTGTTTTCATACCACATTCAGAATATTATGGTATATTCCACTTGAATTATTCAGTATATTTTCATTTGAATATGTCAACGATAAATGTTACATATTCCAAAAGTTGACTCATGAGCACATGTTTCAGTTATATTCAGTATGTCTGCCTACACATTATAGTGTGACCATTAACCTTTAACATGACAAACAGTCTGATGATAATGTAACCTACATACATAAGCAATACACCTTAAAGTCATTGTACATTATAACAGCTGCAATCTTTATCATTTAAAGTACACTTTTTCAGAAGTAGCACTGAAACAAATGTAATTGAATATCTTGGCTATCTTGGATGAGTCTTTCGAAACAACTATATTTTCCAAACTTATGAATAATGCTTTATATTCAAGCTACCAGCAACTACAACAGCACAGCCAGAACATAAATGAAGCTAAATGCAAAGCATAGTGTTTTTTTATATACAGTAAAATAGCTGGAAGCCCTTACCTCATGTGGTGCTCTTCAATTATTCTGAGATGTCCTTTTTTCACAGTATACAGCTCACCTGTAAGCTTTTAGACTAATGCGTTCATGCCTCTAGTATTGCACTTAACACATGCTTCATGCCCCTGTGCTCCTGCCGCACTTAAGTTTTTTTTTTTGTTTTTTTTAAAGCTATAACAGATATATGTTTATGGTTTACATAATTATGGTGAATGGTGTTATTGGGATATTGGTTAATCCGGCCCAGTACTTTATTTTCAATTTACACATTTTTTCAGTTCCAATCAATAATAATGAGGATGTGTCTTCGAATTGAATTAGATAACTTATCCGAACACTTTATGTAGGCTTTTTTCTTTGCTGATCATAGCTGGGCATGAGGCTTATTAAACTGTGTATGCCTTTATTGCCTTGTACCATACAACAGAAATCACATGCGAGTGAAAATTAAATCTCACTGTTGTTATTGATCATTTTAATTAAAATTCAAACATCCGTGGGAACACAGAACACAAAATGATGAAATATGAATAACAGACATAAAAAAGCTTCAGTACCAGTATATATATATATATATATATATATATATATATATATATATATATATATATATATATATATATATATATATACTGGTACGGGCCAGTAGTAGCATTGCATTTAATAGAACAAAACAAGGTAGATAAACAAAAAAAGGAAAAACTTTTATGTCCTTTACTTCTTTTTTGGTTTTCTTTTTTAGCGAGAGAAGCAAACACTATGGACTTAAACCAAATGAAAAAGGAAAGTTTTGAAAATATAAAGAGGCATACTGTGCACATTTGAGACAGGACACGTTTTTAAACTGGCCCTAAAACTGAAATAAATAAAAATGTAAATTGAGACTGATTCATATATTATATCCTGCAGACTGATGCCTCTGACTTAGTAGGACTAGAGGCAGACCTTTCCCAGGAGGTAGAGGGCGTGGGGCATTTGGTATTGTATATTAGCAGGAAGCTGCTTGCGTAAGAGATTCAGAGACCAGGTATGCTGTAATCAAGAAAGAAATCCATAGCCGTCATAAAAGAACAAAATTAACCAAAAGCAAGCTTCTGTGCTCCTCTCTTCTTGTGTGTGTGGGCCTGTCTGCCCGCATGCAGTTTTTGTAAAATGTCGCAAATAAACGGCGACTCAAGAGGGACCCCAATTCTGCTGGGGGTCCTACGATATAGCATAATTTGCATATAGGTTAATCCGGCCCTGCAAATAAGAGTAAAACATGTTCTTGAACTATAAGCTTGTTCAAAGCTAATAATGTTTTTCATGAGAAATGATGCTCAATAAATCTCATTTTGAATTCTGTGGCTCCAAGTGGGATTCTTGATTGGATTTCTGGATAGCCAAATAGAATTTCATAGGTTCTTATATAGATGACTAAATGTAAAACTAAAACCATGTATTCATCATATTACCTCACACAGACAACTCATTACATGTGCACTATGACTAGTGATAGATGGTTGGTCTGACCTACTTGTGTTTGACATATTTCCTTGAAAATTAATAGGAACACAGTTTCTAATAAGTTAGAATGGTCAATAATAAAATAGCTCCCCCTCTTCAATACAGTATGTAATAAATAACCCACAACAGGGTGTGCGGTAAGTCAATTCTTAACGCACGACCTGGGTGCGTTGTGAGGCACGAGGCTGCAGGCCAACCACCCAGTAAGTGTGGTAAGAACTGTCTTACCGTACACCCAGGAGTGGGTTATTTTGCTTATAAAATGGCTACCCTTTTTTTCTTGAAAATAATTACACAAAATAGCTTTTTTAAGGAAAAAAATAAGAAATGTATCCTTCCACTGAGAAAAAATAGTCCCTGAAGACTGTTTGATGGTAACATATATTTTGCACTTTTTTTATTTGCCATAAACATTATATTGAACATTGCCATTTACAGTAAAACTTTCCAGATGAAATGGCATTTGGGAATTGAAAGCAGACTGATTTCCTACATCTGAGGGAGGATTTATGTAACAGCCAAACACTGCACTTGACATCGAGGAAGCGGTTTCCGAGAGTTTTTTTTTTGTAGGAAATGATCCTACTCAGGCTATGTAGTCTTCAAGAAAAGCTGACCAATAATTTCTGAGGCTGTTTTCACACCAATGGCCGGTAACCGGCATAATTTCACTAGATTGTAAACCAGGATTAGATGATATCTGGACTAAATGACTTCAACGTCAGTTTGCGCAGTCCTTCCTGTCCGCGGCGAGCACAATAGAATTCTTAGCCGAACCCGACCTTGTTTAAAAGCCCGACGGTTGTGTCAGCATACTCGCTAGTCAGTTTTATAAGGCGATATTTCGTTTAATAAGTAGATGCCGCTGCTGCATATACCGTATATATTACATGCTGAGTGAGACTTGCGTGGTGATTTCTCAGATGGCTTTTGAATAGTGTTACTGCTACTGCTTGCCTGAGAGTTTTCTTTGTTCTGTTCTCTGACTAAATAAGTACAACAGTATATTTGCCAATTTTTCTGTAATTCTTAGTGACAGAGATGAAAAAAAAAGTTGAGTGATTTAAATGCTGTTTCAGTTGTATGCTGACATTTTACCTACAGAAACACTATTTAGATAATTGTTACTATTAAGGCGTAGTAATATTAATAGATCAGGCAAGTAAGTTGGTCTATGATGTCATAGCCGTGCGGTAGGACAATTATTACAGCACGGTCATGTGATCTTGTTCAGCCAATCACAGCACTTAATTTATCCAAGCCATTTTATAATGATATATTAATCAGAACATTCAATAGCCAATCAAGACAAAATCTGTCATTGCACAAAATGTGTGCTTTCATTAGGCACACACATAGCTGATATTTTACAATAGCGTGGTTTTTAAAATGATGTGATTACTACACAATCAGTCCTTTTGTTTTATATCTGTGGTAATTGCAGTTTCTTCTCCATACAGTAATGACTTAGAACACACATGGATTTAGTTTATTAAATGACATTCAAGGGCACATGTAAAGGTTTAAGTGTTTGTCACTCTGTTTAATGTAGCATGTCTGGTACGAAACTCCCTCTAAAAAGTAAACTTTAGTCTCAAGAGGATTTAATGAGAATCTAACTGACTTGACCACATTCATTTGTTTACAGCTATATTCTGTAGATGTAGGTACATTTGTTCTTTTTTTATATTGAAACTGACTGGTTTACAGATGCATCCTGTAGAGAAACAGAAACTAGATTTGAAACCATTTTTTGTGTTTTGTTGAAATTGAAATATCTATACTCACGAAGAAACCTACAGGATTATAATTATACTTTAAGTAAGAGCCAAAGCTTTGTTTAATTTACTGTACACTTTAAAAAAAAATAGTATTTACATTACCATAGGTTTTAAATGGTATGGTGTTTTTTTGTGTGATACAAATACTATTTGCAAGGGCATAAGCTTGTACATGAAACTTTCAGGCTCTTTTAGCTCAGAATTCCAAATGGGAAGCACAACTGTACTGATATTCTCACATTAATATATCCTTCTTATGGAGCACAGCACTTCATTTTGTAACTGTCCCAGCAGTGGGACTATTGACTTTGCCCTTTGCATTGTGTTCTGGGGCCAAGAACACTCCCAAGAAGAGTGTTATTGATCTTTGGAATTCTGTTTAGTGCAAAGTGTAGCAGAATTGAGAGATATCCTTTATACAGGAGCTCCTTGATGTTTAAAGTATAAAGGAGTCTGGCGTCAAGAAAAAAGCCTGTGAAAACACTTCTCTTAAGCACAGTTGCTCTCTTTAAAATGCTCTTTTAAGTTTTGAGTGTGTGTGTGTGTGATTCACAGACACATCTTTACTACAGCCACATAGAGAAGACATCGAGAAAATGAAACTTTTCAAGGTTGAGCTGAGGTTTATAGAAAGGCGAGGTTAGCATATGCTGCATTGTCTTAATGTATGTTTTGGGCACCATTTTGGATCAAACTGTTCTGTTGGCTGGCAGTTGATCCAACATGATTCACAAAAACTGCCTTTCCTTTCAAAAAACCTTGGTCATGATAAATCAGTACTCTAGGCTTAGGGTACAAATCAGTAAAAAACCAGAAATATATGTTACTTTGTGGATGATCTAATTAAGATATCTTACTGTGTGTATTATAAGTAGCTGATAGCAAACTTATACAGTATACAGCTTTTCTTAAAGTACGGGCCAAGTTATTACAAAATTAATTTTACCTATGTTAATATTTCTAATCATGTGTTATACATACAGTGCCTTGCGAAAGTATTCGGCCCCCTTGAACTTTGCGACCTTTTGCCACATTTCAGGCTTCAAACATAAAGATATGAAACTGTAATTTTTTGTGAAGAATCAACAACAAGTGGGACACAATCATGAAGTGGAACGAAATTTATTGGATATTTCAAACTTTTTTAACAAATAAAAAACTGAAAAATTGGGCGTGCAAAATTATTCAGCCCCTTTACTTTCAGTGCAGCAAACTCTCTCCAGAAGTTCAGTGAGGATCTCTGAATGATCCAATGTTGACCTAAATGACTAATGATGATAAATAGAATCCACCTGTGTGTAATCAAGTCTCCGTATAAATGCACCTGCACTGTGATAGTCTCAGAGGTCCGTTTAAAGCGCAGAGAGCATCATGAAGAACAAGGAACACACCAGGCAGGTCCGAGATACTGTTGTGGAGAAGTTTAAAGCCGGATTTGGATACAAAAAGATTTCCCAAGCTTTAAACATCCCAAGGAGCACTGTGCAAGCGATAATATTGAAATGGAAGGAGTATCAGACCACTGCAAATCTACCAAGACCTGGCCGTCCCTCTAAACTTTCAGCTCATACAAGGAGAAGACTGATCAGAGATGCAGCCAAGAGGCCCATGATCACTCTGGATGAACTGCAGAGATCTACAGCTGAGGTGGGAGACTCTGTCCATAGGACAACAATCAGTCGTATACTGCACAAATCTGGCCTTTATGGAAGAGTGGCAAGAAGAAAGCCATTTCTTAAAGATATCCATAAAAGTGTCGTTTACAGTTTGCCACAAGCCACCTGGGAGACACACCAAACATGTGGAAGAAGGTGCTCTGGTCAGATGAAACCAAAATCGAACTTTTGGCAACAATGCAAAACGTTATGTTTGGCGTAAAAGCAACACAGCTCATCACCCTGAACACACCATCCCCACTGTCAAACATGGTGGTGGCAGCATCATGGTTTGGGCCTGCTTTTCTTCAGCAGGGACAGGGAAGATGGTTAAAATTGATGGGAAGATGGATGGAGCCAAATACAGGACCATTCTGAAGAAAACCTGATGGAGTCTGCAAAAGACCTGAGACTGGGACGGAGATTTGTCTTCCAACAAGACAATGATCCAAAACATAAAGCAAAATCTACAATGGAATGGTTCACAAATAAACATATCCAGGTGTTAGAATGGCCAAGTCAAAGTCCAGACCTGAATCCAATCGAGAATCTGTGGAAAGAACTGAAAACTGCTGTTCACAAATGCTCTCCATCCAACCTCACTGAGCTCGAGCTGTTTTGCAAGGAGGAATGGGCAAAATTTCAGTCTCTCGATGTGCAAAACTGATAGAGACATACCCCAAGCGACTTACAGCTGTAATCGCAGCAAAAGGTGGCGCTACAAAGTATTAACTTAAGGGGGCTGAATAATTTTGCACGCCCAATTTTTCAGTTTTTATTTGTTAAAAAGTTTGAAATATCCAATAAATTTCGTTCCACTTCATGATTGTGTCCCACTTGTTGTTGATTCTTCACAAAAAATTACAGTTTCATATCTTTATGTTTGAAGCCTGAAATGTGGCAAAAGGTCGCAAAGTTCAAGGGGGCCGAATACTTTCTCAAGGCACTGTAGCTGTAAGCTTATACTTGCCCAAGCCTTTACCAGGGCTTGAATTTCAGCGCAGGATCGCGAGAATCACACACTTTCCAAGTTGCGCCTGCATATCTGCAACTTTCAATGCGGGAAAATCCCACAGAGATATTTTAAGACACTAAGCTACTATATTTTTCACCTAGTTTAGAATGCCTGAAACGCTACAACAATCTCTAAGGAAGTGGGTGTCAGTGACGAAAGCACTATGAGCCGTATTCTGAGTAGTTCTGGTTAAAATAAATAAAAGTAGTGCTGGATATTTTAAGAGCCGCGAGACTTTATTCTCTCGTACGTGTTTCTCGGCTGCTATCTTTAAAGATTACAGAAACTCAGTATAAGTAAACAGTTTTAACTCTTAAAACTCAGCCTCATTCATTTTGGGGCGCCAGCGCACCGAAGGTTACGCACGTCTTACTCAGGCATCATAAAAGCCAACTACCTTGTTTAAAAGTACAGACTCTGGGTTTTCCAAAGACGTAATCAGTGTCTGTATGCGGTACTCCTAGCCGGAACTACAACTGGCTGAAGTTAAGACTCTCATCACGTGACAGGGTTCACAGCTTAGGTTTCGTTTTTGAGTCTATTGCTCCGTCATTGAAGCAGCTAGACTGAAAAGGGTGGTATCATTGGAAAGCTTATAAGCTCACCCCCCCCATCTTCATTTCATATTGAGGTTCAGTTGTCCATTGTTTTTTTTTAGCCACCTATGATTACAATATATATAGCAGTGACCAAACATGATTTTTTTTTGGAAAAGTGTATGTCTGATCCTTACATAATATGAAACATTTTGTGGCCTTTCATTAGATTTGTTACATGCATGCAGTACATGTAGTTAAACATACATAAATGAAAACAGTTAAAAACAGGCTGAAATAGGGCTGAGTGTAAAGAGTTAAAAAAAAAAGAAATGGAGCACTGGTTAAAAAGAAAAGCACCTTTTTCTTCTGCTGCATGCAAAAACGTCAAGTCAGACAATGGCAAAAAGAGAGTGCTCTGTCTCACAGTGATGAACAGCTGTTAGATCTCCTGAAAGCAGCTTATTTTAAAGCAACACCAGTGTGAATGATGATGCAGTAAAATATATAGTTTTTTATATGCAAAAGTGCCTTTTTTTTGCCATTCCCCCCTAAAATTTTGGAATCCCACCCATTGGCTGCAGCATAGGGGGGAAATCCCCCCAGCACACAAAAATGATGTTACATTAATCTGCTTTGTCACTACGCTGTCCTCAATCAGAAGAGCTCTCCTGCTCGGTTTTGCCTGGAATAGCAGAAGATAAAGTGTCAGTTGTCAAGGTGCTGGTTACAACAGTAACTTTGGCTCAGACCAAACTCCCCCCACAGCCTCCCTCTCTTTCAAGAATGACCGGCAATGGAATAAATCCTACATAATATAACATATTTATATAAGAAAAACAATTTAGGCAGATACACTCCACCAAGGATGTAGAGCTTGCTTAAGCACAGCATAATGCTGACAGTCAATATTGTTGCTGGTGACCCTGTCCCAGCAATATGCATAAACATTATTTTCTCATTGAAATATACAACCTAGACTACTATTTCTTTATATTCCTCCACAATAGTACATTTGAAATTAGTCAACTGTATAAATGAGTCATACTATATGTAAACGAATCAGTAATGAAAATTGTTTTACCCTAACTCTGGATTCCTTCCTGTCCCCATACAAGCAGTGAAAAGGGCAAGGCAACACAAGCAACCACAGACAGCCATCATCAGTTAAGACAAACAACATTCAACTCTGCAGATAAGACAAGAGACGTCGCTACGTTAATATTACATGCCACTTTGCAGTTTTCTACACGTAACGAAAAACTGTGACATTTAAAAATGTGACATTTCGAAATCCAGCATGCCTTGAATACTACTGTACAACTATTATGGCTTCCGGTACACTTTTGCGATATATTTCTGTAGTTTCTTTGATTACATCATGCTAAATAAAACGGTAAAATAAAAGGTAAACACATTTCCCACTCACTAAACGAAAAGACAATGTTACAGTCAATCTTATTGAATCCCAATTATTATCATGAATGTCATGGTTTGCTGAAGATATGAGTTTCAGACAGTTTAATTATTTTATTTTTTTAAATTACGTATTAAAATCTCTCTGCAGTCTGTCTCACAGCTGCGCGTGCACGTGAATTGAAAGAAAACAAGAGGCCGTTCTGAAGAGACCCGTAGGGCAAAGGATGCAAAGGTCTCACGGGATGCAAGATATTTCACCTCTTTTTGTACAAATTAAGCACTGATACGACTGATATATGTATAAAATATTTATGTATCGTTAATCCCCCCCAAAATCCTTTTCAAGCGTTGGCTGGTATGACTGGCTGTAGTTGTGCTAGAGGTACATGTTTTCAGTCCAATCGAAATACTCATCTGAAATTTGCATTAGCATTCTGTAACAGCTTCCCTTCATTAAAACATTGCCAACAATAGTTATTAGCTGCAAGCACATACTCACAAAATTAAGCACAATCTGATTATAGCAACTGTAAGACTTCTAAAAAGAAAAGCAGCGAAATACATTGCATGAAAATACAAATACATTACTATTCCGTTTTAATGTTTTATTTTTATCAATTAATGTCCAAAGCATATATTAAGTCATAATCACATGTGAGCATACAGTACACATTTTATACAAAATACACCATTACCACACACTGTACTGCCCCTACAGCATGTGAATGCATGCTAGTAATAATGCAGGTTTCAGTGTGTTTAATTAGGTATATCGCGATAGTGAAATGCATAAAATAAGAATTTAGCAAATACAATGGTAGTAGGATAAGTGCATTAAATGGTAAAGTACGCTGCAAAGTCATTTTCAATTTGGGTGTAGTATTATATCCAGGAAAGACGGCTTTATATTTTAAAAGATTACGCATCAAGTGGCTGGTTTACAGTACAAATGCAACTTCATCAGTTGATCCCTCTTTCGACGTGACGACTGTAACAGTTACGTATACCCAGCTCAACTTCCTTTACGTACGAAACACGCTTCAAACTCTCATTGGTGCTCACTTGTTGCTCTGCTTTCCTCCTTCCGCAGTGTATTTTTAACTACTTCAGATTTAAGACAGGGCAGCTGTATACATCTTGGTAAAATGAGGGCTGTGTTCTCTTTGCATTTCTTAATACTGTCAGCTTTGTACGGCCTGTTTACAGCAGACGAACAGCATGAAAATATTGTTCTGAAAGAACCTGACTCATCAGGAACAATACGTTTCACATCTCCAAAATTAAACGCAGAGGACGAACACTCAGATCATATGCCTGGATATCTGAAGTGTGATGCCTGTAAAGCTATTGCATTTCAGGTAAGGTATCAAATCCTAACATTGAAGAAGCGCAAATATGTACCACACTAAGGGCATTAAGCTTTTGTAAATCAAAATATAAACATATTATTATTATTATTATTATTATTATTATTATTATTATTATTATTATTATTATTATTTCCTTAACCACGTGTGTTTAATTTAAAGAAGAGATTCGCTGAAACGTGACACTTGCTCTGCATCTAAATTCAGAAAGTATGAAAGCTCAGGTTACCTTGCCAATAGTATAAATGCCTTTTTGTTTTTTTAAGGCAAGCGCGGTTTCAAAATGCGATGAAAGCTTGTGTGCCTGTAGCGGATATACAATAGTAACTTTAAATGTAAACTAACTGGAAAGCCAACAGGATTTCTAATGGAGTAGAGTGTAAAGAATGGCCAACCAGGAACCACATTTTTGTATTGGTTTGGCAATGTACATTTTACTTTTAAACATTCAAACAAAATGCCAGAGCCAAGGGATTACCCCTGAAATGATCATATTTAAAACATGTTGGTCATACTTGTGGAAAGCAGTTTTGGAATGATTTAAATAGTACGTGCATATTCATGCAAACAAACAAAAAATATGCATTTCTTTCAACACTGTTAATGGTAAAACCAAAAATGGACAAGAAATTAATTAAATACTTGTTACACCAAGTGCTTGTTCAACCATGACAGCTTCTGCTAACTTGTGTGTGTTTTTATAAGATGAAAGACTATCTTGTAAAAGCAGAGTCCAAGAGGACAGCAGTGAAGGGTAAAGGAGCAGCTTTGAGTGAATCGGAGTATGTGGACACTTTGGAACAGTGCTGCTCTCAGAAGTGGGAACAGTAAGTATACAGTTACTGACCTGCATTATGTAATACACACTTAAATAGAAATGACCTGCCCCTGATTTGACTAATTAAATAAGTATAATTTCGGGGGTTGGGGGGATATGTTTTGGAAACACACCACCCCTTCTTCAACTGCCCCTAATGTCATTCATTTTTTCAATTTAACACATTGCATATCATTCTATCAGATATGCCATTCCTTTTATGTTATGCATCTGGGGATGATTTATTATTGTTCACAAAAAAAAATTGCAGTCTGTCATGCAAATGTCAATTTTGGCATTTCTGTTATTAAAGCCGACCCTTCCTGTTGAAAGTCAGTTTCAATCACCGTAGACAGAACAGCTGATCTAACAGACTTTGATACACGCTAACAGTAACCTGAGGTAATTTTAGGAAAGGCTGTGTAGCCCTCCAAAACAACTGAAACACCTTTCTGATTTGTCATTTTGAATTGGTGCTATTCTGGCTGCCCATGGTTAACGTCATATTTATAGTGTTCTTGAAGGTATTTCTAAGTTGTTGTCCATCCCCAGTATTTAATTAGGATGATTATACATTTCATTATCAGGTATTACTTTTATAATTAATGAAAAGCATAATTAATCAAATCTTGTGTTACGTGGTACTGTTATGGTGGAACCTTTGTAAGTTTGTGAATATTACAATAACTTAACAAAATGGATGTATGGATGGGGAAATGTTCAATTTTAAACATTCTAGAGGGGAAGCATATTTACTGCAGTAAATACTGTACATCTGTCTCACTAGCATCATAGCAATGTACAGACATCTCCTAAAAATACAACTCTTACTGTTTAAGGTATGGTCTGAAAGAGGTGCATGGTTTCAAACGTCTTTCTGGGCCTGGATTGGAGACAGCAGATAAGATGGGTATGGTCATGTATGGAGGACCTTGGCCAAAAAGGTAAAAAAAGAGAAAAGTTATCTATCTGTTTATTCATTCATGATCCCTTGCTGAGAATGCAACCTGGGGATATACTGTACAGTAGGTGGTCGTCCATATGTAACACTAGTGTTCTATATACTCTGACTTACCAAAAAGTGGGCATTGTAAGTAAAGTAAGAAAAAACCCAAGTCAGCAAGGTATGCACATTTATGTAGTCATGTGGCATGTCATGTGATTATCTAGACCAATAGAAGCTGCATAGAGCCTTCAGACAGGTGCCACATATGTCAAGCAAGAGATACACTGCAGTGCCCCAAAGCATGTTTACAAAGCAAGTCATTGAGAGAGAGGGGGTATAGGGACACTCTTATTTTACGGAAATAGCAACACACATTTATAGGAGCTGTCTGTAGGAGCTCTTACATTAACATTTTCTGGAGGGTACAGGTTGATTAAAACCCCTCAGACCCCTGAAATTAGAGTTAGTGGCAGCACACATGACTTGGGAAGAGTCTAACAGTATTGATACAGAGCAGAAAGTTCAGCCAACTGGCCCAGTAAGTACTAAAAGGTATTCTTCATTAAGACATGCAGAATGATTCTGCGTGTAATACAAACCGATCTGCTTAACATGACTGATAGAGAGGTAGGTTATGCCTGAGGCTGTAAACTGTAGCGGGGAATGGTATTAATACAAGATCAACAGATGGGGACACAGAATCGAGTTCCCCTTAGGATAACCCTGAACTGAATGTCTAGTGAAGTCAAAGTAAAGTAATTTGTAGTTTGGTTAATGTGCTGCAGGGCATTGTTACCCTAACAGATTTACCGTTAGATAAATGTATCTGTCTTCTGCTTTCATGTTACATTTTTTAGGTTATTTAAAATGTGTCAGAGCTATCTTGGAGAGTATGATGAAACCGAAATTTACCAGAAGTACAGAAGCGATCCGGATTCATTAGAAGACTTTTTTTGCTACGCCAACGGTGGAGTCTGCAAAAAACCAAGCAAAACTAAAAAAAGGGACTTATCTAGAAACGAACTATAAACTATGCCTTGTAGAAAATGTAAATAAAAATAATGCAAATCAGTTGGCATTTTTTTTAAATATGTATGAGTATTAAATGCATTTCAAAAAGCAGCTTCAAAGGTGGTGGCATTTTTACCTGTTGTGAGTCAGAAATCACAGCCATGTTGTTGCACTAACTCCATTTCCCTTACAGAATTTTCACTGTGATAAAGTATTCTCAATGGTATAAAAACTGCCAGCTTTACAGTGCTTAAAGGTGTGTGTACATTCAGTCAGGATAAAACAACAGTTTTATTTGAGAAAAAAAGTTGATACTAGCTTTTATCTTTGGGGCACTTGATGATGCCTTGGATGGCTGATCAACATCTCAGGCAGGGAGACAGTTCAACTGCCAACCCCCCTGCTGAAGCTGAAAATTAGATGGAGGTTGAGGAGGAGTTAAACTCAAAAGCACGGCACAGTCTCAAGGTTTAGGCTTACCTGCCATAACTGCTGTTAAAAAAGCCAACTGTTAAACTTTATTTAATCCATCCAAAGTCTTAAAAAAAGAAATATGTGTGTGTGTGTGTGTGTGTGTGTGTGTGTGTGTGTGTGTGTGTATATATATATATATATATATATATATATATATATATATATATATATATATTTAAATAGCTCTGATTTAAAGTTTTTTGAGACATATTGCCCTAAATATTTAATAACAGCATTCCGGTTGCAGTAATAAACACTAATATACCAAATTAGTGTTTCCCTTGATGAGTAAGTAGGGGGTTCCGAAAAATATAGTGTTGCTACAACTGTTTAAGCTCTTTTCATTAACACCCTGACAACTTTTTACACTTACAACTTTAAAGTCTGTTTCAAAGCTCTTTTCAAAATGTCTGCTCTTGTGGACTGGGGTTTGAGATCTGTCCTCTAAATCATTTTAAAAAATAACTTTGAACCAGACTTAAGTCTCTATTTTTCAGAACCCTGTTACTTACTCTTTAAAACCCACTCTACCACTTTACTGTCTAGGGAAACATCACATAATGTACTTTTTTGTGATTAACCCACTTCTGTGTAATTTTTAATCAATCCTGCATATCTGTGAAAATTGCACAGGCTACAGTTAATGGAGTGAAACAGTCATGGTTAATTGTCCCTCCAGAGCACATCTGTACTGGTGGAGTAAAACACTTCTCAAAATAAAAATGTAAATCGGGGTCTGAATAGGGTAAATTAAAACATTCTAAATGCTATGTGTTTACTAAAATGTGCATACTGAATAATACAAAGCATATGTACAATTTAACATTTTACAATATCAGTACAGCACAAATGGAATTAAATCAACAAAACTGCAATTTATAAATGGGTTATCATATAAATATTTTAGATGATATCATAAATGTTATATTACAGCACAGACTTCATGAAAAGGAACCCTCCATAAATCACACTCATGTTATTAAATGCAAATATTTGGAAACCAGACACCCAATTCTTAAAGAAAATGCTTTATTCCCAAAACAGTGTACAAAAGCAGCACTATTCTTGAGGGGTTCTTTAAATATTCAAAAGTGCAATTCTTAATTGTGTAGCATATTTAAATCAAGTCATTTCATCCATCAATACAAAATGATTTATCTTTCCGTCTTTACAAAGGTTTCTTAATTTGATTTAAATATGAATGTATGACGAGGAGTAGTAGAGCTAAATATATAGTATAGTTATTAGAAAAAAATAAATAAAATACATATTCAAATTGTTTTTAATAGTATAACATTGTCCATTTATACACCAATGGGTATAACACAATAACAATAATGAGCTCATAAGATATTAACAACAATCTTTTAAAAAACACTGCTTTCCCATTTAGAACAACAGGAGTATGTGTGAAAAAGCATTACCTGAACGACCAGGTAATACATATTGCTACAAATAAAACTGAACCTCCTTTAAGTTGTCCAACCATGTGTAATGATACAAGTGATTAACTATTCTAACCGGTATAGGCTTTACTTATTTTTATAGAATTGGGACATAGTATACATTGTGCGAGTAGAACCTACCTGCAGTAATGACAAATCATGTTTGGCACAATCATGTTTTAAATTTTGAAAACATTGTAGGAACTTCAAACTACTGTTCACAATGTTTACGAAGAGACCGATTGGATTGGGTGGTTTGTATGGATTTGGCCAGGTGTCCCTCTTTTTCTAGCAGAGGTGGTGGTGGGGAGGAATGGTAGGGCCCTTGCTCCTGCTCCCTGAAAAACACCATGATTACAATTATTGCTCATTGCTTTCTTAAAACACTTTTTTTTGCTCCTTAGTGAATGGAGAATTTATGGAAAATGAGTGGTATTTTTAGAAAAGTAAATCACATCCAGTATTTAAGTGTATTGGGTAATCTGGTCCAGTCAGGAAGAGGTCATACAAGCCAGGGAGCTTTTGGAAACAAAAACAAAAACTTTGGGGGAAAAAACCTTTCAAAAAGATTGTATTGCTTTCTTAGTCCTCTGATATCTGTGAGATATGTGGTCTGGTTATTTATCTAAGCCTGTTCCAGCTGGTGCACTATATATATATATATATATATATATATATATATATATATATATATATATATATATATATATATGGTGTGAAACCAAGCCTTTGTGGGTATCTGAGATTCTTTCTACTTTTGTAAAGTACAAGCTATCCGTGCATGTCATTGTAAGTCAACTTACAATAAAGATGTAACACAGTTTAAAATGAGCTGTGTGACCCTGGGATATGTTAATACATGTTAGGTATTTGCGCTGAGAACTGCCATGTGTGAATGACAATGTTACATTTTGATCAATGTACATTTTCTTTATTTCCCCCTTTCAACAATAACTGTCTATATACAGTATTTCAGGTCCAGGAACTGTGATGTACAGCCATGTCCAAAAAATAGTTTTGCATCCACTAGAATTGTAGCATTGGGACACCATTTAAAAAATAAAACTATATGAACATTATGTAGGTCTTTATTTAACTTCATGTAATCAAAGAAACTACAAAATGATATTGTAAAAGTCTACTGGAAGTCATAATAGTAGTAAAGTATTTCATGTTAGATTTTGAAATGGCACATTTTTCAATTGTTAGTTTTTTGTTAAAGATGGAAAACTGCAAAGCGGTACTTAATTCACTATGTTAATGTAATATTATTCAGCAGGTTTCATTCAAATTTATGAAGCACAATGAGTTAATTCTATCGGATGATGTAAAACTTTGGCCATAGCTGTAGTTGCTAAAATGTAGTACAAACAAGTACTGTAGTAATGCTGGACTGCATTTCATGGGGACTGTGTATACTGATTGGTATGTATTCTTACACTCTTTGTTTATACTTAATGGTTATCTATGGTATTTGGATGTTTTTTAAGCCCCACGTGACTAAATCGTTCTAAAAGGTTTCTACCAGTCAACTAAATGATGGGATGACATTTGTTTACAGATACTGAATTTTAGCAGTCTAATCAGTCAAGTATTTTCATTTTGTGAGTATTTTACAGGTATAGGTAATATGATACAATATACTGTGAATTGTGTACTGAAGTTGTTCAAGTGAATACATCTCAATAGAGCAATACTGTAGTTTTAACCTGTTACTGCATGACTATTTTACTTAATTGTTAAATTGTGTGTGCAGGTAGCATTTGGTTGTTTTTTAAACAACCTTTTCGGTGCCTTAGTGATCAAGCAAAAACATAGTATTTTAAAATATAAATGCCATGTGCCACTGGTACTTCTATATGCTGCAGTTGTCCCAGAGGAAAGCACTGTAATGACCAGATGACCTGGCCATTCAAGGTGAAAGGCACAGGTCTGATGTTCATCACCAGCTAATTATATGGTTGGGCTCCGATTATAATCAATATCAACCAGTTGCCCACACACCAACCATTTGTACGTAAAATTGATGTCTCATCTAAAAAGTTTTCTTTTTGCAATTTATAGAAACCAATACTACTTGGTTGAATAGTGTGTCTTCAGTCACATAACAGGAAACCAGAATGTGCAAAGTGCCAGGGCAACCAACCATACCACTTGGTTGCCATGGGGGATAAATAACTGATTAACAAAGCAAAGTGGCAGTTATTTTTTTCAGACAATACATAGAGGTGTGTTTCAGTTTTAAATAGCTAAGCAGTACTAGGTTAACTGTCATGAGTTGAAGATGAGTCATATCAAGGAAATCCAACTGCATTTCTAAATATCTGAAAGGAAACAGCCTTGTATGTTGTATTACTAAAATGTCAGCTTAACTCTAATAGTTAATAAAGAACATGGTGCACCCCCCTCACCCCCCCAAAAAATAGCTTCTTGAGCTTTGAACAGCACTTTACCAATAAAATAAAAAACTATAAAGCTTGCTAATCTGATCTTCTTATCTCACTTTTCACAGATGAGAGTATTGTGCTGTCTTGCATGATCATTTCCATTACATATGCTACTATAGAACCTTAATTAAGATGTGTGAGAATGTTGGAAAGTAATTTGGTCAACACAGTGACATTCACATATTTCTCCACGAACAACGATATCAATAAAGTGCAAGCAAAACTACAACATACCGGTACTTATTAGTAATCAATACAAGTCAAAAGTGACAATTTATACTCTTTTGTAACTTCACAAGTTTCATACAAAAATATCTGTAATATGCATAAAAGAATTCTCTCTTAGAATACCAGAATGTAAAGTGTATGGTTTTAGCTGCTGTACATGTATTTTCTTGCAACACTTTGACTGTCAATGAATACTGGATCCACAGCTGCCACTTTTGCTGCTATAAAAGAGTGTATACAGTGTAGAACTGCAGTGAGGTCAGCAAATTCCAATTCCTGAAAAAAAGAAGGCAAAAGTATCACATTTCTAATTGTTTCAAAAAAGTTTCGATTCCCAATAACAGACATATTCTCACCTTTCCAGAGCACTTATCACCAGCCATTCCCTGAGACACTTCATCACACAGAGTGACATCTGTCCTAGCTTAAACATGGACCATTCATCAAGGAATTAAACCAGGAATAAAAACAATTCACTTTTTTCCCCCTAAAACTATATAGCAAGCGGCAATTCACTACAGTTAGAACTGGCATAGTAATTAATTTTGACCGCCACTTCATATTAGCCCATGGACAGCTAGCAGACAGAAGTGTCTTATTCCTTTGCTGGAATCTTTCTTTATAAACAATGAATCCACTCTGTATATGATGTAGGTTGCCAATTTGTTCAAACCCAGAGGCACAAACACACACTCTGAAATATGCAATAACTTTCCTAAGGATTCTCCTGGAATATCTTCCCTATAACCAAATACTGCTAAGTGATGTAAAGGGTTTCACATTCTTCCTCTGTTGAATCGACAGCCATGCTGTGATTTACGTTGTCAATAGGTCCAAACAGCCACAATACCAGGAGGATCTATACATAAATCTAATCATAACCTTAAATCACAATTTTACCCAAAACTTTTATCTTAATCCTCTTAATCCTATCCCTTCTTCCAGAAAAAAAAAAAATATATATATATATATATATATATATAAAAAAAAAACAGCTTTGAGAATCTCTCGATGTTCCAAAGGTCTTGGAATTTTAAATTATTTAAATTTCAACTTCGATTTCTGCACCCTTGACATGTGTTAACAAAAATCAGTGAGTGGGCCAATTATTTCTTCTTGCTGTGGATTATGAATGAGGTAACCTTTAAGTGCAAGGTTTAATTGAACCAAGTGGGATTCTGATGATCTAATTTACCTTCATCTCAATCTGTTTGGTATCGGAATTCTGGAAAAGAAGTTTCACCCGTGTCTTTCCATCATCAGAGGATCCTTTCAGTTGTGAAAACTTGTACTTCCAAAGAACATTCTGGGAAGTAACAGTTCAAGATACTGGTATTACAATTAACTGAATGCTTAAGGCAGCATTTAGAAAGACATAGGGCTTAATATCTTTGCTTGGAAAAACAAACAGCAAGTTATTGTACACAGTTTATTGTCAAACTTGTATCTTTCGTTCTCACTTCTTTTCCAATAAATGTTTAAGCTGGACAAGGAGAAGATTGAACACGTACTGTACACTTCCTGGACAGTTTATTAGAACATGTATGTAAAACCATGTTGGGCCACCGTTCACCCCGATCACAGCCTTGACACGATGTGGCATAGACTCCACAAGACGCTGGAAGGTGTCTTGAGGGATGTCTATTCAGTTATTACTATTTCATGAAAGGTAGGCAAAAGATCAGATAATCGTGATCACAAATGTGCAGTTCAATTTCATCCAAAAATACTCAAATCGATTGAAATCTGTGGATTGTGGTGGCCTTATAACATGTTTGTCATGCTCATTAAAGCATTTGTACACAATGCTGTCAAATTAAATATGTGCCTTATCAGGTATAGCTATTGGATACAAGAGCAGAATTGTTGGATAGACTTGATCCAGAATTACACCTTCGTAAACTACAGCATTTGTCTATCCTTCCAGAGTAATCCAGGAACCCAGGATATACCAGAAGAACGTGCCCCACACCAAGGCAATGCCAAATTTAATTGATTAGACAGATCCCAATAAAGTGGCCAGGCAGTGTATCACAGTCCTGGAGGGCTCATCCACTCCAGGTTTAACAGGTAAAATGAGATAATGAACTCCTTTAGGGTCGAGATGGAGGTTTAATTAGTTAAATTAAACAATTTAGAACAGGGTTGGAACAAAGACCAGGAGTGGAAGGGCCAACTTTGGCCACCCCCGATTTACATTATTACATTTGGAAATGAAATCTTCATTAATTAACTTCATTGTTTCAACTATTCATTTTTTCAACTATTCAAAGCAGTTAGTGAAAGACATACTTTTTAAGTTAGTGTTATTGATGTATTAATGTGTTGGCAATGGAATGCAATACAGTTACTGCACAGCAGTATCAAAGAACACCTCATACTCACCTTGGAGATATTTTCAAAGCAGGTAAAGCCTGTCCCAAAGTCAATAATAAAGCAGAGTATCTTTCCTTGGCTGCTACACATGTAGGTCTTGGACTAGAAAAAAAAATGAGGTGGTACTAACAAACTTACAACATAAAACAACATTTTCCATATTCTGTACCTCCAAAAGGATTGCATCTAACAAAAAAACTGGATGCTTAATGAATTGCTTAACTGTTAAGCATATAGTCCTTCTTTCCAATAAACAAAACCAGTGTAATGACATTGATTAAAACTGGTTTAGGTAATCATATTACCTAAACCAGTACAAAACTTTTCTAGTTGGTGGTTGTTTATAGTTTTCAGAGTTTTGGTTCTACAATGCTTTGATTGAAATTCACTGCAAATGCTTGTAAATCATGTTCACGAAACAGTGAGATTTATAGTCTGTATCTTAGGTGCAGGCTTTCCCGGGGGCAGGGCGGGGTGCCCGATGATGGACCTGTGGAAAGTTTTTTTGCTGATAAGTGTTTATCAAAACTAGTGCTTTAAGTTAACCAGGTAAGGATTTGTTCGCTAGCGCGAAATACATAAATGCTTTGTTTTGCTAAATTGTCTTTTATGCACACTTTCAAAGATTATCTACGAAAATAAATCCTCCAAGCCATCCATGAAATAAGTGCTGCTTGTGTTCTTAGACTGGCATCTTTACATTTCAAAAGACGCTTTCTTCGTTTTAATGGGTTAACAGTTCTTAATTGTTGCAAGACAAGCAGGGTTAATTTGAAAGTCAAAAGCTACTAAAAATACATTGACTAACATTAAAAAGAGATATAGATATAGTACCAGGTATAAATATGTAAATACATCCAGTAATCAGTCCTCGCTTTCAAACGATATTTGGATTGACAAATCTCTGTGCATTGACAAACCTCTGGCAGCTGATGCATTAAAAAAAAAAAAAAAAAAAAAAAAAAGTTTGCGGACTCCAGGCTCATTTAAAAATGAAGGTTTTGAAATGTTATATACACTTAGCATAAAGTACAGACATCTGAAATAAACAACTCCGAAAGAGTTTTTATATAAATGTACACCTAATCAGATTGCAAGCCTATGTTGCCATACCAAAATCTGTCCACTTGAGATAGTATTTTAACATAACTACAACAACCTTCCATAATAAACACATTCTGAAAAAAACTAAAGAAATAAAGAAAAAACATACCCCAAATGGCAAATGCATTTTTTCCTGATAAGCAAAAAGCCCAACAAAGACATGTAAGTCGCTTTGGATAAAGGCGTCTGCTAAATAAATATTATTATTATTATTATTATTATTATTATTATTATTATTATTATTATTATTATTATTATTATTGTTGTTGTTGTTAATAATGAAGAGGGGAGACGAGGAGAGGGCAGGAGGGATAATCGGAGGAGCGTCAAGGTGGTCAAGTATTAAACTGGGTTTGTGGTGCGAGAGCGTAGAATAGATGTTGGAAAATCGAATCTAAGGAGTACATCTTTTAGACGACTATAAAGTGCCTGCGATGTGGTGTCTGACGTGTTGTAAAAGTCAAAAGATACGTATATCGTCTATGTCAAGTTCATTCTTAACAACATGAAAACATACCGACACCTGCTCTCTAACCGGTGTATCAGCAGTTTCTTCTATAATTATGGGCAAAATAACCTGCTTCGTGGATTTCTTCAATCAGTGTGTACAGAACATCACAAGCCATAATTGAAATCATCTCATTAACAATGTCATAAGAAATCCATTTGTAACAAGTGCGAGTCAGCCAGGATTTTAAATCCGGTATGTCTTCTGCATGTAAATTTGAAATTTGACTCTTCATCGCTGTGCCCTTGTATTGCTAGCTCCTGGCAGCCAAGATATAGTACGGATGACAAAAGCTTGATCAGAGCCCTTCTGGCTTCTTTCATTTGTTTATGTTTTGTAATACAACTGGCCTCTGAATTTTTTCCACTATTTTCATTTTCTGAAGGCACTGCTGGTGTCAATGGCAGCAGAATTGTTTCCATTTTTTCCATCCTTTACCTGTAAATCGCTAGGTGAAATATACTTCCTTCAAGTCTTGGAAATATATTGAGTTAAAGTCTTGGAAGATAAAAGAGTACTACAGTAAACTATTGTTGGAAAAAGGCATAGAAAGGCCCAGACAAGCATGGTAAACCAATAGGAACTATGGAATAACATAGAACAAATTGTTAACCATGATAAATACAGTAAAGTTATTGTATACATTAGGAAAAGCATGACAAACTGCAAAATCATGTACAATTATACTGTGATAAACGTGTATAGGGTTAACCATTGAACATTGCCCAGCATTGTAAGAATCAATTATATAAAATCATCAAATAATTATCTCTTGTGAAATATTTAAACCAACCATAATTGTAATCTCCTCTTTTGATATTTCTCATGGTTTGTAAGTTTGTTTTAACACTGTTCAGGAATCAGGCACACAAAATGTCATCTATTACTAATGCATGTATTTGAAAGGTAAACTTTGATTTTATTGAATCTGTGAAACCACATTTTACATTTTGTGATCAAATGCAAATGATTTTTGTCTCTCTCCTAGGACCAAAAACCTAATTTCGCCCTTTTAAAAATGATTCTTTTGCTTTTGAAATCAACTGTGACAAATTTAAGAGGCTATTAACTTTGTCTTTCTTTTCTTGTTGCTGCATGTGTACAGCTTATGTATTTACATGTTTTTTTTGCAGTTGTGACTTGGAGAGTTTTCTCTCAAAAATCCTAACAACAGCCCTTACCCTCAAGTTAATTCAGTTGTACATTCTGAGCTACTGTACTGTCAAACAATGCCGCAAAACTAAAATTAACTGTATACATCTTAAATAAGTGGCAACTGTATAACTGGGTAGATCATGAGAAGGCTGCTCTTGCAACCATTAAAATGTCTACCCTACATAATATATTCTCAAAACCTTTATTAATTACAATACACTAAAACACATTTTAAAAAGCATGGCAAGGGCCACTTACTGTACTTTGCTGTGCTTATGCTACTTAACAAGATGCAAAATACTCATACAATATCAATTAGAAACAATAGAAATACAGATAATGATAACATGATTGTTATGTAGAAGAGTTAACAGGCTCTTGTTCTGACTAGGCACTACAAATACTGCAGAGGCGTTTGATACCTTGACACATGAAGCTTCTGTTCTTTATCTACATTTTAAAGCATTCACTTGACTGCATCCAGTAAAGCGCCATGTATACTCCAATCTTCCATGGCTGATGGGTGAGGCAACTATGTTGTAACCTTGTAAAACATGGGCTGTGAAGAGGACCCATTGCTCACATTTGATTTTTAATTAAGCAATAGACCCCGAAGAAGAGGGCTTTACCATCTAGTAAGGCCTGCCATGTGTTGCTAAATGGTGAGGGCATTTAACATAATGAGAAGGGCCTTACCAGACAGTAAAGCCCCCCAGGGTTCTATTGCTATTAAAAAATTGGTTTTACTGCTTTTCTTTTTTTTGTGATTTTATGCAGCACTAGTTTTTGTTGCAAATGAATACAAATGTTTTCCTCAATATTCCATGAGTAATGCAGTTTGCTCAGAATTCCATCTGTGGTCTGGTAGCCTTCAGGCTTCATTATCCTAGCGGTGGACTATGACGCTTCATTATTTCCAATAGCATAAATAATACCTCAATACCAAAAATAAATAAAAAAAATCTTCTACTTACATGGAGCTGTTCTTTAGTTCAGGTACCTAAAACATGTAAAATAATAAAAGTACAGCAAACTTTTTTTTTTAAATTAGGATTTAAGTGCTGGTTTGTGTATTTGTGTAATTTTCAGGATTTAAGTTACTGTTAGGTCAGAAAATTAATTGGTGAAAAAAAAAAAGTTTTAGTAATTAAAAATATTTCTCGTCATTCAACCCGGAGACTAGTTACTATTAAGGTTACTGGATTGCTGCTGACAGCAAACACTGATAGATTGAACGTGATTAAACATAGTTTGAAAGATAACATTTAAGGACCTTTACCAGTGATTAAGGACCACCTGATTGATTCATTTTCTAATTTTTATTTAACAAGGATTTAGATTGTGAAGACCTAATCTACTTTTTAATTCTTCATTGTACAAGCTATCTGTGAAGTACCTTATCCTAGGGATTTTTACTTGTATATTATTCAAAATTGCATCAATTGTAAGAGATCCGATCTAAGTCCTAGGGCCACCCATAGTTATTATTATTATTAATTTCTTAGCAGACGCCCTTATCCAGGGCGACTTACAAGATATCACATTATTTTTACATACAATTACCCATTTATACAGTTGGGTTTTTACTGGAGCAATCTAGGTAAAGTACCTTGCTCAAGGGTACAGCAGCACTGTCCCCCACCTGGGATTGAACCCACAACCCGCTGGTCAAGAGTCCAGAGCCCTAACCACTACTCCACACTGCTGCCTGCTGTAAGCCTGCTGTAATGTTAGTCTTCAGTTTGAATGCTGTAAGCCAAACATGCAACTAGTCTTCAGTTTGAATGCTGTAAGCCTGCTGTAATGTTTGTATTTATTTATTTATTTATTTTAAAAATTATATTTCATTAATTCCGATTTTCTCCCAATATTGGAATGTCCAATTATTATTCAACCTGGCTCACAGCCGCAACCCCAAACAATAAAACCAGGTTCAACTGTGGTTTAATAACAACCAAAATATATTTATACCATGAAAAAACATGCATACATACTCCCCATTTCATTTACTTACCCCTGTCCTCTGTACTTCCATAAAAATGGCTCTTTGGAAAGATTTCTCCCACTCTGCCAAATCGTTTCCCAGTTCCACACTAAGGTAGTGGCTCTTGCCTTGTCCAGCCATGATACTGAAGCAATACGGACGATGGTCGCGGAGCTCCCAATCCTGGTGAAGGCCTAGATATAAGTTTGCTTGTAGCCAGCAATCTTCTATCTGCAGCTGAAAGACATGCTCTTGCAGCTATAAAATGTATAGGCAATGGAGCTCTTAGGATATGTTCATAAGTTTCTGCTATGTAAACTGACAAGTTTGAAAGATGCTGGTGAAAAATATGGTTGAAACAATATAAAGACATGGTCACAAGAGGTTATATTTATGGTATGTAAGGAGGTAAGACCTAAGTAAATGTCTTACAACTGTTTTTGATCTTTATCCAGATTTTCTTCAGTTTCACCAGTTTATTAAATGAGATTAACATGTGCAATAACAATCATAATTTATCTTGTGACAGTACTACATGCCATCCATAAATCTATGTGAATTGATCTTTTTCAAACCAATTAATAGCCATATTGCAAGTCCTGTGTCCACAGAACACTATTACAATCGTATTTAATGTGGCACTGGCACTTGGTAGGTTCCTGTGTCCTGGCATAGAGAAGGAAATGTCTTTACATTTGGACATGGCAAGCATGAAAAAGTTGTTGGGCATATCCAGTTGATGCAAAGATTTAGAATGGAAGAAAAAGAATGTTACAAGAAGAATATGGACCCTATGACTCATCTCCAATTTCATCTCGTAGTTACTTCAGAAGTAAAGAAAGTTGATTCTTGTTGTAGGATTTTCAGAAATCCACACTCCATTTCAAAATATGTACTACATTTCAAACATTCCCACTGGGCATAGAGAATATTAATATTAATGTAAACACTGTTATGCAGTTGAACATGAATATACATACCATAAAAAGAATATAAAAAATATAAAAGAGATCCATGATTTACAAGCTGTTTGTATGAAAATATACATATGTACACTGGCTCCCCCTTGTCACCGGTTGTGTCCTTATAATTTGGATGCATATGTTTGGTTTCTTAGAAAAAAAGTGATGTTTTAGGATGGATAGAATGTAATCCTTTTCAGCATAACAACAGATGTCAAGTGTACTACAGTCCCCGCAACAAATTGTATATCCTTGTTATCCTGTAAAACCTGTTTAAAGCCACTATTGGTACAGTTAAATTTATATTTCTTTGTAAATTATAACACTTTGGGTATCTCAAAACCAAGTATTTCTGTATTTGGAAGAAACTAAGCCAGTTAAAGATTTCTGTCACAATTCAACAGAGAATTATATGTAGTACACAAAATGCTGCAGGGATTAAGCCTTTCTTTTGAATCTCTGACATAACTTTTGTGGGGGTAAGCCTCCTTTACTAGTTAGCTTTGAACAATTTTGAAGATGGCACAGAGGGGAGGTTTATTTGAAATGCAGGCGCAGCAGATCCCATTACGTAAAGGGAACATTAAATAACAAGTGGTGAAGGAGAAGGAGCAAGTGAGAAAGAGAGAATATCCTTTTTTTTTTTACAAAAATGTTCTAATTTTATATATTTCTTTTTTAATTAAAATGAACAACACATATTGTAGGTATGCTAACTATGGTGTGGAATGTGCCTTCACTAACTTTAGGGCTTTGAGGATTTTTTTTTTTTTTAATATACACATCATACTTCATAATTACTGGAAGTTTGAATATGCACATAATCATTTGCTGTGTGGGGTCTTTAGGAATTTGCATATGTTTCAAACCCCAAACAATATTCTCTTAAAAAAATACATGGTTAGGAATACATTATTTCACCTATATAGGTATGAAGTATGGGCTTTATATTATTTAAGAAAAATGTTTTTGTTTGTCAGAATTTTTCAGAGCAGTACCAAAATGTATGAAGCTGCCAGGCCTCTGCCATTCTGCCTGTACAGTGTCACTTTGATATCCTAAAAATCTGTAATGGAGAGACGTGATTTATACCTAATCTTTAGTCATACTGTGAAAAGTTAAACAAGCCAACAAGCTGAGAAGACATTCTGTGGAATAAGAAAATGGATTGGAGATTTATTTTAACCTGATTGCTCAGTATGAGGTCCCTAATCTCCGGTAAAGGACCTTGAATGTTATCGTTCAAACTATGTTTAATCTTTGTTCCAAATCAATCCACCAGAAAATATGTAAATACAGTATTCATTTATGTAATTTGTCTTTTTTTCTGCTTGATGAAAGAAAATCACCATTCTAGTATGCACCCATAGGATGTTGTCTGTCAATGTGGACTAAGGCCCTGTCCACACTATGCCTTTAAACCGGCTTAAAAGTGCTAAATATGGTTAGCATCCATACTACACAGCGTTTAATACCGTACTTGAGAACTGGACTCGAGACCACCTCAGGGGGTAGTCTCCAGTCCGGTTCTAAATTAGATCGCATCAGTTACTGTGGTTTGTCAAAAGTGTGGACGCTGTAATACCAAACTACATTTTTTGTGTATCCTCCAATATCCCAAAATGCTTTTTGATATGTTTGGCTAAATACTCAGAACAGGCGCCTAAAGGACTTGCTATCAGTGTACACTCTGTACTAGGTATTCATTTTTAAAAAAATCTGTCAGTACATCTCTCTGTTAAACTAGTGGGGGAAATTACAAAAGCACAGTGTTAAATTAAACGACTGCAAAAATGAAATGCAAGTTAAAAGTAGGATCAGGGATGAACACAATTCATGTCATTTGTCAGCTCTGAAATAAAATTAAGGGGACCACAATTAGGCTCAGGCAAGATATGAAGGTAAAAGCAAAGATTGTTTTGTAATTACCAGCTTATCCTGAGTATAAAGATGAAACAGAATCAGTTCAATTTGTTTAAAAGGATGTCACCTGACTAAAAATAAAACCCGAAAATTTCAAGCCCTACATGTGTGTTCGCATTTACTTTTTCCAAAATACTTTTATTTATTTTTATCAATATGGACCTGTTAATATGGGGCATAACACATTTAAAATAAAACATAGTGCATGGTGGGATAGTATCGTACAAATTTCCACTGTTCATTGCCCTGCTAGGAATTGTAACCAAACTATTTTAATAGTGTGTGTATGCATTAAGCCCGACTAAACATGAAACAGTATTTTAATGTGGACGCTTTGTGTCGGACTAATTAAAACGTTTTTGAGTGCGGTTCTCGAGATCGGTTATGTAGTGTGGACAGGGCCTAAGTCTGCTTCCTCGCTGTCCTGAACATTCATTCTATCTTTTTACATTTAATAAAACAAATAAATAGTGTTTGCTGTTAGCGGCAATACAGTAACCACAACACCAATAGCAACTAGTCTTCAGTTTGAATGTCAAGTTGTAGAAATCAAACAACTGGATGCAGACTAATTAATTTCAACAACTTTATTTCAGCATATCATAAACAACCCAGGCATGGTGCTCTCTTCTCTAACAAAGCCAGGAGGCTTTAAATAAACTTTATGAACACTGTGAACAAGTTACTTAACAAACAATACGTACAGTTTTTTGAGTTATTAGTGAATTGGAAACACCACTACAATGCAACGTTATCCACCTCTGGGATACTGAAACCTGAAGGCTACCAGACCAATTGAATTCTGAGCAAACTTCCATTACTCCTGGAATATTGAGGAAAACATTTGTATGCAAACGTTTTTATTCGCCTTTGGTATTTAGTGGCATGAGGCAGCTCTTTTTAACAAACCACTTTCCAAATCACAGTTAAAGAATATAACGAAACAATGCAATCACATATGCAACACTTGTTAATTGAATGTATATATTTGTAAATACTGCATTAACAACTGGTGCAATGGCAATAAAGAGCAACTTTTCCTTTATCAAGATGACAGCAACAGCAATCGCAAGGGCTATAATTTTCTTAAAGGGAATGTCAGTTGTTCCAGATTTGCTTGCAGCTTTTTCTTCATTGCGGAAATATCCTCAAAGCAAAGTCAGCTCACTGAACTAAATAGAGAAGCGGGGGCTGTACATGTCCTACCATTCAACTAAAGAGCTAGCTGTTAGTACGTCAGCTGCTAGGGGGAACCCATTACATAAGTCCCCTTGCTTGATCAAAGCTTGTCCTCAAGTGCAACCAAGCATGTCCCCATTACAAAATTATTATTGCGAAAAGACCATGGATTGCATTGTTAAACTGCCAATGCTGTCCACTGTTGCCACTAGCTGGATGATCAACATGTCATTTTAATCAACATGTCATTTAAAATCCCAATGCATTTGGGCTAAAACATGGGCTATAAACAACCCATTTCCCCCTAAAGTAAGTTATTCAATTGCAATATTGATTAGTAGCAGGAACCTACCTTGTGAACCTTAAAGAGAACCTCACAGAGGTTATAGATTGTTTCCGCTCGTACCCAGTCTAATGTACTGACCTGAAAAAATCAAATAGAAATCGCTCAATGTATAAACAAATAATGAAATGTCATGTATGTTAACAGGATCTCTCTGGGTACTCACCTACAGTATAAACTGTACAATATATACCAGATGAACACATTCTGTCTATTTCCAATTATTAAAGCATTATTGAAAACCCCTTACAATCCCAAATGGCAACATGTGTTTTACTACTTGATTTACATGAAAATACCACATTTATACCTAGTACTGTATTAGTTTCTACAAATATTATAAAAAACAGTAATAGGGCATAACAGAATAGTTTATAAATAAGTATTAGCATTTATATGGACATGAATTAGCACTGTTGGCATTAAAACATGAAGACTACTCTTAGTACAAAGAAAATCTGTTTTTTTGTACATATGCAAGAAATACAAAAGTCATACCACACTAAACTGCGGCCAGTCTGGCTTTGACTGGACTGAAAAACAGGTAGGCGGGATAGTGGAACTGTGCTCCTAATTGAGTTGTACCAGGTACAAAGTCAGTAGTGTTTCTGACCTTGTGGAGCACACCAGGTCTTTACTTTTTCACTTGGTGGGTATTCTCATTTATAATTCATTTTCTAACTCTCCATTTTCTAAAGCCTGGTCCCTTAGTTCTTAAATCCATAATGCATTATGACTGCTATAAAAGGTCCAAATCATAGAGATTTTATTTGATTTGATTGTGTCTATTAGTTCTTTCTTAGCACCACCCGGGGCATTATGAACCAGAGGTGTGCCTCTTTTGTGGTGGATGCATCCATGCTTGACAGTCTATATAACAAGCATGTGTCCTCTGTCCTGGTTAAGAAATATTTTTCTATGCATTCCTTTGTTATTCCATTATTTTATGTCTTAAACTTGTAAGTGTTGCATTTCCTTCTTAACAAATCCACACAAACTCAACCTCTCAAAATGTTATTTTCTTAAATATAACAGAGTGATGTTGTAATCATTTTCATCATAGTAACAAATCACAAACTATTATTTTTTAACAAAGAGTACGAAATGGAAACCGTGATGGTTGAAGCCACTTTTTCAAAGCATTCGTACGCATCTTTAAATAACTCACACATATATGTATCTGCAGTATGTCCTTCATGCCCTGTTTCTCACAAGTCAGTACTACACAGGTTAACTAAGTGATACACAAGGATTTAAGGAAATCTTTGCCCTCTAGATCAAACCATATAATACCAGTCCTATCTTCCATTTTCACCATTCTCATAATAGTAGATCCAATGATTCAAGATGAAACCTATACCACCTTCCTACCTATTGTGTTAGAAGTAAATTGATGATGACCACTGTCAAAAAGCAGAACGTGCTTCGATTTGGATACAATTTTGATTAAAACAAAGTTGCATACAACATTGGTCTCTATTCAATTTCAAAGCAATCCATTAAACTTAAGTATATTATCACTATTTTTCACAAGGCACAGTGCAGATGCTATGATGATGCTGTCAGTGCATGCTAATGGCTGCAGATAGCTACATTATTATGTTTTACTCAAGTGAAAAATGTGCTGCATTTTGTTCTGAAACAGGTAAAAGTTTTGCATTTGAAACAGGTACAAGTTTTTGCTGTTAGTTTGTCAGCCTCTACTGTCTGGTTAAATGTAATTTCATATTGGACACAGCAGGGGCCTGCTGTACATTTGAACACCATACCTGTTCACTTCTTTAACTATGTGACCAGATGATCTCATGATTTATTTGTATTGTTTTGCATTGTTGTACTACATACTGTTCTAAAACAGAAAAAAAACACCTGTCAGGTAGCCTATAACCTCATCCTGAAGCTAAGCCACTTCCCTTGTTGCATACCATGGTATATTTTCAGTTTGTTATAACAATATGGAAACATTTTCACAAATATAACAGTGTAACAGGAATACCGTAAGATCCCTCAATACTGTTTAGATCAAACCTAAAAATTAGGCAACATCTCCCCATTTCCACACTCCTATTTCCCATGTTCTGCAAGACTCTACCTACAGTAACTGTATTATGATTTATCAGTGTAAGATATCCCTACTGTCTAATAAAATGCCACTGCTGTGCAGTAACGTACATATTAGTATGTTGACCATGTGCATCTGGAGACCTAGTCAATGGCGACTGTTGATCTACAAAAATCAAGTAGCTAAGTCATAAAGAATTATTGTGTCCTGAATTATACACATTCTTCTACACAGATTCAGTTAAACACATCAACCACAGTAACAATTTCTACTTATATTAAACAAATATCCTAATTACTTTTTTAAGGAGTTTAAAGCACCCCTGTTATCTCAAAAGGGCTCTGAAACATGTATTTTCTCTAAATTCAGCTTGTACATTATCCTACCCCCTGCAATGTATATGAAGGGCAGTGTTACAGGGAAAGGTTAATGGTTACAGTTGAAAGTAGAGACAGAGAGCCCTTTTGAGGATGCAGGGATAAGGTTTTAAGACTGAAACAAACACACATAGTGTTTCTAAACACCATGAAGAATACATTACTTAAGATAACTGTGATATTTCAGCTCCATAGTTTCTTTTTAAATGTTTGGCTTTGTTACTTTATTGTGCACATTCTTATTTTTGTAAAAAAAAAAGGCTAATGACGATTTTGAATAAAAATCTTTGAAAACGTAACCCAATATGTTATTTTTATATGCAGGAATATATTTTTAGATGTAACAGAACAGTACATACAGTATATGTTGAGGGTGTATAGGACACACAAGTGGCAGTTGTGTTAAAAATAGATAACCCCTTTCAAACATAACTTTTTGGTTTTCAATTGGAAAATGTCTATATCGCCATCTTACACAAGGTATTTATAGAACTGAGACTTAGAAATGAAAGAAGAATGGTAGAAGATGAAAGATGCACATGTTAAATAGAAAAGTGAACGTGTAATTCAGGCAGGAGAACACCCGATGAGGAATCCAGTGACTGACATTGACATATTTGAAAGGAGAAGAAAATATAATAGGAATGAAATTACATACCAGGTGCAGTGGTATCGATTAGGGAATATGCCTTTAACTTTATGTTAAGCATATAGAATATGGTGTGCTGTATTGACCTAATGTTAATGTAAAAGTTGTGAGATGTTTTGGAATTTAGTAAGATTTTTATGTTAATGGCATTTTAATCTAGTAGAACAGTACAGCAACTTCTGTGCATTTAAACTTGAAACTGATAATCCTGGTTACAAAAAATGAAAGCATTTGTTAATATTTCCATACATTGTTAACAGTAAATACACAACAACAAAGGCTTACTGGGGGGTTGCTGAAAATGTACAAAGACGATCCCTTTAGTGCCAGAAACTTGAAATTGTACAGCTGTGAAGAGTCCGTCCCTTGAAGTCTTTCACTGGCCCATCCCATATGAATAACCTGCAGAAGAAAACCTTCAAAAAATGAAAATCAATCCTCAAAAAAATAAAACAAAAGGTCCAGAACAATTTTTTTTTGCTGAGAGAATCGGGTTTATATATGTTTCAAATAAAGTGATTTCCTTCCCTATATAAGTCTATATACCCAGAAGCAAATTATAGGAAAAATCTTTTGGAGCAAAAGTTTTGCTTTTCTGGGTGAGGAAAAAAAGAAATAGATATCTACAATTATTTATTTCAGCATTTTTTTTTTGCAAAACTCCAAAAATGCTAATTCAAAAGTATTCATACAATGATGAGGAACATTAAATTAA
Source organism: Acipenser oxyrinchus oxyrinchus (assembly GCA_030684275.1). Lineage (NCBI taxonomy): Eukaryota > Metazoa > Chordata > Actinopteri > Acipenseriformes > Acipenseridae > Acipenser > Acipenser oxyrinchus. Next base: position 57,816,409 of record CM060252.1, read on the forward strand.
TATCTAGTTGAGGCACCTTTATCAATAATAACCTCTTTTTTAAAAATTTAGTAATCGGCAATTATTTTTTATTATTTTCTTCCAATTTGGCATATCCTATTATCTTTAGGCTCCGCTCAACGCTACCACCCCTGCGCCTCATGATGAGCACACGCTGTCCTCCGAAGCGTGTGCCGTCAGCCGACCGTTTTTTTCACACTGCTGACTCACTGTGCAGCCACCTCAGAGCTACAGCGTTGGAGGACAACGCAGCTCTGGGCAGCTTACAGACAAGCCCGCAGGTGCCCGGCCAGACTACAGGGGTCGCTGGTGCGCAGTGAGCCGAGAACAACCTGGCGGACCTAAGACCCCCGCCCCGGGGTGGCGTTCCGCATCCTGCACTCCACTTTATAGTGCCTTTGCCAGAATAAACCTGTTTTAAACAATTAGGTTATTTGTCAATGTGCTTTTGGCATGATTCTTTTGTGATTTTTGACCATTCATGCTCTCCAAGAATTAGGTTCTGCACTATCATATTGAAATTTCTAGCACCTTGAGACAATACTATCATATCATCAAAGGGTATGAATACTTTTGAATTAGCATTTTTGGAGTTTTGCAAAGAAAATTGCTGAAATAAATAATTGTAGATATCTATTTCTTGTAACTTGTTTTCCTCATCCACAAAAGTAAAACTTTTGCAATAAAAGATTTTTCCTAAAATTCTTTGTTTTCAAGAATTGTACAGAAATGATAAATTTCCAGTGGGATATAAAACTTGTGACTACAACTGTATATATTGTTTTTTACACTTTGAAATTTTGAGGCACTGGCTCCCTTGCCTCTTCTAAGGAGCCTCCATAACTAAACTGAATGTCATAGAAGTCTTACAAAACAATAAAAGCATTACATGGAAAATGGGAAATATAATGTTTTCATATGTCTGTAATGGATAGAGAAATATCCTTACCTGGTCATTAGGAGAACAGCACTTGTTGGCCATTTTCATCTGGAAAAAGGTAAACAAAACATCTTACATACTGTATTGCAGATTAGCACATATGGATTGTTATTCAAGTGTACAAATATGGCCAAAAGTTTATCATCACCCTATAGCACACCTGTCAACTCTCCCTTATTTACCGGGATTCTCATGTTTTTTGGTCAGATTTCCTCCCGTATTTTGCTCAAAACTACTGTTAAACCCCTTTATGTCAGCAAAACATTAATTCTTCAAAGGTCATGTATGGTCTGTACAGTGGTTACTCCAATCCCCGTGTGTACCTAGCAGGGTTTAGGCATTATTATTATTTATTTCTTAGCAGACATCCTTATCCAGGGCGACTTACAATTGTTAAAAGTATCACAGTACAAAGTATTGCATTATAAAATATCACATTACAAGTTATCACATTATAAAATATCACATTACAGAATAACATAATACAAGTAAGAGCAGTTATGAAAGTACAATAAGATAAAATTCAAGTAAGAGCAAGATAAAGAATACAGTAAATTATAAGTAAGAGCGAGTTAGACTAAGAGCAGTTAAGACTTACAGTAAATAGTTGCTTATATGAGCAGAGTCCAGTAGAACAAGTAGTAAGTATGATAAATGGATGAGAATGATTTCAAATAAGAGCAATTACAAAAAAAAACAAAACGTGAGTATGGTTACCTATAAGAGTAAAATCAAATACAAGATATGGTAAGTAATTATAGTCAGGAGCAGTAGTTGAATGCGACAAGGTATGGAGCAGTTCAGTGGAAGTACAAGCTGATGCAAGTATTGGTACAATTGGGTGCCATATAATCCAGTATGGTCGAGAGTTGTGGTGTTTACAGATGCTATCTGTACAGGTGTGTCTTGAGAAGGTGCTGGAAGGTGTCAGGGACTGAGCAGTCCTGATATCCATGGGTAGGTTGTTCCACCACTGAGGGGCAAGGGTGGAGAAGGAGAGGGCTCTGGAGGGAGGGTACAGCTAGCCTGCCAGAGGCGGAGGAGCAGCGGAGTTGAGCGGGGGTGTAGGGAGAAATGATGGAGATAGAAGGGAGCAGAAAGGTCACGACAGCGATAGGCGAGTACAAGAGTTTTGAATTGGATGTGAGCAGTGATAGGGAGCCAGTGCAGAGATCAGAGGAGCAGTGTAGCGTGGGGGAAACGAGGAAGGGAAAAGACAAGACGAGCAGCAGAGTTTTGAATGAGCTGGATCGGACGGGTAGCAGACGCAGAAAGGCCAGCCAGGAGGGAGTTGCAGTAGTCAAGGCAGGACAGTACCAGGTCATGGACTAGGAGCTGTGTGGAGTAGTTGTTGAGGAAGGGCCGAATTCTGAGTATGTTGCTGAGGAAGAAGCGACAGGAGCATGCCAGAGTAGGCATGCATTAAGTGCGCGAGGCAAGCTCTCGTACTTGACCATCTACAATGGTTTTACGTGCCTGCCCGGTAAAAAAAGAATCCAAAAATAGCAATGCAAAAAAATATTCTCACACAGTGACATGCACGAGGAGGGGGTAGGGTGTGATGCTTGAAAAGTGCCCTGCCCTTTTAATGTCCTCTGCACATTACACATAATCCTAAACAACGTTGGAAAGGCATACTTTCTGTAAACTATGCAAGACTGATTTTAACGGTGGGACATGGGAGCAAGAATGATGATGTTTGTGTTATTGATCTGCCACATATGTGTAGTGTAATGAATACCGTTGCAATACCAGGTTGTTGTGTATTTTGTCTTTTTTAATTTATTATTTTATGATGGACTTATTGAATAGAGTTTTATTTTCTTGCTATGCAGTAGGTGCCATAGCTCGTCCTTTGATGACAAGGTCAGTGTGCACTCAGCATTTAGGTTTGTTGGGTGATGAAAGTAACAACACCAACTGTGTATGCTTTGCTGTCCTGCAAAATCAACTACAGTGGCCTGTTTACAAAGTATTGGCTGCTGCCAAATCATCCATCTACAACTACAGTACAATAAAAACCTCAGGGACCAGAGAGAATTGAATTGTGAAGCATCTCACAGTTGTTTTTCAGTTTAAAAGCAATTTTTAAAAGCAATTAGAAGGAGACTGTATCAGTCTATTATTCCATCCAATAACACAGTGGAATAGCTGTATGCCTTTGTCTTATGTGGGTATTCACTTAAATTCAGGCCACTTATGCGTCGTTTCCACTGCCAGCCATTGCTGGTCAAGGCCATAAAAGTGGTGTTTCCACTGCTGGCCACAACAGCCCTAGCAGGACGCGGTTTTTATGATGCAGTACAATAACTTCTGAATTTGGCCACATTAGGAAAAAACAAAGAAATGCGTTTCTTTTGGCCTGGGCCAGTCAGGGCCGGCCAGCACCAGCCCCAGCCTGCAGTGAAAGCAAGGCATAAGATTTGAGTTTACAAAAGCGCCCTTATTTTGAAAATTCAATGTTGACAGGTATGTTATAGAATTAACTAATTTTGCTTTCTAAAGTTGAATAAAACGTGCTGAATAATGTTATGTTAACATATTGAATTACATATTGCTTTGTAGTTTTTCATATACTGACAAAAATTGAAAAATGTGACATTTCAAAATACTGTACTACTATTATGACTTCCAGTTGACTTTTGCAATATAATTTTTTGGTTTCTTTGATTACATGATTTTAAATAAAATATCTCAATCCTAAAATTCCTGGTGATGCAAAACTTGTGGCCATAGTTATACGGTGTTACCTGGTTGAATTTAGAGAGCTTCCAAGACTGCATTAATGAAATAAGCTTAAGGTATACAATAATGGTGTGGAGGTCAGAAAAATAAGATCACAGCTGGCAATTACAGAACACAGACAGCCCAGCACTGCCAATCCTGGCTGGCCTCAATTCCTGGTGGAGCCCATCTGTCCAGGTGCATGCTGACCTATAAGTGGACCACAATCACTCACAAGAACCAACCCACAGGACATTAGCCCATGCATACCATCTAATTCAAACTTAGCCTTCCCATTGCCTAGAGGAATGCCCAAAACTCAAACCCTCATGGCCTGGCAGTCTCTTATATTGCAGGGCCAAAAATACACACTACTTCAACTTAGAGTATAAAGTATTTCTGATTTATTTATTTTTTATGCAGGTGCTGTTTTACCATACAAGTCTGTTAAATAGTCAGTTGCTGTGGAATTGATTTTTGTTTGAAAAAAAAAAAAAACCTAATGTTTTGCTTGTTTGCAAAACATTAGTTCAATCAGCTTGGCACCTATTTCTGTCTAAGAGGAGCTTATTGTTTGATTGTGTGAAAGTGCCATTTTAGTGAAAGCAGAGGCATATTCATTTTAATTGAATCTCTCTATAGATGTATTACAATTGAGGGGAAAGCCAAGGAACCTACAGGTCTGAGGTGTAAGGAATTACCTGGGGAACCTGGCAGTGTGGAGTAGTGGTTAGGGCTCTGGACTCTTGACCGGACGGTCGTGGGTTCAGTCCCTGGTGGGGGACACTGCTGCTGTACCCTTGAGCAAGGTACTTTACCTAGATTGCTCCAGTAAAAACCCAACTGTATAAATGGGTAATTGTATGTAAAAAATAATGTGTAAAAAATAATGTAATTATATGTAAAAACAACGTTATATCTTGTAACAATTGTAAGTCGCTCTGGGTAAGGGCGTCTGCTAAGAAATAAATAATAATATAAACAAATAACATATCTCTTCCAAGGAATTAAAAATACCACATTCCCATTTTTGAAGTGTATGGTCATTTCACTTTTGCCTGATTTAGCATGGCTGTGGCTGGAGATTTAATGAGGTCATGTGCCTACAACACCATTGCTGAAGGCAACGTGCCTTCTCGCAAACTGTCTTTTAGCACAGCCAGTGCTATTCAGAGTTCTGTACTAAAAGTTCAAAAACATTATTTTATTTAACTTCAGAGTTTCACCTGACTGTTCATTGTGAATCGACTTCAATCCATCTAAAATGTCACCATAACAGAATAACATAACCTGATCGATCAGAACAGTATAATGACATCTGTAAAATTGGGACGTGTGGATCAAGCTCTGGCAATTACTGCTGCGGACATGCTGTGGCTTTTACGCCTCAAAAATCATACTTTTATGTAAATAAAATTAAATATGCAATGCCAGTTGATTTTGTGGTGCAGGTTTTTCCTCTTCTAATTATTACAGGTAGTTCAGAAACTAATGCTAGCATGTCTCATTCCTTACACACTGCAAGCCCATTAACATGCAATTACCAGAAGCTAAATAAAGCTTTATTGTGACACCCTTATTTTTAGATGGACAACTTGAGTGATGCAACATGGGATTAAGAGGAGCTCATCTAAGTCGACTTTTTGTTTTGCTGACTGCCTCTGTCTGAGTGGTAAGCCTTGGTTTGCAACAGGAAAGGAAGCAGAGCAGCATTCCCTTTGTTAATTGGCTCCTTAATAATCAGTACCCTAATTGGCAAGCTAATTACCAATGGGAAACACAGATGCAAAACAAAAACAACAAAAAAATACTAAGAAAAGAAAATAACATGCTTTTTCTTCTGGCATTGTTCGTTAATAAATACATTCTTGTCATCATTAACAGGAGAAAATTAATAATAGCCAGTTCATAATAAGCCTGCTAATTAAAACCATGCTTTAAATTTTTTCATATAATGTATTGCATTTTGAAGAACTGACTGTGGGTCATTAAATATTTCAAAAGCATTTTTCAAGTTATTGAGTAAAAAGTACAATTATAATTCAGTGAGAGGGTAGAATTACATGAGAGGGAAGAATGAAGTGACAGGCAATTAAGTGCAAATACTAAAAGGTGTGTGTTTGTGTGGTTGTGGGTACTCTGACTTGTGTCAGTAACTGGTTATCTGCTAATATAGTTTACGCTTCCTGAAATTACTTCACCAGACTTAGAAAATCTACCCAATTTAATATCCAGGGCATGTCATGTGTTTTTAAACAAATTTTAGGATCTGTGGGGGTTACTGTTATCTTTCCAGCCACATTACTACATTACCACCTTAATCTGTCACAGTCCACACATCACTAGCCAAAACTTTCATTGATAAGTAATTGTGACAAAATGTACCAGGTCTTTCACAGGAAAGTGTCACAGTCTGTACAACAAAATAACAGGGAAGCTGGAAAAAATACTAGCAACAAATGCAATGCAAAATTAACAAAGTTACCAGTTCAAAACACATACAGCATTTACGGTAGATCAGGTTGATTGAACTGAACAAAGCATCAGATTAATATAATATGACCCAAAAACATTAGCATGACAACGTCAAAGAAAAAAGCTGATTGCATTATTACAAGCTGTACTGTAATTGTATGAACAAGACTAAATGTAGTTGCTTTATTCAAAAACTGACGTTAATGTTAATTTTTACATTCATATTAGAAAATAAAATACAATGACATAGTCCTGAACTACTGTTAAAGGTCAAGTTGTAGTTAAAATGCAATATAATGAGATGCAACTTAAAACGCAATGTAATGGGATGCAGACAGTTATAAAAATGTCACATCACCTACATTTTGAAGTGTTAGGTCACTGATGTTTGTTGATATTGCTCGAAGCCAGTCATTGCTTTCTGGCGCTGTACAGAACTGAAGTATTCCAGTGCTCACTCCATCTAAGGCAAGCACTTCAAAACTGTTAGGTCTGGAGAGAGAGAGAGAGAGAGAGAGAGAGAGAGAGAGAGTAGGTAAGTCACTTCTCCTTTTCATTCACAGTCTTGCTTATTAAACTTTGGTATTGCTGACTCATTGCATGCCAACCTAATTAGTGCACTCTTCACATATTTTGCTGCTGGGTCACTTGTTGGTAGTAGATGGCTGAAGTGGATGAATTAACCTCAAAAGACTCATGCTGTGCCCACAACATGAGATTGGGTTAAGATGTATGTACATTTTCATGTAGTTTACTCAGATTTGATTTAATTATCCTTATATCACCATTCTGACGTGTATACTCAAAATATAATTATATAATTATTTTTATAAAAATAATTATATAATTATTTTGATCAAAGAGCTTCATATTGTTTTATTATAAAGATTCCAGGACGGGCTGGCCCGACAGTTCTTTCCCAGGGTTCAAGGGAAGTCGGCCAGCTAGAAAGGGGGCGGAACTCCGGTGCATTAACTCGACCCGGAAGGGAAACGATGTGGCAGTCGCAGATTGGAGGGGCGGCTGCACTCGTTTACCAAGGGGTCATGTGTGACGGCATAAAAGGGGCCAGAGAGATGCAATCTGTTCCTTTGCTTTGGTTTGTGAGATTGAACCTGAAAGGACCTGTGAGTGACCCAGTGATAAAAAGTATTGTGAGTGTTTTGTTTGTTTGTCTATAATTGTTCTTGTTTGTTATTATTAGACGGCTAACACGTTCCGGAGCTGTCACCAAGGGCCAGGCCAAAACCTGGAACAGCACTGCACCATTGTCACTTATAAACCTGTATCACCCACCATGAGCACTACTGCACGCACCCAGGACTGGTGACCGTGTTAGTATATTGTGGGACGGCTATTTGTGTTTATTGTTTGGGACTGCAACCCCGTTATTATTTACTCCGTGCACTACACATTGTTGTGTATTGCCGGGGATTATTATTTGGTCACCAGACCTGGATACAATTAAAAACTGTTTCAAACTGGATTGCAAACCTCTCTGTCTGTTTAATGACGCACTGCATCACTCCCAATCAACCACTTTGCCATATATCTTTATATATATTCTTCGGGTTCAGGCTTTATCCCAAATTCATTCCAATTCAGTTAATTGTTCTTTTCAGTACATAAATTCAGTCTGTATACATATGTTGCTATTCTTTTTTGGAAATACATTTTTAACTATTAAATAAAAATCCTTATTTCAAAGGCCAATCATTAATGCAAAGATATACTTGTAATAGAGACCTCTGTGTATATACTGTATACTACATTCCACCACAAACTTTCCCAAGCGTTGAAGCAACCTAGACTTTCTCAAAGCATTTGCACAGACCAGGAGGGGTCTGTAGTAGAATGGTCACAGCCACACATGACTGGAATGAGGATCTCACACAATAGGGAAAATTATTTGGGTCTGGATTAAATCAAAATCTTGGTGCTGCCATTACTAATGGTGAGACTTACAAAATCACAAAATGCAGCACCTGCATTATGCATCTCTATGGTGGCATTCAATAAAACTTTCCAGAGGTACTGTATATTTGTGCTGTGTCATGGTTTAATTCAGGAGCAACATAAAAATACATTTAACTATGGCCTACATTCTTTCAATGCAGTTTAAATAATACATACTTTCTATTAATCAAACATTATGAGAAACATGCACAAAATATTCTTTATTAGAAGAAGAAGAAGAAGAAGAAGAAGAAGAAGAAGAAGAAGAAGAAGAAGAAGAAGAAGAAACAACTATATACATGTATGTGAATTATAAGCTTTTTTATCTGGTCGTGTACCCTTCTTGCAACTTGGTATTTATCGTCACAGATTAATTATTGGGTGAGCTTCCATCTAAATGCAAACTAATGTCCCCAAATTCTTCTGGACCCAAATGGAGCTAGTAAGATTTAGTACTTAATTACCAGTGGGAACTGTCACATCTTATTGATTTTCATCACTGGAAAAAAGACATCTAGACAGCTGAGGTAGAATGGTTATCTGTGACAAATGTATTCCTCTAATTGTATAATCTGCACAACCAAAGCAGCAATGAAAACTGACCTTGGTATTATTTCAGTGACACTGGTGTCTGTTTCTGTATGAGTGCTTAAAAACAAAAGAATAACCTTATTAGTCTTATATTTACTTCATAAATTAGTTACCGATAACTTCATCAAACAATAATGATGCACAGAATGAGCTATTGTTGCAAATGAACTTGTGGGGCCCCTTGACATACAAGGGTCGCGGACGCTTGATAAGGTGAGCTAGGACTTCAACCAGCAAGCATACCTTTTTTCCTTGCTACTGTACCTACCTTCCACAACCACATCACACTTTTCCCTAACTTCCAGTTCCACATTTGAAATTGATCTACACAGTAGTTGATCAGATTATCTGCAGTGCAGACAACACTACTCAATGGTACAATAAAACAGCTTACACATGGCTGACTTAGAAACATTGCTTAAGTTGTCTCATTATTATATAGCTTGAACACTGCAATGCAGCTCTTTTTGTCTTGGGCACCAAGAAAAAAGACTTCATTTTATGAAGGGGAATGTGATGTTGGATAAATAGAGATAGCAGGGCTCTGGAATTTTTCTACTATCATATCCTCTAGCTAGTTATGCTGTACCCCTCTGCCAACATCTCAGCAATGAAGAAGATAGACCAAGTCTCCCAGGGAAGGAGAATCAAACTAAGAACATTTTCAGTGTTCTGTTTTCTGCTTACTCAAGTACAGTATGTTCATTAAATTGGATAATTACTATCAATTCGGAACCCATTTCATTTCCCTGTGCCTCTTTGGATGTCGCTTTTAAATGATTCACAGTCTAGTACTGTGACAGGACGGCAGAGGTTGGTAGTGACAACCGGCCAGAAGCAGGAACTGAAACACAGACTCAGGTACAACTCGGGTGCAAAGAGGGAATGGGCTCGCCCTGGGTTTGGCTGCCGGAGCGGGGCTGAAGCGCAGCAAAAAAGTAAATACATTCGGAAAGTTAACCACATAATAGGTGTGATAAAGAGAGAAAGGATCAATGCTGTAAATCTCCCTCCTGATTAGAAAGGGCGCAGTGTAAGGGGGAAGGTATGCTGCCTCCTAGATCTGCCACCTCGGTGGTAGGTGGAAACCGGAAGGTGACCATATTAGGCGTGTAGCTGCAAGTACTCAGGATGATTCTATTGCGGTCAGCTGCAGGGGCAGCCCTCTATTGGAGAAACCATGGCCATGCGCTGACTGCAGGGAGGAGTTTGCTGTGTACAAAGGGGAAGCAGCTACGTCAAAACCTCCCCTTGCGCTGAGAGGAAGGGTCTGGGAAGCTGCTGCTATTAAGCCCAGAAGCCTCCAAAACATCACTACTGTGAGCTTTTTGTTGAGCTGAAAAAGCTTCAGACAAGCATCTATTCTCTGCACTCTGTAGTCCAAGAGTGGACAGCATGGACCTGGAATCCAGGCACACTCCCAAACAGGAGGCTGTCTGTGAGGGTGTGAGCTGGCTTTTTGCACGATTCACCGACAGGCCCAACCGTGGTCGGTGACGAGTTCCGTATGAGCCTGTACCTGCACTGGAGGCGGAGTACAAATGAGCCCAGGTAATTGAGTACTCTGATGCCTCTCGGCTCAGATACAGGCTGACCTGTCTGAGATCGAGGATTGGTCTGAAGCCACCATCCCGTCTGGGCACCAGGAAGTACCTGGAGTAGAAACCTTCTTCCAAATGAAGATGATGTACCTTGCAAACAGCCCGCTTTTGTAGCAGGGCTGTCACCCCCATGACACAGCACATTGTAGTCATACCCCGAAAGGGATGGGGACCGTTTTTGAATTGCAGAGAATAGCCGGTCTGTACAATATTGAGCACCCAGGCGTCTGTGGTGCATTGACACCAGTACTCCAGGTGACTCCATGAAAAGGGGCTTGCTTGGGCTGCTGCTTTGCCTGTGGCTTAGCCTGAAGCTTTTGCCTTTGCGGTTGCCGGCGGAACTTAAAGTTTTTCCCTTTGCGCAGCCGTGGGTCGGTTGTGAAAACTCCCACAGGAGCCGGCTGTTTCGGTTTCTGAGGCTGTTGGAACCTTGGCCGCCAATTTGCTGCTGGTCTGCGAACTGGGGGAGGCTTAGGAAGCAGGCAGACAAGCTTTTTTGTAGACTCAGGCGAGTGGAGAGAGCGCAGCAGCATGTCATCCACCGCCGGGCCAAACGTATGTCCCGGTGTAATGGGAGCATCCAGTAGTGGTGCCATCAGCCACTCATGCTTGTGACAGCCAGAGCTGTCTTCTAGCTGCTACTAAAGCAACAAGGTTCCTGCCCACTGCCTGCCCATTCAACTTAGAGATATGGAGCAGATTCTTATTAACCAATCGCAGCTCTTCGAGCTGTTGTGGTGTGGGTCGGTGGCTCTGGGACAGAGACTTTAACAAGCAGTTCTGGTATGCTACCAATATGCTGTGCGGCAAACACCCTGGCTGAGTAAGCCCACTTGAGAATGCTCTCTGAAACCCTGCACTGTTTATTCAGGCAGGTAGCGTCTTTATTTAGGAGCACTAGTTTTTGGTGCTTGCACCAGCGAGACAATAGCGGCATCTACTGGAGGAAAGTCAGCCAAGCCGAATTTCTCTGCATCTTGCACGCTGTACAGTGTCCCCATGGAACAAGAAACAGCAGGCGCTGTAGCTGGGTGACCCCAGGATGGATAGACCGAAGAAAGAATGTATGGGTGCCCTGGGGGAGACACCTGAGAAGGAGCGGGATTATCCTCAAAATTGAGTGCTTCTGAGTCTCATCTACCAGCCATGGAACTTGTAAGGTCTCAGTGGCCCTCTTATTCAGCGGCAAAAGCTCTGCTGATAAGGAAAGATGCGCCACTGGTATTGTGTTATCTGAGTGTCCCTCCTCATACGGGAACTCATGATTGTCCATCTCCTCAGAGGCAGCAATAAATAACTAACAGATCCACTTGCTGCCATTCTGCGTCCGCTGCTCCAAAGGCGCAATGGGAGTAGGTGGAGCGGTGCACTCAGACAGTAGCTCTGCTAACACGGTGCCCTGCTGGGAGACCACGGCCCAGAGCTTATCCAGCTGTTCAGAGCTCTCCAATCTCTTAGACCTTCTTAGGAGGGGAAGCAGGAGGAGGTGAAGGAGTGACAGAGGAAGAGGAAGGGGACCGTGAAGGCAGTCTCCTATGTGAAGCTCTCCTGCTCTCCCTTGGCACAGAGCCAGGTGAGGATGCAGCCCTCTCTCTTTGATGAGGATGGAGGGGAACCCTGTCTAGGTGGGATGGACGAAGATCGCTCCACAGAGCTGCGAGACACTCACTTTTCCAGCGTGCGCTTTGAAAAGGACGCGCAGAACTCACAAGAGTTGCGGTTGATGAGTGCCTCCTTTGCATGCTCTGGACCCAAACAGGCAGCATATCTGCTGTGCTTGTCCTCCATGGGGAGACCAGTCTTGCAAAGATCGTAAAAGCAGTGGTATAAAACAACTGCTCAGCTGTACTACAATAATGGTATTTACTGCAACTTATAAAAAAAAAAAAATGAGATAGCTGTGGAAATAGCCTAGAATTCCCATAAATATATGTAGTTTTCCTCCATCCGAACTTTTTTTTTTTAACGTGGCTGAATTAACAATTTGCTTAAGAAAACCTAATTAAATAACATACTGTACTGATTAAATTTTTCGATATAATCACAATAGCTGTTTTGGTCAATGCATTATTTAACTGTTTAGATGGGTTGAGATGTATCTAAAATATAGTTTGCTTTGGAATTTCTGTCAGTCTCAGACTTAATTAAAAACTGTTCAGCATACATGGTTTGTATGAAATCTAGTTTTACATCCAACAGTATATACCACAAAGCATTCAATCACAGCATTGAATATTTGGTATCTTAGTGGGCTCAAAGGAAGCAACCTCAGAAGGTCAGCGGCATGTCCGTGCATAGATATTGAGCTTAACAGCCTCTTATCTTTAATGAAAAAATCTAGACAAAACTATGCACAATTTACAGCCCCCCCCCCCCTTCTGGATTACAAACCTTAATTTATCTGTTCCAGCTTTGTATCTTGAGATGCGAGCCATCAACAGAGGGACCGATAAGGTGTCGAGCCAGCGTTTCTCATACTTTGGTTCATTAGTTGTGGGTGAGGAAGGTGATGATGGTGCCTGCACAGAATAAATGAGACACTGAGCACATCATCTTATCTGCTCACGCAGCACAATGAACAAGGGTTGGTATCTGGGATGGAGTCTAATTCCATTAGAGTAGATTCTAGAAATAGTAAGTCATAGAAATGAAACTTCAACAGATGTTTCTGCACAGACTGTTCATTGGAAGTGCAGGTAGATTTAAACAAAAATAACATAATGACATACATTTTAGAGTTTCCTGTGGTTGAACTACTTTGTAAAATGCGAACATTCATAGTAACAATCACAAATTGTTACTATGAATTGAGGTTCCCACAGCTCTACCTGTATTTTAAAACACACATTTCGAAAATGTATTTTGAATGTCCCCTTTGAACATGGACATAATCAAGGTACTGTGTAAGCCATATAATATAAGGCAAGTAAACACCATTGGGCAAATGATGACGCCTCACTGTAACCCTTGCTTCTTCCAAAGCAGATATATACAAAGGATATGTTGGCAACAGAACCTTCCTATTAAGTACTGTAGTTTACCACCAGAATAGGCAGGTTAGCATCTGCGTCTTTTGGACTGCGTGCTGCAGCAACATCAATCCCCAATTTTACTTCATAAGGTTAAAAAATACCAATATTCCAAACATGGGACCCAAGGGAAAAGAGCCAGAATAAACTGTTTTTTTTAATGCTGCCACTCAACCATTATAATACTCAACAAAGCCCAGAGTAAGAGTCTCTTATTTGTTTTGTTTTTAAAACTTGAAAGTGTAGTGTAGTCTCCTCAAAGACCCTCCAGTTTAGTACTTTGCTGTCTGACTTTGCAGCCCAACCAGTGCTTTAGGTGGAAAACAAACATTCTACACACAGTGCAAGAATTATAAGAAAGCCAAAGCCAACAAAATGTAGCTTCTCATTTTTAAGAATACACTACACGATGGTGATTCTTTTTGAAAAAATAATTATAAGCCAAGGAAAACCAAATCGTTAAAAAATAGTAGTGACCAAACTATATTCTGTGATCTTTTTATGTATTTTATTTATATCTATTGAAAAGACAGGACAAATTCAAAACCATCTTATTGTCTCCAGCTGTTTATTTGTATTTTTAAACACTTCAGTGTCCTCTAGTTCATTTCATGCATATTCTTTGTCAAGCAAACATTCTTTGTGAATCTTTATCTGTTCTGGGCTTTACTATCATACATCTTTAGTGTGGTGGCTGCATAAATGTGCTTCACCTGGAATTCAAAAAAATAATATTATATTTAATTATATTTAAATGATCTTAAATCCTTGGTTATAACTTGATAAAACACCACATATCACACTTAAGATTTATATTAATTCTGTCAGTGAAACCTCATTTTAGCATCACAGAGGAATCAGTTAGCAATGTGTCTTGAGATATAAACTGCACGAAGACTCAGAAATAAAATAGAAATATTTGACAGTAACATTATCTGATTTCTAAAAACGAAGCTTACTGTGTTTGTGGAAATTCCATTTAGATGTAAACCGCTGTCAAAAAGTGGGGAGGATCTTCCACTGCTGTGATCCCTCGATGGTCCTGGAGAATCTGAACAGCATTGAAAGAAATTCAAACAATTTAGCTGTACTCATATGTTTTATTGCATATTATATAGCTGTTATCAAGAATACATGGTTATATCCCCACATTCTGAACACAAAGTAGTCATTACAATATATATTTTTTTTTGTCACTGATCTACACAAAATAGTCCATAATGTCGAAGTGGGGAAAAAAATCTACATATTTTTCTAAATTATTTACAAATAAAAAACTGAAAAGTCTTGATTGCATAAGTATTCACCCCCTTTGCTGTGACACACCTAAATAAGCTCTGGTGCAACCAATTGCCTTCAGAAGTCACATAATTAGTTGAATGGAGTCCACCTGTGTGCAATTAAAGTGTCACATGAGCTCAGATTAAATACACCTGTTTCTGGAAGGCCCCAGAGTTTGCTAGAGAGCACATCTAAACAAACAGCATCATGAAGACCAAGGAGCTATCAAAACAAGTCCGGGATAAAGTTCTGGAGAAGCACCAATCAGGGTTGGGTTATAAAAAAATATCCCAAACTTTGAACATCCCCCGGAGCACCGTTAAATCCATTATTAAAAAATGGAAAGAATATGGCACAACCACGACTCTGCCTAGAGAAGGCCGTCCATCAAAACTCAGTGACCAGGTAAGGAGGGCATTAGCCAGAGAAGCAACCAAGAGGCCAATGGTAACTCTGAAGGAGCTGGAGAGATCCACAGCTGAGATGGGAGAAACCGTCCATGGGACAACTATAACCTGGACGCTCCACAAAGCTGGGCTTTATGGAAGAGTGGCAAGAAGAAAGCCATTGCTGAAAAAAACCCATATCAAATTCCGTTTGGATTTTGCCAAAAGGCATGTGGGAGACACAGCAAACATGTAGAAAAAGGTTCTCTGGTCTGATGAGACCAAAATTGAACTTTTTGGCCTTAGCGCAAAACGATATGTGTGGCGCAAAGCCAACACTGCTCATCAACTTGAGAACACCATCCCCACGGTGAAGCATGGTGGTGGCAGCATCATGTTATGGGGATGCTTTTCATCGGCAGGGACTGGGAAACTGGTCAGGATTGAGGGCAAGATGGATGGAGCCAAATACAGGGAAATTCTAGACCTGTTTCAAACCTGTTTCAGTCTGCAAGAGACCTGGGACTGGGGCGGAGGTTCACCTTCCAGCAGGACAATGACCCTAAACACACAGCCAAAGCTACACTGGAGTGGTTTAAAAACAAGAACCTGAATGTCTTAGAATGTCCCAGTCAAATCCCAGACCTCAATCCGATTGAGAATCTGTGGCAAGACTTGAAAATTGCTGTTCACCAACGGTCCCCATCCAACTTGACAGAGCTTGAGCAATTTTGCCAAGAAGAATGGGCAAAAATTGCAGGATCCAGATGTGCAAAGCTGGTAGAGACTTACCCAAAAAGACTCACAGCTGTAATTGCTGCCAAAGGTGCTTCTACCAAGTATTGACTCAGGGGGGTGAATACTTATGCAACCAACAAATATCTTTTTTTTGTTTAATTAACTTTTGTGTCACAATAAAAATATTTTGCACCTTCAAAGTGTTAAGTATGTTGTGTAAATCAAATGGTAAAAATCCCAATTAAATCCATTTTAATTCCAGGTTGTAACACTACAAAATGTGGAAAAGTCCAAGTGGGGTGAATACTTATGCAAGGCACTGTATATATATATATATATATATATATATATATATATATATATATATATATATATATATATATATATATATATATATATATACAGTACTGTGCAAAAGTTTTAGGCAGGTGTGAAAAATGCTGTAAAGTAAGAATGCTTTCAAAAATAGACATGTTAATAGATTATATTTATCAATTAACTAAATGCAAAGTGAGTGAACAGAAGAAAAATCTAAATCAAATCCATATTTGGTGTGACAACCCTTTGCCTTCAAAACAGCATCAATTCTTCTAGGTACACTTGCACAAAGTCAGGGATTTCGTAGGCATATAGTCAGGTGTATGATTAAACAATTATACCAAACAGGTGCTAATGATCATCAATTCAATATGTAGGTTGAAACACAATCATTAACTGAAACAGAAACAGCTGTGTAGGAGGAATAAAACTGGGTGAGGAACAGCCAAACTCAAAAGTCATACACCATGGCAAGACTGAGCACAGCAACAAGACACAAGGTAGTTATACTGCATCAGCAAGGTCTCTCCCAGGCAGAAATTTCAAGGCAGACAGGGGTTTCCAGATGTGCTGTCCAAGCTCTTTTGAAGAAGCACAAAGAAACGGGCAACGTTGAGGACCGTAGAAGCAGTGGTCGGCCAAGGAAACTTACTGCAGCAGATGAAAGACACATCATGCTTACTTCCCTTTGCAATCGGAAGATGTCCAGCAGTGCCATCAGCTCAGAACTGGCAGAAAACAGTGGGACCCTGGTACACCCATCTACTTCTTCCAAAAGTTTTAGGCAGGTGTGAAAAAATGCTGTAAAGTAAGAATGCTTTCAAAAATAGACATGTTAATAGATTATATTTATCAATTAACTAAAAGCAAAGTGAGTGAACAGAAGAAAAATCTAAATCAAATCCATATTTGGTGTGACCACCCTTTGCCTTCAAAACAGCATCAATTCTTCTAGGTACACTTGCACAAAGTCAGGGATTTTGTAGGCATATAGTCAGGTGTATGATTAAACATTTATACCAAACAGGTGCTAATGATCATCAATTCAATATGTAGGTTGAAACACAATCATTAACTGAAACAGAAACAGCTGTGTAGGAGGAATAAAACTGGGTGAGGAACAGCCAAACTCAGCTAACAAGGTGAGGTTGCTGAAGACAGTTTACTGTCAAAAGTCATACACCATGGCAAGACTGAGCACAGCAACAAGACACAAGGTAGTTATACTGCATCAGCAAGGTCTCTCCCAGGCAGAAATTTCAAGGCAGACAGGGGTTTCCAGATGTGCTGTCCAAGCTCTTTTGAAGAAGCACAAAGAAACGGGCAACGTTGAGGACCGTAGAAGCAGTGGTCGGCCAAGGAAACTTACTGCAGCAGATGAAAGACACATCATGCTTACTTCCCTTTGCAATCGGAAGATGTC
Organism: Acipenser oxyrinchus oxyrinchus; assembly: GCA_030684275.1. Classification (NCBI taxonomy): domain Eukaryota; kingdom Metazoa; phylum Chordata; class Actinopteri; order Acipenseriformes; family Acipenseridae; genus Acipenser; species Acipenser oxyrinchus. The sequence continues at coordinate 57,833,871 of CM060252.1, forward strand.
CAGCAGTGCCATCAGCTCAGAACTGGCAGAAAACAGTGGGACCCTGGTACACCCATCTACTGTCCGGAGAAGTCTGGTCAGAAGTGGCCTTCATGGAAGACTTGCGCCAAAAAGCCATACCTCCGGCGTGGAAACAAGGCCAAGCGACTCAACTATGCACGAAAACACAGGAACTAGGGTGCAGAAAAATGGCAGCAGGTGCTCTGGACTGATGAGTCAAAATTTGAAATATTTGGCTGTAGCAGAAGGCAGTTTGTTCGCCAAGGGCTGGAGAGCGATGCGAATGAGTGTCTGCAGGCAACAGTGAAGCATGGTGGAGGTTCCTTGCAAGTTTGGGGCTGCATTTCTGCAAATGGAGTTGGGGATTTGGTCAGAATTAATGGTCTCCTCAATGCTGAGAAGTACAGGCAGATGCTTATCCATCATGCAATACCATCAGGGAGGCATCTGATTGGTCCCAAATTTATTCTGCAGCATGACAACGACCCCAAACATACAGCGAAAGTCATTAAGAACTATCTTCAGCGTAAAGAAGAACAAGGAGTCCTGGAAGTGATGGTATGGCCCCACAGAGCCCTGATCTCAACATCATCGAGTCTGTCTGGGATTACATGAAGAGAGAGAAGCAACTGAGGCTGCCTAAATCCACAGAAGAACTGTGGTTAGTTCTCCAAGATGTTTGGGCCAACCTACCTGCCGAGTTCCTTCAAAAACTGTGTGCAAGTGTACCTAGAAGAATTGATGCTTGATGCTGTTTTGAAGGCAAAGGGTGGTCACACCAAATATGGATTTGATTTAGATTTTTCTTCTGTTCACTCACTTTGCATTTAGTTAATTGATAAATATAATCTATTAACATGTCTATTTTTGAAAGCATTCTTACTTTACAGCATTTTTTCACACCTGCCTAAAACCTTTGCACAGTACTGTATATATATATACGTATATATATATTTTAGCTCAAAGAGCCAGCTGCCCAACGTTTCGATATGTTGCACATATCTTTCTCAAGGGAGCCTGTGTTTGAATCAAAACATTGGAGGTATTTATAGGTTTTTGACGGCATGACAACCACTTGTTATTGTTTACATTCAAATCTATGATTTATTCTTAAATGATGTAATGCTGTTCTATATATTGTGACATCATTTTTACTTCTATCTTTGAATCTGTATTAATTCTAATTAACATTACTTTATATAAATTTATATTTTTATTATATCATGCAATGCTGGCTCTGAGGATCAGTCTAGATTTGGCCTCCCCAGTGCATCAGCATGCACAACTTTTTTTATATATATATACAGTACTGTGCAAAAGTTTTAGGCAGGTGTGAAAAAATGCTGTAAAGTAAGAATGCTTTCAAAAATAGACATGTTAATAGATTATATTTATCAATTAACTAAAAGCAAAGTGAGTGAACAGAAGAAAAATCTAAATCAAATCCATATTTGGTGTGACCACCCTTTGCCTTCAAAACAGAATCAGGCATCAATTCTTCTAGGTACACTTGCACACAGTTTTTGAAGGAACTCGGCAGGTAGGTTGGCAAAAACATCTTGGAGAACTAACCACAGTTCTTCTGTGGATTTAGGCAGCCTCAGTTGCTTCTCTCTCTTTATGTAATCCCAGACAGACTCGATGATGTTGAGATCAGGACTCTGTGGGGGCCATACCATCACTTCCAGGACTCCTTGTTCTTCTTTATGCTGAAGATAGTTCTTAATGACTTTCGCTGTATGTTTGGGGTCGTTGTCATACTGCAGAATAAATTTGGGGCCAATCAGATGCCTCCCTGATGGTATTGCATGATGGATAAGTATCTGCCTGTACTTCTCAGCATTGAGGAGACCATTAATTCTGACCAAATCCCCAACTCCATTTGCAGAAATGCAGCCCCAAACTTGCAAGGAACCTCCACCATGCTTCACTGTTGCCTGCAGACACTCATTCGTGTACGCTCTCCAGCCCTTCAGCGAACAAACTGCCTTCTGCTACTGCCAAATATTTCAAATTTTGACTCATCAGTCCAGAGCACCTGCTGCCATTTTTCTCCACCCCAGTTCCGGTGTTTTCGTGCACAGTTGAGTCGCTTGGCCTTGTTTCCACGTCGGAGGTATGGCTTTTTGGCCGCAAGTCTTCCATGAAGACCACTTCTGACCAGACTTCTCCGGACAGTAGATGGGTGTACCAGGGTCCCACTGTTTTCTGCCAGTTCTGAGCTGATGGCACTTCTGGACATCTTCCGATTGCGAAGGGAAGTAAGCATGATGTGTCTTTCATCTGCTGCAGTAAGTTTCCTTGGCCGACCACTGCGTCTACGGTCCTCAACGTTGCCCGTTTCTTTGTGCTTCTTCAAAAGAGCTTGGACAGCACATCTGGAAACCCCTGCCTGGGAGAGACCTTGCTGATGCAGTATAACTACCTTGTGTCTTGTTGCTGTGCTCAGTCTTGCCATGGTGTAAGACTTTTGACAGTAAACTGTCTTCAGCAACCTCACCTTGTTAGCTGAGTTTGGCTGTTCCTCATCCAGTTTTATTCCTCCTACACAGCTGTTTCTGTTTCAGTTAATGATTGTGTTTCAACCTACAAATTGAATTGATGATCATTAGCAACTGTTTGGTATAATTGTTTAATCATACACCTAACTATATGCCTACAAAATCCCTGACTTTGTGCAAGTGTACCTAGAAGAACTGATGCTGTTTTGAAGGCAAAGGGTGGTCGCACCAAATATGGATTTGATTTAGATTTTTCTTCTGTTCACTCACTTTGCATTTAGTTAATTGATAAATATAATCTATTAACATGTCTATTTTTGAAAGCATTCTTACTTTACAGCATTTTTTCACACCTGCCTAAAACTTTTGCACAGTACTGTATATATGTAACTACTTTACAGTATTTATAGCTGTGGCCAAAAGTTTTGCATCACCTTGAATTATTTTACGATTGAGACATCATTTAAAAAAAAAAAGTGTATGAACATAATTGATCTTTTATTTAACATCATGTAATCAAAGAAACTACAAAATTGTTTCGCAAAAGTCTACCGGAGCATAACAGACGTATTTCATGTTAGATATCAAAATTTCATATTTTCCAATTTGTGTCAGTTTTTCGTTAAGTATATTGAAAACTACAAAGCGGTATGTAATTGAATTTGTTACTGTAAAATTATTAAGCAGATTTCATTCGACTTTATGAAGCAAAATTGGTTAAGTCTATAGGGTGATGCAAAACTTTTGGCCAAAGCTGTATATTGGATTAGCAATTAAACAATGTTGTTTAACAATGTTGTCTTTTTTCACAAGACGTGTTGTAACAGACTAATCTCACGAAACCTCATGGAATTCACACATGATGATTTGTCTTATTGACCCTGCTGAAAGAAATGCTACTAAACAAAGTACTGTAGTAACAAGTGCACATTTTGGCCAGTGTAAATTAAGGATAGTATGCAAACTTACTGAACATTTTACAACTCATTCATCATTTTGTCACTGCTTGAAAACATACAAGATGCATGTCATTATAACACAGTGCCCCTCGATATGTTTTATGAGTTATATGTTTACATAATGCATTAAGGATTATCTATCATTGGTTTTAGATATTTTATTTAGTAGTTGGATGCTCTGGTTTCTAAAAAATATGGTTAAAATATGGTTTAAATTGAAAATATGCAGGTTTTGTTTCTTCTTTTCTATGTTGTTTATCCTTTCTGCGTAAATTGGAACTCTGCCAAGCTCTACATTAGTGCTTGTTTGTGTTTACAGAATCTTAGGCCGGAAACAGCCTTGCATCCTTTGCATCTCTGATGCTTTAGTTAATAAATTGGCTTTAGGCTGCCATAAAATAGTCATAGCTCATGCTTCAATTTGGGATGGTCTCTAGATGTTATTATAAATAATTCAATGCAGAAGTGATTTCACTTAAAACAAAAATAGTGGCATTTACTTTATTTTGTGCACAGTGTGAGAGTATCACATGACACTTTGAGATCCATTATCATAGTTTAAACTACATAGTGTTGTACATGCATTCTTTTTCAGTTAAAAACGATTTTATCTATACTGAAAACTTTTTCATGCTGTGTTTTGTCATTCTCTCGTTTTACCTTAGTGAATCATGCGTGCATTTTCAATTTACATGCCAGGAACAACATTTCAGCCATCAAAGTGCAATTTGAAAAAGCAAAAAAAAAAAAAAACAGCAGGAATCAAGATTTACCTGCTCACAGTAGTAGAGGTAAACTGTCATTCAATTACTGCTACCTTATCAGTGGAGGAGAAACACAATGGCTTTTTTTTTTCTAAAATGACTAGTAACTAAAATCATGTTTGTTCTAAAAATTTGCAAATGATTTATTCAGAGGTGCACTTTGAAGATCCAAAGCAACAGTTTGGATAATAATACAGTATATATAAGAAATAATGTACACTCAGCTGTGCATAATAAGGCTATAATTCTACCAAGGGTTTCTGGTGACGTAGATGATTTATGACCAGAAACCAGAGATAGAATTACAGACTTAAATGTATAGTTTGGGGTATATTATTTGTTATAAGACATGGTGACATAACAGACTGGCCTTTTTTAGTTTTGATATTGACTTGTTTTGTTGTGTTCTTGTTCTGGTGGTGGTTTCTTTTGGAAAAATTGAGGTTGGCAGTCTTATCATCAAGAGGGTATACATTCAATCATATTATGCACAAGCTTCGTGCGACCACTATATATAATAAAACTAACACACAGCAGTTTATATGAAAATTATAGTTCATAAAAATTCTAAGCGAAATGCAGTTCTGTTTTATTTCTTGCTGTCACAATATACAGAAATATAAATTTACCTGTATATACATTTAACATTTATGGACGTTTTTCAGAGTTGGTTGATATGTTAATAATTCAAACATGTGTTAGTAAGTCTTTTTTTCTGTTACTTTACTGTAACATAAAAAATGAATGAATGAATAAATAGTCTATGCGAAATGCTGATTCAGAATGACCAGGCTTCTGGTTAGGAAAAGGGCACAAGATGTCAACCGAACACTGGTTCTGACCTCAGCTAACAACCAGAGTCGTATTGGTATTTAATTTACAATTACCATTGCAGTAGGCATTTTACACATTTTTTAAATGACGTTTCAATGGTGTCTAAAATAATTTTTTTTTAAATAAACATGTCTAAAACCGTCAGGCCAATGAGTTGATTCACCGCTGATGACACTGCAGCACACACCGTATCTTAGCAACATGAGAATAATAGGTGCATCTATGACTTATCATGGTGTACCTGCTACTACCTTTACCAGAAAGAATGAAAAAAAAAACATTAAACATACCACCAAGCTTTGTGACAGGTCAGAGTTGCCCAAAGCAGCTCATATTGATGAAAAAGTATTGAAAGTTATTTCAAGGGATCTGGGAAAGTAGGAAACAGCACAGCAAGGTCCAGTACATCCTACATGTAGTGCTATAACTTATATGGACGTAGTACAGGCTCTTTAAAACGGCAAGTTTTAAAGAAAATAAGAGGCACTTTTTTACACAGAATTGTGAGGGTCTAGAACCAACTCCCCAGTAATATTGTTGAAGCTGACACCCTGGGATCCTTCAAGAAGCTGCTTGATGAGATTCTGGGATCAATAAGCTACTAACAACCAAACAAGCAAGATGGGCTGAATGGTCTCCTCTCGTTTGTAAACTTTCTTATGTTCTTATGTTCTTAAGTGTTTGCGTTTCCATGCATGTATCACACAATGTCATAATGTCAAATGTAATCTATTATTTTCCCAGTCATTTTTTGGAATGCTTTTCCCAGTCCTTCTTGGAATGCTCTTCCTGTTATCATACGTAAGAACAAATGAATGGGAAAACAATTATTATTAGTGGGGCTTGCGAAGCAAGAGTTCCCACTTTAAATCTTCGACATACTTCTTCTTCTTCTTCTTCTTTGGCACGCTACTCCTCTTACACCGTTTAAGCTAGAAACGCCATTCAGACTTGAAAATGTGTAGACCAGTCTGGAATAGTGTGCTTGTATACAACTTTTTGATATATTTTATACTTTTTAAACTATTAAGCTTTTTGTCCTTTTTTGTCCATCTTCATTCACTTTAATGTGACTTTTTTCAACATTCTAAAGCTCCCCATTGTTTAAAAACTCCCAGACTTCCAACATTCTATTTACTGTAAACTACGTAACTTTTGACACAAATCAGCTACTTTGACCATTTTCCCAACAAGCTAGACAAAAAAGTTAGCGGGTATGACATCTTCCTCTACTTCTCTGCTATTCAAATATGAAATCAAAACAGAAATTTCTTTTACCAATCAAGAGGTACACCTGTTTTAGTAACCACACCAACTACGTTTTCTGTGAACTTTTAGAAATAACTGCCGTTTTGACCACTTTCCCAAAAAGTTAGACAAATACTTAGAGCAAATGAAATCTTCCTCTACTTCTCAGCTATTCAAATATGAAATCAAAACAGGAATGGCGTCTACCAATCAAGAGGTACAGCTGTTTTAGTAACCGCATCAACTTTTTTCAGTAGGCTACTTCCCACTGTTGAATTAACTGTCATAGAACTTTGAGAAATTTCAAATTATAGCACATTCTAAGCAGGAGACAATTAGTAAACAATGTGACTTTTGACACAAATCAGCTACCTTTGACCACTTTCCCAACAAGTTAGACAAAAAAGTTTAGTGTATGTGTATGAAATCTTCCTCTACTTCTCTGCTATTCAAATCTGAAATCAGTTCAAAAATATCTTCTACCAATCAAACGGTACATATCTGATGAAATGTGTGATCTAACTGCCCCACAATCCAAAGTAATAAGGTTGATACAGTAGTCTATCAAAGTAATCAGACCAATTATTTTACTAAATTTAACTTTGGCTGTAAGTAACTGCTTTGCTTTAAAAAGTAAAACTTTTTAAACTTCTTCCACTACCACAAAAATACTTTTAAAGAGCTAAAGCAAGTCCCACAACTTTACTTGTAAAGTTACCATCTAGTTATTATTATTTTTAAATTGGCGAATTCTACATCATAACATTGTACAGTACAAAGGTTCATATCCTTAGAAATGTATTTTTCCTTGAAATAGAAATGTGTGAGATTCATAATTCTGTTGTGCAGCTGTCATTTATAAATATTGAGAAGGAAAAGCACTGCAGCCTTTATCGATTACTGTCGCTATGTTTCTTACCTAATGGGAGTTTAAGAAATGATGGAGCTTCACTGAGGTACTGAACGGTGATGGTAACTTCATCTCCAGCACTCCGCAGTAGGTGTACCTGTCAGTGTGATAAATCACAGCTAGTTTACCACAGTAAAGCACACAGTGAAGAATCTATAGCAAAGTTCATATGAAGTGTAGCATCTTTAGTCTGTTTGCATTCAAAATATACATATTGTAAACTCTCTCAGCTGCAACTGAGTCCATTTCAATCTTGAGACCCCATTTTATACAAGACAATATTTTCATTAATATAAGACAATATTTTGATTGCAGCTTTTGTTATTTGATAGCCTGCAATGTGTACAATACAAAAACTACTTTTGTGACTTCAGCTTAACACTGGCTGATAGTATACACTATACAGTACTGTACATCACAAAATAATCTCTGTTCAGCCAAATGGTTTTATATATAGTCATATACAGCTCCATTTCAATCGAGGAGAATTCCATTGTAACAGACCAGGGATGGGTTTTAAGAAAGGGCTTCAGTCTATAACATGAGTGATCAATACATTTTGGTTAGCCACTTTAAAAACAATTCTGTGGCTCGAAGTTCTGCTTTTTCTTCAACAGAGAATGTTTTAAACTATTTTTCCATGGTAAGGAAATTGATTTTGAAAACTCTACTGGAAAAGAGTCAATGTCTCCACTGGGATTGTTAAATGTAGCCTCTCTATTTTATCTAGGGTGAAAGCTTGATATAGAACACACTTCTAACTAGATGTATTTTGTATTATTTTATTTAACCTGGCAATTGTTTTGACATCACTCTGCCTTCTGTAAGGAACATTGGAAATATCCCAGGTGCAACATTTTGTAAACAAAACGTCTGCAGTCTGTTTACATATATTCCCCTAATGACAGGCACAACATCTGCCATTTTTTAAATGACAAAAGGAATGTTTAAATATAAATATCCCCAAGATATGACACAAAAAGCAACTTGTCATTGGTATATAATATTTATGTTAACTAATATATTGTTCTATTTAGATTAACTTGGCATGTCTTATTTTGTTTTCAGTCATGACATGTTGGTGATTTTTTTACAGCTGCTGCACCAGAGTGTAGCCATGAACATGCTCCATGCAACACTCCAGAAATACACCAATAAGAAACACCACAAAGGACACATTTATTACACCACAAGGGTCAGAGAGTTTCAGGGGACATGGTAATGTTTTACACACTGGTCTAAGAGCTCAATTGCATTTAAAAATATAACTGTGATAATTCATACCCACACCAAGTTACACTTTAATACTGCCCTTGTTTTCACCAGAGCTAGCAACTTTTCTTAATTGTGTTAACAAAGCAAGTCACAGATAGGTCGATTCAATCCACACCCCCTCTTTGCATTCCTCCTATAGGGAGGATTTGTTTATTTAGTTTTCATCCATGATGATTCTGATTGGCTGTGCCTCGTGCTTTCATTGAGATGAAGTGCATCAAGTTTATTTTTGTATTGTTTTTTACTTGTTCTCTTTAGTCTTGATATATCACTCTGGTCTTACGTAAGTTTGCGCATCCCTGCTATGTTTTCAGTACAAAATGTTTTAATTCACACTGATATTATACCTGTAGTTGTGTTACTCTAAGAACCATTGTGTAGAAAACTTGAAATTATAAAGCGAAATTCCAAAAAAAAATAATTGACAACTTTTGAAAACAAATTGCTATAAATTATGTTATTTCATGTTATGTTTAATTAAAAAAAAAAACAAGGTTGCTAAGAGAAAGGAATGAGTTTTATTGGGGTTTTTTTACATTTTCACATAGGCATATTTATTCTCCATAACTACGTGTATGTGTATCATTTTAAGAACTGACAGGTGTCACATGAATGACAATTATGTTTTGAGTTAAAATATTTAGTGACCAGTCACTGTGACAGGCAGCATTTTTTCCTAGCAGAAACGCTTGATACTGGAAGCAAATCAGTTGAATTCCCACTGGTCAGACGAAATGTTAAGGTAACTTTAAGCACAGATATACACTGTAGAATAGGTCTATCTCAGTACCAAAGCTAGAAAATATATATCATTAGATTAACTTGTACCTTATTAAAAGCTTATAACCTATCCACATGTCTTTTTCCAACAATGGATTTTTTTTTTCTTATTGCAAAAATACAACTAGAAATGTGCGATAAATGTAGTGGCTATCCAATTTTTTTAAAGACAAAATTCATTCATATTGGAAACCTCTTTGATGTTGTTCATGGTTCTTATTGTTGGAGGAGATTAAAGAAAAATAAGACTTTGTGGTTAGAAAAAAATAACTCACTCATCTAAGCACAGTAAATAAAATGTGCAGTCAGCTTTAAAGAAAGAAGTAAAATGAATATCTGAAAAAGTTGTAATTAGGGTTGTGCAGATACTCAGAAAATCAGAATTCCCTTGAACATGTTTTAAGTTGCTAGGTATTGATTAAATGGAATATGTGTTAATTACACAACACAAAACAAAACAAAACATTCCTTTGTCTGTATCTGTCAGCACAATTATGTGATTATAAATTATTTGACCTCATTCTATTTTGCTCATTTCTAAATTTGCTCATGAATTATGGGACTATAGTCCTGGGCAAGATATAACCTTTGATTAAACTCAACAAAAATCTCCCAGTATGCTCAGCTGGAGATAATTCAGTCAGTGTGATAAGCTCTTAAGGGCTAAGGTATGATCCTAGGTATACAAAAAATCAATTGCTTTTGCTAGTCACAACCAGGATTTTGTTTGGGGAGGGGGAATTTTTGCAGATGGGTAATAATTTATAAAAATGTTTCTTTACATAAAAATTAACTACACTCCAAACTTGCAATTAACTTGAAATCATCCTATTGAGAGCCATGATGCTTCACCTCACAATCACATTTAGAACCACTTCTATGCAGTTATCAACCATATAAACTAAATAACAGAAAGAATAACCTACCTTACCTGATGTTCAGATCCACAAGGCCATCCTGTTTTTCATTGCAAACTTGTCGAGTACTATAGGTCTCGGTTTTACAACAGCCATTTAAAGCATGATTTGCACGGGACTCAAAAACAGGAGTCCTCAGAGTCAAAAGCACAGGAAGTCTAGTAACTTCCCAGATGTGGATTTGTTTTTGTAAACGAAAGTCGGTAAATTCAAAATGAAATGCTGTTGTTGCCAGAGAAGGAGCTTTTGTGTATGATTTGTAAACAATGATAATTATGTTGTACCTTCTTTTGCAAAGGCTAGAATAACCATTCCTTTGAGTGACATGTATTTCCATACATATCTTCAAATGCATTGTTAAAAGCATTAATTTTTTAAGTCGCCAATTATGTTTTGTATTTTCGCCTGTCCCCAGTTTGGTTATGCCCAATCGTTGTGTTTTACTGAACTGTAGAATCTCAGGACAGATTGTACCAATTTTATTATATTATGGTTTATTGCGAAGCCTGGTATTGCTTTGAGGCGAATACCCCGAAAATGTTATATCAATTGTAACATAACACTGACATGGTCGAGTCGCATGGGAGTAAAACGACATAGGACGTCTGAATTTTAAATTTTACAGAATGTCCCGATTTTTAATCCTTTGCTAATTGGATTAGATTGCACATAGTTACTGGTACACCTGGTGGTCCCTGCTGGAAACACTGATACTTGAGATGAAAATGTTGAAAACACTGGCTTAAAGGCAGTAGGACACATGAAAAAAATCACTGATTTTCTAGTTATTTTTTTTCCTTTTCCAGTACAAAAAGGAAAAAAAATTATGTTCACATGGATTTTCCAATCAAAGAAGTCGAAGGCTGAATCTGGTGTAAAAATGACAGGACTCTGCCCAATTACAACTAGATATGTGTTGGACTGATTTTTATTTTTCTTCTTTTTTGTTTTTAAGTGTGCTTAGGCGGCAGTGAAGCAAACAGCTCACAGGTCAGAGCTTACATTGGTTGGGACGGCGGTTTACAGTGTCGCAGGTGGCTGACATTTTTTTCTCTCCAACGTCGTTGAATAATTCATTTCAGGGGGGGTTAAAACCCCTAAAATCACCCCCCTAGCTACGCCATTGGTAATAACATGTTTTGTGTCACTTTATGGCATCAACTGGCAGTACAGCATTAAAATGTTAGCATCCCGGTTAAAGGAAAATTAGCTTCCAATCGGCAGTCAATGCGGAAGTTAATTGCCATCGATTGGTACTGAAGAGGGTACAGAAGAGGGCAAACAACTGCACAGAAGAGTGCAAACAAGCTTTTCTTGCAGTGGAATTTACACAGTGTTTGGTTTATTTAATACCTTCTGACAAAAAAAGGTTAAAGGGAATTACTTAGAAAATCACTTGCACAGCAGTCGTAGTTAAAGACACTTTTTCTCAAGTACTCCAATAATATGAAGAGGTTCTCCAAAACACCTCAATATCTGTATTTAGTTTTTAGCTGGTACAATGTTAACTATTTAAAGATGCAATAAGGTGAACAGGGAAAATAATATTTAAACACACTTACCACTTCTTCGTGTGTAGATTTTTCTACATTAGTTCCATTAACCTAAAGGGTAAACACATGAAACAATTACAAAAAAAAGTAAAACACTCAAATTCTAATGATGGTTGCTTCAATGCATATGCCATAAATGGATAATGAAATTACTTGCAGGATTTTTTAGGTGGAAAATTCCACAACACCCAAATGTCTTTTAGCTACTGCCAACAAGCAAAGGTACAATTTTCAGTCTTTATTTTGACTCGGCAGATAAAACACAACTTTTATACCGCCCCAACAAAATATTGAAAATACAGCAGAATTGCTCACAAACAAAATAAACATTGTACAACTTTATACTATTTGGTAGAGTAATTGTAGGTAAGAAAATCATTCTATAAATATGACCTTTTTTGCACTTCGATTAGCAATGTGCTGTTTTTACAGAAACACATTCCCAGGAAGTCTATGTCTGCTTTACTTCCTTGGTCATTTCACCCCAGCGGAATCTTCTGGGCTAAAGCATGTTACCCTAAAAAGATGTCAGTCAAGGCTGTAGTTTATACATCTCACTGAAGTTCAGCAGCAGTATGTAAATCCAACAACACATACAGTTGTTTTAACTGTTTTTTGTTTGTTTTTGTTTCGCTCTTGTGTACACATGCAAATAAAGTTTATTGAGGAAATAATGAAGCACATGTCAGGAATCAAAGCCAGGAAGGTTCTGGGGTAAAGACAGTTCTTTCTCTCTCCCAAAATGGCTTCTTCCTAATTGGTATGTAGTTTTTCTCTGTTGACAAAGGCTGAAAATATTGTGTTATAATCATTTAAATGCTTTGAAAATAAAACGTTTCTGTCTGTGAGTGTATCAAGAATGGGTTTGTGGGATGTTTGCATAGGAATAACATGGGGTTCGTCTGTGTTGCTTGATAGGCCTACTACTAGAGTGGGCGGAACAGGGCGGAATCACATTATCCCCTATGAGGACAGTGTGTGCGAATCGTGAATGCAGCAGTTTTGAAAGCAGCCATCTTTGCAGTTAATCTTACCAAGAAAACCTATTAATTTTTCTTTGTCTTTTAGCCAGCCACGCAATGTAGATTCTGTAACATTTATATATTTTGAAACTGCTGCTTGAGTTTCACTTTAATTACTCTGTCCACCACAGAGTATCATTTTAACAGAGAAAGATTTTAGTTTTTTGCTGTTTGCCATGCTTCATACTGTATATCTGGAACGTTCATCCAATGTTTGCCAGTCAAATTGCATTATGGGGGAAATGGGAGCAATGACCTTACCATGTTATAACCGATTCTGCACTATAACAAGACATAAAAATGCTTGAGTGCTTTTTCTCTGTAACATTTCTCAAGGTGATAACAAAATATCACCTTTTAGAGGATTAAGCATCATGGCCATTTGATCATGATTTAAAAAATATACTGTATATATGTATTATCCTCATATAGTATTTATGAAAGTCATTTGGTATTTTCCCGAAACTGTTCAGATGGTCTCAAGTGCATAATAGAAAACAAAGGGCGATTTCATAAAAAAGTACACGGTATACAAATTAAACTGGCTCTCCAAGAGCTTCAAGAACAATTGGTACAAGTATAAAATATCACAATTATTGTAACCAATTTTAACTTGTTATTTTTTAGATTGGCTCTTTGAAGAATATTCTGTTTCAGTCATCACATCTTGGTAACATTTAAAACACAGTGGCCTCTATAGAGCTCTCAAACATGTCTTCTCTCAAAATACAGTGGATACACCAGTGTAATCAACAAACCTTCCCCTGCAGCACACTGCCCTCAGGGGGATATATGAAATACAACCTTTGTTTTATGTGGTATTTCATACTGATGTGTTTCCTCATCAAATAGGAGAGTGTTACTCAGGGGACATGGTAGGTTTTCACTCATGCTGGTGTACCAGCTGAACTTAGAAGACATTGACCTACAGAGGTCAATCTAAAGAAGAAGAATACATAAGTTAAAATAATTGTCATATTTATGTTTCTATTTAAACAGCAACAACACTTTTAACTGATTTATTGACACCTTTGAAGGGTGATTGTTTTCTGGTCTTTTTTTAACTTTCACTGTAAGCCTGTAATCAGCTATTTGCATTATTAAATAAATTCAAGTTGGCTATGCTTTCTGTATGAGCACAGCTTTCACATAAAATGCTTCATATGCAAATAAACAAACAAGGATTTAGAGATTGACATTTTGTGGAAATTGGCATTTTGTGGACTAAAAAACACAATTGAAACCGCCTGCATGTATTATATCTGATTTTCTAAATAAGTGAGTGACAGAAAGGAGTGAGTTAATCTAAATCAAGGATTTGTTATTCAAAATCGGCTTGTTAGTAGCTCTAAACTGGAAAATAGCCAGGTTTTTAATTAGTCACTCCCCAGCAAAAGAAACAAACTATAAAATGTAGCATTTGGCTATTTAGCTGAAAGATCATCTGCCTAAATTAAAGCCTCCGAACTATAGAAAAAGTTTATAACAAAAAAAATACATTTAAAAAATGTAAAGCTTTATGAACAGGAACCAGTTTTGAAATGTTTTGCTCTTTTTCATTTTCTAATGTTCTTACCTGTAACACTGCATCACCGATAAAGAGCATTCCAGTTTGATCAGCTAAAAGACAAATTGAAAATACGTTAAAAATGAATGGAAATGTTTGAAAATAATTTTAGAATCCGTGTGGTCCAAAAAGAAATTAAAAGAAAAAAGTAATTGAGCTTCTGTGATGCCATGAGCAATCGGCAACACTTTTAGTGTCATGAATATGATCAATACAGCATACCCAGCTCATACAGTCTCTGTCTATTGGCAGATTTTAATACATTTTAATTAATGTTTACTCTCAAGCTGGTTTCTACATGCACAAAGAGGAATTCATGAACATGCTCGCTTACTAAAACAGATTTGAACCTGTTTACCATTTGTTTGACTAAACAATAAAATAAACATGCACGGAGCAGACTAATTTCTCCCAATGGGAGCATATAAATCACAGTATCAGTTTCCGAATGGAAGAGTTAAAACCACTTTAGGAAATATGCTGTCAATCAAGCCACAAGGGCAGTGCAAGAAGCATATGCCAGAGACTCCAGACAGGCTAATAAAGTTCTGTGACTGATAGTGTTGCAAGGACTAACAGAGACTAATAGCGATAGAGATCCAAAATAACTATAGCTATAATAACTAGAGTTATAAATAGAGGGATTTAATGGCTAGAAAGCAATACGTCATGACATGGTGTGCAGTGAGACCATTCTTACTGCTGCGGAGTGAATCTTTTTTTTTTTTTTTTTTTAGATATTCAAGGTTGTTTTTCTTTCATACTGCAGTTTGAATGTGTTTTCCTATAAATAAATAAATAAATAAATAAACTACAAATATAGCTGCTTTCTTACATGTTTTATACACTTTGGTAAGTAAAGTTGATGTTTGAAATCACTGTTTCCCTAGTACAATAATAGTGCTCTGCACCTTTCTATTAAATTCCTCCACGTGTGTTGTCTATGTTTCTTCTCAGCACTAGATGACCCAAACAGTCAGGGAGGCAATCATGCAGTGAACCAAGTCACTCAAATCAGTTAACCTAAACAAACTGCTCACTGCATTATAATACACACTGATATCTGTAAAAAATTTTAACGATGTGAAGTAACAGAGGTCCCCCTCTGTTGTTAAGAAGCAATGCAACAGGTCATCCCGATTTCAGATCCTGCAGTTAGGCTGAATTTGGTACTTCAGTTTTATAAGGCATTCTCTCTGTAGGTGAAGAGATTGATCAGACACACAATGCTAAACTATCAAAGCTTTTCACTTCTAATTGTTATTAGCACATTTGTTTCAGAAATGCAAAACATCTAATAAACCAGAAATACATTTAGTTAATTTTGATCCTGTAAAATGGTCCTAAGTTGTTTTTTATTAGTATATACTGTAATGACCCTGGGCCTGCTGTAACTGCGTTCAGGATGGTTCTGTGACCCAGAGTCAAAGGTTCAACTGCAGCAGGTGCTCAGGGATGTCACAGACGGGAGAATTGCCACCAATCAGAAGCTCGGCTTGCTGCGCGAGCGGGACCCACTCACAGGCCGGACTCACATGCAACAGCATCACATCAAGACAGGGGAGGCCCACCTATCAAGCTGCGACCTTGCCGACTACCCCTGGCCAGGCAGGAAGCTGATGAGAAGGTACTGAGGGAGATGCTTGATGCGGGTCTGACTGAGCAGTAAGTTCTGCGTGATGCCGTTCGGGCTGTGCAGCGCCCCAGCGACCTTCAAACGGCTCATGGAGAAGGTTCTGGTCAGTGTCCCCTCCCAAAAATGCCTTGTCTACCTGGACAACCTGCTGGTGCACGAAGCATCCTTCCAGGCCGCCCTTGACGCCCTGTAGCGAGTGTCCGCTGCTGGACTCAAGCTGCACCCGGCAGGCTGTGTTTGACACAGTCCACGATGCTCTCCCCCCAGACCCCAGCCTACCATTCCTCCTGGATACGGACACCAGCATCAGAGCTGTGTTGTCCCAGGAAAGGCCAGACAGTGAGAGGGTGGTGTCCTACTACAGCCGGTCCCTCAACAAGGCGGAGCGTTGGTTCTGTGTGACCCAGAGGAAGCTACTAGTGATGGTCGCAGTGGTCCGGCACTTCCTGTGTGGCTTTCCCTTCACCAACCGGACAGACCACGCAGCGCTGCAGTGCTAAAGCGAAAATGATGGTACTCTGTTGTGCACTGTGCAGATAATGTGGTACTGTAGCTTTAATTAGAAGACCAACGACACACTGTGACGTTGCTGCTCACTGCTTGTTTTTTTCGGAAGATTATTCTGCATTACGATGTGGTCAAGACAACCCCACCCCGAACAATAAAAGATTTTGGGGTTCTAAAAAATTTAATTAACCCCAAGTCGATGGGGTTGGCACAATCTAGATGTGGGTGTATTACGGGTTGGGTTCCTAACATATACAGTAAAACAATAATTTCACCCACTGTTTTGTTAAAGGGTTGAAAGTAAAAATGAAATCCAGAAAACAGAAAGATCAAGGCAGGACATACAGGACTTGTGCTGATGTGAAGTAACATGCTTGGCTTTGGTTAGTAAAACTTGATATGCCCTTTCAATATGTTTCTGTATAATACATAACAGTTGAGAAAGTGGCTAAATATATTTAGTTGAATGGCAGTTCTGTTGTCTGTGATGAAACCAAAACTTTGAAATAAACACTCAGAAGAGTATTCAAAAGCATGTCATGTGGAATGGCATTGTTTGGGGTTCTTTAGGGTCAGATGAAAATCATGAGTTCTGACCTTTGATTAGTGGAGCTAATAAAGGGTGTTGTTTCAGAAACCCAAATCAAATGAACCTCTGTAAATACAGTAGAACCTAAACATTACAAGCACACCAGGACTGGATATATTGTATTCATAATTCAATGTCGGGATCATGACTGCTTGTATGGGTATGGTGAGAGTGGTGATTATGGACTATCTGGCCAGGTATAATAATATGAATAGGAATGGAGAACCAAGGGGGTTTGGATGGCCGTCGTGGATCTAATCCAGGATCAGGCTGAGAAGACGGCAAGAGACACTGCGGTGCTGTTGTAAATAATTGCTGTACAGTATTATTGCAAATACGTGTGTGTGTTGCCACCTGTAAACATCAGTGTTGCACCTAAACCCCAGACTCTGTCTTTACTCATTCCCACACCCCACCAGAGTGTTGTATGTAATTTACTTGAAATTAAGTAATTTCTAAGGGAGTTCATCTTAAAATGATGCCCATTGAAACATTAAAGCTGCTCTCTTTGATGCTTATTCACACTTTAATAATTGCTTTTTAATGATGAAGCATTTTAAAGAGTTAACCCTCATAAGGACACATCTGAAAACTGACTTTCCTGGTAACCTGGGGTCCAACTGGACCCCAGCAATAAAACAACATATAACTAACAACTGGAGTAAATGAATGAATGAAAATGTATATATGAACATTTTATTTTGCTTCCTTTACTTCTAGCCATTGTTTGGTATGTTTTGTTTATGCTATTCAAAATGGATAAGACGCCCAATGCGCACAGCTGTCTCCAAGCAAGTGATGGCACCACTGTATTCTGGATGCTGTAGTTTATTCAAGGAACATGTCACAGGCATGTGGGATATCATTGGAAAAGCACCAGGCCTTCTCTTTCATCTGACTGTGTTCCTAGCTCTTTCCGTTTTTGAGTTACAGGCACTTGAACACACTTACCGATTTGCTGAGCATCACGGCACTGGAGCACTGAATGAGGGGGTGGTAGAAAGTACACATACGAGCATGCCTGACCTCAATGGAAAGCGCAAAGCCTGCACTTTTTAAATGACGTTGAAACCGGAGCGCTATCTGTTGAAGCGACCGAGTAATAGGCAACAAACGAAATTTAGGAGCTGACTCATGAGTTTTAGTTTGCTGTAGTTTCACTTAGGAACGTCTGTTTAGGACATACGAAACATCATTGGAAAGCTCTAGTTCTGTACTTTAAAACAGACCAGGAAGCTAGCTATCACTGTGCCTGAGATATTCACTCGAGAAGGTCAGGCCCATCGATATACTGCGCCTGGGGTCCATACGGACCCCAAACCTAAAACAATTAGGGAAATTCAACCAGGCTACCTGGACTAGAATTATACTTTACGTAGTGTAACAGGATGGGTGCCTGTCAATTGCCTAAAAGGAAACAAAAATCAAGTCACTAGATCCACATAATAACTGATACTAAAGCACCGTGGGGTCTGAATGGACCCCAGGTTACCTTATGAGGGTTAAACTAAGAATTACAAACTTTAGAGTTTTTACACTGTAGTTTGTTATTTGAATACAGTACCTACAGTAATAGATTATTTATTTATATTACAAATATTAAAGAAAGATCATCTTACCTACTTGATCTTTAAATATTTTTGATATGACCACAGGCACTTTATGCTCAGCACCCCCCTAAAAGACAAAACTTTTTTTTTTAATGATTTATTATTCCGTTAAAATATGTACATTTTAAAAGCCAACATCAAAAACCACTTTAAATATCTAAGTTAAAAGGTATACTTACTTTTATGCTCAGTCCCAATCCCCCAACAGCTTGTCGTCGAAGAGAAACAGTTCTGTGCTTTAAAAAATTGCACAATACTATATTTAGGCAAAAATAGAAAAGTACAACTGTAATTTAGCTTGGTAGAACAATAGTATGTTTCAAGACAAGGTTAAGAATACCACCTTGGATCTACACACTGCATACCGGTATATGAGGAGGTTAAAATCAAACGTTTAGTTTTGAGCCTATGACATATACATCAAAGTTTTGTTTCCTTTTCAGGGTCAGTCAGTTAAAGAACATGACAGAAAGTGCAACTGTAAAAGATCTGCACCACGCAGAAAGGGCCTTTCACTGTGATCGAGTGAGTAAGAGCAAATCAGAAAGTGGCCTGTCATCACAGTAGCTGTGCATTGACAGTGAACAAAGAAAGGAAGAAAAAATGCTCTTGGGGTGCAGTAAAGCCAGTAAGTAGACACACTGTAATATGAACAACACTGTATGTATGATATTTACTGTGTTTTGAGGGGGGATTTAAAAACACTATTTTGAATTGCATTATACAGTCTTATCTGTTTGTCATCAGTAATCTCCTAGAGTCAATAACAACCGTGAAATCATAAACATACCAATATTATGGGTTTCACCAATATTAGTATAGCAAAAAAAATGAAGGTCGTCCACTTTGATTCCCACCTCCTCATATCATACATTTACCACAGATACAGTACTGTGCAAAAGTTTTAGGCAGGTGTGAAAAAATGCTGTAAAGTAAGAATGCTTTCAAAAATAGACATATTAATAGATTATATTTATCAATTAACTAAATGCAAAGTGAGTGAACAGAAGAAAAATCTAAATCAAATCCATATTTGGTGTGACCACCCTTTGCCTTCAAAACAGCATCAATTCTTCTAGGTACACTTGCACAAAGTCAGGGATTTTGTAGGCATATAGTCAGGTGTATGATTAAACAATTATACCAAACAGGTGCTAATGATCATCAATTCAATATGTAGGTTGAAACACAATCATTAACTGAAACAGAAACAGCTGTGTAGGAGGAATAAAACTGGGTGAGGAACAGCCAAACTCAGCTAACAAGGTGAGGTTGCTGAAGACAGTTTACTGTCAAAAGTCATACACCATGGCAAGACTGAGCACAGCAACAAGACACAAGGTAGTTATACTGCATCAGCAAGGTCTCTCCCAGGCAGAAATTTCAAGGCAGACAGGGGTTTCCAGATGTGCTGTCCAAGCTCTTTTGAAGAAGCACAAAGAAACGGGCAACGTTGAGGACCGTAGACGCAGTGGTCGGCCAAGGAAACTTACTGCAGCAGATGAAAGACACATCATGCTTACTTCCCTTCGCAATCGGAAGATGTCCAGCAGTACCATCAGCTCAGAATTGGCAGAAAACAGTGGGACCCTGGTACACCCATCTACTGTCCGGAGAAGTCTGGTCAGAAGTGGCCTTCATGGAAGACTTGCGCCAAAAGCCATACCTCCGACGTGGAAACAAGGCCAAGCGACTCAACTATGCACGAAAACACAGGAACTGGGGTGCAGAAAAATGGCAGCAGGTGCTCTGGACTGATGAGTCAAAATTTGAAATATTTGGCTGTAGCAGAAGGCAGTTTGTTCGCCAAGGGCTGGAGAGCGGCACACGAATGAGTGTCTGCAGGCAACAGTGAAGCATGGTGGAGGTTCCTTGCAAGTTTGGGGCTGCATTTCTGCAAATGGAGTTGGGGATTTGGTCAGAATTAATGGTCTCCTCAATGCTGAGAAGTACAGGCAGATACTTATCCATCATGCAATGCCATCAGGGAGGCATCTGATTGGCCCCAAATTTATTCTGCAGCATGACAACGACCCCAAACATACAGCGAAAGTCATTAAGAACTATCTTCAGTGTAAAGAAGAACAAGGAGTCCTGGAAGTGATGGTATGGCCCCACAGAGCCCTGATCTCAACATCATCGAGTCTGTCTGGGATTACATGAGAGAGAGAAGCAACTGAGGCTGCCTAAATCCACAGAAGAACTGTGGTTAGTTCTCCAAGATGTTTGGGCCAACCTACCTGCCGAGTTCCTTCAAAAACTGTGCGCAAGTGTACCTAGAAGAATTGATGCTGTTTTGAAGGCAAAGGGTGGTCACACCAAATATTGATTTGATGTAGATTTTTCTTCTGTTCAATCACTTTGCATTTTGTTAATTGATAAATATAAACTATTAACATGTCTATTTTTGAAAGCATTCTTACTTTACAGCATTTTTTCACACCTGCCTAAAACGTTTACACAGTACTGTACATAAACATACTCAAGTTAAAATGTTGGGGCAGGAAAAAATTTAGTTCACATGAGACAAAGTCAAAATTAATTAAAAAACAAAATAATTGACAGCAACACAACAAGGGATTTGTGAGAGTGTTAATGATCATGAGAACTAAGAAAATTACGTTTTATAGCAACTTACACTAAACATTTAAGATAAAATACAGGCAGATGGAATACAATACCTATGCATACCATAAGCCAAATCTTTACTATCTTACCTGGATGGACCTCTTTAACTGAGAAAGAGCAATCTGCTCCTAATATTAACTCCCAGTAGGGCTTATTTTAATAAACTGCAAATTGGCACATAAGAAGTTTTCTACTTTTGAATTTGTTAATACATAAACATGGGCAAAGACAAGTTTTGTACGCCGGCATTTGGAATATACCTTTGCATATGCTGTCAGCTACTGCCCACGTTCACACTTAGTATGATTTTCCCATGCACTATTTGTCCATAAACAACAGTTTTGCACTTGGAAATGTTTGTCTAAAGTATAATAAAGTATAGTGTTTCATTTTTCTGTCACAATCGATTTCCACCCACAATCCAGGGCCTTAAATAGTAACTATATACTGTATATTGATTATGAATTTGAACACATACATTAATAATATACTACATGCAAGGCCACAGCTATGAGGCACCTGAGGCACGGGCCTCGGTTAAAATCATACAAATAATTATTTATTTACATTTTCTTACACGTTGCTCAGCTGCAGTGCATGGACAAGTGCCGTGTGATTTTTCATGGCTGGCTACTGCCCTGATATGTGATAACATTCATCATAAGTGACCAGTGAATACAATTAATAAATATGTTTTCTTCATTTTTTTTATTTTGAAACCAAGCCTCTTGAATTCTTCTAAGGCGGCTTGGTACCTTTCAAGAACGAATTTTCAGGCTATACCTTTACATCTACAAGATTTAACAAAAACAATATTTTTGCCTCTCTATGGCGGGATTTCCATGGACAAATAAAAGTAATTCTCACCTTTTTCTCATGCTGCTTTGGTAGTACATTTCAGGTAATCTGGGTTTCCATGTAGTTTTCTTTTAGGGAGAGAAGTTCTCCTTCCAAATGCAAATAACCTAATTAATGTTACAATACGGGAGAGTATATTTAAATTTGGCCTTGCACAACTACACATATCGTGCAGCTTTCTTAAACTGAGTTTCCACAAAGCTTTTAGGTTGTGTTGAAGAACCGCAAGTCAGCCTGCCTCATTTGTCCACCATAAAACTATAATAAAAAAGCAAGGAAAACAAACAAAAACCCAGACATAGCGACACACAAATAAAATAAAAAAACCCACAAAAAACAAAAAACAAATACCAACATTCCAGAAGAAAGCACGCTGTACTATCCATGTATTATTTGCTAAACATTTTTTGGCTGCATATATCCTTTTAGTGGCCTACGAACTGAGCACTTTAGGTTAGTGA
The DNA here is from genome assembly GCA_030684275.1 of Acipenser oxyrinchus oxyrinchus. Taxonomy (NCBI): domain Eukaryota; kingdom Metazoa; phylum Chordata; class Actinopteri; order Acipenseriformes; family Acipenseridae; genus Acipenser; species Acipenser oxyrinchus. Next base: position 57,856,490 of record CM060252.1, read on the forward strand.
TATAAAAATGATCCAGTCAAAATGTTTAGTACAGTACATTTTCAAAATACTGGTAGTAAATCTACAATAGGCTACCCTCGCCCACATTTCTCACTACATAATATTCTTATAATAATAATAATAATAATAATAATAATAATAATAATAATAATAATAATAATAATAATAATAATAATAATCCGAATTCCACACAGACAGTGCAAGCCTCCAGTAGAGTGTGGTTAGATATTTTGTTGCTGTTGTTGTTGTTATTGGGGATCTAGTATACTGGTAGTCCATATGAGTTCAACACATTTATCAGTAGATGCTAATCCACCTGGGCATTTTTGTAACTTTCTGGAACTCCTTTAAGCCACGTATTTGTCTCTTTTTTTTTAACAAATTTGTGTAACCAACAGTTTGCTCAATGAATTAGGTTTTAGAGATTTTACTTTAACTCTATAGGTGGTCACTCAAGTCTGGTGCTGTTGGTAGCCTGCAGCAATATAGAGGAGACCACTGGCACCAATTCACAGCTATCCTAATTTAATACATTTTGTGGCACAAATGTGACTTTTTTGTTCTTGGTACAGTAGGTACCGATGAAAGATGCTAAAGGCTAGAGTACAATGAACTGCATCTTACTGCTAAGGGACAGAAAATTCTATGCTAAAAGCTATCCGATGACCAAACAAAGATAACAAACGTGTAATAGATGAAAAATTTCTTTGCAAGAGGCTTTCCAAAGTACTTCTTTATTTATTTATTTATGTATTTATTACAAAGGGCTGCATTTTTGGCTTATTAAACAACTAAACTATAAAGCACCATCATTTTATGTTAGTCAAATGACACTAATTTGAAACACTGAATAAATGATCACAATAATTTTAGTTAAAAAAAGAACATTGCCAGGGCCACTTCCTGAAGATCTCAGATAATAAAGACTTGCTTGGTACGGCCTTTAGTTACAGTAGAAAGTTGCACAAAGTTACATCACAAACGGGATTCCACTGCTAAAGTCCTGTGAACATAAGGTACAGCTTTTGGCCATGTTTCCATGCAAAACAAATAAATAATAATTGTCAATTTTTGTGGCTTTTTAGTGTGAGAAGTTCATTTACCCACCCTTTTTAGCCATGCCATGTTTTGGCACCACACTTCCTATGAGGAATGTGTTTGATAGGTGCATCTACATCACATTCTCAAGGCAATGGAGGCAGAATTTGGAGTCTCTAAACTGCATGGAAACCCCGCCTATGTCTAAACTTGTAACAGATCGCCACAAACGCAAAAAAATATGTTGTGTTTTTCTTTATAAAAAAACAATCCTGTTTTGAAATGGAGCTCTAGTTCTTTGAGTAACTAACATACACAGCAAGCTCAGTTTTTAAAATGCTCAATTTTGCTGCAAATAAAGAATCTTTGAGAAGAAATGTACATTGAGACTCAACATACATTCCAGTTTAGTTTCAGCCAATAACCTTATTTATATTAACACACCAATATTATTACTTATGTTTACGTCAGATGAGAGTATAGATGTGGTGAGTATACATATACCCAAACATACTCATTATTTCTCATTACGTATACGCATACACAATCAAAATGAATTGAGTATAGATTGCGTTTTTGCTTAAGTATGTTTTGGACAAAAAATGTATTGCGCAACCAGAATACACAGACAGAATCAAAAAACAAATCTGACAAAATTAGCAGCAGACTGAGGTAATAAGAAAACATATCTAAAGAACCAATAAAAAAATGCCATGTAGCGGAGCCGGATATGAGCTAGAAGATTGTTGAGAACTAGTAACTACTGCAGCATTGCACATAAACTATTATAAAAGACACTGGAGATCAGACAAAGTAAATGATTGAATAGCAATGGGAGAAAATACTGAAGAAACTTGGAACTGTTGTTGGTGAGAAGGAGGAAGGCCAAGAAGACGATGAAGATGGACCAGCTGAGAAGCAGTTTCGTCACTGTGGCCGGGTTGCAACGGGTCAGCAAAAAAGTGAAGTTTGGCAATTTTTTGGTTATGATGCAGCAGCTATTCATAGTGGATGCAATATCAGCGGGCATAAGGTAAAGTCAATTCTTTTTCTAGATATTTTTGTAGACTGGTTGAATTTGTACTGGACATTTCCAGAAGGTCTTGCTTAATTTCAAGCCCTGGAGGAAAGTTGTTGTTATTGTTACATGTGGTCCATTCATAAAATGTGTGTATTTGCATGATTACTGGCATAGAATATTGCAGGTGTTACATTTAGAAATTGAGCTATACGCATACTCAATACGCAAGTATGAAGGTCATGTATACGCCGCATACTCAATCACGAGTATGACGAAATACGCAACACTCAATCTGCAATTTCATACTCACCACATCTCTACTGGAGAGTGCCATGGATGGGCAACTTTCCCTTAAGATAAAATAATGGAAGCTTTTTGAATTTCAATGGAAAGTCATTTGAAACAGTCATGAAAGTACTTACGTTTGAATTTGATTCACTTCCACTGATGACAATGACATCTTGTTTCTGAATTGTTAATATTTCTTTGGTTAGCTTTAGTCGAATGTCATAAAAATGATTAGACTCTTCATTATACAGCAATGCTATTCCAGTCTTTGTCTGTTGATATAAAAAAAATATATATTAATTTTGTTAGTACAACAAAAAGAAATTTGAAATATTTGTTTTTCAATTTTTTTTTTAAAATCAGTTTTTCCACTGGTTTATTCATCCAAGGCGTCTAGGCAATAATTAATTACCCTAATACACAAGAGAATTGAGCTTTGAGTAGATAAATTGGAAAGCAATCTTGTCAGACCCTGAGTTTTTACACTGCTCCTCCACTTAACTCCAACACAATATCCACACAATTGTCCACCCTAGGAATGCAAGTCAGTTATGATTGGATCGTTTTTCAACAAATCTTTCAGCTGTTTTTGACGTCCAAACTGTTTTCAGTAAAACCAAAATGAAAGTGTAAATCCCAAAAATCGAACTGCATTTTTGCAGCCAAGGGAAAGAAATGGACATGCCATTATTACACACTTGTCATTTTGTAACTGTGATAAATAAGCTCAATAAAATGTTGCTGCATCTCTCATACCAATGTATTATACAATTAGACACAATACACAATACAATGTATTAATAGACATTAAACTTTTTATTTATTACATTCCTGGTACCCCACAGTGGCAATTCATGTGCAAATCATGCCTGAGTAGAACTGCACCTCATGTGATATACAGTAGATACATTTGACTCTGGATAGGGCCTTTCCACTTGAATTCAATCAATATGCCGATATAATGCAGCATTTAAAGCAGTTTCCAGATATCTTTCGTTTTGCAGCTTCACGCAGTTTATTCTAGTTTCACAATGGTTCAGGACTAATATTTTCTTACAATACTTTTGCATTTGGTTGCTGTTGATCAGTTTAGCATCATTGCTTAATTTTTAATTAGGTCTACAAAGAGTAATTTAACCCCTTCTCTGCTGAGGCCATTGTGACGCTCTGTGCTACAGGAATTTGGGGATTTTGGGAGTTGGCTGTTTTACATCAAAATTACCATATGTTCCCTTTCAAAGCTACAATGGCCAAAATAAATACACCTATACAAACCAGACTTGTGGTCAAATGCAAATGCATTTTGCATTTAAAAGTATTTAAATGCAAAACTGTAAACTATTTGCATTTCACTTGGTAATTGCCTATTCTGAAATACAAGTATTTGCAGTTGTATTTAAAATCATGGGAAAGCTTCAAAAACATTTAAAATGCATTTAAATACTGTTCAATAAATTGCAAAAGTTGTTTTCACCTGTGTGTAACCCCTATTCATCAAGATGAGACCTGCAAATCACACCTCTACAATTACCATGCATTCATTTCAGTCAAACTCACCTGCTCATGATCTTCTCAACCTTTGAAGTATGAAGGAATGACACAGTTTGACAAACAAATGAATAATTAAATTGCCATTTATTGGATGCTTTGATGTTCTGAGTAAATCACCAGCTGTAACTATTAATGACTATAAATACCCTGCATCGATTTTAGAAGGCTATTAAACATACAAAAAATACAACAAAGCATTGTGGTATGATTCTACTTTGGAAAGTCAACCCTATTGTGAAGATGTCAGGTACAGTTACGTCTGCGATACAGCAGTACTATAAAGTGCTTGATAAGCCAGATGCCAAGGGTAAACACCCTGTAAAATGTAATTATTGCTATGCTGAGCTTTCTGTCTCAACTAAAGCAACATCCAATCTCAGGCATCTTAAGGTAATCTCTTTCTTTTTGTTTATTTCCATATTAAGTGCAATATAAAACAATAATGTAATCTAATGAAATTGTTAATGTAGATTTATACATATTCTGAGTGTGTTCTACCAATTATACACAGCTTACATGCAAGATAACTTCCTTACAGGCAGTTATAAAAGATATGCAAGTGTACTCCTTGTTAATCATTTTTGTTTTCTTTTCTTTCAGATGAAACACAAGGAAGTCTACAATGAGTATACTTCAAAATTGCCAGGAAAGGGTAAGCTGACCAGCAGGAGCAAGTACAAGTCCACAGACCATCTCCAAACTGACATCACTGATGCCCTAATGACCTTCACTGCAGGAGACTTGACCCCACTCTCTGTGGTTGACAGCACATACTTCCAGTCATTCTTGAACTAGCTGGATCCATGTTATGAGGTTCCCAGCAGAAAACATCTTGTCTCAACATTGATTCATGAGAAGTGTATGACGCTCAAAGAAGGTCTCACCCTTCATATGCAGCAATCCCAGAATGTCTGTGTGACCCTTGACATTGCTCCAAGCTTTATATTCCAGCTTCTTCCATACCAGTAGAGAGACTTTTCATCATGTATGTAACTTGCTTCCTATATTGGTACATACTGTACCTTGTAATTATTATTAATTTTAGAATAATTCTATTAATTCACGTGTTAAATATGATGCCGATAAGGGTCATATACCAACACAATACTGATTTTTTGACTGTAAATGGCATTTATGCAACCTGCAACACCAGTCATGTTAAATACTGTTACCGACACGATAAAGGAGATGGTATGTTATGAATATGGCCCAAATGGGCGGACCCCATCACAGCCACCAAAGAATGAGATACGCTGGCAAGGTATACATTTTTTGAAGCTGCACAAAATAAAGATTTTAGAAATGCGTAACACAACATTGCCCTTCAATGGTTTGTTACCCATAATTACTCTGGAGTCCAAGGTAATATTGTCGCATGACATAAAAGCAAGTGATTTTTACTACCTTTGGTTATGTTACCTCAGGTACTGGTACAGCATGTCAAGGGGTTAACAGATATGACAGACTCAACTTTTCTTAACTAAAAACTTCAAGCTTAATCTTTTCTCTTCCTAGGATGCATTTATTTTAACAAAATTTGATTTAAGATTGACATAATCAATTAGGTAAGTCTTGACATGATCCTTGGTTTATGTAGCCATATTATACTAAGGTATGTCAATATTATCTGTCTATATGCAGCAAAGTATGCAATGAGCTCCCGAAAATGCTGCCAGCTTAGTGCTGAAACAGCCAACACATTTTCATTGTACAAAAAAAATAAATGGTTTCGGTTTCGGTCCAGTTTTCTTTTTTGTAGATTTGGTTTGGAATTTTATGTAAATATCAGTTTCGGTATGGTTTTGGTTTGGGAAAATCATAACCGTTGCATCCAGGGCTGTATTTTGGTATCATGGGCCCCTGGACAAGGAACCAGAACAGACCCCCTTCCGCCCACCCCACCCCACCCCCAGACTGACACTAGATTCAAATAACCACTCGATTGTTTTAACGTGAATACCAAACGTGCAATACATTCATGAAACAATTAGCTATAAAGACTTGGCATTACACAGCGCCATCTAGTTACTTAAATCCACAACTTTTATTATTGATTTCCATTACACGAGAGTAGATGTTAAAACTTTATGCTGATTTGAACTCAGCTCTCGCCAAGATAAGCACCAACTAAGACGCAGCTTTACAGTAAACTAATGTGGTCCATCTGTGTCTCTATCCATTTGTGTTTCCTTCCATATGATGATGTAGATATCCTTCTGTCTGGTGTTGATGGCTGAAGTGTAATGCTGGCTCCAGGGATCAGCTTATTTGCCTCCCTGGCGCATCAGCACACACAACGGCTGCGATGCTGGCTCTGGGGATCAACCACAGTGCGGTCTCCCCAGTGCATCAGCATGACAACCGTCTGGATTGAGCAAAGTAGGGTACATCTCTGTGGTCTTCAAGTGAGCACCTTCCATCCCCGGTGTTTCGTCGACTAGCCCACGACACCTCAAGAGGGCTCGACGGTGATTCTGGCGTCCCAGCATCACCCCCTCCGTCCCCACTGTCCCCACTCAACTCAGCCCAGCTTACTTACCTGTACATCAGCGTTTCTTTCTTTCTATTGTGCTTGAGATCCCCAGCCAGAATCTTTCTGTCTCAATTACAGCCAGTTCCTGCTCCTCTCTGCTGTTTCAGATAAGTTCTTCACTGTGCGACGCAACTCTTGGCCACTGAATCCGACGTTTCTGAGGAACTGGGTTGTAGAGTGTGCCACAAATCCTCGACAACCTGCCTCCACTGGGTAAACTTGGACTCTCCATCTTCGCTGTTCTGCTTCAGAGGCTAGTTGAGCATACCACAGTTTCTTCCTCTCATACGCCTCATCAATGCCACAGCAACCTTGGCAGTAGACCAAACTGAAAGCACCAGAGTTTTAGTTTGCCTGGTAAAGCGCTGCTGTCTATGCTCTTCAACCCTTCCACTGCTTGTTGTCTAACTTCTCCCACACTGTGTCCTGTGTCTCCCCATCATACCATCTCCCAAGACTTTTCACTGGCTTCTCAGACACTGTTGGTATTGCCTCACCGTTAATGAAGAACGTTTTATCTACTACTTTACCTTTAATTATAGAGATGCTCCTTGATTTATTGGGCTTGAATTGCATTCGAGCCCATTCAAAGTTATTGGTTAATTTGCCCAATAACCGATTAGTACTGTTGTAGTCATGGTTGTCATGTCATCCATGTATGCTCGAATTGATGGTAGTCGCAATCCAGAAGCCAAGTGCTCTCCTCCCACTACCCATTTTGATGCCCTAATGAGTACTTCCATTGCCATGGTAAAAGCCAGTGGAGAAATGGTGCATCCTGCCATTATTCCAACTTCTAGACATTGCCATGTAGTGCTGAATTCTGAAGTTGAAAAACTAAATTGCAAATCTCCAAAGTAGGCTTTCACTAAATTTGTTATTGTCATCGGTACACTGAAAAAATCAAATGCTGCCCAAAGAAGTTCATGTGGCACTGAACCATATGCATTAGCCAAATCCAGGAATGTCACATGGAGCTCCTTCCTCTCCTTTTTAGCTGATTGAATTTGTTGCCAGATCACATTGATGTGTTCTAAGCATCCTGGGAAACCTGGAATGCCCGCTTTTTGTATTGAAGTGTCAATGAAGCAGTTCTTTAATAGGTAAGTTGACAATCTCTGAGCAATAATGCTGAAGAAAATCTTGCCTTCTATGTTTAATATGGAAATAGGGTCGAAACTGACTGATGCTTGTGGAATTTTTTTCTTTAGGTATAAAGACTCCACCTGCTCGGCACCATGCTCTTGGTACAACCTGTTTTTCCCATGCCACTTTCATCAATTTCCACAGGATTCGTAGAACTCCTGAAGCACTCTTGTACACTCTGTATGGAACTCCATTAGGCCCTGGAGATGATGAAGCCCTTGCTTTTTTCACAGCTCGCTCTACTTCTTTCCACTTAGGTGCACAGTCCTCCATTTGGTATTCTGGTGGATTGATAGGTGGGATGTCTGAAGGAACTGACATAGGCTCCTGCCTTTTTGAATCTGTATGTGTTTCCTCCAAATATCTCTCCAGCTCAAACTTAGATGCTTTTAGTGTGCCATTCTTCTAACTTCTTTACAAATGTAAATGGGTCTCTATAAAAGTTAGTTCTCGCACGCTCCTTCTTTTTGTAGCGTTTCCGTAGGCGCTCAGCTCTGCGCAATGTTGCAAGCTTATCATTTATGACCCTTTGTAAGAGATTGAGTCCCTCCTTCTCACTTTGTTCTACTCTTCACCATTGCTTCCTCAGCTGTCTCCTTTCCCTAACTAAGCGTTCAATCTCCTGCTGCCATCTAGACTTTCCAGGAATAGTTTGTACTTTTTCCTTCCTTTTTTCAACTCCAAACCTCTCGCTTCCATATGTGTAGATGATGTCCCCAAATTTATCCAGCTTCTTTTCAACTGTTCCACTTAACCTTTCCAACGCAAAATAGAGATCTGTGTTTACTGTGTCCCACGCAGTTTTCTCACAAGCTCTTGGCCATTTAACTCCAAGCTTGTGCCCGTTGAGGTTCTTTTCTCTCTTATGCTGGTTTGTCTGATCGGGTTCACAAGGATCATTAGGTTCATCACTAACTGTATCCATGCAAGTCCTCCTCATGTCTATGACAGGGGTGATGAAATCCTGCGAACTGTGTTTTGCTTCCTGTCGCTGGATTTCATTCGACTGACTTGACTGACTTCATAAGTACTGATCAATGCGAGGCCCTTGTCCCTTCTCCCTCAAGCATTTCATTCTCCCCTGATGAATCTTCAAACCCCTGACCGTTGTCGCCTTGCTCCAGCCGCAGACACAAACCTGGAGTTCCATGTCTTTGCTAACTGCAGATCTTGAACTAGTCTTTTGTGAAGTACTCTCCGTACTCATATTCGTTTCCGTTCCTAAGTCGCTAACCGTGTTGTCCAACGTTGAGTCATCTTCCGCCCCCGCTCTCGCAGACTCTAGGGGTATTTTTCTCTTTAATTTCTTATAAGCCTTGGGCGGGTGTCTCCAGCATCCTGTAAACACAGAGCTGGATACTGCTGACAAGGGTAGCTAACCCTTGCCAGCCCCAATGGGGTCTCCTTAATAACTGGATTAATATGAAAAGAACTTTAAAAGGCAATGTTAGAAATTTTAAAATGTTAGTAAGTGTTCAATACCACAATCTATCTTAAAACTAAACAGCATGTTACTTAAATTTTCCTAATTCCCTCTGTTCTAAGTAAGCCTTACATCACAGAGTAATTAAGTCAGACTTTCCTTAAATTAATCTTCTCAATTTCATCTGTGCAAAGTCTCTAATAATGTCAGTCAAATCCAGTTTTCTGAGTAGATCACATTCCGTGGACATGATGGCAGGGCTGTTTAGGCGATCCTGGTTCATGGTGGCTCTCAGTTCATTCTTAATGAGTCCCATGCGTGATAATGATCGTTTTCCAGAACAATTAGTACACATTAAGGATAGGTAAATGCGCAGAGCATTGGTGACATTTGGAAACGTGAAAATCACTTGAGAATTCAGGATAAGTTGAAGGTGGTCAAATACTGTTCTCTTGTCCTTGCCAGAAAAACATTTAGTAAACTGGAGCATTTCTGATGGGAAATATTCATCCAGATCTGAAGGATAGGTTTGCACAAGTGTAGCAGCTTTGTTTTTGATGTCATATTCTCACATGTTGTGAAAGTCGGTAAGGACATTATGCACAGTAACATACGCTTTTGATCGTTGCAAGCAATCTGCTGAAAGAGTATCCAGACTCTTTAGGAAAATATGGACAAGAAATCTCTGTCTCTGCCCTGTAGTAAAACTTTAGTTACACTGGGGCAATCATGATCCTGCAGAGCACTGAGTGGTTTTCTCTGCCATCGCTCTTCGTCTCGATTATTATTATTATTTATTTCTTAGCAGACGTCCTTATCCAGGGTGACTTACAATTGTTACAAGATATCACATTATTTTTACATACAATTACCCATTTATACAGTTGGGTTTTTACTGGAGCAATTTAGGTAAAGTACCTTGCTCAAGGGTACAGCAGCAGTGTCCCCCACCGGGGATTGAACCCACGACCCTCCGGTCAAGAGTCCAGAGCCCTAACCACTGCAGTTTCCATTGCACGGTTTTCAAAATCATCAAAATGATCATGAATATCATCCAGAGATTCAAGTAATTCAACTACCACTGACAGTTCGATGTTGTGTGCTTGAATGGATTTACTAGTTTTGTCAAATCTCTCAAGTCTGTGGGTTAAAGCGAAAGTCCGATTGAAGTTACCTTGGTTGTTGATTGGTGATGTGGCAGACTGGGTCTGACTCCTTGTTCTGTACTACTTTCTAATTCTTCAGGCCCGTTATTTGGAACAATAGTGCCGCCAAAACTCTCGCTGACCAATTGTTCAGGTTCATTTGTTGTTGTCGTTACTTCATTTTTATAAGATTTAAAACCAAAATTTGATAGTCTCAGAATGTTTTCCAGCAGGCATTTTTCACTAGCTTGCTTTTCCTTTTGTTTTTTTTGTTTAGCTGCACTGCTAAGTTTTTCCATTTTTTCTGTATTAGCCTCTCTCTCGCCGTCCTCCAGCGTGCGCATGACCAGTAAGAGATGCAAGTGTTTGGCAGTCCAGGGCCGTGGGCCCCCTCGGCAGCTCAGGGCCCTGGACAAAGGTCCCGGTTGCCTCCCCTTAAATCCGGCCCTAGTTGCGTCCCAAGTCCACGCAACATAGAATTATTAAAATGTTCACTTTTGCTGCAGAAACAGGAAATGTTTGAGAAGAAATGTATTAGAGCAATACTAAAATATTTTGATAATCAAGTGGTAAATGGTTAAATCTTACACATAGCAATTATATTTTCTTGCGGTGTGACAAATCTTTCTGAAAGCCTATACAATCAAATACCTAGCAAACTAACATCCATTAGCTACCATCCATCCCCAGCTCAACAGGAGATTGAGAGCAGATGTCAGCAAGCTTCCAGCCTCTGGAGGATAAATTTTCCTCCCTAACCCGTGGGAGTGCCAGAGCCAATGCAACGCTCTCAGTGGAATCCCTAGCCAAGATTGTTAACTTTGCACAGTCACGGCATGAACCTGCACTCCCCTGAGCAACTTGGGGAATACAGTACCATCTTTCTTGCCTGGAAAACGTGCCAGAGTAATGAGGCAAACATAGAAAGAAGGAATGTATCTTCAAATCCTTGATTACTTCAAGCTAAATGAGAAGAGAAAAAGCAGCTGCGTACACTTGGTTATTTTTTAATGTGCTACATAATTCAGTTCTCTTAAGCGCTTTTGGCTGTCAGTCTTAAACTGACTTCTAATGAATGTATAAGAATACTGTAGAAAAGCAATCAGATTCATCAAGAAAATGCTGGGCTTAAATTAAACAAAGAAGGAGTAAGACACTTGTGAAAACAGCCCTTATTAGGCATAGTGTAGGCATAGTGTGAAACATCAGGCAGAATGCCGCCACCAGAGAGGCAGTCATTCATTCTGTGAAAGAGTAAATGGTTGTGTGATGTGTTTCACCCTCACAGATAAGAAATAAACACAAGAGCAGGTTTGAGAGGATACCTTAAGATACCTTGAGATTTATTTTGAGCTGTATCCACCCCCTCTGTATCACAGGTATTGAATTATACCATATCTAACAGAATCAGGGTGAGCAACATTTAGCATTGATTAACTCTCAAATGTTAAAACAACATCTTGCAACGTCTTGTAGCCAAGTCCCATTTTATTACTTCCCACAGTGGCATGACCAGAAAGTAAAATGGTAGGAATTTTCCAATCCGTTTCGGTCTTGAACAAGTAGCCTAACCAAGAGTAAGACAATGAGGTACAGAAGAGAAAGAGAAATCATGCCCTCACATTCCAATACCTTCCAATGTGTGTTATCCCTGAGCAACCATTAAGAAGTCAGCTAATTTTGGAAGGAAGGGCTGAGTATGCTGTTAGCTATTAATGGCACTGCCCCAGTAAACCCAATAAAATCACAAGCCAAGTCATTTAGTTCATAATCTTTTTGGTGAATGTGTGCAAAGTAAAATACACACTTAAAGGTACTGTAAATATGTAAAGTACAAAAATATTCAAGAACAGTCTCTCTCACCAGTTTTGATGTAACTTGACTATTTGGTGTTGCTATCTAAGATTAGCTAAAATGTAGCATTTAGGGAGATTGAAATTTGATGTTCAGTGCTATTTCATCTAAAGATGTCAGTATTGTTTTCATTGTGCTAATGAGCAGTGATAGACTAATTCATTGATATCTTAGAAATGTTTTAAGATAATCACACAAGATAATGCTCTGTCTTCAATCTCTTTTAAAAGTATATAACTGTTTTTGACTCGAAGAGCTAACAGCTATGGAGTTTGTTATAGTGGATTATTATTATTATTATTTATTTAGCAGACGCCTTTACCCAAGGCGACTTACAGAGACTAGGGTGTATGAACTATGCATCAGCTGCAGAGTCACTTACAATTACGTCTCACCCGAAAGACGGAGCACAAGGAGGTTAAATCACTTGCTCAGGGTTAACACAACGAGTCAGTGGCTGAGCCGGGATTTGAACTGGGGACCTCCTGGTTACAAGCCCTTTTCTTTAACCACTGGACCACACTGCCTCCTTATAAAACAGAGTGTTAGAATGCTGCATGCTGATTGGTCCTTCAGTGTTCAAAGCCGTTACAATATCCAACACAATGTCACGATTAGGAACTACTGTACTTAGGAACAATGGCAAATCACTGCAACTGTGCTTAGCCACATATCACTGCACCACGCCAAATCAAAGAAAACACCTGTCAAACGACCTGCTGTCATGGAAGATACTGAAGACATCAAGGTGTCTTTTCATATCTTCCAGTTTATAATTTGCACTAGGAATCAGGTGCTCGGTTCTATATTGCGAGATCGTAAGATCAAATACGATAGGTCTTACGACCACTTATCACCTGCAAACTCGACCAGTTATCACCTGCTTCTATATTACTTGTCGGTGCCGTGTTTCAATACGACAGGGCGGCTAGCAATACCGTACTGCCTGAAACTAGATGAATCATGCAGCACAGGGGGAACATGCATTTTGGTTGGTTAGGAAATCACGTTTGCAAAATCATTATTCATGTAAAAGAAGGAAACTACTGTTTTCAACGGGATGCGGGATTGTATATATCCCCAATAATGTATATATTTGTAACTGGAAAATAACCACTTTTTTTTTTTTTAACTAAATAAGGCTAAATAAATATTGTCCAAAATAATTAGTAAATCTGTCAGGTGAGACACAACAATATATATATATATATATATATATATATATATATATATATATATATATATATATATATATTGTAAGGCAGCGGGTTGTGTGAGACAGCAGGGAGGGGTTAAAACCTCCCTGAAGAAAAAATGGCACCTCTTTTGTATTGTTTAATTGATTTGTTAATTGTTTTATTATGGATCATTCCCTGCACCTGGTGCTTATTATTAAATTAGAGCCAGGTGCAGGGTATTTAAGAGGAGCAGTTAGTCTGCTCGAGGCTGCTGAGGAGAAGGAGGCAGGAGAGGTGCTCTGTCTCCGAGTAGCCAAGGTGAATGAAAGTAAGTGCTGTATGAAACCTGTGTTTTGTGTAAGGACGGGAAAACAGCTTAGCTGTCCCGTGTTAGACAGGGTGTTCCTGAAAGTTGAGTTAGTGCTCCAAGAGAGCTAGGTGTTTATTTTGTGTTTGTTTTGTGTTCATTAAAAAAATAGCGCAACCGCGCGTTTAAAATCCAGTTGTGTGTTTCTGGGTCGTATTTTTAAAGGGGCACGAACCTGTGAGTGGTGCGATCTTTCACATTTGGTGGCAGCGTGTGTGGCGCCCTACAACCCAGAAATGGACATTGCAGAGCTGATAAGGACTCTCAACAAGTCCACAAAAGAGATGCAGGAGATGACACGCAGGCAGCAGGAGAGCAACCGGAAATTGAGACAAGATCTGGGGCTGCCAGAACCGGAGCTTTCGGAGCTGCAGCAGGTGCTGGAGAAAATAGTGTGGCCAGCACCAGAGCCCAGAGGGGAAGAGCCGCCGCTGCCAGAGCCCAGAGGGGAAGAGCCGCCGCTGCCAGAGCCCAGAGGGGAAGAGCCGCCGCTGCCAGAGCCCAGAGGGGAAGAGCCGCTGCCAGAGCCCAGAGGGGAAGAGCCGCCGCTGCCAGAGCCCAGAGGGGAAGAGCCGCCGCTGCCAGAGCCCAGAGGGGAAGAGCCGCTGCCAGAGCCCAGAGGGGAAGAGCCGCTGCCAGAGCCCAGAGGGGAAGAGCCGCCGCTGCCAGAGCCCAGAGGGAAGAGCCGCTGCCAGAGCCCAGAGGGGAAGAGCCGCTGCCAGAGCCCAGAGGGGAAGAGCCGCTGCCAGAGCCCAGAGGGGAAGAGCCGCCGCTGCCAGAGCCCAGAGGGGAAGAGCCGCCGCTGCCAGAGCCCAGAGGGGAAGAGCCGCGCTGCCGGAGCCCAGAGGGGAAGAGCCGCTGCCGGAGCCCAGAGGGGAAGAGCCGCCGCTGCCGGAGCCCAGAGGGGAAGAGCCGCTGCCGGAGCCCAGAGGGGAGGAGGTGAAGAGGATACCTCCACCACAGCCCCGACCACCACCCCTGCAGTCCAGTCCGGCACAGCTGCGTGCGGTCCCTCGCCCTTGCTCCTGGACACCCTGTCGGTTGGCCTGGACCTCCCTTCACTTGACCTAGAGCCCAGGAGTCGGCAGAATCGGTCACAGTTCTCCACCTGGTCCCCTGCTCCGCTCCTCCCGGACACAAAGACGCCGCTGCGCTGCTCCCAGACGCCGCCACGCCCCCTGGTCACTGCTTCGCTTCCCCTTGGTGACCGGATGTCGCTACACTGGGTCCCAGCTGTAGACCTCTGCCCGCTGCTGCAGCCACCAGTGCCCGGTTGTCGTTCCGGTCGCCCCTGACAAACCGTTGGGGTCCCTCGTCGCCGGTGCGCGGTCCCTACCTGGCTGGGCGGGGCGTGGACTGATCCACCCTCAAGTCCGCCCGTGGAAGAGGGCGAGAAAGGACATTTATGGACTCGAGGGTGGGTGGTTATGTTTTAGGGGAGGTGGCCTTGGAATGGCCGTCAGTGTTGCACACTTGGGGGAAGGATGTGTAAGGCAGCGGGTTGTGTGAGACAGCAGGGAGGGGTTAAAACCTCCCTGAAGAAAAAATGGCACCTCTTTTGTATTGTTTAATTGATTTGTTAATTGTTTTATTATGGATCATTCCCTGCACCTGGTGCTTATTATTAAATTAGAGCCAGGTGCAGGGTATTTAAGAGGAGCAGTTAGTCTGCTCGAGGCTGCTGAGTAGAAGGAGGCAGGAGAGGTGCTCTGTCTCCGAGTAGCCAAGGTGAATGAAAGTAAGTGCTGTATGAAACCTGTGTTTTGTGTAAGGACGGAAAACAGCTTAGCTGTCCCGTGTTAGACAGGGTGTTCCTGAAAGTTGAGTTAGTGCTCCAAGAGAGCTAGGTGTTTATTTTGTGTTTGTTTTGTGTTCATTAAAAAATAAGCGCAACCGCGCGTTTAAAATCCATTTCTGTGTTTCTGGGTCGTATTTTTAAAGGGGCACGAACCTGTGAGTGGTGCGATCTTTCACAATATATATATATAATTAGCCTATATATAAAGCAAAGTTGTAGGAGAAAAGTTGTGTTGGGAGAAAAGGCGGATAGGAAAAACAATAATGGCTTGTGCCCAAACATCAACAAAAAAGACGAAATGGACAGGCATTGCAAACAAATTGAGTGCTGCTAGCGAATTCTCTCTGTCGCTGCAGTTGTCTCTGTCTATGCACAGCATGCATCAGAGCAGTCTTGTTTCTCAACATGCAACGCAGGAAATGACTGTGATCCACCCGTCAGTACACCAGGTAAATTGGCGTCGGTAAAATACGACATGGAATACTGATCAGAATCGTGTGAGCAAAGTTATCTAAAAACGCTTCTCTCTTAGTATATTCTGTTCCTGATGTTGTAAGAGCTGATACAACAGTGTATGTGTATGTGAGCCCCAGTTTGCTATTTTGTTTTGGTATTTTATTTGTAGTACATACCAGTCATTTTCTGTAACTTCAGGTCCGGATCCAGTTGTCAGCTATTCAGTTTTATTTTCCTCCTTTTAGTTGGTATACTTATTTAAAGTCAGAAAACCATGCAGTTTAGACGACACTTCAGTTTGCAGTTCTTCTCAGTAATGTCCTCTTTATGCAAACCATGTATTCCCTCCTTCCCTACAAGACAAAGCCTTCCATATTTGGTGTAACCATGGTATTAATTCCCTCAAAGATTTGTATGTTGAGGGCACTTTTGCATCATTTCAACAGCTTTCTCATAAATTTGACCTCCCTCGAACTCATTTCTTTCGCTACTTACAAGCAACCAGTTTCCCACATCACCTCCAAATTACCCAACTGACTCAATTCTTAGTTTGATTCCAATTTCTAAGGGCTTAGTATCCCAAATCTATTAAAAAATGTTTGCCTTACATTGCCCGTCACTGTTCACATTAAAAATATTCTGGGAACAAGATTTAGCCAAGATAGTGCAGATGAGGACTGGGAGGCAGTACTGTCCCGCATACACTCCTCTTCTATCTGTGCAAGGGCATGGGCTAATACAATTTAAAATGCTCCATCGTATTCATTTGACTAAGCTTAAACTTTCCAAGATTTACCCTGAAACTGACCCAACATGTGACAGATGTAAACAAGCCCCTGCTACACTTTTACATATGTTTTGGTCCTGCCCCCAGCTAAACTCTTATTGGTCCTCTATTTTTGACACTATTTCACACATTTTGCAGCTGCACATTGACCTCATACCGCTTACTGCTTTATTTGGTGTGGTACCCACTATTTGTTTGCCCAAATTAGAATCAGACACTGTGGCATTTGTAACTCTCCTGGCTAGATGCTTAATTTTGCTAAATTGGAAGCAAACTGCCCCGCCCACTCACATCTGCTGGATTAGAGATGTGTTGCATTTTCTCAAGTTAGAAAAAATTAAGTTTACTCTTTGTGGCTCCACTAAGAAATTGTACACAGCAAGGCAACCTTTTGTATCTTATTTTGATTGCCTCCAGCTCCCATCCCTTTCTTGATGCCCCTGTTTTGGTTGGCTGATGCTTTCGCTGCTTCGCACCTGGCAGACCTACTGTTTCCCTCTGTCGTTCTTTCCTGACTTCTACCTCTTTCCCTTCTCTCTCCCCTCTTTTCTCTTATAACTATTTGCTGATTTCTGTAGATGATGGTAAAATATGTCTCTTGTCATTATTATTATAAAACCAAAAAACAGAATTAAAAAAAAGCCTTCTCTCCATTTAAAGAAAGAAAGAAGATCCCATATAAATACTTATCTTAAACATGTTAAAGGGGAAAATGAAATTCCCCTAAACTGCACACCCTAGTATTAATATTATTGAAAATCTTGAAAGAAGCTGCAAATAAATATAAACATTTGAAATCAGATGAATAAGATGTTTAATGGTACAACTTTGTAAGAAATAAACTTTCAATATTTGGCATTTCCATACCAAGAACATATTCATATACAAATAGATATTGCATTTTGTAATATCATGGTAGCTAATGTTTTATGTATGGGCTCTTCATTCAATGTGCCTGTCCAAAGCAGGCGCTTCTCTGCCATGAGACTTCACCAGTTGGGGACATGAAATAATTTTTTTATGTCTCTCTCACAGTAAAGGCTTCTTTTGATGCACGATTACCTCTAAAACTGAGGTTTTCTATAGCACCAGGACGATCACTTGTACTTGGCAGTTGAGGCTCCTCTTGTGCTTGATTGGGTGCACAGACTCATGTCTTCTGTATGAAATGGTGCACATGTAGCCTTGATGACTTTGTCTACATTTTGTGGACGAAGCTGTATCATCCTCTCGTAGATCCTCCACCTTGCAGCCAGAATGCCTAATGCACTTTTCTCTACTCTGCAAGCTCCTGACAGCCTGTAGTTGTAAATGTGTTTGTTGTCATCTAAGTTTTGTCCAGGGTAGGGTCTCATCAGATTTAATTTCAAGGGAAATGCCTCATCTCCTACTATCACATGTGGTACGTCTCCAAGTTCTGGTGCACCAGGCAGGGGTTTAGCAGGTGGAACACTGAGACTGTTATTTTGCAAGGCTTTCCCGAGTGTACTTTTTGCAAATATGCCACCCTCACTGTTGGATCCATATGCTCCAAAATCAATGATAGTATAGCAGTACATGTGATCCACCAATGCCATCAGCACCCAGAAAATGTACCTTTGTAGCTGTAAAAGGTGGATCCGGAGTTTGGGGGAGCCTGTATTATGCATTTCTCTGTATTTAACGTATTATGGATTTTTTTGTTTTTACTGCATCTTGTAAAGCGCTTTGTGATGGTGATCCACTATGAAAGGCACTATATAAAATAAAAATTGATTGATTGATTGATTACCACAAGCTTGCCATCAATGGCGCCAATTAAATTTGGAAACTGCTATCTCTTCTGATATCCATCAGCTATTTTTACCCAGTCCTCCTCCTCTGGAACTGGCATGTACAGTGGCTGTAGTCTTTGCCAAATCAACTCACATACGTCAGGCACAATGTTGACAATGGTTGACTTGCCAACTCGGTAGCTGAAGGAAATGGTCTTGTAAGAATCTCCAGTGGCCAAGAACCTAAAAATAGGATAATTTAGGATAATAGGATAATTTAAAGATTATATATATATATATATATATATATATATATATATATATATATATATATATATATATATATATATATATATATATATATATATATATATATATATATATATATATATATATATATATATATATATATATATATATATATATATATAGTAACAGGGCAGGGAGGGGGTTAAAATCATCCCTGCAAAACACAGGTGAACACTGTGTTTAAAGAAATGTGTTAATTGTTAATTATCACCTGCACCAAGCTATCATTGTAAATTAGAGCCAGGTGCAGAGTATAAAAAGAGAGCAGTTAGTCTCTTCGGAGTCCGACTGTGTTATAATATACAGCTCTGTTACAATATATATATATATATATATATATATATATATATATATACACACACACAGTATATTGTAACAGATTGCTAGAGATTGTAGGATACACAGCCCGTAAGAGATGGACACACATGTCAGAGATGATTTCCACAATAGGCAGAAGACAGCCTCCAAGAGATGCAGCAAAGACAGCGAAGAAATACAAGTTTGCCGGCATACTTGATTTCATCATTCCACACCTTCAGCATAGAGAGTAAGTAATTTAACAGAAGACACATCATATGCACAATTGTAAAAAACACTATAGTATATAATGGCTGTTTTTTGATTGTTAATGTTGTATGTATTAATTGCCCTTATTTTTCAGGACCTCAGGTAACCTGCTCCTTAGTGATAGCACAGGGCGCGGTGGTGAAAGAGACGAGGCCGAGGGGGAGTATGTTGGTGACAGCAATGAGGAAGCACATACAGACTGATCAGGACAATGTTTCTTTTTCCTCAGTACCAGATCATCTTTGACACTCCCCAGTAAGAAGTGTGATACTAGTTTGAGGTGGACCAATCCATCTTAAATTACCTCAAGGCAAAAACCTCAAAGCCAGTGGCAGTCAAAGATGAAGATGAAATAGGTCACTTCTTTAATTCAATGGCTACCAGTCTTAGAAGGCTGCCTGACAGAACAAGAGCGGAGATCAAATTCAAAATACATCAAATTGTACACCAAGCTGAGATGGAGGTCCTGTTCCCATCTGCACAGTCAGCACCTGGGAGGACACCCACAGTCCCGGCTCATCATCAGGGGCTATGGGAGATTTCCATAATGTACCAAATCTGCAAAGCATGACCTGCTTGGATTTTGGGATGAGTTACATTCTGAGCTACATAAACAGAATATACTGTTGTTGTACAGTTCAATAAAAAAGGGCCAAGTGTCATGTAATGAAATTACTGCAAAGTCCTGTAGTTTTAATATACCAATAATATATTAAGTAAGTTGTAATACACAATACATAGTGTTATTTTATATATTATTTTAAAAACGATAAACAGTAAATACAGGCATTGCAATTTTTTACTACAGAGAAGACTGCCCTCTACTGTTCCACCGCAGAACATCATGTTAGAAAACTGGTACTAGCAAACATCAAGGAATATTTTTTTTTGACGTGTTATAAATTATTTGATAAGCAGTCATTAATGCAGCAGTGTGGAGTAGGTTAGGACTCTGGACTCTTTTTTGCTAATAATAATAATAATAATAATAATAATAATAATAATAATAATAATAATAATAATATGTACATATAGGCATTTCCAATATGTACTACAAAGAATGAACAACAAATAATTCATATTTGTACTCACCTGAGGCATATTGCAAGCCTTTCCTTTGCTCCTATGGGCTTTCTGAACGTGGTCGTCTCCTTTAGGAGGTCATCTTCCAATAGCGCCAGAATACCGTTGAACTGGCACTCAGACATCCTGAAATATTGAAAGAACTTGTCTTCATGGGAAGACAGTTCTCCTACGAGCGTGTGGAATTCCCCTAACTCCTCCCTACTCTGTAGTATTTTGTGTACCCACACTTGTCTTCTCTCTCTCTCCTACAGCTTCTTTTGATCACATACAACAGGAGTATTTCTTCATGTTCCTCATCGTTGTCCCTCATCTTGCTGGAAATAAAAGTGGGCGTGTACTAAAAAGTTGATTGGCATTTGCTGTACAATATATCGGAGCCCTTTTTCTAACTGCTTGATGTAATCGCGATCTCTGATGTGCCCAGCAATTGTCTGAATGTTTAGATTTCTATCTGTGTACTCCACAAAACAGGCATTTAACCAGCAGGCACACAATACACCTGCCTGGTCAATAATAAAGGGAACAGTAGTTTCAACATACGAGCTGTTCACCTCAAAGGGTTACAGAAAACAAATGGCAAACACAAAGCCAATTTCAAGCAAGCCAAAAAGAAAAACAAGCAATCTTAGCTTTTGACAATGGATCATTTTCAATCTTACAGATTCCTGCAATTTCTATTTTTCTGTCCTTTGCCACACATAACTAGGCTAACATAAGTGCAGAATGACTTTTACTGGTAAATGAAATGGACTGTGCATGGTGTACACATATTTGCAATTTATGTAATATTTTTCAGAATACTATTTATAGGTCAATGGTACTGGTGATTGGTGTTACCAAGCCGAAAAGTATTGCAAAGTAAATGTTCCTATTCAGGGCACTTACATCACCAGTTAGCAATAGAGAACATCTAAATACATTCTATAACTGTGCACTCATTATTTCAAGGGGATAATTAGAAGGTATACATATAATTGTACTGAACAGTAGCAACAATTCACTTGTAGTATGCAAACTATCAATAACAATGTAGTTTCCATGCAATAAACCAGTAATTACTATGTTATGTTCAGCAATACAACATGTTACACATTTTAACACACTTGAATGCCCTGCTTCACCAACGATACCTCAGTCTTTATGTAGGTATGTGCCCTGGAGGGCAGTTGATCATCCAGGTTTCTTTAATAAAGGTAACATTTTAAAAAACAGATTCTACTGAATGTATTAAAGGGTGAGTTTAATGCATTGTCTTTATCCAGAGCTGAATTTATTAGGCACCGCACTAGACAGAAATATTATTTTCAAGGAGATAGACTGAGTAGGCTGCTGGCATTGAGACTGAAACACAATGAATCTCTGGCCTTTAGCAATGCAATAAGTTTTAGTTTCAAAGCCAGAGGAGGTAAATGCTGTGTTTTGAGTATTTTATCATAATCTTTATAAATCTGAAACACAGATTGATCATGATTATTCTTAAATAATTTAGAATAATTTAGATCTTCCTAAACTAGGAGCTGAAGACAGTAGAAGACTTGATGCCCAAACATAAGATTAACTTAAAATGGCTATTAAATCAATGAAGAAAGGTAAGGTCCCTGGCTTAGATGGCATTGCTCCTGAACTATTAGTATAGTTGGAATGCCCTTTGATTCTGCTCCTCACCCTGCTGATTGTGCAGTTCTCTCCCTGGAGGATGAAAAGGCCTTCCATCGGGTGGAATGGGATTACTTCTGGCTAGTTTTGCAACATTTTGGATTTGGCTCTGGTATGGTGAAATCATTCTATAGCACTCCTTTGGCCTCGGTTCTCACAGTTGGCACTGCATCTTGCCCCTTCTCTCTGGGGAGGGGAACACATCAAGGGTGTCCTTTGTCGCCCCTTCTATTTGCATTGTCTCTGGAACCTTTAGCACAAGCCATTATTACTCCTATTGAAATTAAAGGTTCAAAACATGCCATTTTTTCTATGCTGATGATGTCATTTTGTACATCTCCAACATTTCAAATCTGTACCACATGTTTTAACATTGTTTGAGGCTTTTGAAAATATGTCAGGTTACAAAATTAACTGGACCAAATCAACTTTGTTTTCTTTGAATTCTATTGCTAGGAACGTTATATTACCCCCATCATCCCTATAGATAAAAGTTGTACATATCTAGGCACACAAATCTATCACTTTTTACATCCGAAGTCTAGACATAATTTTTATTAATTGATGCAGAGGGTCAAGGCTGATCTTTCAAGGTGGTCTGCTTGGCAGTTCTCCTTGCAAGGTAGGATAGCTACAATCAACATGATTGTCTTGCTACATGTACGCTTAACTATTTTTCAATGAGCTAAATTGTCAGTAAATAATACTTGAAATTGTCTGTTTCAAGTATTATTACTGGGCTTTTCAGATTAAAGCTTCGATAACCTGACATTCTGTGGAGGAAGCCTTGGTATCACCTCACAGATTACAAGACCTGCCTTTTGTTGGTATTAGCTCTAAAAATTTTGATTTGAAATGTGGTCCTATTATAGCTAACTCACTAAAAGCATGGGAAAGCACTGAAAAACATTTGGGGGGTCCTTACAATTTTAATAAATTCTCTCCAGTCTGATGTAACTACTTCCTCTTGACAGGAAGCCAACCCTTCATTTATCTGGCCTGGTCAATGCAAGGTATTGCCACTCTTAGGGACATATTTGATAATGGAGGTCTCCATACGTTCCCAGACCTACTCCCTTCCTAATTTCTCTTATTTCATGCGTGTAAGGCTTAGGTCAGCTATGCGTGCTTACAGTGTGCCACGGGATGCAGCTCTGCCATCTCATCCCGTTGTAGATTGGACTGACCCATCCAAATCCCGCTGACCCATCAATTAATACATTATAAACTTATTCATAGAGCGTATGGAACTCCCAACAGACATTTTGTATGAAACTTATCCCTGATTTTTCTTGTAATATTTGCAGCCTTGGTGCACCTGGTACTGTGCTTCATGTGTTCTGGGACTGCTCAGTAATTGCAGCATTTTGGAAATACGTAACCAATGTGCTTTCTATATTGTTAGGTTCTCAGCTGCTGCCAGAACCCTGTTTATTTTTGCTCAATGATGATTCACTAGTTGACCTTAATGCAATGCAATGTAAAATTCTGTTGGCAGGGTTGACAGCTACAAAAAAAGTTATTCTCAAACTCTGGATTGATCCTGCAATGGCTGTAGCCTACTACTGGTTAACTGTGTTTAGAGATATTGTTCCTCTGGAGCAGACAACAGCTAGACTAAACAGGGCGAGACCGGGGACAGTGGAGACATGGGATTCAGCCTGGCCAAACTCCTGCTGGAATAACTATGCTTTCCTTTTCTTTTTCTCTTTCTCTCTGCTGTGTGTATGAGCTCTTTAGTATATACTTATTTGCGTTTGTTTTGATTTGTCATGCTCTGTTTCATTTGTTTTGTTTGGGAAAAATAAACAGTTGACAATTCTGTCAAACCGTCGCATGGATCTATGCTGAGGACAGCAGATCACCAGGGCATAGCAGAAGTCACCAAACTCATTTTATTTGTGATGGGGGCTTAGCTCAGGCCTCTGGGAGGCGAATGACAGCTTTAGATGTCTGTTCCACATTGTCTCTGGCAGTATGGTGCCCACTTTCCTCTAATGATAGCACTCAGAGCACCAGACCTCATTTTACTTTGGCCTTCCATTTGAAAATTACTTTTCTTGGTTACTGCTGTTTATAAACTCTGTTAATTTCGAAGTCTTCTCTGTACTCTTTTAACATTAATTACTGACTTTGCCATTTGGTTTCTTAAAGAGCGATGAGAACAGCAGCAACATATTAATGGATCATCTGACATATTATTTTTTGTGAGGCTTTTAATCAGCCAAGATTGTTTTTGTTGCAGTTTTCCCATACATTTCCCTTTGATTTCTCAGACCAATTTCACATGTGTTAGCTTTTAAAGACATTTTGCCCCTCATTTATCAAAGCCTTTTACTCTACAGTTTGCATCATTTGTGTTAATGGAAAATACATCAGACAATGACACTTAGCTATAGCTATTAAGAGACAGTTGAAACAGAAAGGTTTTAAAATATTATTGTAAATATCACATGTTCTAAAACCACTGCTTACTGATGAAACGCTTCACAGGGACGCTCAAGCCCTGCTCTTAAAAAGTAGTCTTTCAGTGGACTACAATGATTATTTCAGACTGTAACAGGGGAGATCTGTACTGACTGTCTGGCGTATGTATGGTGCTGCAGGAAGAGGGCAGCAGCCTGACAGTCATGGCAGTGACACGGAGAGGTGGGGAAGAGGGTGTGTTGGATTTCCCTCTCTCTGAGTGGCTGAGAGGCGGGCCTTGAGGGGATTGCTGAACCTATAAATAACACTCTGTTGTTCCCTCAGATCTGCCCCTCTAAGATGAGAAACAGCCAGCGGAAGCGCTGCTGCCGGACCAAGCACAGCCGGAGAGGACCAAAATAAAAATTAAAAAAAAGATTATTTTTTAGTAGCGGGGAAAAGACTTGGGCAGAACCCCAGAGAGTATACAGCTACTAACTTAGGGAACCAGTGAGCGTAGGACGGAGACTAGGGCCGCATGGGTAGCGACGAACGGGGTGAAGCTGCAGAGTGCAGCACCTTTATTTTGTAGTTTTATTACTGTGATTTATTTTCCCTTTTTCTTTCACCTTTTGTCATTTATTATTATTATTTTCAGAGCACCTGTGAGTGCAAAAACACTGTGGACTCTTTACCTGTGTTGGTATTCCCGTGGACCTGCTTACAACAGCGCCCTCTGCGGGCTAAAAAAAAACAGTGCACCTGAACGGCGTTATAAATAAAATTCTGTCTCCTGTGTGCCAGTGAATTGTCCACCACCCTTTCACACAGACATACAGAGGTAAATAAATAAATAGGTAAATGTTATAGTTTAATGATGATAATGACACTGCTGTGGCATGTTCCACGGTAATAATCAGACATTTTTGACCTTGCAACAAGGCACAGAAATGCCATTATCACTGAAATCTCAAATTCATTTATTACTGGAGTCCAAATAAGAACTCAGCACACCTAATTTCAGTTTGAAAGCCTGCAGCTTCTTTGCTGTCAGTTGTTCGGTGGTAAATCTTGGGTGCGTAATCTGTGGCTCAGATCATTTCTCCCTCTTACAAACTGCATCTCCTGTTGCATTTAGAGATGAAAAACAAAAAAAAAGCAAAAAAAAATACTCTTCTGTTAATGACATAATGAAAATGGAGTAGTCAATACTATTAACAGGCTGGCTGGATAGAGCAGCCCCAATCCCAGTATGGTTACCTTTCCGCTGCACAAGTGATAACAGTTATAACACCAATTACCCTGACACAGTTAAGGGGCAAGAGGGTGGTCCCCCATCTGTGGCTGCAGCTGCTCATCTGTTTCAAATAAAATAAAAAATTGCCATTTGCTTAAAGCAATTAAACCATTGTTGTAGAATTCCTCTGGTGTGGGTGTTTTTTGTTTGTTTTCTTCTTTTAATTTATTTTGCAACATTCACCTCAATTACTTTTTTTTTCTCAGTAGTTTAGTTTAAAATCCAGCCATATTGAGTTTGACCATAATCCAAATTCTCCTAACACCAACAGAACACACTTACATTAACCTTTTCTTGGCATATTAACATACAATTATACAGATATTAAATTAAATTATAGTGTTCTAGCAAGGCAGAAAACCAGATTTCAGATGCTGAATTCTAATTAGTTATTTCCTCAAATATTAAAAATAAGCACAATTAGCACAACTTGTTTTCAAAGGGGAAATAAGAAAGCCCACAGCTAACATTATGTTCTATAGTTTAATATATAGTTGTCCTTTAATTGAGTCCTAGCCATTCAGAAAGAAAGATGCTGTACTCGATGTCATGTCTTTTAAACTAGATGGCCCAATTTCAAATTACTACAATAAGGCCAAAGAATCATTAAAAAAACAAAAAAACAAAAAAAAACAGAACCTCTTTGGACATTAACCAAGTTAAAACCGGCTGGTACCTAAAACCAGTAATTCACGTATTTATGTATTTCAATTAAAAGCCAATTCATAAAAACAGGTAGCTAATTCAAAATGTTTATAATAATGTATTTTAGAATTTTCTGGAATGTTTACTTCTGAGTTCACCACACGTCATTTCTATATTACATCATTGCTTTTAAGAAAATTATCTTTAAAGGTGTTTTGTTATAGGGTTCTAATTAATTTGCTTCTTGGATCATTAATTAGAAAGTCACCAAGACCTTCTTAAAATAATAACTCAATGCCAATAATTCTAAATATAATTGCTGATTTAAAAAAAAAAAAATGTTCCAGACAAAGTAAAAGATGGATTATTTTACGAATACACGAAATCACCAAGGATAGCTCTATATGGTATTCCTTAGCTTTACTTCACAGAATATACTGAAATGTAAAATAATTAAAATAAATAAATAAATAAATCTAATTGATTATTAAAATGTTTACACTAGGTCATGGGTCTCCAGCCCAGGTCCTGCAGAGCTACATGGTGTTCTGGTTTTCATTTCAACCAAGCTCTCAGTTACTTAATTGCACCAATTAGTGTATTAATAAGATTAATAGGTGTTCCAGATGTTTAGCCACTGATGATGTAAAGACACCTATAAAGCAGGATTGGGGCTCTCCAGGACCACCGTTGGAGATCCCTGCACTCAGTTTTAATACACGCTACCACTTGCCTTCACATTCAGGAATAAATTCACTCCCAAACTGCCCCATTAACTAATCCTACCCCCAGAGGTACACTTGTTTCAACAACAAATTAACTTCCGTATGTTGTAAAATAAATAAATAAATAAATAAATAAATAAATAAATAAATAATAATCTGAATTAGTATGTGAGAAGGCATTCAGACCACACTACAAATGTTGTGAATCAGTAACTTCATTGCATAGAACATATTGTTTGTGGTTGCTTTCCCAGTGTGGTACTGAATCAGGATGGCAGTTGTTACAAGACTGCATGATAATTAGGAGGGTGATTGTTTGAATGTACTGGTTGGCAATACTCAGCACTCCAGCATTTTGCTGGTTCTTTCCAATATGAAATGAACCAGGTAAGAACTTATTTGTGCCTCAATAACCATGTGGTTTCTGATGCTTTGTTGCTGATATTTGCACTCATGCACATTTTAAAAAATGTTTACTGTCCAACAAATTCAGGACTAGTACTGTGAAAAACATATTTTTCAATTAAAATAATTTTGGTATCACTTTACATTGTAAGGCATATATAACCATGTAATAACATGGCAATAGCACGGTAAGAACAGTACCCATGTAACAAAATGTGTTGTTCACAAGACCATTACATTGTACAAGAAAACCTCAGAGTTAACAACTGACCGGTCTACCGAACATCACACTTTCAGCCGGAAGTATGCAATCACTTAACCACTCAAAATTACTGTACCAACAAATGTATCCAGACAGAGGTGAGGCAGATTTAAAAGGAAGTATGAGCAATTTTACTAGGAACATTTTAGTTTTAAACAAAGCACAGTTTTAAGCCAAATAAGCAACCTACACTAATGTAACCTAGGTTTCCCTGGGTGTTTAAATCTGTGTTTTTGCTACAGTTATGATTTCAATGGTAACTAAAATGTAGCCTTTTTCCATAGTACTGTTTTAAAGACGTTAGAACCATAACAATATGAGTATTCCATTACTGTGCTGTATCCTTGTATTATTCACCAGATTAAGGCTGTATATAGCAGGTGTATACATTTATTAAACCACTGGAAACTCATTTTCAGAGTTACAGACATTTCAGACTTAAGAACAACCTGCATTCCCAAGGTTCTACTGTAATTGCAAAGTAGTTGCCCAGTAAGAGCAGGAACCATTTGTATTAAACCCAGTTACTGCTGCCAGTGCTACCAGAAATGTATACCTAAAACACATTGTTTTAAAATACAATTTCTTATGTCAAATCAGAACTTAAAGAACAACTAAATGTAGAAGACTGATTTTTTTTTTTAAAATGCGCTTACCTATCATAAGATAAGGATTTAAAGCTTCTCAACCTGATGGCTCGTGAAGACTAAAAGGATGGCAATTATTAATCATGCCTTATTATTGTGCTTGCACTAATTAAACAGGGCTTTGTCGCTTTTCATAATGATTAAGAGCCCTTTAATCAAGAACAAGCTGGTAATCACTTTTGTTGGTCTAATGGCATTTTTACTGGGGCAATCTTAATGTTTTTTGCTATTAATTGATATAGTTCTATTAACAGTGTTAAGCCCTGTTTGGTTGTTTTGGAAAGCATAAATATAGGTGTATCACATTTTGAAAATGTTTTGCTAAGAGTATCACTGTCAAAGTAAACTCATTTTAAAACATTCTTCTGTCTTTCGAATATATTGTATTGTATACATCTCCAGAAAACGCTAATTTGGTTTACATTATTAGTTTCCTTTATCCGCGGCTATCACACATCCATGGACCTATGTCCCCCCAAGTGCACGGATAAATGGAGATCCACTGTATTTATGAGTGTTACAACCACGAGTGAATTACTGGTTCAAAACCAACGACAGGCATATTTTTGTGTGGTAATATATTCTGACCCATATTATTATTGTATATATTCTATGTTTCTTAAACCTGGTTGCCTTTACCTTCTTTCTTAAGCTGCTTTTGTTTGGCTGAGATTGTTTATTTTGTTTTTGTGTAAACTGCTCTGGAAAATGCTGCATTCATTATGTCTGCACAATTAACGGTCAACGCTGCTAAAAATGCTTCAGAGAGAACTTGGTTCAAAGTCATCCCTATTTTTTTTTTTTTTTTTTTAACTGACAAGATAGAATTCGAAAGGTGTTTGTCTTGTTCAGATATCTGGTAAAATTCTCTCATTTCTCCCACTGAACGCAAATACGACTTTGCAAGGTTTGTCAGTAAGTGTTTTTCTTCTTGTATTTGCATTTTCTTGCTCTTTTAAAAACATGTGTTTAAATGTTTCTGTTATTGGTGTAAACCTCTTTTTTTATTTGTCCATATCTTTGTTTTGAATGTGGCCTATTATTGTCCGCTTTACAGTGCTTGTTGTAATTAGTGATAAATATGGCGGCTGTTGACATTAAGTGTCACAGGCACTGCATACTGAAGAAGGTGATGACGTAGGAAGGAGTCTAAAGCCCCTTTCAAACTGGCACTCCTACCTGGGTCCAGACCCGGGTTCTGGCTACCCGGGTCACAATCCCGTAGTGTACCTGGGTCGTACTCGGGTTAACCCAGGTCCCAGCGACCCACCTCAGGATGTGGGTTGACACGCTTTGTCCCGGGTTGAGTGGACAAAATGCTTGACGGCTGTTCATAAGCCGACGCAATAACAAACAGCCGCGCCTGCGTGACTGTTTCACTTCCGCAAGGAACATTTCTTTTTATTATGTTTAGGCATATTTTCGTTGATTGAGACACAGCATGAGCCAGATTGCAGCAAGGATTTAGAAACATGTGCTCTAATCAACATTTGGGCCAACGGTTCAATCCAGAGAAGCTTGGATGGAAGCGTCTGTAACAAGCTGCTTCCGGGGCATTGCCATGCGTATTGTGCACTTGCATCTGTCGCCCAGGTCAACACTGCTTTACCAAAAGCTGTGCGAAATCTCGTACCCGACCCACAGACCATGCCCGTGTGAAAGGGTCTGAATATGAAAAAAATATTAGTAACATTCATACATGTTAACTAATATCAGGATTTATTTTTTCCAGTTTAGGGGTCTGTTGCCATGATAACATACATTATATATATACATAGGCTGCTGTGCATTACGAGAAAATATTTAATCAAGGGGTTATGTTAAATGGCACAGAACCCCAAGATTAAATATTTTCTCGAAATGCCCTGCATCTCATGTTACTTTTTATATTATATGGATTTTAAAAATATGATAAAATGTGTAGCATTGCGTGGGAATGAAGGAGGCTCACTCAGGATTTGCAGGTTCTTGAAGCCAGGACTCTACACTGGGCAGGTAACAGGGTGCTGCTTTACCAGCCAGTGGTACAATTACAGCTCAGCAGCATAGTGCTGCTTAGACTGTGACAAATAATAAGAGAAAAGAAAGTAAAAAAAACACACTGTTGCGTCCGTATGCTACAGCTACTAAGGTGTAGGTGTACTAAGATGGGCCAGTCGCAGCGCAAACATACTGCAATTTGCATTTTCGTTGCGACACTTAAGTGAAAATTTTGTCATATGTACTGAAAAAAATATGTTAATGAAGACAGCGGCAATATACTAATTGAAATATTTGTTGCGTCTTCTTAGCGAGCTCTTCTAGGAGGCTGTGTGGTCCAGTGGTTAAAGAAAAGGGCTTGTAATCAGGAGGTCCCCAGTTCAAATCCCACCTCAGCCACTGACTCATTGTGTGACCCTGAGCAAGTCACTTAATCTCCTTGTGCTCCGTCTTTCGGGTGAGATGTAGTTGTAAGTGATTCTGCAGCTGATGCATAATTCACCCACCCTAGACTCTGTAAGTCGTCTTGGATAAAGGTGTCTGCTAAATAAACGAATAATAAATCTCTAGCATTATACATTGCGAAAGTTATGTGACATTGTTCAAATAATTAGTGTTGAGTTGTGGTTTGCTGCAGCAGAGTGTGCCTGAAAAATAATGTTTATGCATGCAAGGGTGCAAGAATCAAAATAACATTGTTTTTGTTAAACGTAAATGTCATCTGTACAATGCATTCTGTTCTGTCTTCATTTTAATACATTTAATACTTTCATATATATATATATATATATATATATATATATATATATATATATATATATATATAAACACATGAAAAGCTGTTTAATCCCATCCGAATCTACAGTTTGGCCCCCACCTTCACCCCCAAATAAAAAATGTGTTTCTATCAAAAAGCTTTTCATAATCATACAGGAGCTCCCTTGCTAAACCGGATGTTTTTCTGACGTTAGGAGGTGTTGGGTTTAATAAAAAAAAAATAATTAAAAATGTGCACAAATACATTTATAGTGCTCAATGTATTTTAAATGTATAAATCATTGCGCTGAAATAACACTAATGTGTTTTGGGTAGGCTACACATTACATTATGAAAAAATATATAAATCTATACAGTATGCCTATACAGTATACTTACTGTTCCGCGTTTCCGGTTTATTCTGAATTTTACCAAAAAATTTCAGGATTTTTTTTTTTTACTGGACGTTGGTTTTTACTGATTTATATCTGATTTGGTGCGACAGTACTGTCTGTCCATCAGCTAAAACACTGTCTATCGCCGACAATCTTAATCGTAAATATTTGACGGAAAATGGTGATGCTTTAGTTGCTAAATGCATTGATGGAAATGTCCAGTGTGATTTTTGACGCGTCTCCTGATGGCTTGCACCGTCCACTTCTGTCAGTTTTCTTTTTCTTTTTATGATTTCAAGGCGAATATGTTCATACCTTCTGTAGATACTGAGACTTTTTCCCCCGCAATTTTTACTGATGTTTTAATTTAAAATTATTTTTCAAGGCTTTAATAATTATTTTTGCTTAGCAGCACAGCATTTGAAAACTACAATACTTGTGATGTCCTGCATACATTTTAACAGTTTAATTCCTTGGACCTTATGCATATCTGATTGTAAGTCACCTCTGAACCTTCTTTTGATGAAAATATCAAGCTTTGAACATGTTGTATAACTTCAAAGTGCCTTCTGAAGTTTAAGCACCTTTTTTAATAAAATGTATAATTTTTTTTTTTTTTTTTAATAGCAAGATTATCTGCATAATATAACAAGGAATGTGAGGAATATTTAAGCTTGCAGTGTTGTTTCAGGGATTCGTATTGTAGCTGGTGTTTGTGAATTTAGCCTACCTATTTATTCATTAATTCTTTAAGTATTCAAAAGGTCTTCAACATGAATGTGAATTTAATTAACCAGCATTAAAAAAAAAATCACCAGCAAATGGGTTTTGTTTGATTGCCACACTAGCTAAAGTTGAATTTAAATGCTAGTTTTTTATAGCCCACAGACTTAAAGGGATTGAAGCTAACAAAAATATTCCATAACTTAAATCATACCTGTGATGCACTTCCATTCGTTATATAGCTCTTAAATGTGGAGTTTTGAAAGAAATACATGGTATAGTACGCATGTATTGATTTTAAAACATTATGGGCCATATTCATAAAACTTAACATCTCCTTTATCATCCCAATAATAGTATTTAACATGACAGTATTTCATCGGGTGATGCATAAATGCCATTTACCGTTAAGAAACATCACTCATCGCGATGTTAGAATAATGTGTCCTTAGAGACCAATTTTCTCATTAGCATATTATTTGTCTGATTCATAAATCTGTATTGTGTCGTTAATTCACCCTTACAGGCATCATAATTAACACATGCCAATGTATTATTTATTAGCATAATCTCTGCATTTAGGAACATGTATTTAAGCCAATAGTAATAATAAAAAAAGAGTATGTTTAATTATCCAATAATTACCTAATTTAAGTATTTTGTTATTTGTAACGCATACATTAAATTGCATTGTTAACTTGTCTGAACAGGATAGGCTACATACTGGTTAGAAAACATAAATCATGTTTGTAGCCTTTGTTGCTCTAAGGCCCTGTCCACACTATGCCTTCAAACCGGCTTAAAAGTGCTAAATATGGTTACACAGTGTTTAATACCATACTCGAGAGGAGGTCTCGAGTCTGGTTTTAAATCAGATCGCATCAGGTAGTACAGTTTATCAGAATTGTGGAGGCTGTAATATGAAACTACATTTTTTCTGTATCCTCTAATATTCCAAAATGCTTTGTGATATGTTATGAAATGAAATGATATGAAATACTCATAAGAACATAAGAACATAAGAAAGTTTACAAACGAGAGGAGGCCATTCAGCCCATCTTGCTCGTTTGGTTGTTAGTAGCTTATTGATCCCAGAATCTCATCAAACAGCTTCTTGAAGGATCCCAGGGTGTCAGCTTCAATAACATTACTGGGGAGTTGGTTCCAGACCCTCACAATTCTCTGTGTAAAAAAGTGCCTCCTATTTTCTGTTCTGAATGCCCCTTTATCTAATCTCCATTTGTGAGCCCTGGTCCTTGTTTCTTTTTTCAGGTCAAAGAAGTCCCCTGGGTCGACATTGTCTATACCTTTTAGGATTTTGAATGTTTGAATCAGATTGCCGCGTAGTCTTCTTTGTTCAAGACTGAATAGATTCAATTTTTTTAGCCTGTCTGCATATGACAACCCTTTTTTAGCCTGTCTGCATATGACAATCCTTTTAAACCCGGGATAATTCTGGTTGCTCTTCTTTGCACTCTTTCTAGAGCAGCAACATCCTTTTTGTAACGAGATGACCAGAACTGAACACAATATTCTAGGTGAGGTCTTACTAATGCATTGTAAAGTTTTAACATTACTTCCCTTGATTTAAATTCAACACTCCTCACAATATATCCGAGCATCTTGTTGGCCTTTTTTACAGCTTCCCCACGTTGTCTAGAGGAAGACATTTCTGAGTCAACATAAACTCCTAGGTCTTTTTCATAGTTCCCTTCTTCAATTTCAGTATCTCCCATATGATATTTATAATGCACATTTTTATTGCCTGCATGCAATACTTTACACTTTTCTCTATTAAATTGCATTTGCCATGTGTCTGCCCAGTTCTGAATGCTGTCTAGATCATTTTGAATGACCTTTGCTGCTGCAACAGTGTTTGCCACTCCTCCTATTTTTGTGTCATCTGCAAATTTAACAAGTTTGCTTACTATACCAGAATCTAAATCATTAATGTAGATTAGGAATAGCAGAGCTGGCACCTGAAGGACTTGCTATTAATGTACTACGTATTCATTTTTATGCTTAAAAAAATGTCAGGACATCTCTGTTAAACTAGTGGGGAACATAACAAAAGCACAACGTTAAATTAGGCGACTGCAAAAATGAAATGCAAGTTAAAAGTAGGATCAAGGATGAAAAAATTCACGTAATTTGTCAGCTCTGTTTGAAATAAAATTAAGGGGACCAGAATTAGGCTCAGGCAAGATATGAAGGTAAAAACAAAGATTGTTTTGTAATGAACAGCTTTTTAT
Organism: Acipenser oxyrinchus oxyrinchus; assembly: GCA_030684275.1. Taxonomy (NCBI): domain Eukaryota; kingdom Metazoa; phylum Chordata; class Actinopteri; order Acipenseriformes; family Acipenseridae; genus Acipenser; species Acipenser oxyrinchus. The sequence continues at coordinate 57,890,940 of CM060252.1, forward strand.
GAGTATAATGTGATGGTGTAAACAGACGGTAAGCAGACGGTGTATGACATCTTTAGAAGGGTTCACGGTTCATTTGTATACCTCAGACAACTCTACAGGCAAGTAGATTCAAACAGTAACATACTAAATTTGAATGTACTGTATATGTTCAAATGATTAAATGATAGAATGATATTTTGCAATATATTTTTGGCCTACTTATATTCCTGTTGGCTTTCATTTGATTTGGTACAAAAAAACAAAAAAAAACCTTATTTACTACTGTACTGTTGTAATTTGTGGGTACATTTCCTTGGTAACTAACTTGTAACTTTCTAGGGCTGCTTTCAGTATGTTGTCAATTTTATAGGATTGTGGCAGTGGTTAACAGAGTGCAGGTGCAGGAGTGCTGCAGTGAAACAGACAGACAACGATAATCCAGGTTCAATGGTGTTTTATTTTTACAATCCAAAGTCTGATGACAAAACCAGAAAACAATAATGATAGCGCTGTGTATTGCTCCGTTTAATCCACGGGTTGGTCCCAAAATAATATATTTAAAGACCCACACGTAACACAAACACAATCACAAGTCCACAGTGAGTGCTATAGTGCTTGTGGTGCAAATACAGTAAGTCATGACCCCTTGGTTAATGAGTGCAACCACTCCTCCAATCCGCGGCTGCCACATCTTTTCCCTTCCGGGTCGATGATTTAGTGTACTGTAGCTCCGCCCCATTTCTAGATGGCCGACTTCCATCTAACCCTGGGAATGAATTGTCTGGCCATCCAGTCCAGGGCACTCTGTTCCTATTAACACAGTGCCCTCACAGGTCGGGAGGGAGATTTATCACCAAGAATCATTCTGTCTCTGTCACAAGGATACAGTAGGTAAATTAATCAAACTTGTGCAGTGATGCCTAAAAATGGTAAAAACGTTAACAATTTTATAAATGCACTTTTGCTGAAGACAAAACAATACACATTTTAGAACTTACTAAGATTAGTGATTTTATCCCCTGGGTGGAAACAAACCGTATATGCACAATGCTTGGTTAGCCTGAGGTGGTTTACCCAGTTAATCTAAATCATTCATTAATGTGGCTGGAAGATTAAATGCTGAGTTTATGGCAAGTGTGTGGTGATGGATAAATGTATTCAATAATATTGTTTGCCATAGTTGCCAAATTGGAAAATGTAATAATAATAATAATAATAATAATAATAATAATAATAATAATAATAATACAAGTACAGTATGTCTGTAATGGATTGGATTGAAACTATAGTTCTATGAAAAAGCACCTTGCCTTATCAAAGGAAATGCAGTAGGTTTTGTGCAGTGATAAGAATATTATGCCTTGAAGGTAGACGGATAAGCACTTAAGAAGCCAAAAGAAAAAAAGAAGCTGAAGTGAAAAAGAAATAATAAATCTAAGTAGGTCCTGAAGCTAAAAACGTACAATTTAGAAGAGAGTAACCATGATGAAATACTTAAGATATGCACTCAACAAACTGCTTGGATATTGGGAGAGGGGTGAAGCAATTTCCCATATTATTATTTTATATTTTTTTCAGAAATATATTTAAATTACCTAGGGATTGATTTAAACTCACAGTAAAACCTACATACACCACAAATGGTGTGTCTGACACATGTGAGCCTAAAACTGATAACTCCCTGATAAATTACCTTTGTTTCCAAATAACAATTAGTAAAACACTTTGAGAAGCCCATAATTGTTTCAATTGAATTATGTAACCTTACACAACCATAAAAGCATGTACTGTACTCTTAAAAAGAGGATGTGCATTTGAAGAGAGTCTTTGGTGCAATTTGGAAGGTTTATCTGAAAATGAGATCAAGCCAGTGGAACAGTTAAGCTAGCAATGTCCTGAGGTTGGTCAGACAAATCATAGCAGCTAAACATTTGGGCGTAATGACTCAGTGAGGAGCCAGCTTATCATTCCAGCTCTCTCTGGCAGGGATAAAGATTCAAGATGATCCTGTCAGACTTCACACTGACAACCAATTTATCAGTAATTCAATCTAATGGGACTCTCTGGGACACTCTGAAATGGCTGTGTCAGGTAATGTCAAGGCATTTAAGATACACGGTTGAGAGACAAGCAGGTAAACACCTGCACCCCTACCCCCACAGTAGAAATCAACAATTTAGAGTAATTCTTAAAAGCTATCGTACCATATAGTCTCTATATATGATTTGCTTTACTCTTCATGATTTGCTTTACTCCTTATGGAATGCTGATGTCATTTGGCAAAATAAAAATGCTTGGAATCAGCATTGACTATATACTATATTGTGACAATAATGGATTAGGATTTGAGAAAATCATCTGTGGACCATCAAAATTATACTTTGGCATAACGTTATGGAGCTTTGATTCAAAACTAATAGAAAACTTGCAAGGTTTTCAGGCAGGAAATTGTTTGTTCATGTGCCTACTTCATTCACTGGTTAATCTACAAACCTTACTGGCAAGCTCCAATTAGCCTATAGGTATATATATATCTATTTGGAAACTCAGTCTCGCCGTGCTTTCAAATTTACAGGTTTGTCGTTTGGTTACGTACCCCCACCGATCGTGTTCCTGACCTTCGCATTGTGGATTAGACTCTCCAGCCTTTTCACACTAGCACACCCGAGCCGAGCCCTCATGGTACGGCTAGTTTCACACAGGTCATTTTGTCGAGCCAAGCCGGAACCTTGAAACTCTGGCCTCGCAAGATATGTGGTACTGTCTCTGTGTTGAGCAAGGCTTGAGGCAGGGTTAACCGCTTACTCCTTTACAGGGTCGCGGTGAGCCGGAGCCTAACCCGGCATACACAGGGTGCAAGGCGAGACTACACCCTGGACGGGACGCCAGTCCATCGCAGGACACCACACACACACACACTCAGGGCAATTTAGAGTGACCAATCAACCTAGACAGCATGTCTTTGGACTGTGGGAGAAAACCCACACGAACACGGGGAGAACATGCAAACTCCACACAAACAGTACCCTAGTCCGGATTTGAACCCAGGACCCTGGCGCTGTGAGGCAGCAGCACTAACCACTATGCCACCGTGCCGCCCAGCGCGAGACAGTGATGTGAAAAAAATAAAACAGGATTAGAAAACAAAAAAGATGATATCAATAAATTCGGGTCAGACTGCAAAAAAAGTAAATATTGTGATTTAATGGATGCAGTTCTTGGTCACAGACCTGCGCCAATATGTTGAATTCGGCGATTTGTCTTCTGGAATCGATGTGCAGTCCCACACGGAATGAAGGTGAGTTTACATATTACACTTTGCCACTTTTTTTTGTAAGTATTTCTCCTTTAAATTGTTTAACACTGACAGGTATTTAAAATGGAGACCAAAAAAAAAACTTACAGGGAGTTAACTGCAAGATACACTGCCATTTCATTAATTGTAGTCCATATATTTTTTTCTAATGAATAAAGTGATCAGTAATTGTGCTGTCCTTAACAGAAATAAAAAAAATAATAATAATAATAAGATACATATATTGGAAATGTGCAAAGTATCTGAAAATCACGTTCAATATGGTCATTTGTAAAAAATACTATAACATTGCATATATAAAAACAAGTTGTAAAGAAATATCCTTAAATATGTTATGTTTAGATTTTGTTTTTAATAGGCCTACTTTAAATCTATTTTTCTGAAGTGTTTACTGACATTTTTTAAATACTATCTGTGTTGTATTTACTCTGCAGGTGCAAAGCGTTGTTCACATGCACAGCACGCACAAAATTGTTAACTGCATCAATCTCAACATGTGTAGTCTGCGCGTTAGCTAGAGTATAAAAGAAAAGCAGCGTGTGCGCTTCGAGGTTCTTTGTGTAACTATGACGGAATAAATGACATTGGATTCTATACAGTTTCTCGTTGTCGTAGACCAGTCCAGGAATTGGGAGGAAAACATCCTGACAAACGCTGCAATGTTTCATTTTGCAGCAAGCACTTCATCTCAGTGACTCTGTCGCTGAACATTCTCGTTACAGTAATCCTCATGCTCAGAATCCGCAAGGCAGGAATGTAAAATGTAGTCATATTGTTACCAGTGGTGTAGTGCTAAATCCAAAAGTACCGGAACGCCAACAAAATATCGATTTCTTAAACACAAATGATAAAAATTCCTGTTTTATTTGTTCATTGAGCTTGAGGTAACATTTAATAGGTAATGCATGCGTCTCGCATGCGATTTTTATAGGCTACTCCCCCTTGATCAGTGCTGCCAGATTGGTGGTCTAGTTATTTTTATCGTGCATGTTCTTTTTTGATTCTTTCCGATTATGAGGTCATCACCAGTGCAGAACTTCAATCACCACAACGTCCTGTAGAGTATATCATGTCATTTTTCTGGAGCTCTGCATCCTCTAAAATTATGAATCACACAAACGCTGTTACTTTTTATTCGTCACCAATTTTAGAACTGTATAATTACAATTGCTTTTCAATGTATTTTTAAAGACTGTATCCGCTGACAGTTTTGGACAATTTAATTTTACACGACATTCTGAATATATGTTTTTTCCTGGAATTACCACATTTGATCTCATCAGATAAAAAAAAAGAAAGAAGGAAAGAAAATAGCGGTTCTGGTACTGTAAATTGTGAGGGAAAAAAACACGCAAAGCAAATAAATAAATACATAGTTTATAACATTACTGTTTTTTTTTAAATAAATGTGTAGCACTTATGCTTTTATAATATACATTAAATCTTAAATGTAAGTGCGTTTTTTGGCTGCTTTAAAAAACACAATTTGGCTACTTCCTCAGCATTTTTACTTAAAAAAACATTGTTAGCCTTATTATCTAGTACTGTAGTTTTGTAATAGAAGTTCAAATGCTCCCGAGTAGCGCACCCAGTAAAGGCGCTCCACGTGGAGTGCAGGATGCGCTCTATAGTCTGGACGTCGCGAGTTCGAGTCCAGGCTATTCCTTTGCCGACCGAGGACGGGAGCTTCCAGGGGCGGCGCTCAATTGGCGAGTGCGCCCAGGGGAGGGAGGGTTAGGTCGGCCAGGGTGTCCTCGGCTCACCGCGCACCAGCGACCCCTGTATTCTGGCCGGGCGCCTGCGGGCTTGCCTGTAAGCTGCCCGAGAGCTGCGTTGTCCTCCGATGCTGTAGCTCTTGGGTGGCAGCATGGCAGCGTGAAAAAAGCGGTCAGCTGACGGAACACGCTTCGGAGGACAGCGTGTGTTCGTCTTCGCCCTCCCGAGTCAGCACAGGGGTGGTAGCGGTGAGCTGAGCATAGTAAAATAATTGCCGATTCCAAATTGGGAGAAAATAATAAAAATAATTGGCAACAACTAAATTTATATTAAAAAAAAAAGGAGTTCACGGCCATTGGGCGTAATCGAATGTGAGAGTCACACACACCAGGATTTCAGAAAAAGAAATTGTTCACAGTTGGTAACGTATCATAGGATCACAACACAACATTCATACTTTACAAAGTTAGTCTTTCCAAACACTGCTTGTACTCAATTTTTCAAACGTTTTGCACACCAGTCTGTCACAGGTATATGTACTGCATGAACTAATGCGTAAAAATAGATTTAACTATTGCCCTTACATCCTTACACCACCGGACAATTATCTCCGTCTGTCATGTGATTGGTTCACATCTGTCAGCCCCGTCCCTTTCAAAGGAACACCCTCCACCTCCACTCCTAAATGACAAGATAAAATGGCTGAACGAAAAAACTGCTGAATGGTGATTCTGTGACCTAACAGAAAATGAATTACAAAACAAACAAAAAAAGGAAGAAAAAAACTTATGGTATTAACTTCAAAAAAAAATTCTGTTATTTATTTATGTTATTTAGATATTTACTTATGCTGTATCAACTACATTTAAACAAAATACTGTAAAGTCATAAATATTTGCGACCAAAATATTTGGCGAATTACATCCATGAAACCTATTTTGCTCCAGAAATGTTGGCGACCTGTTGCACTGGTAGTAGTATATTACTTCATTATAGTACAGCACTAAGATATTCATGCCAAAAACGTTTTTTTTTTCATAAGCGAAAAAAACACATAATTCATCTTTACTATCCAACCATGCCTCATTATTTTGTCATGATCACATTTGTATTTGTTACTGATACTCAATAAAATCAATAGGGAGGGAGGCTACCAATGGAGATTCCATATGATCACAGAAACAATCTATTTTGATAAAAAAAAATTATGCTGCATAAAAATGACAAAATATTTAAAAAATGAAACTTTTAAAAACATTCTCCTAAATATGTGAGCCTATTTTAATGTTAATATTAATATTGTTATTTTTTAGTGTATGCCACAAAGACATTGAACTGCACAGAAGCAGAAGTGAAGAAAGTCATACGGAAGAAATTAAGTAATTAAGAAAAGCTTACACATCGCTGTGGGAAAATACTTTGTTGAATTCTCTTTTTTTTCAGAGGGGTCACAGTACTTCATTTTATTTTACTACCTGGCCCCTAAATTAAGGGTTGATATTTTTCAGTTTTTTCGGTATTATATTTTTATATATATATATATATATATATATATATATATATATATATACACAGTATATATATATATATATATATTATATACATATTTTTGTACTCATATTTATTTATATTGTACACTGTAAACTTATTTTAGTACCATGGTATGATGCACAGTGCCCATAGGATTCTGTACTAGTACCATGATATTATGTACCATGCTAATACCCTGCTAGTACCATGGCATTATGTACCATGCTAGTACCATGGCATTATGTACCATGCTAGTACCACGGTATTTTGCACCATGGCATTATGTACCATGCTAGTACCCTGGCTTTATGTACCATGCTAGTGCCATGGTATTATGTACCATGCTAGTACCATGGCTTTATGTACCATGCTAGTACCCTGGCTTTATGTACCATGCTAGTACCATGGTATTATGTACCATGCTAGTACCATGGCTTTAATTACCATGCTAGTACCCTGGCTTTATGTACCATGCTAGTACCATGGTATTATGTACCATGCTAGTACCATGGCTTTATGTACCATGCTAGTACCATGGTACATTTTCCATGGTAATACCATGGTACTTTTTTGTAAGGGCAGGAGGCCATCCTGCCATCTTGGTAAAGGCCTACATTGCATAATGTATTGTTTAATTGATGATTAAATGAGAACATGCTGATCAGACGGATAATAAAAGAAACACAGTTGAGTTGTTCTGTGGAGGGAGGGAAGGGGGGAGAGAGAGAGAGAGAGAGAGAAACAAGAAAGCATTCTGTTGGTTTGATTACCGGTAAATGGCTAGATGTCCGGGTATAGTTAAAACTTCATTAAAAGTTTAGTTAGAGCTCCTGAGAGGAGTTTGACTTTTGCTTTTTTTGCTTTTGTTTATGGAAAAATGCATACACATGCACTGTCCTGTTTTCACTGCAAGCAGTTGTTTGAGTGCTTTATTTTAGAAGATGGGGCTGGTGAGATCTGCCACCTGAAACATGACAGAGAAGTGAACACTTAATTACAATATAAATATATACAGTGCTACCCCGTTATAACACGACCCGTTATAGTGCAGAATCGGTTATAACACGGTAAGGTCGTGGTTCCAATTTCCCCCATAATGCAATTTGACTCACAAGCGTTGGGTTTTATTGTTGTTTTGCATTACTGTATTTAAACCCATTTAAGTTGAAACTGCTTGCAAACTGTCTGTTAATGTTACAAAACAAGTACAAAACAATACAAGTGTGTATAAACGTCCTTGGATTCTGTGTTATTTATTTACAGTTTACAACATTTATTATAAAAAAATAAAATAAACTTTAAACGGATGGAATAGCAGTTTTTATTATACTGTATATATTGTAACAACCCAGGATTTCTACTGTTACACAAGTGGTCTACGGACCCTCTCTGTGTAAGCAGGGAAGTGGTAAGGCATGGACATGAAAGCCCACATCAACGCGGACAGAGCTGACAGCTGAATCAGACAAGCTGCTGTGTGAATGTGTAAGACTGTTTGTTGTTTTTGGTGTGGCCCAGGCTGACAGGGGTCAGGAATAATCATCCCAATAAACCGTGGATTCAAGTACCTGCCAATTGTGTGTGTCTCCTTCCTTCATTTTCCACGTATGCTACAATTTGTTCATTGTAAATCATTTCGGTAACAAAAATGCCAATATTCGTATGTCTCCAAATATGGAATGGACCCCGACAACCGTGCTATAACAGGGTAGCACTAATTATATATATATATATATATATATATATATATATATATATATATATATATATATATATATATATATATATATAGTCACACGATGGCACCACTCACTCGGTTCGTTGCCCCCTTTAAAAACACTGACCCAGGCACAGAAATGGTTTAAAGCCCGGTTGCGCTATTTTTAATTAACACAAACACACAAAAACAAAAATAAACAAAACAAACACCTAGCTCTCTTTGAGCAGATAACTAAACAAAACAGGAACCTAAACTAAAAGACAGGACAGCTAAGCTGTTTACCTGTAACAAAAATAAACAAAACAGCACACACAAAAAAGGCTTCACTCTACCTTTTTCCTTTGTTTTACAGCTGTACCCACACCAGCACAGTCGGGCTTCCACACACATCAGCAGCCAGGAGCAGACTGACTGCACTCTTTAAGTACCCTGCACCTGGCTCTAATTTTCAATAATAGCCAGGTGCAGGTGATAATTAACAATAAAACAATTAACAAAAACAATTAAACAATTAACAAAACTAACCCGAAATGTGCCTACGCACATGTTTTTCTGCAGGGAGGATTTAACCCCCTCCCTGCTGTCTTACAATATATATATCTATATCTATATCTATATATATATATATATACACACACATACATACATACAGTAGACCCCTGCTAATCTGAGTTTAATTGTCATAACTGCTCTTCATATTCAGACTGCCAGGCTACAGAGTCTTAAATCTGCTTTCTGTTCGCTTGTCACTGGTTTCAGTAACCACAATACAGTACTGTACATTGGCTTGCACTATACTGTACTCAATTTAATTGAATCAAATTAAATGAGGACCGTCCGCTTCTACACAGATACGCGGATTTCTGCACGGATACATTTTGATAATCTTAAACAGCACGGATTATCAAAACACGTATTATTGAAACACGGATTAACGGGAGTCTACTATTTATTTATATATATATATATATATATATATATATATATATATATATATATATATATATATATAAATCGTACCTGTACAGTACTAATCTCTACGTTTTTGTAAATATGTGCAGTTTTTAAAGACATGCTTTTAATATAATCTCCCTTACACACTATTTATTTTAATTCTGTTCTGTATGGTTTCCAAATATTTTGTTTAAATGCACTATACCTTTTTTAATTGATTACGATTGCTAATGTTTACCTTTTGAACGTTCTTGTGTCTTCTGTGCTCTGTGTCTATGACTTAAAGTTTGTTTGTAAGAAATCAAGAAATCTTCACTGCCCAGCAATAGTTGCTCTGATTTTGATATGGTAACATCACGTCTATTGTACTGCAGCAATGCAATCCTCGTATGGCTATAAAATGTTTATCCCACAAAACAAATCCATGTAAAGTTCTTGCAGACAGTACTGTGACAAAACGGCAGGTGGTGGAGCTATGCATCCTATTTATGTTATTGGAAAATGAGGGTTAAAGCTGATTGGCTGCCCCAGGGCCAGTATGCTAATGAAGGAGATAGAGGGAGAATTGTGGGGTCTTCGTTGTGTTTAGGGGCCTGAGGGGTGGGTGCATTTGACAGAACAGGATTTGGGTATCACAAGTTAGTCAGGTCAACAATTGGATAGAGGGCGGGTGCTGTGTGGATTCTCTGGCATAGGGGAAATTATAATGCTTTAGTCTGTCACAATTGTACATAGATTTCTAACTCAAAACACCAAGGTTAAAAACATTTGTGATAGAAAACTGAAGTGAATGAAATTGGTTAAAACCTTTTAAAAATGAACTTACTTCTCTGGCATTGTGTCCCATTTACTTGTTTACATAAAACAAGTATTCATGTTGCTAGAAGATGCCAACCAATATAACTGGCTAAGAGAAACATCAAGCGGAATAGAAATGTGATTGCACTTTATGATACTGTATACATTCACACATTACTTATCAATATATATTAATAAGACAAATAAGCAATGATTTCATTCTGCACGGTTGATGGGATGCAGGAAGGCTGGGGACTTCATGGCTAAGTAACCAACTGGAACCACAGGAACTCCCTACATATAGCTGAAAGGATGAAACTTCCGATTTTTTGCTCAGATGGCATGTGACAAAGCAAAAATAAAAATAAAAGTTTGAACCTTTTGTATATATCAGTAGAAGAAAATGCCAGTATGATATTATTAAACAAACCTTGTATTACACAGGAAATTCCTCTATGCTTCCTGTCTCTCTGACCTCCCAACAACCCCCACATACAAACTACTGTAATTGATGTGTCAGCATCATACATCGTTGCAACCTCAGGGCAACTATGTGGGAAAATACCATTCGACCTACCACACACAATTGAATTTGTAATTGGACATTTTCTTTTCCAGACAGTTTTGCATTGTCCACCTGCTGACTAAAAACTGGAAATGAATCTACGTGTAAACCGTGTTTTTACAGATTTTGATAATTTATATTAAAAAGGACAAGGTTCAGTGAATCAGTGGTTATTAGAGCCTTTTCGGATATTAGCCCCAAGCAAATACTTTATTGTTTATAACAAGAGCTAGCTTATACAGTGTCATCTGGTATACCAGTTCATGAAATGCTTAATAAACAAAGGGAGCATTGAAGCTCCAATGCACATTCAATGAATCTTAATGTAATTGTCTAGTAAAATTTGCCTGACAATTCATAAGGGAAATCATAGGCTACAACAAATGACAGCAGTGTCCTCCTCTGAGCTCTACACCACCAGTGGCAATTAAAATATGTTTACTTTTTCAAAAAGAATAAACTCTCTATGGTCACTGACTAAGCTGATAACATCACCTTCTTTAGTGATTTAAAAGATACATTATTTTGTGATTGCAGCCTGGTTCCCTAGTGGTGGTCTGGTTATCATTGGGGCTCATTGGGGCCACCCATCTGCTCCAGCTCATCCTGAACTCTGCTGCTCGCCTGGTGTTCTCTCTGCCTCGCTTCTCCCACACTACTCCACTGCTCCACTCACTTCACTGGTTCCCGATCATCGCTCGCATCCAGTTTAAGACTCTTGTACTTGCCTAACTATGCCTTGACCAGACTGCACCCAGCTACCTCCAGATCCTCATCTCTGCTTACACCCCCACCCGACCTCTCCGCTCTGCCTGCACTAGAAGACTGGCTGTACCTCCTCTATTCTCCCCTGCCTCCAAAGCCCGCTCCTTCTCCACCCTCGCCCCATAGTGGTGGAATGACATTCCTACGGACGTCAGGACTTCCCAGTCCCTGACCACCTTCCGGCGCCTCCTCAAGACACACCTCTTCAGACAACACCTGTAAAACTCAACTCTTCCCTTCTGGACAATATAGCACTCTGCCTTTAATGCACTTTAACTTGCACTTATCTGCTCCCTATTTTACTGTATTTAATCCTGCACTTAATCCAATCTGTAGTATTTTGTATTTCACCTGCACTCGTATCTAACCCTGATGTAACTATCAACACTGTTATCTGCTCTTGAACTGCTCCAATATCAAATCATACTGTGCTTTGTATTTGCTCTTATTAGGACTGAAGTCATTGTATTTTGTATCTTGCTCTTAATTGTACTGTAATTCTAGATATGTATTTTTTGTATACAACTGTATATAGCCCTGGGTAAGGGCATCTGCTAATAAAAAAATAATAATACTAATAATAACACTACTAATAATAACAATAACTGCATGACAATGTTTATTTGTGAATTTTCAATAATTTTTCCCTTTCCAAAATTAAGAAATTCTCCCATAGTTTTCGGTGTGGGTTTAATAATAAATGCAATGAATTGTTGTATTCTTTTGAAGGTCAACACTGATACACTGACTTCAAACAAATGACAATTCTGTGTCCCAAATGCTATAATGCATACAGTCAATGGCTATTAACATTTTAAACATCTGTTTAACATAACACACAATAGGCCTCTAATATACATATATGCAGACAAGTGGTTAATATTATTAATATTATTTGTTTATTCAGCAGACACCTTTATCCAAGGCGACTTACAGAGACTAGGGTGTGTGAACTATGCATCAGCTGCAGTCACTTACAATTACGTCTCACCTGAAAGACGGAGCACAAGGAGGTTAAGTGACTTGCTCAGGGTCACACAATGAGTCAGTGGTTGAGGTGGGATTTGAACCGGGGACCTCCTGGTTACAAGCCCTTTTCTTTAACCACTGGACCACACAGCCTCCTAAGTGGTTCCATTTTAATATTAACAGCTGATTGTTATTGTGAACCTGGTTCTGAACAGCACAGCTTTTAGACCCGCTGATGTTTTACAAGTAAATTGTACCTATTGATCGGGACAGTTGAAAAAAATGCACAAAAACAAATTCAAATAATGATGTCTGCTGGGAATTCCCACCCCATTTAATTTCTAAACCCCATGTCATTTCTAAAATGTCTCCCATAACTATAGACTTTTATAAAGACAAACAGCGAAGATAGATTAGTGTATTTACTTGGCCGGCGCAGTGTATTTATTGAGTCCTGGTATAATATATTATTATTATTTATTTCTTAGCACCCTTATCCAGGGCGACTTACAAATGTTACAAGATATCACATTATTTTTACATACAATTACATTATTTTTTACACATTATTTTTTACATACAATTACCCATTTATACAGTTGGGTTTTTACTGGAGCAATCTAGGTAAAGTACCTTGCTGAAGGGTACAGCAGCAGTGTCCCCCACCTGGGATTGAACCCACAACCCTCTGGTTAAGAGTCCAGAGCCCTAACCACTACTCCACACTGCTGCCAGAGCCCTAACCACTACTCCACACTAATGTGAGATGCATAGTCTCAATCAGCCCTGTGCTTTACTGTACTGTCTGCCTTTTTGTGCTGGGCTGGACTGGACTAGGCTAATCTACTCTAGAAAGTATGCAAAAATCACCCATCTCACTTATTTCCAAATAATCAGTGTTGGTACAACATGCATAATATGAGGTGTATCTTCAAAAAACTGTGCCTAAGATATCATTTTCAAAAAGAGAGAACTTGGATCATGAAGGATCTCTGACCAAAATGTTCATGAGTGTTTAGAGATGGGGACAGAATCATTTTTCTGTCTGTATTGCCAAATTGAAAAATGAAATAAGAGTAAGGCCAAACAATACATCACATACTGTACTGTGAAGAAGTTGGTACAGGCACTCTAATGCAATCAGCTAAATCTGTTAAGGCAGCAAGGAATCATGCAGCATGACAATTCCATCCGACAGATGCAGTTTTATTGTGGCGGTGTGGGGTGGGTGACTGCTTGCTAGCAAATAATTGACTGAAATACTGACTAAAAAAGCTGAAGAATCTGAATAACTTCAACAGGATGTGAGTTTAATTGTGTCACGTGCGTATTAGTTGGGACAAATTGTTCATATGCAGCTACAATATAGAAGTATGTTTAAGTACCTTGTTATGTATTATCTACAAAGCAGCACATTTCAATTACAGTGCTCCCTTGCTAATACATTCCCTGTGTACCCCACAATCTACCAGATTTGACTGGAATTGTACATGTACAGTACTTTACCGCTTTAAACTATTGTCTTTTAAACTACCACATTTTTTCTTATTGACTTCAACTGGATCGTTTCTTTTTTTAAGTGAGTTTGAGTTGGCAGCATCACTGTGTTCCCTAAGCACATGTCAACCTGTTAAACAGAAAAATAACAACCCTGTAAAACAGTGTATCATAGTGTGCAGTTCAAACATGCAAAAAAAGCCTAAGTCAGTGGTTTGTGTAGTAAAGTGGCATATGAAACTCTGCATAGAAAAGTGAAAGGGAAAAGGTGTTTTTAAAAAAACTTCATACGTTTGCTAACCCGAATTGCAAAATTCAGATTAAATTTTTTGTGCCATATCTAATCTTTGATGTTTAATAAATGTGGAGGAATTTTTAAAATGTCACAAGAAAGTACATTGAGAAAGTTGCTTTGCTCAGTTTGTATTCCTGTTGACCTGTGTCCTTTCAAACAACTCATTTAACTGCTGTCTTACAAATGAAGCTAAAATATATAGTTTCTAGCTAGTTGTAGATAGTTACGGGTTAAATTCCTATCAAACCATTTTCATTTGCACTCTGTATTTATTTGAGGTTAATTTATAATAGTAGTGTGCTTATTTTATTAGTATGGGCTATTGATTACCAAGTGTAATCAATAATTCAATAATTATTGTAACTGATTAGATACACGTTATCATATTTTTTAATAGTTAATTTATCTTTTGAAGGGCTTTGATCTTATACTAGAAATCAAATCAAATACCCTCATGGAATACATAAATACTAGTTGAGGACCAGGGTACCCTGAAAGGCGCAGCCTCTGATTAGCCTTACCCCTGCAGTGTACAGTATTAACCAAAATGGTGAGAAAAGCAGAATGTTATTCCAACCGTATGAATGCACCTCAATGTGTTTGGTTCAGTGAAAAGATATCAGGTTGCGTAATTCTTTTTTACAGTGGTCAGTCATTATTATTATGATTATTGTTATTTATTTTTTAGCAGACGTCCTTATCCAGGGCGACTTACAATTGTTACAAGATATCACATTATTTTTACATACAAAAACATTATTTTTTACACATTATTTCTACATACAATTACATTATTTTTTATACATTATTTTTACATACTATTACTCATTTATATAGTTGGGTTTTTACTAGAGCAATCTAGGTAAAGTACCTTGCTCAAGGGTACAGCAGCAGTGTCCCCCACCTGGGATTGAACCCACAACCCTCCGGTCAAGAGTCCAGAGCCCTAACCACTACTCCACACTGCTGCTCCCAGTCATCTCATTATAATGTCGGGCATCTGTAAAAAAAAAGGTCTTCAACAACAGGTCTTGTATCTCAACAGCATCCATTACTAGATGGACTGAACTTTCTGAATGACAGATTTAACTATTTTAATTTCTTGAAACATTAACCTCCTTAATAGCAGTGGAAATTGCTCTTTGCTATGAGTGGCAGGAGAATTAATTTGTAAACTGCTTTTGCCTTTCAAATGTTAGTCAGTCAAGACACATGGATGTCATTAATGACAAATGAAGAAATCTAAGTAGCTGAAACTAAACTGACCTGATTACTTAATCGTGGATATTTAATGGACTGTTGCAAATATTTCTGCTTCAGATTAGTTGTCCATCAGTTGATTTAGCTATTACTTTGTTTATTACCGCTGAAAGCAATTTGACAACAAGACATTATTACATACTGTGCTTAAGCGAATTAAGTTAGATATTTTGTAGTTATTTATTTATTTAAAATTGAATAGAAACCATCATTTCTACTGCAGCAACATTCTAATATTAGTTAGTTGACATGGTCTAAAGGGTTTTTTGTCTCAGTCAGTATTCCCATTTAATTATTATAATACTCAATTCCTCAGTGTATCCTATTAAATATAATTATGACTATGCTAACATCTATTTAAATGAATGTCCATCAAATATAATAAAGATAAGGGAAGTGTAAAAATAGCGTTACGTTTTTTTTTCTCTTCCTGTCAATTGACCACATGGTCATTTAAATAAAGACACATAATCTGAAGTCTAGTGTCAGTGTTCCAGTATTCCAGTGTGCGCTATGTCAATACATATGTCATGCATCCCAGTAAGTCTGTTGACTGTTATTGTAGTCATGTCTTGCTCTCTGAACTGTTTTCACTGACAGCCACTTGTGGATATCTATGTCTGATTCTTGTGTTTGGCACCCAGTTTGTAAACAGACCCTGTATTATCTGCTGGTCCGAGTGGAAAATCAACAAAGTGTTCTTTGCTTGGTTGCTCTGAGAAGCTTTCATGCTGCTTTGCAATCAGTATGTGTTCATTTGAAGACAATGCACAACACCTATAGAACTTCCATTATAGCCCAGAATTCAAGATTCACAATGTTCTCCTTTTCCTATGAAAGACAATAATTGACTTTCAAATTCAGACTTCCAACTTGCTGTCTCAAAGACATCCATCTGTCATTTCTCACAGTTAGGGGTTAATTACTGCAACTTGCACAAGGCAAATGAGGAATTTAACAACTGAATCCAGAGATCTACCTTCTTATATAAGAGGGCTGGTCAAATTTCCTGACCCTACGAACCACATAACCACATTTTCATATGGCAGAGAGATGCAATTAAAACGAAATCTTGCACTTTTACTCCTGTGCAGTAGTTATTTCTTGATGACAGCAAAATACACAAGAACAAGGGACAGAACATTGCAGAGCTTTACACAGTTTCTGGGTAAGTTTTATTGTACTGTAGATCTACAGTTTCTTAAACTTTAAATGTAACACTGGTGCTTTTCCATTACAGTCAACGCCCGCCTAATTGGGATACTGATAAAATCGGGATTTCTGCTTAAATGGGACATAACTCTAGGAGACAATTCTTCCTAAACACTATTTAAGTCGTTAAATTGGGACGTCACTTCATTTAATTGGGATACAGTATTTTCATATGATGAACGGAGATTTGAAAATGTGGTTATATGAGACGGTAGATCAGGTTGAACTAGAAGAACCTCACCCCTCCGAGTCAATCCTCCCCTCCTCGAGTTAATCTGTTTCTGCTTACAGACAGGAACACCAGAGCCAATGTGATGATCCCTGTGTACTTCCCAGGAAACATGCACTCGCCTGACTCCTCCTGCATACCAGACAGATTTGCCTTTACCAGACGAAGCATTCGGGGACCTGGTGCACTATACTCTTTTCATTAATCAATAAATAACATCACCATGGAATTAAAAACATTTGCATGACGATTCACAGGGAGATGGGCTGTATTTGTTGCTGGTCTGGGATCCTTGAAGGCTCCCCTGGGATTGAACCTTTGGAACGCTTGGTTTGTTGTACAGGATTGCTATAAATATGAATGTAATGCATTATTCTGTTTTAGAAAATGGGCCTTTTGTTTCCTGGCATCTCATTGGCTAGTACCCTTGACAGGGGGGTACATTAACTTTCAAAAGTGCCTTTTCACCTGGACAGATATCCTTGAGCCCAGGACCGGATTAACCTACACAAATTACGCTATAATGTAGGGCCCCTAGAAGAATTGGGGCCCTGTGGGCCCACACACACAGGAAGAGAGGAGCATAGAAGCTTGATTTTGGTTAATTTTGGTCTTTTATGACGGCTACGCATTTCTTTCTCGATTACAGCACACCTGGTCTCTGAGTCTGTCACGCAAGCAGCTTTCTGCTATACCAAATGCCCCATGCCATCTACCTCCTGGGAAAGATCCGTCCCTAGTCCTACTACGTCAGAGGCATCAGTCTGCAGGACAAAATGTATGAATCAGGCTCAATTTACGTATTTATTTATTTCAGTTTTAGTGCCAGTTTAAAAACCTGTCCTCTCAAATGTGCATAGTATGCCTCTTTAATTTGTAGACATTTTCCTTTTTCATTTGGTTGTTGGAATTTTAGAAAAAAAAAAAGGCGGGTAAAGTACAATGCGGGAGGCTGAAGGAAATTCAAATGTGGATGACTGCAGCCAGCAAGAACGGTTTAAGACCATAGTGTTTGTTTCTCTCGCTACAAAAGAAAACCCCAAAAGAAGTAAAGGTTATTCCCTTTTTTTAAAAAACTACATTGTTTTGTTCTAATGCATGCAATACTGGTCTATAAAAGGAATCTACCAACAGGTTTGGGAAAAAAAAAACATTTTGTTTTGCTATATATACATATATATATATATATATATATATATATATATATATATATATATATATATATATATATATATATATATATATATATATATACAGTACTGTGCAAAAGTTTTAGGCAGGTGTGAAAAAATGCTGTAAAGTAAGAATGCTTTCAAAAATAGACATGTTAATAGTTTATATTTATCAATTAACAAAATGCAAAGTGAGTGAACAGAAGAAAAATCTACATCAAATCAATATTTGGTGTGACCACCCTTGCCTTCAAAACAGCATCAATTCTTCTAGGTACACTTGCACACAGTTTTTGAAGGAACTTCGGCAGGCACGTTGGCCCAAACATCTTGGAGAACTAACCACAGTTCTTCTGTGGATTTAGGCAGCCTCAGTTGCTTCTCTCTCTTCATGTAATCCCAGACAGACTCGATGATGTTGAGATCAGGGCTCTGTGGGGCCATACCATCACTTCCAGGACTCCTTGTTCTTCTTTACGCTGAAGATAGTTCTTAATGACTTTCGCTGTATGTTTGGGGTCGTTGTCATGCTGCAGAATAAATTTGGGGCCAATCAGATGCCTCCCTGATGGTATTGCATGATGGATAAGTATCTGCCTGTACTTCTCAGCATTGAGGAGACCATTAATTCTGACCAAATCCCCAACTCCATTTGCAGAAATGCAGCCCCAAACTTGCAAGGAACCTCCACCATGCTTCACTGTTGCCTGCAGACACTCATTCGTGTACCGCTCTCCAGCCCTTGGTGAACAAACTGCCTTCTGCTACAGCCAAATATTTCAAATTTTGACTCATCAGTCCAGAGCACCTGCTGCCATTTTTCTGCACCCCAGTTCCTGTGTTTTCGTGCATAGTTGAGTCGCTTGGCCTTGTTTCCACGTCGGAGGTATGGCTTTTTGGCCGCAAGTCTTCCATGAAGGCCACTTCTGACCAGACTTCTCCAGACAGTAGATGGGTCTACCAGGGTCCCACTGTTTTCTGCCAATTCTGAGCTGATGGCACTGCTGGACATCTTCCGATTGCGAAGGGAAGTAAGCATGATGTGTCTTTCATCTGCTGCAGTAAGTTTCCTTGGCGACCACTGCGTCTCACGGTCCTCAACGTTGCCCGTTTCTTTGTGCTTCTTCAAAAGAGCTTGGACAGCACATCTGGAAACCCCTGTCTGCCTTGAAATTTCTGCCTGGGAGAGACCTTGCTGATGCAGTATAACTACCTTGTGTCTTGTTGCTGTGCTCAGTCTTGCCATGGTGTATGACTTTTGACAGTAAACTGTCTTCAGCAACCTCACCTTGTTAGCTGAGTTTGGCTGTTCCTCACCCAGTTTTATTCCTCCTACACAGCTGTTTCTGTTTCAGTTAATGATTGTGTTTCAACCTACATATTGAATTGATGATCATTAGCACCTGTTTGGTATAATTGTTTAATCATACACCTGACTATATGCCTACAAAATCCCTGACTTTGTGCAAGTGTACCTAGAAGAATTGATGCTGTTTTGAAGGCAAAGGGTGGTCACACCAAATATGGATTTGATTTAGATTTTTCTTCTGTTCACTCACTTTGCATTTAGTTAACTGATAAATATAATCTATTAACATGTCTATTTTTGAAAGCATTCTTACTTTACAGCATTTTTTCACACCTGCCTAAAACTTTTGCAAATTCTGTAATTCTGTTATTCTGTTACTATTGTATATACTAGCTGCTGAGCGTTCTGGTAAACTAACAAAACCACTGACCCATTAATTTCAGCGGCTGTTATATTATGCACTTGCTAGTGCTTTTGTACTTTACAACCTGGGACTGAAGCTTTTTTTTATGTCTGTGTCAGTGAAATTGATAAGCAGAAATCAATATTTCTGGAGATGATTATTGGAGGGGCCAGTGCCTCTGTTTGCCCCCCCATGTGCACACTCCTTGGTCCCCATATCCTTTAATCCGGCCCTGCTTCAGCCACCTAATTTTAACCACAAAACTTGTTTCTGTCTTGTTTTTCGTAACAGTTGGCAATTTTTTTAACTGTAATAAGAGCCTACTGGGTGGGCTGTATTGGGAAATACTGGACCTTCCAGGGGCTATGCGACCCTGTCGGGTCTTATTGCTTACTTATTCAGCTGTACAATTTTCTTTTGTTTATTTTATTGTTAATGGAAATTGTATTTCTGAATGTATTTTTTCTAATTATATACAAATAAAAAAAATTAAAAAACATGTTTTGATCAACACTTTTTTTTTTAGAACATCTGCTTTTGAACATGGTGCATTTAATTACGTTTTCATTTTTTTATAATTTGAAGAATAACTTTATAATGTGCTTTATTCCTATTTTGTATTTTAATATATTTTTTATGGATTTTATTTTAGACTTCCCATTATAAAATAGCAAATGAGCAAAGAAAATATCTTACTAATGACACGATATTAACAGCCAGGCTAATTAAAGGCTAATTATGTAAAAAATAAATAATTGGAGACAACTGCTTTGAAGCGTTGTTACAATTGTATGCAGTCCACCTCATTATTAATAAATAATGTATTAATAATGAGGTGGACTGCATACAATTGTACTAGTTCAAGTTGCCAAATGCCGTAAAAAGGTCTGGTCTACACAGCACAAAACTATAACTTTGTATTACATTATCTCTGCCTAGGATTTAATATAGTAAAAACATACAATACTTTCAGTTTTGCAGCAGATTAATTAAACAAGTACTGTATGTAAGTTTACACAAACATTAACCCTTAAGGGGATTTTTCCTCAGGGGTATAGTCTATCCAGTCCATTTGGTTCAATTGAGGGAAATCAAATTCAGATCTTAGTGGTCCATTGCAGTGCTTGTTTGACAGGGTTGCAGTATGCCTACAGAATAATTTCTAACTATAGACTATAATAAAGCATAGTGAAAGCATGGTAAAGCATAGGTAAGCTTTGTAAAGCCCAGAGATGTATAGTAAACACATTTTAAAACATGGCAAACCATGGTAAACGCAGAGTATAACCATGGGAAAACTGCAAAATTACTGTGCAAATGTATTGTGGTAAACTTATATACTATAAGGGAGGGGGGTCATTTTTACGAGTCAAGGTGCTGCTCTTTAATAATCATGAGTAAATGTTATGCTGCTGTTCTTTTAGTGAGAAAAGTAAGGGTCAAATTTAATTACATTTTAGTTGGGTTAATACACACATATATACATTTTTTTTTTTTTTTAAGCTAAAAGGACTTGCCATGGTTAATCCAAAAACAATATTGTGATAGTAAACACCGTTTTCAGTAAACCTAAGTGTAAAGATGGCTGTAGCCTGGTATGAAATTTAAGAAAAACTGAAGTACTTCAGACCTATATTATTGTTGTACCAAAAGTCAGTTGCAAGTTGTAGAACAACGTTTACCATTTCTACAAATAAAACTATTATAAACATGTTACCCACAACTCCACTCCTTATGGGCTCATTTTACCTCTGGGAAGATGACCACTATTCTCCCTGAAGACATCCTCCTGCTAGGATGGTATGTAACATCACTATTTTGTACAGTTTTGTAGTGTAATACATTATGCCCCCACACTGTCAGTCTTATGAGACATGAAGTCACATTCACAAACCTACCGCAGGTTAAACCATGCTGTGCAGATTTAACATTATTGCCAATAACATTTTGATCAGGATCCTAATTACAATGAAATCTGCTGTTTCCACAGGGTGGATACTGCTACCTGTCATAACAGCATCTCATTCTCTAGATTACTGCATTACAGGCAACTAATCACCAACTGCAACACATGGCAGGATGTTACGGGCAATGGGTGAGCCAATCACTTGGTTGTAATGGTGAATGTTATTATTATTAGTTTATTTAGCAGACGCCTTTATCCAAGGCGACTTACAGAGACTGGGGTGTGTGAACTATGCATCAGCTGCAGAGTCACTTACAATTACGTCTCAGGGTCACACAATGAGTCGGTGGCTAAGGTGGGATTTGAACCGGGGACCTCCTGGTTACAAGCCCGTTTCTCCTATGTATGTGTTTGTGAGTGGTATTGATTTACCTGCAACGGTAGATATCATAAGAATATTATATCTGCAGATTCTGTTCAAAACCTTTGCAGAAAAATCTCAGAAAGACATTCTGTAGATATTTAACCATACTGCTTTCTTGTTCGAAAGTATCTGATCTCAGCCCCCTCAGCAATATATTACTGATCAAATGTTTAACATAAAAATTTAATTATGTATCTGATACACTCTTCTAGCGCATCACACAGTTGGATTCAGGTCTTCTTATATAACACTATGATCATGGAACCATATAGGCTGAACAGGCAGCCGCCTAGGGCGGCAAATTGAAGGGGGTGGCAAAAAAGGTACATAATTACATTTTATACTTCACATTTCTTTAATCGTAAAATGTTCAACATCTTAGGTCACTGTTTCTTGTTTTGCAAAACTTATTGCTGATGTTACGGAACCATATCATAAGCAGTGGTGTAGTCCTAAATCTGGAGGTACGGGAACGCTGGGAATGTGGGGTGATCATGCCAGTGCAGTGTCACGCGAAATCAGGTCTCCCCTGGGAACAGGCTTGTGGTTGTTGAGTCTTCATTGGATTTCATTTAATTACCCTGACAATGATTCTTATAAAAGGACGTTGCTAATACAGGATAATCGAAACGTTTTACTGATTTTATATCTCTGAAATTCTCAGATGACCTGGAAATCGCTAGATTTGTAGCTAGTTGCTTCTGACAGCAAATCTCTTTAAGACAGCCCTTAAAGTCACTAAATTTGTCGAGAAATTTGCTAAATTGGCAACACTGCTTGAAGGCACAGAAAAAAATATTTGATTTACCCACAGCTTATAATTGCCTTGACACAACAAGGACAAGATTATTATTTAAAGTTAATTCTTAAGTCAAGGATCTGCCTATAGAAAAAATTACCAGAGGATTTGCTATGCACGACTATATGATCACTAACCTACATGTTAGATACCAGTTTAATAGTACTTAAGGAACACAATACGGTACTGTACAAATGAAGTACAATGAAAATACAATGTGCTTGAAGTAATCCTGTATCAATTGTTATTTATAACTCTAAGTGCAGGCATGGTGGTAGAATCCACTGATCATAAATATTGTCATTGTAGAGCTGACAGTAGATGTCACTACTGTTTGTAACCAGAGTGACGATTGTTTATAGTTGTATATAGTTTTGTGAGGATGTTAAAAACTACAGGCCCCAACAGCCGAGGCGTGGCTAACAGTCATGGGGTCTGGCTGGCCAATATAAAAAGGGTCAACACAGATCAGGAAATGAAGAGGAGAGGAGTAGAAGGTGGTGAGGCATAGAAGGTGGTGAGGCATTGGGGAGTGTGCTATTTACTGTTTGCTGATTCTGAATTGCTTTACTGTGTATGACCTGGACCAACTGAGAACCCTACAGGCTGTGAACCTGATTTGTATGGAGAACCAGACTTGTGAACTGACACTACACTACATTTCAAAAGTTTGGGGTCACTTAGAAATTTCCTTGTTTTCCATGAAAACATACATGAAATGAGTTTGAATAGGAAATATAGCAAAATGAATAGGAAATATAGTCATTGACAAGGTTAGAAAGAATGATTTTTAATTGAAATAATAATTGTGTCCTTCAAACTTTGCTTTCGTCAAAGACTCCTCCATTTGCAGCAATTACAGCCTTGCAGACCTTTGGCATTCTAGTTGTCAATTTGTTGAGGTAATCTGAAAAGATTTCACCCCATGCTTCCTGAAGCACCTCCCACAAGTTGGATTGGCTTGATGGGCACTTCTTACGTACCATACGGTCAAGCTGCTCCCACAACAGCTCAATAGGGTTGACATCCGGTGACTGTGCTGGCCACTCCATTATAGACAGAATACCAGCTGACTGCTTCTTCCCTAAATAGTTCTTGCATAGTTTGGAGCTGTGCTTTGGGTCATTGTCCTGTTGTAGGCGTTGCAAAATAGCCTTCCTTCTTCAAGATCCCTTTTACCCTGTACAAATCTCCCACTTTACCACCACCAAAGCACCTCCAGACCATCACATTGCCTCCACCATGCTTGACAGATGGCGTCAAGCACTCCTCCAGCATCTTTTCATTTGGTCTGCGTCTCACGAATGTTCTTCTTTGTGATCCAAACACCTCAAACTTAGATTCGTCTGTCCATAACACTTTTTTCCAATCTTCCTCTGTCCAGTGTCTGTGTTCTTTTGCCCATCTTAATCTTTTCTTTTATTGGCCAGTCTGAGATATGGCTTTTTCTTTTGCAACTCTGCCTAGAAGGCCAGCATCCCGAGTCGCCTCTTCACTGTTGACGTTGAGACTGGTGTTTTGCGGGTACTATTTAATGAAGCTGCCAGTTGAGGACCTGTGAGGCGTCTGTTTCTCAAACTAGACACTCTAATGTATTTGTCCTCTTGCTCAGTTGTGCACCGGAGCCTCCCACTCCTCTTTCTATTCTGGTTAGAGCCAGTTTGCGCTGTTCTGTGAAGGGAGTAGTACACAGCGTTGTACGAGATCTTCAGTTTCTTGGCAATTTCTCGCATGGAATAGCCTTCATTTCTCAGAACAAGAATAGACTGACGAGTTTCAGAAGAAAGTTCTTTGTTTCTGGCCATTTTGAGCCTGTAATCGAACCCACAATTGCTGATGCTCCAGATACTCAACTAGTCTAAAGGCGGACAGTTTTATTGCTTCTTTAATCAGCACAACAGTTTTCAGCTGTGCTAACATAATTGCAAAAGGGTTTTCTAATGATCAATTAGCCTTTTAAAATGATAAGCTTGGATTAGCAAACACAACGTGCCATTGGAACACAGGACTGATGGTTGCTGATAATGGGCCTCTGTACGCCTATGTAGATATTCCATTACAAATCAGCCGTTTCCAGCTACAATAGTCATTTACAACATTAACAATGTCTACACTGTATTTCTGATCAATTCGATGTTATTTTAATGGACAAAAAATTTGCTTTTCTTTCGAAAACAAGGAAATTACTAAGTGACCCCAAACTTTTGAACGGTAGTGTGTATATATATATATATATATATATATATATATATATATATATATATATATATATATATATATATATATATATATATATTTTTTTAAATTGCCTAGGGCGCAAAAATCCTTAGCTGGCCCTGCATGGAACCAATTAGTAACCCAGCATGCAACGTGACCCTGGAGCATTATCATGTTAGAATATATTTGGCCTATTCCTATAAATTCCAAGACTGCTATAATTTGCACTATAGCTCTCCCAAGTCCTTAACAACAGTCTATATTCATAGCAACAGTACATATACTTGCATTTTTACATAGGAATGGTACATATTTCCATAGCAACCACTCTAACCTAGACTGAAGTGTTCATCTTTCACATCACAAAGAACAAATATGGCGGAAGCATATTTTCAATTTAAATGTTGTATTCACAGATACATCTACTTTCTACAAATACAAGATACAAAGCATTAAAAGGAGATCTGCAACATTAAAACTGTGCATGTAAAATGAAACAGTTACTCTCAGATTTGTCTTACTGGTAATTTAAATATTTCCAAGATGTTGTCACTTTATCATTTTTTTTTTTTTATTAAGCTACTTTCATAGGTTTCTGTGAGCTACTGTAGGAAGGATTTTCTATCTGTGTACATACAGATTAGTTTTCAATGTTTATACTTTGTGATAAAATGAAAATGACTAAATATTTCCAGACATAGATGATCCATCTTATGATCCATGTCATTTCAAGAGCTGGTAGCATCAGGATGAAACCCACCAAACAGCAATGTCTTTTTTTGGAACTACTGTTCATCCTCATCATTTGCTGCAATTTGTTGAAATTGGATTTATTCACATAACGATCTTGACCTATCGTTAGATGCTGTTGCATGGATGAAAGTTTTTCGTCTGTAAACGGAATTACGTCGAAATGGCCTATCCCGGGTCCATTCCTATGATTCGGGGGGTGGGCTGGTGTCCGACTGTGTGCAAAGTGCCGACACGGAGCGAATCCTCCTATGTTCAAAGCTCCATCACTGATCAAAAAATATAACTATATAACTATTATATAACTAAAAAACATAACTATTTTAGATCAGCAAGCTCCATCTATCACAAGGCGGCCAGTTTATGACACAGGAGCACTGCTATTTACAATATCCCAGCCGCAATGGGACTCTTGTACTTTCAATAAGCAGTAATACTGTTGTAAGGAGTCAAGTGTAACCCCTTAATTTTCATTTATTTAAAATGTATTTTGATGTTGCAGTTATTTTATTATGTTTAAGAGTAAATGTAAAGTGTTTTGGGTGGTGCAAATTATTTAAGGCAAATTGGGGGCTCCATTCTGGTGACCTTTTAATCCTTTGACCATTTTATCCTGTAGGGGTCCTATTGTGCAGCACTCTGATCTGGCTGCATAATTAATACAAATACTGTGGTTGTGTTGAATTCTAAATCATAAAAAACAGGCTTTACTGGTAATATCCTTGCTGAAATAAAAGTTCAAATTCACCATAGAACGATTTATGAGTCTTTTCCCATGTGTGAAAATCTCTTCAGCTCTGCAACCTTCAGTACCAAATGTAAACTGCAATCCCAGTTACAAGTCTGTGACCTTAAACATTGATTCATAATTGGAAATAGCTCCAGAATACCACCTGGTCCAAAAGATACACAAAAGATTTATACAATGCTAAAATAAAGGTTGAAGAAGACAGCATGTAATCAACAATGAATAAGGCCAGAGGCACATTACAAGCACACTTCTTTTTTCAAGTCACATAGACTCTTGATTTTCTTGGTAAGGTAACTTTTTTTTTTTTTTTTTTTTTTTACAAGTTTTGTTTCCTTAAAACACAAGTTTTATTTGTTATTTAAAATACATACTGTATATTATAACGCAATGCGTACATTTAATAAAAAAATAAATAAGACGGAAACTAAATGTACCAGATCTGACGTACAACAACAACAACAACAACAACAACAACAATCGTGCATTAGATAGCCATAAGACCAGGTCCTCTCAAACCACTGAATAAATATTAGCAGAGCAATATGATTACAAATGTATAATATAAAATACATAAGAAACAGGGTCCCTGAGTAGCTCATTCAGTTGAAGCGCTGCCGCTGGGAGCGCAGGATGAGTCACACAGCTTGGAAGGCGCCAGTTTGCATCCAGGCTGTGCAAAGAGGCCAAACTTTGCTAGAAACTCTGAAGGGGGGCGTCACATTGGCTCTGACGCTCCTGGGATGGTGGATGGTAAACCGGCAGGGATTGCTTCTCCTCGTCGCGCAACAGCGAACCCTACTGGCCTGACACTGAGCACATTCAGAGTGGATAAGAGGCAGGGCTGATCTCTGTTCTCCGGATCGGTAGCCCACCCACCTCTGCTCTGGATTGCTCGGCGTAAAAGCGATTCTGGCTTTAGGCTTGTGAGATCGGAGGACGCTCACACGCCCTCAGAACGTCTGTGCTGTGTGGGGACTCACTGCGGTGAGGAGAAAAAACATAATTGGACATTCCAAATTGTGTGTGTGTGTGTGGGGGGATAAGACAATGAACAGAGAGAAATACCTTTTCAAACAGATATGTTTTTAAACAAGATTTAAAAAATAGGGACAGACTCTGCTTATCTGAACAAAGGTGGTAAGGAATTCCAAAGGCTAGGGGCAAGGCAAGAGAATGTCATTTCACCCCTGGTAGACATTTCGAACCTGGAGAACTGCAACAAACTGCCATTCTGTGAGCATAGTGTATTATTATTATTATTATTATTATTATTTCTTAGCAGACGCCCTTATCCAGGGTGACCTACAATTGTTACAAGATATCACATTATTTTTACATACACTTACATTATTTTTTACACATTATTTTTTACATACAATTACCCATTTATACAGTTGGGTTTTTTTTAGGTAAAGTATTACCTCAAGGGTACAGCAGCAGTGTCCCCCACCTGGGATTGAACCCACGACCCTCCGATCAAGAGGCCAGAGCCCTAACCACTACTCCACACTGCTGCCCCTTATGGCCAGGGCAAAGGAGAACAGAATGATCGACTGTGTCAGAAGCTGCCAATATGTTGTTAACGACTCTGAAAAGGGCTGTTTTAGTACTGTGCACTGATTGAAAACCTGACAAACTAATGCAACTGATCGTCATCAAGAAATTTGTGCAATTGGTTGGCTACTATACGCTCCAGGACTTTAGCCACAAATGGCAGGTTTGAAATCGGTTTATAGGTTTTCAGAACATCAGAATCAAGATACTTTTTTTTGAGTAAAGGTTTCAAGTGGACCATCTTAAAAGCTACAGGGACTTCCCTTGAAGACAGGGATCAATTTATGATTTTAAGAATGGCTGGGCCAATGTCAGAAAAAAAAAGCATATCAACATCTTAGCTGGAATGGGATCAAGAATACAGGTGGTGAAATTCATTTTAATGACTAACTGTCAAATCCTGGACAGAGATTGGATTAAATAACTCCATCTTAAAAGGAAGTCGAATAGTTTCAGGAGACTTATCAACGGAAAAAGATGATGGATAGGAGACCAAGGTCCTAAAATGTGTGATTTTTCTTGAAAGTAGTGGAGAAAATCATTACATCTATCCGAAGCAGGCTTGTTTCCAAAAAAGGCATTTGATTGTTTTACCAAGTCAGCTACAGTAGAAAATAAAGATCTAGCATTTCCTCTGTTGACCTGAATTAGATTTGAATAGTAAGAGGACTAAGCACTGTACAATACCTCCTTATAGTCAAATAATTCTTCCAAATAGAACAATGTACAAATGCCCAAAGCCTTCCACACACACTCCAGTTTACGACTCTCAGTTGAAGCTTTGTTAACCCATGCAGAATTTGAAGTAAAACACACTTCCTGGGACTTAATTGGTGCTAAAGAATTAATAGTACTAGATATTTAATAATATGTAGGACAAATTACAGATAAATAAACTGTACATATTGAGCTATATTTATCAAAGAATGGCAGGCCATAAAATGTTGTCTTATTAAATCTTGGCCCATTAGAGTAATAAGTTAGCCTGGTTTATCCATGAGTTTCACTTAATCATAATAAGCCTGACACAAGAGTAAAATAATCAAACTCAATTTAAAAGCAAACATCAAACTAGGTGAGAACAACAATGGTAAGAGGCATTCCCAGTAGTGCAAACTGCAGCAAGACCTCTACTCCCACCTACTGTTTGAAATGCCATTGAGATTGATTTGAAGTAATATTGCAAATTACAATATCATTTCCTAATTGAAACTTTCTAAAGTGGATAATTTATCATCTATTTAAAATCTAACCTCTACACTCAACATTGTATGTGACTTGCATTGTGCCATCTCCAGAGGGGATGTCCTTGTGTGACCAGCATTGGACACTGCAGGTTTGAGATTGTTGACAAGTGACAAAACTCTAACCACATACTGTATACTGAATTGTACAAGTTTGTTCAGCCAGTCGTGTTAGGCAGCATCACTGACGTGCACTCACTTGTAGCCAATCATATTGGTGCTATCACGTCACTTTCAAAACAACACATGCAGCGATAGAAGCAGTTGTAGCCTGACACATGGGGCGATGATATTTATATTTGTTTATTTAGCAGACGCCTTTATCCAAGGCGACTTACAGAGACTAGAGTGTGTGAACTATGCATCAGCTGCAGAGTCACTTACAACTACGTCTCACCCGAAAGACGGAGCACAAGGAGGTTAAGTGACTTGCTCAGGGTCACACAATGAGTCAATGGCTGAGGTGGGATTTGAACCCGGGGACCTCCTGGTTACAAGCCCATTTCTTTAACCACTGGACTACACAGCCTCCTGGTGATATACTCAAGCCCAATTTTAACCTCAAATAATTAGAAAACAATAACCCTCCAACAATGTCAACTTTAAAAAAGAGTTACAAGATGTTATGGCTTTACCACCACCAGGTAATGTGTTTGCAGCTCTATTAGTCTTGATTCAATATATTATGTGTAGGAGGGTTGTATTCTAATGCAGTCTAGTAGAAAAAACATATTTGACCCTTATCGTCTGATTTTAATGCATTTAACTTTTGTTTTAAAATGCAAACCACAATTTTGCATATTTACAGAAGCGACATAACTAGCAAAAGAGATTTAGGGGATGGGTGGGGAGGGGGTTCTTGGCAGTGTACACTTTTCGGAGAATATGACTATGAAAAATTGGAGAATACGAACAATTATTTTGTTTAAATCTTTTATTTTGGCCACCGTGCCTCTGTTTGCTTGTTTATTTTTTTTTTTTTATAAGTGTGCAACAGTGCTGAAACTGCAGCTTCTTGGTTCTGAGTCTCATTCTTGATGCTATCCTGCTACATATGGTGTCAGTGGGATAGCGCCCCCTAGAGACTTGGAGCACTTCAGACACCAAACATACTTTATATCTCTGTCTCTTGATTCCTATCTGTCATAACTTTCTTATTAATATCTCTCTTGTCCTTCTCCTCCTTGCACTTATTTGTAAAAAAACAAAAATTGGTTGAATAAACAAAAAGCTAAAAAAAAAAAAAAAAGGTAATCATAATCTCTGAATCATCCATGGCTATAAAGTTACAGTGATGATTATTGTATGAGACCAATATTGCGATAAGTAGCCAACTGTTTTTCATGGGCATGTATAGATTTCAAATTGTAGCGTGGAAACGCTGGTCAGCCACTTAACTGAACTGAATCATTTGACACCAGGAGGTTTTTTTAGGCAGTCCCGTGGAAACAAGGCATTGGAGAAAGCTGGCATGTGGAGCAGATGAACATCACTGTATGATGAACCGGCACGGTTTATGTGTTTGTAGCTGAACATTATATTTTGGTTAATACTGTACACTTGTGTTATATACATTAGTCACTGTCCAATTTTAGATTGACCATGAATCGGACACAATTTATTATGCAAAAATGTTGGTTTCCCTATTTTGACCCAGTCCCATGGTCCACTTCCTAAAGTCTAGGAAACATTGTATACAGGTACAACCGCAATTTATTTTCTTAACAGACAAATAAATGTCCCTCAACGTGCTACAACAAGCCACATTGCCGTATATCATTAACGTGCGTAGGGTGCTGTGTTAATTTAGACTGTCTGCCAATACCAATCTGTCCGTTATGTTATTATTATAGTTTATTAACATACACCAGGATATTGTCTTTCTCCAGCTCATCCTATTCATTAACACATTTATGCACGACGTCATGACAAGCAACAATATCTATCCATTTATTGATTCATATTGTGTCCGATGGTCGACTCTGCCTTTAAGAACGCCTCGGCTAGAGACACTGAGACCTGCCTCCCGAGGGACAGTCTCGCCCAGCCAGAGCCCACTGCAATAACAAACCCTTCCCAATGAGAGGACGGAGCAGCGTTCCTGAAACTGATGCAAGATCGTCCCAACCTTCATTATTATTTCATTAGTATGCACATACCTCGATATAATTTGTCTGCTACGCGGTGTCCCGACTGTCCAAGTTTGTGTGATTTCACGTCCGATGCTCCGGGTTAGGATTGATGATGAAAGACGGACGTGTTATTTTCAGGTACGCGCTAAAAGCGGTATGTAGTGCACTGCGTTTGCTCGTGCATGACTAAACACTTCTGCTAAGAAAGCAGGGAGCGCCCATTTTATGTATTTTTAAATTGAATGTGTCCATTTTTCCAGTCTTTTACATCGTTTTTAATGCCATTTATTATGTTTTTCCCCCCATTAAGAAGATAGCATGCAAATATTTTGTATTCTTTTTTATTTTTTTACATTTTAATTTACTTATGCAACTTGCAGTGGGCTTCTCATTTAGTCTTGTTCACCGTGAATTGTTTTTTCTTTATAGATAATTTGATTGTCTGTTCCAGTTTAAGATGATATATATATATATATATATATATATATATATATATATATATATATAGAGAGAGAGAGAGAGAGAGAGAGAGAGAGAGAGATATATATATATATATATATATATATATATATATATATATATATATATATATATATATATATACACACATACTCTGAAAGCGATATTGAATTTGGCCAGTGTTAATTTTTTTGAGAGACATGGGTCACTGTTTTTCGCCACAGTCAACCAGCATTTGTCGGATGCAGTAGCAATATAGAAAGAATATTGATTTCTTTACCTGCAGTGATTTGGCTTCTTAGTCACGCACGCATGGATTTTTTGTTTTCCTGGAGTAGTCTCGATTTTTCTTTTTCTTTTTAAAGTTCTTTCTCTTGGATTTTTACCGGTTTGCATGGAGTTTCTGTGGCGTCGTCCGAATCGAAGAAGCCAGGATTCTGGCAAAAGCTGTGCTTCCTCAGATTCATTTTTTTATGTTTGATGCAGTGGAATACACTGTGCCGGCTGCATAAAACAAACTCTAAACATCAATTATTCTCACATTTATTCAGACAGGGAGGATTTTAAAACCCTCCATGCCAACCCTATAATTCACAACACACATGCACACTATTCACATTTAGGTAATGGATCAGGTAACATTTGGGAGGTAACATTTGTCCAATGATCATCAGGCAACCTTTCCCTGATGATCAAGTAATTACGTTGTTAGCAATAAGGTACTGCTATTTCAACTGACAATTGTCTGGTTATCAATGCTTAATAAGCTTGATTTGACTGACTAATTAACAGTGAGTTCCCTGCCTGAACCTTCGCTTTGCTTCACAGAACCAAGAAGCTGCAGTTTATTATTATTATTATTTGTTTATTTAGCAGACACCTTTATCCAGGCGACTTATAGAGACAAGGGTGTGTGAACTATGCATCAGCTGCAGAGTCACTTACAATTACGTCTCACCCGAAAGACAGAGCACAAGGAGGTTAAGTGACATGCTCAGGGTCACACAATGAGTCAGTGGCTGAGGTGGGATTTGAACCGGGGACCTCCTGGTTACAAGCCCTTTTCTTTAACCACTGGACCACACATCCTCCTTGTTTCAGTGCTGTTGCACACGTTTATTAAACACCGGAACAAACAATCAGAGGCACGGTGGCCAAAATAAAACAGAAGAATCCTAAATACATCCTGATGTCAGGCTGGGCAGTCACCTTCACTGACTGATAAAGAGTATCCACAACACAGTTTAACACAGGTTACACTCACTTACACGACAACCACCAAACAAAGGATTTTTCCTTCCTTAAACCATGTGGCTGGAGCCTAATTAACCATCAATTATTCTCACATTTATTCAGGCAGGGAGGGTTTTAACACCCTCCCTGCCAACCCTATATCACAACACACGTGCACACTATTCACATTTAGGGCTTTCGCCCTGCCACAATTCCCAAAAAGGATCGGGAAAAAAAGAGCAGTCCAACAAAGCATTGTGATTACTGCTAGTTGATAAGAAACAGCCAAAACTTAGAACTTTAAAAAAACGTTTTTTTTTTACAAATGAATTTTATTCTGGCCTGCACAGTGCGCTTTACAAGGACATGATAAATGAGCCAATATTGATTAGATTGTGCCATTTCAAGGTTACATTCTTTGGAGAGTTGGTTAATCTCATTATAGAAATCTGCCCGCTGATATACATGAATAAAGTGGCAGCGGGATTCCTGGATGACAGCTTTCAATGAAGAGACCTGCTGTTCTCTAGATGGAATACCGTGGAAAACTATGATGTTCTGAAGTTCAAACAACAACAACCTTCCTGTCATTTTCTTTTCGGCAGCATTTTAAATAATAGGGCATGTGGACCTTATTATAACACTATGTGGCATGTATCCAGGCTTTACATTTTCTTTGTGCTTTTTTGCTGTATTATATGAGTGTGCCTATGCATTGGGATAGTTACATCAGTGCAGAATAAAATTGCAGCTTGGAGTTTTCTCTTGAATTATTCTTAACAAATATTTATTTCTACAGCCCTGAAATCAACAGTATGAACAGCATTCAATCATTAAGTGCATTGTTAAGTATTGTTTGTATGTCTAACCCCAAAAAAAAAATCATTACTGTTATTATTATTATCATTAGTAATTTGTATTTGTATAAACTTCAAGAGTTTATAGCCTTATTGTTTACAGTCACCTGGGACAGCTGTCCAGCCAGAAAAAAAAATCAGCATATCAAAATAACCAGACTTACATTTTTTAGTTGAATGAAGGAAAATGTTTCAAGAAAAAAATGCTGCAACAATGAAGAAAAAAGAGCAATATAAACATCAACAACAACAAAAAAAAAGATCAATCTAATTCTAACAAATAAAGTAAAACCTGGCCTCCTGTGAGTTTGTAGTGTCACCATAATGCCTCACTGTAAATACAGCCTTATATCTACAGGTGTGCTTCATTCCTTATTTCATCATACTCTTTATAAAAATAAAAAAAAAGAAATGTAAATACAGTGAACAAACAATTTTAGTTATAAAGATTTTAAAGAAAACTACTAAATAGTTTTTTCATTGGATGGTATAAAATTAGCGGGAAAGGATCACAGTGGCTATGTTTACAATGGAAAATATATGTTTTCATACCTTCGTAACACATGCACCACAATTTTTTTTTATTTATTTATTTTTTTTATGTGTGCCTGTTCCTTTAAGACAAGTAAATAGTTTTGGATTGAAATTTCTTTGTGCTTTTATTGAACTTTTTGAGGTGTCCTTTCCTACCATATGATGAAGTGAATGGTATGGTCTGCTGTTTATCAAATAGATTTTAAATACTATTTATTGTTCACTAATGGTTTAACAAAGTTGACTACATGTAGCAGATGCAGTTTATATATATATATATATATATATATATATATATATATATATATATATATATATATATATATATATAAACATAGTTACTAACATAGAGGATACAGGCCTCTACAAAATAAATACCATGGCATATTTGCCATATCACTAAACCATGCATTGGTGCCAGTTGCATGGGTGTTTGGGTGTTTGAGCACCCCCAAAATGTATTGATGTGAGTGCTGCTGAACACCCTGAGGATGTGCAAAAAATGTTTACACTGGAAAAGAAACAGCACGGAATATGCAATTGTAATAACATAAGCGGTACCTCATACTGCATGCACGCCCCACAGCTTGTATGGAGGCTCCAGGGAGGGGTCAATGTTTTCTGACTGTGAGGGAAATTAACTTATGGCTCAGTGAATGGTCATTTTTTTTATTATTCCCCTCCCATGACAAGTTGCCGGTGACCCGCACAAACAGTTTTATGTTATTACATTATAAATCTGCTTGGAAAAATCCTGCTCTCTGATTGTTTAGCTGCTTTCTATCAGCCATACCTTAATCTCACACAACTTTTCAAATTCCTCTGGCACTATCCGATCCTAATTCTATAACATTTTATATCTGTAAGTAAGCACTAACTTTAAAAAAATGTCAGACCCAGAATCAGTTTTTTTTTCATCTTTGTTGTTTAATTTCCTAAACTGGATAAAGTACCCATGATTCAACTGTCTTTAAAAAAATCAACTCAAAGTTGGACCTAAACTAAGATTTCTTCAGGTGACAATATTTTTAAATATTTGACAGCACTTTGTCTGGTCTAAATAACAGATTGGACAAAGAAAGCTTACATTTATTCCTGCATGTTGAGAAATGTGTGATTGGGAAAGATTCAGGGGAAGCGATATGATGCTGGATGTAAAACGAGGCTGCCTGCCTTGCGCCCTTAGAAATGTATAGGAGAGATGACATTTTTCAAATCGGATCTTACATTTCGTATTATGTTTCCTGAGTTATTCAAACTAATTTGACTAGTCACAACCTGCACCAGTGAGCGTTCTTTCTCTGTATTACGTTGCCAAAAAACATTCCTTCAGTCAATAATGACTCAAGCAACACTAAATAGCATTGCTGTGAGCCATATTCATCGAGTCTCAGATTCAGTAGACTTTAAAGCAGTTATAAATGACTTAATTAGCAGAAGCACATTGAGGAGGAACACTGTCACCATGACACAAGTACGAAGGTAAGAGAATTTCTTTTTTTACTGTCATATTTGGGGGGGGGGGCAGTGGTGCCTATGAAAAACATGTGTTTTCCATTGCTCACTGAACAGTAAATTATTTGTAACAATAAATCCCAAGCACTAAAGCTTTACAGTGTATGTGCTCTCCTTTGGCTTCTTTCTGTCATAAATTATAAATAAACCCAGCTGAATAACTAAAGGCAAGGAAGGATAGTTAAGAACCATACGTGTGTATTACAAGGTGACCTTTTATTGGGCAGTCCAAGACATCTTTCTCCTTGAGAGACGACACACAAGGACATTTTCTTAATTTCTGAAAGATAAATTAACTAGCACGCAAATATGTTTAATGCGTATATTTAGAATAAAAAATTATACTTTTTGGATTAAATTTCATTTCACAATAAAGATTATTAAGATAAGATAATGCAGTGCCCAATTTTGAAATTTAATAAATTAGTTTTTCAACATGAATAGCTTGGTCCACATTTAAATATGTTCATGAGGTACAGCAAGTGATGATCCTTTAACTAGCAGTATGAAAAATAATGTAAGCCTTTATATGGGACTACTGGATCACTGCCCCAGCGTCTACGTAGTGGTGAATGACCTGCTGATGTACACAGGGATTCTTTAGTGTGGTTACTATATACAGATAGTCCATCTACAAAAGTAGTTTTTAATATGTGTTTTACTCTATATAGTGTTGTACTGTATGATTAAGTAATACACTACAATAACAAATATATATATATATATATATATATATATATATATATATATATATATATATATATATATATATATATATATATACTGATACAATGTTACTAAATTCCTGGTCCCAGTGGGACTTTACTCTAATAACTACACTGACAAAATTAACTGTCTGCTGAAGAGTTGGGTTTAGTGCTCTGAAAATATTCTTCTTTACTTTAATCTTATTATATAAATTTCCCACCAAATGGAAAAGTAACTGTTTGATTCTGACTTTGATAGTTCTGACCAATTTGACCATAAAGGATATTTTCAGGTACTCGCATCATATGCAGTGTGAATGGGACTGTGAATGGAATATGTCACAGCCAAATCAATTCAGAGAAACTGTACTGTAATCATCAATGAAGCATACAGGTTTAATTCATCTAAAGGAAAACTATTACTACAGTATTGGAATTGTAAGAAGCAAACTCATGATCTCCCCAAAAACAGAGACATTGATGATTTTTGCATTATGTCTAAAGCAGCAGCCATTGCCTGCAAGATAAGAGACCATGCGACCGTTAGGTGTTCCAGGCCAAAAGTAATGGCCGCTGTGGAGGATGCTTTATACAGTGATGTTTGTGTGTCGTGGGTGCTGATTTCATTTATAAAGCAAGGTTCATGATTTGGAGGGCTGATCCTATAGTATAATAGTCGCACTATACAGAACCTAATTGTCTGACATGATCCATACAATTTATAATTTACATTAGTTATCAATCCAGTGTTTTGTTTTTTTTTGTTCACTAATTGTCAGAGGCTTAACAGTACCTGTAGGTATAGACATTCAATTTCCATTAAAAAAGAAATGTAAATGTGACTCATAATGCTGATCACAAACATGTTTGGCTGATAGTAACATAATGAATATAAATGGAGGTTTATATTCAGTGCTGATATGAGTAAGATGACTGCTATAACTGCGGTGTTCCAGAAGAAACCTAAGAAAGTATAAAAATGTCATGCCATTTCAAGCCTATACAGTCCAAGCAAGGTTTAAAATAACCATTTGGCAGAAAGTCTCCTCAAATTACTAAATGGTGAATGTGTACAACTATATCAACTTTTACACTGAATTATTGATCAAATATAATGCAGTAACACCAATTAGAAATACTTTAATCTGATTATTTTTTTTCTTTTTAAATACCATTAATAACCATAGCACACTATTCAATATAAATTAATTAACATGCATAGACAAGCATGGTAAAATATTCCACCCACTGCTTTTTACATGCATTTCCCACTTTGAGTACCAGTGCAAGAAAATTGAGATAAATGATTCTACTTGCCCAAGTTGGTACGAGAAGGCTGACAGGGCGCTCAAGCAGTTCTGGAGGGTGCTTCCCGGTAATGTTCATTTCCCATTCAGCTGAAGGCTTTGAACACTGAACTCAAAGGATCTGTTATCAGTCATTTATCCAAAGTGCCAGGCTAACGCAGGCAATAGAGGCGTCTTTCCCCAGATTGCAAGAGGCAGAGAGAGGGAGAGTGCTCAGAGACACAAGGAATTTGATGGAATTGAACCCTGCTTGCCACCAGAACTTGACATAGGCTAGGTTTACACACAAGGCAAATAACTATAGGACAGAAGTGGGGAAACCTAGAGATAAAAGTCCCACACTCTAGTCTGTAAGTTAATTTACTCCTCAGGGTACGTCTGTCAAGATTCGGTTTCTGCTACTGCTGCTGCCAGCCAGATGCATACTGTGCTCTGGATCTGAGCTGTGTGCTGTACAGCTCACTCTGTGTACAGCATGTTGCCTTCTCCACCTGCTGGTTTTTTTAGTACTCCTCCTATTTGCCTTGTGATGCCATGTTTAGTGCTTTATGCATATCCTCTAAGAGAGAAAGCTTTTAATTGAATGTTTCACACAATGTACTGCACAGTCAACAATTGTAACAAAGAACTGTAACAAGGTTTGTGTGTTAAAAGCTGAAATAATGACTATGTCTTCATGCTACCTAAATAATGATTGTAATGACATCACATTAAAACTGATTATTCACACATTATTTAGGTGTCTGAACAGAGTCCAGTCAAAGTCTACTACAATTTGGTTCTACTGTATCTTTTATATTTGATTACAAATGCAATGCATTTATTCCCGATGTAAGACATTTGATTAATGCAGATTAGTTGCTATGCAGGCATGCAATTATGTCATTAATCAAACTCAGCAAATTTGCATTACCATTATAAGAGCAACATAGTCTTTTTATAAACAGAGTAAGAAATCCACGTGTGGACTGGATTGAACTGAAATATATTAAGATGGCTTTAACAAATCTGTCAGCAGTGCCAATGCGTGTTAATTGTTCGCCTGTCTATAGTGTTACTCTGGTAGAGCAGAGGCTCTACACATGGGTGTGCACATGTGCGTGCGTGTGTGTGTGAGAGACAGAGAGAGAGTTGGGTGGCTGGCGGTCATCTTGGTGAAGGGGCACAGCCAAATGGGTTTGATTGTTTAACTGAGTGATTGGAGAAATGTGGAATGTGGCTAGGTGGTGAGGGACTCATTGATTGATTGTCAATCAACCGCTGGCCACCTGGTATAAAAGGACAAAATGAGTGTTTGTTTGTGAGAGAGAGAGAGAGAGAGAGAGAGAGAGAGAGAGAGAGAGAGAGAGAGAGAGTGAGTGAGTTGTTGGGACAAAGTTGTTGAAAGGCACAGATCAGGGCATGGGTATAAAAAAATATTAAAGGCCTTGAATATCCCTTGGAGCACGGTCAAAACGATTATTAAGAAGTGGGAGGTGTATGGCACCACCAAGACCCTGCCTAGATCAGGCCGTCCCTCCAAACTGGATGACAGAGCAAAAGGGAGACTGATCAGAGAGGCTACCAAGAGGCCAATGGTAACTTTGCAAGAGCTACAGGCTTTTATGGCCAAGACTGGTCAAAGTGTGCATGTGACAACAATATCCCAAGCACTCCACAAATCTGGCCTGTATGGTAGGGTGGCAAGAAGGAAGCCTTTACTCAAGAAAGCCCACCTTGAATCCCGTTTGAAGTATGCAAAAAAACACTCAGGAGATTCTGTAGCCATGTGGCAAAAAGTTTTGTGGTCTGACAAAACTAAAATTGAACTTTTTGGCCTAAATGCAAAGCGTTATGTTTGGCGCAAACCCAACACAGCGCATCACCCAAAGAACACCATCCCTACTGTGAAGCATGGTGGTGGCAGCATCATGTTATTGGGATGTTTCTCATCGGCAGGGACTGGGGCACTTGTCAGGATAGAAGGGAAAATGAATGGAGCAAAGTACAGAGATGTCCTTGAGGAAAACCTGATGCCCTCTGCAAGAAAGCTGAAACTGGGACAGAAGTTCACCTTTCAGCATGACAACGACCCAAAGCACACAGCCAAAGCTACACTGGAGTGGCTAAGGAACAAAAAGGTAAATGTCCTGGAGTGACCCAGTCAGAGCCCCGAGCTAAATCCAATCGAAAATTTGTGGCATGACTTGAAGATTGCTGTCCATCAACGCTCCCCAAGGAACTTGACAGAGCATGAACAGTTTTGTAAAGAAGAATGGTCAAATATTGCCAAATCTAGGTGTGCCAAGTTGGTAGAGACCTATCCCAACAGACTCGCAGCTGTAATTGCTGCCAAAGGTGCTTCCACCAAGTATTAACTCAGGGGGGTGGAGACTTATCCAATTATGATCTTTCAGTTTTGTATTTTTAATAGATAATTGCTTTCTCTATACAAACTTTTTTCCCCCTTAACAGTGTGGAGTATGGTGTGTAGATAAGTGGAAAAAAATCCTCATTTAAATGCATGAAACTCTGAGGCACTGACACAACAAAATGTGAAAAAAGTTCAAGGAGGTGTAGACTTTCCATAGGCACTGTATATACCAATATATTTTTTCATTTTGTTTAACTTAAATTCTGTTGTGGATTTCTCTTCTCCCATCTATTTTACCCTAATTATGTTCCTGCACTTGTTGGATGTAAAATAAAAAGCCCAGGTCAGATTGTTTCCATCAATTACACTATCCACTATTAGCACATTAATGAGGAAGTCTGGAACAAATTATCATATTCATTAGACAGCTTAATGTTGAGACAGAAACTAATGGATTACTTGCATACACAAACACTGTTAAATAAATACAGCTGAACAATGGTGCTAACTTATTGTATTTCGCAAAAACATGGTGAACAAAATTGTGGCAATTGAATGCTTTTTTTCTTTGTTAATTGCTTTCATTGAAACTACCAAATTAGCTTATGCAACACAAACATGTCAAAAGGCAAGTTTAATTATAGCATACATATATCAGACAAACATACCTGTACTGTACGCCAGCATCAGTTTTCAAGTATCAGTTTTCTGATTCTCAAGATGTTAAACAGCTTAAAGTATATATATATATATATATATATATATATATATATATATATATATATATATATATATATATATATATATTATATTTATTTTTTTTTCATTTTCCATTTCTCTCTATTTCACAGTAATTATTAGGGATTATTAGGGGGGGGTCGATTTATACTGTACAGCTCTAAAAAATAATTTCAGATCCAAACTGTTCTCTGCTGAAAAGAAATGGAAAAGAACCAAATTCCCTGCTGCCCTAGACCTCCACTGCTCCCTCCTTTCCTCCTTCTCCTCTCTCCTCTGCTAAACTCTCCTATTTCCAATCTGTTATCCAATCCTCCACTAACAACCCCCGGAAACTATTTACTACCTTCTCCTCCCTAATCAACCCTCCCCCCCTCCTCCGCCTCCCTCCTCTATCTCCTCTGACGACTTTGCCTCTTTCTTCTCCTCTAAAATTTCTGATATTCGCAAACTCTTTAACACCTCTCCCTTCCCCTCACCCCTTCCCGCTCCAACCCCAACACTCTCTGTCTTCCCTACTAACTCACCCGCCTTCTCCTCCTTCTCTCCCCTCCCAGACTCTGATCTCTTCTCCCTCCTCCAGGGCCACACACCCACCACGTGCACCCTGGACCCCCTCCCCACTGACCTCTTTCAAGTTGCTGCTCCTGCTCTACTCCACTTCATCTCCAAACTTCTCAACACCTCTCTCCTCTCTGGCCTCTTTTCCTCTGCCTTTAATCAAAGCTCTATCACCCCCCTCCTCAAATATCTTACCCTCAACCCCACCTCCCTCCCGAGCTATCGTCCTGTCTCCCTCTTACCCTTCCTCTAAAACCCTTGAGCGGGCAGTACACTCTCTGCTTTTCTGTCTAACCACTCTCTGCTCGACCATCTCCAATCTGGTTTCCGCTCTGCTCACTCCACTGAAACTGCTCTCCCTCCTCCTCAGCCAAGAACCTCGGAGTAACCCTGGACCCCTGCCTCTCCTACTCCCAGCACATCTCCACTCTAGCACACACCTGCCGATCCATCCTGAGTAACATACGAAAAATCTGACCCATCCTCACCAACTACTCCACACAACTCCTCGTCCAGGCCCTGGTATTCTCCCGCCTAGACTACTGCAACTCCCTCCTGGCTGGCCTACCTTCATCCGCCACCCATCCGCTCCAGCTCATCCAGAACTCTGCTGCTCGCCTGGTGTTCTCTCTGCCTCGCTTCTCCCACGCTACCCCACTGCTCCGCTCACTCCACTGGCTCCCAATCACCGCTCGCATCCAGTTCAAGACTCCTACCGATGCCTTGACCAAACTGCACCCAGCTACCTCCAGACCCTCATCTCTCCCTACACCCCCACCTGACCTCTCCGCTCCGCCTGCAGTAGAAGACTGGCCGTACCGCCTCTACGCTCCCACCTCCAGAGCTCCTTCTCCACCTTCGCCCCGCAGTGGTGGAACGAACATCCCTACGGATGTCAAGACTGCCCAGTCCCTGACCATCTTCGGACACCTCCTCAAGACACACCTCTTCAGACAACACCTGTAAAACTCAACTCTTCCCTTCTGGGCAATATAGCATTCTGTCTTAAATGCACTTTAACTTGCACTTATCTGCTCCCTATTTTACTGTATTTTATCCTGCACTTAATCCAATCTGTAGTATTTTGTATTTCACTTGCACTCGTATCTAACCCTGATGTAACTATCAACACTGTTATCTGCGCAATGGCCAAATGAGTACTGGGCCAGTCAACTGGGCCCCTGTCTGAGCGGGGAAGCTCAGGCAGCATACCAGGCTATGACTGATGAGGAGGCAGTACGACCTAGTCAAGTGGGCCATCCTCCAACACCTCAACATCACGGGGGAAACACACCGGCTGTGTTTCCGAGGGTACCGGAGGCCACGGGAGACCCGCCCCAGGGTGGTCGCTCAGAAGCTGTGTGACCACATGGTGCACTGGCTTAGTCTCGCACAAAAGACCAGTGCACAGATGGGCGAGGCAACGGTCTTGGAGCAGTTATGTAATGTGGTTGGCACAGAAACACAGGACTGGATACGCCCAGACACCCTGGAGGCCGTTGTCAAAGTGGTGGAGGATTTTGAGGACTCCCGGGTCTCCATTAGAACCGAACTACTGACCCTTCTTCTTCCTCTCATCAGCCAAGGAGCAGGGCCTGCATCAACACCTCTTCCTCCCCTGGGACCACGACCGGCCAGACCACCGACCCCAATGGGTTGACCCACTTCCTTAACATGGAGGCAGCGGTTGACCCCCAGCTGGGGTAGATTTACTACCCCCGACCCGCTGCCTTATCAGCAGTGGGTCAGACAGCTAACCCCAGTACCCTCTGCCCTGATTGTCTGTTTTAGGTGCCATGAACCTCGACACACTGCCCGCTTGTGCCCCTCGGCAATGGAGTGCAACGTGGTGACGTGCAATCTGGCATCTGAGGCAGGTAAGGAACGGG
Source organism: Acipenser oxyrinchus oxyrinchus (assembly GCA_030684275.1). Taxonomy (NCBI): domain Eukaryota; kingdom Metazoa; phylum Chordata; class Actinopteri; order Acipenseriformes; family Acipenseridae; genus Acipenser; species Acipenser oxyrinchus. The sequence goes on from CM060252.1 coordinate 57,934,559, forward strand.
GAAATGGTCGGGAGGGGCCTTGTATCATTGATGTGGTGGTTGGTAATGTGAGTACCCAGGCTTTAGTGGACTCAGGGTGTGCACAGACCTTAATTCGATCAGCTCTCTTAGGCGGTGTGTCATGGCAGCCACAAGGCAAGGTGCCGATCTCCTGCATCCATGGAGACATGGCAACATACCACACCCTAAAAGCATACGTGTCGATAGGTCAGACACAGCGCCACCTCAGTGGGGGTGGTGGAAAGGCTGCCGTACCTCGTAATTCTGGCCCGGGACTGGCCACAGTATCTGCAATTAATCCAAAAGGCAGTCCGGTGGCAAGTAGTTTGCTATCCACGGTGGATACGAGTACTAGCACTGTCACACTGATTGAACTGTCCTTAATTTGGTCTGCTTATTAAATACAGCTCTCTGGGTTTCCTGTGCCTGCCGCATGTGTTCCCTAACTACAGGGGTTACAGCTATAATCCGATTCTGCATCATAGCCACAGGCACTGTGACACTGCGATGGAGTGTTGACTCCTGTTCCCAACCTTCCCTGGCTATATATATAAAATAGCTCAAAAGAGTAAAAACCCTGTGAGTGCCTGGGGAACCTCCCCCACAATGGACATAAGGTATATATATATTGTGAAACAACTGCACCACTCTCGGGTTCATTGCCCCTTTAAAAATCGACCCAGGACACAGAAATGGATAATCTTGTGCTGTCGCGCTATTTTTAATTAACAAAAACAAAACAAAGTAAAACAAAAACAAACACCTAACTCCGTTTTTGGAGCGCTGACTACACAGGTAAGTCCCTGACTAACTCGCAGGACGGCTAAGCCGTTTACCTGTCACAAAACACAAAACAAAAACCACGCAGGTTTAAAACAGTACTTATCTTCGTCACGACGGCTAAGACAGAGCAAACTATCTGCCTTCTACTCTGCAGCCGCCCCGTGCAGACTGGCTGCACGTCTTAAATACCCTGCACCTGGTTCTAATTTTTAATCACCACCGGGTGCAGGGGATAATAAACAATAAAACAATTCGCCACTGGGGCATATGCACGTGTTTTATGCAGGGAGGAATTTAACCCCCTTCCTGCTGTCTTACAATATACATATATATATTTTTTTAATTGAGTGACCAATTATTATTTGTATTTATTTTCCCCTAATGTGGAATGTCCAATTATGTTTTTTCTCCTCACCGCAGGAGTCCTCACACAGCACAGATGTTCTGAGGGTCTGTGAGCGTCCTCCGATCTCAAGCCTAAAGCCAGAATCGCTTTTACACCGAGCAATCCAGAACAGAGGTGGGCGGGCTACTGATCCCAGAGAACAGAGACCAGCCCTGCCTCTTATCCACTCTGAATGTGTTCGGTGTCTGGCCAGTAGGGTTCGCTGTTGCGCGATGAGAAGCAATCCCTGGCGGTTTCCCATCCCCCATTCTGGGAGCGTCAGAGCCAATGTGACGTCCCCCTCGCGGTCCCCAGCAAAGTTCAGCCTCTTTGCACGGCCTGGACGTGAACTGGCACCGTCCAAGCTGTGTGACTCATCCTGTGCTCCCAGCTGCAGCGCTTCAACTGGAGGAGCCACTCGGGGACCCCTTTAAAGTATTTTTAAACTTAATCATGTACTGTATATTCTGATCATCATCAACAGGAATTCCTATGAAAATATGGACACATATTTAATAGTACTACATCCAGCCAAATAAAGATGAGGAAACCATTTAAAATGTTTTTTTAATGTATAAAAGGAGGGATAGATATATTAGATCAGGCTAGGTCAACTTTTATTTGTAGGTAAACAATTTATCTAAAAAATAGTAACTGTATTTACACCAGGAGCGATAAGCAATTTATTTACTCAACCTAGCTATTGTAAATGATACAAAACAAGGAAGAAAATTTTAACTACAGTGGTGCTGTAACCTAAGGTAATACAAGGATGACATTTCCAGGATGTAACTATCGATAGAGAGAGAATTCTATGCAGTGCAAATTACAAATCAAACATTGAATCAAACTTTCAACTGTAAGGGGAATATAAAATATGCACTTTTTGCTAATCCCAAATACAGTGGAAGACCATCAAATAAACTTATTAGATTCTTCTTTCCATACAGGATTAATGATAAGTGTTGAATTGGTAAAACTCATTCACTGGGAGTGCCATTAGGCATAAGAAACTGTGGATTATTTTCTTACTGATTCAACATGAGTTGTATATGCCACTGTGACAGATAGAATCCCTGCACTGAAAAGCTCACCTCCCACCAGCAGGGGGAACAGGAGGAACCTGTCCATCCAGCAGGCTTTGGCAACTACGGGGTTCATTTTCCGTAGGTGCCGGCTAGCTAGGAGGCTGGTGGAGGGGAACAATGTACACCTGAATCCAATCCCAGGTAAACAGTCATGATTGTCTCGTCATCCATGTGTGTTCTGATTGGTGACAGTCGCATTCCAGAAGCCAAGCGTTCTCCTCCCACTACCCATTTTGACGCCCTAATAATAACTTCCATTGCCATGGTAAAAATCAGTGGAGAAATGGTGCATCCTGACATTATTCCAATTTCTAGACATTGCCATGTTGTGGTAAATTCTTAAGTTGATAATCAAAATTGCAAATATCCGAAGCAGGCTTTCACTAAGTTTGTTATTGTCCTTGGTACACTGAAAAAATCAAATGCTGCCCAAAGAAGCTCATGTGGTACTGAACCGTACGCATTATTGGTATTACTGTTTTCTCCAGGTATCTATACTTCTATGGTTGTGCCCTGCAACTACATGCTTTCTTATTGGCATATAGCAGAAATAGCCTTTCAATATTTCAACAACATTTCACATTTTAACATGATCATACTGAAGTGTTTGCGTGAATGTGTGTGTTAACACGATCATACTGAAGTGGGCTTCTAGGACCACGATCGTGTAAACACATATAAAAAAGCACTTTGTTTTGAGCAGGGAGAATGGACGAGATGGGAGAGTGTGGAACAACACAAGATCAGCTGGCGATTTCTATAAACAATGAAACACAGCAAGGATCAGTTTCCACATCAGGTCAACATATGATGTTCTCCCATCACCACAGAACCTTAATCTATGGGTTGGAGAGGATCCGTGGTGTCCTTTGTCTTCATCTTCAGCTACATTAAGACACATTTTGACAGGATGTAAGGTGGGTCTTAGCCAAGGACAGTTTACTTGGCGTCATGACCAGGTGCTGCGATGTTTGGCCTTAGCATTGGAAGACAAGCGCAGCATGACCAACAGGTTGCCACCGATTCCAACAATATATGACACACGAAGAACAACATTCCTCCGTCCAGGGGAGAAATCTCCAAGAAAAGGTATTATAACCAAAACTCATCTAGAACAACTGGAAGCTGCTAGAGACTGGAAAAAGCTGGCAGATGTTGGACAACGGTTTATTTTCCTACCTGAGATTGCCACCACTAACCTTCGACCTGATATTGTCTTGTGGTCTGGATCAGCACGCCTTGTTCACCTGGTAAAGTTAACAGTGCCATGGGAGGATGCTGTAGATGAGGCGTATGAAAGGAACAAACTTTGGTACGCTCAACTAGCTGCTGAAGCGGAACAGCAAGGATGGAGATTTCAGGTTTACCCAGTGGAGGTGGGTTGTCGAGGATTTGTGGCACACTCCACAACCTGGTTTCTCAAAGGCATCGGATTCAGTGGTCGCAAGTTGCGACGCATAGTAAACACCTTATCTGGAGCAGCAAGTGACTCTGGTTGAGGGAAAAAGATTCTGGTTTGGGACCTTAAGCACAGTAGAAATAAAAAAAAAGTTGATGTAAAGTAAGCTGGGCTTAGCTGAGTGGGGGGCGGAGGGGGTGATGCTGGGATGCCAGAATCACTGTTGAGCCGTCTTAATCCTTTGGCACCGAGCCATTCTAATTTTGGTGATTAAGCACCGATGACGCGCTCTCTCTTCCAAGATGTCTCACAGTAAAAATAAGCCATGGGGGAAACAAATCAGTGTTTCTGAGCCTTGTCATTGAATAAGGCTAGGTACTAGGGAAAAAAAAAACTGTATGCATATGTGCAAATTTAGATGATATAGGTCAACAAAGTGACGCACAGGAAACGCGTCTACCAGCACATATTTTTAAGTTTTTATTGAGTCACATAACTCAGAACGTTCCAGTACTGTCATTGGCCACAACAGAACAGACGCCTGATCTCTTTTATAAGGTAATTGCCTCTGAAGTTATAATTCAATACACATTTAGATTCAATATCTAAAATAAGAACTTGAATAGTATTTCAATTGTTTTTCCTTTTTCTTCAGATGCTTGAAAAGAACGCGAAGAGGCTTGTGCTGTTGACCGTACGCACACATCTTTACTTATTCATTTGTTTTTTTATTTGTTTGCTTGGTTGCCACATTCATGGGGTTTCCATGCAGGTCAATTCTATTAACGTGAAATGATGATGCTGCACGTTTGGGAGAATTACTCGGGTTAAAAAAGGTTTGTAGCCGAAAAAAACTGCCAAAGAGAGGGATAGAGTACATCGCATTTACTTGTGTAAATGACGAAACACACAGGAAAATCCATGCCCAGTTTCGCATGGAAACCTGCATTTCAAAATGTTAATGAGCGTGTTTATCCTTAACTACAAATATTTCAAGGGAGCAGGTCAGTTGTTATTGTGAATTCCAAGATGGCAGAGATTAGTGGCTGATGAGTGATTTTATGGTTAGCAGTGGTGTAGTTCACCTTAATGATAATGCGGGCGGCTTTTTTATTATTGTTTTTTGCTGTGTCTGGACTGTCACCTTGTATATCTCTTGTGGGTTTACAGTTCTGTATTAAACCACTTACTATGACCTGTGTTATTCCCTTGTTATAGTATTAAAGCAGCTGTTTGAGAATACCATTGCTGTAAAAACTACGCTAAAGTTAAACATGAAAAGCAAGTGAGCTGCTTAAATGTCGAACTGAATTAATTCCTGTTCTTTTTTTGATCCCAACTATGTCCAAAGACAACACCTGTCTGTCTGCCCTCCACGTTAATAAATATAGTTGGTAAACTGGATGTCATGAGCCAGCTCGATCGCCAAAACAGCGCAACAACATCCAACAAGTTGTTGATGCCTTCTCAGAACTGATCAAATATAATTGCAAATTAACATATTGATTGTGTTTTATTTGTTTGCATCATCAATATTTAACACAACAGTAAATCCAGCACAACTTAGAAGAATGGATAGAATCTGACAGCACGAGCCTCCTCAGATCGCTGCTGTCCAATTGAAACTGGTGGCTGAGGTAACCTTCACAGTTGCCAGGTCCGCTTATAAGTGGGATTGGGCTTGTCTTTTGAGAGTCGTGGGTTGGAATTTGCATAAACACCCATACATGGGTTCGCTTGTTTTGAAAAGCAGTGCTGCTTTTTTTTCTCGTGAGACTTGGCAACACTGGTAACCTTCCCCGTCTGTCTCACAGGCAGCCACTGATTCCTTAACACCTAATTTTGTTGTTGACAAGTTTGTGCAGGATACAGCAGGCAGTGGCAATTTTGGGAATGCACTAATGCTGCACTTCAGTCTGTTTCATCAGTATCCGCCACCTCCCTTTCAAAGCATGGTGTTGAATGCTTCCTCAGCAGCTGTCAGCCGTCCGGACAGGGTAGTATACGCATGCTGTATTGCCTATATATATCCGCCGGTTTTCAGCCATAGTGATTTGCAATACCTGTCGTAGTAAAACACATTATTAACCAGCCAGGCAGGAAGTATTTTGCTTTATTACAGCAGCTTAGATTCAGTCGTGTAGCAGGTCTCTGCACATGGAAACCACATTTTCACAAAATCTCACTAGTAATCTTCAAAAACAGCACGAGTACTTTGCGCATAGCTAATTTACATATCAACCTCCACCTTTCCCATTCATTCGCATGACGTCGAGTAAAAAGCCCGGTTTACTCGAGTAAAATAAACTGAGCTTAATGGAAACCCAGAAAAGCATTTTACATGAGACATTTCTTGTGTAAATGTCTCGAGTTAAAAAAAAAACTTGCATGGAAACCCCATGATTCATGCATCCTTAATAAACCTGTGCAAAATGTGACAGAAGGATAATAAGTTAAGTGTTAGCCAGTTAGTCCCTTGGTCACAACTAAAAAGGAGCTCCAGTCTAGCTGCATGGAGGAGAGTGTTCAGGGAGTGGTGAATGAGAATGTACTAAACATGTGCAATGCTGTTAGCGACTTTTTAGGGAATGCTTTGCAGCAGCAGTTTTTCTTTGCGGTTCAACCTTAGATGAATATGTAATTATGCATTCATGTAATTAGGTGTTCCTGCATAAATTCGCAAAGAAGGGGGCAGAGATGAGGGTTCACAAATATTATAATGAGATGTACTAAAGCTGCAGACAATTGCAACACTTACAATTGCATCAATTTGTTGAGAACTTCTGAAATCATGTTTTAAACAGTCGCAATTGTTTCTGGCATTTCCCAGTCTGCTTTTTCTTGTGTGTTGCCAGTTGTGCTCAATGGATTTTTGAGTACCTAATTCTCAGGGTATACTTACAAGCCTTGAAAACAAATTTCTAGGGCATTTCTGGTTTTCCCAGCATGTTGGGAGCAATAGATTGCCACTAACCCCTCCAGTTCATTCAGAGCATCTATATAGGACCATGATCTATTGTGTGTTAATTGTCTAGGCTACTAAGTAAGCCAAGTTAAAAATAATACTAATTAAAATTTTAAAAAAATTAAAAAACCAAAAATAATTTTGTATCAATTTAAAATAATCTTTTATTTGCATTGTACACCAGTGTGTACAATGCAGCAGCATGATTTATTTTGTGTTACCAGCAGGCTAAAGTAAAAAGAAAGTGCGCTAGGTATTCATTTGATTTTACTACTGTACTGTATACTGAATAGGCCTACTGTACAGATTTATATTTTTACATAATGTAATGTGTAGCCTACCCAAAACACATTAGTGTCATTTCAGCTCAATGATGTATATTTAAAATACATCGAGAACTATAAATGTATGTGTGTGCGATTTTACTGTATTGTTTTTAAATCCGACACCTCCTTATGTCGGACAAACATGCCCGGTTTAGCGAGGGGCTACTGTATGATTATGAAAAGCTTTTTTGGGGTGCAGGTGGCGGCCCCACTATAGAATCTGATAGGATTAAACTTCCTTTCATTTTTTATATTAAACAGTATTAAAATAGGTAAAATGAATACGGAACAGAATGCATTGTACAGATGACGTTTACATTCAACAAAAACAATGTTATTTTGATTCTTGCACCCTTGCATGTATAGACGTTATCTTTTGGGCACCCTCTGCTGCAGCAAACCACATCTTAACGCCTACTTTTCATTAACATATTTTCTCTTAGTACATATGACAAAATGTATACTTTGTGAATTGTCGCAACGAAAATGTAAATTGCGGTATGTTTGTGCTGCGACTGGCCCATCTTAGTACATCTACCCAAAAGTGGTCCTATTTATATCCTATTTTATCTAATTATCTACAGACATTGGATGACATTATTACTATTATAATAATAATAACCCCCCTTCATAGGTATTAAAAAATACATATAACAGCTTAATATTTTAAATTAAATTATAAGTTGCTAATGTATTATTAATATTATTTTATTTATTATTATTATTATTATTATTATAAAGTTTTATAATTTTTCCCCCCGTGGGAATAGTTTCTTTCTCATGAAACAACACCGCTAAAGCCACCTCTTGTCCACCTTTGAATCTTTATTGTCACTGTGTATGCTGAAGCTTAAATATGAGTGCATACTCATTCTCCCTAGTCACCGCAAGTGCTGTTCAAAGATCTGATCAAAAAACTGCTTTGTACACAAACACCTTTTCATGATTTGGCTAAAAATGAGCCAAGATCCAGTCCTGTTTTTTGATCCCATTAGTACAACTGGCCCCAGGTCACTGATGCAAAGTTCATTTACTTTACTACTAAGTACTATGGACATGTGGAACCTGGACAACTGATGTAAAAGCTACATGTAAATCATATATGAATTACTTTGGTATAATGATATTGTACAAAATCATCATCAGTAAGTCACAATTACAAAGCTCTGAATCTCATATTAAAATGTGACATTTTCTAAACAATTAGCATGAGAGAAATCACTGACTTCACACACTTCACGTGCTTCTCCCACTGCCTTCGCCAACCAGTGACGTCACAGGAGTGATTTTCAGCAATGGCGGATTACAGTTTGATAGACCACGGAGTTTAAACATTTGACATATACCGATCAAAAACAATCAAAACAAACCCGAGATTACATTGCTTTCCCGAAAAGCGTTTCCTATCCCCTTTAACACTAAGTGAAGCAGTATAGCTGTGACGTTTTCGAGAGGAGGTCAGTCAAGAGTCTGAAAGCTTGCATTTAACATTCAAAATGACTAAGGGTATTGAGAGTAAGAAATTAAAATGTTTAATTAGAACAGTGGTTTTGTGTTTCAACCTAGCAACATGACCTGAATGCCATAGATCCTGAACAAATAAATCGGGTTGTTGACAGTTAAGTTTGTGTGAGACATAGCCGTGGCTGTAGTAATCCCATTGTGGCACTGGTACAGTAGTTTAATATTAGACACACCAGTGCATACGTGGCACTGGTGTATCAGTCGCTCCCCCCTTTTAAGGGCCCCTCCAAAAATGCCTAGAAACTTAACTTATTCAACATTTTTTACAGTATCTACCGGTATAACCCTTTTTATTTTCACAACAGGGTAACAGAATAGCCAAGAATATATGACTCATTTTAAAGAGGGTGGAATGTGAAGTTTATATGCTGTGTATGTTGTTATGTGTTACAGATATATTTGAACTTGTTATGTATTTAATTCTGTGACTCATTCTCAGCAAAATCTAGATAATTTTTCTGCCTATTTCACCCAATAAATACATTTGCATTTGGCTGGAACATTTCCTTGATTTTTCTGTATGTGTTTTAAATATTTCCTCTAAATCTAGCATGGTCATTTGTGTAGGGTCATCTATAATGTATTCATATATTTAATTTACAGTTTGTTTGATAATGTGTTTTCTTTTTACCAAACTAAAATATTATCATTTAAAATTGGCACCATTTATCCATATTGAAAAAAAAAAACAACATCCTTATACATAGCCGTGATAAGTTTGGAAGGTTCATGGATAAATGGTGCAAATAATAATACTATTGGATCAACTAATAATAATGGACATATTTAACATTTTCCAAGCAACTTAATTAAGATATTCTGATAAAGGAACATTGCACATAATGACTTTTACCACAGAGCTGGGAATAATCTAAGTTTGATTGAACAACCGGCAATGTAAATTAGAGCAGATCACTCAATGAGAGCATTAGTCTACAATTAAGATTCAGACAGAGTTTCTAACATTTAACCAAGCTTCAAAGGGATATGTCCAGACATATATGCTAACTTAATGGTGGCTTGACATCTTCTGCATTGTGATACCATTACATTTTCAAAAGATGCTTAAGGCATACTTTGTACTTTTGTTCTATTATTTATTAAAGTATGATTTGAAACATGCAGCCCTACAACTTAAGCCAACATAGGGACTTCCAACAATTTGCTTATTCAGATTTACCATTTCAATAGGCAAGCAAAGCAATATTACCTTTGCTGACATTTAAAGGACGATCTACACTCCAGGTACACCCGACTCTCCACTGAAATAACAGTGCTCAGTGGATTATATTTGTGTAGGTCATTCCAGACCAGGAGAAGGGGTGGGTGTGTGCTTGCCAGTCAGCAATCAGCAACACGATCACCCATGTGACTAATTCATTATTAAGAAAATCCCATCATTCTTAAGAAATAGTTTATGAAAACTATGTAACAGAAATAGTTTATGAAAACTATGTAATAAGCATTAGTCTAGAAACTGAGGAAAAGAATAGGGCTTTGCATTTCTGCAGTGTTAATTAATTTCTAATACTGTTTATTATCAAATGGACAATAAATACAGTGGATATTGAAACGTTCAGCCAGACATATATTTCGTTATTATTAAATCTTTATTTTAAAATCTGTTGATAAAATACCACCATGTGACATATTTAGTGTGCTATAGCCTCAGTAAGTCCTTAAATGCGGTACATAGTCATAGCAAAAATCTAGTAACAGTGCCTATAGATAGCAACCATTCATACCATTCAACTGCATGTATGCACAACAACAGCTCTGACCTCTGATGTGATCACAACCTCTGAAGATGATCTTCAACTAATTTTAAACAAAAAAAGAGGCTTCTTCAAGGCCTGCGTCTGGAGCGATGTATCAGGTAAGACCCCAGTAATGTGGGAAAGTTCCGAACTTCCTTATTACTAATTCTGTAAATTAGTGCAATGACCACTTAAATCATTTGCGTTGAAATGACACATAATAAAAAAACAATTTGCATTTAAAGACCATTTAAACCAATGTAGACTGGCAGATAAAGATCATGGAATGAAGAGTCTAAACAAGAAAATCATGAATGCAGAACAGACATTATTGCAGGTAAGACAAAATACAAACAGTAAAAAATGCAGAACTGTTACAAACTACCACAAGGGTTTTGTGACATAGTATAGTATTAAATACAATACAACATTTTCAAGCAGGTCATGTACTCCAGATATCGTTGAGACAGAATACAAAGTCTATTAAATTACTCTGTGTACACCTAAATTATACTAATAATGATGCTAAACTGACTAAAACAGCCAAAAACAGAAGTATTGAAAGAAAAGAAAATGTTAGTTGAGGTCCTGAACCATTGTGAAACTGGAATAAGAAGTACATTGGGCAAAGCTGCAAAACAAACTAAAGGGATGTTTGATAGTAATTTGAGGAAGTTTTTGTGGCGAGTCAGTCCCAGACAGTCGACAATGGGACCACAAAGAAACATGTGGGGCCCAGCCAAGACTGACAGAATTTGAACCTGCAAGAGCCTAGTCACATGATTCACCCCGCAATGCACCATTGCACACAGTAGTACTTTAATTAGGTGAGTTGCTTGGACAGGTTCCTGTTATGTCTGTGTTCTTTGGATAATTTAACAGACTACTGTACTACTGTAGTACCTTACAGAATGAGATTAATGTTTGACTGAGAAGAGGCTTATATAATCTGGTCAATAAAAGCTGTATTGAAGTAAAACCATGTTTAAAACAAAAGCATGGAAACATATAGATATTGTGCTACAGATGTTTTACTAGGGTACATTGGATAAGCATCTTGCTTTCTTTAGAAAATAACTTTCATCAGTGGCTAAAATGTATATAGCTCCTCTCCACAATTTTAAACTACTTAATTAAAAAAAAAATCCTGAAAGCAGGGAAACAGTTACTGCAATGAAATGTTATATAATATGTAGTGACAGACTATGAAATTGACCATTAGAATATATATTAGAAATAATGAAAGCATTTTGGTATATATGCAAATGTAATGGGAAATGAGGTCATATTAGACACATCAATTAAATGTATTTAACTGAAACTGTGTTAATGCTTTATTTATTTTTTGCCTGTATATAAAAATGTGTTCAGTATAAAACCTTTGAGTTTTAAATGGCCTTTGAGACTAAAAGACTATCCACAGGGCTAAAATGACTAATAACCTTCTGGCTGCTTGTAGAAGAGTTTTATGTTTTCCCCTACCAAAATTGCACTCAAATCCCTGCAGCACCATGCATATACATATGTGAACAGGAAGGGGTTCCATTCACTAAATGTTCAGGTGATTTATGATGCATCCTATAACACCTGGAACGTATGTGCAAATTTCCCTGGCTCCTGTCATGACTCTTACATTTTGACACAATCCGCTGTGTTTAATCATTTTCAGAGACCCAATACACCAGATGGCATATTAGTAGGTAAGACAACCTAGATAATTCAATAATTGTAGTTATGAAAATATTTGTATTTTTTATACTTGTGGTTATGAATGAGATTTATTCACTTATTTTAACCATTTGTAACCTTACTGAACGTTTGTTGTATTGCTAAAAGGATATACTGTTATTTACACCCAGTGTAATGTTACTATAAAGAAATGATCAATGCAACTGTAGCCTGAACCCTGGATACGTACATTATATGACAATTGACCTCTACTGTAGATTTTATTTGAATTATACAAATAAAACCCTAAGAGTAAATGATTAAATCTTGGTATAGAAAACGGCATATTATTACAATAAAGTTTCCTTACAGGTGATTGCAGATTTGCAATGCGTCCTTGTTAGGGAGTTCTATCATAATTTTAAAAACTTAATAAATATATAAGGAAGTGTTACATACATGGTATACATGTATAATAACTAACAACTACAAACACAAATGACACTTCAAATGCATTTATTTATCGCCTACAATCGTACATACTAAAATACATACAGAAGCAAATTACAACCAAACTTACACAGCCTACTTTTCATGAGCTGACAAGTCTACCACACCCACCACCCCACCCAAAAAAGATTGCAAAATACACATTAAAAGAATTGTATATAATAAGCTCTGGCAAAATATCCCCCTAATGAGGGTAAATGACGAGTGGGATTTATTTGTTTATTTATTTATTTTGTATTTTCCGTGCCGTTCAATTTATACCCACACGCCAGATAATCGTAAATCAGCATTTTATATGTGAAATGTTCTAAATAAATACATTCTGGATGACAAAGTGCACAATTTTAAATGAATTTTACAAATTATACACAAAATAGATATTCACATTATTTTTTATTTCCATTTGGCTGCTGCTTGCAGGTGGGAGCGCTGTCTCCCTGTACGATAGTAGTTTCCATAACCGTGAATTCTGCTTCCATTAATTTCTTGATCTCATTAACATGCATTTTGATTAACGAGTTCCCCTTATCTAGTCGATGAGACAGGAAGTGCAATATGACCTAAGGTGAAAAGGACCGCTAAGGCAAGAAGGAGACTCTACATGAACAGGATGCCAGTAATGTTCTACTGACTAGTGGTGCAATAGCTGAACACCCTCTCTTGGCTCAGAGGTACTAAGAGTCTCTCCCTCTAATGAACCCAGGAGGTATTTATAGCAGGCTACCCAGCTAGGCTCCTCCCCCCTGAAACAATCTAAACTAATAAAAATAATCTTTTAGAATAAACAACAGTTTTCATTTTACTTATTTTGTATCATACATTTTACAAACTAACATATCCAAAAGCTGTTTATTCCAATAGGAAAGTTAAAACCACATTTTCTTTTTTTCTTTTTTTTTCCAAGGTCAAAAACCTCCCCCTCTACTTCTGAATGTGTGCTTGCCTGGCCCTTTAACACTAGAACCAATAGGATTTCAAACTGCCTAGAAGTGCCAAACCGGTCATTTTAACCGGTAGCTTTTTAAACAGCTGTAATATGATAATGAAAGACAGAGGATCGTATAAAATTCAAAAGTTTTATTTATGAACATCAAATCAAACATTTGCATAGCAGAACCACCAAATTTAAATGGAAAACAAAACATAAAATTTAGGTTGGAAATTGAAAAACCTGAATCTGACACAAGTCGCTGAGCAATTTGATGTTTTCCGTTCTGGTTATTTGCTTCACCATTGTGTTAAATAATGTGCGTGTCTTATATTGCTGCAGCATTTTTTAATGTGTGTAGGATGCTGTGTTAATTTAGTTTGACAGTTACTTTATTATTATAGTTTATTAACATACACTTGCTTATTTCTTTTCTTTAACTTTAATTTTATATGTTGATGCACATGCATCATGACAAGTAATACATGTTTATTTATGTATTTATTTATTCATATTGTGTCTGGTGGCTAACTTCGTCTTAGAGAACACTTCGGCTATAAGAACACTTTGCTTGCTTCCGAAGGTGTGTTCTCTTAGCTGGAGACTACTGTATCATGCTTGCACTTGTTGACATGTCATTCATGAATAGTCAGACCTAAGCTATATTAAATACTGCAAAAAAGCAAGAAAGAGCCAAGAATAGTTACCTGTAGTAACTTCTGTTTTTATTTGGGGCAGTTTACAAAAACAGGCTAATAAAACCATAGACTGAGCATGTTGCAAAGTTACACATCATTCATGTCATAATGCAGCCATGAGACACTAATTATAAATTGGTTTTAGAAACGTGATGAATTTACATGATTTAATCATTCGGCCAAGTTCCAAGTACAGATGATGCCGTCTCTGTCTATGGGATGCTACTGAATTATACTGGAGTCATGATACTCATTCCGATAAATTAATTTTGAATTGTATTAAATTTAAATGCTACATCTTGAAACTCATATTCCACACCTGAGTTATCAATGAAACCTAACTTGTCCATCAGATACGTTGCTGAACAGTTTCTGCACATTCCTACTCCCAGGGCTTTAGGGCTTTGTTCCTAAAATAGGCTCCCACCTGTTTGCCACAATGCTACTGTATATGTTCTTGCAGAGATAGTTTCCAGTAAACTGCAGCAAATTTTAAACCAAAATATCTGTACTATGTGAATTGCCAAGTGAAAAATATGATATGACACTTTATTTTGTGATATGGCACTTTATCTGAAAAAAAAACTCATTTTCAAACCATAAAGCTTGTCAAATAATAAGAGATTTAATAAGAAAAGACAACCCAAAAAAACTAATAAGACAAAAGGATTGAGCTACTGCTGGTGTAATATTTGATTTGAATTCTCTCTGGATTTTCTCTTTCGCACTTATTTTTATATACTAGAGCAGGGGTTCTCAAACTTTTTCTACTGAGCCCCCCCCTTTTGTTAAAGGTTCGGTTGCGATGACCCAAAGTACAATAGGTGGCTAAAAACTGTCCCCTTTATAAAATTGGAATTCTGTCTATGGCTATTGCATGGTTATTAACACTCTATAACATAGTTATTAAGTATATATTATATATATATGGGTTGAATTTATTTTTCTTTTGCTCCATTTAAAAACAAAAACTCCTCTCCCCTCACAACACATATTGTGTTGGATATAATTTTTATACATACAGTATATAATTCTACCATGACTTCTTTTATAATTGACAGATCTTATTATCTCATTGTATATTTCAGATCAGATTTTTTTCCTGTTCTACATTCTGATTTCTTTCTTTTCTTTTTTTTGGAAAATACTATTTTGATTAGTATTTATTGATTTATTTATTAGGTTATGTTGTTTTTTTTCATTTTCCATTTCTCTCTATTTCACAGTAATTATTAGGGATATTTTTTTTTGAGGGGGGGGGTCGATTTATAATGTACAGCTCTAAAAAAATGAAAAAAATCATTTCAGAACCAAACTGTTCTCTGCTGAAAAGAAATGGAAGAGAACCAAATTCCCTGCTGCCCTAGACCTCAACTGCTCCCTCCTCTCCTCCTTCTCCTCTACTCTCTCCTCTGCTAAACGCTCCTATTTCCAATCTGTTATCCAATCCTCCACTAACAACACTTGGAAACTATTTACTACCTTCTCCTCCCTAATCAACCCCCCCCCCTCCTCCGCCATCCTCCTCTATCTCCTCTGACGACTTTGCCTCTTTCTTCTCCTCTAAAATTTCTGATATCCGCAAACTCTTTAACACCTCTCCCTTCCCCTCACCCCTTCCCGCTCCAACCCCAACACTCTCTGTCTTCCCTACTAACTCACCCGCCTTCTCCTCCTTCTCTCCGATCCCAGACTCTGATCTTTCCTCCCTCCAGGGCCACACACCCACCACGTGCGCCCTGGATCCCTTCCCCACTCGCCTCTTTTAAGTTGCCGCTCCTGCTCTACTCCCCTTCATCTCCTCCCTTCTCAACACCTCTCTCCTCTCTGGCCTCTTTTCCTCTGCTTTCAATCAAACCTCTATCACCCCCCTCCTCAAAAATCCTACCCTCAACCCCACCTCCCTCCAGAACTACCGTCCTCTCTCTCTCTTACCCTTCCTCTCTAAAACCCTTGAGCGGGCAGTACACTCTCTGCTTTCCTGTCTAACCACTCTCTGCTCGACCATCTTCAGTCTGGTTTCCGCTCTGCTCACTCCACTGAAACTGCTCTCCCTCCTCCTCAGCCAAGAACCTCGGAGTAACCCTGGACCCCTGCCTCATCTACTCCAAGCAAATCTCCACTCTAGCACGCACCTGCCAATTCTTCCTGAGTAACATATGAAGAATCCGACCCTTCCTCACCAACTACTCCACGCAACTCCTCGTCCAGGCCCTGGTATTCTCCCTCCTAGACTACTGCAACTCCCTCCTGGCTGGCCTGCCTTCATCCGCCACCCGTCCGCCCCAGCTCATCCAGAACTCTGCTTCTCGTCTGGTGTTCTCTCTGCCTCGCTTCTCCCACGCTACTCCACTGCTCCGCTCACTCCACTGGCTCCCAGTAACCGCTCGCATCCAGTTCATGACTCTTGTACTCACCTACCAATGCCTTGACCAGACTGCAACCAGCTACCTCTAGACCCTCATCTCTCCCTACACCAACACCTGACCTCTCCGCTCCGCCTGCAGTAGAAGACTGACTGTACCTCCTCTACGCTCCCCTGCCTCCAGAGCTCCTTCCCCACCTTCACCCCGCAGTGGTGGAACGACCATCCTACGGATGTCAAGACTGCCCAGTCCCTGACCATCTTTGGACGCCTCCTCAAGACACACCTCTTCAGACAACACCTGTAAAACTCTCCCCTTCTGGACAATAATGCACTTATCTACTCCCTATTTTACTGCACTTATCTGCTCCCTATTTTATCCTGCACTTAATCCAATCTGTAGTATTTTGTATTTCACTTGCACTCGTATCTAACCCTGATGTAACTATCAACACTGTTATCTGCGCAATGGCCAAATGAGTACTGGGCCAGTCAACTGGGCCCCTGTCTGAGCGGGGAAGCTCAGGCAGCATACCAGGCTATGACTGGTGAGGAGGCTAGCCAGTACGACCTATTCAAGTGGGCCATCCTCCAACGCCTCAACATCACGGGGGAAACACACCGGCTGCATTTCCAAGGGTACCGGAGGCCACGGGAGACCCGCCCCAGGGTGGTCGCTCAGAAGCTGTGTGACCACATGGTGCACTGGCTTAATCTCGCACAAAAAACCGGTGCACAGACGGGCGAGGCAATGGTCTTGGAGCAGTTCTGCCATGTGGTTGGCACAGAAACACAGGACTGGATACGCCCAGACACCCTGGAGGCCGTCGTCAAAGTGGCGGAGGATTTTGAGGACTCCTGGGTCTCCATTAGAACCGGACTACTGACCCCTCTTCTTCCTCTCACCAGCCAAGGAGCAGCGCCTACATCAACACCTCTTCCTCCCCTGGGACCTCGACCGGCCAGACCACCGACCCCAATGGGTCGACCCACTTCCTTAACATGGAGGCAGCGGTTGACCCCCAACTGGGGTAGATTTACTACCCCCGACCCGCTGCCTTATCAGCAGTGGGACAGACAGCTAACCCCAGTGCCCTCTGCCCCGATTGTCTGTTTTAGGTGCCGTGAACCTCGACACACCGCCCGCTTGTGCCCCTCGGCAATGGAGTGGAACGTGGTGACGTGCAATCTGGCATCTGAGGCAGGTAAGGAACGGGGAAATGGTCAGGAGGGGCCTTGTATCATTGATGTGGTGGTTGGTAATGTGAGTACCCAGGCTTTAGTGGACTCAGGGTGTGCACAGACCTTAATTCGATCAGCTCTCTTAGACGGTGTCATGGCAGCCACAAGGCAAGGTGGCGATCTCCTGTATCCATGGAGACATGGCGAAATACCCCACCCTAAAAGCATATGTGTCGATAGGTCAGACACAGCGCCACCTCAGTGGGGGTGGTGGAAAGGCTGCCATACCCCGTAATTCTGGTCCGGGACTAGCCACAGTATCTGCCATTAATCCAAAAGGCAGTCCGGTGGCAAGTAGTTTGCTATCCACGGTGGATACGAGTACAAGGACTCTGTCACACTGATTGAACTGTCCTTAATTTGGTCTGCTTATTAAATACAGCTCTCTGGGTTTCCTGTGCCACATGTGTTCCCTAACTACAGGGGTTACAGCTGTAATCCGATTCTGCATCATAGCCACATGCACTATGACACTGCGATGGAGTGTTGACTCTTGTTCCCAACCTTCCCTGGCTATATCTATACAATAGCTCAAAAGGGTAAAAACCCTGTGAGTGCCCCACAGTGGACATAAGGTAGGGCAAGAGCAGATCTCAGTTTGTTCATCCCTGTCAACTACTTTTTGCAACATTGATTTAAGAGTTTTATTAAACCATTCTACCAGCATGTCTATTTGGGGATGGTATACAGAGTTTCGGAGGTGTTTCATCTTCAACATTCTACATAACTCCTGGGTGACTTTGGACATAAAAAGGGGTACCTTGACCATAAAGAATTTCTTTAGTAATTCCAACCCGTCTGAACATAAGCATGAGTTTCTTTGCAATAGTTTTAGTGGAGGTATTGTGAATTGGGATAGCTTTTGGATAGCGAGTAGCATAATCCATTAACCCTATGCCGCCTACGGAGAATGACCATATTTGGTCATAAATAGGAACACTTTGTCTTTAAGCGCTTGTAGTCTTGGAAGCTTAAATCAGAAATTAAAACCCAATATACCTAAGAAAGGCATTGAATAGATCTTTCCAGTGCTGTAATGTATTTTGTTGTGGGGTGATTTTTTTTCCATATGAGCTCCACCTCCTGAAAAATGATCAAAATATGAAAAATAATAAATAATATTTTTAAAAATTGCCAATACCAACCTCTTTCCAAGTGTTATATAAAAAAAACTTAGAGTAGCTGCACAATTTTCCAAGGATTTCAAATCTGAAATCAGAATTGAAATATCTTTAACAGTTGCAGAGCTAGATAAGCTTTTACAATGCATAGTATTTTACAAAAAATCAACCTCCGAAATTGCAAATGTAAAATAATAAATACTATTTTTAAAATTTGTCAATTTCAACCTCTTTCCTATTTCCATATAAAAAACTTAGAGTGTATTGTAAATTTACAATTTTATAATGCATGGTATTTTACAAAAATCAACCTCCGAAATGCAAATGTAAAATATTAATAAATAATTTTAAAAACTGTTCATTTCAACCTCTTTCCAAGTTTTATCGAATAATCAACCCCCGAAATGGCAAAGGCAGACCAAGGCTAAGAATTGCCAAAAAGTGAGATTGGAAACATTATTGCCCTGTTTGAAATACAACTATATTTCAGTATAAAAATAAAGAACCAACACACAAGTTAAAGTATTTTTTTAATTATTATTATTTGAAAAAAAAGCATATTACAGAAATTACAAATACAACTTTGATATTAAGAATTTTATTTGGGAGGGAGACAAAAAATCATATTGTGCTGTATTTATTTATTTTCAAAACTAAAATAAATAAAAATCAGGCTAAAACATTTTATTGCAGAAAATTAATATTTTATAACATTTTATACAAGACAATGATCAGTAAAATACTTACAGTAAATTGTCATTACAGAAAGCTGAAAAAGAGAAAACATGCAGTAAGAAAACTGTAAACTGTTAGGCAACATGCAATTAGAAAACAAGACAACATGCTATAAGAACAGTGAATGAACAATGAGGCAACATGCAATTAGAAAACAAGACAACATGCTGAATGAACAGTGAGGCAACATGCTATAAGAACAATGAGGCAACTTGCAAAATGATGAAACTGAACAACAAGCACCCTGTTCATGTATGGAGACCTACTTTTTTTTGTTTGTTTTAACGAAAAGAATCACCTTCGGGGGAGTGCCAAATCTGAAAATCCTCCTGCAGCAGCTCTTGGTCAAGGAGGTCCTCCTCCATGGCATCCATGCCCTGGAGGTCCTCCATCTCCTCCTCAGTCAGGGCCTCCTCCTCTTCAGTGACTGAACCCGATGCTGGAACTCATTGTCTCCATTCATTTTCTGGCTTGCACACACCCACATAAAACATTAAAATAAATAGCAATTAATAATAATAATAATAATAATAATAATAATAATAATAATAATAATAATAATAATAATAATAATGACTTCTTTACACACACACACAAAGTAAAAGTAAACTAATAATAAAATACAGTACATGGCTGAATAATAATAATGACTACACCTAAATAATGTCTCTTTGTTATTTACACACACAGAAAAAATAATAATGAAATACATGGCAAAATAATAATAATAAAGACTACAGCTAAATAATGTCTCTGTTCTTTACACACACACACACACACACACACAGTAAACTAATAATTAAATAAATGCCTAAATAATAATGACTACACCTAAATAATGTCTTTGTTCTTTACATAGGCTACATACACAAAGTAAAATTAAAAACTCAACCAATAAAAAAACAACAAAATAATTATTCCTCATTCTTTTACATATCGAATAAAAAAATATTATGTTAAAAAAAATAAAGATAAATGCATAGCTAAATAATAATAATGACTACAGATAAATAATGAATTGCCTAGAAAAAGTAAACAAAAATTAATACACAGACATACACAAACACCTAACTTTGCATGACATGCGACAGACCTATTTAGTTTTGCCTTATCTCCTGAGGAGAAACAAGTTAAAAAAAATGGAAAAAACAAATCTAAAATAAAAACATATATGTGAAACTAACTATAAGAAAGTTCTTTTTTTAAATGTGATGTTGGTACAGTATTTACTCTTGTCTACAGTTATAAAAGTTAGCCCTGCCCAGCAAGCAACCGCACACACACACACACAGACATGACACAGCGGGGGAAAAAAACAACACACTGCAGATGTACTCAACACAAAAAAATAAATAATAATATAAAGTTTAAAAAAAAAATATGCCTAATTAGCCCAAGTACTTACCGTTTAGATGATATGTAGGTTAGCACTCTTGGAATTGTAAAACCAGAGATACAGAACTTCGAATCCGCTGTGCATTCAGTCGTAATGGCGCCTGCAATGACACATGTCTTCATCTTGAAAATATTTTATGTCCCACCCATCCCAGCTCTAAACCAATGGTATCATGACACGCCGTGTAGTCATGGCTATGACCCACGCTTAAAAAAAAACAAGTTTGCTGGGTGGACGGCTGAGATACGACATGTTTTGTCATCGTAACAAAAATTACGAAGTTACAGCGCGTCGGCAGCAAAGGGTTAAGACTAGAATGTGCTGATGCCCCCTAGCGGACTTTCCCAGTGGGCCTACCAGATCCATTGCTTCTCTCTCCAATGGTACCGCTATAGGGTGCAGTGGTTAGTCATGTCTGTATGTGTGCTGGCCCAATACAACCTTTTTACAATCCTGTAGCTAGTTTTATTGATTCCTAAATGGGCCTCAAATAGATGACCATGCGCTAGGTCAATGACCTTCCGTCTATACGGTTGGGGAGCCAACAGCTGTTCCACCCACTCAGTTCCCTATTTCTCCACCCAATACATCAGGTTATTTTTCATTGAGAAGTATGTTTCTGGATCCACGGGTATCTGCTGCAGAGTCACTTACAATAGGACCTCAGTTTTATGTCTCATCTGAAGGACGGAGCACAAGGAGGTTAAGTGGCTTGCTCAGGGTCACACACATTTGGCTGAGTGGGGATTAGAACCAGGACCTCCTCATATCAAACCCTTATCTTTAACCACTGGAACACCAAGCCTAGTAGTTTATCTGGTACATGCTGAAAGGTGTTTTCAATCAGCAGAAATGCAGAAGAAAACTACAACTCCTGTATTCCACGCTGTCTTCGCATTTAACTGGTTTAATGGGACTATAAACAGCCAAGGGATTTTGCATGCTGTTGAGCAGTGATGCAGTTTATTTTTTCTCTGCCATCCCAGATGTTGTTTTTTTTCCCCCCCTACCATTATCATGGATTTCTCGGGTTTCTGTGACAGTTTATAAATTACTTGACCTGAAGCCCATCTATTATTTTATATAAATAACCCATTATCTCAGAATGAAACCAAATTAAACTTCAGTCTACTTTCAGTTTAAGAGTCTGTGAGTCCCACTTAAAATCTTGTTCTTTTCCAGTATCCCAGTACTGCCTCTATTAATTAACAGATGCTTGCTCAAAACTGCCTAAATCAGTCAGGCAAGATAATATATCATCCATTATCTGTGAGAAACACTATTAAATGCCCCACACTACTCTATTACACAGAATGATTTTAATTGTACGTCTTTGAGCACGATGATTGAAATATATGTGGAATAATGGTTTATGTAAGTGTATCCTCCTGAGATCCCTGTGACATTTCATTTGTTTGTATTTAATAGCTTACTTAGGACCTGGCTGGCTTGTGAGGCTGTAAAATGTACCCACCAATTCCTAAAATTAGCTTGTTAATTATACACAAAGAAGGCGATATTTTAATTAAGTAAATGTTTGAGGAAACAAAGGCATGTTATTAGCTCTACTAAAGCTTTTTAAACTTGAACCAAGAGATGCATTGGCATTTGGACTAATATTAGGCTAATAATATAGCACACTTATTTCTTGCTTGGTTGTGTAATATGTTTTACAATTTTTACACCATAGCCTTTTTCCCCCAAAGTGATTAAACTGCAGCATGCATACCTGAATGCTGTATTTTACAGCATACTAAACTTCATTACATGAGAGCAGCTGTTATTTACTTCATGCTAATATTGGACTCTGATGTTCCCTTTGAGACATTTAGTTAGCCACTGTGGCTAAAGTAACTTAGCATTTTTTAGCCACACTGGAAAGCCACACCAAAGAATATTAAAGAAAACTATGAAGCTGTTTTATTGTACACAATACAATAAACATATTGACTATAACTGTGTCTAACAACCCTCTCCCCTAAACACCACATTCACCACAGGTTTCCCTAAACACAAATAATATACCGGTAGGTGAGCTTTTCAGCTTCCAGTGCAAGCCTGTATGACATACAAACAACACACTGTCACTGGTAGAATTCATAATATAGTTACTGTCTGCCTTTTACAACTTCACAAGGCTAAAACAATACAATTTTACTACATGATTTTTGTGGACATTTGTTTATATTATTGTTAAGTATAAACATTTTGTATACTGGTTGTAAACATACTGTTTCAGCAAGACAAAAAAGTGTATTTTACTTGAAAACATGTAGATATTAAAATGCCAGAGACTACCCTTTACTTACACATAAACAGTATATTTAAAGTACACATTTCATCAATGCCAAACTCCCACGTGAAAAAACGGGCTTGCAGATTACAGATTTCCTAAATTCTGAACTGGTTTGCAGATATTCATGTGCTGCACCTTTACATTATTTTGACGGTAGTCGCGGTTTTCTTTCCACTGCAGAACGGTAAAGCGAAACTGCCTGTACACCATGCTGTGTTTGTTAATATAAATGCCTCCACATTTGTAACCAATTCATTTTTTTTTCAAGTCCCAAGTCAAGTCCCAAATCAAGTCCCAAGTCTCAAGTCAAGTCCCAAGTCAAGTCCCAACAGCCAAGTCTCAAGTAACAACGGTCAAGTCTCATTATTATTAATAATTCATTTACACTACCTTCTGAATAAAAAAGTCGTGGATCTATTGCATTTGATCTTATCACATAAGACACAGCAGTGCTTCTGTAAATTGTGAGAAAAAAACCAGCAAAGCCCATATTAAATACATAAATCGTTAATATAAACATTACTTACCTGTGTTATTTTTTTAAAATAAATATGTTGCGCTTATGTATGCTTTTGTAATATACATTTAAGTCTTAACTTTAAGTACAGGTTTTTGGCTGGTTTAAAAAACACAATTTGGCTACCTTTTGGCTGGTTACTTCCAAAATTTGGAGGGGTATTGCAAAAAAAATCTGGCAGCTTGACAGGGACCCGGCAGACACACACACATACACAAATGCACAGCACGAGAGAGAGAGAGAGAGAGAGCGAGAGGACGAACATAGCGAGGGTGGAATATGAGCCGTAATACCAGTGTAACATTTGAATTTTTATTGTTGTCAAATCATTTTCATCAAGTCCCAAGTCAAGACTCAAGTCAATTCTTTCAAGTCTCAAGTCTCAAATCCCCCAAAAAATGACTCGAACAACAAGCACCCTGTTCACGTATGGGGACCTACTTTTTTTTCGGGGGAGTGCAAAATCTGAAAATCCTCCTGCAACAGCTTTGTCAAGGAGGTCCTCCTCCATGGCGTCCATGCCCTCATGGTCCTCCACGAGGAGGATCTCCATCTCCTCCTCAGTCAGGGCTCTCCTCCTCTTCAGTGACTGAACCAGATGCTGGAACTCATTGTCTCCATTCATTTTCTGGATTACACACACCCACATAAAACATTTGATACCGTGGCGAAATTGGTGAAAATTGAGACACACAGGAAAACATTTCACTTGTGACAACATGGCTAGCGGGAACATAGATAAAATTAGCTAGTAGTAGTGGGGACCAACCAAGACATCGCTTCTCTGTAATATATGAGCTTTCAGAGCTTTTCCTTCACCAGGTAATGTGGATTTCCTATTGGTCTGGTGTTGATGGTTGAAGTGTAATGTTGGCTCCAGGCATGAGCCAAAGCGTGGCCTCCCTAGAACCTCAGCATGGCAACTGTCTGGAATTTGCTGGGTGGGACACTTCGCAGGGGTCATCAGGTTGGCACCTCCAGTTTTGATGTTTCATCAACTAGCCCACAATGATGCTGGCGCCCCAGCACCAGCCACCTCCATTCGTTGAGCGGGATTCGCTGGGCAGGTGCACACGCTCTGTGAACTAGCAGCTTCTCTGTATAAATATAAATAAAGAGCCGTAAATAAAAGCAGTACTGTATCTGTTGTGAACGAATCGCTGTCAGTGCCAAGAAGGTGTTCTTTTAAGCGAAGTTCCTGTTCCTTTAGCCGGAGCACTTACAATGGGAAAATCTATTTCACCACAAGGGTGTTCTCTTAGGTGAAGTGTTCCCTTAGGAGGTGTTCCTATATGCGGAGAATACTGTATTATGTGTTTTTTGTTTTTTTTCCAATGTTGTTTCTGTTGTTTCTTTTTTTTCTGGCAGCTAACTGTACATAGTACATATTAACTGTTCCTGCCTGTTCCTGCATGCTTGTTAATAAAAACCAGCCACCTTGGTTTGGAAAAATTCTCCTGGGTCATCACTTCCATCTTGCACCGAACATCCTTTGCACCGGTCGTTCACACCATCCATTCCTTTTCATTGATGTTAACTTCCTCCGTTGCCTCTCTTTTGAGGTCCCCAATAGGCCTCTTTCCTCCTCAACCAGAGCCAGTTGCTACTTCTCTCTACCTCCTCAGGTAAAGATTGCACTCTATGCTGTAACTCCTGTCCACTGAATTCAGTATCTCTGAGAAGGACTCTGCAGGACTGTTCCACCTCAGAGGCTAACTCAACACAGTTTCTTCCTCTCACATGCTTAATCCACAGAATACTCCTTTGGCACTGTTAGCTCCACCAGGAGAAGTGCTGAGACTGACCACAGGACAAGGTCAGGCCAAAGGGTAGTTGTCGTAATCTCAGGTGGGAAAATAAGGCACTGGCCAACAGCTGCCTGCATTCTCCAGTTTCTAACAACCTCCAATAGCGAAAACCAAACTACATTAAATGTTAATACAGGAAGAAGTAAATTGTTACCTAATGCAGAAGTTCATAGTCAAGCATCTCTACAGTATAGATTTATTAGATATAATGGCATACTCCTGCAAAATACTAAAGTTCCTTGCTCTTGTCAATGATTACATATTAACATTGTTTAGCTACCAGGACAATAAAATAGTACAGCTTTTACTAATTCTGAGACCTTGTCACAACTTCAGCATGGGTTCCGTAAATATGGAAAAGCAACCACAAATTGAGATGCTTATGTACTTTATGAAGAAAGGAACAATCAGTTGTACTGCTTACTGCTTCACAGAGCTGTTCATGGCTTTACACAGACTACGTGTTGACTAGCTTTTCTTTTCTTTTTTTCAGTTGAGAACTAATACGTGAATAAATTGAGTTTGGAATCTGCCTATGATTTCCCTCTGTTGTGACATGCAAAAATGAGAATATCTAACTGTGGTATTTAAGCCTAGCGTAAAAACAGTATTACTTGTCCTAATTTTCAAACATGCCATAAGATATATGACTTTCATTTTTCTATTCATTAAAAACCTTATTTAAATGACATTCTAGCCTCCTCTTATTGCTTTAAAATGGACACACCTGAAGCTCAGGTTTTGTGCACCTTCACAATCGAGTCAAGTTCATATTTTGAGTGCCATTATTGCATTTATTCTACAACTAGGTTTAGACTGTTGTCACATTTAATGTAACTTTTGTGTTTCCAATAAATGCACATATTACAGTGCTCCCCCTTTATAAGGTGGCCCATTATACTGCGGAACAGGTTATAAGGCGGTACGGTCGTGGCTCCCATTTGCCCCATAATGCCATTACACTAACACTAGTATTCTCGTTATAAAGCGGAACACAAATAGCACGGTCTCTTAACTATGGCTCCCAACTACAGCATTATAAAGGGGGAGCACTGTATTTAAATACTTAGTAAAGTAAAAAAAAAAGATTGACTGAGTATTTGTTTTTAGCTCTGAATAAATGTGAAAGAGCTTAAAACAAGAGTTAAACAAGCCTTACTCTTGTTTAATACATTCTGCTGTATTTTGGTTCTCCACTTCTAAAATGTATAACAGTCATAAGCACGTGCAGGAATAAACATGTTTTATGAATATGCGACTAAGAATAACCATAGGATTTAAGCACAGCTGAGAGATAAACATGCTTTATGAATATAGCCCTAAAACTTCTGTGCTATGCTACAGTTGGAGAAACCGAGTCAACTATCTGGGGTAAAAGAGAGCTGTCATTTTTTATTATTGTTGGTGGTGTTTTTATGGAAGGTGAGGGGTGGAAACCCACAAGTTTCTGCATGCAGTGGCATAGCTTGGATTCAAACTGGACATCTCCAAACTATAGGGCACAGTGCCTTTACTGGATGTGCACTCTCAGGAGCCCCATATAAACATGCTTTATGAATACACCACTAAAAATAACAGGTTTTAAGCACAGCTAAAACAATTATGAATATGGCCCATAATGTTATCAAGGTGCATTTACAGCTTGTAATATATTCCTCCTGAATCTGATCATCTAAGGGCACATCTCCAATGCATTTAATTATTAATAAATTACTCATAGACACACAATTGATGAACTTTGTACCCACAACTGCATTTATAAATTGGCATCAGTACAAACCAATGGAATCTGAAATGCAAAAGCTGAAACTAGACCCCAATATAAAGTGCAGGGCTTTGAGTTCAACAACAGAATTCTAAAAATTGGTATATTGCTATATTACAGAGTATATTCTTGACAGTAAGAGGTGACAACCCTGTAATGCTACAGAAGAGGCTGAGAACTACAAGCTTGATAAAATAATCATTGATTCAGATTAAGAAGGATTAAGAAACTAATCAGATGGATACATGTGTTGCTATAGGCAGCCCACTGTGGTGACAAGAAACTAATTGCTGACATTTGTAGCCAGAATTTCACTAAGCTTAAAATCCATCCAAAAGTCAGAAATATACATAAACAACAGAGAAAGATTCTTGCTACTATTATAAATTAAACAGTGAAGAAATGTGTGTCTGTAGTTTGAGTTTGTTATATATTTTTTAAAAGCCTATTAAAGAGTAAGTAACAGGGTTCTGAAAAATATAGAGTTACACGTCCCCCCGTGTTGCTACAACTGTTTAAATAACGTGCCTGGGTGATTCTTCAACAACAGGCTTTTTGGGCAACACAGAATGATTAAAATCCAATGTGATTCGAAATACAATCTACCTATTCAAAGGTTTAATGACAGTTACTACAAATATGAAACCATTAACAGCAGTGACCAACTCATTTTATAATATTTACATTTTTTATATATAAATTTAGTCATTGCCAATTATTTTTTATTATTTTCTCCCAATTTGGAATGGCCAATTATTTTATTATGCTCAGGTCACCGCTACCACCCCTGTGCTGACTCGGGAGGGTGAAGATGAACACACACTGTCCTCCGAAGCGTGTGCCGTCAGCCAACCGCTTTTTTTCACACTGCGGACTCACCATGCAGCCACCCAAGAGCTATAGCGTCGCAGGACAACGCAGCTCTCGGGCAGCTTACAGGCAAGCCTGCAGGCGCCCGGCCAGACTACAGGGGTCGCTGGTGCGCGGTGAGGACACTCTGGCCGACCTAACCCTCCCTCCCGCCGGGCGGCGCTCAGCCAATTGAGCGCCACCCCCTGGAGACTATCGTCCTCGGTTGGCAAAGGAATAGCCTGGACTCGAACTCGCGACGTCCAGACTATAGGGCACATCCTGCACTCCACGTGGAGCGCCTTTACTAGATGCGCCACTCGGGAGCCCCATAATATTTACATTTTAATCAATTTTCCTGAAGTGCCTGCAGAAAAAGTCATTACCATCACAGTTGTAAAACTCTGTTTTAAAGAAACGTGAATCAGAAAGAATGTAATAAAAACTAAAACTGCCATATCTGCTCGAGTAAAAGTCGATCTCGTGTAAAAGTCGATCCCCCCATTATGAGGGCAAGATTCAGGTATACATTATGAGCCTATTAACACTAGAACCGCCGTGGTTATACTCATACCTACAACCGCCGCCGGCAGTCATTATGACGGTACATTTTAAACAACATCAGTATTAAAATGAAAGACAATCTATTGGATACAACAAAAGTTTTATTCAAGCACATCATATCAAACATCTGCACAGCCAAAACACTGTATTTTAAATGAACATTTTAACATAAAAGGGTTTATTTTCAAACTTGCCACATATAAGGCACTACTTCAGAAAGTGAAAAATTATAATAAAATAAACATTTCAAAATAAACTAGTGTGTAAACATCTATACATGTATTGTAAAAGGCAGTCAAAATTACTGCTCAGGCAGTTCCAGGTAGATGTGATTATAACTTTTTTATTCAAGTGATCGTGTGGTTTGAGGAACTGATACAGGACTGAGTTTAGACGGCAGATTTGTAAAAATAACAATCTTAGAAGCACTTCTACCTAGAACCGCCAGGTGTGTCATTTTGATGCATATTACAATACAGTACTTTTTTTTTTTTTCAGTATACAAGCCCCACCCCCACTTCCTTCTTAGCCCACATGGAAGTATGTATTTCAATGGAATGTGGGAGGTGGTGTGGTTTGGCTGTAATTCAATGAAGCTGCATCTGTGTTTTATGTGACAGCTCCTGGATGTAAACAAACCTGGGGTTAATTATGTTTATATATAGACAATGTCATGGAATCGTTTTTGCCAAATCTTAAGATGCTTGCATTTTGATTTGAGAGAAATTAGAAGCATTTGCTCTGGCAACGAGGGCAACAAGGATTTTTCCACATCAATGGAGGTGTTACTGTTTCCCACAGAAGCACTATGCTGCAGGGTCACGCAATAGAAAAGGTAACATCATTATTATTATTATTATTATTATTATTATTATTATTATTATTATTATTCCCTTAGAAAAGCAAATGTTATATATTTGATGATTGTTTAAACAATTTTGCAAAAACAAAATGTAGTTTCCCACCAATTTTATTCTTAATAATATACTTAAATACTTACCAGGTGCTTTTTATTTTTATTGAGCCAAATTTGGGAGTAGTACAGAGAACCAACATAAACGTTAGGTTACTTACCGTAACCCTGGTTCTCTAAAAGAGAAGACGACCACCACAACATACACACAACATATGCCTGCCTATTGGTAGGTATTCACTGAGCTCTTTATGTCAGAGCTGCCGATAGGCCCCTTCCTGGAGTGACGCCCTTGGTCCTGCCCACTGAGGGATTAAACAGTCAACTCACGGAAGCCATGATCTCTTTTTGCATCGAACCCATGAGGGCAACCGATGCAACTTTGCGGTTGGTGGTCATCTTCTCTTTCAGGGAACCAGGGTTACAGTAAGTAACCTAACGTTCCCTTTCAATTTGAAG
Organism: Acipenser oxyrinchus oxyrinchus; assembly: GCA_030684275.1. Lineage (NCBI taxonomy): Eukaryota > Metazoa > Chordata > Actinopteri > Acipenseriformes > Acipenseridae > Acipenser > Acipenser oxyrinchus. The sequence goes on from CM060252.1 coordinate 57,964,620, forward strand.
ACGACCACCACAACATACTTCTGTGAAAGTATACCCGAGCAGTCGCGAGGGAGAAGGAAGAGGGCCCAAGATGTAGCCAACCCTCTAGTGGAGTGTGTGGCTACCCTCCCAGGTGGGGGTAAGCCGGCACCATCATACGCAGTCGAGACTGTGTCCATAATCCAATGTGACAGTCGCTGCTTCGAGAGGGGCTGTCCTAGGGTCCGTTTCCCGTGATAGACAAAGAGCTGGTCAGAATGATGCAGAGCTCTTGTCCTATCCACGTAACACCTCAACGCCCGGCAGAGGAAGTTCAATCTATCCTCCTCCGAAGAAAATGGAGGAGGCTGGTTCATGTGGAAGGCTGTGATCACCTTAGGGAGCAAAACAGGGTTTGTAGGTAGTGACACCCTGCTGCCATTATTATTATTATTATTATTATTATTATTATTTATTTCTTAGCAGATGCCTTATCCAGGGCGACTTACAATTGTTACAAAATATCACATTATTTTTACATACAATTACCCATTTATACAGTTGGGTTTTTACTGGAGCAATCTAGGTAAAGTACCTTGCTCAAGCGTACAGCAGCAGTGTCCCCCACCTGGGACTGAACCCACGACCCTCGGGTCAAGAGTCCAGAGCCCTAACCACCACTCCACACTGCTGCCCCATCATCCTAAATATGCATACAGGAGCTGTGCACCTACAGCGCCTGTAGCTCACTGACCCGCTTTGCGGAGGTGATAGCCAAGAGAAAAGCTGTCTTCATAGACAGATACTTCAATTCTATGGAGTGTATGGGCTCAAACGGGGCCTTCATGAGAGCCTCCAGTACGATATCAAGGCTCCATTCAGGGAGAATGACCTTCCTTGGAGGGTGTAATCGCCAAGCACCCTTCAAAAAACGGGTCACTAGTATATGAGCGCCCGGAACACTGAGTCAATGGGGACATGGCATGCAGATATGGCTGCTAGGTACACTTTCAACATAGAGGTGAATTGACCCGTCTCTAACAGATCTTGCAGAAACTGCAAAATAGTTGCTATAGGGCAATAATTGGGGTCATCACCTCTGGTCATGCACCAATTTTGACAATACTTACACTTATAGGCATGCAACGCTCCTGTGGAGGAGGCCATAGTGTTCTGCAGTGTACTGACAACTGTGTCTGAGAGCCCTAATGGACATCCCAGAGGTATAGTAATTGCTTCTGTGCCCAGATCAACAGCCAAAAGGTTATGCGGTGTAACCCTGGAGACCAAAGCCCTGCCTGGCAGTTCACGTATGCCACTACTGACATGTTGATCATGCGGACAAGGACATGTCTGTTCTGGAGCACAGGAAGAAAATGTTGAAGCGCGAGGTCAGCTCCTGCGCATTTATGTGCCCCCACTGCTGCTAAGTCAGTCAGCTTGGGATCTCCGTGATATGCACTATACACTGAGGTGGCCAAGGTTCCCCTATCACTACACACATCCCCTTGGGTATGTAACAAGAGATTTAAATTAAATTGTTTATTTATTGCTGTCTGTCTTCCTCAGCCGTGCTTGCCTGTTTTGGTTGCTCGCTCCAACCATTTGCCTTCTCAGCCAGCGTCTCTGTGTGTTTCCAATCCCGGCCACCCCAATGCACACCCAAGCGCAGTTCTTATGGCCGAGCAATCTCCCAAGGCCCGCCTCTCAGCCACTCAGAGACAGGGAAAGCCAACACACCCTCTTCTCCACCTCTCCGTGTCATTGCCATGACTGACAGGCAGATCTTACGAGACTGCTGCCCTCTTCCTGCAGTACCACGCATGTGCCAGGTAGTCAGCACAGATCTCCCCCCGTTACACAGCCATTTTGAAAAGAGTTTTGAATCAGACTTTTAAAGTTATAGGTGTAAAAAGTTATCAGGATGTTAACAATGAAAAAAAAATATTACAGGTACAATATTTAAACAGTTGTAGCAACACGTGGGGATGTATAACGCTATATTTTTCAGAACTCAACTACTTACTCTTTAACTCAATTTTAAATCTACTGGTGCTTTAGTTAAATCTGTCATCTGATTTAACCCTTTGCAGATGTCCCATTATAATTTCAATCGATGACTTAATTGCTTACTACGTGGTGACAAGTGTGTTATTGTTTTTCAAATTAGCATAAAAACCTTCGTCAGACAATCAACCAAACAGCAGGTAGTCCGGTCTGTAATTCAAGATCGATATTTTTATTTCCTTTTTAGTAACGTTTTTGCTGAGCGATTCGGCGACCATAATGCGTTAAAGTACAAAAGAATTACCTGACAACATACTAAATCGCCCAAAATGTTTATAAATAAACAAAACATTTACTATAGTGAAATATCTGTGTGACAAACTTCAGGCATTACAAACCAATCAAAATGTATTTCACTTACAATATAGTCCACTGTCATTTGGGTAGCTGTTCTGCTCCTGCCTCTAATTCTACAAAGACAAAATCTTGTTTTTCTTCTGTTTATTTCTATTGTAAATGTAAACATTGTACAGCTATTTTCCTCATCTAACTTGAACACATGCTGCTGTCCCCATGATAGCTAACTGGAACGCTGCTGCAGCAGGGTGATCCTGGTTTCATACACTGAGGGTATTTTTTTGGGGGAAGGGGGGTGGAGGGCAACATTATTTCCCTATACCACTCACTGATAAATAAATAAACACAATGCCATGATATTTACAGTCTGTATTTTATTTTCACAATTATGATAAAATACTGTACAGATAGCTTAATCTCATATATAAGCATTTTATTTGTATCATTATAAACATATTTGTCAATCTTCATGTTTTAATAGTTTAAATAGCTACATTTTGCCTATTACTATACATGCATTATGCAGCTAGCAGTATTACATTTCCCAAAAATAAAACTTCTGCAACCACTTCCTTGAGATAAAATGTCACAGAGCTCCATCCACTATTTTGCACTACAGTTTGGGGAAATAAACTTATGCAATGGCTATAAACGAAGAGCTGTTTCACAGCTGCAGCTAAGAAATATTCAGGCCACAAGATTTCGTTACTGGTCTTGATTTTATTTGACCGAGCATTACTTGCTTGATTTTCCGTACTAAAGCTATGTAACATGCATCATATGTCAGGTGTTTTGTAAAAAGAAGCCAATATCTGCCAAACCCCTATTTCAACTCCAAGTCATGCCTTGCTCTCTGTCTTGTGTTTTAATAGTTTCACAATCGATTGATTGTGCATGTCCAATAAATAATGAACAATGTTTCTGTTCAAATGTCGTTAAAAAGCTTAATCATTTTTATATATTCCAAAGTAGAGTTCAAATCTACAAAAAATGTAAATATAGTAAATGACAAACTTGGTTAGCACAACTAAATCAAAAAGGAAAAAAAAAATTCTAAACTAAAATTCTAAAAAAATTCTAAATATTTTTGGCAAGGAAAGTTTGTGCTGAAATGCTTCTAAGCAGTAAGCTTTGTTTTCTTTTCAAATATCCCAACATGTACACGTGTGACCATACATTACAAAAAAAAAAAAATTTTCTGATCAGCTAATTAGCGACTATGTGTGTGTGTGTGTGTGTGTGTTTTTTTGTAACTGTCACTGTCACTAAAATTAGAAAATGGTGATTGCGTGTATTATATTTGTTTTAACATATTGGTTCAGTTTTCACTAATTATGTAATTAATTTGCACTTGTTTGTGTTATGTATGTATTTGTCCTTTTATATTTTGTTTTTTGTTGTTGTTTGGTTTATTTACGCACTGTTGATGGTGGAGAGGTATTTTTATTTTTTATTAGAGATTTTTTTTTTTTTTTTTTTGCACTGGGGATTTAATAGGTGGAATTAGTCACAAATGCATTACAGATGCTTTCCATCTAGACTCATTGTGGTTAATTACCTGCCCTATAAAAACAGACATGCCACACTCTAGAGACAGGCAGGCTGGAATGAAAAACAAGATTGAGACGAGATGGAAGACTGCAATGGGACGGGAAGCTGGAGGCCGGAGAAAGACACCCAGAAGCAAGGCGCAGCAGGACTTGGAACGAGACACTGAGCAAAAGGAGGAAACAGATTGATCAAGCAGCGGGAGCTATGGTTACGCAGAAGAAAGTAAAGGCTTTAATTAAAATCCTGCAAACAGTGATTTAAAATAAAGTTACTGTTTGGGAGACTTTCATTTCTCTTGGACGTGCCAGGGAAGCTGTGTGCTTATAAAGTGGGGGGTTACAGAGACTGAGCATTTTTATGCTCAAGGTATACTGGGACTGTAAGCGAACCCTTTCAATTGTGATTTAAAGAACGGCTTAATGCTATGCTTTAACGTTGCTAATATGTATGGTAATCCAAGACTTTGTTATTAACAGGCACCCAGGACAGGACCACTGAGAAGTAGAGAGACTATCCTATACTGAGAGCCCCAAGTGGTCCTTGGTTTTGCCTGGGTGTGAAGATATCTGGTCCTGGAAGACAAAGGTTTGTAGTCACCTTTCAGGCAAAGGAGTAATGTCTCCAGTTCTTCTTGTGTGCTCAAGACTGGACTTGGTAACCATTGATTAAGACTGCAAACTTCCTTGCTACAGCACCCACCCATTTGTGCTCCGTGAGTGGCAGGCTTGCCCTGTCGTCACTGTATTTTTTATATTGCTCTTTATTTTATGTTTTAGATAGTGTTTTATACGATTTTAGAATAATAATGACCCCCACGCTTTTATAATTGTTGCCTATGTGCTTGGTGCTGGCCAAGGTTGCCCCAATTGTTTCTTCTAAGTTAAGTTTTTTATAACTTGGCATTTTTTCACATTTCCATTGTGTTTTCGTTTACGATATCACTTCTTTTTTCACTTATAACAAACACACACACACACACACATTAAGGGAATAGCAAAATTGTTCAACCTATATTGAGGCAATGTATTGCCGTTTGGATAGGGTAAATGTAAATAGTAGCCTAGTCTGTTGAAAGGGTTAAGATGTGAATCTGTGTAGCATGGTGGTTATGTAGTTGGAGTGAAAGCATGACTAGGTAGGGTTAAATCTTGCCTTACACAGTGGCTCTCAAAAGTATTCACCCCCCTTGGACACATTTTATTGTGTTACAACATGGAATCAAAATGGATTTAATTAGGAGTTTTTGCCACTGATCAACACAAAAAAAGTCCATAATGTCAAAGTGAAAAATAAAATCTACAAATTGTTCTATATTAATTACAAATATAAAACAGAAAATAATTCATTGCATAAGTATTCACCCCCTATGACACACCTAAATAAGCTCTCATGCAACCAATTGTCTTTAGAAGTCACATAATTAGTTGAATGGAGTCCACCTGTGTGCAATTAAGGTGTTTAACATGATTTCAGGTTACATACACCTGTCTCTGGAAGTTCCCACAGTTGGTTAGTACATTTCCTAACAGAAACTACATCATGAAGACGAAGGAACGTTCAAAGGAAATCCGGAATAAGGTTCTTCAAAAGCATCAATCAGGGGTAGGCTATAAGAACATTTCCAAGGCATTGAATATCCCCCGGAGTAAAGTCCATTATTAAGAAATGGAGAGAATATGGCACAACTGTGAATCTGTCTAGAACAGGCTGTCCTCAAAAACTGAGTATCCGGGTGAGAAAGGCACTAGTCAGGGAGGCCACCAAGAGGCCTATGGCAACTCTAAAGGAGTTACAGTCTTCCACGACTGATCTGGGAGACACTGTGCATACAGCAACAATAGCCCGGGTGCTTCACAAAAATGGCCTTTATGGGAGTGGCAAAAAGAAAGCCATTGTTGAAAAAAACTCACATCAAATCTCGGCTAGGGTTTGCCAGAAGGCATGTGGGAGACTCTGAGACCAAGTGGAAGAAGATTCTATGAGCTGATAAGATCAAAATAGAGCTTTTTGGCCTCAACACTAAGCGCTATGTTTGGCGCAAGCCTAACACCACACATCATCCTGAGAACACCATCCCTACCGTGAAGCATGGTGGTGGCAGCATCATGCTATGGGGATTCTTCTCTGTGTCAGGGCCTGGAAAGCTTGTGAAGATAGAGGGCAAAATGGATGCAGCAAAGTACAGAGATATCCTGGAGGAAAACCTGTTGAAGTCTGCAAGAGATCTGGGACTTGGGAGAAGATTCATCTTCCAGCAGGACAACGACCCCAAACATACAGCCAAAGCCACACTGGAGTGGCTTAAAAACAAAAAGGTCAATGTCCTGGAGTGGCCCAGTCAAAGCCCGGACCTCAATCCAATTGCAAATATGTGGAAAGAGTTGAAAATTGCTCTTCACCAAAGGTCCCCATCCAACTTGACGGAGCTTGAGCAATTTTGCTCAAGAAGAATGGGCAAAAATTGCAGTGTCCAGATGTGCAAAGCTGGTGGAGACTTATCCAAATAGACTTATGGCTGTAATTGCTGCCAAAGGTACCTCTACCAAATATTGACTCAAGGAGGTGAATACTTATGCAATCAATTATTTTCTATTTTGTATTTGTAATTAATTTAGAACAATTTGTAGATTTTATTTTTCACTTTGACATTATGGACTTTTTTGTGTTGATCAGTGGCAAAAACTCCTAATTAAATCCATTTTGATTCCATGTTGGAACACAATAAAATGTGGAAAAGTCCAAGTGGGGGTGAATACTTTTGAGAGCCACTGTGTATATATATATATATATATATATATATATATATATATATATATATATATATATATACTGATGCACAATGAAAATGCAACATTCTATGTTTTACATCAATAGCTTTGATGATTGCTTGAGTAGCATTGTGGGAGTCTGGAACCAACTCCCCAGTAATGTTTTTGAAGCTTGGGATAACAAATTACTGAGCTCAAGTTATGTGATTTCATGAAAATGCCAGGTGCTCAGTGTTTGTTATTTGAGTTGAGTTCAAATTGCCAAAATTAGTTGATTAAGAATCTGTATAAATAGGCATTCGAAAAGACCACTGAAACATATGACCATGCCCCGATTGAGTAATGATCGCCTGGTTGCTATCAGCATGATTGAAGGTGGCCTGTCTGTGAGAGAAGTTGCCCGGAGAATGAGATGTTCTGCTTCAACAATCAGCAGACTAGTCCAGAGAAACCAGGAAACCGGCTCTGTGAGGGACAGGCCACGTCCTGGAAGGCAGAGGGTCACCACACCAGTCCAGGACCATCACCACCGTCAAATCCATCTGCGTAATCGCGTAAAGACAACCGCAACCAGCCAACCTTCGCCAGCTGGCTGCAGCTGCACAGAAAGTGTGGTGAAACATCCCACAGCAGTCTATCCAGAGGCTGATCAGGTCTACTCGTCAACGCTGCCAGGATTGTGTTAATGCTCAGGGAGGTCATACCCAACACTAACTAAATGTTAGATATATCTCTAAATCATTTAGAGATATCTCTAAATCATTTTAAGATATCTCGAAATAACTTCCTGATCATTTAAAAAAATATGAATAACAAACTAACTAAACTAAGAAATATACAGTACATACATACATACATACATACATACATACATACATACATACATAAAACCTCCAAAGATAAGGAAACACCTCTTGAAAACCTAAATAAAAAATGTAGGGAAAAATTTAAACATATTGTTAAAATCAAAACAAAACAGGTCCAACCTACAATTGAACTCGGATCTGGAGTTGTAGTCCTGAGAGCTACATATTATACATGTAGGTAATGTGGAGTAGTGGTTAGGGCTCTGGACTGTTGACCGGAGGGACCTGGGTTCAATACCAGGACACTGCTGCTGTAGCCTTGAGCAATGTATTGCTTCAGTAAAACCCCAACTGTATAAATGGGTACCAGAATTTGTATGTAAAATAACTAACTGTAACTCGCTTTGGAAAAAAGTGTCAGCCATACGATAAAAACCTACCTTTATCCATAAAAGTTCCATTTGGGATGAAAATTATGTACTTAATAAAGCAGAGTGAGTATAACATAATACAACTGATAAAAAACTACCCAGCTGACCTTTAAATACCTTTATTGATCAGTGCTAGAAGCAAATTTCAACTGTTTGACACAATGTTACACGATTCATCACAGTTGTAATTAAACATAGTAGGTTCATTCTGGCTTTAACAAAGCTGGGTTACATTGCAACAATGCATCTTAATGAATCTTGTAACATTGTGTCTAACAGTTGAACTGGGTTCAAATTCTGGTACCCATTTATACAGTTGGGTTTTTATTTGTATATATATTTATTTCGACATTAATTAAAGTACTATACATGTATCTGTATGTCTTCAATCGATTTATGGGTTATGTAAAATCAAATGAATACATAGCAGGCTTTTTTTTTTGTCTACTACATGTAATAGCCTACAAAACAAACCATGCTGATGCATTGTAGGCTTCACATTGTTGTAGGATGCGTAGATAATAAAATATTATTTTAAATTGAAACTAAATTATTTCAGTATATTTTCTTTTATCTCATATTTATATCCCTGCCGCCACTAGTAAGTAACAGAATAAATACTTCAGACCTGTTGCCACCCACAATTTGTATGCTAATTAGAATTTTTTTTGCTTCTAATTAGTTTGTCAATAGGGAAATACCAAGCGCAGTCATCTCAATTTTCCTCCCGCAATCAAACACTAGATATGTTTCCATCAAACTAAAAGTCATGCTTATAAAAAAGCTTGACAGCTGCAATGGAAACAGGTGAAATTTGGTTAATTCATGCGAACAAACAAAAAATGTAATACATTCGATAGGGGTGGATAAAACTGTATCCTGTATGATAAATGATGCGTACAAATGCAATGGAAATACTTTCCAAGCAAATAGTTTTTGTAAGCTTTGCATGTCAAAGACATTCACTTAGTGCATATGGTTTTCCATGGAATGTTTTGCCTCTGTCTAACCCCAAGAAAAAAATGATTAATTAATCTAGGGGTTTAGTGACATTGTTATATGAACAAATTAATGACTCTTCCAACAAACCACTATTAATAGTAATAATTAATACTATTTTGAAAAGCTGGTAACAAATTTGGTCTAATGAGTCTTCCACAAGCCCAGGACACCACTTAGTGCATTTTAAACCAAACCATAGTGTCTAATAGTATTTACTATACTCATTTCAAGAATAAAACATATTCAACCTAAACAGCTGTAGTTGCCACCTACACTGTAGCTCAACCAGACTCTACATGGATTTCATACTTGCCCATTATTGGCAAATTTTGATCCCAGATGGCCTCAACTTGCTGTGTTTTTCTACAGTTGGCTATGTCTTTCGCTTTTTCTATTGTGTGATAATTCTTTGTTATCTTGGTATACACCAGATGCCCATCGGTCTTATATTGTCTCTATTCTTTCAACTATCAGCTCTATTTGTCTATTTAAAGTGTCGTGACAAAAATCTTTCTGGAACGACTCTAAAAAAAAAATCTCATCTACCGACTATAACAGCTTAGAAGTCTGTTTGCTGCTGCTGTGTGAGGACTGATACTTTGTAATTTATGTGTAGTTGAGCTCTTTTTTCTGTGTATCTGTTTGCACCTTTTTCTTTTTTTGAATGCTAATTTGTTTTGTTATTTGTTCATTACAAATATCCAATTAAAAATCATCCGAACAAATTATCACTCACCCCCCTTTGGGGCTTATTTGCTTCATTTTTGCTTGTCAACCATATCTCTTTCAAGTCACCCCATGACTCCTAAGGAATGGAAGCCTAGCTACCTCACTGGCCACTACAAGTCATGATCAACTCCTCTGGTCCCTTCATTTATTTGTTATTCTCGTGCCATTCAATCATCTCTCACTCCTTCATTTATTTATTTAAGGTGACACTGTATCCACCCAAGGGCAAGGCCTGTGCCACACTAATACAGATTCATATTCTACCTCCCTTGAGGATTGCATAGTCACTGAATGTCTCCTTCTCTATGTATTTCATTTAATTTATGTCTATCTTTTGGATTTGAGCCTCCTGGGTCTGTGTCTATGTCTGCCACCCTTCTGCCAGCTAGCCTGTAGGACACTTGCGCTAGCTATTCAGCTGTAATTTCCATGGAAACAGAAACATTTTATCTATTACTATACATGCAGTATGCAGCTAGCAGTATTACATTTCCCAAAAATAAAACTTCTGCAACCACTTCCTTGAGACAAAGTGTCACAGAGCTCCATCCATTATTTTGCACTATATAGTTTGGGGAAATAAACGCATGCAATGGCTATAAAAGAGCTGTTTCACAGCTGCAGCTAAGAAATATTTAGACCACAAGATTCCGTTACTGGTGGTCTTGATTTTATTTGATTTAGCATTACTTGCTTGATTTTCCCTACTAAAGCTATGTAACATACATCATATGTCAGGTGTTTTGTAAAAAGAAGAAACAACAAAAAAAATTGAAATAAAAAACAATATATATTGTAACCTTGGGTGTGGCTGCTCCCCACCATTCCATCCTGCCAATGAAATCTGCCAAACCCCTATTTCAACCCCGAGTCATGCCTTGCTCTCTGTCTTGCGTTTTGTCACAAACACAGCTGACAAACACCGCTGACCATTCTACCCTTGACACTGCTGGACAAAGCTTTCTCGCTCCGAATTCTCGAATGCTGAATCTGAATTCCTGAATGGGCTGTCTGTTTTCTGTCGTGTATCACTACACAGCCCTGCAGACTCCGAATTAATCATTTAAATCTGATTATCAATTTAGATTTGAAATGGCTACTCACCTCACTTTCTCGGCAGAATCGAATTCTCGAATTGAGATTGCATTTCCTTTCCTGGACAATCTGCCAATCCTGCGCTGCCGCCTGCAGCACGCTCCTGCCGGCCGGGCACCCAGGATTTTAAAGCAATGATTATCCTCTCTGCATGTATTGTCACACTGCCCCGCCCCCAATACCCCCCTCCCCCATGCAGTGGATTTCTCTATTTACTATGTACTGTTGCAGCCGCCAAGAACGCACTTCGAAACCAGGATTTGTCGCTTAGAACCTGTCCCCTTACACGCATCTGCCTGACAGGTGCATCAGTCACTGCCGCTGCACAGCACCTGCCCCTGCTGTCCAGCTGCTTGTCAAGCATAAACAGCAACGGCTACTTCAAAAGCAAAATAAATAATATTCTATATTGTAGCTGCCCAGGACATAAAAAAACTGTGCAGGATAAATCTAACACAGTACTGTGTCTTTTCTAGCAACACATTCATATTATTATTTGCTAAATCATTTAGTCAAGTCAGCCCCTCTTTTCCATGGAGAAAGAAAAGCTGCTTGCTGAGTGTAAACAGAAACGGCTGCTTCAAAAGCTGCTTGCTCTTGACACGGCCACCGTTGCGTGTTTGTTTTGTGTTCAGCTGATCTTTGTTGTGTGTTTGTTGTGTTCAGCTGAATTTGACTCAGACATAATATTTATTCCTTCCATATAGATGCAGCACTCAAGTCATCAGGTCTTCCACTGCTGTCAGTCAACAAGTCTTCCACTGCTGTCAGTCAACAGGTCGTCCACTGCAGTGGAATCTTGTGTTCGTTCTCCTCCATGATATAAAGAGTATTGCTAGTATGCCCAGAGTGGGGACCAACTCTCCAATAGGACCACCAGAGGTTTCCATCTTTTAGCCCTATACTATCCCAAATAGCCCAGTATGCTCTGATGTCTGAGCTGAGGTGTGACACACTTTCCCACTGTGGATGGACCTCCATTCTCTTTCCAGTCAGAAGATGAAAATCAGACTCCACTTCCCTGGTCGTTCTCTGAGATCGGAAAATGCTAATCTTCTGACAGTCCCTGAAATTCATTTGAACTCTGTCGGAGCCAGGGCATTTAATTATAATGCCCCTCGTCTTTGGAACTTACTCCTCATTCATATCAAGAATGCTAGCACAATTTAATCTTTTAAATACTGTTTTAAATCCGTATTTGGTCTGTTTTATTTGTAGCTGGATTATATATTAGACACAGGACTTTTTTATATTTCTTTTGTAGAGCGTCTTGGAATGCTTGCATGAAGAGTGCTATATAATTGAAATTTGTATTGTATTGCCATTGTGTTATTACTTTCATCCAAAAAACAACCTAGCATAAAAACCTGTTGTCCTATTTCTGGATTAATATTCTTAGTTTTATATTTATTTACACAGAATTATACAGAAACTCCAGCACTTGCTGTTAAATAGTTTGAACCAACTGCTAACTTACAATGGAGTCAGTTTATTACTCATATTAATGCATTTCAAATTAGACTGTATATTTTCTTATCAGTTTCCTTTAAAAGGGTATCCTTTACTGATCTTTCATTGCCGTTTTAAAGTATTATCTTTTTATTAAAAATTTAACATTTTCTAAATAAAACAAAGCATTCATTAACTGCTATGTTCTCCTTAATTGTAAATAATACTATATATAAATAATAGTATATATATATATATATATATATATATATATATATATATATATATAAGGTCAATAAGTACAACTGGTTTACATGCAGTAAACCTTATATTTCACACATAGTTTACACATCAATGTAATGTGTAATGCTCCAAAATGTAACAAAGTAAACAAACGACACTCAGTATTACTACTAATAAGGGAATACAGTGGTTAGTGTTAATATTTTATTGACAACTGCTCAGTTCTGAATTACCCATGTAAATTCTGGGGGAAGTTCATGATTCTCTCTAATTGAGAATGACTCCATTGTTCTGGGCATTTGCCTGCATTTGTTTTTTGACCTGTATTGCAGGTCAAGGCTTTTTTTCGCCACTTTAATTTTTGCTGATTCCCATCGCCTGGGCCTAACTACTTTTACTTTGATCTTCTCATTGGCACTGAATGGGTCATCCTCCTCCCTGGACTCTTCGGAGCTCATTGTAATTTCAATTGGCAATGTTGTAAAAAGTGTTTAATAGATGACCATCTGGTATGATATCTGCTGTCGTGAGGATGCAGAGACCACGTTGTAGTTTCTGAAAAAAACAAACAAACAAAACATAAAATTAGCAATAACAGATTTAATTTTGTCATTTTGTTTTACAACCACATAATCAAAGCATTTCAACTATTGAATGCCACCTCTCCATGCATTGGACATTTTTATATTGTTTAATCATGTCCCACACAATGTGGAATATTTGGAGTAGTGCCTGATACATTCAGCAAAACTTGTAGGTTCCAAGTTAGGTCTACATCAACAATTTTACAGTTCTTAAGACAATTTGTTCGTTCATAATATTTTACATCATAGTTTGACTTTTATCTTTCAATATTTGAGTTAAGTGAGATGGGGGATTTTTTTCAAAAGATCATTGCGATTTGTTAAATATTTTTTCCTTGATTGCAACTGTATATAGTCAAACCGCTTACATCTCTTTTTGATTTTCTTCTCCTCGCCTCAAGCTGACGTCTGTACCAGATGTTCAATTCATTGCTTCTTCTTTTCACAGAACGCCAATAAGTTTTCATGGCAACTAGAAAATAGGAAATCTATTTAAATATGCATGTACCATTTTACTGTACATATGTATGCTGATATACTGATAGTACTTTTAATCTCAATGTCTTTGTAATTACGTAATTGCACAACAATATTAAGTTTTAACAAACTAGAACACAAACACAAGGGAAAAGGGGGTATTGAGATGTCATATCATATACAAGAAAAAGGGACCTTCTGCCGTAAAAAAAAAGTAGTATTTCACTTCCAGTCAAGGGACACCACTCATAATTCTTGAATATATTTATGTAATTTTCATTGCAATAAAAATCAAAACATATAGGAAAAGTAACAAACGTAAAAACAGCTATCATTAAGAAGTGGAACATTAAGGGCACCAAACTGTGAATTTCACTAAACTAATATGACAAAGCATTACTTAAAACTAATGCAAATTTACCATTAATCTCATCAATGGAGGTGTCCGGTTTTACTCCAAGTTGTAATCCCTGATTTTGTGTGTTAAAGTTAAATTCTTTGCACCCAAAATACTATAGAAATAAAGAAAACATGAATGCCTATTGAATTGAACAATAAAGCAGAATGACAATTCGGTACATTATGCTTGTGTTTCTGCAGTTTAACAATGAAAATGTTATTTCAGATTCAATACAGTTGCAGACATGTATTGGCATCCTGTATAGTTAATATAAGTACTTAATTTACTGTAAGTGTACTTAAATTAGTGAATGATGTTGTTTTAGATAAGGGATACCAATATTTATGTATGGAACTGTACAGCAGCAGAAGAAAAGAAACATCTGTTAACAGTATGGTTATAAGTATGGTTTTCATCTGTTCACAACAAATCAGCATGACTGTCCAAAGTGTGCAGAAATACGTATCACTTAAATTTGGAAATCCACATGCTGTACATGTTAGCTGGCTTGAGAAAACAAAATCTTACCATTAGTTTCACAGACCCTGATTAGCACTAAATGTGGACTACCTAATGTTGATTTAACTAGTCCAGCACTATTACAATCTGGTTTGTGAAACCAACCCTAGTCTCAGGTGATCATAGTAAGCTTTAACAATTCAATGTTATTTAAAATATGGCTAAGATATCGGAAAAAAAAAAAACCCAACATACTCTTCAGTTGTTTTCCAGGGGTCTTCATCCTCTGTGGTGTAATGATTGTATGGCCTATGTACTAAATTCTTAGCTGTGAAGCTTGCATGTATTTTGAATACAGAGACCAATATATAGGTTGTTTACCAGCAAGCTCGAGGCAACGACTGCTTAAAACACAGTTTTATTAAAAATACTTGAATTCAATATTTTTTATTAAAAATACTTGAATTCAATATTTTTTGAATATTATAAGTATCTGTAAATAACAATTGATAAACAGTCTTAACAGGGTCCACAGATGATTTTTTTTTTTAGCAGAGGAATGTATATATCTGCATGTTTATATCATTAAATAGTTTATGATGCATTAGCAGTGGCTAATGGGAATAGTTAAATAGCAGTCGATGTTAGAAAGTCAATCACAACAAATAAGCACCTTTATCAGTGGAGAAACATTCACAGGTTTGGCTTTCACTTTAGATTTTTTTTGTCAGAACTGCCTCCATAGAGTTTTGAGAATGCTTCTGTAAGTAAAAACAAAGCAAATTCTAAGGATTGTTATGAAGGACAGAAACAAATGCTTACATGAATCTGCAGTATAAAGAGTTTTGTAACTCTTTTTTTATATAAATTTAGTCATTGCCAATTATTTTTTATTATTTTCTCCCAATTTAGAATGTCCAATTATTTTTTAGGCTCAGCGCACCACTACCACCCCTGCGCTGACTCAGAAGGGCGAAGACGAACACACACTGTCCTCCGAAGCGTGTGCCGTCAGCCGACCGCTTTTTTACACACTGCAGACTCACCATGCAGCCACCCAAGAGCTACAGCGTCGGAGGACAACGCAGCTCTCGGACAGCTTACAGGCAAGCCCGCAGGCGCCCGGCCAGACTACAGGGGTCGCTGGTGCGCGGTGAGCCGAGGATACCCTGGCCAACCTAACCCTCCCTCCCCCCGGACGACACTCGGCTAATTGTGCGCCGCCCCCTGGGAGCTCCCGTCCACGGTCAGCTGTGGAATTGTCTGGACTCGAACCGGTGACGTCCAGGCTATAGAGCGCATCCTGCACTCCACGCAGAGTACCTTTACCGGATGTGCCACTTGGGAGCCCCCCCCTGTAAATCATTTTAAACTAATTTGAGTGAATAGGTGTATTGTATCAAAGCTTCAAAAAGCATAATTCATTAAACTTTAAAAGACTTCAATAAGCATGTTGGCACATGACACCAGAATCTTTAGAATTGTGTATTGCTTTTTTCCCCCACATAGAAACAACTCCACACAGTAAAACCCCAAGACCAATTTTTTTTTTTAAGCAGAGAATACAAATATACTTTCAATATCTTATGGCAAAGTTTCTCAATATTTTCATATCATACCTGACTTTCAATGATTTCTTTTTGGTTACTGAGTATTGTCGCAAGCATTTCCTTCATGGCTTGCTGGGATTGTGGTTCTACCCCTATTGCTCCACATGCCTGTTCCCAAAAGCTGTCACTGCCCAAACACAAGCATTTTAAATAGTATTTTTTCTTAAAGATCCTCTTCAGTATTATCTGATGAGGATAATATGACCAGTAAAAAACAGCAAAGTTTTGGTGTAAGAACATCAGATAATGACTAATAACACGTGAGACAGTCATTTATTTTACTATTTGTTTTACGGAAGTGTAACCACACTTTTAAAGAGAAACAAACAAAGATAAACAAAATCTTACAAGGAGTATTTTAAAAAACTGCAATATTACTGCCTCCGTTTAATTATTTTACGACTTCCTTTTTTGCCATTATTCAAGTATTAACTCCAATTAATATAAATAGATCTTTGCTTGTAATCAAGGTTTATTCTTTTTTTAAACATGCTGTGTTCTGAGAGAACAGGTTCAACACCTGCAGTGAGAGCTTTGTTGAATTCATCAATTTACCTTTTAACTCTCATTTCTCTGCTACACTTTTGGACTTTGTTTTTTGTACACCCTACAGCAGTTGCTGGAGATGAGATTAATGACAATATATTGTTATCACTAAGACTGTGTTAAACTCTGACAGTGTGGTGAAAATGAATAAAGTCAATGGAGAGCTCAATTCCCACATGCAAATTAACTTTATTCCTGAAACAGCAATAGACAATAGAACAGGTCAGTGTGGATACTGTCAGTACGTCAGCAGCAGTCAGTCTGTCTCTTGGTGCGCTGAGTATACAGTGCTGAGAAAAAGTTTGTGAACCCCTTAGGATTTTCACATATTTCAAACCTAAAATGTTATTAGATCTTAATCTAAGTCCTAATAATAGATAAAGATAACCTGATTAAACAAATGACACAAAAACATGATACTTTTTCAACATTTATTCATCCAGAAATGATTCAACATTCAATATCCATGTGTGAAAAAAGTATGTGAACCTTTAGATTCAGTAACTGGTGGCACCCCCTTGAGCAGCAATGACTTCAACTAAGCGTTTCCTGTAACTGTTGGTCAGTCTCTCACATCGGTTTTGAGGAATTTTGGCCCATTCCTCCTTACAGAACTGCTTCAACTCGGTGACATTTGAGGGCTTCCTTGCATGGACAGCTCGCTTCAGGTCCTGCCACAACATTTCGATGGGGTTTAGGTCCGGACTTTGACTAGGCCATTCTAAAATGTGGAATTTCTTCTTCTGCAGCCATTCTTTTGTAGATCTGCTTATATGTTTAGGATCATTGTCTTGCTGCATGACCCACTTTCGGTTCAGCTTCAGCTCACGGACGGATGGCATGACATTCTCCTCTAGAATCCTCTGATACAATGCAGAATTCATGGTTGTGTCAATGATGGCAAGCCATCCAGGTCCTGAGGCAGCAAAGCAGCCCCAAACCATCACACTCCCACCACCATGCTTGACGGTTGGGATGAGGTTCTTCTGTTCGAACACAGTGTTTGGTGTTCGCCAAACATAACGTTTCTCACTGAGGCCAAAAAGTTCTACCTTTGACTTGTCTGTCCAGGAACATTGTTCCAGAAGTCTTGTGGATCATCTATGTGCTCTTTGGCGAACTTCAGATGGGCAGCAATGTTCTTTTTAGAGAGCAGTGGTTTCCTCCTGGCTATCCTTCCATGAACACCATTCTTGTTCAGTCTTTTTCTGATAGTTGAGTCATGAACACTCACATTAGCCAAGGCGAGATTGGCCTGCAGATCCTTGGATGTTATTCTGGGTTCTTTGTGACTTCCTTGATGATTTTCCAGTTTGTTCTTGAAGAGATTTTGGTAGGACGACCGCTCCTGGGTAGAGTGACTGTGTTCTTGAACTTTCTCCATTTGTCTGTCTGACAGCGGATTCGTGTAGCCCCAAATCCTTAGAAATGGTTTTGTAACCCTTTCTAGACTGATGAGCATCAATAACTGTTTTTCTGAGGTCCTCAGAGATTTCTTTTGATCGTGGCATGATGTGTTTCCACACACCTGTATGGTGAAGACCAAACGTACAAAGTTTCTGATCTTTATATAGGGTGGGGCCTCCCAAACTCACCCCTGAAGATCTACCTAATTATTTAAACACCTGATTCTAATTATCCCCTTAATTGAGCTGATAAAACCAGGGGTTCACTTACTTTTTCACATACCCTGAATCTTAATTACTCATTGTTTGTTTAATTCATATATCATTTTGTTTCAAAAGACATGGAATTGGTTAATATAAACCCTATTGGATACTTTAGAAAAGACTGGTTTTGATTCAAGAAGGCTATCGTGGTAAAACTATGGAATTTCCATAATTATCATTGGGGTTCACAAACTTTTTCTCGGCACTGTATATATCCACATTATTGTTATTTAAATTCATACACCATAACATTCACCAACTTCTATATACAGTCATTGCACAACATTATTTATTAATCCATTGCAACTAATTCACCCGTTCCCCTATTCATAACATGACCATTGGCTTAATTCTGTATGCTCTATTCGTCTGTATAGCAGCTGCTGTATGCCTAAAATGGCCACCTCCGCAGGTACAGCAGACTGGCCGCCGTCATGTTCCATCCGCCTGCCAGCCCTGAATGTCGCGCAATGGCAGCCGCCCTGTTTACATGCTGTGGCCGCCCTGTTTACAGGCTGTGGCCACACTGAATGTCGCGCAATGGCAGCCATCCTGTTTACATTTGCAGCAATGCCATTTCTTGTTTTGTTCGCTCTCTCTAAATGTAACACAGAAACACATTTACACACACTCCCGATCTCGATTCCAACCACAATATCCTCTCTGTATAAGAGTTTATTTAAACACAGTGCTCGTCACGTGGATCAGGTCCCATTCCCTTAGCTTGATACCCTGGTTAAGGGATCATTTTACTGTGGCGAACATTATTTACAGCTACGACTTGTGGGGAAAACTCCTACTACTGTTTTAGCAGGGAGTCTTACCTGAAACAGGTCAGTGTGGATACTGTCAGTACGTCAGCAGCAGTCAGTCAGTCTCTTGGTGCGCTGAGTATATATATCCACCCAGCACCGCTGCTGACAGTCTCTTCACGACGGTTGCTCCCCCCTAGCTACTGGAGGCTGTCTTCCGCCTTTTCCCTGTACTATAGTCCCGTTACATCTGCTTGGGTATTTATAAGACATCTCCACTTCTAGATTATGTGGGTTCAGATTTCTTCTCAGTCTTCGCACTTTCAAACTTGCTCTTGACCATTTTCGTTTCTTATCACACAAAATTTAAAGAAACTTAATTTCAGCACATTTTATTTATAGGTTGTTTTCTTTTGTTATGTAAATGAATATAGAATATCCAATCAAGAGCATCTCCAGCTGTGAACAGTACAACTAGATTCTGGCTAATATAAAAGTACTACAGAAATTGAACATATTGGTCCTTATTTTCCCTGTGAACAAGCAGGCTGCATCCCGCCAGCACTGTAAAGCGACAATATGAATAAACTGCATTCAAAACATAGCACCGGTAACTGCCACTAATTTATGTTGTTTTCAAATGGCTAAAATGAGAATCTGAATTAATTTAAAACTCAGGCACAATGCAACAGCGGTATTTTTCCAAAATGAGTAGGTAGTCGATATTTGATATTTTAAAAAAAAAATTATTATTTTTCAGGTTTTGTTAGCACACAAGTAAAGGTAATGAATGCATCTAAAACATTTCTAATAAGTAAAATTGTGCCTACTGAAAGCTTGAAAAGTAAATGATTTGGGAAGTATTTGGTGCTCACTGTTCTCTTTATTTAATGTATGTATGGTTGTATGTATTTTATCTATTTATTTATGGACACCATATCTCTTAAGGGAGTTGGTGCGTTGTAGCTATTTTTAAATTTCCCTTTAAATCCAATTCTGAATAAAACATTGTTTACAGTACACATTTGTTAAGCTAATGCAAACTAATAAAGGCTACAAACATTTGGAAGTTTACATAAAGTAATATTAAGTAGTTCAAGGTTAGTGCTAATCAGGGTCTGTGAAACTAGAGGTTTATGTTTAAGTTAAAGTTAAATTTTGCCTCAGTTTCTTTATTTTTCTATTTGTTTCCTATGTGTTAAAACCTTTAAGTAATATCTCAACATTTTGAATGTGTGGTTCTTAAGGACAGTATTATTGTCATTACTTATGCCCCGGCACTTCTTTTTTTTTTTTTTTACAAATTAAGCTCTGGTCAGAACTAATTACTCAAAGTGACTCGTCAGATTGGTGACTCGACTCAAGCTGTTTAGTGACTCGACTAGAGCTTGGCACGTCAAACACTCGACTTGAGTCTTTACTCCCCAATGACTCAACAGATATTGATAATATACCTTATAAAATATACTCAGGATTTTCAGGCTTTACAGCAGATCAATGGACAAATTGGACAATATTGTTTTCAATATCAACGGAGTGCTTCCAAATGTACATTTGAATGTACATTTGAATGTCTGGAGATTGTTTCCATTGTCGGACTGGGTCCGACATTGCAATTATTCCTCATAGGTCCTTTGTCGGACTGGGTCCGACATCATTCTAGCAACGCAAAAAACGGGTTTCAAGTCGTTTTTTCTCCGGAAAAAGCCGAGAAAACCATTCGATTGCCGAATGGGAGCGACAGGAGCCGAGACAAGTCGAAAAAAAAAAAAAAAAAGGAGTAGCTCATGAATAGTCATAGTACCCCATTGGCATCAGATGGGGCGGTCGTATGGAAACAAGCTGGGAGTATAGTATCAGCGCACAGAGACTATCACGGACATTTGCAGAGCTTTTTGAGATGTTATAGCAATAAAATAATGACTTGGATTGCATTATTGAGGAGTTTGGTGATAAACGAGTCATCAGGAGACGATTGATCGGTATGTACGACTATTATTATTATTATTTTTTATTTGGTAGCATATGTGAAAGCGATAGCAAACGAAAGGGTGGGGCGGGGCTGGAGAGCCCTAGTGAGTGCTTTGTTGATATGCAGGGCCATTTAAACCCGTTTGACTGTGAAAAAAAATACTTTTAAACAGCGCGTCTAAAATTAACTGCGCGTGTGAAAATTAATTAGACCTGGCGAGCCTGACGCAGAATTAATAAATGGACCGCAAAGGGTTAATGCATGTTACTTGTTATGTTCTCACATAATAACGGAAGAAATTATTAATTTGGTACCAGTAGGCTTGCCAAAGAGAAGGCAATTAATCTTGGTAACCTTTGCTTGCTTGCAGTACCAGGCGGGGGGTAATTAAAGGAAATAACTTTTTGGCAACTCATGCGAGTTTTAATGTTTGGGGGGTTTGAAATCCAAGGTTGCTATAATGAGTGATCTTTTACATGTAAGAAATACCTTCTGGTACCAAGAAAGAATAACATCAGTTCAAAAGTTCACCTTACATATTTCGGAGATGTAGGAGAGGTGGACTAGGGGATGATGGCTAATTAATTTTATGGAGGGAGTTGCCAGGTGTTTTGGGAATGTTGTTGACTTGAAGGACAGGAGCTGTTAAGGCTGATTAATGTTTAAGACTTAATTGAGACTTCTGACGTAAGAAGCGAGGCAAAAACTCTATAAAAACCAAGGTAAAATCTTAGCAAGTTGAGTGACACTTGACTAACTACAAGCTGATATGATCCATGTTCTGAAGATCTCTGATCGAGCTGATTGCTGTTGGTGTGGTTGCTTTTGAAGACAGTTTCTGTCCTTGCATTATATTCTACACTTCAATATACTGGAAGGTAAGCATATATTTTGAATCTGTATCTCTTTTATATTGATGCATTGCTATAAGGTATATGACTTATGTTTTAGTCTATGAGATTTACATATTGGATGTTTTAGGACTTAGCGGTGGGCTTTTTTAGTTTTATGCATGCGTAGCCTTAAGGCAAAACATGTTGTAACCATAAATGTATTGAAGTATTAATGCTATTAAACCTAAGGCACTGGACTGCCCAGGTTGCCTGTCAGCTGGGATTCTACGTAGTCTGTAACTACTCAATCCATTTTTTAGCATTTAATAAACCGAAGGGGTACTAATACTACTCTGATTTGTTAAAACTTCAAATCAAATGAGTCTGTGTGGATTTCTTGATTATTAAAAGTCATCTGGATACGTTGCAAGCCCAGTGCAAGAACGATCCACTTACAGGAGTCTGAAACATCTTTATGTCCTCCTAAATGTCTCCCCTGAGTTTAAGAGTGTGCTTAGAGTATATATATATATATATATATATAAATAAAGAGAGTATGTGTGAATCTGACACTATACCCAACAACCAAATTTACCGTTGTGCCATCGTGTTTTAAAATATAACAGAAAAGTAAAGGAGCAGAAAGAGTTCAAGCAACAGGAGCTCTTACATATTGGCATATTGGCCAAACAATGATGGAAACTATATGGATATTTATAACTGGAGAAGATACACTGAAACTTGCAGCTGGACAGGTACTGTTTTAAATAGAACACAATTTGATTTTCGATGATCAATCCATTAAGAAGCATATCCTTGCCAGAGTACGGCAAAAGAATGGTCCCCCCTTTGAAAATGATTATGGCTACCCAGTCACTACATATCATGCCAATATATATATATATATATATATATATATATATATATATATATATATATATATATATATAGTACTGTGCAAAAGTTTTAGGCAGGTGTGAAAAAATGCTGTAAAGTAAGAATGCTTTCAAAAATAGACATGTTAATAGATTATATTTATCAATTAACTAAATGCAAAGTGAGTGAACAGAAGAAAAATCTAAATCAAATCCATATTTGGTGTGACCACCCTTTGCCTTCAAAACAGCATCAATTCTTCTAGGTACACTTGCACAAAGTCAGGGATTTTGTAGGCATATAGTCAGGTGTATGATTAAAGAATTATACCAAACAGGTGCTAATGATCATCAATTCAATATGTAGGTTGAAACACAATCATTAACTGAAACAGAAACAGCTGTGTAGGAGGAATAAAACTGGGTGAGGAACAGCCAAACTCAGCTAACAAGGTGAGGTTGCTGAAGACAGTTTACTGTCAAAAGTCATACACCATGGCAAGACTGAGCACAGCAACAAGACACAAGGTAGTTATACTGCATCAGCAAGGTCTCTCCCAGGCAGAAATTTCAAGGCAGACAGGGGTTTCCAGATGTGCTGTCCAAGCTCTTTTGAAGAAGCACAAAGAAACGGGCAACGTTGAGGACTGTAGACGCAGTGGTCGGCCAAGGAAACTTACTGCAGCAGATGAAAGACACATCATGCTTACTTCTCTTCGCAATCGGAAGATGTCCAGCAGTGCCATCAGCTCAGAATTGGCAGAAAACAGTGGGACCCTGGTACACCCATCTACTGTCCGGAGAAGTCTGGTCAGAAGTGGCCTTGAAATCGAGATTAATATCCAGCCAAATACCCAGATACTTATAGTTGTCACCTAACTCAATGACTTTGTTATCTAACGTAACTAAAGTTAAATCAACAGTAGCATTGTCCTTGTAGCAGAGAATACCATAGCTTTTGTCTTACTATAGTTTGAAATAAGCTTTAAAATTGATTAAAGCTTGTTGAATGGAGTCAAAATCAGATTTCAAATTTGCATGTTTAACAATCTGTGCTCTATTAGTAAGGTAATTTTGAAACCATCCAGACGCTTGCAATCCAATACTCACATGGTTGTTACTAATGGATCACAGAGTTATCACAGGATGTTGTTATCTTGTTTTCTTTTCGATTCAGTTTCTGAGAAGAGGAGTCACCGCAATTATTATTACTGAAGATTCAAATATCATTTGTGCACAAAAAGGTTTATTTTGTCTGCATTAGCGGAAATAGTTCAACAGTGGTATAATTATCAAAAAGCTTACTATAGCAACTGCAAAGAACAGGTTTGGCCGCACACCCAAAGGATTCTTCTTTATCCTTTTAGATCTTTAAATGTGAGCAGTTCATTAATAGAAAGGTGAAACACTCCATGATCCAAAACAAGGAGTTTTATTGTTAAAAAATCATCAGCGTACCAATGCATTTCAACACGGAACATGTCTTCATCAGGTTCAGCTGTGTTATAAAGTGTCGTACACATCCTGGCTTATATACACAGGTGGAATTACTAATTGCACTATAAAATAATTAGTTAAAACAATTACACCAATAATTAAAGAACATTAAAACAGCCATACTCATTTACATAATTAAATACATTTAAGTCAAAACAATAAAGTTACCACATTAGTTGGGATTCTATTAAGTCAATATTAAGCTACATATTTTTAAAAAAATGCATTTTATGTATATTCTTTTTATGTAAACATGTTATTACATAATCACATAATGTCCAACAAGTTATCGTATATATGTATTTAAATTTGTGAAAATACCACCAACCATTAAAACTCAATGTACCCAATTTTATCCTTAAATTTTGATTGTTAAGTTTTATTTGTATCGTTACATTTTATTATATGTTGAAATCCAAAAAGGCGGAGGCTACAAAAAGGTGACCAAGTGATTAGTATTCAGAAGGCTAATCAGAGGTACTAATTGACATCTAATGTTTCATTGAGCCCATGTGGTTCCATTGACTTAAGTGTATATATCCAAAATGATTCTCTTGTAATTAATTGTTTAATTATAGTACCTCCTCTCTTAGAAACTGAAACTTTCTCGAGCCCTATAGACTTAAAGCTTGATGCAGAACCATGATTAAAAGCTTGATAGTGTGTTGCGATTGCATAGTCCATGTTGTTATTCCGTATAGCTGCCTTATGCTCTGCTTACAGATTTTCACGTTCCTTATAGTTTGGCCTACAAAGATCAGGCCACAAGGACACTTAAGCATGTTTACCACATGGGTTGTGTTACAATTGATAAAACTTTTTATGGTATATTTTCGACCGGAATGTGGATGTGTAAAATATTTAACGTTATAAGTATTTGAACAATGAATACATCTTCCACATCAAAAATTACTATGGATCTCGGTATTTTATTAAGCCAATGGCTATCTGTAGTTGGAGATTTATACAGTGAGGACACTGAGGAATCTTTTATGTTCCTCCCCCTTCTATAGCAAAATCTAGGAGCTGTTATAACAAAGGGAGGTAATTGTGGATCACATTCTAATATTTAACAATGTTTTGAAATAATCATTTTAATGTCATTGGAAATATAATTATACTCAGTAACAAATGTAATTCTATCTGTAGTTAAGTCATTACTTTTTTTGGATTTCAAAAGTTCACTACGGTCTATACTAGCCGTTCTTTTTAGTGCTATATCTAATAGATTTCTATTGTAGCCTCTACAATAGAACCCGTTTTGCATCTCTTTTGCTTTAATTTGAAGTATTACTGCAATTCTGTTTTAATCTTAACAGTTGGCCATACGGTATTTTCTTAATCAAATGTTTAGGATGGTCACTGCCAGCTCGTAAAATTGTGTTCCTATCTGTAGGTTTACGAAAAATGGACATATTAAACAAATTATCTCTATTTACCGTAATCAACACGTCCAGAAAATAAATGTTTTTCAGATCCAGTCCATACTAATAATATGTCATCAATGTATCTTTTCCAAAACATAACATTCAAATATTTTAAGCCAAGGGAGTCTGAATGAGAGTAAGCTGTGTGAATGCATTTTGTTAAAAACAAGCACTATGTTAACCCAGGTTTTCCTGGACGTTTAAATCTGTATCTTTGCTAGTTACGATTTCAATAGTAAATGCAACCTTTTCCATCTATAGTACTGTTTTAAAGACCAGAATCATAACAATATGAGTATTGCATCACTGTGCTGCATCCTTTTATTATTCACCAGATTAAGGCTGTAGATAGCAGATGTACACATTTATTAAAACATTTCAGACTTACGAACAATGACCATTCCCAAGGTGTTTCTACTGTATCTCATTCTCTCTTAGCTTTTTTTAGTAATACGCGACTGAAGCACGGATGGCAAAATTTCAAATAATAACAGTACTTAATTTTTCCTCATTGATATGCCAACTAACCACTTTCAAAGGCTGAAATTCAATTATGACTGTCATCCCTTTAAATGTCACAAAAAATCAAGATCAGCCTGGAGACATGCTGGTGCATTTTTATAAAGCATAACTCATTTCTTCCCTTGAAATAACTGCTATGCTTGAGAGGAGCCAGGGATCACAAATACTCATTTCCCTGATAGACCATAGATGTGTCACGGTCACGCCATGACATGACAATTTTACAGAAAATATTAGACTAGGAGATAACTCATCTACTCTGAATCATTGTGAAAGAATAACTTCCTTTATAAATTAGGGAAATACTTTATACTAGTTTGGGAATGAATTGGGACAACTGAATTAAAATAAAGTCAGAGTGGATTGCTTTGATAAGAATGTGCAGATATATACAGTGTACTCCATGACACAGAAATCAGTCAAGTATTAATGCACCTTAACACAAACGTTAAAATAATGTTTCAAGAATTAATAGGCTGCATTGACAGTATCAGAAAAACAAAAAGGAGCTAAAGACAGGAATTAACAGAACTGTAAAAGGCACTAGTTTTTTCAAGGCAAGCATTTGTTCGGTGAATGCTGCATTTTTCTTGTGACTCCCATAGCACTTGCGCTATGTGCAAGGCTAATACAAATCTCAGTTTAACTTAAAAAAAGACTATTCTTATTTAAGTACTACATAAAAATGCTGTTTACTACTGTGGACACATTGGGACAAAGGCTTTTGTCCACATTAAGTGGCTATTGACAATAAACAAAAGTTTAAAAAAATACACTTTATGAAAAACAAATGATATGCTTCAATCTCTTTCAATGTGAACTACAGGAGTATAAACCTGCTCATGCATCCACAGACACAATCTTAATCATACCCTCATGCACCACCTATTCTGCATGTTGATGTACATACTGTATACAGTATTTTGGCCACCAGTATTTTGGGAACCTGTAGGTCCAAGGATATTACATTTCAAATCTCTAACAAAGAAACTGAAAAAACTAAGAGGACAAATGTGTCTGTCAGGTTTACTACCTCTTATTGGCAGAGGGGATACAGCTTTTAGCAGAATAAGAGCCATAAACAAGTTGTTAGCTAGCAGGTGTGAGCAAGAAGGTCTTGCAGTACACATTGACAATCATCTAGTTAATAATTTAAACTTTTAATGGGGGAGGGATGGGATAATGAGGTTCAACTAGCTTGTTTATAGAAGTTATTGAATCAAACTCCCATCACCGCTACCCACTCTCTGTCTTCTGATGAGTTAGTTGACAAATATAACTGCCTTTTAACAAGAGCTTTTGATATTGTGGCCCCGGTTCAACTCGAAAGGTCTCGTCTAAACAACCTGCACCATGGGTTAACAGGGCCTTAAACCGAATGAAAATGGAATGTCATAAATTAGACCTAGATGGAGGAAGACTAAATTGCACATTAACTGTGATATTTGAAGCAACATCTAGTAAAATACAATGAAGCTCTTGAGTACTTTTTTTCAACTATTGATGGATTAGTAAATCCATCATCTACTGCACTTTCTTATACTGAAGCTTCTCCAAGTGTGAAGAATGTAACTATTTTCTGAACAAAATTATTAATATCAGGGATAATTCCTTGGGATGGTTCTTATTTGAATGTGCCCACTAGACTGATTGGTTCTGTTTTACAATTGTTTTCTTTGATATGTTAACCTATTAGTGTGGTTCGGGGGGTGGGAGCTGAGCTCCACTCTATCCTTTCATCTCCTATCATCAGTCAAATCTACTTACTATTTAAATCATTAGTCACACCCTATGCAGTTGTCTTGTGTTTTTTCATTTTCATTTCGAGGATAACTTCATGTCCGTCAGAGCACTCTCCGACAGCTTCAATCCAGGGGTTGATCACACCACCACTCTTTCCTCTATCAGGCTTCTCAGCAACATCCGAACAAGTGCCTCCCGAGCAGGATACCATACCACTACCCGCCATCCAAGCGGCTCCAGCCTCAGGATGCATGTCCTGAATGACTTTACGGACTGGACTCTCAATAAGCTCATAAAAACCCTCCTCAAAAACGGTAGCAAGATCCCAGCAGGGAGCAATCAGGAATCTCTTTTCATTCTTTACTGTAATTCCATCTAGGCAGAACCAATTTTTCCACCCAAGAAAACTCCCCAGACGTGCTCGGCTGTTCAGCGGCCCAGGTCAGACAGCAAGCAGAATGTCTCAGAGCAAGCTACTCCAGCAGCCAGCACATCAGGCCAGCAGGCATCCGCTCCAGTCAGCGAAAACCAGCAGGAACATTCTCCCATTTTCAATTAAATAAAAGCATTCATGCAACCATTCGCGGACACCTTATCCTCAGTCAGTACCAAAATCAGCAATTGGGATAAATGACTGTCCAACATCGAGCAAGAGAAGCAAAGTTCTGCAGTTACACTATTTTCCTCCAATCCTGCAGAAAACCCAGCTGCTGCAGCAGCTACAGTCTCTTCTGGTTTTACACCAACCCCAGTCCCAACAATAGAGCCTCCAGTCTACAACTTTGCCTCTGCAACAGCATATGGTTCTGCCGCCTCAACCACTGCCCACCATCACTCAATATCCCCGCAGATTCAGCATAGCATAATTGAAGGTAAGGGCGTTAATCTGCTTTCTCTATTGATGGCTACATCGGAATTTCTGGACACAATCTTTGTCAACCATTTAATTGATGGACTAAAAAACGAGTTTTCAACCGGACTCAGTCAAATCCGTCCCTCCTCCCTTCAAAGCAAAAACCTCCATTCTGCTATTCAAGAGCCCAAGACAGTTCAGTCTCTTATTCAAAAAGAGGTTAAAAAAGGATTTATGGTCGGCCCATTTGCAGCTTCCATCTTATTAACTGTAACTGGTAACTGTGAATAATTAGTGTGTCTGTAGCAATGGCGGATTTTGGCGAGCGGAGAGCTGATTTCGTAAGCAAAAACGAAAAGATGTTTACAGCTCCTTGCAATTCACCGTGAAAAATATGTATTTTATTTTCTGTACAGTATTAGACTTAAAGTCATACTTTTATCAGAGCTGTGCATTTGGTTACTATGGCAATGGGGTCAAACAAATACAGACTTCATGATTGGTATTCGAGTTATACTTATACTAGTCTGTACATTGACCTAGCGAGTCAGTGGCATATATGATGTTACAATTTACTAATAATTCGAAGGTATCTGTGGTATTAAAACGTCATAATTATTTTTACGTAATATTAGAAATGTAAAGAAAAATACAAAAACTTCAATTAAGGTTTGCCGTGCGAGTTTTCACTGCATTTGGGACGGACATTTATATCTCGATTACTTGCTTTCATCGACAGCAAAAAACTTGGACTCCCTACATCAATATTTCATCAGAAGCTAGGAAAGACATTAAAATGTGATCTGCTATCATTCAGCATTGGAATGGCTTGTCTGTGTTCTATGATGATTTCATTTCAGCACCTCACGACCTGACTTTATTCACGGACACTTCATTTAAGGAATTCTGAGGTCTTTTAAACAATCAATGGTTTTCTAGTGCATGGCCACTAGAAATTGAAAACCTATCACTGCATCTAAAATCCACAGCCCTTCTTGAAATGTACCCAGTAGTCGCAGCACATCTATGAGGTCATATATGGTCAAAGAAATGAATACTATTCTTTTGCGATAACAAATCTACAGTTCATATTATCAATAAAGGCCGTTCCAGTTCACCTCTTACTATGCAACTACTGCAGCAGTTAACATGGATTTCAGTATCAAATAATTTTCGAATCCATGCGTGCCATCTACCGGGCATCAATAATAATGCAGCTGATGCTCTTTCTCGTTTCCATATTTTCAGATTTCACAGTCTGGTCCCTACAGCTCTGCCAACTCCAGCAGTGACACCCCAGTTCAACCAGCTAATTTTCAACTGAACCCAACTATCAGTGGACTACTCAATGCAGTGCAAGCATACATGGCTGCAGCACTAGCTCCTTCCACCAGATCCTCTTATTCCATAGGCTGCTGAGGGGAGCATGGCGGGAAACAGCCCGGCCGCGAAGAGGGCCAGCATCACCACAGCCACTACCAGAGTGGCCAACACCAGCACCACGACTGGTCCTAACGCCATCACCTCTTGGCCGTGGGCTCCCCTCCGGGCTTAACCTCCCGAGGGTCCGCCCGCACTGCATTGGGGTTGCCTGTCCCGCACCGCCTAGGGCTGCCTGGCCTGCACCCCCTGGGGCTGCTGAGCCTGCAACGCCTAGGGCTGCCGAGCCTGCAATGATCAGGACATTTTTAATTGATCATCTTAAAAGCTGGGTTGGCCAGACTGTAACTGTTCTAAGTGGTTTGAGTCATATCTAAGTAACAGACAATCCTTTGTTTCTTTAGGGGAGTCTGTATCAGGATTATCTAGTATTACATGTGGTGTCCCCCAGGGCTCTATTCTTAGTCACACATTATTTTCTTTATATATGCAACCACTGTCTTTTGAGATCATTCCTAAATACAGAGTACATTTTCACTGTTATGCTGATGACACACAATTTTATATTTCTATGACACCTGGTAACACCACTGCTATTTCAGCCTTACTAGAGTGTCTTGCTGATATCAAACGTTGCATGTCTCAGAATGTTTTGCAAGGAATTGAAATTCCTTAAAAAATAGATTTGGGCAACCTGACCTCTAATATAAAATCTGATGTGAGAAATGGTGGGATTTTTTTGATTCTGATTTTAGTTTTGAGGCTCATATTTGAAAAATTACAAAAAAGTTTTTTGTTCTTATTATCTATGAAACATTGCTAAAGTTAGGTATTTTCTTTCTTTGTTTGATGCTGAGAAGTTAATTCATGCTTTTGATTAGTCTAGAACTGACTATTTTAATGCATTATTTGTTGTGGCTGTGGGTCATGCCTCATTACGTTTGTAGCTTGTTCAGAATGCAGCTGCTAGCTGTTCTCACTAAAGCAAAGCAAATGGCTCATATACCTCCTGTATTGGCCTCACTGCACTGGCTTCAAGTGCTTTTATATATATATATATATATATTTTTTAAATCTTACTATTGACGTACTGTATAAAGCACTGAATGTCTTGGGACTGGATTACCTAAGGGAGATCCTATCCCCATATAAACCCCTGTGTACTTTAATGTCAGCTAATGCTGGCCAAAGGTAAAACTGAAAAATGGACAAAGTGCATTTTGTTATAATGCCCCCAGATTGTGGAACTCAATCCCCTGTTCTATTAGAGATGCTGCGTCGATCAATATTAAAGATTAAAGATTAAAGACGTATTTTTATTATTTAGACTTTTTAACCTGACGTACATACATAATTCACAGATCGCAAAGCCGACTTAATCGGCCAATCAGAGAGCTCATAACCCATCGCGTGCTCAGCTATACTTGGTTACGGTATCCAACCACCATAACTTTTGACAAACAAATGCCACATTGACATAGTTTCGCAATGTTACGTTATACGGTTTTTTTTAGTTAGCGGTGGAAAATGGTGAAAAGGTGTGCCTGGGGACTTGCAACAGCGACACAAGGTACCCAGAACGTTTGGAAGGGGGAACATATTTTATTCCTTTCCCAAAGCAAACTTCCACGTCGTTCTGGTTCTTTTAGACACTATGAACAAACAGCACATTTGTCTTTTGGAATAAAAATGCAGTTACAAAACATTTTTCAAACAGTCTGTCACACTCACTTTATGACTGTAGATTAGGATTAATTTGTTAGAATACTAAATAAATCTGCTGTTGCCAACAACTATAGCAATATAACTGACAATGGCAATACTATTTCTTATCATTCAGAAAACACTCCAACCAAGTACATTCTTTCAATGTTTTCTATCAAGTTGACCAAAAATGAGTTTACGGCCCCAGACCTGTGGTAACTCTGACTGTCCCTTTCTGTGTTATTATTTTGTGTGTGTGTGTGTGTCTATATTTATACACACACATTTTCCGTGTTACAGATATTTGTTAATCTAAAACCCATTACGTTTTAGACACATTTTAAAACACTGCTATGATATTACTAGTTCTTTGATGTAACGTTATTAGTGCTAAAAAAACACAAAAAACCCACAAAAAAACCATCAGAGCAAAGCACAACAAACATTAACTTGTATGTAGGCTGTATGTTTAACACCCCTGCTTTATCTAATAACTTCAGGAATGCTCTTGCCTCGCTCTCTGAGAAGTGTCTATTTATTCTTTTTAATTATTTTCACAGCGGTCTTATTTCAAACTACCAATTAACTCCACCCCCGTGTATGAATTGCCTGATTACTGCTTTACATGGAATTGTTTTATTTTTGTTTTTAGCACTTTGTTGATGGGGAAACCTACACAGCAGTTCCCAAATCCATCAGATGCTAGTGGCACTTCATCAAGACCCAGCAGGCCCCCTCCCAAGAAAAGGTTATTAAGGGTAGAGTACATTATACTAATATTGTTTTATTATGTCATTCATAAAATATACATCATGTAAGTTAACATCGCTCCCTTATTACTTTTACATACTGCTACAGTGTGTAGTACTTAGGGACCATAAAACCAAATACAAAACAAAAACTTTCAACAGGAAATAAAAATATATTCACACAGTACACATTGTGGACTTATGTTTGACAATAAACTGTTATGTATCCTGGCCTTTAGATTGCAGTATAACAAACAATACATATTTTGAAGGACCCCAGCTTTATTTTTCAAAAAAGATGTGGGTATATTTCAATTTGGGCACACCCTTTAACACTGTGTCTAGTCTGTAATCTAAAGCCCTGACACCTATAAACATTTTGTTCCTGGCATAGTAATGAAGAGTCCGCGTCACCACATCACAAGGAAAATGAGGCGCCTGAGACAGATCTATCTAAAGCACTGAGGAATGTACCCCAACAGGTGCGTTTGCATCACTTTTTATTGCAGAAGTTCTTTACATGAAAATAGTGTAACAAATTTACCATGCGATTTATAAAGTCAACGTCTCGGTAAACTCTTTCAGTAAACATGTCTTTCTTAGGGTATAACACAAAATCACAAAACTCAAGACCACTTAACAACAGTTGCCCATATAGGCGTAGGCGTAGGAAAGATGTAGGCGTAGGTGTAGGAAAGATGCCTGCAGTCCAGACTTGGGATCAAATGCAAATGCATTTTGCATTTAATTGTATTTAAATGCACAACTGTGAACAATTTGCATTTCATTTGGTAGCTGTCTATTCTGAAATACAAGTATTTGCCTTTGTATTTAAAATCATGGGAAAGCTTCAAAACCATTTCAAATGTATTTAAATACGGTTCAATAAATTGTGTGTAACCCCTATTCATCAAGATGGGACCTGCAAATCACACTCTACAATTACCATGCATTCAGCTCAATCAAACTCACCTGTTCATGATCTTCTCAATCTTTGAAGTATGAAGGAATTACACAGTTTTACAAACAAAGGTAGGTCATTTTAATTATTTAATCACCATTTATTGGTGATTTGATGTTCTGAGTAAATCACCAGCTGTAACTATTAATGACTATAAATACCCTGCATCGATTTTAGAAGGCTAGAAAATATACCAAAAATACAACCGAGCATTGTGGTATGATTCTACTTAGGAAAGTCAACCCTATTGTAAAAATGTCAGGTACAGTTCAGTCTGTGGTACAGCAGTACTATAAAGTGCTTGATAAGCCAGATGACAAGGGTAAATACCCTGTAAAATGTAATTATTGCTATGCTGAGCTTTCTGTCTCAACTAAAGCAACATCCAGTCTTCTCAGGCATCTTATGGTAATCTCTTTCTTTTTGTTTATTTCCATATTAAGTGCAATATAAAGCAATAATATAATCTAAATAAATTGTTAATGTAGATTTATACATATTCTGAGTGTGTAGGAGACTTGACCCCACTCTCTGTGGTTGACAGCACATACTTCCAGTCATTCTTGAGCTAGCTGGACCCATGTTATGAGGTTCCCAGCAGAAAACATCTTGTCTCAACATTGATTCATGAGAAGTGTATGCAGCTCAAAGAAGGTCTCACCCTTCATATACAGCAATTACAGAATGTCTGTGTGACCCTTGACATCTGGTCTAGCAGGCAGATATGCAGCTATATTGGGATTACTGCTCATTTAATTCAGGACTGGACAATGAAGTCTGTCATGCTTGCTTGCTTACAAGTGCTTTTTGTGGATCTCAAACAGCTGAGAGTATAGCTGAACAAGCTGGCTTTAATCTCACAAGTAAAGTCACCAACATAAACACAGATAATGCTGCCAATATCATTAAGGCATTCTCTGTACCTGGCTTTGAGACTATAGTTGTTAAGGATTCTTCCAGTGCTTTTTGTAATGATGATTTCCATTACATGAGAGAAGATGTTAAAACTTCATGCTGATTTGAACTTGGCTCTCGCCAAGATAAGCACCAACTAAGACGTAGCTTCACAGTAAACTAATGTGATCCATATGTGTCTCCATCCATTTGCGCTTCCTTCCATATGATGATGTAGATATCCTTCTGTCTGGTGTTGATGGCTGAAGTGTAATGCTGGCTCCAGGGATCAGCTTATTTTGCCTCCCTAGCGCATCAGCACACACAACGGCTACGATGCTGGCTCCGGGATCAACCATAGTGCGGTCTCCCCAGCGCATCAGCATGACAACCGTCTGGATTGACCTAAGTAGGGTACATCTCTGGGGTCTTCAAGTGGGCACCTTCCATCCTCGGTGTTTCGTCGACTAGCCCACGACACCTCAAGAGGGCTCGACGGTGATTCTGGCGTCCCAGCATCACCCCCTCCGTCCCCCACTCAACTCAGCCCAGCTTACTTACCTGTACATCAGCCTTTCTTTCTTTCTATTGTGCTTGAGATCCCCAGCCAGAATCTTTCCGTCTCAACCACAGCCAGTTGCTGCTCCTCTCTGCTGCTTCAGATAAGTTCTTCACTGTGCGACGCAACTCTTGGCCATTGAATCCGACATCTCTGAGAAACCGGGTTGTAGAGTGTGCCACAAATCCTCGACATCCCACTTCCACTGGGTAAACCCAGACTCTCCATCCTCGCTGTTCCGCTTCAGTGGCTAGTTGAGCATACCGCAGTTTCTTCCTCTCATACGCCTCATCTACAGCATCCTCCCATGGCACTGTTAACTCTACCAGGTGAACAAGGCGTGCTGATCCAGACCACAGGACAATATCTGGTCGAAGGTTTGTGGTGGCAATTTCAGGTGGAAAAATAAGCCGCTGACCAACATCTGCCAGCATTTTCCAGTCTCTAGCAGCTTCCAGTTGTCCTGGGCGAGGATTGGTTTTAACACCTTTTCTTGGTGGTTGCTCTCCTGGGCGGAGAAATGTTGTCTTTGTGTGTAATGTTTTGATGGAACAGGTGGCAACTTATTGGTCATGTTACGCTTGTCTTCCAATGCTAAGGCCAAACATCGCAGCACCTGGTCATGGCGCCAAGTAAACCGTCCTTGGCTAAGAGCCACCTTACATCCTGTCAAAATGTGCCTTAATGTTGCAGGTGATGAACACAAAGGACATGAGGGATCCTCTCCTACCCAGAGGTTTAGGTTCTGTGGTGATGGGAGAACATCATATCATATCATAGGAAACTGATCCTGCTCTGTTCCATTGACCATAGGTCTTGCCAGCCAATCTTGCGTTGTTCCACACTCTCCCATCTCATCCATTCTCCCTGCTTGCCCTGGGAAATGGCCTTTATACACCTCATCCTCTCCTCCTGCTTTTGCACCTCGTTGACTACAAGCTTCCTCCGTTGCGCTGGGGCTGCCTTGTGCCGTGTAGGAGGAGCTGAACTGAGACCAAGACCCCTCTTCCATGCTGAACTTGCCCCATGATATCACCAATTCGAAGGGCAGCCTTTGCATCCTCCACAGCTTTCTTTGCCATCCACTTTCTTCCAGTTTTCAACACAGGTGCTGCCTCCCTTACGCATTTGTCGCGTGACTCTACTAATGTCATTTCCAGTCGGACCTTGGCGACTTAAACTCCTCGGTTAGAGCGGAGACAGGTAGCTGCAGTATTCCTTTACCATAAAGTCCCACTCTGCTGAGGCAGCGTGGAACTCCCAACCATTTCCTGATGTGTGAACTGATTAAAGCTTCCAGCTTCTCTACTGTTGTCAAAGAAACCTCGTACACAGTCAGTGGCCACAGCAACCTTGGCAGTAGGCCAAACTGAAAGCACCAGAGTTTTAGTTTGCCTGGTAAAGCGCTGCTGTCTATGCTCTTCAACCCTTCCACAGCTTGTTGTCTAACTTCTCCCACACGAACTGTGTCCTTTAGATCCCCGTCGTACCATCTCCCAAGACTCTTCACTGGCTTCTCAGACACTGTTGGTATTGCCTCACCATTAATGAAGAACATTTTATCAACTACTGTACCTTTAATTATAGAGATGCTCCTTGATTTAGTGGGCTTGAATTGCATTCGTGCCCATTCAATGTTATTGGTTAATTTGCCCAATAACCGATTAGTGCAGGCTACTGTTGTAGTCATGGTTGTCATGTCATCCATGTATGCTCGAATTGGTGGTAGTCGTATTCCAGAAGCCAAGCGCTCTCCTCCCACTACCCATTTTGATGCCCTAATGATTACTTCCATTGCCATGGTAAAAGCCAGTGGAGAAATGGTGCATCCTGCCATTATTCCAACTTCTAGGCATTGCCATGTAGTGCTGAATTCTGAAGTTGAAAAACTAAATTGCAAATCTCCAAAGTAGGCTTTCACTAGATTTGTTATTGTCATTGGTACACTGAAAAAATCAAATGCTGCCCAAAGAAGTTCATGTGGCACTGAACCATATGCATTAGCCAAATCCAGGAATGTCACATGGAGCTCCTTCCTCTCCTTTTTAGCTGATTGAATTTGTTGCCAGATTACATTGATGTGTTCTAAGCATCCTGGGAAACCTGGAATGCCCGCTTTTTGTATTGAAGTGTCAATGAAGCAGTTCTTTAATAGGTAAGTTGACAATCTCTGAGCAATAATGCTGAAGAAAATCTTGCCTTCTACGTTTAATAGGGAAATAGGGCGAAACTGACTGATGCTGCTAGAATCTTTTTCTTTAGGTATAAAGACTCCACCTGCTCGGCGCCATGCTCTTGGTACAACTTGTTTTTCCCATGCTACTTTCATCAGTTTCCACAGGATTCGTAGAACTCCTGAAGCACTCTTGTACACTCTGTACGGAACTCCATTAGGCCCTGGAGATGATGAAGCCCTTGCTTTTTCACAGCTTGCTCTACTTCTTTCCACTTAGGTGCACAGTCCTCCATTTGGTATTCTGGTGGATTGATAGGTGGGATGTCTGAAGGAATTGACATAGGCTCCTGCCTTTTTGAATCTGTATCGTTTCCTCCAAATATCTCTCCAGCTCAAACTTAGATGCTTTTAGTGTGCCATTCTTCTCACTGGTGAATAACTTCTTTACAAATTTGAATGGGTCTTTATAAAAGTTAGTTCTCGCACGCTCCTTCTTTTTGTAGCGTTTCCGTAGGCGCTCAGCTCTGCGCAATGTTGCAAGCTTATCTTTTATGACCCTTTGTAAGAGATTGAGTCCCTCCTTCTGACTTTCTTCTGCTCTTCTCCATTGCTTCCTCAGCTGTCTCCTTTCTCTAACTAAGCGTTCAATCTCCTGCTGCCGTCTAGACTTTCCAGGAATAGTTTGTACTTTTTCCTTCCTTTTTCAACTCCAAACCTCTCGCTTCCATATGCGTAGATGATGTCCCCAAATTTATCCAGTTTCTTTTCAACTGTTCCACTTAACCTTTCCAATGCAAAGCAGAGATCTGTGTTTACTGTGTCCCATGCAGTTTTCTCACAAGCTCTTGGCCATTTAACTCCAGGCTTGTGCCCGTTGAGGTTCTTTTCTCTCTTACGCTGGTTTGTCTGACCGGGTTCACAAGGATCATTAGGTTCATCACTAACTGTGTCCATGCAAGTCCTCCTCACATCTATGACAGGGGTGCTGATATCCTGCGAACTGTGGTTTGCTTCCTGTCGCTGGATTTCATTCGACTGACTTGACTGACTTCGTAAGAAGAACTGATCAATGCGAGGCCCTTGTCCCTTCTCACTCAAGCATTTCATTCTCCCTTGATGAATCTTCAAACCCCTGACCGTTGTCGCCTTGCTCCAGCCGCAGACACAAACCTGGAGTTCCATGTCTTTGCTAACTGCAGATCTTGAACTAGTCTTTTGCGAAGTACTCTCCATACTCATATCCGTTTCCGTTCCTAAGTCCTTAACCGTGTTGTCCAACGTTGAGTCATCTTCCGCCCCCGCTCTCGCCGACTCTAGGGATATTTTCCTCTTTAATTTCTTTGAAGCCTTGGGCGGGTGTCTCCAGCATCCTGTAAACACAGAGCTGGATACTGCCGACAAGGGTAGCTAACCCTTGCCAGCCCCAATGGGGTCTCTTTCCTCCAGTCAGCTGTCTCTCCAGGCTGTCACAAGGTCTTTCCCTTGTTGCCAGCTGCACTATTCACAGCAGTCACTGGACGTATCCAGATCTTCATGATTTCCATTACATGAGAGAAGATGTTAAAACTTCATGCTGATTTGAACTTGGCTCTCGCCAAGATAAGCACCAACTAAGACGTAGCTTCACAGTAAACTAATGTGATCCATATGTGTCTCCATCCATTTGCGCTTCCTTCCATATGATGATGTAGATATCCTTCTGTCTGGTGTTGATGGCTGAAGTGTAATGCTGGCTCCAGGGATCAGCTTATTTTGCCTCCCTAGCGCATCAGCACACACAACGGCTACGATGCTGGCTCCGGGATCAACCATAGTGCGGTCTCCCCAGCGCATCAGCATGACAACCGCCTGGATTGACCTAAGTAGGGTACATCTCTGGGGTCTTCAAGTGGGCACCTTCCATCCTCGGTGTTTCGTCGACCAGCCCACGACACCTCAAGAGGGCTCGACGGTGATTCTGGCGTCCCAGCATCACCCCCTCCGTCCCCCACTCAACTCAGCCCAGCTTACTTACCTGTACATCAGCCTTTCTTTCTTTCTATTGTGCTTGAGATCCCCAGCCAGAATCTTTCCGTCTCAACCACAGCCAGTTGCTGCTCCTCTCTGCTGCTTCAGATAAGTTCTTCACTGTGCGACGCAACTCTTGGCCATTGAATCCGACATCTCTGAGAAACCGGGTTGTAGAGTGTGCCACAAATCCTCGACATCCCACTTCCACTGGGTAAACCCAGACTCTCCATCCTCGCTGTTCCGCTTCAGTGGCTAGTTGAGCATACCGCAGTTTCTTCCTCTCATACGCCTCATCTACAGCATGATGAATGATGATGATGAATATCTTGTTGACTACAACTCTGACAGCACCACCTATGCACAGTTGGAACAGTGGGAACACATTCCTTGCTTTGCTCACACTTTACAGTTGGTCATCAAGGACAGTTTCAAGAAAGGTTGTCAAATAAACAAGGTTTTGAGCAAAACTGCCTCTGTAGTAGCTTATGCCGGCAGGTCCACTTGTACTGCAGTATATACAGATATACTAAATGCCTTCAGACAGCCAGTGCAACACGTTGGAACTCTCAACTTCGCATGATCCGCTCCATCCTGAGGGTGCCAGATGATAATCTACAAGACCTTAACACTCCACAGCATCTCATTGCTTATGATAGGAATGTACTCAGTGACTTGATGGAGATTCTTGCATTTGAAAGTGCAACTCATTGCATTCAAGGTGAGAATACTGTCACTGGAAGTATGGTAGTGCCGTGTGCTAGGATTCTGAAGGCTGAGATGAAGAAATTTCAGTCACCCTTTGTGTATGCCTTGCAAACCCCTGTAAACAAGCGCCTGTCACCTGATGAAGAGTGTGATGCATTCATAACAGCTTCAGTCTTGGACCCATGTTTCAAGTTACAGTGGTGCACATACAGTGACAAGTGAATACATGGATATAAAGTCTGCAAATATTCCAAACCCACTACATGCATCTAAACATGATATGGTTCAAGACATTCTCCATGATACCTGTGACTCCCTAAAAGACACCCAATGTATTCTAAGTCTACCGTTGTTTGCTGTCTGGAATTGGAATTGCCAATAAAAGCATTGTGTGTCCTTGCTCTTTTGTACAGTTAAGCAACAAGGTTAACAGTGTTCAGTTTGATTCGAAAAAACAATTACGTGTTTAAACTCAATCAAGGAATCATCTTTTCTGATAACAGGAGATTAAGAAGATCTATACAGGTTTACAAATTGTGGATTAGGATTCCAGTATGGGCAGGGATATGGGTCAACCAGAATTGGATGAGGTCACATTGCAAATGATGTGTAAAACCATTTTTGTCCAATTATAACTCCCCATAATAGTTCATGAAAATTGAATGTCAATAGCGTTACACAAATACAACAAAAAATAATAAAATAAAATACCAACATTCTAGAAGAAAGGGCTGTGTACTATCCATGTATTATTTGCTAAACATTTTTTTAATGCATATATATTTAATACAAAACTAGTAAACATGTACATATATAATTGTGGCAGGGTGGCTAAGTGGTGACGTCAGGCCAGAATGCAGGAAGGAAAAACTGACACCAGGTACCATAGTGCAAAAAGGACGCGGCGTGCGCCGTTTATTCAAAAACAAAAATACAAAAATAAAATAAAATATTCAAACACAAAACGCTGCTCACAGAGCAAAATAAAAGTTTAAACAAATAATCCCAAACACAAAAGAACACTAAGGTCAGGCTGAGCAACTACCTTCACCGATCCTAACGTTTAGTTTTAAATAAATTTCTCATTTCTCTCTTCTCTCCTCTATCTCTGTCGCTCTCGTTCCTCCTCACGCACCCACCCGGAACCGAGAGCGCTGCACGTTTACATGCAGGTGACCATCTCCCAATTTAGCAACAAATGAATCACTTAATTAATTCGGGAGATGGCCACCTTCTGCACGAGGTTTTTAATTATTCCTGGCAGAGGACAACCACTAATCTAGCCTCTGCCAGAACACGTTTTAAATAAAACAAAACAGTAACGAAACATATGGCGCTTCGCCATCATACTGTATTTATAAAACAATAAACCATCAATAA
This sequence comes from Acipenser oxyrinchus oxyrinchus, assembly GCA_030684275.1. Classification (NCBI taxonomy): domain Eukaryota; kingdom Metazoa; phylum Chordata; class Actinopteri; order Acipenseriformes; family Acipenseridae; genus Acipenser; species Acipenser oxyrinchus. The sequence goes on from CM060252.1 coordinate 58,005,754, forward strand.
ACAATAACAAAACAATACCCTGCACAGGGGCAATATATTTAAACCTCTGGGCTTTCTACCGCCCTGCTACAATAATATATACAATTTTCCTACAGAACTGTAGCTTTAGCAATTCTGATCCTTATGGTAGTCTGCGAATGGAGTTAATGATATAAAAATTATCCAGTCAAAATGTTTAGTACAATACATTTTAAAAATACTGGTAGTAAATCTACAATAGGCTACCCATACTCATGCACATTTCCCACTACATAATATTCTTATATAATAATAATAATAATAATAATAATAATAATAATAATAATAATAATAATACCTGAATCCGAATTCTGCAGGGAAAGACTCCACCTGCTCGGCGCCATGCTCTTGGTACAACTTGTTTTTCCCATGCTACTTTCATCAGTTTCCACAGGATTCGTAGAACTCCTGAAGCACTCTTGTACACTCTGTACGGAACTCCATTAGGCCCTGGAGATGATGAAGCCCTTGCTTTTTTCACAGCTTGCTCTACTTCTTTCCACTTAGGTGCACAGTCCTCCATTTGGTATTCTGGTGGATTGATAGGTGGGATGTCTGAAGGAATTGACATAGGCTCCTGCCTTTTGAATCTGTATGCGTTTCCTCCAAATATCTCTCCAGCTCAAACTTAGATGCTTTTAGTGCCATTCTTCTCACTGGTGAATAACTTCTTTACAAATTTGAATGGGTCTTTATAAAGTTAGTTCTCGACGCTCCTTCTTTTGTAGCGTTTCCAGAGGCGCCAGCTCTCGCAATGTTGCAAGCTTATCTTTTATGACCCTTTGTAAGAGATTGAGTCCCTCCTTCTGACTTTCTTCTGCTCTTCTCCATTGCTTCCTCAGCTGTCTCCTTTCTCTAACTAAGCTGCTCAATCTCCTGCTGCCGCCTAGACTTTCCAGGAATAGTTTGTACTTTTTCCTTCCTTTTTTCAACTCCAAACCTCTCGCTTCCATATGTAGATGATGTCCCCAAATTTATCCAGTTTCTTTTCAACTGTTCCACTTAACCTTTCCAATGCAAAGCAGAGATCTGTGTTTACTGTGTCCCATGCAGTTTTCTCACAAGCTCTTGGCCATTTAACTCCAGGCTTGTGCCCGTTGAGGTTCTTTTCTCTCTTACGCTGGTTTGTCTGACCGGGTTCACAAGGATCATTAGGTTCATCACTAACTGTGTCCATGCAAGTCCTCCTCACATCTATGACAGGGTGCTGATATCCTGCGAACTGTGGTTTGCTTCCTGTCGCTGGATTTCATTCGACTGACTTGACTGACTTCGTAAGAAGAACTGATCAATGCGAGGCCCTTGTCCCTTCTCACTCAAGCATTTCATTCTCCCTTGATGAATCTTCAAACCCCTGACCGTTGTCGCCTTGCTCCAGCCGCAGACACAAACCTGGAGTTCCATGTCTTTGCTAACTGCAGATCTTGAACTAGTCTTTTGCGAAGTACTCTCCATACTCATATCCGTTTCCGTTCCTAAGTCCTTAACCGTGTTGTCCAACGTTGAGTCATCTTCCGCCCCCGCTCTCGCCGACTCTAGGGATATTTTCCTCTTTAATTTCTTTGAAGCCTTGGGCGGGTGTCTCCAGCATCCTGTAAACACAGAGCTGGATACTGCCGACAAGGGTAGCTAACCCTTGCCAGCCCCAATGGGGTCTCTTTGTTGCTTAACCTTGTTAAGCAACAAGGTTAACAGTGTTCAGTTTGATTCGAAAAAACAATTACGTGTTTAAACTCAATCAAGGAATCATCTTTTCTGATAACAGGAGATTAAGAAGATCTATACAGGTTTACAAATTGTGGATTAGGATTCCAGTATGGGCAGGGATATGGGTCAACCAGAATTGGATGAGGTCACATTGCAAATGATGTGTAAAACCATTTTTGTCCAATTATAACTCCCCATAATAGTTCATGAAAATTGAATGTCAATAGCGTTACACAAATACAACAAAAATAATAAAATAAAATACCAACATTCTAGAAGAAAGGGCTGTGTACTATCCATGTATTATTTGCTAAACATTTTTTAATGCATATATATTTAATACAAAACTAGTAAACATGTACATATATAATTGTGGCAGGTGGCTAAGTGGTGACGCCAGGCCAGAATGCAGGAAGGAAAAACTGACACCAGGTACCATAGTGCAAAAGGACGCTGGCGTACCGTTTATTCAAAAACAAAAATACAAAAATAAAATAAAATATTCAAACACAAAACGCTGCTCACAGAGCAAAATAAAAGTTTAAACAAATAATCCCAAACACAAAAGAACACTAAGGTCAGGCTGAGCAACTACCTTCACCGATCCTAACGTTTAGTTTTAAATAAATTTCTCATTTCTCTCTTCTCTCCTCTATCTCTGTCGCTCTCGTTCCTCCTCACGCACCCACCCGAACCGAGAGCTGCCACGTTACATGCAGGTGACCATCTCCCAATTTAGCAACAAATGAATCACTTAATTAATTCGGGAGATGGCCACCTTCTGCACGAGGTTTTTAATTATTCCTGGCAGAGGACAACCACTAATCTAGCCTCTGCCAGAACACGTTTTAAATAAAACAAAACAGTAACGAAACATATGGCGCCAGCCATCATACTGTATTTATAAAACAATAAACCATCAATAAACAATAACAAAACAATACCTGCACAGGGGCAATATATTTAAACCTCTGGGCTTTCTACCGCCCTGCTACAATAATATATACAATTTTCCTACAGAACTGTAGCTTTAGCAATTCTGATCCTTATGGTAGTCTGCGAATGGAGTTAATGATATAAAAATTATCCAGTCAAAATGTTTAGTACAATACATTTTAAAAATACTGGTAGTAAATCTACAATAGGCTACCCATACTCATGCACATTTCCCACTACATAATATTCTTATATAATAATAATAATAATAATAATAATAATAATAATAATAATAATACCTGAATCCGAATTCTGCAGGGAAAGTGCAAGGCTATGTCCTTGGTAGGTACCCATGATAGATGCTACTTGAGGCTGGTGTACATTTTATCTTATTGCTAAGGGACAGAAAAGTTATCTGATGACCAAACACAAAGATAACACAAGTATAAAGATGAAAACAATATCCTTCTGTGCTCTGCAAAGAGCTTAATTTTTTTTTAATTTGTAGTATTTATTTATTTATTTTTATTTATGGCATTTATATAGCACTTTTAATACAAAAGTATTGCAAAGCACGGTACAGTACATAGCAGAAAAAAAGAACAAACCACAGTACAATTGTATAGCATGTCACACATATGGCAGCTTCAGTATTTTTTATAACCTTGTTTAAAAAACAATTAAACTATGAAGCACTATCATTTTATGAGTCAAATGGTAATCATTTGAAATGTTGAATAAATGGTGACAAACACAGATACTGAATGAAAAGGTCTCTGAACCTCTGTATGCTTATCCAGGGCTACTTCCAGCAAAGCTGTTGTTAATAAAAAAAATGCTTGTTACAGCCTTTAGTTATAGAAGAAAGTAGCATGAGGTTATGTCACAAACAGATCTTTACTGCTGATGTCTTGTGAACATAAGGTAAGGCTTTCGGACATGTTTTCCATGCAACAAAAACTTATTTGTGTGGCTTTTTAATGTGAGAAGGTGATTTACCCACCTATTTATAAGTTGTATGATGTTTTGGCTGCACACTCCCTATAGCGTGATATGTGCGGTTATGTCACATTCTCACGACAACGGAGAGAGCATTTTAAGTTTCTAAATGCATGTAAACCCCACCATTGTCATGTGGACAGACGAGACAAGCAGGTAAGTAATGCATTACAGACTAGTATGTGTCAAACAAGCACATACAGTATAAAGCTTTCAGTAGCACAACACTACAAAGATTGGCTTCAAATTCAGGCATATTATACAATTAAGACACTGGTGGGGTAGCCCTCATCAACATACGACATGCCTTTTAAACCCAGAATAATTCTGGTCACTCTTCTTTGCACTCTTTCTAGAGCAGCAATATTCTTTTTGTAGCGAGGTGACCAGAACTGAACACAATATTCTAGATGAGGTCTTAACCGTTTTGTCATTACTTCCCTTGATTTAAATTCAACACTTTTCACTATATATCCGAGCATCTTATTGGCCTTTTTTTATAGCTAGATGAAGACATTTCTGAGTCAACATAAACTCCTAGGTCTTTTTCAGAGTCCGTCTTCAATTTTAGTATCTGCCATATGATATTTATAATGCACATTTGTATTACCTGCGTGCAGTACCTTACACTTTTCTCTATTAAATGTCATTTGCCATGTGTCTGCCGAGATCTGAATGCTGTCTAGATTATTTTGAATGACCTTTGCTGCTGCAACAGTGTTTGCCACTCCTCCTATTTTTGTGTTGTCTGCAAATTTAACAAGTTTGCTTACTATACCAGAATCTAAGTCATCAATGTAGATTAGGAATAGCAGAGGACCTAATACTGATCCCTGTGGTACTCCACAGGGATCATTGTAGATGCTATAATGAGTTACTGTAAATGAGATACTGTTTTAGAAGACAGATTTCATTAAGTAAACATGTGTTTGAATGTTTTTGAAATGAAAAGTAGAAATACAAAACATTTTCTTTGCGAACGAGCTAACAGTGAAAAACACCAATTCAAAAACCGTCAAAGTCTACCAAGGTAGCAAATCCGCCGAATTTAATACCAGCCAAAATTTCCCATTATACAGTATTATCTCTCTACAATATTTAGTACCGTGCTGTACACATAATCTTTGCTTTAAAAGTTATTTTAGTGCACAATTAGTTTGCTTATAATAAAACAATGTACAAAGAAAACTGTCAAAAGAAAACATAACACAGGCCTGTTTTCTGGTAGTTCTGCATGCTCATGTTAAGAGGGGCGTTCTGCAGGTGGTGGAAGCATTTGTTTTTGTTTTGGATGGGTCACTCGCATGAAATGAAGATGATTTATTCCTCTTGTTTAACAAATTTGTTTTACTAGTGTGTGGCCTGATACGTCTCATTATTATATTTTGAATGCAATATAGGTCCAATCAAAATTAAATTAAATTAAAAGTCAACAATAAATTCACTACATTTGTCTTTTACTTTATCAGTTACCTCTTTTTTAAAAGACATTTCAGCATATCAAACCAGATATATGTTTCATTGAAGAGATGGTTTAAAGAAGCAAAATTTTTAACACGATCAAGCCAATGCTCTCTTTATACCCAGGTAATCAAGTGCCAACATCAATGAGTTAGTGGCCTCTGGAACAGAGCCCGGTGCAGGAATATTTTTTTAATCCTGCTCCCGTCCTGCCCCGCAAAACCCACTCCCACTACCACCCACTCCTGCATTATTTTTTTTTTTATCCCGTTCTCACGCACAAAAACCTTAAATCGAGATTTAAAACATGCTGATTCTGAGCCCAAATGCAAATACCTAAGGAATTTTTACGTTTTATCAAGCAGGCACTAAAAAAGTAAAACAAATCTTGCTTAAACCATGTAACAAAAACAAAAAACAAAAACAAAAAACAAAAATACTTCAACTCCCTTTTCTACTGTAATATATATCAACACTATGTTATATAAGGAGTGTAAATTGTTTACTAAAAACTCCACAAAATAATGAATCAATTCTTAGACAGCCAGTCAACATAACCTACTCAATCAGCAAAATGGCTATCAATTGATTGCGCAATATTTATCCATTTTTTAAACAAATGTATCCCAAATGTCTGGCTTGCCATGTTTCTTCTTCTTGAATCTGTATTCATTTTTTTTTAATTAAAACTTCTACATCCTCAGGTTTTAGATCTCTTAACTGTTTTAGAGACTTTCAAAGATCAAGGGGAACAAGCTTTAGTAATATCTTTGGATGCGGATAAAGCCTTTGATAGGGTGGAATGGAATTTCTTATATACAGTGTTATATTGTATGGGTTTTAAAAGCAACTTTATAAACTGGATTTCTACATTATACAAAAGTCCAATAGCTTCTGTATACACCGGTACTTTTGATCAAAGCCCTTTAATATTTCACGTGGAATGCGTCAGGGATGTCCACTTTCCCCATTATTATTTAATTTAGTAATAGAATGTCCTGCAGCATATATACGAAATGACGACTCTATAAAAGGTTTAAAAATTAAAGACAATATGTCAAAGGTTCTACTATATGCACATGATTTATTAGTTACCCTAAACAATTCAACAAATTCCCATCCTAGCCTTATGAAAGCCATTGAAGATTTTGGCTACATATCTGGTTACATGGTTAACTGGTCCAAATCTCAAGCATTACCAATCCCAAAGGATTGCTTTTTTTTAAACCACTTTTAGAGAAAATAAAATGAAAATTAGATAATTGGAGAATACTTCCAATATATTCTTGGGGCAAGATTGAAGTAATCAAAATGATGATTCATCTTATGATAGCATATACAATGTCTATGTTAACTAAAATTCTACCGGGCTCCTTTTCTAAGTTATACTCTAATTTTATACAGAATGGGAAGAAAGCTTGTTTTAAATTATCAGCTTTAATGCTTTCACACAATAATCATCCCTAACCCTCCTTTATGGCTTTCTATCTTGAATAATTTGACTGCTCCTGTTTCTCTCAGGACAATTTTATTTCACGGTCCTCCACCTCCTCTTAAACATATGTACTGTATATATTTAAATTTGGACATCATATTTATTCCATCTTAACATGTATGTTAAATGACTCCAAACCACTCTATTACTATTCAGATTTATGGTATAACCACAAATTACTGTTTAATAAGTACTGTATAAAAATGCTCTATGAAGAGTCATGGGCTAAAGCAGGAATTAACTGTTATGGCAATTTATTTTGTAAAGGATCATTTAGAAGTTATAGAATGTTTAAAAATAATTTGGGTTTGACTTGAATCTTACCTTCTTAATATTAAGTCATCTCAGAAATTTGTTTCAGGTTTTTACAAATTTATATTGCTTACACTAACATAAAAAATGATTCTATTAAAAATAAATGGGAGAAAGATATGCAGGTTGAAATCTCTCAGTAAGCTTGGAGCCATATCAATTCTAATGTTAAAATTTGCTCCATCAATGCTAAGCTTCGCTCCATTCAATTCAAAATTATAAACCGCTGCCATTATACACCATATAAACTATACAGATCAAATCTAAAACAGAACAATTGTTAGAGATGGGACAGTGAACATGAGACATTAATAGGTATGCTTTGGGAATGCAGCAAATTACAAGGATTATGGTCAAAGGTAATACACTGTATATCAAATATCCTTGGATTACTTTTAAGAAATGATCCTCAACAAATTATTTTGGGGGAATTATCATCTCTACATATAAAGAAATCTCAGAAAAGAGTCATTTTGTTTTTACTGACCACTGCTAAACGTTGCATCCTAATTACCTGGAAGGATACCAGTCCACCATCATTTGAGTTATGGAAAAACACTTCAATAGAATTTTTAGAATATGAGAGAAACTATTATTATAAATTACAGAAATCTGATTTATTCATTACATTTTGGAGTAAAGCTTTAAGCCTGTTGATAGAAACATCTTAGAAACCACATTTTCATCTTTATTTATTAAATGCGTATGAAATATATCTTAAAATACTATTAGCTGTTTTCTCATGAACTAGTGAGTTATGTATTACTGTTAACATGCATTTTTAATGTATAATTTGTATTTATTTATTTATTTATTTATTTATGAAGTTGTTATAGATTAAATCCTTGTTTTGAATTGTTGTAAACTTTTAAACTCATTAATCAAGTTTTATTCTGAAAAAAAAGTATGACAGAGAGAGTGTCTATTCTTCTGTTCCAGCTTCTGACATGCTGTGTCATAACTACAACTATGTTTGAGTTAAATTAATAAAAGCTGTTTGATTAATAAAATGACTTTTTTTTCTTCTAGCAGTAGTAAATAGTTCAAGTGAGTGTTTTTTTTTTTATGGCAAGCAGTTTCAATATTGGGTAGTATGGTGTTTCGGGGGCTTGTAAATATAAATATATATGGTTTTACATGATTTTGGCTGGGGGTTCAGATACATAAATAAATACACAATTAGCTATAAAAAGTGTATTTACATAATATTAATATTAATCATTGATGCTGGGTGGAGGTTTGTTGTGTCCAGTACTATAAAAGAGGCAGTTCGTGGTTTATGTTTAATGTTTCCTGGCTGAATGCTGTTTTTCTGATCTTTTTAACTAGTAAACAGTTAGTGAAAAATCAAGCAAAATCTGTCATTTTAGCAACAAACAAATAAATAAATAAAAATAAAGAGCATACATCAGTGATCATTCATTTTAGAAAGACATTTTTCTTGACTTCAAAATGTCTTTCTACCATTTCTACAAGTTGTAGAATGATGTAGAAAAGTGTTCCATGAAAGTAGAATCAACATTGTAGAATCGACAGATTCTGTTCTACATTTTCTGGCAAGATGTAGACTAGTGTTCCCTCGGCTTAAGGTCATCGATTAAGCAGAGGTCAGGTCCAAATGTTCAGTTTGAACTGTCTTGCTATACTATTCTAGTAAAACTAATTATTTTGGTAATGAATCACCAGAAAAATAAGAACTTACATGTCTTTGTTTCCATTTGAGTGATTTCTCCACTCATGTGCAAAGGTAATAAAATGGCAGTAGCTGCAGCTTGAAAAACAAAAATGGCCATGTACAAGAAAAAGAAAACACAATTTGTTTGGTGTAGCCTTGCAGTGGAGCCAATAATAATGGGTTGTAGTTTAATACACTGCCCAGAAAACTTTCAGACAGATTGTCAAATAATCTCCAGAATGCATTTAAGGCCAAGCTCTGAGAAGTAGACTGCCATTGGACTGCAGATTGCACACTATTGTGTCATTTGTATATTTTTGTTGATGACTTATTACTGGGCACTGCAGCTGTTACAGCCTGCTCCATTTAATAAAGCACTGGGGAATAAACACTGTTAGCACTGTTGTGGCTACACATAGCAACTGTGAAGGGGTGCATGTCGGCAAGGAGAATCAGAGACCAGAAACGCTTAAACACATTTATTTACATATCATTTTCTAACAACACAACAAACCACACTGCCTTCACCATCCCAAAACTACCTCTCTAACACTGCCTCCTCCGTAATCACCCTATTTATACACCTGTGGCTGGTGCCTTAATTAATCATTTATTTATTTATTCAATTGACAGCTCCAGCCACATCTCCATGTGTTTTTGCAGGGAGGAATTGGTGTTGTTGTCCATCCATCAACAGTCCAAAGCACATTTGACCATTGTTCCGTAGTCCAATTTCTGTGTTCTTGTGCATATTTTAGCCTTTTAATCTTGTTCCCCTTTATTAATAGAGGTATTCTTACTGCAACACATCCTGATTTTAAGAGTGACCTTCGTACTGTTGATTTGATGGACAATGACACCAGTGCCTTCTGCCAGCTCTGTTGTCAATTCAACGCTTGTCTTCTTTCTATTCCTTAAGGATATTATCTTCAAGTATTGCTCATCCTTGTTAGACAGCTTTTTGGTTCTTCCAGTCCTGGGTCTGTTGTCACCTTCGCACCCACGTCGTGCCAGGTTAAGTTGAAGATCAAACCAGACCTTGCGTACCAATCCGACCGCGGTGTCTGATGAAAGTGCTTCAGATTCCCACAGTCGATTTAAATCAAGGACAGGAAGATGTTATTGCTGGTCTTAAACTCGCTGTCAACACAGATGTTAAAACTCCTAATGTTAAAAAATCTATTTATTCCAGCGCTCAGTGTTAAAAAACTGGAGACGGAATACTGGTAGCCAGTTGAACTTCTGGCACTGGCATCAAATTCCCTCAGAATGCTGTTGAGGTTTTCTGGATTTATTTCTTTAAAATTAATATCCATACTCTTTTCTTTAAGCTAGTCTTTAAATACATTAACAGCCCATGTTGTAGTATTTTTAGTATTTTTTTCATCTTTGTTTTCTTCTATTTTGTTTAGCTGTGTCTCATTTAATCTTATGTGTCTACTGTTGACAGTTTCTGTAGCAATTTCTCTTTTTTTCAGGTGGATTACTATCTTCACTGGGAAAGTTGGTGCTGTACCAGTTCTCTGGAGTTTAATCCCCAAATATATTAAAGGAAATTGGTGGAATGCCACTCATTTTGTGGCAGTGGTTTTGTAGCTAATAAATAAAATGGCAGTTTGTCATGGAATTTTGTCAATTTTTATAATGTTGTGCATATTGATTTATACAGTGTCAGGCAGCTATATATATATATATATATATATATATATATATATATATATATACAGCGGTTTATTAAGCCGGGATTCTACACTTCACAGATGGACCCAGAGATACTGTGGGGTATAAAATTAAGAATCCACATGAATAATTCCAAAGATAAGCTAGTTGTTAAAAGAAGCAAAAGCAGAGGTAGAAAGATGAAATACACTGCCAGCAACAAGCACTGTAAGTCAGTTTCCCAGCATACTGTAAAAGGCTTCCAGCGGAGCAGTCTGTCGTGATTGCTGTATAAATTATAGTTTTTTCAGGGGCTATCAAACTTGGACGGTTTAACAACCACCATAGGTACATTTACAGGGGGAATCATGATCATTTTTACCTCCATTACAATGGCCATAAATGTATTTTCAGCCAGGCAGGGAGCTTAGGATAAGCAAACCCCAAGAGATGAAACCGGAAGCTAGGTGGTGAGAGAGATGAAACAAGCAATACACTATTTTTATATATCCTTTGTCAGCAGCAGTGGGTGCAAACCTTTCTGCCCTGCATGCGAGCTGACAAAGGGTTAATTGAATTTTAGTTCAAGTGCCTAATTAAAAGGTGAATAACACACAAGAAGCTTGTCAAAGGACTGCAGTATGAATACATTCTGATACTTTAGCTTACCGCAACCTTTTCATAAAACTCATTTTCTTATTGCTTTCTGCAAACTTACAACATCTCAGATGTGAATACAGATGAATTTTAAATTTCTAAGCCAGAATTTGTGTATATATATATATATATATATATATATATATATATATATATATACAGTATATAAGGTATAACCCCGATAATATGAGGTTCCCATGATATATACCACGCCTGGGGTGGAGATAACCCTAACCCTTTAACCACCCCAGAAGTGGTATATATCATTGGAACCGCACAGCCCAAAGTGGTTTATACCGCTTATAACGTGGCTACCTGTCATTTGTGGGAAGAAAAATAATTAAATAATTAAAACACATTTAAATTAAGGCAAAACCAGAAACTTGTACTGTGTATACATCCGCAGTGTAATATAGTCCCACAATTCTAACTTAAAGTCTTCATCTCAGCCTTCAGAATCCTTACACACGGCACCATCACACAGGTCCCGAGTACCTCCTCAACCTGCTGACCTGCTAAGTCCCTGCCCGAAAGCTGAGGTCCTCTGACTCTGGTCTGCTTGTTATCCCCAAGCAAAAGTGCACCACACTTGGAGAACACTTGTTTAGCTTCATGGCTCCGACTCTTTGGAACTCTCTCTCAGCTTTGGTGTGTGATGCTTCCACCATCACTCGCTTTAAATCAACTCTCAAAACCCACCTGTTCTCTTTTGCTTTCCATGCGCTTTAAGCCTGATATTTGTTATTAGCTGCTGTGTTGCTGCTACTATTTCATGTATCGTGTTTATTACAGGTGAGGCGGATTAATTAAATCGAGTTTAAAGAACACGAATCAAGTTAAAATAACACAAATCATGAATCAAGTTAAGGATCTAAGTTCTAAGGAAGTTAGTATTAACTATTTTCTTTAGAACGTAATACGGATTGTTATTGACAACAGTTTTACATTATTTTTTACACATTATTTTTACATACAATTACCCATTTATACAGTTGGGTTTTTACTGGAGCAATCTAGGTAAAGTAACTTGCTCAAGGGGACAGCAGCATTGTCCCCCACCTGGGACTGAACCTACGACCCTCCGGTCAAGAGTCCAGAGCCCTAACCATTACTGCACACTGCTGCATTACTGTTTGTTTCTTTGGCCAATGTGCCTTTTTGTTTGAGTGTTTTTTGTTTTGTTTAAATCTTTTGATTTATTATTTAAACACTGAGCGCCGTAGTGTCTCAGTTTGCCCCGCCATTTGTTTGTTGTGGTTTCATTTCCCTGGTCTGACGTCACCCTACAGCCATCCAGATCACAAACATATACAATTTGAATTACATTTAACGAATATATAAATTTGTAAAATGGTACTACTTATTACATTGTACAGCCCACAGGGGCATTTTTTTTATAAATAATAAGCTCCCGTTCTTTGGCAGTTAAGCTTTCTTGTATTGTTGATATCTACCAGTATTTATGTATTTATTTGACAGGGACAACAAACATTTTTTACCATTCATGTCTACAGAGAGTAAATATTTAAGGTACTTATGTTCACAGTTACATACAGCATTTCAAATTGTATTTACTACGTACTTCGTTTATAAAGTACTGATTTCCATTGTCCTTGGAGTCTGTTATAAGTGGAGTGCACCTTTACTGCTAATTCACTATATTGTAATAGATAAACTACAACTGTACATGCAATACTGGCAAAATATAAAACGTAGCCTCGATTTTTGATGGTCTGTACTGTACAGCGAGATGTTTTTATAGGTTTGACCCATAATATTAATGTTATAGTTTATTACATATGATGTAACTACTCCTTGGAACTTTTTGGCTAAACAAAATCACCACAATGCACAAACAGCGTCCCCAAATTGCTGTGCTAAAATCTGTTCATGGTCCACATCAGTGGCGTGCCGTCAGGACCTTCAAGGTATTGTCTGCTGACCAGACAGTGCCAAGCAAACCATCAATCAAATGACATTATGTTGCCTCACTCACTTCATGCATAGTGTGCTTGCATGAAGTATGAAGCATACTACTCTAATTATTATTTGTTCATTTGTCTGATGCTTTTATCCAAGATGACTTACAGGGTTTACTAGAGGTTTTTTAAGAGTCTAGGGGTTTCCAGAAGGGGATGTGATCAGCCAGTAAGAGATCTGCATTTCCCCCGCATAAGTCTAAAACAACGACCAGACGCTAGAAAAAAAAACAGTTGAGGGTATTCTCTGTTTCAGGTGAAGGGCTTGAGTGAGTTTAACCAATAGGCAAGTCGAAGAATGTCCTTTTTTTTTTAGACAGGCGACCAATCAGGAGTGAGCAGAGGTGGGCCATAAATCTCCCGGGTATTCTCTGCCTCACTTGAAGGGCCTGCTTTAGCAACCAATGGGAAAGTCAACACACAAACTTGCCAAAAAGAAACTGTTTACACAATGTAAAATTATTCAGAAGAACAAGGTAGACAAAAAAAACAACCCCAGTCTCACACACTTTACAGATAACAGAGTGACAAGGGCTCCGAACATAAATGCAACATTGTAATAAATAAAGAGGCCAGGGAGAACATAAACAAACCGGACAATGAACACATCTTTCAAAAAATCCAAATAGCGCAACAATTTATTTATATACACACATTATATATATATATATATATATATATATATATATATATATATATATATATATATATATATATATATATATATATATATATATATTTCAACTCATTCCTATAGACGAATCACCACTGTGATTGTTTTTCAAAACTTTTAACACGATTGTTTATTTTATTAACAGCTTTTTGTGACTATGGACTGTATGCTGTCTTTTCTCCTTTTTGTGGCTTGTACACTGGAGGAGACTGTAGAAGCTAATGTATTTTCAGTTTCGTAGCTGCTCTTTTTCAAGAGACAGTATCTTAAGTCTTGGCAGAAGGCTTAAAAGAAACATTTTGTCTTCATCCATGGGCCTTGATTGCTGTGAACGATTATCTTTAAGGACAGACAGCAGAATTTCCTCAAAGCTCTCAAGACCTGTAGATTGTTTTCTCTTCTTAGATCTTTCACTGGAGTTGGGAGAGGGAGAACTTGTCTCTTCTCTATTTTCTTCTACCTCATTGCCGTGGCCATGGTAGCTGAACTCCTCCTCTATTCGTCCTCTTGTTCTTCATCATCCTTTTCTTCGGCAGGCAGGTTGCCTGAAGTGGGACGAGTCTGGATAAAAGGGATCAGGAACGACATTACAGGACTGAATTTCAAGCATCGGGCACTGGTTCCTGCAGCTCCACTCTTTTTCTCCCTCTCTTTTCTTTTTAATAAATCTATCTCTGAGATTTTTCCATCTCTTACGGCATTCTTCTTAAAAAAAAGAGATTTTTTAGTAATGACAGTAGCAAGTAACAGTAACCAGTAATATATATATTTTTTGTTTTTAATTACAGGTTTTTGGCAACAGGGGATTCTTACCACTCAATTGCTTTTAGCTACAGAGTTGGGGTTTCAACTGTATCAGGCATAGTAACAGAGTTATGTCAGGTAATATGGGACTACCTTGTGGTGGACTACATGAAGGTCCCTACAGAACAGGATTGGAAAGCAATTGCCCAGGTATTCCACAATAGATGGAACTTCCCAAACTGTCTAGAGGCAATTGATGGAAAACATGTGGTCATCCAAGCACCTGCTTCTTCTGGGTCTTAGTTTTTAAATATAAGGGCAGTTTTTTAATTGTCTTGTTGGAAGGAACAGTGATGGTGGTACACTGTCCTGCTCAGCTTTAGGGAAAGCTCTATAAAGCGGAACCCTGGATATCCCACACTCCACCTTTCTCCCTGGCGTGGCTCAACCTGGACCTGTGCCACATGTCATTGTGGGAGATAAGGCATTCCCCCTTTGCAGAAATTGAATGAGGCCATACCCTGGAAGAAACCTGTCGAGGGACAAGTGTGCTTTCAACTACCGTCTCTCTCGTGCAAGAAGAACTGCGGAAAATGCCTTTGGCATTTTGGTAACACAATAAGCGTGTGTACAGGCACGTTCTAGGTGTGAGCCCAGAGAATGCAGAGAAAGTAGTGAACACAACATGTGTCCTGCACAACTTTTTCCGAAAACAGCAGACAACTAATGAGTCCATACCTCAGCACACATTAGTTACGAGTTATGAAGCAATAGGTATGCAGGGTGTCTCCTGAGTTAGCAGCAATAATGCTACAAGAGAAGCTCTTAAAATCACTTGTATCAGTTATTTCAGTTCATCAGCAGGAAAAGTTGTATGGCAGCATAGCCTTGACCTGTAGGCTCAATTGGAGCAATATGATTTTGTATGCATTATTTTTTTATTTGTGTTCTTTTATATGGTCTACATATATCCTATATGAGCAAAAAGATTTTCTATAAATGTATGTTGAAGTGTATTTAATTAAATTAAAATGACCTAATTTAATTATCTTTAGCCTATACAGCTAATTTATTATTATTATTATTATTATTATTATTATTATTATTATTATTATTATTATTATTATTAATAATAATAAATCAAAGTTTGCAATTAATTTGTTAGTATTTATTGTTATATTCAACCACTTTTATTTTTATTTCTTTTACATGGCTGATTTGAATAGCATATTTAAAGATTAAATAAAAAAACACACACACATTCAAATACTAGTGTAGTCAGGAATTAGGTACCTGGCATCTGTATTTCATGGGACCCATTCGAGAGGAGAGGGGCAGAGTGTCTGAGATTGTCAGACAGAATCGCTAGTGAGTGAGTGGTAGCAGAAACACAGAAATATATTCCTTAAAAATGACTTGTTTTATACATAAAACTTCAAATAACTGCCGGGTCTCAAATACTCACCAATACACGCTGGGTCTGCTGGCAAATATTGTAAATAAACACTGGGTCTCTGTCATTGTCATTGAAGCTGAGGATGAGCTTGAGCGTAGTGAACTGTTAATAAGGGACAGTGATGAAAGTGACTCTCAGGATTAATAAATAATAAGAATAGAAAACGTAATTTAAGGTAGGTCTACATGTAATGAATATTTGTTTTATGCAGTTATTACGTTATTAAAAATTTTGATAATTTTAAGCGTGCTGAAAGTAGGCCAGATTTAACCTAGGTGTATTTTAACGTGTTTTGTTGTATTAACAATGGTTGAGATTAAACAATACATTATTTTTGATAATGATACTTATTGCTTTTATTGTTTATTTTTAAAAGCATTATTATTATTATTATTATTATTATTATTATTATTATTATTAGGCTTCCAGGCCAGAATGGCCGGGAAGCCTATTGTTGTTGTAAAGATTTTTATTATTATTATTATTTTTTTTTCCTTCCTCCCAAATTACAAAAGCCTATAACTTTTAAACGGCTGCACGAAAACTCACGAAATTTTGCACGGACGTAGAGGACTATGGGATGTTGTGCCATTGTCAATATGGCGGCTTTTGGTCACATGGTGTGGCAGCCATCTTGGATTTAATGAAATTTTTGGGAAATTTTCAAATGTCTTCTTCTCATGAACGGTACATAGTACAGCTGTAAAAAAATTTTATGGTGTGGAAACTATGTGCCATTTTGTGTAAACGCTTAAACGACATCTCCTCATGAACCCTTTGGCCGATTGACGTGAATCTTGGGTATATGTTATCTTTGTAGTGTCCTCTAAAAAAGTTATTCAGGAAAAGTTCCTACATGAACAAACATGGCTGCCATGAGCCAATCAATGTGGGTGATATGGCATTTTTGCCCAAAACATACCCTGCAATGATACATTCCCACCACTAGGGACCTGTTGCCATGGAAACGTGAGCAAGGTCTAGGGAAAAAAAGGCAGCCATTTTTTTGCTGGTGTCTGGTAAGTACTGTTTCACTAAGTCGTTAACTTTAAACACAGTAATTACACTGGAATGGCTAGTATTATATTACACATACACACTGTACAGTGTACAATGCCTCATACTGTAACTAAGAACTTTTTTAAAGAACTGTTGCAGCTGCTTCAACGCTGGGAAAAGAAATGCACCACGCGCACACACACACACACACACAGCTCACTAAGTAATGAGAAAATGACTGTAATCTCTGCCCTAATGTTGTTTATTTATTTAAAATAACCTTGTGGACATGCAGGCATATACAGAACTGTGGACATACTGAAACACACTAATTATTTGAAAAAAAATACCGTGATCTCGTGCTGTATAGAAATGTGTTGTAATCATTTTTTTTTTGAAAACGCAGTTGTAACTGAACAGCAAGCAACAACAAAAAAAACCGCACGGATTTTTAAACCATAACACAATCGTAATACTAATATGTTTAATACATTCGCTTTACAAATCACACGAATACAGTTTGCTTAAAAATCGTCATATAATTATTTTTACAACACAGTCACAAATCCTGAATCTGCGGCGCGGCGCTTTACAAATCACACGAATACAGTTTGTTTAAAAATCGTCATATAATTATTTTTACAACACAGGCACAAATCCTGAATCTGCTGCAAAAAAGCCGCGCGTGTAAGCTATTGAAAAGACGCTTTGGAGGGAGCGCGGGGTCGACTTTGCAAACGTATCATTCAGGTTATCAGTGCCATAGACACAACTGTTCAAAATCGCTTGCTCTATTAAATACAATTGTAAGGACTAAGCTCGCATGGTTATTCACAGAGAATCCCTCCCCAAAACAGCGGGCATTTTAGTATAATAGGAGCGGATCAGCTTGTTCTGCTGTAATGTTATTTCTTTACTTAAAATAACCACGTGGACATACGAGTGTAGCCAGGCAACCACAGGGAAACATGCGTGTTGTAGTTATGTCGAGCTAGTAAATAAATAAAAATAATAATAAATAAAACTACAACGAGCAGAACTTCAAAAGCGCATCACGCTTTGGCTGTCCCTTTAGAACTGCAGTGCTCTCTGACACTCGTGCTGTCAGACAACGTAAACGTGAAGCAGGCAGCAGTGATGTACTAAGCCTGCCGTGTACTTGTGTATTTATGTTTTTGTCTTTTAAATATAACAGGTATGTGCCTCACACTACACTATAAAAAGACACAATAAATCGTCATATAATTATTTTTACTGTTTGCAATTGCATCAACGCTGGGAAAAAAGCAGCGCGCGCACACACACACTCACTGTATGAGAAAAATGACTGTAATCTCTGCACTAATGTTGTTTGTTTATTTGAAACAACCTTGTTGACATGCAAGCATATGTAGAACTGTAGACATACTGAAACACACTAATTATTTGAAAAAAATAATGTGATCTCGTGCTGTATACAAATGTTTTGTAATCATTTTTTTTTTTTAAACGCTGTTGTAACTGTATAGCAGGAAAAATAAAAAAACACACTTATGTTTAAACCACAACACAATAGTAATACTAATATGTTTAATACATGAGCTTTACAAGTCACACGAATACAGTTTGTTTAAAAATCGCTGGGGAACGACGACTTTGAAGTGTATCTTTCATTTACTGGTTATTTCAGTTAATTAAATACCAGCTGACCAGCTTCTCTGCTATAATGTTAAAAGTAACCTCGTGGACATGCAGGCAGAAGCCACAAAACAAAACACCTGCACTATTCTTTTAACACTAGAACTGCCACGGTAGTCATTTTTGACGGTTTTCACTTTTAAAATTGAAATTACTATGCGGTGTTAAAGATCCACGGTTGTCTGTTCTTGACTTTTCCTAAATACATGTATTTAATATACTGACAACGCTTGAAAGTCAGAATTGCAAAAATAAAAAAGTTATGAGCACTTCTACCTAGAACCGCCCAAAGTAATCATTTTGACGGCTTGTTACAACACATGCTTTTATTATTAATATAACCTACAATGCGCTTATATGGCCCTATATGCTTAATTTTGAAAAATAAAGCCTTTTATATTTATTTTTTCATTTATAATACAATGTTTCTGCTAAGCAAATGTTAGATATCATGTTTATAAATAAAACTTTTGAGTTGTATCTGATAGTTGGGGGTGGGGGCACATTGCAAGCGTATCTTTAATTAACTGGTTATTTCATTTAAATAAAAGTATATACAGAACGGTTAAGAATCGCTTGCTCTATAACCGTGTTATTTTATAATTGTAGCTGACCAGCTTCTTTGCAGTACTCACCACCTTTTCCACAGCTCACTGCTTCAGCCATAATCTTATACCTATTTAACCTTATCTAGTTACGTGTAGTATCCCACTATTAGAACAAAAAACAAAATATCACTTGTGTTTTACATTAACAAGCAGAAAAAACAAAGTTTGGCCTTGAACTACGGGGTGGTACAAGGTTGCCCTCTTGTGGCGAACTGTACAACAGTCTCTGGAGACAAAGACTGCTTTGGAAAATCTCACAACAGGAGGCCGTTTATGACCATGAAAAGCATATACTGCTTAATACTATTATCGCATCTAACAGTAAATTATATAATGGTTAAAAAAATACTGTGCCCAGTTTTTTTTAACAGTGTAAAATTGACATTTTTATATTATTATTTAAATTTTTTTCATAAAATTACTATAATCTCGGGTGTACAGAAAATTGACAGCCAGGGTATTTCAAATATGCAACTGAAAGTTCCACAGCGAATTGCACTCCCACAACGAATCGCAGGTAGTTATCAAAATGAATACTAAATCGACATTTATAAAATACTAACCGTTGTCCTGCAAAAAGCACACACGATAAAATGATGCTTTCCAATTAACAACATGTTCGTACGATTTCCATTTTCACGAGTCTCTGACCGTATCTTGTTCTGCTGTAAAGGCCTGGAAGCCTTCAAGTTGCCTGCAACTTCTAGTTATTATTATTATTATTATTATTGTACTGTAAGCGTAGCCTACACGCCTGTGTTCTGATATCTACAGGGCTGTCTTTTAGTGGATTTAACTGCTATAATAATAATAATAATAATAATAATAATAATAATAATAATTATTATTATTATTATTATTATTATTATTATTATTATTATTATTATTAACAATGGTAGATCTAATTCCGTTTTTAAATACAAATTCGTACTTCAGCTTGTTCATTTCCCAGTGTTTTGCATACCGTACCCTTGTTAACCAGTGCATATAAAAAGACCATAATAATACTTTCGCTTTAGTTTATACTTGAGGATGTACAACACAATGTAATTTTGTACCTTTTAACATAGTTGCTGTAATGTTTAAATTGAGTTACGATGTTGCTACAAGGTTGTGTGTTAGCGGCTTCTCAATGACCGCATGAACGTGAAGCTCGTGATCTAATATAAACGCTATTAGAAAATAAATGAATAATAATATTAATATGTTTCAATATTAACTAAATCAAGTTATTAATCAAATTGATTCATCTTGTTACATAATTGATTTATTAATGTTGCAAATAAATATATATACAAATCTCTTGAATAATGTTATCAAAATTGCTCTTGTGGTATTCCACTGAATGAAAGAGTGGAAGCTAAATTGTTAGTAATTATTATTATTATTTGTTTATTTTAGCAGACGCCTTTATCCAAGGCGACTTACAGAGACTAGGGTGTGTGAACTATGCATCAGCTGCAGAGTCACTTACAACTACGTCTCACCCGAAAGACGGAGCACAAGGAGGTTAAGTGACTTGCTCAGGGTTACACAATGAGTCAGTGGCTGAGGTGGGATTTGAACCGGGGACCTCCTGGTTAGTCTTGTACTAGGATTTGGAGGGACTACAAATGTGATGACAGATGTGTAAGTTATTTTTGCAGCAAAGTAAATCATTCTGCCCTTTAGCTGTCAGCCTGTCAGCTTTACCTCTACAATTTAGAGAAAACTTTTCGAACTTCTTTCATAAAATGCCAGATTTCTCGACTGCAGCCCTCTATGTTAGTAATTGCTGGTTTCATACACACTGACACCCTGCTGTCAGTGTACCTGTCAATGTGATCAAGGAGTCCCTAATCCGGGGGTAAGTGGATACCCACATGATGCCATGAACCCCAAAAAAAGATTTGCCAACATGCAAGTGCTTAAAATAGTATTCGCTTTGTATCTCTGTACAATTAGCTTAATGTTTTCACAAGGTAATAGAGCATCTGATACCATGTCAAAAAGTAATCCAAAATGTAAATATATACGGTTGGAAGTCATATATACAAAATTCAGCGAGGTCCTTATAACTTCCAAACTTTCCATCAGTCTCCATCATCTGTGGCACCACCCACACTGGAGACGGCAGCAGCTCCTCCCCCTTTGGCTCTGGAGACAGCACTGGCCCCTCCCCATTTGGCCCTGGAGATGACACAGCTCCTCCCCCTTCTGGATCTGCAGATGGCAGTGGCCCCTCTCCCTCTGGCACTAGGGCAGGCAGACCCTTTCTCTCTGGCACTCGAGCAGGCAATCCCTCCTTCCTTGACACTGGAGATGGAACCGAACACTGGAGGGGGTAGCATACCACCATGTTCCCGAACTCCCTGCATGCAAGGCACCAACCTTGGTCCACCAGACAGCCAAGGAGCACATCTAATCCATCGTCTCATGACGCTTGCAAGTCAGAGGGGCCCATTTCACGCTGTCGAGTGGACGGCTGGGATGACCTTCCAGCGGAGCCATTCCTCAGCTGACTCTACCTCTTCCCTGTGGTACATCTCCAAGAAGCTGAGGTGCCCAAACTCCCCACAAGCTCCACAACACGAAGCCCCTTCAGCTTCATGTCCCTGTTACTCCTTGTGCCAGTCTTCGTTTAGGCTCATTTTCTTTATATTTTAGTTCTGTTCTGAGTCTCCCAGGGGCACTAGCCCACTTCTTACATCCTAGTGACAGGGTAGATGTCACTGGCAAGGCTGGTTACCGGCAAGAGAGAGACTCAGACACAGATAGCTCCAGTTAAAACACTGAAGCGCATATTTATTTAAAGAAAATTAACCAAAAGAAAGAAACAAGACACAGGGGCCAAAATACAGTTTAATCAAAAACTACTTCAGAGAATTGTGAGGGTCTGGAACCAACTCCCCAGTAATGTTGTTGAAGCTGACACCCTGGGATCCTTCAAGAAGCTGCTTGATGAAATTCTGGGATCAATAAGCTACTAACAACCAAACAAGCAAGATGGGTCGAATGGCCTCCTCTCGTTTGTAAACTTTCTTATGTTCTTACTGGTTAGGCTGGGCATTGGCCTTCACTAAAACAGTCCATAAACACAGCACAACACTCCCACTACCAAACAAAGGATTTTTCTTTTTATACAGTGTGGCTGGGTCTTAATTAATGATCAATTAAGACCCAGCCACATTGCACACGTGTATTCAGCAGGGATGGAATTAACCCTATCCCTGCCAAACAAATATGCCTTTATGAAAAAGTCCTGCAGGAATTTAAAGAAAGAGAGAGAGATAGACTTTAGATAGATAGATTGACAGACAGATAATTAGATACATAGACTATATATATATATATACTATATATATATATCGACATAGACTATATATACAGTACTGTGCAAAAGTTTTAGGCAGGTGTGAAAAAATGCTGTAAAGTAAGAATGCTTTCAAAAATAGACATGTTAATAGATTATATTTATCAATTAACTAAATGCAAAGTGAGTGAACAGAAGAAAAATCTAAATCAAATCCATATTTGGTGTGACAACCCTTTGCCTTCAAAACAGCATCAATTCTTCTAGGTACACTTGCACAAAGTCAGGGATTTTGTAGGCATATAGTCAGGTGTATGATTAAACAATTATACCAAACAGGTGCTAATGATCATCAATTCAATATGTAGGTTGAAACACAATCATTAACTGAAACAGAAACAGCTGTGTAGGAGGAATAAAACTGGGTGAGGAACAGCCAAACTCAGCTAACAAGGTGAGGTTGCTGAAGACAGTTTACTGTCAAAAGTCATACACCATGGCAAGACTGAGCACAGCAACAAGACACAAGGTAGCTATACTTGCATCAGCAAGGTCTCTCCCAGGCAGAAATTTCAAGGCAGACAGGGGTTTCCAGATGTGCTGTCCAAGCTCTTTTGAAGAAGCACAAAGAAACGGGCAACGTTGAGGACCGTAGACGCAGTGGTCGGCCAAGGAAACTTACTGCAGCAGATGAAAGACACATCATGCTTACTTCCCTTCGCAATCGGAAGATGTCCAGCAGTGCCATCAGCTCAGAACTGGCAGAAAAAAGTGGGACCCTGGTACACCCATCTACTGTCCGGAGAAGTCTGGTCAGAAGTGGCCATGGAAGACTTGCGGCCAAAAAGACATACCTCCGACGTGGAAACAAGGCCAAGCGACTCAACTATGCACGAAAACACAGGAACTGGGGTGCAGAAAAATGGCAGCAGGTGCTCTGGACTGATGAGTCAAAATTTGAAATATTTGGCTGTAGCAGAAGGCAGTTTGTTCGCCAAGGGCTGGAGAGCGGTACACGAATGAGTGTCTGCAGGCAACAGTGAAGCATGGTGGAGGTTCCTTGCAAGTTTGGGGCTGCATTTCTGCAAATGGAGTTGGGGATTTGGTCAGAATTAATGGTCTCCTCAATGCTGAGAAGTACAGGCAGATACTTATCCATCATGCAATACCATCAGGGAGGCATCTGATTGGCCCCAAATTTATTCTGCAGCATGACAACGACCCCAAACATACAGCGAAAGTCATTAAGAACTATCTTCAGCGTAAAGAAGAACAAGGAGTCCTGGAAGTGATGGTATGGCCCCACAGAGCCCTGATCTCAACATCATCGAGTCTGTCTGGGATTACATGAAGAGAGAGAAGCAACTGAGGCTGCCTAAATCCACAGAAGAACTGTGGTTAGTTCTCCAAGATGTTTGGGCCAACCTACCTGCCGAGTTCCTTCAAAAACTGTGTGCAAGTGTACCTAGAAGAATTGATGCTTGATGCTGTTTTGAAGGCAAGGGGTGGTCACACCAAATATGGATTTGATTTAGATTTTTCTTCTGTTCACTCACTTTGCATTTAGTTAATTGATAAATATAATCTATTAACATGTCTATTTTTGAAAGCATTCTTACTTTACAGCATTTTTTCACACCTGCCTAAAACTTTTGCACAGTACTGTATGTATATACAGAGAGAGAGATAGAGAGAGAGAGAGAGATTAGCCACATCAGGAATTGTTACATGTGCAATATTTGCAAAATGATGTAAGTTTTTCTTGACATTGCATATCAGCATGTAGAAAATGTAATGTATATAATTATATCATAATCCTTACCGATAATCTGCAATATTTCATTCTTGTTTATTTATTATTTTGTCTGGATTAAGGGCTGGTTTGGCAACAGAAAGGCCATGTTGCTAAAACCTCCCTGCCAAATACAGCCATAGCAAGGTCTTTGACCATGGCGGTGCAGGAATTGCCTCCTCTACCACATGCCTCTTGAATGGCATTATGTATTCCTAAATTTGATGTGGTATCTGCAGACTGTTAAATAATACACAAAAATATTATGTATGTTACATTTGTGTACACACCAGTGGCGTACATTTGGTTTCAAAAGTGTGTGTGGGGGGCGGGCAGTTTCTGTAGCTGATGAGATTATTCTATCTGAAATAATGAAAAAGTGAATTATGCCTATGGTACACACACACTTTTTAAAAACAAATAAAGTGAACTGCAACATACATTCATGAGTGAACATTTTTAGAATCTGGCAGAATGATCTTTGTTTATCTGGTTTATGTGAAATGGTTCCAAACATTCTAATGGTGTATGTGAGGGATATAATGCCCTCTGTCAAGCCAACCTGAAATTGTTCTATATATATATATATATATATATATATATATATATATATATATATATATATATATATATATATATATATACATATATGGAGAGAGAGTCCTGCCATATTAAAATGAACAACCTTGACATAAAGATAATGAAACTGTGATAAAACACCAAGCACCCAACACCGTCATGCAGAAGGCTTATATTTATACCACAGGTGTGGAAGTACTGGGAAAAAAATGACAACTCCAGTATTTTGGAGTGTGTTCAATTTAATATGGCAGGACTCTGTGTGTATATACATACATCTATAAATTAAACATGTACATGCTCTGTGTTTTCTTGTCCATCCTTTTTCTTTTAATATAGCAGGCTCTCTATGTGCTGTATGAATCCTAACGGCTTCATATAAACACTATGGTTCTGGCATTTAAAACAAAATATATCAGATGAAATAACTGAAAAAAGTTATGAGTACAATAATAGATAGATGACCTTTTTGCAATTAAATATTGAGGTTTCTTAGCTCCTCATTTTCTTTTTTTAACTTTGCCACTTCTTGTCTTAAATGTTGGTTCTCCTCCTCTAATTTGTTTTTTGGTAAGGAGGCCTGGGGACTGCTCATTATTTTCTACATCCGCAGATTGGCTTTTTTCTTCTCCTGCGATATCTGTAATGAATGACAAAATGATTGTTATTCATACATTTTTATTTAGTTTTACAAGCTCAACAGTTAACAACGGTCTATGTCAGTGCCTCAGATATATTCATGATAAGCATTTTAAGAACTGTCCATGTTTAAATCAAACCAAGAATAAAGATACTGGTCTTTTCCTCAGTCAAAATACAGTGAAGATAACCTACAAACAATAATGTGCTTATGTTCCTGTTCTGCTGTTTTTATAGATGTTCTAACCTTAGTAAAAAATATTCATTTGCTTTTTAAATGGAAACATGTACACGATAGTCCTATTAAATGTATAGACATTTACACTAGGAGATATAAATGTGATGGTTAAATGTCTACATATTAAATGTTATACCTTTTAAATTTTGGACACTCCTCGCTTTCTTCTGAATCTGAGAGGACATATCTTATTATTCTAGAAGGGGTTCTCTGCTTTCATTTGACTTCTCTTTATTCTGAAGTCTCAGAAGGTGGCTGACCAGTTTATCTTTGTTAGCTTTTTTTACACAAGAAAAATGGTGATAAGATTATTATATACAAATAAGTTACTTGATTTTTAAATTCTGAGAGTTCTAAGATAAGATTGAACAAATGTCACTTTGATACCGTGATTAAATAATTTCTGATAGCTTTCTCCTAAAGAAAGATAGAATTAAATAATTACATTCTGCTACTGTAGCTATAGGGGATGTTTTTTTTTCAGCTTTTCTGTCAACATCCAATATTTTCATATTGTCGTATTTTAAATAATGAAGCGAGAAAACATGAACTTAGGTTTAATAGGATTAAGAAAATGCTATCTATAATTCTCTCTTTTTTATATTATTGTAAAATTTAATTTAAAACTGTTTAATTTATCTGAAACAAAAACACATTGGAAATGTGAAAAAACACAAAGTTATCAAAAGTGCCCAGCCATTTAGTGGACAGTTCAAAAACATAAGACAAGTTTCAAGAAACCATTGGGGCAACCTTGCCCAGCACAAAGCAAATAGACACAACTGTAAGATTGATGGGGGGCCAAGGTTGCCCCAATTGTTTCTACTAACTTGGCTTGTGTTTTTAATGCAAGTTCGATCCACAAGCCAAGTTAGTAGAAACAATTGGGGCAATCTTGACCCCCACCGCTTTTACATTTGTGCCTATTTGCTTGGTGTAAATAAATATCAAGATAGATAAAGAAAGAAATGTCTATGTATTGATTTATGTATTCATTTATTTCAATATTGATTAATGTATTTATTTATTTGTTTTACTTTTACCAAATATATAGGCTATCCTTCAGCATAGCTATTTCTCAGAAATTAACATTCCTTTTTGTCCAGTGGGGACCACAAATAGCGTTTCTCTCATCAACCAGTAGCGAGAGGAACCATACTTCCTTGCTCCAATAGGGACCACAATGAGCGTTACACTGACAGGAAACCGAAATTTTTCAGAGCTCAAGATCAGAATCTCAGAATGATGATGAGTGATGACTTCAAAAATCTCCAAAATATAACAAAGTCCAGAGAATTCTCAGCTGGCTGACTTCATCTTTCAAAATACTGCTTGTCTCAACTAATTGTGTAGCACTGATGACAGTAACACATCACATTTGCAAACTGAAGATTATAGTCCATGCCAGACCTTTTTTGTATTTATATAAAAATATATTTTTTGCAGGCAAATGTTCCATTTTAAAACAGAAATAAATCATTTAATATAAATGATATAAACATCACAACAAGTGTGTTCCCTAGTATATTTCCATGTTGACAAAACAAGTTAATTATCATTAAACTCGGATGTCCTGCAATATACATATGTGTGGATAAATGTACCTGGGGTCTGCAAAAATCTGCAAAAAAAATACGTTGGGAGAAAAAGACCACTTTACTTTGGTGACTTATTTCTCTTACTGTGTGACAAGGTATTGACTTTTTTCTACATTTCAACTAAGAATCTTGGGAACTACAAATTAAAAGTGAAATGATGCTTTTGGCAGATTTACTTTTGCTGCACCAATACCCTGAAAACACGTAAACTATCCTTACTGTGTAGAGAGTCTCTGGCAGTGCTTGTGCTTTGCTGATAACTTGGTGCGAGGAACTACCGTTCCTCTCAATTATGAAATATTTCACTTACCGGAGAAATAAAGTCGTTATCTCTACTCAAGCTGTCCTGGAAACATCTCTTGAGCACATATGTGCATGAGAATATCTGACTTCAGCTGTCTGTTTTAACCCCTGAAACTTCAAGAACAGCCCAAGGGACTCTTTACAGGAACAACATTACCAGGTGCTACAGGCGATCTAATAGCATCTTTACAGCTCTGTGTTTGCTTGTGATAGCCAACTGCCTGTCAACCTGATGAATGGCTGCTCACGCACTTCCCCAGCCTCTCTGTAAATAAAGTCATATGACACCGAAGGCAGAGATGTTTTTTTTGTTTTACTAGGGGCTAAAACACAAGACCTGACACAAAATGTCCTTTCAGTGTCAGGTTCTGTCACATACTGTTGGATTGACTCCAAGAGTAACCATTTACATTTTTTTTTAAACTCCAGTTTTGTTGCACTAACTCTAGCAATATACACATGGAATAGGCTGCACAAGACAGGTCACTGCCTGTTGCTCAAAACAGAACCTCAATTAAATGTTCATATCTTTGTATTTACATACTAAAATGTCAAGTTTTTGAGGATGTAGGCCTATATCATCAATGTCAAAAATTGTTGCAAAAAGTTTAATTTTGAAAGGTTTGGTATTCTCTGCATTATGTGAGTAAAACACTTAATTGCATCAACCATACACCATTGTCAGATTCCACTTACTTATTTTATGCTGTGAGCACACTCGTAAATTCAGGGGAGACGCAGTGCACAGGTGTAGAGGTGATGCAGTGCTCAAGACAATGACAAACAACAAAGTACTGGTGAAAAAAAAACAAGATTGCTGGTTGAACGGCTGAGATATGATGCATTTTGTAATCGACATCATAGTATTGAAATTAGAGCATGTTGACAACAAAGGGTTAATATATAACACCAGCTCTATTTAATTATTCCAAAAGTAAAAACATACTTGTTAGTGTTTTCTCAATAGACTGGTTTCACTTTATGTATAAATGTATTTAACAAAATTGGCTTTTCTCTAGCCAAAAATATCACCTGCTTCCACTAGTCCTTGACAATTTATAGATAAGAATTCAAGGGCCCACTTTCTAACCAGAGTTTACTTTTAATTAATAAAAACTACACTGTAAGCACTTTCCCAAATTCATTACATTAGATCATACTTAAATTCAAGAGACCACTCGGACCAGTATCTCTACAGATAAGAAGAGGTTCACATCTTAATTTCAAGCAACTTAGCTCTCATTAATTCTATGGATAACATACTCATGTAATGAGCGTAAGATCATCTTGTTTTTTGTACTATCCAGTACTTCTCGTTCGTGAAATATAACAGTCTATATGGAGCAAAAACCTTGAGCCGAAGACAGCATCTAACCAGAAAAAACCTGCTTTGGACCCCAAAATGACCTTATCTCTAGTACTGCCTCGCTCATGCAGGCAAAAGCCAAAAGGCCTTTTTCAGTATGTCCACTGTGTACTTAATACAGAGGTGTAGCTTCCAAGGTTATTAAATTAGGTCACATTTTGTACTGATTCTCTCACTTTTAAACTTAACAGTTTTCCTGTAATAAATACTTTTATTACAGTAAAACATAAATAGGTGCAAATACGTATTTTAGTTCAAATGTCCTATTTCAATTTTTACCCAAACATATTCCCCAGACCCAGTGGGCACACAGCGTTATAATGACATACAGGTAGGACAAAAAATGGAAACACCAATGTAAAGTCATTTAATAGGGCGTTGGGCCACTATGGTATCCCGCTCTGTGGAGTTCTTGGCGGACCGTTTTTTATGAAACTGGATGCTCGTGCCACAGGTTGAAAATTTGCAGTCAATTGATCTGCAGTTTCTCGCCTGTTTTGCCTTGCACTTCGAATTAATGCACAGATCACAATCCTGGAGTATATGTTTCCAACCACTGTTGCCCTTTGCTGATGATGTCTTTCCCTCTTTTGTGTTTATGGCCCGATGTACAAAATATTTTGCTTGAATGGAGTACTTTGAATGACTTTAATACATACTGTAACTTGCTCTACATGTCGGTGTAACACAGTGGTGCACTTATAAAGTATGTGTATGGTTATGGTTCAGATTAACAAAACAAAATGAATGTGTGTGTACAGCTGGAAATTTAATGCAATTGTACTGCATCGTATGCAACACTAAAATGTTTTGTTTACTGGTTATTAGATGGTGCACTGTTTAGCTTATTGTTTTTTTGGGGTTTTTTTTGCTTTTTAATTGATGGAGCAGCACTGTTTAATACTTTTCTTTTAAATCTGAATTAATACAATGAATTTGTAAAAGCCAATGCAGCTGGAAGTATTGTCTAAGAATGGTTTTGGAAAGAAGTGTTCTGTGCAGCAAAGAAGATATGTTCTTGAACTTGTTTGGTACTTGATAAGCTAAAATAAAATACTGGTAGTTTAATACAGATGTGATGTGTGACATATAACTTGATTTGACGTTGTTAATAATTACTTTTTAAATTTTGAAAAACAAATAGTTTCTAGTAGTTTAACTAAAAACGAAAGACAACACTGTAAAAATTATTAATGGAATAAAATATTGCAAACAAGGGTTATTTCAAAACTAAACCTGTGTATTTTTCTTTATTTATTAGTGTTGAGCATGTAGGAAAAAAAATTGTAAAAAAATTTTAAACAGAAAAGGTGTTTTCCTAAAGTTGAAGTCTCAAAAAGGGGGGATCGACTTTTACGCCAGTGTGACTTATACAACTACTTTTACGGTAATTGTGCATCCTGAATTTCATTTTCAACAAGATTGACAATATATTTTTCAGTGCTTCAAATTTTAAATGTACACACCTTAATAGCCTTTTCTATGGCAACCAAGTCATGGTGAAAAATGACAGGAAGAGATGCATCAAGAGAAGTCAGTGCTGCTGAAACAGGCTCCATAACCAGCATGAAACGCTCCTGCATGAGGTATGCTGAATTCCACCTGGTATCAACCTCCTGAATGAGTTTCAGCTCTTTATGCTTTAGGTCTTGTTGTAAACAAGATCTAAAGCAACTGTACTGGATTTAAAATATCCAACAATCTTCCTCACTTTCTTTCTGATGCCCTCTAGATCAGGTCCTGCCAGGCTGTCTTTAATGATTAAGTTCAGTGTGTGTGGAAAGCAAGGCATATATCGCAGGCTGAGTTTGCAAATAGCAGCTACCATTTTTGCACCAGTATCACTTTTCCGCTCAACCCCCAATGCTGAATAATAATGCTATGAAGACACACTGCAATAGCATCAGAGGTGAGGCGTTCTGTGAACCTGAAAGAAGATTTGTTTAAATAAATAATTCAAGAATGATTTTTCATGGGTCAAAACAGCAGTCTTAAGGCCAGAAATGTGAATCAGTGCCCCATTAAGGCAAAAAACGGGTTTCATTACAAAGTATCTTGCTAAATAAGAAAAGGAAATCAATCAATACCTGTGAACATCCAGCAGTTTAGTCATCAACTGGCCATCTGGAGAAATATAATGACAAGTAAAAGCCAGGTATGATTCCATATTAACTGAAGTCCACATATCCATGGTTATTGAAACACAGGATGCTGCCTAAAAAAAAATAAAAATGTTTATCAGTTTCTGGCATTGGCTTTTTGCTTGGTGGGGCAATAGACATATCCATTGTAGAAGTCGACTGTGTCTCAGGGGCAGACTCTGTGTTAACATGGTCTTCAGATTCAGAATTCAAAGGTGTAAACTGTGCTTATTAAGACATTTAAACACACACACACTTATATACATTTGTTAATTATTCTAAGAATATTATGTAGTGGGAAATGTGTGTGAGTGGGGTAGCCTACCAGTATTTTAAAAACTGTACTAAACATTATTGTACTAATCATTTTTATATCATTAACCTAAAGTACTGGCATTTAGCTCCGTTCATACTGTAAGAATCATAATTACTGAAGCTACGGTTCTGTAGGAAAACTTGTATATATTATATATGTACGTGTATGGTAGGTTTATAATGAATATATATTCAGTCAAAAATGTTTAGCCAATAATACAAGGATAGTACACAGCACTTTCTTATGGAATGTTTTTTTAGTATTATTTGTGTAATGCAATGTCTTTTTTTTTGGTGGCCAAATGATGTAGGCTGCTTTGAGGGGTAGATGTACTAAGATTGGCCAGTCTCAGGGCAAACATACCGCAATTTTCATTTTTGTTGCGACAATTTGCAAAGTATACATTTTGTCGTATGTACTAAGAGAAAATATGTTTATGAAAAGAGACGCAATATACTAATTTAAACATTTGTTTTGTCTTCTTAGCGAGCGCTCTAGCATTATAAACTGCGACAAGGGTGCAAGAATCAAAATAGCATTGTTTTTGTTTAAATGTAAACGTCATCTGTACAATGCATTCTGTTCCGTCTTCATTTTACCTACTTTAATACTGTTTATGATACATCGATACCCTTGTGATGCTAATATTAAAGAAGACGAGGTTCAGCAGTACAGTTCAGGTTTTTTTTTTTTTAATGGTGTTTTTCAGTGCTGTACAGACGTTCTATGTCGTTATCCGTTTAGTTTCTCTGAGATACGAATGTACCAGCTTTACATCTTTTTTTTTTTAATGTATTCTCATTTTGTTGATCATTAATGAACATTTCTGTACTGTGGGTGTTGTCGAGTGATTGAAAACGAGACATTTTGTGTTTGAATTGAAAGTGATGGCCTCGAGGAGTCGAATGGGTCAACATTCAAGTATATTTTCCTCTAGAGGAATTATCATTTTTTGACATCACTACTGTGGTATTATTATAGCTCAGGATGCAAATATAGCCTTCATCCATATACAGTATATATATATATATATATATATATATATATATATATATATATATATATACACACACACACACACACATATAATGTGAATTAAAGATTATTTTAAATTGAAACTAAATGATTGTAGCATTTTTATTTTTTTATTATTATTATTTTTAACTTGGCCTACTTAGCAGCCGAGACCAACGTTTCCTAAAGTTGGGGTCGCGACCCAAATATAGGTCTGTGACGGGGTGCCCACCCCTTGTGCATATATATTTATGTATTATTATTGTTATTATTATTAATGTCATATAATGTGTTTGTGTGCAGACGGACAAAAGCCGTCTGTCATTGTTATTTATTGTTTTAGACCGGCAAAAAAGCCTGTCTCAAAATTTAGCTGGCATGGATGGGGTTGAATCCCCATCCTGAGGAGCTTGTGGGAATGTGGCTGGAGCCTTAATAAGGTAAATTATTTAATAGGTAATTAAGGCTCCAGCCACAGTATAAAAGACCCACTCTTGGCTCAGAGCTGGGGAAGAGTTGTAAGGAGAAAGATATTAAAGAGCGAATGCTACCAAACCAGCGAACAAGGTACTCATTTTTGCATTAGAGATATAGTTTGTGTTTGTTTTGTTTGGCCAATGTGCCCTTTCTTTGTATGTTTTGTTAAAACTATTTATTTTCAGTATTTAATAAATATACTGCTTCGGCAGTTTCAGCCCTGTATCCTTTGTTTTGTCCTGCTTCCTGGTCCGTGACATTACCACACATCTGCGCTCTGCTCTCAATTTATTAAAGTTGACAATACAATATCTAAACTAATATTCTGTGTTCCTTAGGGTTCAATTCTAGTGCCTTTGTTTCCAATATTTGTTAATAAACTGCCAGTAATTTGTCATACAGTTTTTTTTAACATTTAGGCTGACAATACAACATTTCCTCTTACAGTACTATGGGCCGTCAACTGTACCGAAACATGAATTTCTTAATAGAAAATATTATTCCAGTTTCATTTAATTTATTTATATATTTGAATTTGAAAAATCGACATACCGTTATCCCCACCCCCCAAAAAAAGAAACAAAGCAAAAGACCAAGATATTCCACACAATCAACATGATTTGTTTAATTTATTAGTTGAAAATGTATTTTTTTTTTAAATAGATTGTTAAATAAACATCTAGAACATTTTCATAAATATCTAAGTTTAATGTATTCATAAAAACAATGTAATACATATTATTAAACTTATTAATAACTGATGAATGCTTTGTGATTAGAGTACATTTTAAAAGTACAGTGCACTCTGTTTAATTGCATGGAGTTGGGACTGGACAGACGCCACGCAATAATACGGAGTATGCAATTACCAAAGTTAAACTGATGTTAGTTCATAACTATATTTATAACAACCAAACAGCATGTATGTATGTATATATATATATATATATATATATATATATATATATATATATATATATATAGATATAGATATATATATATATATATATATATATATATATATATATATATATATATATATATATATATATATATATATATATATCCCAATCCATCTTTCTTGAACACTGTTTAGTTTCGCAAGCATTCAAAGTAAAATGGAAAAGTATTGGACCAAAGAGATTTAGACATTTCCAATGAAATAATCAGTCAGACAAAGGAGAAAAAATAAACTCTTACTTGGTTGACCACGACTACGAAAATAATGTGTACAGGAAAGTACGAGGACTTGGAAGTCAGCTTGTTAATTTGTGCATGGTTGAAACTTACGTGCTGCTTGCTAAAATCTCAGACTGACAGACTTCTGCTCTAATGGTGTTTTTGCAACACTTTGTGTGTTTAGTTTATTGT
Source organism: Acipenser oxyrinchus oxyrinchus (assembly GCA_030684275.1). NCBI lineage: Eukaryota > Metazoa > Chordata > Actinopteri > Acipenseriformes > Acipenseridae > Acipenser > Acipenser oxyrinchus. The sequence continues at coordinate 58,039,935 of CM060252.1, forward strand.
AAGACTGATGTAGTTTAAATTAAATGAAAACAAATTACACTGTACTTGTACTGTAACACATAGTTTGTTGAGTTTAAGCACATTAAGAAATACATACTGGTTATGTTATTGCTGTTTTTGTATTTGTATTATTATTGGTAGGCAGAGTAGCTTATTTTGCCAGGTTGTTAGTGTACTCCTAATGTCAACTTATCTTATTGTCAACATTTTTGTGATATTAATCAGGTTTTACTGTAAAAACCAGTAGTGTATGTATTTGTAATATATTAAAATGTGCTTAGATTTAGTGATGGTAGAAATGTAACCTACCTTTTACAGTCATTGCAATACACTACTTACTTACAGATGAGACAGATGCCAACAGTGTAAAGTTAAACCTATTATGCTTGCATCCTCTGGAAGGTTGATTTCTGTTTGAATTCTTGGTCAGAGCATTTCTAAAACTGTGCTCTAGTTTCTAATGCTGTCATTTTAAAATTAACATGAATCATCCTCTATCTGGTGCACCAGCTGTCAAATCCATTAGTGCGATGTAGTGAAAATGCAAACACATTTTTATTCTGCTGTATTGTGCTGATGGTTCAACTTTTTAAATGTACATTAGTAAAGTGGAAACAATCATTTGTATGGAATTTTGAGTACACAGGTTTACAGTTAAAAGGCACTTTCTAAGTCCTGGATTTCAAGATAGCTTTCAGGAATTGTTTGTAAGCTCTGTGAGCCTGGCAAGAGACGTGAATGGTGAATAAAGGGCATGCACAGAATAGCAATACAATCTATTTACACATCATTAATCTCTAAATATATGGAAGACACTTATAAACAGCATGTCTCAGAGCAGCCATTGTTATCAGCAGAAGCAATTACGTTTTAAATGATAATTGAAAAGCCAAGCAATCATTATAATTTTCGTCTTTTCTGCACGTAGTGCAGCACCATTAAATTAAAGGAGTCATACATCAACATCTTGCTGTGTAATTTATAATAAAAACATTTAACTCTTCACAGCCAGTCAGCCTATTTCCGTCTGTTTTTCACTGTTTTCATTTATGTATGTGTAACTACTGGATAGTTTGTGTTGCATGCATGTAACTTATATCAAATGAAAGGCCACACAATGTCCTTTCATATTATATAACAAGAACTATCTATATAGGCGGGACGGACTGCACTTAAATAAAAAGGAAACCAATCTACTCAGAGAAAGGATCCTTGAGGAGGTTCAGAAGCATTTAAACTAGATAGGAAGGGGGGAGAAATCAACAAAAAAACAGAAAGGAGACTACATCAAAACAAGGGCAACAATTCAGGTAAGATAGCCATTAAATGTATTTTTCTAAATGCTCAAAAACAAAATGTTAGAACTTCAAACTACTGCTCTTGAAGTTAGAACTTGAAGTTAGAACTTGAAGCTACTGAAGTAACTATGATGTGATAAGTGTTACAGAAACTTGGTTATCCAAGAGTGATGGAGACAAATATAATATTAGTGGATTAACACTGTATAGGAAAGACAGGCAGGACAGAAGAGGCGGAGGAGTAGTACTATACATCAAAAATAGTCTTGAAGCCCAGGTGTTAAATCTGAAAGAAAAAATCATAGAATCAATATGGGTCAGAATAATGGACAAAAATTCAAAGGGCATAATAATAGGGGCATGCTATAGACCACCAAATTCAGATACCGAGCAAAATAATCTGTTATACAATGACATTAGAAATGTGTGTAGCAAAGGAGGGGCCATACTAATGGGGGATTTCAACTTCCCCCATATAAAATGGGAAAACCTGATGGGGAGCACGGCAGCCGAAATTGAAATGGTAGAAAGCAGTGGTTCAGATAGGAGGCTGTGTGGTCCAGTGGTTAAAGAAAAGGGCTTGTAACCATAAGGTCCCCGGTTCAAATCCCACCTCAGCCACTGACTCATTGTGTGACCCTGAGCAAGTCACTTAACCTCCTTGTGCTCTGTCTTTCGGGTGAGACATAGTTGTAAGTGACTCTGTAGCTGATGCATAGTTCATACACCCTAGTCTCTGTAAGTCACCTTGGATAAAGGCATCTGCTAAATAAACAAATAATAATCATAATAGAAATGACAAATTACTGCTTCCTAACGCAATTTGTCAAGGCACCCACAAGAGGGGGGGCATGCCTTGATTTAGTCTTTTCAAATAACGAAGACAGAATAACTAAAACAGAGGACAGAGAACCATTAGCAAACTCAGATCACAACATGGTCTCATTTGAAGTGCTTTTTAAAACCCAAAACGAATGAATAAAGCTAAGGTTTACAATTTTAAAAAGGCAAACTATGAAGGAATGAAACAGAGACTAACAGAAGCAGATTGGAGTAAAATAGAGAACACATCCACGCAGAAAGGATGGCTAGAGGTGCAAAACAAATACATCCCAAAAATAGACAAATCTAAATCTAAAACAAAATGGCCAAAATGGTTTAGTAGATCAATTAAAAAAAATATTCAGAGAAAAAGGGCACTTTACAGAGCGCTTAAAATGGGACCAAGAACAAAGTACACAGAAAGAGTACCTGAAACTGCAAGCACAAGTTAAAAAGGAAGTTAGAAAGGCCAAGAGAGAGATAGAAATGAACATCACCAAGGGGGCTAAAACCAATTCCAAAAAGTTTTTCCAATATTATAACAGCAAAAGAACATTCAAGGACGAAGAAAAATGTCTAAGAGATACAAATGGCAACATCATAGAAGAGAAAAAAATAGCAAATATATTAAATTATTACTTTTCACAAGTTTTTACAAAGGAGGATACGGATAACATGCCCCACATGTCGATCTGTTCCTATCCATTTTTAAATAACTTTAGCATAACAGATGCAGAAGTGTTAAAGGGACTAGACGCTCTTAAAATAAACAAATCCCCTGGGTCAGATGAGATCCTCCCAATAGTATTCAAAGAAATAAAGTAAATTATTTACAAACTGCTAACCAAGATCATACATCAGTCACTTGAGACGGGGGTTGTACCAACAGACTGGAGAATTGCAAACGTAATATCGATCCACAAAAAGGGAGACAAAACAGAACCAGGTAACTACAGACCAATAAGCCTGACTTCTATTACTGTATATGTAAACTTATAGGAACTATAATAAGATCCAAAATGGAAAATTACCTATATGGTAACAGTATCCTGGGAGACAGCCAGCATGGTTTTAGGAAAGGGAGATTGTGTCTAACTAACCTGCTTGATTTTTTTGAGGATGCAACATCGACAATGGATAATTGCAAAGCATATGACATGGTTTATTTAGATTTCCAGAAAGCTTCTGACATACAGTACTGTGCAAAAGTTTTAGGCAGGTGTGAAAAAATGCTGTAAAGTAAGAATGCTTTCAAAAATAGACATGTTAATAGATTATATTTATCAATTAACTAAATGCAAAGTGAGTGAACAGAAGAAAAATCTAAATCAAATCCATATTTGGTGTGACAACCCTTTGCCTTCAAAACAGCATCAATTCTTCTAGGTACACTTGCACAAAGTCAGGGATTTTGTAGGCATATAGTCAGGTGTATGATTAAACAATTATACCAAACAGGTGCTAATGATCATCAATTCAATATGTAGGTTGAAACACAATCATTAACTGAAACAGAAACAGCTGTGTAGGAGGAATAAAACTGGGTGAGGAACAGCCAAACTCAGCTAACAAGGTGAGGTTGCTGAAGACAGTTTTCTGTCAAAAGTCATACACCATGGCAAGACTGAGCACAGCAACAAGACACAAGGTAGTTATACTGCATCAGCAAGGTCTCTCCCAGGCAGAAATTTCAAGGCAGACAGGGGTTTCCAGATGTGCTGTCCAAGCTCTTTGAAGAAGCACAAAGAAACGGGCAACGTTGAGGACCGTGAGCGCGAGTGGTCGGCCAAGGAAACTTACTGCAGCAGATGAAAGACACATCATGCTTACTTCCCTTCGCAATCGGAAGATGTCCAGCAGGGCCATCAGCTCAGAACTGGCAGAAAGCAGTGGGACCCTGGTACACCCATCTACTGTCCGGAGATGTCTGGTCAGAAGTGGCCTTCATGGAAGACTTGCGCCAAAAAGCCATACCTCCGACGTGGAAACAAGGCCAAGCGACTCAACTATGCACGAAAACACAGGAACTGGGGTGCAGAAAAATGGCAGCAGGTGCTCTGGACTGATGAGTCAAAATTTGAAATATTTGGCTGTAGCAGAAAGCAGTTTGTTCGCCGAAGGGCTGGAGAGCGTACACGAATGAGTGTCTGCAGGCAACAGTGAAGCATGGTGGAAGTTCCTTGCAAGTTTGGGGCTGCATTTCTGCAAATGGAGTTGGGGATTTGGTCAGAATTAATGGTCTCCTCAATACTGAGAAGTACAGACAGATACTTATCCATCATGCAATACCATCAGGGAGGCATCTGATTGGCCCCAAATTTATTCTGCAGCATGACAACGATCCCAAACATACAGCGAAAGTCATTAAGAACTATCTTCAGTGTAGAGAAGAACAAGGAGTCATGGAAGTGATGGTATGGCCCCCACAGAGCCCTGATCTCAACATCATCGAGTCTGTCTGGGATTACATGAAGAGAGAGAAGTAACTGAGGCTGCCTAAATCCACAGAAGAACTGTGGTTAGTTCTCCAAGATGTTTGGGCCAACCTACCTGCCGAGTTCCTTCAAAAACTGTGTGCAAGTGTACCTAGAAGAATTGATGCTTGATGCTGTTTTGAAGGCAAAGGGTGGTCACACCAAATATGGATTTGATTTAGATTTTTCTTCTGTTCACTTACTTTGCATTTAGTTAATTGATAAATATAATCTATTAACATGTCTATTTTTGAAAGCATTCTTACTTTACAGCATTTTTTCACACCTGCCTAAAACTTTTGCACAGTACTGTAAGTCCCACATAAAAGCTGAATTCTCAATCTGAATGCAGTAGGGTTTCAGGGAAATTCATGCACACAGATTAGGGTGTGGTTAACATGTAAAAAACAGAAAGTACTGATTAGAGGAGAAACCTCGAAATGGAACGAGGTAACCAGTGGGGTACAATAGGGATTAGTATTGGGTCCTCTGCTCTTCCTAATCTACATTAATAACTTAGATTCTGGTATAGTAAGCAAATGTGTTAAATTTGCAGAGGAGTGGCAAACACTGTTGCAGCAGCAATGGTCATTCAAAATGATCTAGACAGCATTCAGAACTGGGCAGACACATGGCAAATGACATTTAATAAAGAAAAGTGTAAGGTACTTCACGCAGGCAATAAAAAATGTCCATTATACATACCATATGGGAGATACTGAAATTGAAGAAGAAATCTATGAAAAAGAGCTTGGAGTTTATGTTGATTCAGAAATGTCTTCATCTAGGCAATGTGGGAAGCTACAAAAAAAGCCAACAAAAAGCTCGGCTATATAGTGAATTTAAAGTGTTGAATTTAACTTAAGGGAAGTAATGCTAAAACTTTACAATGCATTAGTTAGACCTCATCTAGAATATTGTGTTCAGTTCTGGTCACCTCGCTACAAAAAGGATATTGCTGCTCAGAAAGAGTGCAAAGAAGAGCAACCAGAATTATTATTATTCCGGGTTTAAAAGGCATGTCATATGCAGACAGGCTAAAATAATGGAATCTATTCTTGAACAAAGAAGACTACACAGCAATCTGATTCAAGCATTCAGAATTCTAAAAGGTATTGACAATGTCGACACAAGGGACTTTTTCGACCTGAAAAAAGAAACAAGGACCAGGGGTCACAAATGGAAATTAGATAAAGGGACATTCAGAACAGAAAATAGGAGGCACTTTTTTACACAGAGAATTGTGAGGGTCTGGAACCAACTCCCCAGTAATGTTGTTGAAGCTGACAGCCTGGGATCCTTCAAGAAGCTGCTGATGAGATTCTGAGATCAATACGCTACTAAACCAAACGAGCAAGATGGGCTGAATGGCTCTCGTTTGTAACCTTTTTTACTTATGTCCTTATAAGTTGCAACAGGATCAGGATATATTATATGTGGTAGAGATGAGAATATATGTAAAAAAAAAAAAAAAATGCTTTTCCAAAAAAATCATGTTTGGTCACTGCTATATATTTTGTAATCATAGATGGCTCAAAAGAACACTGCAGCATTGAACTTCAATATAAAATGAACATGTGGAATGGAGCAAACTGTGTGAAAATCAACTGTTTTATTAGCACTTTTACCAATCGTAACTATCTCTCTCTTTCACTGTCTCTCTCTCTCTCTCTCTGGTCTGTTGCTTCATTAGCCTTGAAACGCCTATGCCTGCCCTTTCAGAACATATCTAATCCGATTTGGCTGGGCTTTGTATTTTTTGTTACAGAGACTGAAATACACCCACCGATCTGATGCATCTCACATGACTGTTCTATTGCATTCTGCAGGCTGTAGTTTTCTCTCTGGACTATTTGGTATTGCTCGAATGAGATTCTAGCCTTTCCAACGATATGAACCCCTTCCGCTAAAATGAGTAATTGACTCATATTGAAACCTATGCGGGTGAGCCCTGTCACATCACACGATGAGTGGCTTACCTTCAGGCGATTGTAGCCCAGGCTAGGAATACCGCTTACAAACATGAATAAGTCATTGTTAAGTGCCTGGTCTGTACTTTAAACAACCACGTTAGGGCTTTTACGTTGCCTGAGTAATATGCACCAAAACGAATGGGTCTGAGTTTAATAAAAAGCACATTTCTCTTTTCAATTCAAAGACAAAAAGCCCAGCATTCTGGTTTATAACCAAACTGGAGTATTATTCACTTTAAATAAAACAATTACATTCATCAGAAGGTTACTTCAAATATATACCTCAATCTCTGTGTCTATGTCCTGCATCAATCCAACTAATCTTAGCAATTGTTTCAGATGACTCCTGTGATAGAGAGAGAAAGGATCGATGCTGTAAATCTCCCTCCCAATTAGAAAGGCTGTGTAAGGGGAAGGTAAGCTGCCTCCTAGATCTGCCACCTCGGTGGTAGGTGGAAACCGGAAGGTGACCATATTAGGAGGGGCGCGTAGCTGCAAGTACTCAGGACGATTCCATTGCAGTCAGCTGCGGGGCAGCCCTCTAGTGGAGAAACCAGGGCGACGCGTTGACTGCAAGGAGGAGTTTGCTGGGTACAAAGGGGAAGCAGCTACGTCAGTTCCTCCTCTTGCGCTGAGAAACTGAGCCACCAGCCGGAGCGTTGTGTTTTTGTGGATTACGTGTTGTTTGTTGTGTGTTTTCAGAGGCGGAGTAGGAGCGCGGGACTGCAGCCACGGAGCCAGTTCCAGATCACAGAGCACTACCTTCCCTTCACCAACATCAGCACACCCGTGTGGATTACAAAGCACTTTCATGCACAGGACACTCAGGATTTCACTGTGGACACTTTCTGTTTGTTTTTGTATTTTTGTTTTGCAGCCAGCTGTGTTCCCCAATACCCTTGCAGGTAAAGGGAGGTTTATTTTAATAAACACTGTTGTTTTTGTGGGAGAAATACTGTTTCAGGACTGTTATTTATTCACACACCACTCGCATCCGTCACAATTGGAGTCAGAAGAGGGATTTATCATGGACGCCGCCGCATTGGGAGCAATATTGGAGGCGCAGGAGCGGAGACATCAGGAGGGTATGGCAGTTATGATGGAGAGGATGCACACTATGTTCCTGGAAGCCAATCGGGGGAGAGAACCAGTGGCCGAACCAACGGTGCCCCTACCACGGATAAAGGTAGTGAAAATGTCGCCGGAGGATGATCCCGAGGCCTATTTAGTTGCTTTTGAGAGGCAGGCAACAGCAGCCCAGTGGTCTCAGGATTGGTGGGCTATCCAGCTGGGAACCAACTTGATTGGGGAGGCCCAGGCAGCCTACCAAGCCCTGACCGACAAAGACGCCCAGAATTATGATCGGGTGAGGCAGGCCATTCTCCAGCGACTTGATATCACTGAAGAAACGCACCGCCGTCGGTTCCGGGAATACCAGCGACCCCCAGGACTGCGACCTCGCGTGGTGGCACAACAACTGGTGGACCATGTGACCCGGTGGCTTTGCCCTGGCACCAATAGCGCTGAAAAAGTGACTGACCTTATAGCCATTGAACAATTCATAAAAGTGCTGGGGCCAGACACGCAAAACTGGGTCAGCCGCCACCGTCCCACCACGCTGGATGGAGCAGTCAGATTGGCTGAAGGGTTCGAGGATGCCATGCCTTCCTCTCCAGTGGTTGCCACCCTGGCTCCAGCCTCCAGCAAGCCCCGGGCGGCGGGACCTCCTCCATACTTCACCACCACCACCCCCGGACCAGCACTACAGCGTCACCCTATGGGCGGCCTCCCTCCAACACAATGGAGACCGAGGGCGACCCCCAGTGGGGTAAGAGCAGAGCAACCCTCCCCGTTGTCAAATCGGCAGCGGGACAAGCAGGCTCCGTGGGCACCCTTTCGCCCCACTTGTTACCGGTGCCAGGAGGTCGGCCACCTGGCCAGGAATTGCCCAGCAACAATGGAGTTCTGTTATGTTCTAACAGCACCAGGTAAGTCCAGGGGTAATGATTGGGAGGGGCCTTGCATTGTTGATGTACGGGTTGGTGATGTGAGCAACCACGCATTAGTGGACTCAGGGTGTGGCAAACTTTAATTTTGAAAGCTCTGTTGAAGGGGGTACCTTGGTGGTCACGCGGGGTTGTGGTCATTTCCTGCATTCATGGGGATAACAAGGACTACCCCCTCACCAAATTAGATTTGACCATTGGAAGTCATACCCGCCGCGTAATCGTGGCGGTGGCTGAAAAGTTGCCCTATCCAGTTATTTTGGGTCGAGACTGGCCACATTTTGATAGTATGATTTATAAAACGGTAAAACCAGTCTCCGGTAAGGCCATGGGAGCAGCAGGGGAAGCTATTGGGAATATTTTTCCACTGCACACTGACCTGTTCCATTCGATTTCACCCGAAAAAACAAAAAGAGAGCGAAGGGTTGAAAAATGGGAAGGAACATTAATAAAACAAGGTTGGAGCTTGGTGGGGATACTGTTCAATCAATCAAATGTAGGGGAAAGGGGTTGGGACTCAGTGTGATCTGCGGGGCAGGTTACTGAGACCCCCAGTGCTGAGGCTACTTTAGCTCCGCTCGATATCCCGAAATTCTGGGACCAAGATGTGGACCTAGCATTGGAGCAAAAGAACGATCCTCGCTGGTACACATCTGGGGGCAGGTTCGGTCTATCGAGGGGAAGGATGTAGAGGCTAGCCGGCCGCTTACATACCCCCACAACATTATTGTTGGGCATTTACTATATAGAGTATCCCAAGCCATGAGCACAAGTCAGATTGTAACACAATTACTTGTTCCCCAGTCTTTTCGACGTGAGATCATGCGGTTGGCGCAAGATGTCCCCTGTTCGGGCCATTTAGGGATAGAAAAGACTCGGGAACGAATATTGGCTTGATTTTATTGGATGGGAGTGTTTAGTGATGTGGCGCGATATGTAGCGGAGTGTCCGGAATGCGAGCAAGTAGCGCCGGGGCGAGTTCGCCCGGCCCCGCTGGTCCCACTGCCCCTGATCTCAGTTCCCTTTGAACGCACTGCTATGGACATAGTGGGTCCATTGAGCCAGTCTGACTCTGGATATACGCACATTTTGGTAGTGGTGGACTACGCGACTAGATATCCAGAGGCAGTACCATTGAGATCCACTAGTGCCGCAGTAGTTGCTCGAGAGTTAGTACAGATTATAACGAGTAGGGATTCCTAAAGAAATTCTCACTGATCACGGAACGAACTTCATGTCACAATTTTTGAAAGAATTATATAAGTTATTGCAAATTAAGTCCATTCGAACCTCTGTTTATCATCCACAGACGGATGGTTTGGTGGAACGTTTTAATCCGACTTTAAAACAGATGCTGAAGCGGTTTGTTAACCAAGAACAGAAACATTGGGCTAAACTCCTCCCCTACCTAATGTTTGCAGTAAGAGAGGTGCCTCAGAGCTCAACCGGGTTTTCTCCCTTTGAGCTGCTGTATGGGAAACAACCACGAGTTATCCTTGATCTTGTGAAAGAAGGGTGGGAGGAGCAAACAAAAACTTCCAAAAACATAGTCAAATATGTAATCATGTTAAGAGACCGCCTGGAATTGGTTGGTCGTTTGGCACAAGAGAACTTAAAACTAGCTCAGCATCGCCAAGAGCAGCAGTACAACAAACAATCAAGAATTCGGACCTTTCGGCCAGGTGATAAAGTACTGTTGCTACTTCCCACATCGGAATCTAAGTTATATGCTAAGTGGCAGGGGCCATATGAGGTGATACGGGGAATTGGTAGTGTGAATTATGAAATTAGACAACCCGATCGCTGGAACAAGACTGAAATTTATCACATTAATTTGTTAAAACCCTGGAATGAAAGGGAGGCCCTATTTGTAGCAGGCGACAGTGTAGAAGAGGATTTTGGTCCCACTGTCAATCCACCAGCTATAACTCATATTCCGATGTGGGAACAGTTACTTCCGGATCAGAAACGTGAGCTCCACCTGGTGGTGGAAAGGTTTAGTGATGTTTTTTCTGACTTGCCCGGCAGAACTAATGTTATTTCTCATGCTATTATTACTCCACCAGGTGTCAAGGTCCGAGAGAGACCGTACCGGATCCCGGAGAGTCGCAGGGGCCCTGTCCACAAGGAGGTGGAGGATATGCTCAAGCTTGGAGTCATTGAACCTTCCCGCAGCGAGTGGTGCAGTCCGATTGTGATGGTGGGAAAGAAGGACGGCTCCACTCGGTTCTATGTGGACTTTCGAAAGGTTAATGCCATCTCCAAGTTCGATGCATATCCAATGCCCCGGGTGGATGAGCTCATCGACCGACTGGGTAAGGCGCAGTTAATTTCGACCTTGGATCTGACAAAGGGATACTGGCAGATTCCACTCACTCACAGCTCAAGAGAGAAAACTGCTTTCTCTACCCCAGATGGCTTGTTCCATTTCCGGACCATGCCCTTCGGATTGCATGGAGCTCCAGCCACTTTTCAGAGACTGATGGACCAGGTCTTAGCTCCCCATCATCAGTATGCAGCCGCGTACATTGATGATGTGGTGATTTTTAGCTCCACCTGGGAAGAGCATATTGTTAGACTTTTAGCCGTCCTTCAGTCTCTGAGAGAGGCAGGGCTAACAGCCAAACTGGGCAAGTGTGCATTTGGCAAACAAGAGACCCAATATCTTGGCTACATTATGGGTAATGGTCGGGTGAAGCCGATCGCCTCCAAAGTCCAGGCGCTGGTGGAGACGGCAATCCCGAGAACCAAGTCACAGGTGAGATCACTATTGGGGTTAGCCGGCTATTATCGCCGTTTTATCCCCGAGTATGCCACCATAGTCAACCCCCTGGTCGATCTCACCCGAAAGGCTGCTCCAAAATTAGTTAAATAGACAGGGCAGTGTCAGGAGGCATTTGATATGATTAAGAAGTGACTCTGTCAAGCTCCCGCTCTAATTTCACCAGATTTCAGCAAATAGTTCATCTTGCAGACTGATGCCTCCCACATTGGTCTGGGGGCAGTCCTGTCCCAACAAGTTGATGGGGTAGAACACCCTATTATTTACCTGAGCAAAAAAATGGCTCCTAGGGAAATTAACTACTCCGTCATTGAGAAGGAATGTTTAGCTATTAAATGGGCTACTCACGCTCTTCGCTATTACTTATTGGGGCGTTCTTTCTCTCTCATCACTGATCATGCTCCTTTAAGGTGGTTACACACGATGAAGGACAATAACGCTTGGATAACTCGGTGGTATCTGGCGCTGCAACCCTTCCACTATACTGTGAAACATCGTGCGGGTAAGGAGCATCAAAATGCAGATTTCTTTTCAAGGGAGGGGGGACCATTGGGGAAAATAGAGTTGGCCGAGTGTTCCTTCGGCATCACTCTGAGGGGTGAGATATGTGATAGAGAGAGAAAGGATCGATGCTGTATATCTCCCTCCCAATTAGAAAGGGCGCTGTGTAAGGGGGAAGGTAAGCTACCTCCTGGATCTGCCACCTCGGTGGTAGGTGGAAACCGGAAGGTGACCATATTAGGAGGGGCGCGTAGCTGCAAGTACTCAGGACGATTCCATTGCAGTCAGCTGCGGGGCAGCCCTCTATTGGAGAAACCAGGGCGACGCGTTGACTGCAGGGAGGAGTTTGCTGGGTACAAAGGGGAAGCAGCTACGTCAGTTCCTCCTCTTGCGCTGAGAAACTGAGCCACCAGCCGGAGCGTTGTGTTTTTTGGATTACGTGTTGTTTGTTGTGTGTTGTCAGAAGCGGAGTACGAGCGCGGGACTGCAGCCACGGAGCCAGTTCCAGATCACAGAGCACTACCTTCCCTTCACCAACATCAGCACACCCCGTGTGGATTACAAAGCACTTTCATGCACAGGACACTCGGGATTTCACTGTGGACACTTTCTGTTTGTTTTTTGTATTTTTGTTTTGCAGCCAGCTGTGTTCCCCCAATACCCTCGCAGGTAAAGGGGAGGTTTATTTTAATAAACACAGTTGTTTTTGTGGGAGAAATACTGTTTCAGGACTGTTATTTATTCACACACCACTCGCATCCGTCACACTCCTTATTTTTTCATTAATTTGCCTCCAACAATATAAATGAATTTAAATAAAAAACACATGAAAAATCTGCTCCAACAGACGGGTAACTCCTTCATTTAAGTTGAATGTATTCTACTTATATGAATTTAAAGCAATTTAATGGAAAGGTGGCCTTATACCAGAGATACAGGAACAGTCAGTGTGTTTACATGAGCATAAGAATTCCGATATTTTTCCGAAAACTAAGTTTTCCGAAAACTAATTCCGATATCAAAAGTCATGTAAACACAGTTTTCGGAAAATGTATCGGAATATTCCTTAGGTCACTTTCGGAAAACAGCACCTAGAAATTTCCGATTCAATTCCGAAAACGAACCAAATGTATATCAAGTAAATGCACTTTTCGGAAAACTTATTCTGATAGCGTACTGCACATGTGCAAACTTTGACCTTCATTCCTGCACATGGTTTTAGAAAACCGAGAAAATAATAATATGTAGTCAGTCTGCATGGATCCTTTTGCTCCGTTGAATCGTATTTTGTCATATACTTGTACTGGAACCGAAGTCATTGTATTTTATCTTGCTCAATTGTATTAATACTTGTACTGTGATTCTTGAAATGTATTTTTGTTTACGACTGTAAGTCGCCCTGGATAAGGGCGTCTGCTAAGAAATAAATAATAATAATAATAATAATAATAATAATAATAATAATAATAATAATAATAATAATAATAAGTTAGGGATAAAGTAATATTTGTCCTTATGTATTTTTTGAATAGCCCATACTGAAGCAGCACATGTTTTCCAGCTTTAAAATTACGTGATAATTTAAAATAATGTCTGCAAAAGAAACTGGTAATATAGAACAGGATGAGCTGTTTGAAAGGCTGATTGTACATTGTGGGGAATCTGAATAGAGGTATAGGATAGTAATCTTTGAATTTAAGACCTGACACTTCAAAAAAGCACTTTTATTGGATTGGTCTCTGTTCTATCGCAGAAAAAATGTCCGGTTTGTTCAAATCGTACTCAAAGTACTACAGTACTTTGCATGCGAAAATATCCTGTGTTTTCCGAAAACTTCAATCCATGTATACAGTTAAATTCTAATAAGACTTTCTATCGTTAATCATGTAAACACAGAAAAGTGCTGTTTTAAGAAAATCAGTTTTCTGATTCAGTTTTCCGAAAACATTAGTTTTCGGAAAACACTTTGTCATGTAAACGTACTGATTGAGAGTGAAATCAGGTGATTAGAAAATGTAATATAATTGGCTGAACACACACAAGCATGTAGAAAAATTGTTGAATTACTGTTGAACTGAATTACTGAAAAGAGAGCCATGGTCTATTCTAGCTACTCGATTGCCAATCGGAAATGTGTTGACAATTAAGTTCTTAATTAGTGCCACATGATACATTTTTATTGTCAATTTGAGTTGCCAAGAAAAAATTGCTTGTGTGTCTCGGGCCTTTGAGTTGTGCGGGAGAAGAAGCCAGAGTTGTAGTGACTCGACTCGATTTTCTGACTCGACTAGAGTCATTGTCAGCAAATGACTCAACTCGACTCAAGTCCCTGCAAGAAAAGAGTTGACTCGAGTCCCTGCTCAAAAGACTCGACTCCCGGCCCAAAAGTCTCTGCTTGACTCGAGTCGAGTCATAGTCTTTATGATAAAATAAATTACACAATCAGTTACAACAGCACTTCTGATGAGTACAAGCCCTGCCTCTTTATGAGTGAGAGGAACACGTGACAACATAGAGACAGAGAGAAGAGCGTCAGCAGCATGGAAGGTAAATCTAGAGTAACTGTGGTCATCGAGTTCACAAGAACTATGGAGTAGACATAAGCAGTCTGCATCCTGCCAGCACTGAGAAATGCCAAACTCAAATAAACTGTGTCTAAAATAACTGAAATCGTTTTTGATCTTTTTTTATTATTTATTTTTACCAAATATCAATAAGAAATTACTTATCTGGTGGGTCAATCAATAGATGTTTATTTAAGTAAGCTTAAAACTTAAATGTGGTAGAAAAAATAGGGGTTTAGTGTATGATGTAAAGTTACACTATGTTCAATTGTATAATCATTCTTTTTGAAAACAAAAAAGAACTGTCAAAAGCCGTATTTTGCTAAAATTGTTAGTTTTTGTTTTTTTTAAATCCAAACTACCACTTGTGAATCCAAACTCATGTACAAGCTTATATATATATATATATATATATATATATATATATATATATATATATATATATAAATTGTTTAACCCACGAAATGTAAAATAATGATGCACTGTACATGAAATGAACAGATAAACAACCCTCTAGAGCTTTAATAATTGTATATATTTTTTTACATTCCCGTAGCCTTCTACATCCACAGTGACAGCACACGGTACAGATGATCAATGAAGCTGTTGCACGGTCATCTTTGTTTTCCAGAATTGCCGAATTGAGTTAATCAGCTCTACACTTGTTTGATTAATTTAATGCATCATGATTTGCATGCTGGATAGATGTTTTAGAGTTAGTTTGGTTAAAAACGTTTTGCTTTTTTAAAGAATAAATTCATAAAAACAAAAATGGGCAGACCAGACCACAGCAGCATGATTTTCAGAATAGGCACAATCATCATTGCCAGAGGAAAGGAGGTTGAGTACAGAACTGTATTGTTTTCAATGAATTTAAGAGGTGGTCTGTGGATTTTGTCATAGTGGGTGAACAGATCAATTATTACACAGGTTAAAAAAAAAAAAGAGTTTGTTTGCGCTGCTGGGGTATTTTGCATGTGTTTCTGAAACAGCACATACAATACCAGTCTTTTACGTTAGCAGGGTTATTCAAAATACAATTGACCTCTTAGTCTTACTGTACGTTTGCGTATTTAGACAAATAACTGGGATTTTATTGTGCTAAGTATAGGTGGTTAAAGGGTTTATGGTGCAATGTGTTCTGTATGAAATATTTTCACTAAGTATTAGTGAACAACCCTTTTTTATCTGAAAATAATGAAAATTACTTATTTTGTAACACACATTATTATGCTAAACTCTTAGCCTTTCAAGATACATTTCTTTCTGTAATATTAAGCAAATTAGGTTGAGTTTATTGATTTTGAGCTGGAGCATATATGTGCGAGTATGCAATGGTTTTAAAACTCTGATTTCGCCTCAGTTGCATTACTTGAACTGTTTTCCTTTGTAATTGCTGTTTTAAGGCCTGGAAGCAAGATCTCTATATCAAATATCAAATTAAATGCTACAAAACTTCCTTTCATATGGTTAAGGTATCTGAAAAAAGACTATCAGGGAGTTTCACTGTTGAGAAAAAGTAACAATTTTACTGTAAATAAATGGTTAAATTCTTTTGTTTTGTGGTATCCATTTCTGTATATCCAACCCAACTGAGCATAGGTGAAAGGGCCTCTGTATGGTTAATAACAAAAACTGCTTATAAATATGCCAATGAATCATGAATTCACTGAAATGGAGACAAAACACAAGGCCGAAACCGTGGACATTTAATGGTGAACATCAGTGGGGCATGTATGACGACATTATTGTGCATTTTCTATTTTTTATTTAAATTTTCTTTTCATTTTACTTGTAGATTGATAATCTCCTGTAAAATTATCTGATTAAAGCAAACTGTCTCGAACTGTGAGAACTAATGACTCGAATTGACTCGAGCCAGATAGGTGACTGGACTCAAGCAAACTGTGACTCGACTGGACTGGACTCGAGCTTGGCATGTCAAAGACTCGACTCGACTCAACTGAAGTCTTTACCCCCCTGTGACTCGACTCAACTCAAGTCCCAATTTTTGTGACTCGATTACAACACTGGAAGAAGCTGGAGTTGTGAGATGAAGGTGGCTGGGAGCTGTGAAGGGAAGGGGCCTGTGATATGAGGGGAATGAGAGTGAGAATTGTGAGCAGAAGGGTCCTTACTGTGTTTTAAGTTAAAAGTAAAAAAAATAAAAAGGCAATCACAGAGTTAGCAAAGCTGAAAGTATTGAACTTGCAGTGCAACTTACTGGTTATTAGGAAATCAGAGTAAACGCTGGTTGGCTCCCCCAAGGACAGCAGGCAAACGAGGTAGTTGGAGGTAAAGCTGGTAGGGCTGTTTTTGTATTTATTAAGGATCACAGAGTTGTCACAATGCATAAATGTAACTGCTGCAACACGTTGGCCCAATTGTCATGCCAGTTGGCCCAATAGAGTTTTCAGCGCTAGCGCAGCAGCCTATAGCCAAAAACAGGCAGGCAGAAAGCTTACTCTAACCCCCCCGAGACCAAACCTGCGGCAAGGTATAGCAAGGGGATGTTTTGGGATAAACAAGACAACAAAGGGGGAGGGTTGGGTAAGAACACATACCTTGTGTTGGTTTTTAATTGGCAGTAAGAAAATATTTGTATTTCTCATCCATTTTCCCTGTTTCCCTTTCTTTTGTATAGTTTATCAATGTTGCTTATTTTTGGAAGGTTAAAATAAGTGATTGACTTGACAACATAAACAGAGGTATCCAGTTGAGCAGAGACGTGACATTCAAATTTGACATTTTAAATTGGGAGAAAAAATTGGTAAACTATTCTCTAAAAATGTTATTTAAAAAATTGATAAATAACTTCCAGTTACTGAGCAGAGATACGGAGCAGAGCCGTCTTGCTACCTAGGAAACGTGGATACCTAAGAGATTTGCAGATATTTCTCATGTTTCCGTTCCTGTTTCAATTGCCTTTTGTGCTTTAGCTAGTGTACCCCTGCTGGTACACCTGCTTCTGTTGTTGTTTTGTATAAATTGTTTTTGTTGCAGTGAAGAAATTAGCATTTAGAATAAAAAAAAAATTAACATTTAACTACAGATTAAATATTATAGGTACTGTTTTTATGTATGTATTGTGTGAGTGTCTTCTGTATAACCCCTACCAATCTGTGTGCTATTTATTGATAGATAACAAGAGTTATTCTACCTTTTTCCATGTTGTGATGGTGAGCCATCCCATGGCCTGCGGGTTCACTTTGCTTACCCTAGTCTTGTGAAGAAAGGGGGTCAGTTAAAAATAAAATGAAAAGACTTACCTGTTTCAAAGGTGGACCCATGGCAGCAACATGAACAACAGCAGCAGCATTTTGAAACACATGAGGCACTTTCATTAGTGACTACACACAGCAATACAACCTGTATATGTTATTTATTGTCTAATAATATTTCTGAGGCTAGCCTGTATCATTAATGAAAGAGCTATGTTCATTTTCATTACAGTAATTTTGGTACAAACAAATTGAACAGTCAATCTGGCGGCTGCAGACACTGTTACTGTATTTAAATGATACAGCGATGCTTGTTGCTGTTTCAAAGTGATGCAGGACAGCTGGGCTAAATAGCCGTATGTAACCCTGTATACTCCAGTGGTTGACAAAGCTTACATACCCCAATGGAAATTTATAACTTATAGAAATTTCTCAAAAACAAAGCATTTTAGGAAAAAATCTTTTGTAGCAAAAGTTTTGCTTTTGTGGATGAGGAAAAAAAAAGTTACAATTATTTCTTACAGCAACTGTTTTGCAAAACTCCAAAAATGCTAATTCAAAAGTATTCATACCCTTTGATGCTATGATAGTATTGTCTACAAGGTGCTAGTAATTTCAATATGATAATGCAGAACCTAATTCTAGAAAAGTCTAGAAAATGCTGGATTGTAGGTGAACATTCTTAGAGATTATAAACGGGTTAGGCATAGGATGATTGCTGTCATTACCAATAAGTCAATATGGGAAAAAGTAAAAGAGCTATCTGAAGACCTTAGGCAGAAAAGTATTTATTGTCATAAAGCTGGAGAACGATTTCCAAGCATTTGAGTATCCCAATTTCAACTATTGTTTCTATTATCAAGAAGTACAAGACTCATGGTACTGTCACAACGCTCCCTCGGTCTGGAAGAAAGAAGGTTCTTTCACCAAGAACAAGTAGAACAATTGTGAGGAAGGTTAATAACAATCCGAGATTGACTGCCAAAGATATTCAAAGTGAATTGGCTGCAAGTGGGACTGGGGTTTTCATTTCAATCATAGGTTGAGTATTGCATGGTGAAGGTCTTGATGGTCGCAGGCCAAGGAAAAAGCCACTCAGGAAAACGTCACAAGGACAATCGCTTAAAGTTTGCAAAACAGCGTTTGAATGATGGATATGAGTTCTGGTCAAAGGTTTTGTGGAGTGATGAAACAAAAATCAAGCTATTTGGTCACGCTGATAGTCGTTACATTTGGAGAAAGTCTGGTGTGGCGTATAAAGAAAAGACCTCCATACCTACTGTCAAGCATGGAGGTGGTAATATCCTTCTGTGGGGCTGTTTTTCCTCTAATGGCACAGGACATTTAGTTCCTATACATGGTAAAATGGATTCCATAGCATACCAAAAGATATCGGCCAATCATCTGAAACCCTCCGCTACAAAACTTGGTTTAAAGCACAACTGGATGTTCCAACACAACAACCATCCAAAGCACACATCAAAATCTACTTTAGAATGGTTAAAGAAGAATAAAATTAAGGTTCTGGAATGGCTAAGTCAAAGTCCCGATCTAGTCCGAGTCTTTGGTATGAGTTGAAGAAGGCTGTGCACAAGAGAAGTCCTTGGAATTTGAATGAACTGGAACAATTTTGCATTGAAGAATGGTCAAAAAGAATCATGCCAAAAGCTCATTGACAAATATCCTAATCAATTAAAAGAGGTTATTATTGCTAAAGGTGCCTCAACTAGCTATGAATGTAATTTTCCTTATCAGGGTATGAATACTTTTCAATTAGCATTTTTGGAGTTTTGCACTAATCAATTGTAACTTTTATTCTTCATCCACAAAAGCAAAACTTTTGCTACAAAAAGATTTTTCCTATAATTATTTGTTTTAGGTATTCATTGGGGTATGTAAAACTGTAGATTGTATCTGAAATTGCTGAACAACGAAACCTATTTCCCTTAGCAATGTAATCACTAACAAGTCTATAGTTAGCTCTTTTTGTTTTCTGCAATATGTACATGATCTCTGTCAGTCCGTTGGGCCCACTAATTGTCATTTGTATGCAGATGACATTGTTATCTGTACAAGTAAACCTGCAATGCACAAGCTCCAATCAATCCTGCATAATAGGCTGAACTAACTCAATTTTAAGTTGCTGGTACTATAAAATGTTAACAAAACATTTGATTTTTACTTCTAACAAACTGAACTGGATGAAGGTCAAATCCTTTATTAGTCAACACCGGAGATAGCCAGGCAGAGGTATTTCATTGTTATGCCTTGCTGTCTGAACTTTAAGTATGAGGATGCTGCAAATAAATACACAATGCAGTACCCATGGTAGTACAAAAAGCTTACTTTAAATGGCTACAAAGTATCATTTTATTTCAAATTACTTTTGATTGAATTTAATTTCTTATGTCTGGCCTAGACTATAAAAGTGAAAACCCTCTAAATGTCGGCCTTGGCAATTCTAGTGTTAATACAAACTAAACATTAAACAAAACAAAACAACACAAGGGCCAAAACAAAAGGTCTACAAAACGCTCATGGAAATGTAAAAACAGTTTTCACATTTTGTTGGCGTACTCCACGACTCTTTCAAATTAGACATTACATGTAGAATCTACACAAACTACTCCACATTGATAAAGTTAAAAAATGCATATAGAATATAAATAATTAAGATTTACAGAGAAAAACAGATTAATCTCAGTTGCATAAGTATTCAACCCCTTTGCTACTTCAGCCCTAAATCAGCTCAGGTGCAAATGATTTGTTTGAAAGGTCACAAAATTAGTGAAATCGTTTCAGCCTGTGTGTACTCAAAGTGGTTTAACTTGTAGATAATTTCCCTCAGGTATATAAAGACTTTCAAACTGCAACTCACATAGTCATCCAACAAAGCAACCATGAAGACCAAGGAGCTTTCGAAACAAGTCAGGGATAAAGTGGTAGAGAGGCACAGAGCAAGAGAGGGGTACAAGAACATTTCAAAGGCGCTGATTATTCCTCTCAGCAGAGTGAAGTCCATCATTAAGAAGTGGAAGATGCATCATACCACCCAGACACTACCCAGATCAGGTCACCCTCCCAAACTGAGCACCGGGCAAGCAGGAAACTGGTTCGGAATGTCACTCTGAAGACAACAATGACCTTCAGAGAACTGCAAAGTTCTGTGTCTGAGATGGGAGTCAGTGTTCACCCATCAACTGGTCCCTACACAAAGCTGGCCTGTATGGACGGGTGGCAAGAAAGAAGCCATTACTCAAAAAGCTTCATCTTAAAGCATGTATGGAGTTTGCAAAAAAAGCATGCAGATGATACTGCAGACATGTGGAAAAAGGTTTTGTGGTCGGACAAGACAAAAACTGATCTTTTCGGTCTAAATTCCAAGCGTTATGTCTGGTGCAAGTCCAACATTGCACATCACCCAGTCAACACCATCCCAACTGTCAAGCATGGTGGTGACTCAGGGATTGGGAATCTTGTCAGGATAGAGGGGAAAATGGATGATGCAAAGTACAGGCGAATCCTTGAGGAAAACTGGTTTGAGTCAGCCAAGACTCTGAAACTGGGGAGGAAATTCACATTTCAGCAGGACAATGACCCGAAGCACAAAGCCAAAGCCACACTGGAGTGGTTGAACAAGAAGAGAATTAATGTTCTTGAGTGGCCCAGTCCTGAATTTTTGATTGGATTCAAGTCCTGACTTGAATCCAATCAAAAATTTATGGCGAGACTTGAAGATTGCAGTCCGTCGACGATCCCCAACAAACTTATCAGAACTGGAGCAATTTTCCCGTGAAGAATGGGCAACAATGTCACCATCCTACTGTGCAAAGCTAGTAGAGACCTATCCAAAAAGAATCATAGCAGTAATTGCTGCAAAAGGTGCTTCTACCAAGTACTGACTTAAGGGGCTGAATACTTATGACTTATAACAGTGTTCAGTTTAACCACTACAGCTTTGAATAAAAAAAGTTTGTTTGAAAAAATGTGCATACATTATTTGTAATTCAACAAAATGTGAAAACTTTGCAGGGGGTGAATACTTCTGTAAACCACTGCATACACCTGTGGCTGGAGCCTTAATTAATCATTTAATCATGTATTCAATTCACGGCTTCAGCCACATTTGCACGTGTTTTCACAGGGAGAAAGTTAACCTCTCCCTGCCAACCCATTATTCCCCACACCAACACATGCCCTGGCAGGGCTTTCCCTGCCACAGTGCCACAAGGATGTACAAATTTGAAAAATGGAAATATACATATTTACATGTAACTTAATCTGCATGGTAGTGTACTATGAATATTTCACTGACCTGAAATTTCTTTCAATGTCAACAAAGAGCAGTGCAGCTTCAAGAGAATCCTTTTCTCCACTGATGTTAATTTTATTTTATATTTGTAGTCTCTCTTAAACGACTTAAGCATTTCCTATGCTGTGGGTTAATTGTGGTGCGCTGTGTAAAAAGTCACATTGCCATTTATAGAAAGTAAAGATTTTTTCTTGCATTAATGCTTCTGCTTGAAATCAAACCCAAAAGAAAAGCCATTTAAATTAGTATAGTTCAAACAGACGTGAGCCATCATAGGGAGATCAACATTTAAAGGGCCAAGATCCAAAGGACCTAAACACTCAGAGAGCCACATGAAAGTTATATTTGTCATCCAGTGATTCCTGTTTATTAAAAAAATATTCTTAGTGCCATGCATATTATCTATGTGAGAAAGAAAGTTAGTAACAAGAAGCCTTAGAATATATTTGCAAATCTATCCCCTGACACTGCGACAAGTGGTCTTGCCTGCAAGGAAACAAGAAGGGATCTGTCTTTGCAACTCAAAACTGCAGAGGTTAGCTGATTGTTTTGACAGGAACACTAGGCCAATGCACCAGTGCAGAAATGAGGCAAAGGACACAGGAAATCCCCCCTCAACTCACCCTGAACACATTTGTCCCCACAATAACATATCTGCAGCAAACTAGGCAGCTAATGATCAGCTAAATGTAGGTATTAATATACCTACATTTTCAATCACAAGAGGCCAACACAGAAGGAAGCTAAGGCTGACAAATAATAATAATTTAATAAAAAGGCCCTTTCTTTGTCTCAAAAGGCAAAGGTGATCATTATAATACTAACTACATTAATAATAATTCATAGTAGATTCAAATGGTCCACAATAATTAGGACTACTCTTCAAGAGAAGGATTTTGAAAGTATACATTTGCTTTAATGGTTACAGTTTTAAAATGTTTGCAGTAATTATAAATACTACTTATACTTTTCTGCTTATTGTGTTTGGTACACTGCACTTACATAGTATGACATGAAAGTGTCATACTATATCAGTGTGTAAATATGTATTTAACTATATTATATATATGTATGTATGTATATTACAATGAAAATGTATATATATATAACCATATTATAAGTACACAACAAAATGTATTTAGAAATCTACATTTCTACATTCAAGTAAATATTTATAGGTATGAAAGTTTACTAATGTTTCTCATATGTACTGTTTAGTCTCTTTTTTGGCAGTTTGAGCATTAAAATAATTATATAACTCCTTAGCATCCAACCACCCCAGTTTTCTTCCTGAAAACTTTGTTTATGTTTTAAAAGCAGCAGTTTGTATTTACTTTCCTGAAATTTCCTGGTGTACTTACAAGGGTCCTCTGAAGAAACTGCGTGTTCTGTGCAGACTACAGTCACGTGCAGAGCTCTGCAACACTGTATCCAGTTTGACAAGAAATAGAAGCACTGATAAATTATGTTTCAAGTTGTATTTTAAATACCACTTGATATTGTATATTTGTCCTATATATTGTGTAATTGTATGGTAATTAATATGCTGATTATTAACTACACATCCAAGTATATTATTTTTGTAGATTCCTTGTATGCCAGCTACAAAAGTGGTGCAATTTATTTATAAACTTATCATATATTCTGGTCTATGATTTTTATGTAGCTTATGGTTTAGTCTTTTGTGTGAATGTTTTCTTTTCAAAGAAATTACTATTTGCATTTAACAAAACCATATGCGCACTTATAAAAATGAACCTCATACCTTTATTTAGTTTATTACCTACCCGTAATGATATTGTAACAGCGCATTGTGGTTCCGTCTTGCCAACAGCAATAACCGCCCCGTGGGGCATTGAGCTCCTCAGTGACACTCATAGGAGCTGGAGTCTGCAGGGGTTGCCACAGACGGGCCCCCATAGACCAACAATGATGCACCTCTGCAACAGCAGTGACCCCTTGTCAAGGGATTCATCTAGACTAAAAGAAGGGATGGGGGACCAGTGGCGGGACATTGTGTTACAATGTTGTAATGTTGTTGGTGGGCTGTGAGCTATTTAAAGGGAGTCCGCGAGCTTCTTGGTGCAGCATGTATAAGCAAAATGTGTGCCGTGGGTGTCAAGTGCATAGCTGTCGAATCGCCGTTCTCGACCCTAAGCTATCTTACAGCCAGATGAATAGCCAGAGTTCTTTTATTATTGAACAGAGAATATTAGTTCAGAGATTGTAGATGCCACCAAAGTTTTCGTACACTGTGTTGTATGTATTCCGTGCGCTACCAGAGGATGAATGAAAAGTAAGCAGTTGAAACACAGGCCCGCCCCCCAGAGCATGAAATGCACTGAGGGAGAACCCGTCCTCTCCAGCCTGCCATGCACCTGCAGAAACTAAACACGATCCGCTTGGCACTGAAGGAAGGAAACCTTGGGGAATCCATGGCTGAGGGTAGCCCTTCCTCCAGGCTCTAAAGACGGCCCTCTCCCTGTTTGGCCTCACCACACGTGACTGAGAGGCCAAACAAAAAGAAGCGACATGAATGCAAGCCCCACAGAGTATGGCATTTGGATATGACATGTTGATTAGTGGGTGGATTCTCCTTCCAGAAATACAACCAAGTTTTTCCATAAAAACTGAATCTCAAAACAATAATTTTGTGAATATAGTAATTGTTACAGCTGTGTATAATGGTATTTAAAACAGGATTCATTTATCCAACTTTTACATAACTATGGACTACTGTATTTATTTTATTTATTTATTTAGCATGCGCCTTTATCCAAGGCGACTTTCAGAGACTAGGGTGTGTGAATGATGCATCACTTACAATTACGTCCCACCCGAAAGACAGAGCACAAGGAGGTTAAGTGACTTGCTCAGGGTCACACAATGAGTCAGTGGCTGAGGTGGGATTTGAACCGGGGACCTCCTGGTTACAAGCCCTTTACTTAAGCCACTGGACCACACAGCCTCCTATGACATACTGTATTGCAATTCAGACACCTGGCAGGCATTGTTGCCAAATAACTATCTTGTCTCATATTCATTTTAAACAACATGACATTAAGATTATTATTATCAAAACAAATAAATGTGGATGATTAATGAATTGGGCTCTGAAAAAATACATTCCAGGCAGTTTACAGCAGCCAGAGACCAGCATAACAATACAGTTGCTAACTATCAGAGAAAGTATTTTTGCAGCACAAGCTGAACTCAGAAATGTGGGATGAGTGAATGACATGAACATCTATAGGGTTACAAGAAGTTAGAACTGAAAATAATAGTAATGATCAAATGTTGTGTGGATAAGAAATGCAACCTGCTTAGACCGTGTAAAATTGATTGCAAGTGTTGTATGCACTGTAGTTATGGTACATCATGATATTATTATTTTTTATTATTATGTATTTCTTAGCAGACGCCTTTATCCAGGGCGACTTAGGACTTGTTCCAAACCCACTAAGGATATCAACCCTATAATTAGTGCCCTGTCTAACACATATACAGTAATCCATCGCCTATCCGACTGTGGTGGGACCAGAGTGGATATGTTAAAGTGTCAGATGAATGAATCCTGTTTTAAATACCATTATACACAGCTGTAACAATTACTATATTCACACAATTATTGTTTTGAGATTCAGCTTTTATTAAGGAACTCCCCTAAATCCTTTGTTTAGAAAGACACAGGGTATTAAAGCTTGTGACAGAGTAGCCGTTTGCTGTGTGGTTGCCTGCATTCATTCGCTGCTGAGTGACAGGCAGGAGATCGAGACTGAGGTTGAAGATGATACACCCCACAGGTGAACAGGGTTTATTTACATATCAACATACTGAACAGCTCACGTGACACTACCAGCAATGGCAGCGCATGGAGCACATACAACACAGTGTAGGAAAACTTTGGTAGGTATACATATACAACTTGAACAGCAATGTAATTTTAACAGTACTAACATCAATAAAACAAAACATGTTATATTCACAGCTTGTGACACTAGTAGAAGGCATTTTCTCGCCTGAAACCAAAGCCAGGCCAAATGAAGAAATTGTGGAAAACAAATGCTGCACTGCACAGTCAGTTTGAAATTAACATTGTACAACTTGAACAAGAAACGTCCAACTTAAAAACATCAAAACTCTCTTTTCACCAACAGTTTTGTTAATGAATAAAGTCTGCTTTGATCGTAGTAAATGCAGACTTATTTTTCCAAGCTGGCAGCAGACACTGAGGATCGTTCTGGACATTGCAGAAAATATAAGGAGTGTGTGTAACAGCAACCAGATACAAACTGACTCGGGAAGCCTTCTCAGCAGGGGATGTTGAGAAATGGAGTTCAAAATAAAAACAAGTGGAGATTCTGCTTTTACACATCCATCATTATGCTCTTAACTCCAGCAACACGTGTTGATACCACTAAATGTAAACATGCCTGTCACTTCCAAATAACATGAAATGCAATCGGCATCAACATCTTCAATGGAGTCCTGTAACAGCTGGGCTGGAGCCATCCTAGCTCATTGGGGATATTTACTGTGCATTTCACAATGCTATCCACCCTTTTTTTCCCATCAATTGATTTCACGAAAGCTTGCCCCATATTATAACACCTCTATTAAGGTACCTTCTCCACAGGTAATGGTGTCACATAAATAACTTGCTGTACAGAATAAAGTGGACAATATAGGCATCAATTAATAGGATTTCTTATTTTGTTCTTGGCTATGTTTTTAACACCACAAAAATCAATACATATAAATACATGTATGTATTTGTTTATTTACACAAAAAAATGTTGATTAGGGTTTGCTGATACTCATATTTTCCAAGTAACAATATTTGTTGGCAGGTATTAAATAAATCAAAACACACCTTTACAACCGAGTATCAATCAATGGGAATTAACTTCCACATTGAGTGTTGTAAATGCCGACTGGAAGCCATTTTTTCTCTAATCCAGACAGTTGACATTTTTACTGCTGTACCGAGGACATAAACTGACAATGAAAATATGCTGTAAAACTTGCAAATGCAACTGATTTGTCACATAAACGTGACTTTTCCTTAAACGTAACACAAGCTGTATTCGTTGCGTTTAATCAGAGATAACAATCCCACAATTCACTGCGGAGATGACACATTTCTAAGGAAACTAAGAAAAGTGAAAAAAAAGATTTCTTATCAAAAGGATAAAAGGTATGACAAATAATCGCTAATAAATGAGCTTGTTAGTTTGATCATGACAGGTTCTATCACTGCCAGATTGTTCTTGATTGATACTCAATAATTGTTTAAACAAGGTAAACCCAGGGACTGCATTGTTTTGTGTCGGGTAATTAACATGCTTTATTCCATTTAATTAATACTTCACAACTTCAAATTCCTTTGAAGCTGTGCTTTCAGCATTAATTTCAACCCTGGTTCTTTCATGTGAGAAAGTTGCAATCCTCATCTTGTATCAAGAATCATATGCATATGCACAGGCACATAGTGAGAGAAAACAATTCCTACTGGTTTCAGATCAGGAAGAGCAACCCAATAGTGTGAAAGGACATAAAAGGAGCAATCAAATGATGTTCTAGTAAGACAGCTTTTTAGAATGATCCTCTTTGCAAACTAAAGGTTTTATTTACAACAACAAACACAGACAGCTCACGGGGCGCTACCAACAATGGTAGCACATGGAGGACATACAACAAAGTGTACGAAAAGCAAAATAAAACACTGTATAAAAACACTACAAATAGCAAGGTGCCGTGACAACGGTGTGTGCTACTCCCCTACATGGAGGTCCCGCTCATACACCTCGCTATACTGGTGTGGGATCTACAATCCCTGATTAGTAGACAAGCCCGACCCTGGTTACACACACAGCGATCGGCGGTTTCGTCTTTTTTAAGCTCCGATCCCGGCGATTGGAGGATTTCTTGGTCCGAGTAGCGTGGACGGTCATAATCCTGGCACTTGTTATGGCCTTGCAGCAGCTATGAGGTGTATGAATGGGACCTTTTTTATACCTGATGCCACGCTACCTGCTGATTAGGACGCCACAGCTGGCAATCACACACAGCAGGTAGGCTCTCCCAGGAGCGTCAGGTTCTCCATTAACTATTTACAATAGTTTCACATTGTTCACGTTTCTAAATCAGCACCAGATAGAGCAACAACCAAAAAATAAGATGCTTACATATACTTTTTCATTCTCTGTGTTTTATTTTAAATATTTAACCAGATATTGTTGCAATTTGTTCTGAAGGTGTCAGAAACAACAGAATAATATTAAAATGAATTAGCAAGAAGACTTTAGCTGCAATGGATGCTCTAAATGGAACCCATTCAAAGCAATTCAACTAATGCTTCATTTGGATTTCTAGTCTGTTTTCAGTACAGTAAAATTGTTACAGGAACGCTTATTTTTTTTCTTTAAGAAATTCAAAAATAAAATGCGCTGTAAAAAAAATAGTTTGCGAACAAAAACAATGGACAACCTTCTCAAAGCTTTTAACTCAAATTATCTTTAGCAAATTTACTTTTCAGAAAAAAAGGCACAGTCCAGTTTATTGACTGAAATGTACGATGTTATTGTCCTTCCAACATCGATGAGTGTTTAAAGCATCAACCCTTTCAATTTGATTCCATGAACTCATTCATGAGTTAAGTGCCAAATTAGTGTTCGACAGAGCATGAGAAGAATACGGCTCATGAAAACAAAATGCCTTCTCCTTGACAGGTTATATTCAATACTTGTAAAAATAGAAGTGAATCATTAACAACTAATTATTCCACACATATTACAATTGTAAAGATGCCACTTTTTTGAATCTGGGCTGTTTGCTGTCCAGATTCTTAAAGCTAATTATTCCAAATAGTAATTACCGCTTTGTAACACCACTTACAATTCTAAACCCAATAAGAAGCAATTAAAGACCACTTTGAAGTACATAATTTAACAGTCTGAGTAGTTTTTTCTTGTTTGGTAACCGTCTGGTCTATTTTTCTATTGTAAAAAAAAAGTGTTATTGACAATTTGGAGTAAATAAATGTGCTTTATGGTGGAGTACTGAAGAACCTACAATTACTGTTGCCCCCATCTTCTCCTCATCCTGATTTTCTGCTTCTATCAACTTTGCTATTAAAACCCCAGTCAAAACCCAAGCCAACAACTCTGGTTTCTCTCACAGATCTGCTAATGTCTCTCTCAACATTACATTCCAAATGGTTTTTCATTAAAAATATTTTTAAAAAAACTATAGGCCAGATGTTTTTTCATCCGCCTCTGTGCTACTGGGTAAGGCTCTGTATATAAAAAAAACTAAGTACCAAAAAAAAAGAAAAAGTGTCTGGTACAGCCTCATCATGACTACCATTACCCCACCATTACTCTGTCCTTGGCTTATCAATGCAAAAGTGTGTTCACTACCTCACCTGCCTTGTGGAGAGGCCAACCAATTGAATTTGTCCAGAGTCTTTTTTATTGCTAATGATTCCTCTAACTATTTATTTTTTGTGTGTTTGTGTTTTAATCTATTTTTATTTTAATCTGCTAATTACCTAATTTGTGTTCTAATAAAAAATCCTACATTTACTGCCCTTGTCTCTGTGTCTTTCTGAAATTAAAGCTTGCTGTATTTTGGAAAGGCAAGGAGACACCCAGTATTGCAAAGACCTTCTGAAGATCAAAAACACATGTTTTGCAAAGGGATCACAGCTTTAATTACATGTATAACATAATACTCTCGGTAGATATTCCCTGTGCACACAATTAGAGTAAAATGCATTGTGTATCAGAAAGAAAAAGCAACTTTAATGACTACATAGTACAAATGCATATTTTATTTTACACTGCAGGGGAAAATATACAAAGAACGATAATTTAAACACCAAAAGAAAGATATTTTCTTGCTTTAAGCATTTTCATTTGTCTTTTGTTTCAGTATTATATTAAACATTTTAAAAATGAATGTAGAAAGCAGATATTACCTACTTTTCTATCACAACATTGTGATACATGTGAATATTGGACACTGTTGAAAACTAAATGTCTCAACTAAACATCTTCAGGTTCTCCAGGCCATAAAGTGCTATTAATAAATAAAAGTATCCTGATTGACATTTCCTATGGAGTAATGTAACAATGACCCTGAAACATCCACTCACAGCTTTAGAATGTCGCTATTGTACAGTTTTAAGAAAATGTCAGTCATAGAAAAACACTTGTTATCTTTGCTTTTTTAAATTCTGACTACATTTGAACATGTCCAGTGGTTAAAGAAACAGGCTTGTAACCAGGAGGTCCCTGCTTCAAATCCCAGCTCAGCCACTGACTCTTTGTGTGACCCTGAGCAAGTCACTTAACCTTGTGCTCTGTCTTTCGGGTGAGACGTTGTTGTAAGTGACTCTGCAGCTGATGCATAGTTCACACTCCCTAGTCTCATATCTTGTAAAGCGCTTTGTGATGGTGGTCCACTATGAAAGGCGCTATATAAAAAAAAAGATGATTATTATTATTATTATTATTATTATTATTATTATTATTATTATTATTATTATTATTATTATTATTTAAATCATAATTTGACACAAAGTCATATTTTTACAAGTTGGTAGTTGTTAAAACCACGTTACATGCTACATTCAAATACATTTACAACATAGCACCGTTTCCTTGAAGCGTTAATTGATTGCAAAATAAGACCTTTTTCCAATTAATCAATATGAGTTTGGGTTGATTCCAGCACCTCATATTATGCAACAACTAACCACAATAAATGTTCATTGTGGGGAGCGCACAAGCATTGAAGAAGACGCTGCACTACAGAGCAAAGTTGCTGCAAAGCCATGGAGACAGAGTACGCTGCTGAGTTGCTGCAAAGCCATGGAGACAGAGTACGCTGCTGCAAGGACCTGCGATCGTCCAGGCTATCCAGAGAAGGGGACAGTCACTGTATGTGTAACCAGGACTTGTTAAAATTGCATGCCATGTAGGGCTGTGCTGCGATGGTGCATGGCTGCTTTTTCCATGTTCAGCCGACAGCCAACGACTGCGTGTATATCTGGTGTTGGTGAAAGGTGAACATCTGCAGAAAAGATAGTTCAATGAAGGCATTGCCCAGCCTGAACCATGAGCAAGAGAGAGGGAGAGAAGCAATCTACTGGACAGTGAATAAAGGAAACCCTTAATTTCAGGAGAGCAAAACAACAGCACAGCAAGAACTCTGCCTGTGTGGAAGAGTCACCGTGTAACCGTGTGTGTCACGGGAAATTGGTAGACCATGGAAAAAGTACATATCGCCTTTACTGCGCAAATTTCTATAATGAAAGGGAGGGTTCACAGCGGCAGTTGGCATTTTCTCTGTGAAGTTTAATCGTTGAGCACCCTGTATATCGCCAGTTACCATAACTGTTTTAAACTTACAAATTGTTGCCCGAATCTTTACTAAAAGCTACATTTTACGAGAAAATTGTTTAATATGACATACTGTTACATTAATATAATAGACTGTATTTTTTTGCTATTATCTATTATTTTCATTTAATCATAGTGGTTAACTTTACCTTACTACCCAGTGTACAAATGGTGGTAAGGTAAAGTTACATTTCTAAATGCCAAAAACTATATATTATTTTTCATGGTAGAAATATTAAAATAAAATTAATGAGAATACTCATGCATTCATTGTGCAATTTATTTTTATGTGCAATTATATTTATGTTAAAATATGTTATCTTTTTATAAAAATTGAACAGGAATTTGTATGATCCCCATATCAATACAGTACAGTGAAAATTATCTTTATTTTTTTTTTCCATATATCAATATTGAAACCGTGTTAATTGTTTTTTGTTAATATGTGTATTGCATGACAATCAAATTAGCTTTGTTACCGTGGATTTAAAACAAACATGCATGCATATTGAAGCACTGAGGTATGGTACAGCATATTAAAAACATGGTAAATGCACAGGATTGCTATTGGAAAACTGCAAAAATCACTGTGCAAATTTCCCGTGGAACTTTTAGTTAAAGTTAGCCTACATGAACACTTATGTGCTTACAGTATGATAGGAACAACATTTTTGAAGCAAAAAGTAAGTGTTTGTCAAGGAGTGAACCCTCCCTTTATAGTCATAAATTTGCGCATGCGCAATAGGTGACACTTACTTCTGGGACTGTGGAAGCAATGATGATTAGGGTTAGTTTAGGGCATGTTAGACATCCTACCCCAGTATGGGAAGGGTGTGTAACATATTCTGTTAGTGGGATCCTCCTTTCAGTGGAGGTAGTGCTTAGCCGTTTTCACTGCACCTTTATTTTCTTAGCTGTGTTTTGGTCAGTGTTTTGTTTTTAATGTTTTTTGTGTTTATTAAATCCTGTACTAATATAGTGGCCAACTCAAAAGCTGTCTACCACAAATATAATAGAGTGCCTCGTGTGCTTTACTATACAACAGATGTTTACACTGTATATATATATAGTAAGTTATCTTTAATAAAATACTAAACCACCAAGATACTAAAGATTATAAAATATTTGTCTTGATGTGGTTAAGGATTTACATTTCCTGGCCACTTTATCAGGACCTCTACCTCATATCAGGTTGGGCCTCTGTTTGCCCTGATCACAGCCTTAGACTCCACAAGGGCTGGAAGGTGTCTCAAGGGTTATTAGTCCATCAAGTCATTCATATTTCACGCAGAAAGTGCAGAAAGTAGACAAAGGATTGTGTTCATCCCAGATATGCTCAATTGGATTGAGACCCAGAGATTGTGGAGGATGTGGAAGATGTCTGAATTCTCTGGCTTCCTCCTCAAATCAGCTGTACAATTCTGCACAGTGGAGGAGTTCATTATCATCTTGTAGTCATTCCCATAAGGGTACAAGTGCCACATTGTGGGGTACATATGATCTGTAACAGTGCTTAAGTAAACTACGTCATAAACCAAAAACTAAAACAAGTTTGAAAATGTTCAGATGTCCTCACTGTCAAAGATGTGTAACATAGATGAAGGCATGTGCTAAAATGTTAGTCTACTGACTTTCTTTCAAATTTCTTAGTTTTACCTTTAAAGTAAAACAGCAAAAAGATATATGACCTCGACTCAGTTAGAGGCTGACGTATGACGTACTGTATTTTACTGAATTCTGCATGTTGATCAGGGGCATCACAGGAACACAGTAATTGTTTTGTTAGCCAGGGTCAAGCATCACTTTTTGTAACTCGGAAGACACATTGCAGTAATATTTCTTTCCATCTCTTAATATCTATTCAAAAATTCACTGGTTGAAAGCTTACTCTAGAAATTAATTAAATATAATTAAAAATATCCTACAGGATTTCCCTGTCTATATTAAGATTAATAGACACATACACACCCGTTTCAGCAATAGATCAATTATACTTAAACATAATTTTCCATTTGGTTCAAATGACTGAGATTATCTTAATGAATGATTAATCACGTGACAGGAGCAAGGCCTGCATGGAGTAAGCCCTGGGACTTGAGATAGGAATTATGTGCTTGTGAATTTAGAAAGATGAGACGGAGAGTGTCCCAGCCTCCAGGCTGGGAAGCAAACATTATTTCCCCCAAGGGAAAAATGAAGAGAAGGATAGCGGATATATTTAAGAAGACTAGAAGTCACCCTGGCTTACAAGGCACAGCCAGACCTCTGAGGCAGACCCCAGCCAGTAGACAGGAATTCTGAAAGAGAGAAGGACATGAACATGCAAAGAAGGAGTCAGAGAGGAACACTGGTAAAGATGAAAGCAAGTTGTTAGTAAAGAATACAGGGTTTCCTCTTGACTCAGGGAGAGCCGTCCTCTCAGAGGTAAGGCAGAACTGATCGTCCCCAAGGCTGGCCCCAGGGGAACCCAGAGTGATAGAGACTGTTAAGATTTGGTTGGGGGTCCCCTCTGGTTCTCGGAGAACCTTCCTGGTTGAGGACAAGGACAGCCTGGCTGGGCCTAAGGTTGTGCAGTAAGCATCAAAAAGAGGACCCCTGGCTCCCCGCATCTGTGCCACCAATGCAAAGAAGAAAGGTTAGTAAAGAAAATATAGGTTAATTATTGACAATAAATATATATATATATATATATATATATATATATATATATATATATATATATATATATATATATATATAATCACCGCTCAGCAGAGAGGGAAAAAACATCCTTTTTGGGATAAGGGAGAGATATTAGCAATATTCTTGACAGAGGATTGAGATTACATTAAAAATAATATCAGTAGTGATGGGTAGACGGGACTAGGAAGGAGGATGGGGCACTTTTCGCCATCCCCTAAGGAGAAGGCGAACAGCAGGGATAGATGAGAGAGGAGGGGAAAAGATATATGAGAGACGATAATGGTATTATACAGCTAGATAAGATTTGAGAGTTCCCAGGGAGAGTTGCAGCTTGTCTTTTGAGGAAAGATAGAAGAAAGATAAAATGACATCCTGGTTGAGGGATAAAGGGAATATTCGAATTTGAGTTTCGTGAGTGCTTCTGCTGGGGGGTCAGAGGGATGAGAAATAAGGAGAAAATCGTCCAGTAAGTGCAGCAAGTAAGGGACACGATGAATTTTGAGTAGAATCCAGCAGAGGGCTTTGGAGAGGGAATCCAAGATCTTGGGGATGTATCACACCCTAGTATTTTGTAAAGGTTTATATCCAGGTTACAATCGCCACTGTGGTGACAAATTTAATGTATAAGTAGTAATCTAACTCAGTGGTACTCAACTCTGGCCCTCAAGATCTAAACCAGTCCAGGTTTTTACTCCAAGCAGGTTCTAATGTAGTTACTTGAAGCTGCTAAGAGGCAATTAACTAATTTAGGACCTGGTTGGAATAAAGACCAGGACTGGAATGGATCTCGAGGGCCATAGCTGAGTACCACTGATCTAACTGAAAGCTTTGGTTCAACATTCTGCTGGTTCATTTTTCTATCTGGGGAGTGTGTGAAAGCCACTACAAAACTACCGGGACTGGACTAAATCAATGAGAAACATCTTACAAACTACCACATAATTTAAAAAGTCTAAAATACTCATATAATGATAATTATTTTTAATGTGTATATTATAGCGAGGGAGCAATTGTGTGGTATATCTTTAAATAGGATTCACACTGCTTTAGCACCCCTTCAGGCAGTTTTATCTTGGTCCAGCTTTCACCCACTCCCTTCTGTGTGCTTCCTGTAAAGCCTGCTCTTCCATTCCGTTCAATTATGCTAATTTTTATCTTTGTAAAAAGGAATGTGCGTTCTGTCCTATGATGCACGTAGGTCTCCATTTGTTTGTCAAACTGTGTTAAATGCAAATCTAGGCTTTTTATGATCTCATTCCCTATCTGCATGATAATGTATGGTACTGAAATGTGATAATTCTTCATTGATAAAATAAAACACTTCCTTATGTGAACATCTATTTTATATACAACACTGATGAATTTCTTTTTTGAAATTGTAGGTCTTCATTGGTTTAATCAGGCTCAGTGGTGTAACTTTGGTTTCAAAAGTGAAGAGAGTAGTTTCTGTAGCTGGGGCATGAAGTAATACAATTAAAAATAAAGGTTAATTTTAGTGGTCGTTGGGAGGACAGGAGATCCTAGTGTTCAAAATATTTTTATAGTACTGATACCATTGACATTGGAAATGGTATCACAACTGAGAAATTTCACAATACAACTCGTAGAAACAGTTCTTTACTACCATGCTCCTTCTCCTCTCTGCTTGAGATCACCCATAATGCATTGTGCACCAGCGCTGCCTCAGTTGATTGACGTTTTCTGCTGGGTGGAGTTTCCTAGTGGAGACTCTGTATTGAATGTTTAAGCATTTCAAAATATCATACCATTATTTATATAATCTGAAATTTTAAGATCCGTAAAACAAAAATCTGATTTAGGCAAGTCTCTCTACATATCTTAATGTGCATCCATTGACCTATCTATCCATCTATCTATATAGTTGTGTTTTCTTATAAGGCAACAGGGCAGCTTTGTGATTTAGGGAAGAAAAAGAAGGTGAAGCCAGAACAGAAGGTATTTTCTCACACAAATATTGGAGTGAGGAGCTATTTGGTTTTAATTACACGACCATACTTCAGAACTGTGTACTGATCCATTTTGTAGTTAGTTTTGGACTTTTGTCTTCCGTATTTCATTTAACCTTTGTTTTATATGCATGCATCTCAAGGTCCTTCACAAAATGAGAGTTGCTATATAAATAAAATATATTACTATTAGTGTTAGTAAAAAAAATTGTTTTATTAAAGGTTAAATGCCTTTTTTTTGGTTCATAACTTCTGTACATTGAGTTGCTGTACTTTGAGGTGACTTCTTAGCATGCTGAAATGTACTTTATAATAAACACTGCATTTATCTCTATTTTAAGACTGGAAGGCTGTGTTTTGTATTATGTAGTGTGGATTTTCTGCTCTATATTTTGAAACAGCTTTCAGAAGTAGACAGTAACATATACAGGAGTGTATGTTGTGGTGTTGAAGGACAAAGCAGTACACTCAGTAGAAAGTAAAAGGGTAAACTCATACAAACTTTATTTTCAATCCACCATCTTACATCCATCACATCTCAACTTCCTTTCAAAACCAACTGGAATAGTGGTAGAGGCAGCAGTGTGGAGTAGTGGTTAGGTCTCTGGACTCTTGTCCAGAGGATTGTGTGTTCAATCCCAGGTGGGGGACACTGTGGCTGTACCCTTTAGCAAGGTTCTTTACCTAGATTGCTCCAGTAAAAACCCAACTGTATAAATGGGTAATTGTATGTAAAAATAATGTGATATCTTGTACCAATTGTAAGTTGCCCTGGATAAGGACGTCTGCTAAGAAATAAATAATAATAATAATAATAATAATAACTAGAGTAACGATCCAGTGCCACCTACGTCTATTTTAGTAAGGCAAAGTGGCTGCTGAGTAGAAACAGGTGCAGAGGTGATGCAGTGCAGGAATAATAACACAAAGGAAACTGTAATCCGGTTTGGAAAAGGGGACTTTTATTTGTAAAAACTCCCGGTCTGGTGACCAAACATTAATCCTCCGGCAATACACACCAATGTGTAAAGCACGGCAGGAAATGATAATAATGGTTTGCAAACCAAATAATAATAACACGCTATCCGCCCAACAATTATACTTGACACGGTCACCAGTCCGGGTGCGTGCAGTAGTGCTTGTGGTGGGCGATAACAAATAGAACAGTGACTGTAGTGTTGTTGTTCCGGGTAGTGCTGGCCCAAGGCGACAGCTCCAGAGATGTGTTAGCCGTCTAGTGAATTTACAAAACAAAAAGACAATTACTGACAGTGCTACAAACAAACAAAACACTCACAAACTCTTCTCACAATACAATTTGGGAACTCTCCCGGTCCTTCCAGTTCTGTGCTTCTCTGAACCAAGCGAAGGAAAAGATTTAAGATCCTCCGTCCCCTTTATGCTATCACACATGACCCCTTAGTAAACGAGTGCAGCTGTCTCTACTGTATGCAGCTGCTACGTCGTTTCCCTTCTGGGTAAATACGTTCCTGCAACGGAGTCTTGCCTTCTTCCAGACTGACCGACTTCCCGGCCCGGGGAAAGAACTGTCAGGCCAGCCTGTCCAAAGACATTCCCCTTTCATTGATTAGCGCCCTCACAGGTCGGGAGGGAGATTTACAACCAAAACTCATTATATTTCTGTCACAGTCAGACACAACAACTCAAATGTAGCAAAATCAAAGTCTATGGGGTGTCCATACTTTTCAAAACAAAATCCCATTCTTTCCAATGTAAACACAAGTAATGTCCAGTTACAGTTACTATTTGACAAAGTCTTGAAGCCAAGCAGTTTCCTTCTTTATACGCTGGCTTTGGTTAACTGGACAGAAGGAGGTGGTGTGGCAGTCTCCTGTACATTTCTTAATTGGTCCATGGCTACGTCAGGGTACATTGACAAATGAGACACATTCCACATTCATCATCAGGTAAGTATTTGCACCTTTCATCTTTTGGATCTGTAAGGGGTCGGTATACCTTCTGTCTTTGTTGACATGCACTGGGCATCTCACATGTACATAGTCTACTGGTTTGAAGGTTGGATTCTTTACACTCGTTTTGACATCAGTGTACATTTTCATCTTTTGTTGTTTTCTCTGCACAGTCTCTTGTACATGTTTATTCACATCAGATTCTGTCTTGACAGGTAGCGTGTTTAGCTTTCTTCTCCTTTTTCTTCCATACATCAGTTTGTGTGTAGAAATGTCAGCCATAGCATGTGGTCTAGCTCTAGTGTTACAGAAAATCTGTTACAAAATGCTTCAAAGGCTTGCTTTCCTTTTCTGCGGTTAGGATGCATTCTTTCAGCACTCTGTTAAATCTTTCCATGGCACCATTTGCTTGCGGGTAGTAAACTGAAGAGCAAATGTATTTGATATCTCTCTCTCTTTCATAAATGAAGCAAAATCCATTGAGATAAACTGAGCACCGTTATCAGTTACAATGTAGCATGGATTCCCTTTCTGGCTAAAAATGGAAGTTAAGAAAGAAATGATGGTTTCAGTGTTGACATGTGATGCAAATGCAACTTCCAGCCACTTGCTATAATAATCCAGTAGAGTGATTGCATATCTGCAATTCCAAGAGCCACTTTCGATTGGTCCACTTTTGAACTGTCAATTGCGACCTTGTGCCAAGGTCTTTCTGGCAGTTGTACTGGTATCAATGGAGCAGACGCGGTCTTTGCAGTCCTATCATTCAACTGGCATGGCACACAGGAAGAAATGACAGACTGAACTAAGGAGTCCATCTTCGGCCACTAGTAAAGGTCTCTGAGACACTGTTTAGTACCAACTATTCCCTGATGACCTTCATGAGCTACTTCACTAGCTTTGGGCGAAGAGCAATGGGCACCACCAGTCTGTTACTTCCTCTCATAACAAATGAGTCCTGCATGGCAAGTTCATGTCAAATGGGAAAGTAAGGAGCAATATCTGCAGCCAGATGTTTAGCAGTTTTAGGCCAACCTCCCTCAATTTGAGCTTGAAGTTTCATCAGCTCAGGGCTCAAGTGTTGCAGCCGTCAGTAAATTCACACAAAGGAACAGCACACAATGAGGTGGAAATAGCAGCCACTAATTCAGGTTCAGAATCACCATTGACAGGTGTGGAGTCAGGCAATGGCAATCTTGATAAGCAGTCAGCTGTATGGTTTTGTGATCCAGGTTTGTAGGTAATATCATACGTGAAGCAGAGTAAGCGTGCAGACCAACTGGTGATTCTCATCCCAGCCCGACCTAATCCTTTCATTGCGAGCAAAGTGGTTAGTGCTTGGTGATCTGTTCTTAAGATGAAGTGCCTTCCCCACAGGTATGTTCTCCAGCTTTCAAGGGCCCAAACACAAGCTACTTTTTCGACAGTGGAATTTTCTTTCTGCCGCAGACAAGGTCCTGGAAGCAAAAGCAACTGTACGCTCAGTATTATCAGGATGGCGCTGTGTTAGTACACCCCCATAGTCAGAGACATCAGTCAAAATGAAGGTAAGCAACAATGGGTCAAACAGTGCTAGAGTCAGGCTCTCAAGGATAAGCTTTTTGACAGTGTAGAAGCTGTCCTGTACTTCAGGAATCCAGGTAAAATTAGATGTAGATCTCAGCAGTGCTCTCATTGGTTCCACAACAGTGGCATAGTTGGGTAGGAACTTGACATACCAAGCAGTGAGGCCTAAAAATGAGCAGAGCAAAAGGGCATCCTTAGGAGCAGGTGCATCTGAAATAGCCCTAATGTGTTCCGTGTCAGGCAGCAGTCTTTGCATATGACGTGTCTTAGAAAATGCAGGCTTTCCTGGTAAAACTTACATTTTGCCTTATTCAGCTGCAATCCAGCGTCTTGTAATTTCTGTAGATCTTGAGCACAGGCATGAATTGCGCTCATCAGGGTTGCGTTCTGTAAAAGATCCGACCTCTTTTCGGTTCGTTGCCCCTTTAAAAACACGGACCCAACACACAAATGGATTTTTTGAAAGGCCGCTCGCGCTATTTTTAATAAACAATACAAAACAAACTAAACAAAACAAACACCTAGCTCTTCTTTGAGCAATAACTAAAACAAAACAGGCACCTAAACTAAACAGGACAGCTAAGCTGTTTACCTGTAACAAAACAAACAAAAATCACACACACAAAAAAGGCTTCACTCTACCTTTCTTTTTAAATTACGGCTGTACCCACACACCAGCACAGTCGGGCTTCTACCCTCTTCAGCAGCTGCCCCGAGCAGACTGACTGCTCTCCTTTAAATCGGGCACCTGGCTCCAATTTTCAATAGTAGCCAGGTGCCGGTACTGATCAACAATAAAACAATAAAACAAAACAATTAAACAATTAACAAAAACAAACACAAAATGTGCCTTACGACATGTTTTCCTCTAGGAGGAATTAACCTCCCTGCTGTCTCACACATCCCCCCATGTCTTTTCAAGACATCGGCCATACAACGCCACCTCCCTCCACCCTTAAAAGACCACCCACCCTCAAGTCCACAAATGTCAATTTTCGCCTCTTCCACGGGCGGGCTTGAGGGTGGGTTGGTCCTC
Organism: Acipenser oxyrinchus oxyrinchus; assembly: GCA_030684275.1. Lineage (NCBI taxonomy): Eukaryota > Metazoa > Chordata > Actinopteri > Acipenseriformes > Acipenseridae > Acipenser > Acipenser oxyrinchus. The sequence goes on from CM060252.1 coordinate 58,080,477, forward strand.
CGGCGCTTCCAGGGAGGGACCCAGGACCGCGAGGAGGGACCCAGACGGCTTGTCCAGGGCGACCACAGCGCAGACCGGTGACCGGAGCCAGGACTGACAGGCAGAGGCGCGCCTGTGGACCTGCGCAGCGACCTCTGGAATCCCAGGTGGAGCGAGCACTAGGCAAGGGGAGCGGAGCAATCAGCAGGGGAACGCTAGTGACCTCTGCCCCTGCGTAGCGGCGCCTGCCTCTGCGCAGCGACGTCTGGGATTCCAGGGGAGTGGAGGGGACCAGGCAAACGACTGTGCCTGGCTGTACGGGCGACCTGGGAGCAAGGTCCAGCGAGGGAGGTCTGGGCATTCCGCCAGGTGTCCACGATGACGGGACAGGGAACCTCCCTCAGCAACGCCGACTCACTTGCACGGTTGGTTGTTCTGGAAGCTGCAGCTCCACCCCTCTGGCTCTCGGGATGGCAGTTCCACCCCTCTGGCTCTCGGGACGGCAGCTCCCACTTTGCAGCAGTAGCTCCAGTTCGGTCGGCTCCCTCCCTGTATGAACAACGGGCCACGCCCAGCTCCTGCCTCTGCCTCTCCATTTTCTTCTGCCTGCTCCTCCTGAGCAGCGGTGTTCTTACTGAACCTCTCTATTAAATCTTTCAAATCCATTTTTGGGTCATTAGGGCCCACACTCGCTGCCACCATATGTAAAAGATCCGACCTCTTTTCGGTTCATGCCCTTTAAAACACGGACCCAACACACAAATGGATTTTTTTGAAAGCGCGGTCGTGCTATTTTTAATAAACAATACAAAACAAACTAAACAAAACAAACACCTAGCTCTTCTTTGAGCAATAACTAAAACAAAACAGGCACCTAAACTAAACAGGACAGCTAAGCTGTTTACCTGTAACAAAACAAACAAAAATCACACACACAAAAAAGGCTTCACTCTACCTTTCTTTTTAAATTACGGCTGTACCCACACACCAGCACAGTCGGGCTTCTACCCTCTTCAGCAGCTGCCCCGAGCAGACTGACTGCTCTCCTTTTAAACCGGGCACCTGGCTCCAATTTTCAATAGTAGCCAGGTGCCGGTACTGATCAACAATAAAACAATAAAACAAAACAATTAAACAATTAACAAAAAACAAACACAAAATGTGCCTTACGCACATGTTTTCCTCTAGGGAGGAATTAACCCCCTCTCTGCTGTCTCACAGTTCATACACAATTATGTCATCTAAATACTTCTGTACTCCAGGTAGGTCTTTTAAAATGGTGGCCATCATCTTTTGAAAAGCAGCCGGAGCAGATGCTTGTCCGTATGGCACTCGACAGAATCGAAACAGTCCTTCATGTGTGATGAATGTGGTCAAATCTCTGCTATCCTCATGCAGGGGCACTTGTTGATATGCAACAGCAAGGTACATTGTGGAGAATACATTAGCACTTCTCAGTTCTGTAAATAAAGTGGAATTGAGTAACTCAATAATTACAGGTTTTTTTGGCTCACGCAAATCTACACACATTCGAATTCCTCCTGACTTCTTTTTTGTGACAACAATCGGCAAAACCCAGGCAGATGCATTTATTTCTTCGATGATGCCAGCCTCTGAGAGCTGATGTAGTTCCGCTGAAACAGAACTTCTGATAGAAAGAGACAGTCATCAAAGCTTTTGCTGTACTGGAGTGACACAATCTCAAGTTATTATTTTGTGTACAAAGCCTTTTGCACAACTGGTGAGAGGTAGAGGAGCTGCAGAAGTTTCTAGCACAGGCAGTAGTTGGAGCGAGCTGCAAACTATGTTGCCAGAGATGCATAAGCACAATTCTTTAAATAAGTCCATTCCTAATAATGATGTGCCTGCTTTCACTATGTAAAAAGTTGCTGGTGCAGAAATTCCATCATGCATGACATTTGTAGAAAAACAGCCTAGGACTGGGAGACCATCTCTGGAATAAGTCACAAGCTGGTTATCTCATTCCCTATCAAGTATGAACTGTAACCATACCTCACAGGTATTTATCCTTAAACACCTTGTAACCTGAATAGATATAACAAAGACTGCTCATCAGTCATGTCTGCCCCTGAGGGCATAAATAAATTGCACGCACAGATCTCATCATCATTTTTTCCTTTCATTCGACCTGAGACGAGAGAGACTACGAACAGATAAGTGTTGAATATACTTTTATCTGCTTATTCGCTTGTGTAATTACACTATTAATACGATTAATATTTACGTGATTATAGTAATTTCTATTTACACGTATTGTGCACTCAGCCGTGGTTTTCGTTAAGTCTCTCAGCAGCCTTGCTCCGTGCGAAGCCGGTGGCTCTGTTGCCCCTTCCCCAGGATCTAACAACCTTAAACTACTTGTGTTCTCTGTCAGGCTGCTAGGTTCATTTGAAGTTCAAAATAAAAATGTCATTTTTTATTGCTTAAATTATACATAATTAACGGTAATCGAGTGTTTACCTCTTTTGTGTGAGAACAAATTGTTTCTCAGTGTGTATTTTTCTGTTTTTTTCACAGAAATATGAACTTGTTAGATCGAGACTCGCACTTCGGGTTAAAACTGCTTGCAGTTTTCTACCACAGTGTCTCATTGCCACATTAATTCTGCTCACAGAATTACTTTGAAGACTTTCTCAGTTTTCAGACTGTTGGATTAACCAAGAGCACTGTAGGTGGGCACCCTAGGTGTATGCAGCATGACTCTTTGATAGAACCAGCTTCATTTCTTTGAAGTTTCCCCACTGATGATGGAGATGAAAATGTAGAGATGGGAGCCCGGCTAACAAGATTTTAGTTTTTTACAGGTATGAGGCTTTTAAAGACTGTCACCAACACCTATGATGTGCAGAAATGGATAAAGGATCCTGTGGTGGCTTTGACAGACTCACTGAGAGCAGGAACTGACCCAAGACTGTCACCGCTGCTGGAAGTGGGACGGTCTTTGGGATACAAATTGAACATCTGTGAAACTGCAACAATGTTAAGATATTGTAATAACTGTACTGTATTTTAAAGAATATAAAGCCACCAGAAAGGTTATTGCAGAAAAGGGAGAGCAGGCATTACCTAATGTTGAAATAGGTTTGTCTGTGTTAACCTTGAGAGGAAGCGGCAAATTCTTGGAAACGGGCCTCCCTTATCTTAGATCTACTCAGAGCCGGAAAAGTAAAGGGAATTTGAATTTTGCTGGAAGGGCAGATCTGCTTGACATAAATTGGATGTTGTAAACAAATTGTTGAAACACACTGTTTAGGATAATGTTATGATATACTCTGTGTTAGCTTAGGAGTTTATATTCCTTTTTGAATATTTTATTACATTTATAACAGTAAGAAATTATTATTATTGGATCTGAGTAAGTCTGTGTGGAAGGAGCTTAATGAGTTGAAGACAGGCTGACTGGTGAACACCTGTTAAGAGTACTAACTTCCTTTATCTGAGAGCTGCCAGCGTGGAAGCCTGTGCTAACCTTGAGAGGAAAAGCAGAAGCGAGCATTTCATTTAATTAAATTAGAAAAGTATTCACAGTGAAAGTTCTTATCAGAAAAAGCAGTCACTTTAATTAGAAACTAGTTTGTAAGCCAAAATGAAGAAGCCTCTTAGGTATTGCAAAGAAAAAGCAACTCTGGACAGTATTACATTTGAAACTAAAAAAGAAGTGTTGCACCTATTTAAGTTTTACTGTAATAGAAAACAAGTATTTATTAAATGAAAACGGTTAAGTTTAAAAGTGAGACAATTTAATGCAAAGCTGTGACCAGATTTAATAAACTTAGGCACATGCATGAGGCTACTAGTAGTTATTAGTAGATTTACTGTGGGAAACTGCTGCCCAGAGCTTCTCTATTCCCGGGTACATGGCTCTCCCTTGGCACAGAGCCATGGGGTGATGACACAGCCACCTCTCTGTCCCTTCAGGCACTACTTTAGTTATGGTTCAGAGACCCCAGGGGAGGTTAACAGGGAGATATATAGGTGGTTCAAACCCTAAAGTGCATAGTTCGTGTACTGGCTTACAGTGTGATGTCTTAGACAACCTTTAATCAAGAATAATCACACAGACCCATTCAATTTGAAGTTTCAATGACTCAGAGCATTATTAGTACTCCTTCGGTTTATTAAATGCTTAGAAATGGATCGAGTGGTTACAGACTACATAGGGTCCCAGCTGATAGGCAATCTGGTAGGTCCAGTACCTTGTACTAACTTAACAGTGTTAATACTTCAAACAATTGTGATTATTAACATATGTTACTGTCTTTAGCAGCTGAGGCAGCAACTGTACATTCTTACTGTACAGTGCTTGCTATTGGATATTCCTGGATTTTTATCCCTGTGCCGCAGCATCAGGGACCAGCACAATTAGCTGCACCTACAGTCAGACCACCTCCCTTTAGGTTTTGCATTATAAAGTGTATGTAGAGGTATATTTTCTGCAAAAGTTAATTTGAAGTTTGTTTCTCCTTAAAGCTGCTCCCTTCGCTTTAATGAAATTGTTTGGGATATTACTCTGCTAGTTGCTTAGAACTTAATTTAGCCACTTTTTTATAGTTCTGTGTAAGTTTATTTGACGTTTGCTAAGCACTTTAACTTTCCACTGAAACCAATTCAAAAGATGTGGACTGCTCCTTTACAATTTTCACTCTGAGTGGAAACAAATGTCAAAATTCACGGGTCCATAACCCCATAAGCATGATGTTAAATAAAATTTCGAAATGATGTTCATAACTATGTTCTTTTTTAAAATTATGTCTGCATCCTAATATTCTACTAGGATATGCAAAATTCTAGACCATATATGTAAACTATATTCAATTACATAGCCTACAATGTGGTACTGACAACTACTGTACTGTAGCATTACATTTTTCTACAATATTGTAAGAAAAGTAAGTCGAGTAGTGCATACTGCTCATGTGTGCCCGGGTGTGGACTAGCGGTATTACACCCTGAAAATGCCCAGTGGTGCCGCGCTGCACCTGTCTGTCCCGGGCTTTAAAACTCTCAGTTGGTAATGGGGAGCAGAGAGAGAGAAAAAGCACGGTACCAGGCTGAGGTGCAGGAAAAAGAAAAAGAAAATCTTTGTGAAAGAATGATGGAAGGGAATCACTTACCACCTGTGGATCTGGGACTTTTTATTTACATGGCTTTTTATTGTTTATTTGTTTGTCGGTGTCTGCGCCACCTCTACAGCCAGCCCGTGTTCCCCCCTGCTTGTAAATACCATTCCAATATCACTTTAATAAATAAGTTGTTTCAATTATTTCACTATAACTGCTTTGGACTTGCTTTATTGTTTCTCTGTACCCGACCACCTTCTCCGTCTGACCCCTCACAAATGGACATTATATATAGCTACAGTTTGCTTATTGCAAAGACTAGATGTGCATTAAACCTTGATTTGTTCAGATTTGAAAACCAACGAAGATGTGGACTAAGTAGTTGCACTAACAATAATGTGTTAATTGAATATGTATGTGACAGTTTTGCTAAAAAATATAATTTTGATCAGTTAAAGTTACAAATGCCAAAAGAATCCAGGCAGCGGAGAGAATGTTAAATGCAGGCTTAATGTTGAGAATGGGGTAAAAAAAATTAATATCAGTGCATTAAAGTATATCAAGGGTTCTAATTTCAATTACTAGTTTTCTAAATATATTTAAATAATTACAATGTTCTGTGTAAGTGTACTGCTGATGCTGTTATTGTAATCAATACTAGCAACTGTATCATTGCACTGTAATTCAAAAACAAGGACACACAAACAGATTATCTAACAGACAAATTCCCTTTGATACAGGTCAATACAATTCAGTTGTTTTTTTCATTTGCTTAGCTAAACTTAGCACATTTTACTGATACAGTATTGCTATTCTAACGACTACATGTTGTATGTTGCCTAAACCCACATATCCTGTATTATTATTAGTTGTAGTCATAGTCGTAATAATAATAATAATAATAATAATAATAATAATAATAATAATAATAATAATAATAATAAATATAGGCTAATGTAGTCAATATTTTGTTGTCATGGTGAACCCCCACTAGCTGTAACTCCATTAAAAATATCTTGTTCGCCATGAAGAGTTTGAAACATAGTGTTGAAATAGTGGTCCAAGTTAACTTTGGTTTTGGTTTTGGTTTAATTTCCTGTTTATCAAATTTGAATATGTAGCAATATGGAGTAGAACGCATTCTAAATTTATTTCAAACATTATATGCAAGTAGCTTAAGTGTTGTCTGTGTTTATTGCACCAGTACAAGTACAAAATTAAATCCTACACCTGGTTTAATTTCCTGTTTATCAAATCACAACGTGTAGTGATTTGATTTAGAACACGTTCTAAATTTATTTCAAATGTGTCCTATTTTTTTAACCCCTAGCGTGCAAACCAAATAATGGATGGTTAAACGAATTGAACATTGCACCAACCTCAGTTGTGCTGCAAATTCTGCTGGAAGATTTTGCGTCACTGTGGTTGGAAGATGCAGTTTCCATTGTAATTAGTGGTCATAGTGGTAATGTTAAGAATACTAAAATAAACTATTAATTCAATGACAAACGTTTGGACTAAAGGTTTGTTGTTCGTTTTTCACGCATTCGTTTTGACTTTTAGTCAAAATGTTAGTCATTGAACATATTTTTTTTTTTTTTTTTTTTTTTAATGATTTTTAAATCATTTGTATTATGTATAACTTTCTTTATTGATAGCTATTTTATCAGGGAGAACTTTAAACTGTGAAGGAACTGACAGGGTGGTCCAGGTGGTGAGTCGGTCAGAAACCCATTGGTTATCATTCATTTTTAAATAAGGGTTGAGAGCAATATTTTCATGCATTTTCAGTAATAATAATTAAAAATCGAGCATGTTACTTCACAGATAAAGGGTTGATATCACATTTTCAGAAGTCTTTCAAAACAATTACATGTGCAACCTATTAAATTTGAAATGTTAGAAAATTAAACTGGTGGGACATTAATGGTTTGTAGGTCAGTAGGTATAAATGATGTCAAGAAATGCCAAACAAAAGAAAATGAGGTTGGCCTCAATTAAAACGAATCAATATTCTCGCCAAGAAGATCATTAAAATGACTTATTGAAGAACCGAGATTCATTTCAAGACAACTGATAAAGGTTAGGAGGTTTAGTTGCAATGTTAATTAACTTATGCTTAGGTAGTTGAATTTTACCCCATTCACACTTATTGCTGATGAATAATCTGGATGACATTTATACCATATGCACATTGTTAGTAGAATTAATGCTGAATTTATAATAATATTGCAATATTTCCAGAGCATCACCCCTCCCGAGTTTTTTTTTAGAGGGATGACATCGAGTTCAGCTATTTTACAGAACTGATTTGACCGCTTTGGATTCTGATTCCTTATTTCAATGGAGCTTTTTGGCGGTGCAGAAAAAAGAGCTTAGTAACATTAGAAATGTTGGGTAATGGTGCAACATGAAGTCAGAAGCTCTATAACTGCTTGTGGGACAACTCTTGAAGTATTAAAACTGATTGTTGGTTGAATCAGTGATCATGTTTGCTTATGTTCGAGTCTTAATCTATAGAGACTGTCATCATATTGTTGTGAAAGTGAATGCTTTTCAGTCATATTGGTCTTTGAGGATCTTTGGAATCCTGTGGTCAATTTAGGGAGTGTAGCTGTCATTCTGGTCTAAATATATTATGCATCTTGTAAAGCTTGTAGAGCAACCTATTTGTAACAAAAAATATGTTTCAAGCAAAAAATAGAAAGCAGTACAATACCCCATGCAGATCAGCAGTTGCAGAGCTTCAAAGTATATCTGTTTAAAGCTGCTTGTGAGCAGATGAGACAGTTGTATATGGAACAGCTGCCCTTTACTAATCAATCAAACTATGCCTAAGGATTTCATCAAGTAATAATAGCTTTCACAACCACAATGCAATTTTCCCTCTCAACAAAACAGAGGGGTCTTGAGAGCAAATTTAAGAAACAACTGGGCTCGATTTTTTAAAGATTTTACTCCTATTTTCTAATGCAATCTTTTGTTTTATTCACAGATGTATTTTATGCCTAAGTTTGGATGGAAATGTACATAAATAAATAAGAATCATTTCAGTGGCATTATTCGTGAAATGTATGTTTCTGGGCTTTTTTCACAACTATAAAACATGGGGCAAATGGGGAAAATGACATAAAACATCAATCAAAACAGCACAAGAAGTAAAAAATGACATCACCAGTCATGGTTGCAGAATCGCAGCAGTATTTGCAAACACCAGTCCATATTTCCACGGCTCTGTGCAGCCACAGCATATCCATACCTCTGTTGTGCCTTTTTTCAAGGTTATTCATTATGTCTGTGTCATGTGCATGAAACTAATTATGTTTTTATTTGTCAAAGAAAAAAGCAACTAGCATATACTTTTTTGAAAGTGTTTTATGGCGATTTTTCAGTCGTGTTTTTTGGGGGACTGTGTGGGTTATATTATTACTGTTTCTTTGTCTTTATAATATTACTATTTCTCTGTCTTTGTTTAGACAAAGGGTAAACATTTAATTCTACAGCATGCTTTTAATGCGTTTTGTTAAAAGCAAAACAATAGTGTATTTTTTCTGTCCTGTAAGAGAACAATGCAAATATCTTAACAAAGGTAAGGCATTTTTCGAGTTTCTTGCTGTTAAAAAATAGGTATTGTTTTCTTATGGTGTCTTTAATTGTTTTTGTTGTGAGATGTATCTGATGTACATACATCGTCTGTGTATCTCAAGAAACTACCGTTTTATTATACATAACATGGTATACTATTGCTTTTTAAAGAAAAGCAATATTACATCATCCTGTAAGAGGCTTTGTTTTATCTTAACAAAGGTTAAGATATATTTCGAGTTGCTTGTGATGTATTTTTTTTTCTTGTAAAGTTGGTTGCCAATTGCTGGTTCATTTACTTGGTTGCCAATTGCCGATTGATTTTTTTTTTATTTAGACATTTCAGAAAAGGAGAAAAGAATCAGGACTACTACATTAATCCTACAAATTTTCTGTAAGCTTACCATAATATTCCAATAGTATTCCATCGTTAATAATAATATAGCTCTGATATCCTGCAACAAACAAAACAAAACATGGCGTTGTCTGGCCTAAAACAGGTTCCAACAGTAAAGGGAGGGTCTCTGTCGCTGCACCCTACTGCTAAATCCCACCCACTCAATCAGCACGTCACCACGTTCTATCCAATCGGCAAATACAACAGTGCTGATTGCACAGATGGGATTCAGCTGTATTACCACTTGCTTGTATTTCGGCCAGTCCCAGCCCAGAATCACTGGATATGGCAACTTTTCTGCCAAAGCCACAGTTACGCAGTACCTGTGTTTTCCCACAGTTAAATCCATATTTAAAAGGTGGGATATGACTTGGTTTCCCCATGGATACAGGAGATGGCCAAAATCCCTGTGGCCACCAAGCCAAACCCCCCAAGAGAGCTTTCAAAATAAGTTTGACCGCATCCTGAGTCCACTAAAGCATGGGTGCTCACTTTTCCTACTCTCACATCGATGATACAAGGCCCCTCCCGACCAATTCCCCTGGCCTTACCCATCTCCGATGTCAGGTATCTCAAGGCCACATCACATTCCATGGCCGCTGGACAGAACCTGGTGTGGCCAAATTCATGGCATCGGAAACATTATGGGGGAGAAGGTGCTGTCGAACCTGTCATGTCCCGATGCTGTATAGGCATCAGGTTAGGGGGACTTGTTCTTACCCAGCTAACGGCCAACCGTGACCTCCATTTTTGGGAGGTTGGGTTGTCCATTGGGTTTCTAGGGCGAACAGGTCTGGATGCAGGTGGGGCGCGGGGAGGGTTGAAAAGCTTTGGACCAGCAGCTGTTGTTGGAGGGGTAGGAGACATGAACGGGGTGGTAACTGTAGCCAGGGAATCTTCAAAGGCCTCGGCTCGTAATATGGCCTGCTCCAGAGTCTTCGGATCATTCTGACAACCCAGGCCTTGGTATCAGGCCCCACCACATAATTAAATTACTCAATAACGACACTCTGTAGGATCTCTTCCTTTGTTTTATTGGTGGGGCCCATCCAGCGGATCAGCTGGTCAAACAAGTATTGACCTGCAAGCCAAAGTCTGGTATTTCCTAGTCTTCGCTACTCCCGGAAACAATGACGATAGGTTTCCCCCGAAATGTTGAGGCACTGGAGAATTGCCTGTTTGACGAGCTTGTAATCCAGTGAGGTGTAGCTGTCATTGCTCTATACGCCGCATGAGATTCCCCCGTCAAGCAGGAGGTGAGTTGAACGGCCCGCCATTCCTGAGGACACCTCGCTACGGATGCCACTCCCTCGAACATGATAAGGCAGACCTCGGCGTCTTCCTACAGTGTCATTTTCTTCACTTTCGGGGTGGGCAATACCATCAGTGGTACAGCTGCCGCTGCTTCCGGGTTGGCTGCAGGGCTTTCTGTCATAAACTACCTCATACTCTCCACCACGGCATTGGATTTTGCATTCGTCTCTGCCTGCCGTTGGGCTTCCTTGTCAGCATCTTCTGATCGCCTCTGTGCCTCCCTGGCCTCTTTCCTCCTCGTCTCTGCACTGGTCCTGTGCCTCCAATAGCACTGCAATGATCCCTGTTCAATTGCTGTGCTGTGCAGGTACGTGGCTGCTGGGAGCGGTAAACAGTGGGCCTTATTTTCCAAGAGATGCACACACAAAATGAGTACATCTCTTAAAAATGAGGCCCAGAAAGTTTTGTTTGAAATGTGTGCATTTTAGCATTGTGCTTTAATACAGATAGTAATGTAGCTGTAACTATAGGTATCGATTTGAAACTTACTAATACAGTATAGTACCTGTTTTCAGCTTTGAGCTGATCAATTAAAAAGTACCACCATCATCCAGTCAAATTGTAATTTTGTTTAGGAAAAAACATATATGTAAAACGTGATTACAGTCCTATAAGTGCAAAGGGATTATATTATCTGTTTATTTATTTTTTTCTATAGGGGATGGGCTGACAACATCACATTATCCATAGTATACAATCAGTTGGAATACACACATATATGTTTAATTCATACTCACTTGAATATCTTTGCGGGGAATTCAAGAAGTTTTTTTTTACCTTTTCAAGCAGGGATGGGAGTTCTGTACGAAGAGCAAAAATATTGTAAATTTAGTGTATCTGTTTAAGGAGATGTTTTCTGTACACTAACAGGCATCGGAGGCATACATAGGGACTCATTTGAAATTACAGAGTTAAAGTACATAATTCAGTTATTAATCAGCGGTAATGATAAAAATGAATTTTCAGTTTGTATATTGTGCAGATTCAATTCATAGACAAAAAATCAAGAACATGTGCCTGCATTACTATGCACTGCAGAATTGCACACACATATTACAGATCTTTATTTTGAATATCCTTTTCATTTTTTCATTTTCTCTGTTCCTATCTAATTTATACAGCCTGGGAAGCCAGGGATAAACTCAGGATTATATTCAAACAGCACTTACTCCTTTGTTAATTTTGCATTTCTTGCCCAATAAAATGTTAATAAAGCAAGAAGTTACTAAGACAAATCTAGGAGATGTTAACTTAACCCCAGTTATTAAATATTGCCCTCTGTTTTAACTGTTAGACAAAAATTCCTAATTTAAATCATTATATATACCTTATACTTGGGTTTGATATACTTACCATCAAAAAGGGATAGTGCAGTCCTTAATACTATGTTTTCCCTGTTCAGGTCACATATTTGGGCCTTTGACACATCAAGCTGACAAAAGGGCTTGCTTAGTTTTAAAAGTCAAAGGTTCTTCATCACTTAAACTTTCTGATGAGGATACATCATCAAAAGAAGGTAGTAGCTTCTGAAAGAGAATTTAGGATCATATGGAACTTGATTTCCCAAAGTAGTAGACTGTCAATCTGATTCAATGTAGCTAAAGAAGCATATTTGCATACCTGGGTTCCTGCATTAGAACTAAACCATTTCTTGCACATCTCTTTCTGTTTCCTTTTCTTAATTAAGGTCTTTCTTTTTTGCTTACTCTGGAAAGAAACACAAATAATATACTGTATATTTATAAATCTAATAGCTTGAACTTGATAAAACAGAAGAAATACAAAACATCTGGCATGCTTAATTGACTGATACACATATAATAATGTGAAATTCCATAGTATTTGGATATATATATATATATATATATATATATATATATATATATATATATATATATATATATATACACACACACACACATAGTGTTTAAATGATTTAGTGAAAACAATCACAAATAATAAAAAAATCTAAATTATACACACACACACACAAACAACACTTTTCTTAGATACCAACTTTGGGATTACCTGAATATGCACCAGCTTTCTCTCAACCTCAGAGTCTGAATCGTCTTCTAAGAAAGTATTTGTTCTATTTTGCCTCTGCCCTCTTCCTAATTCTGTTCTCCTTTCTTATCCTTTATTAGTAGTACTGTAAATCTTATTTTTTGCTTGTTCAACCAGTACTCGTCTTTCTAGAAATTAGAGTGATATAGAGACTAAATAACAGCAAAACAAAAACAGATTTTGGAATTGTACAATGTCAATGAAAAGAGTAGCTATATTAGTCATACATGAACAGCACAAACACATATTTCTATTACATTTACATTACACTATCTAAAGATATTAGGGGATTATAAAATGAATCCCCTAATATCATATAAAAATTAAACTGAATTGTCAATCATGTGTTGGAATAATCTAATGGTCCTACTGTTATGTCTTTTCTATCTATGTTTGTAATATGTTTTCAGAGTCACCAACCGCCATTGATAATTATTTTTTTTTTATTTATGTATGTCCTCCCTTGGCTTTGGCTAAACCCGCAAACTCACATATATACATGGATGGATGCACACTATCCTAAAATATTGGAAATCAACTTTCAACCATGTTCAATATATATGATTGTTTTATTTGTTTCAATATGTAATATTGAATTAATCAAAAATACCACCTGTTTTTACATTTTTGCAATACATGTGTGAGTGTGTGTGTTCTATTGGTATATTTCAATACAGTGCTATTCAGTGTAAAGTTCATTTTGGTGTTATCAGCATAATACAGCAGTTCTGTTTCAACCTCGAGTAAGCACTCTAATATATTCTGTAGTTTTATCTTTACATTATTTTATCTTACTTAGTTGAATGTATTATTGATAATGTTTGTGTCTCTTTCAACCAATTTATCCCGGGGCATCCATCAAAAAAGATCAGAGTCTGTTGGCAGTAATGCTGAATGTGCTACGTCATCACCTCACAGGTGCTGGTTTAGAAGATTTATTGTCTCAACTCTAATCAATTTACATGTACCAAACCTAGTTTCTTCCAGAAATTCTTTGGAAATCCAGCCTTGCTATGCATTGCACATTACTACTGTTCAGAATGTTTGCATTACAAGGGACAGGAACCAGCAGATGCTGCTTGTGAACACTGCGAAAACCCTTTCAACAAAGAAGCAAGTCTGGAAACTTATTTTTAGTAATTGGGGTCAAAGAACTGCTGTTAAATACATTAGAAAATAATGGTGTCACCTTGTTGGATGAACGTACAATACAGCCTTGGCTAGATGGCAAGAAGTATAAAAACCTAAGCAAAGAACAAAAGTTACGATAGGAAGACTTCACATTAATGTGGATCTGTGATGGTGTGCCTATATTCAGATCATCGAAGAACTCCATTTGGTTTCTTCGGTTCACAGTGAATGAACTGCCACATAAAGAAAGAAAAGAAAATGAGATGATTGAACTGTGGTTTGGCCTACAAAAGCCATGTATGGATACATTTTTTAAGCATTTTGTTGATGAGGGCTGTGAACTTGCTAACACCCATACAATGGAAAGATAATGCTGGTACTTCCCATCATTCAAAAAAGTATTCTGCCTTGTGTGCTCATCTGATGTTGTTGCAAGACCACTGTTGCGAAACTCCAAACAATTTAATGGAGAATATGGATGTGACTGGTGCCTGCATCCTGAAGTCATTGAAAAGGGAAAGGGCGATGTACGCACATACCCATGTAACAAGCATTTACAAGTTCAAAGAACAGAGGAGCAGTTCAAGGACAAAGCTATTGAGGCACTACAATCAGACAAACCAGTGAATGGTGTGAAAAGAATGAGCAGACTACTTTTACTCCATCTTTAACATAGTATCTGGATTTGCATGCAGTATCTTTAGGTGTCACCAGGCAGTTTGTCAGGTTATGGTTAGACCCACAAAATTCCTTGTAGTTGTGGTACATAGGCAGGCAGATCAGGCAACTAGATGACAGACTGTTGAGAATAAAGCCACCATATGAGTTAACTAGAACACCATGGTCACTCACTGCACGCAAGTGGAAAGCTTTAAATAGCGATCATTTTTTAAATTTTATTCATTGCTTATTCAGCCTGGCATTCGTCCACAGAAGTTTCTTGATCACTTCTTCCTGTTAGTCTACAGCATGCATATTCTTCTTCAGGAAAGAATTTCCAAACAAGATATTATTTCAGCACACAAATCACTGTGTACCTTTGTTGAAAGAATGCTGCTATTGTATGGTAAAGAAAATGTGACTTTAATGTGCATCAGTTGGTGCATATCAGTGAGAGTGTTCTAAATTGGGGGCCCCTGTGGGCAACATCTTCAGATGAACGGGATTCATTTGTGACATGAGTGAGGGTGGTGTAAAGCTGTTAAATTGTGAATTAGGTCAGATCAGGCACCTGTGCTGTATGTAAATTTGCCACATTTCAGGTCTAATTGTTTTCAAACCTTGCTTTTGGTGTCATTTTGTCCTCTAAAAGTGCTCATGAAATGAATTTACTATACCATAAGAGAAAAGGTCAACTGCATATATTAAGTTTTATAAATGTTTAAATACATTAAAAAAGATAACTTTAAAATTTGAGTTTTATAAGCACAATAAGCCACTGAAGGTTGTGCAATGTTATTACATAATTGTGTACTGTTTCAAAAACACATTAGATATAGACAGATAATATGAAAATATGTAATACAAGTCTGTTTATGTAACTCTTGTGATCTTTTGTGTTTTTATTCATACAGTTGAGACTGTCATATTAAGACTAAAATGACCATAGAAATATTAGTAGTATAGTCTGGATATGCAAAGTTAATTTTGACAACTCTAAAATGTGCTGTAATAAATCAGTTTTGTTTTATTTACTGATTTTGCAAAGAGGACTTTGCTGTCTATTTTTTTCAGTGATTTTTTTTTTTTCAGGGGAAAAAAAAAACATCATCTCATTAACTAAAAGAAAGTACATTTAAAACCAAATCTCTTCTTGAAAGTTAAAAAATAAGTCTAAGTAATGTGAATATGGATACCTATAAGAGTAAAATCAAGTACAAGATACAGGAAATAGTTATAATTAAGAGCAGTAGTATAATACGGCAAGGTATGGAGCAGTTCAGTGCAAGTAGAACTACTGACACAATTGGGTGCCATAAGAGAGATGTGAGGTTTACAGATTCTGCCTGAACAGGTGTGTCTTGAGGCGCCGGAAGGTGGTCAGGGACTAAGCAGTCCTGATATCCATGGGTAGGTCGTTCCACCACTGAGAGTCAAGGGTGGAGAAGTAGCGGACTCTGGGAGCGGAGGGGGGCTACAGCTAATCTCCAGGTGGTGGAGGAGAGGAGGGGTGAGAGGGGGCGTAGGTAGAAATAATAGTTTGGAGATAAGAGGGAGCAGAATGGTCAAGACAGCAATAGGCAAGTACAAGAGTTTTGAATTGGATGCAAAGAGCGATAGGTAGCCAGTGGATGGAGCGGAGCAGCGGTGTAGCGTGGGAGAGACAAGGAAGGTAAAAGACAAGGCGGACAACAGAGTTTTGGATGTACTGGAGTGGATGGATAACAGAGGCAAGGAGGCCGTCCAGGAGGGAGTTGCAGTAATCAAGGTGGGACAGTACCAGGGCCTGAACTCGGAGCTGTGTGGAGTAGTTGGTGAGGAATGGACAAATTCTGTGTATGTTGCTGAGGAAGAAGCGACAGGAGCGTGCCAGAGTAGAGATGTGCTGAGAGTAAGAGAGGAAGGGGTAGAGGGTGTGTCACAAAGACGGCCGGAGTGGGTGACGTCAGACCAGAGCCAGGAAATAAATAACAGAGACTTGGGGTTTTGATGAAGCTGAGCGCGTGATCGCGCTCAGCATTTAATAATAAAATAAAAGATTTAAACAGACAGAACACAAAACAGGACACGGCGCTTGAGGCCAAAATAAACAGACAAACAAAACGAACTATACAGACAAAACACGGTGAGCAGATTTAACTACTTTTTACTTTTACGATTATTACCTCCGTCTCCTATCCCGTTCTCCACTCACCGAACACACCACCCCGAGTGAGTGAAAACATGCAGCTTTTATGCAGTTGTACCGAGACTCGATTGCTAGTCAATCATTCAATTGGAATCTCGGTACAACTGCACGTGAATTAATTAAAGTGCAATTCCCCGTGCTCACATATTATTACTTTTTACTTGCACGTGGTGTGATGTGCCATCCTCGTGCCTAAATACAAATATACAATTTAAACACATGTGAAACACAGACCCGCTTATATCCCGTGTACCAATGCCTATACACCAACATTTACACACAACACGTAACATATAACATACACAGGGGGGGGCACTTTGCCACAGGGTGACACAGAGGTTCTTGGTGGATGAGGAGGGAGAGAGGGTGGTGGATTCAAGAGGAATAGAGATAGAGAGATCAGCAGTGGGGGAGAAAGGGGGGAAGAAAAGGAGGTCTGATTTGTTGAGTTTGAGATGATGCGAGTGCATCCAAGAGGAGATGGCCGAGAGGCAGGTAGAGATACGGGAGGAAATGTCGGAGTCAGAGGGGGAAAAGGAGTGGAAGATCTGGGCATAATCAGCTGCGAGAAGCCATGGAGGAGATGAGGGGACCCATGGAGGGGGTGTAGACAGAAAGCAGGAGGGGTCCCAGGACTGAGCCTTGGGGAACACCTGTCGAAAGAGAGCAAGAGGCAGAGGGTGAGCCATGCCAGGACATCCCGGTAAATGCGATCAGAGAGGTAGGCGGAGAACCAGGTCAGCCAGGGAGGACAGGAGAATAGAGTGGTCGACTGTGTCAAAGTTAGCATCTAGTTACCTGGGGCTGAAGACAAGATTTGGTTGGAAGTGTTTTTAGTTAAAAAAAAACAATCAGAGAAATTAAGTAATCCAAGCTGAGTGCAATATTCCCCTCATGCATTGCCCAACCAATTCCATAGATACCAGCAGAATGATAGAAATATCAATGTATGGTAATTTTTGGATACAAATTTAAATTGAGCAGCAACCCTTTAATTTATTATGTTTGTAGTATGTTAGCAGCTGTATTAAGACACACACATGCTGGTAAGCTGAACAACTTCCATTATGTGTATTTCTCTCGAACATTCTGTGCACATGCACAGTAGTTCTAACATTGTCAGTAGATGGCAGTAAATACTGAGAATCACAGACTTAACAATATTGTAATATTGTCATTTACACCATGATTCAGGGCCTCCGCAATATTTTGATACCAATTATATTCATTATATTTGTCATATTGGAAACAAACTGTTGACCCAAGAGTTTTTTTTGTTGTTTTTTTTCTCAACAGATTGTAGCACTAATGCTTAAAATCCTACATTGTATTATATTTGATATCAAAGCTAAACCTTATATCTAACCAATTCCTTTATAAGAGCTGAATTTAATTAAAACATCACTTCACAAGTCTTTACTCCTACCCATTCTACCCATTCTTTAATACCTCAGATGCTGTTATTAGTCTTCATGTTTGTCATGAAGTACCAAAGCAATCAGATTGGGACTTTCTATCTTTCATTACTGTACTTATCCCCTCAGTACTTACTGCAGGTGTAAATTGGTTTTCCTGATTTGTTGTGGACCTCTGTCAGTGCTATGACAGCAAAGAAGAGGTTTTTGGCAGTAAACATACAACAGGAACAATTAACTTTTTACTGTTTTACATAGAACCTTAAATATACATGCTATACCATTTCACATTATGTATTCAAAAACTATGAATCTTTCCTTTTATTTAAACTGTGGTAATATGGACAAGCAGTTACAGTATATTAATTTAAAATGGTCTAGATGGATTAATGCCTATAGTTTTGTAAATTAATTGCATATCACGGGATAAACATATTCTCCCTGCATGGTCCATATTCTGGGGTCGATTTACGCAGCTTAACACATCCTTATGCCCTGAAGGTAATACTCACTAAGTTTGAATTGACGTCATGTCCTGTGAAAAAAAAAGAAAGCCAGGTATTGCACTCAGCACAGAGCCTTTATTTTATGAGCAAAGATGTACATGTAAAATATAGTCCTCTAAGTATTTAACATAATACTGTAGCAGACAAGAGTATCTAAGTAATATAAGATAATTCAAGAAAACATTAAATACAACCATTTAGTGAACATTAGCCTCTAATAAATATGAAAAAGACCGAAGTACACAATTTCTAGTAGTTTAAAAAAAACATCTTTATAAAAAACAAAAGAACTTAAGCAATTTCAAATATTTGTTCAAAAGTATTGGCACCCCTGCTTTAGTATTTTGTGTCCTCCTTTTGCTTTTATTATGGCTTTCAGACATTGATGATAATTCTTAACCAGTAGGTTACATTTTGTTTGTGAAATCTGAGCCCATTCTGTCTTGCATATTTCTTACAGCTGAGACAGATTGGATACCCAGTGCTTGCCTACAGTTTTTTTCAGATCAGTCTGAAGCATTTCTATTGAACTGAGATCTGGTGATTACGAAGACCATTCCAGAACTTTAATTTACGTTGTATTCAAGAATTCCAGACTTGACTTAGCCGTATGCTTTGGGTCGTTGTCGTGTTGGAAGATAAACTGTCTGCCAATCAGCCTACGAGCAGATGGTATCATTAGCGGAGTTTACATGTGTGTTCTAATTTAACTCGAGACAGTTTACTCGAGCCAAAGAAGAAATGACCCTATCCCTCTTGCGGTTTACATTTTACTCGACAAGAGCAGCTGTCAACCCGACGTGATGCAAATGAAGGGGAACGGACGGAGCGGGAACGGACGGAGCTCATATGCAAATTAGCCATGCGCACTGTTCTCGTGCTGTTTTGCATGGAAATGCCAGATACGGTGGTTTACATGCACAGAGAACATTAACACGAGATAATCTCATCACGAAATCCATGGTTGTGCCATGTGACATCTTGTGTTAATTAAACTGTTTAAAGGCACAGTGTTAAATAGGTGTAATAAAGCTGTGGTTTGTAAATGCCTTGTGTCTGATCGTTTAATACTTTGTTTTACTGATCATTGGTGAGGTAGCCTGTCGTTAGCTACATCTTTTCAAAATATTAAAGGTATTGTGGCAGGACGAAAGCCCCAAGTGTACATAGAGTGTGTTTGAATGTAAGTTTGGCAGGGAGGGGGTTTAAACCTCCCCTGAAAGAATGCATGTGGGAATGTGGCTCCAGCCACATGTTATATAAAGGAAAGAAAATACTTTGTTAGGGTGGTGTTTTAAGGAGAGAAGCCAGTGAAGGCTGTGCTCAGTCTGGCATTCGTATTCCTTGTTGTGTTTTTTTGTTTAACTCTTTATTTTGGCCCCTGTGCCCTATTTGTTTGTTTTATTGTTCTTTTTGTTTCCATTTGGGAGTAAGAAATATGTGCTCTAGCGCTTACACTGCAGCTTCCCTGTCTCTGAGTTTCCCTTCCTGACAGTAACAGCGCTTGCGCTCAAATGTATTATTCTTATTCGTATTATTGTTATTGTTGTTGTTCTTAATTAGACACGATGTAAGGAAGTTCACACTGGGTCCGTTTGACAAATGCACCATGTTTGGTTCGCTTGCTAAACCTCAATGTGAACAACTACTGGACTCGGTCCTTTTGACATTAGAAACAAACTATAAAAGGTAACCTGACTGAAGTAAACATTTTGCACATAGTTTAGTTCATATTTTGAGGAAACAAAATGTCTCTGGGCTACATTAGAGATTGTCCCAGTTTTCAGCCTTCATTTTTGGAAACAGTAAAATTGTTAAATCGTCCCTTTTTTTTTTAATACAAAACTATCGGTGTGCTCAGCAAGTTAATAGCAGAGTAATGTATTAGGTTGTGTGTTAGCGCCATTCAAAATTAAAATAAACAATCTTTTAATAATATAATATCTTTATTTAGCACCTTTCATAGTGGACCATCATCACAAAGGGCTTTACAGAGGAAGGCTGTGAAGTGTGCATTATATGCAGAGTCACTTAAAATAGGACATTGATTTAACATCTCATCCACAGGATGGAGCACAAGGAGGATAAGTGACTTGCTCAGGGTCACACAGTGAGTCAGTGGCAGAGGTGGGATTTGAACCGATGACTTTCTGGTTACAAGCCCTGGACTTTAACCACTGGACCACACTGATTATTTGTTGAATTGTTCTGGTTATGTATTTATCACATGTTTAAATGGTAATACTAAAATTGACTACATTTAACATGCTTTGAGATGATAATAAAAAAATAATGAGTTGTTATGATCTGCAATAAATACATTAATTTAACTATTGTTGTGTTATTTTAATGGCTTCAGAGTTCCTACGGTGTCAGTGAATTAGCACTCATCCAAACGAACTCGGCCTCTTTGCTCGCAGATAAGTGTGAACACCAAGCACATTTATACATTGTTTTGAATGAAACAAACCAGACAGAGTCTGTTTGAAACTGACCCAGCGTGAATGCAGCCTTAATGTAGGTTATTGTACGAATCACAATTGTCATTCTCAGAAGCGAAACACAACACAACACAACATGTCCATGTCATATTCTGTTTGTATGGAAAAGAAACTTTGGACAAGCCTAAATTAAACAGCAGCATTCAGGGAATTACTTTTTTTATATACAGTAATCCATCGCATATCCGATTGTGGTGGGACCAGAGTAAGGGCGGATATGTAAAAAGTCGGATAAATGAATCCTGTTTTAAATACCATTATACACAACTGTAACAATTACTATATTCACACAATTATTGTTTTGAGATTTTATTAGGGAGCTTCACTAAATCCCTTGTTTAGAAAGATACAGGGTATTAATGCTTGTGACACGGTAGCCATCTGCCGTGTGGATGCATGCATTCACTGCTGAGTGACAGGCAGGAGATCAAGACGGAGGTTGAAATTGATACGCCCCACAGGCAAACAGGATTTATTTACATTGCAACACACTGAACAGCTCACGTGACACTATCAGCAATGGCAGTGCATGGAGCACATACAACACAGTGTAGGAAAACTTTGGTAGGATCTACAATCTGATCTAATCTTCTCTGTTCACAGTAATAAACTAACATTGCTGAAGAGGTTCATGGCGGATAAATAGTTAGGGCAGATATGCAACGGATTACTGTACTAATAAAGAATTTGCTTAGAAATGCAACATCATTTGGAACAGTGCAATTGTCTAGGAATTCTGTTGTTTGATTTGTATATTCGAATAAATGCAAAATGAGACAGATATTTTTCAATGCTTGTTGTATACATTAACCAATGATCCCAAAGTGCATTACCTGTGAAAAGAACTAAGCCTTAAAAAGGTCACAATAATGAACTGTCTTTCCACAGGTTCTGGGAAAAGTCTCTTGTTTATAAATAACTCAAAATGAACTTATGTAATCAGTACCTGAACTGTGAACATAAGATGTAAGCCAGACAATCATTATTTCAGTCCCTTTAAATGAGTACTGACACGGTACCATCTGTGATATGGAACTCAGCAAGTGTTGTTGTTTTAGAACATTACCAGAGAACTGAAGCCAGGTCTCCAACTTAATTAAACAAATCTGCTTGGAATACAATCAACACATTGGCACACTTCAGTGACACCAGCACAAAGGAAGATCATTTTAATGTGGCTAACCTATGGGAACATATCTTTACATATTTTAAAAGCACAAGCTACTACACCAATGCATATGTTGGGGATTTTAAAACTGAAAACACAATGCATGAAATATCTTGTTATCTGGGACTATATACAAGATTTTGTCAGCAATGCAAAGTCTACAACTGGGGTTTAGTATTTTCAGTTTTGTCATTGAGTAACAAGGTCATTGTCACAAAAGGTACACCCTGGATATCAGTGCCAATGCAACACCCCCTGTTGAATCTCCAGCGAAGATGATCAGCTTTGCACTGCCATGATGCAAACCTATGCTTCCCTGACTGTATGACTTATCCTTCACATCATGTGATCATGCTTTTAATTGTTATGAAGATAATTATTTGGTTGTATTAAAAACACAACACATTTTACTCTACCATCCAGAGCAGAAGAAAGGATTGTACTACTGGAACGTAGATTCCAGAATTAGGAAATGTACACTGCCTGTTTATATTTAGGTTTTGCAGAGAAAAAGTCCATGTTGGTGGGTGTAATAATAAATTAGAACCTAATGAAGGATTAAGTGTTCCATTAAGGAGTGTAAACAGTGAAATACTTCTAGAGCCTCAAGTTAAACTACATATTTTATTGTCTGAAGTAGCAAATTAATTTCTAAAGTGTATTGTGAATTTGATGTTTCCTATAATTATCAGATCTTTCTGCTGCCTTCCCCTGCATCTCCCTCCTCCACAAAGCTCCACCTTTGATTGACTTAACAGTTTCTTCCACCTATATCAACCAGAGGTGGAGTGCTTTCCTGACAGCCAGGGTAAATGTACACCTAATTATATGGATGTTCTTACAAAATGCAAATGTTCAAAAAACCCTTTGGCAAAAAGTGTATAGATGATGATAACAAAACAAATAGAAATCAGTAAACATGAGAAAAACAATTTCTATACCGTAAAAGGTAGTATACCTGTGGCTTTAGTCTTAAACTCTTCCCAATAGGAACAATTGCAACACAATCCTACATACCACTTATTTGGTTATGAGTAAAGCAGTAGTAATACAATCCATTGTGTTCTAATGATAATATTGGAACTAATCTGCCACTGGCATGCACAGTGTAATCGTATTATAAATGTCATTGTTTGTTTGTGAAATGTTCCACTTTTAATGACATGTTTAATTAGAACGGTTCTGCAAATACCTTCTTAACTAGTTGTTCTTCAGAGAAATCCAATTAGACAAAGCTGTAAATTGATTGATTTAAACACATCAGCAACAAAGTATATAGGACTTGTTTGTTCTTTGTCAATACCAATCTTGCTTTACAAATTGCTTTTGCTGCTTTATTACGAAAGCGAACAAACAAAAGCTGTGGTATAGACTTGTTCAACGTTTACAGACCCTTAATTACTATGGATCACCGAAAATGGGCCAGATATACAAAGCTTTTCCCAAGGGAAATGGTTTCCACTTTTATGCATATGATCCTCAGTTGTATTTTTCTTCCTCCCCTGTTGAGTCTGTGCTTTTTAAAGTTAGATAGCTGACACATCACTTCAATGCACAAACGTATTCTGAAAATAAACATAAACAAATGTATCTCTATTTGGTATTTAATGTTGTTTGCTGTAAAGATTGACGTCACAGTCTATAGATGGGTCCTAAATTCACCCTAAACAAACCTGGTTTACAATGGCTATTTAGACTTGTTTGCATCGGGTTGTCCAGTTCGCTACATGGCTGGATGCGGGAAATGCTGGATGTGGATTGGTGAAAGCATATTACCAATCAGCCATGAATGACGCTCAGCTTTTGAAAGTGGGTAGAATAAATGAAAATGACACAGAGTTTTGTTCTTCTGCAGCCAAAGTAGGTTCTTCCCAAGATAGCACATAGCCTGTGTAGCGGTGGTAGCACAACCACTTTCCTCTATTTAGTGTTGTGAAATGCATACAGTGTCTGTAAATAAACAAAGGACGTATATTCTTTGATTATTATAGAATCTCACCTAGAAAAGGCACTGCCACATACAGCACGTGGTGAGGAATGTGATCTGGAGAAGGTCTGTTGATCTTAAGTCCTCTTGAGCCGATAAGCAGGTTACAGTAGTGAGGTGAAATTCAGGTTGGGCATTTCAGATTGGTGGGAAAACAGTGGTGTACCTGAATGGACAATCATAGCAAAATTGCTTACCTTTATTTCCACATACTATGTTCTCCCAGATACTACTTAAACTGCTGGTGCATGTCTTGGTTATGTGGTACAGCTATAGCCAAAAGAGTCGAATGAAACCTGCTGAATAATGTTATGTTAACATAATGAATTACGTACTGCTTTGTATTTTTCCATATAACGAAAAACTGTCAAAAATTTAAAGATGTGACATTTTGATATCTAACATGACATACTGTACTACTATTATCGCTTCCGGTAGACTTTTAGTTTCTTGGATTGCATGATGTTAAATAAAACATCCTAATTATGTTCATATAGTTTTTTTTTGTTTTGTTTTGTTTTACAAACTGATGCTAAACTTTTGGCCACAGCTGAACAGTAATAGCAGTCCATCATTTAAATCTCCTTCATTTGTAGCAAAACAATAATAAATATATACAAATCTTAAACCCATTTCACAATGAATAGTTTTCTCTTAATTAGGATGCAGAGACTGCTTATTAATGTTTAAAAGAAGGTAGAGCAATGGAAATGAAAACCAAAAGTTGAATCCCTGTATATAAAGTTATGGAAGCACATCTCCAGGGGAGCGTAGAACATATAAATAAATGTTAGGGGTGCTCTAGCACCAACAGATCTGGCGCTTGTGTAAAATGTATAGATGTGTCCAGTCTTTCTATATATTCTATTATTATTATTTGTACATGATACATATATAAATGGCTTGGTCCCTTTCGCGGTGCATAACTTGCTCTCTTGCTGTGCATAATTGGTCTCTCGCATTCTCTCTGCCTTAATAACTTTTGTCTGAAATGGCTCCTCATTACAATATGATCATATTGTGACCAGAAAGACTGATAAACGGGGATTAGTAGGGAATGATGGTAGTGGCAATGCAACAGCCAACATAAATTTAAAAAATAAAGTATCCCTTCTCATTTGTCAACTTTGAGAACATCTCCTCCTTGCACTTAATCTAGCACAAAAATGTTGGTGTTCTACCATAACATTTCTAACCCGACTTTCGTGCTGTACTACTGTTATGGCTTCCGGTAGATTTTTGTGACATAATGTTGCAGTTTCTTTGATTTCATGATGTTAAATACAAGATCAAAATTATGTTCATATAGTTTTTTTTATGTCTCAATCCTAAAATTTTAGATACTGCAAAACTTTTGGCCAGAGCTGTAGACTGTCTTCAGCAACTCATTATTGGCCAGATTACTTACCCTCTCCTTCTTCACCAAATTGTAGTTGGTATTCATAGTGGTATTCATCCAATGATAGTAGACTGTCTGGTGATGCTTAAGTTTCCTTAAGTTTCAGTGGGTGTGGCAGGGCTGAAGCCCCCTAGATGAAAGGTGTTTTTTGTGTTTATTTTAGGAGGTTAAGTGACTTGCTCAGGGTCACACTGGGATTTGAACCAGGGTTCTCCTGGTTACAAGCCTGTTTCTTTAACCACCGAACCACACAGCCTCCTCGATACTACCCCCCAAAGATGTTGGCATTGGTGAACACAAATATATGGGAAGGCATTATGCAATAGCAAGTCAGTATTGCTTAAAGTTGTAGGAAAGTGAATTTAAGGGGTGAAAAGTTATAGGTTAATATTATTGCACATATGTTATGTTTCACTCTCAGCAAAATAAGCTTGAGATAACCAAAAACAAATGGTTAATCACAGAAACTGTCAACCTGAGGAAACAGGGTGGGTGGGCTGTAAAATAAGCACAAAATATTGTTTAGGTCACAAGTGACATAGTAATAGGGTATATAGAGTTAGGAATAGGTTAGTGAGCAGTGGTAATAAATCCATCAGTTCCAGTGCCCTCTGTGCCTCCGCTCTCCCAAAGAAAGGTAAGTGGTCACTATTTTTCTCTGTACTAAATTGCTGATGCATTTACAGTCTTGGTATGTGCATACAAGAAACAGATTGTATTTTCTTTCTGTGTAATGGCATAATGTAACCCTCTGTGTACGGATTAAATAAAAGTGTTTACAGTTTACTGATTGACTACTATTTTATTCCCAGGAATTATAACAATTAGAAATTGAGATAATTGAATCAACAAAACACGAAACCCAGCAAAATTGAATGCAAGGTTTAACGTGCCAATGGAACGAGGTGGCTCCAGATATTTGTCTCATAGAATTGGCAGTTCAATCGGCATATAAAAAGGTGTTATTAAATACCAAACACTTGCATTAATGATCATGTAGTACCTCTTTCCATCTACACCATTTAATGTATGATCAGGAATTAATATTTGAAGTTTCAAAATATCATCTGGTTGTATACAAACCAATATGGTTTGTTTTGCAAATGATCATTATACCTTAATTGTACTTGTTATTATCTTTCATGGAATGCTTTTTGTTACAGACGAAAAGCTGTCAGCTGCATTCATTCATCAATCCTATTTTAGCAACCAACTGAAAAGCATTCCAATTTATAATAACTGTGGTTTAAATTATAGTCATCGCAGAAAGTAAGGAATTATGTGGAATAGCAATTATTTTCATCTATGACTTATCACACGTTTTTAGAATACTATGGTGTGAGGGGCTGAGGGGGGGTTTGGTGTATAATTCGACCTCCCGATGCTAGAGGACACTGGACCAGCCGAGGGTTTCCCTTATCAGGATATCTGTCACTCTTGGAGGCCGCCATCTTGTTGAGGGAAGACAGCATGAGTGTGCAGGTCTCAAAGCCATTATTATTGACACATGTCTTCTCAGGGATTGGTGTTCAGCTGACTACAGCAGTAGAGCTCTGGGTACAAAAGGGAGTGCACTGCTTCAGTCCTCAATTCTTGGAGCTGGAAAGAAGCAGGAGATTACAGCAGTGAGGGGCATAACTGTGTTTTGAAGAATAAGCAGACCAACCCTACCTGTGCTGAAACCTCAGCAGACGCGTGTATTGGTGATGTAACAGGAGACGGACATCCACTTCACTAAAGGACTGTGCGGGGAGACTGTTGCTGACTTTATCAACCTTTGTTTTTGTTTCTGAATAATCGCACACCTGCCATCACCTAGCCCTGTCTGTGTAAATAATTATATTTGGTTTGAATAAACACCCCCTTTTTGCTTTCCGTTGTTTATTTCTCTGCACCACCTCCACCGTGCCCTCGACTGCCCACACATGGTGAGACTTCTTAAAATAGATATTTAATTTCCTCTTTTGCCAGTGGTTAGGTATGAAACTCAATAAAGCAAAATAGACAGGATTATTCTCTCAGTTGTTGTGAGTGACAGAATATGTGATTTTATCCACAGCTGAGAGCCCTTCAACAAATGAATTGTCACCAAAATAATACTGGTAACCACAGAAGGATCTTTGTTATGAACACTGAATGTCAAATGTTAAGCTTCCAGTAGATTCAATTGAAATGTACATGGCAAAATACTCACCAAGAGAAAGATGTGTGCTTTGAATGAACATTTCTAATAGTATTAAAATACATGAATATTTAACATTTGTCTTTGGATCTGAAGCAAAGGTGGTCTAATAGCTCATTTCTTCTGTACCTGAAAGATAGAATTTCAATGAAAACTTATTTAAAAATGCTAATTCACTTATCTGTATTGACAATACAGTAACATATTACGCCTTGTCCTTGAGTTGTTTATTTACTTACATAAAGTTTTCACATATTTTAAATGTATATGAACATAATGTAAAAACATTTTCTAACATTTTATTAGCATAGGTATATCATCCATATAAAACAAGTCTTTCTCAATGTCTTTAATGTTGAAAATAGTTTTGAATTGCATTTTTATATCACAGGCTGAGTTGGGGTAACTCGCTACTTAAGTAATGCATTACTGTAATAATATTACTTTTGTCAATAACCAGGTAATCTACCGTGTTCGATTTTTAATCTGAGTAATAATATTAAATTTACTTTCCACAAAAAATAAATGAATTTGTCTTGTTACCTTTTCTCTGTAGTACATCTACATTAGTGATCATTTCTTTTTTAACACTGATGTGCCAGACTGCTGTAATGTCGGTGCCTCACCACTAGGGATGCACCAAATCCAAGTTTTTGGGATTCGGCCGAATACCAAATCCATATCAAAGGATTCGGCCGAATACCGAATCTACAAAAACTGTCAAAAAAAAACTGAAGGTAACTTATGGGAATTAGCAAGACAAGTAATACATTTTAGTTGTAATGCAGGAACTGTATGATTATTATTTAAGTTTCTTAAATGCATTTCTGTTTTGATTGTTTGCACAGTATTTTGGCTAATAAGAGATGCTCGGGATAGCCATGGGATCAACTCATCTTCCTCACCGAAGCCCTGCCTGGATCAGATCCCGATTGTACTAACGAGATCAAAAAACAGGATCGGATCCGGGCTCACTGGAGCCGGATCATGAAAAGGCACTGTAGTACATGGATCAAGATCAAGCTCCACTGATGTGAAATCTTGATCTGATCCTGGAGCTGCGCAGCCGTAACTAGGGAAACTGGCCAATGATGAGCAAATATGTGTGGCACAGAGATTGAAGAATCTGAATGTCAGAAAATTAAGTGCATTTAATATAAATGACATAAATCAGAAGCAACTACTGTACATGTATAAGTTAAAACTCCAACGATTCTATAAAAATATGGAGTATATTAATATATGTTTTTGTTTTGTTTTTTAACTTCTTAAATGTTTTAATACGTTACAGTAATCATGGTCGTGTGTATTTTTTGACGGACACACAGATATTATTTTACAGTGGTATAGCCACCATACACACAAACAGCTAGCTGCAGCATTGTTTCTGGGCAAATTATCAACACATTTTGAGCAAATGTAATCAAGTGCTGACAGAGCTACAACTAGAAAATGTCGTGGACAGGGGGAGATTGAGGCTATCAAAAGGTAAGCTTAAGTTATTGAGAAAAAAAAAGAACTGGAAAAAAATCATTGCCCTATGAATTAAAAAAAAAAAAAAAACTGCAACCTTAAATCTAATTAAATTAATGATTTAATTGACTCTGTCAACACACAAAATGGAGAAATAATATTGTCAGGTCTATTTTTTACTGTAGCTACACGGCGAAAACAGAAATGTAAGATATAGCTAAACACAACTAAACTAATATTGATATTATCTTAATACTGTAGCTTTTCACGCAGTAGGCAGAACAGAAAGGAGACAACACGCTGCTTTTAGGTTCAAAGCTTTATTTAGGATCTCTTTCAGCACCCTACAGAGCCCACTTCTCTAGCCACTTGCCCTGGACCGACCCCAATGAGCGTGCAACACTCCCTTTTGTAACTTGGCTCCGTCCCTTTATGCTAATCGGGTGCCAGAGCGAACAGCTATCCCATTGGTCCCCAATCGCACACTAGGACCAATGAGCACACACAACCAACAGCCAATGACAGGGGCTAGAGCGCACCATGCCTGCAGGATAGCTCGCACAGTCACAGGGACAGAGCGAACCCGCAACAACAGGTAATACAGACGGGGGGAAGAGGAACACGATACAGTGGTATTAAATGCATTGTTGCTTAATGTTTTCAAAACGTTAAATGATTTCCGTTTCAATCTGAAGGAAATATTTTTGGATATCCCTACAAGCAAGTTTTAAAGTTTATTAAGTTATCATTAAAATTATCTAAATTCAGTATAGTACTTATTTAAATATTATTTTAGCAATTTTAAAAAGGTTTCAGTTTCAGTATTTTGATGATGCATGGTCCATTTTAAAAACATTTGGTCAAGATCTGATCCGATTCTGATCCGATTCTGAACTTGGTCTGAAGCAAGATCGAAATAGGATCAGATTTTGAGCCGAAACTGAGCTCAAGATCAGCACTGATCCTTTTAGTGCAACCCAATACGTCATAGGGTCAAGATCGGGGCCTGGATCCGGGATCGGATCCGTTTAGTACAACTGGCCCCAGGAGACCGTGTGTGTTTAGTTGTCTTGCTGGTTGAAGAGAAAGAAACGCACCATATATTAAAGAGTTCAGCCCCAGCGACTCTTAGAAACTGCTAACTGATTTCATCTGCGAGCTCAACAGCTTTCAGTTTAAAGTTGTCGGACTTCTTCTCCATAATGATCAAGTTGAATCCTCAGAAATAAACTTCAATATACGCCTCCTTCAAATACCGTAAAAAAACACAATAAAAAAATGGTGCTGTTCGAAAACCAAAGTACTGCTAATTACCACCGCCCTTGAATAAGCACTGCAGCTGTTTTTAGCAATTTAAAATAAATGCTGCAGCATTAATTGAAAGTAATATGATAGTTTATTGCTCCCCACAGCCATTATGCTCATTAATTAAATCAGAATTGAAATATTCACTCTTTGGAGGAGCATGAACAAATAAACACATGCAACCAGTTTTTTTTTTTAAAGCTTTTTAAACGTTTCAAAACAAAGAACATACCGTGATGAAGTAAAATGTATGTATCACACTACAATATTTCACATGTACAGAAACATTGACAACTCCATATGAATGAAACTAAGTTCAGTTGTTATCATTTTATTTTATTCTACATATTTTAAAAAAGCCAAAAACAGATGTTTCAGTGCATTCCCACCTTCATCACAGCATCAAAGTATAAACAAGAACCACACAAATATATACAATTACAGATAATTACAGATGAATAACAACTGCTATAAATGGACCCGTTAGACAGATTTATACAAAAACACAAAATGAACTTTGATAAATACAAATAATTAAAAAGGAAAAAATACACATTGCATAAAGTTGTAATTCTTCACATATACAGACAACTGTGATTAGCACTTGCAAACACAACTTGGAGGTCTATTAGATATTTAAAGATGTAAACAATGTAAAAAAAATAATCAAGAACCACACACACACACACATATATATATATATATATATATATATATATATATATATATATAGCATGACAGAATTACAACATCTATTTCAACTGTCACATAATCATAAATTGGTTCTTAAATTCTCTTACAACATTATCTATAACAATCCATCCCTACGAACTCTCCGCAAAATACACCCAATTTTTGCTTAAGATTTCACCCTCTCCAAAATTTTCTTTTATCCACTTTTATCCACCCATATGTATATTA
The DNA here is from genome assembly GCA_030684275.1 of Acipenser oxyrinchus oxyrinchus. Classification (NCBI taxonomy): domain Eukaryota; kingdom Metazoa; phylum Chordata; class Actinopteri; order Acipenseriformes; family Acipenseridae; genus Acipenser; species Acipenser oxyrinchus. The sequence continues at coordinate 58,111,736 of CM060252.1, forward strand.
CAGGACACCCGAGTTTAATGACATGGAAATATACTAGGAAACACATTTATTTTAACGTCTGTATCATTTATATTAAAAGATTTATTGACATTTTAAAATGGACTAGTCGCACGCATCGCACACAATTCACTGACACACGGGACAAAACTTTATTTGTAACGCCGCTCAGGCGCACTAATTTATTTTTACCCGCAGAGGGCGCTGTTGTCCGTGGCCTGAATACTGATAACAGTAATCAGTACCACAGGGTTACCAATACCAGTATACAGTCCAGTGCACATACAAGTGCTCAAAATAATAATGAAAACAAAATGCCCCAATTGTTTCTTCTAACTTAGCTTGTGTTTTTGATACAAGTTAGAAGAAATAATTGGGGCAACCAGTTGTGCCTATTTGCTTTGTGCTGGGCAAGGTTGCCCCAATGGTTTCTTGAAACTTGGCTTATGTTTTTGATATCTCAACTTTAAATGGCTAGGCACTTTTCATAACTTGCCATTTTTTTCACATTTCCAATGTGTTTTTGTTTCAGATTAAATAAAACGTTCTAGATAAACCTGTTAATTGTGAAATTGTGTTAAGAGTGCTGTTTTTCTGGTGTTTCGCTGTTTGGGTTGTTAAAAAAAGTAATTTTCTTACTCATAGATGTTCCATCTTAAAATATATCATTACAGTAAATGTCTGTCATTCAATACATGGAACAGAAAAGTGTTTTTTTTTTTTTTTTTGGTTCATGTTATATAGAGTTCTGTTGTGCAACAACAAAAAAATATGTTTCTTTTGTTCATACAGTTCATCATTTGCAAATTGTATTTCTCACCTGTCAGACAAAAAGGTGCGATCAGGCAGAGATGAACCCCTCTCTAAAACTGTTTCCACTTCACACATAATTTTGGCGCGTTCCCGCCAAGCATATTCTGAACAGAGCAAGGTGGAAAGATGTCAAATACATATTGTTATCCACTACTCCTTTAGCCACATAGTGTTTCAACCATATCATTTCCTTATATTTAATTTGAGCTATTAAGCAAGTAACAATGTAAAGTCTCCAAACACTTAATAAATGAAAATCATAACAATTACGTTTCATTGCATTGATATGGAAAACTTGAGGATCTCTGTGTTAACAGGAAGGTCAAGAGATAACAGTTTAACTAGGTGCATTCATCTTATAGATAAATAGCCATTGTAATTGTAAGCTAATTAAATAGACAAAAAGCATTTTAAACGTGTCCTTACATAGATCTCCTCTGCTGTTAATGGTGGCTAACCTTTTAAAAAGTGCTTCCCCATCCCATTGCAATAATTGGTTTATTTTTCGGTACAGTCTAGGTATTTTATGCTTGCTTACCTTACCCCCAAAATATATATGTTTAAGAGTATTAGAACATGTTGTGTTGGTATATTTTTTGGTTTATGGTAATAATACAGTTTGTATTTTTTTTTCAATTGACATTAAGGAGTTTTTTAATTGAAAAGGGAGGGGGGGGGTGCTAATTGCTGGCACCACCGCCTACAGTATTAACCATGTTATTCCACCTCAAGTAGTTTGCACATATGTTTTCTTGTATAGATGGATGTTGTATGTTTGTTGCTATGGAAACCTGACTTTTCTAAACAATGTGTTGGATTGATTTGAAAATCTCTTTTCACCATCATAATGGTAGGTGAAATAAACACAATTCATACTTGTTTTTATCAAACTCTTCCCCCCAAATACCCATCCACTGGCTAATAATAGATATATGAGAATACTCATGTGTGTTAGGGCAAACCTATTTATTGCTGGTTTAATGATGACCAAGACTCAACAAATCTCCTTTTTTTCTTTTTTTTCTGCATTTTCTGTCATCTGCATCCACTGTTCTCCTGAAGGTTTTGGCTGTGTTTATATAGTCTTGATCAACAATTCGACCTGGAAACATCATTTTGAATTATTAAACCTCAGAAAAGATCATTAGTTATTCAGTTTACAGCTTCTATGAACTGCCAAAAGTTATGCAATGCAATCCATTGAGAATAAGTTGGCACAAACGTTTAGAAAATATTAGGATTTACTAGTTCAGAGGTCAGAAAAAATGCCTTTTACAGTCAAAATCAAACCCCTTGCGAATGGTGTTAAAATAATTAATTTCAGAGATTTTAATTAACAAAGGCAAATCAATTATTTGGATCCCATGCTGCAGACAAACTAATTCACAGAATGTAATAAATGGAATAAAAACAGTTACATTAAAGTTTTAGTACAAGATGATAAAACATAATAGGATACAATAAGTTGAACTGACCAGGTGTTATAATTCTTGTGTCTGTTTTAGTTCAGTTAACTTTAGTTGTTGCAGTCTTGTTTTCCTCACCAACTGAACTCATGCATTAAACAGGTGAAACCTCAATTACTTTTCTTAGCCTCTGGGCCTGTGGAGTTTTGTCTTGCTGCAAGCTCCTATGAAGCTACTTGAAGCAAAGCAAAACTCATTTTATTTATGACCTTCAGAACTCATCAGCTATGGATGGCCTTATTTGCAGTACAGACTACTTTTCAAATAGTAATGAAGTGTCTAGTCGAATCTCTTCAGGTAAAGTGCAGTTAAAGTTATATGTGCAGTGAAAATAGACTATCTGGATGTCTATTATGCTGGTATTTTCAATATCTGCAACGTGTGAAGCAAATCGCCCCAAAAAGAAATGGCAAAATCTTCAATGTGACACAAGCTACGAACCTTAAACATTTCATTGTTTATCAAAAACTAAGACTAAGGGCCCTTTCATACCTAGCTCGTTTGGAGAGGATAATTCACACTAGGGTTCAGTTAACACCCAAGTTTGGTTCACAGTGCCGTATCAAAGTTAAAGAGCTTACAGAGATGCCGATCTGCTATTGGTTGATTTTACTTTAAATAAAAAAAAATTAAATTCTGCACGATTAAATTGAAATTGAATTGAAAAAAAATTGAAATTGAAATTGAAAAAAAATACTCTTTAGTTGATTCATCAGTCTGACTAATCTGTTAATCAGAGCAGCCCTAGTTTTAACCTAACTTAAAATAACATCACAATTCAAATACATTGTTTTTTACATGTGCTGCATTTTGTAATCTGTGCGATTTTATTAGATCAAGAAATCTGCCATAGATGGATCTCAGATACCAATTTTGTCCCCTGGTGTGAATGAACACCTGTACATATGCAGGAAAGTTTTTCATTCCATTAATATTCAAGCAATCTCATATGCAAAAATGTCTGTTATTCAATACCCAGGGAGTACAAATGGCAGTTTCATTCGGGCAACTTGTGATATTTGTTGATCGCTTTGCCAGTGGAGATATTGGGAGACAGTGGGTAAGAAAATAATAATAATAATAATAATAATAATAATAATAATAATTATAATAATAATACATTTTATTAACAAGTCTAACTTATAACTATCTATTTTCATAATTACTTACTTAATGGATAACAAAAAATGGGGTTAAAGGCAGCAGCAAGAGCTTCTATCTGCTTTTCTTTTTTTTTCTTTTTTTGCTCTCAATACCAGCAACAGCTACTTAACCAATTATATTTAGACCATTTTTTCCTCCTCATTTCAGGTCTTTTCATCTCCCTTCTTTTAATTTCATCCTACTTACTAGATTCTGTCAATTTTATTTCAAGTACCGTTCTCTACTCCTCCCTTAAAGCATTTACTGCATTATGCGCCCCCTTTTTTTTTCTTGTCTTCGTTAGTTAAGCTTCCAGACAACTTGCCAAATAGAACAGATTTGTGTTGGCCAACCATTTCTATAATTGTATTAGTTTCTTCTTTTTAAATGTGTTTTCCTTTGCACCCTGGCATTGTGTAATTATCTAATCAGTCACTGGGCTTTAAAGTGGATTACCGAGTTACTGATATTTTTGATCGCAGATCGCAAAACAGCTGTGCTTTATGAAACGCACGCAGCGACGGCCTCTGTGTCCTCGCAACCTCATCGCAACCACATCGCAGTCACAGGACCTTCATGAAACGGGCCCCTGGCTCCTAGCGCGACACACATCCAAAACATGGTAATAAACAGTACAACACCATTAATACTTGAACTAACTACTCAAAGGTACATAATAACCAAATGCAATCATAAACAACAGTTATGAACAGAAATATAGCAGATTTGCTCGATTTTCCCCAAAACCCCAGAATCCCAGCGAATCCCCTTTGCGCTTGGTTACATACCCCCGCCTCCGCTGTCCGGCTCCCTTCTGTTAGACTGCAGTGTCCAGAGCCTTTCAAATTGAGCCACCATAGTTTTCCACTTTCAGTTTTATATTACAAATTAAATTAAGCAAAATCAAACTTGAAGAAAAAATGTTTACATATATTGTTTTATTATTTTGCTCATAAATAATTTACAATGTTTTGGTATTAACATACTGGGTAAAATCCTAAGAAGATTGTTAATGAAAAGTAGTCCTAAGATCTCAACTTGGTTAATTTATACCTGACCCTAACCTTAACCCTAACCCTAACCCTTTGCATTCCCAGATGGTCATCAGAAGGTATAAGAAGTAATAACTTCAACAGCATAGGCTACAACAACATGTTAAATACAAGTTTAATTTAGTTCAGCTTTTTTGTCAGCTGTTCTTACATGAAAGCTGATCGATGCCAGTTAACCTTTTCTTTAAAGTTCAATATTCATCTCTTTGTCTTTATGTACACTGTTATTTGACTGGACTATACATTGTTGTTTTTAATTGCATGTTTGTGATGTTGCTGCAGGAAGTGATCTTTGTAGTATTGCCACAAAAAGAGCAAGAATGTGCTTCCTGGGGACATGTCAGATGTTTTGTACAACCATAGGTAACTGGAATAGGAATATTGTGGATTGCATTGTTTTTACTCCAAGCAATGTACAAAATCACCAAAAAAGCCTATGGTCGACTGTGAGCAGTGTAATTAAAAATATAAACGAATCAGGATTATGTTGCAGCAATAAAGGCAACATAGTATAGAGCAAAGGTAAAGTAATGAATTATGTGTAAACACTGCAGGGTGCCCTGCAACCTTTTAAGCAGCTATTCTAAGTCTTATAAACAAATATTTAGAAACAACAACAGTTTATTAAAAAAAAAGAAAGCAGAAGGAACAGTAGTTGCTTTTTATTTCCTTAGTTTGTCTGTCACTAAATACAGGGCTGTATAAGCACTTTGTACTAACAGGCACCATAAGTGGTGCATGCTTACAGGCAAAGTGGCAGGGAAAACACCCAGCACATGTAAATGTGTACAGTGTATTTCTGTTTACCAAATGGGATTTTTATTTCCTGGCATCTCATTGGCTAGTACCCTTGGTAGGAGGGTACATTAACTTTCAATAGATGACCAGGAAATAAAAAGTACCAGCTTAAGTGCCTTTTCACCTCGACAGATATCCTTGGGCCACCTAATTTAAACCACAAAACTTGTTTCTGTCTTACAAAAGGAATTTATATGAAATCCCTGCATTGTGTCTAGTTCCCCTCCATAAGGTAGACAAGCCAGTCATGTAAGAATGGAGAGAAATTAGGGCCCTTTCACACTAGGTATTCTTGCAAATGTGCCAAGTACAGTACACATACTAAGGGCCCGATTTTGATAACACAGGGGCAAGCGCAAGGGCAGCACTCAGCATCACTCCAGTAGCGCTACAGGGAGTGATCTGTGCCAAGAGAGTGATTTTGATCAAATTTAGCGCTCGGCGCAAGTGTAATCCGACGCAGTGTCTTTGAGCTACGTCAATTGTATAACTGGCTTATATATTTCGATCCCTCACCATTTAAAATAATTGTATATGTATTCGTAATGTTTTTTTTTTATTTATTCGTGTATTGATTGTAAACCAATATGATTTGTTAAAAAACTTTCTCAAAAGCGTAATTGTTTCATTTAATAAATGCATAGCAAAAGCATGTGCGATGGGGTATCGCAAAACCACATAAAACAACAACAATTAATAATGAATTGTGGCGGAGTGTCCCGCCCCTATATTTATATGTGCACTGTTTTTGTATTATTGTTTGCGGCGCGGATAAAAGCGCTGCGTATTTATTATTGTTTTTATAATTTAAAACCCTGTGAGGATGCGTGGCTGATCAGCTACTGATTATTTAACTAGCTGACAGTCACGCATCCTTACTAAACTCGTGCAGACTGTGGCCGAGGGGTAATAAGATAATTAACATCTAGTTAACCCCTCGGCCAGGGTAATAAGATAATTAACAGCTAGTTAACCCCTCGGCCAGAGTATAAGAACCTGCAGCTGTCCGTGCTGCGGGGGTAGAGTATACAGAGGGGAGTACGGGAGAACACGGGAGAGCGAGCGAAAGCAAAAGAAAGCAAAACAATTGCTATACATAAAATATACTTGTTTCTGTTTATTTGTTTGGCCATCGCACCTTTTTGTTTTGTGTTTTGTTGTTCTGTTTAAATCTTTTGTTTTGTTTTTGTTTTATGAGTTAATAAATACGCTGAGTGCAGTAGCATTCAGCTTCACCCGCCCATCCACTGTTTTGGTTCAGTTACTTCCTGGTCCATGACGTCACCACACCTCACCACTGCAAGCCATCCTGCCACATGAATAGAGCCCAATGTACATGTTTTATTGATGCTGCAATTAAGTTATATAGTAAACAAACAAAAACAAAAACAAAAAATACACAGCCAATATGTTTGTTCTTTGTTTAGTTTGCTATTTCATCTGCAGATCCCATTCAACAGAGGGGGAGGAGGAAGGCCAACACCTGTGTCACATCGACAGCCTCAAAAGAGAAGAACAAAGGGAGAATGTGGCGACAGGTCAACAACAGGACAACGATGTCAGGCCAGCACAGAGTTCTCCTGCCCAAAGTCCATCAGTGCCACCAAATACTACAAGGAGTTGGTGACAGCTCCTCGAACCTGGAGCCGACGCCACATCATTGTGGAGAACTCGGATGCCCTTCAGACATTGCTTCGGCTGCAACATAATATATGTATATGTATATGTATATGTGTGTCTGTAATTTATTTTTCTTGTTATGAGAAGACTACATTTCAGTTTAACAGATCCCTGAAATGTCTCGCAGTAGCCTTCCCTAAAAGCCTCATATTCCCTCAAAGCTAGTGTCCTCTGGAAGTTCAATACGACATCCATTTTGTATGGCAATATTGTGCAAAACACAACATGCCTCGAAAAAATCAGTCACCTGAGGACTGTATTGTATTGTACTTCCTGACCGATCAAAACATCTAGAATGCATTTTTATCATTTCAAATGTATGCTCAGTGACAGATCGAGCAGAGGTGATGGCTGATTTATACCTGTGTTCAGCAGGAGTACTTGGGTTACAAAATAGTGTCATAAGCCACACATACATTACCCTGCACGCTTCACTAAAGCTGCAACAACTTCATGTACTGCATCGCTTACAGCCGACTGGTTATACCTGCAGTAGCACCTACTGCCCTCTCAAAGGAACCAGTGACAAAAAAAAGATTTTGATATCCCCTTTTTCTCTCCCTTCAATGCAGGAATGCTAATGCACATTCCTTCTACCCCCAGCACTCTAGCCTTTCTGAGATGTCTCTTTTAAAATACAAACGCAGCACCCAGCGCCAGCTTTGTGCCGGATCAAAATCACTTCACAGCGAAATGTTGATGACACCTTGCCTCAAAAGTTATGCTGACCACTATCACAAATGCTAGCCCTAAAAAACGACACAAAGCATGGCTCCAAAATCGCATTCCAGCACAAAAAAAAAGTTTGCGGCAACTTTGAGCTCTAAAAATCGTGCCCAAATGAGCTTGGCGCTAGTGCCACTACTTTGCGACGTCATGAAAATAGGGCCCAATGAAAACTGCCAGTGACAGGCTCTTCTTCTGTATCGGACCACATCAATTTTACTTAAAACAGTTGGAGAAGTAGTTGTTCTGTGACATTGGTCTGCTGTAATGCATACAATACTTGCTGCAATGCACTGTAGCTATTCATAGATAAGTGGTACTGTAGATCAAAATACCTCCACTGCTTATATTTTAAAATATGGCCAAACCTGTCACTTTTTTAGAAGATGTCATTGATGTTGGTTTTATAGACTCCCCATCTTATAATGAAGAACACAATGGCTATATTTATATCTGTCACCATTTAGATTAATTGAATAAACCCCATGGTATATTCCAAAAAACTATTATTAATTTGGAAACACATCAACATAAATGATTTAATCAGACTGTAGTTTATTGCACAGGCATCCAGGTTCTTTTTTTCTGTTTGACTTATAGAAGGGTAGGGAGGCACTGTGATGTGGTTTTGTTACCCCCTGAAATCTTTCTGCTGGTTGTCAGGATACAGGAGTGGGTTATTCCGTGTTGCTGCATCATAGTCTGACCAGAGCCCAGCGAGAGTCAGTTAGATATTGGACTTCAGTGCAAGAAATTGACAAGGAAAAATTAAAAACTAAAATTCCTGATTATTTGTGTACCATTGATAAAGAAATGTGGTTACTTACTACAGTCTCAATGCTGCACTTATAATGATCTGTGTATTGTATTTATTTATACATCATTCATATGGAAATCACTATGATTGTTCAATAGAAAAACAAAATACCACATCCTTGATGAAACAGCATATTTTATTGCTGAGATATACTTTATGCAAACGATATATCCTTTTCTCAATTTTAAGCATATCAAGTTATATAATCTTCAGATACAGTCTCCCAGCAGAGGCTGACTTTGTTTGTGGCCTTAGATTCACACTTATTACGATGGTAATAATTTAATACTGAATTTTGCATTTTAACTCAACAAATCCTATCTTAAAAAACAATGTGTGAGGCTCATGTGGTGTGCTTTTACAAAATAATTGGTAGGCTACAAAAATTGCTGAAAAGAAAACACATAAGGTGCATTTGGAAGCAGATACTGTAGGTGTAAGTGTCATATAGACTAATAAGACTGCCACTTTTTATAAGACCAGCAGTGGAATGTGAGGTATCCAAACAAAATCTATCACAGAACAGATATGGAAAAACAGATTTGAAATTCAGTAATAAGCCCTGCAGTCAACTTTTGTATAATCAAGGTGCTTTGAATCACAAAACATTATTGGGCAGAGATTACAGAGCATTGCTTCAGTGCTAAGTTTGCAATTTTCTTTCTAAAAGGACAACTGTTATTACAAAAGTGAAATACACACCTGTGATCACACTGGGTTTTATTCCTAAAAAATACAAGAGGAGAAATTGGTGTAGGGTCTAGAGATTTTGAAGGACAGAATCAGGGGTCACATGCCCCAAACTCTCTACTCTGATTCTCTCAGTCGTTCCATTACCAGTGCTGTCCCAGAAAAAAAAAAAAAAAAAAACCTTTTCACTGCCACATTGATTAAATCTCTCTTACATTTTGAGCCAGGGATGCTTTGTTTTTGTTCACAGACTGCTCTTTGCTCTTTGTAATTAAATAGTTTTGCTTATTTATGTGCATGTGTTTATTTCGCATGAATAGATGGTAGCATTGGATTCATTTCAATACTGGTACACTTATTGGCTTCTTCTTAAAGACCCAGTTTTACTAAATTCATTTTTTATTTGTACTGTTAAATGCTAAAATGTGCTTGTTATAAACAACTTAAGACTGTCCAATACTTAGCAGGTATAACTGCATTAAAGTCAGTACTTTAGGTAGCTTATACAACAACTGTAATCTTCTATTTATTCAAACATTATTAAATGTGTATTAAACAAAAGATGTACTTATTACATCTGTTTCATACCAAAGCGTACTATAGTTAAATATTGCAAAGTGTAATAAAGCCCAGTGAAAGCATGGTAAAGCATAGGTAAGCACTGTAAAGCCTTGAGAGTTCTGGGAAAATTAATGAGAAAACTGAGAAGTTCCTGTGCAATTTTATCGTGGTCAAAGTGTAGGGCCCTGATCCAGCTTCATGGTTTTAAAATGATACAATGTTTTTTTGTTTTTTTTAAAGAATGCTTCTTATTTGAACTTAGTGATTTTATCACTATTACTGTTTTCACATTAAACTAACAAAAAACAACCACCTCTGACTGCTGCACAACCACTGCACCTTCCCTTTCAAATTTGCGGCCTAGTTTAGCAAGGTACTTTACCTAGATTGCTCCAGTAAAAACCCAACTGTATAAATGGGTAATTGTATGTAAAAATAATGTGATATCTTCTAACAATTGTAAGTCGAATATGTATTGCTATATTTACCCTCATTTTGCATATTTTTAATTCAGAATACTAACCAATATGAAAAATATTATTCTGGAACCACATTTTCAGATGGTTGTCGACTGTTTATGTAATTAATGTAAGGAGTGCTATCCTGGACGTCTGGTCACCCTGTGTAGTTCCAGACATACATATTAATATTTCTATTAAAAACAATCTACAAGAAGAAGCCATAGAAACCTGGGAACAAGATCCACAATGTGGAGAAACATTAGCGACTGTGGTCAGTGTCTTGTTACAACAGAATTCTCCATAAAGTAATGCACACTTGCAAAGTAATCAGAAAAAGCGTAGAAAACAATTCACAGCCATAAAACAATGTGTAAAGTTTACCCTTTAAAAAATAGGATTTTCTATGGCTGGTGGCTCTTTTTGTTATATAAGGCCAGTCTGTGGTATGTGTCAGTCAAACTCTTCACAGTATTTAGGAGACAATGCTTTGCCCATTAGTAGTTTTGTATTTGCAGTACCTGCCCATGTGAGGTATCTGGCCCTCCTGTTTGCTTTTCATTTTTGTGAATTTAGTTGTGCTGTTGCTCTCAAGGTAACACCAAGGGCACTTCAAACTTCCAAACTCAATCATGACGCAGTTTTCAGTCACAGACCACAAACGTGTGTAGGAGCCTCAGTGCCTCATTTAAGTGTGAAACATGCTATTTTAACGACGACAGATGTGATTTGGCTGTCTGGTTACAATGCAGCACTGACAAACAAGGTAACTAAAAGCCTATGGCACTTAGCTTGTTTTTCAGGGGGCTTATACTTTGACACAAATAACAAATGCATAATGGATTTTAGTAAAGTAAATTTACCATTGTATACTTTATCAACTGGTTTCATAGGAACACTTTGTAATATATAGCTGCTAGAGGACAGTCACATTCAATACCAACCCCGATTCTCCATTTTTATTGGGAGAAGGATGGAGATGGCATCTTTAAGCGATCTGTTTTAACTAGAGTACCAATTCTAGTATTGTAGCACCCCCTGCTGGACATACAAAAAATTAGCCTCTAAAGTCCTGTACCAGTACATTATCATAAAATTAAACTTTTTTTTGTTTTTATATTTTTCTTGTTTAATCTTGTGGTTGAATTTGTATTCAACCACAATAATCAAACCAGGTTTTAAAATATTTGACATATTAGTTAGGATTTTTGATAAACATTACTTCCAGCAACGTAACAGCTTATCCTGGTCGAAGTCTGTGGAGCTGGTTTAGATGATTTTCAGCTGGTCACGCTGGTTCAAGGCACTGTGATGCCACCAGGTAATGTAATGATTGTTGTCAACTTAAAGGGTACATAAGGACCTTTTTATTTTATTGTGTTACAATAAAATATTGTGTGTATATTGTTTTAATTTAATTTTTTTAAAAATATTTTGTCCACTTTTTTAAACTATTAAATTGCATTCCCTGCCTCAAGATGGCTTCACATGAAACCGCATGGACCTCTCAGAACTACATTTCCCATCATCCTCCTGCTCACATATGTAGCCGAGATGGATTTACCAGTGAGCAGGAGGATGATGAGAGGTCCATGCGGGTACATTGACCTCTCCTCACCTGCTTCCTGGGTCCCCTCAGCTCCTCCCATGACTTCTCGTATCATTTCTATGCTTTCCCCCCCCTCTGACTTCAACATCTCCCGTATCTCTACCTGGATGCACTCGTTTTCTCACCTCTTCCTCCCCCACTGCTTCCTCCCCCACCTCTCTCCCTCCTCATCCACCAAGAACCTTGGTGTCACCCTCGACCCCTCCCTCTCCTACTCTCAGCACATCTCTACTCCGGCACGCTTCTGTCACTGCTTCCTCAGCAGCATACATAGAATTTGCCCCTTCCTCACTAACTACTCCACACAGCTCCTAGTCCAGGCTCTGGTACTGTCCTGTCTTGACTACTGCAACTCCCTCCTGGCCGCCCTCCCTTGCCTCTGCTATCCATCCACTCCAGCTCATCCAAAACTTTGCTGTCCGCCTTGTCTTTTACCTTCCTCATTTCTCCCTGCTCCGCTTCCTCCACTGGCTCCCTAACGCTGCTCACATTCAATTCAAAACTCTTGTACTCACCTAGCACTGTCTTGACCTTTCTGCTCCCTCCCTCCAGACTATCATTTCTCCCTATACCCCCACTCGCCCCCTCTGCTCCTCCACCACCTGCAGATTAGCTGTACCCCCCTCCACTCCCAGAATCTGCTCCTTCTCCAGCCTTGCCCCTCAGTGGTGGAACGACCTACCCACGTATATCAGGACTGCTCAGTCCCTGACCACCTTCCGGCGCCTCCTCAAGACAAACCTGTTCAGACAGCATCTGTAAATCTCACAAATCTCAGCTATACTGGACTATGTGGCACCCAATTGTTCCAGTACTTGCATCAGCTTTTACTTGCACTGAACTGCTCCATATCTTGCTGTATTCTACTACTGCTCTTAATTATAAATACTTCCTGTATCTGGTACTTGATTTTACTCTTACAGGTATCCGTATTCACATTTTTTGTAATTGCTCTTATTTGAAATCTTTCTCATCCACTTATCGTACTACTATGTGCTCTTAATGGGTTCACATATCATACGTTTCTGAATGCAAGGTGTCTACCATAACAATAATAATATTTCAACAATAAAACAAGCCAATTCTCACCCTTTAGCCCTCTATATCAATCCCATGTTACCTGATTCAGGGAGGCACCTGAGTCGTGGGTTGCGTTCACAGAGATCATTCTGCGCAGAATCTGGCCAATTTAGCCAATGGGCGATCTCCGTGAACGCACCCGCGGTTTCATTATAAAACTGTGACGTAATTCTGAAGCGACTACTACTGTGCGTTTATTGTGACTCGCCGTCAGTTCGTTGCCAGTCTTGGTGTGTTTGTAGAGATGGCTGAGCAAAAAGACTGGAATAGCTCTATTCCCGTAGATGCCATCAGTAATTTAAGAATCACTTCTATCTGGACATTCTTATTATCTGTACGAATTATTTTTTTATTTTTATTGTTAAAAAGCGAGGTCTTCTGAAACACTGTACCAGCTGAAAATGTGTTGATACCTAATAGTCAAGCGATTGTTGTTCGTGACGTTTAAGTTTTGTTTTAATATTTTTCTTGCATGTAACAATAGCCAGGTCCATGATCGTTGTTCGTGACGTTTAAGCTTTGTTTAAACATTTACGTAGCGAAGTTATCGATTAATGAATGACCTGGGACGCTGGTGATGTCGTGTTTGTTTGTTTCGGTGTGTCCGGGTTTGTTGCGTTTGCAGAATTATTTAGGTAATTTGGTTGTGGTGCAGTACATAAAATTAAGTCTTTCAGGACAATATGCATTCGGTATCTATTAAATGAACAAGAAGGCACATCCTTTATACGATGTGATGAAAAGTAGGCTAAATTATTATTGATCATACCATAGGAATAGTTTCAGTCCCCCATGCAAGCCTGTATACAGCACGTATTTGGGCTGTTTTCTCATGGTTATACTATGCATTTACCATAGTTTATCATAATTAATATTCTTTACCATACCTGGCAATTCTTCACAATGGCTACCTATGCTGTAACTATTGTGTATTACACTCTGGTATGTTTTAACTATAATATATTGTTTCATAATAGAGCGATTTTTTCCCCCAGGAGGTTGCAGTGATCTTTGTCAAAACGTTAATGTTTTCAATTGCTCATCAGCACAACATTGATATTCATGTATTTCTTTCAGATTGAATGGTCTGAGTCATGGCTCATTGGACTACTGACTTTCCATGGTTTCTGTCTCTTGGTAACATTGATAACATTCAGGTTTTACAGACTTCAGATATTTCATTTTCTCTCGATGGGTAAGTAAACTGACTGATGACTGATGACTGATTCACACAGCCCAAACAGTCTAAGTTTAAATAAAAACAACCACATTATAAAGAAGCATACAATAAGACATCAGTAATTATATGTTATTGAGGTAATCTATTGGAGAAATAATGAATCTCCATCAGATCTCAAAGATGGAATGACTATGTTAATCATTTTCCTTCATTTGTTTTTTTATATACTGTTTAATTTTAAACTTTTGATTGGGTGTCTTTCAAAAACATATTCAGAACATTACAAGTTACTGATATTGGTCAAACCAATTCTTTCAGAAGCAAAACTAAAAAAGCTACAGCCATGTGGTTTTTTTGGCACTCAGTAAACATTTCAGTAAACATTTTTGTCAGGAATAAAAAGTACATTCTTAGCCAATACTTTAGACACTTACTTGATTTTGTTTTTTGATTTCTGTATTTTACTGAGGCAATTGAACATGCTTACTAGTTAAGAATGTAAAAGTAAATGTATGTATTGTGATGGACAATGTCATTGAAATAACTTCAAACAGTATATTTTGTATTACAGTGGGGATGGTGTACTGTGCAGAGTACATCAATGAAATGGCAGCAATTTACTGGAGGTATGTTTTGCATTAAAAAATATTAGCCTTTTCATGATAGTTTCAGCACAACACAAGTCATGTTTGAACAATATTTTGTTTTTTTTAAATAAATAATTAAAGTTAAACTGTGTTACTTTGGACACTCATATTCAAACTGGAATTATGCATAAAGGGCTCTAGTTTGATTGAACTTGGCAGAAACATTATTTTGCACAAATTGAGAGCCTCAGTCGAGAGATATATAGTGGTGCGTGTCTGTAAGTGCGTCTGACATGTTTTTAAAAAGTACGTTCTGTTATTGTAGGTCATGGATGGTAATTTAATTTTTCATAACAATCGTTCTAATTATGTAATTACAGCTGTGGCGGGATGTTAAACTATATTCAGGAGGGGATATTATATTCAGAATTTGGATGTTAAAACTTTTAGCTTGGTGGGGTTCCCGATTTATTCCCCTGTTAAACACGCAGCCACATGTTGTAGTGGGGGAATTGCTGTGATAAAGGAACGTAATTTGTGAGGAGGAAAATGAATTTAGCTTGGCATCTAGAACAGATGTCATTTTTTATGGCTTAAGACCTTTGACTGGTGGTGCTTATGTACTGTATATAGGAGGTTCAATAGGAACCTGGAATAACTCTTCTTCCAACTGCTTCAATTATTTAATCCTCTTTTCCCTTGTTTATGTTTAAAAAACAGGTCATTTTCTAAACATCAGTACTTTGATTCAAGAGGAATGTTTATCTCATTAGTTTTTTCAGCACCCCTTTTGCTAAATGCAATGATGATTGTGGTAAGTTGGTTTCATCTTTATCTACCTCAAGCAAAACAAGTAAATGAATAGCAAAATGTCATGAGACCTTTGTTCTTGGAAAATATAAGTTTAAAAAATCAAAATTGGATTATAGTAGAATACAGCCATTTCATTCATAAAATATTAATAAGTCTTGGGAGGGGGGCAACAAATTCTTCTGCCCTTTACCTTGAATTTAATTCTAGTTAAAATTGTATGTTGCACTATTTGAATTATACATATTTGCATGCAATTACAGTACACACAACTGTGAATGTGTTTACTGTACTGTTACAAAATAACTAATTGGCCCATATGCATAAAACTTAGGCTCCTTTATCATTCCAATAACAGTCTTTAACATGACTGTTTTTATTTGAGTGATTCATAAAAGCCATTTAACGTCAAAAAGCATCACTCGTCAATGTTAGAATAAAGTGCCGTTGGAGAAAAATTCTTTAACATGTTATTCGTTTGATTCCTAAAGCTGTATGGTGCCGTTCATTGACCCTTACCGGCATCGTAATTTCCATGTGCCTCAGACCAGGCAGAGAATAAGATGTGTTGTTTCGGTCTAATTTCCTAGCATGATTTCTGTATTTAGAAACATGTATTTAAGCCACTAGTAATAATTAAAAAAATAAAAATAAAAGTTTAATTATCGTATAATTAGGTAATGTAAGTATTGCTATTTGTAACGCATACATTAAAATTGCGTTAACTTTGTTTCAACAGGATAGGCTACAGATAGAGGCAGTTCAGGTCATTTTAAAGTAAATTATATTTTATTACAAGTCCCCCAATATATACGTGTATTTACTATTTATGTAATACATATGTGTCAAACGGATTGTATTCTTGTAGGTCTAGTTTGTTTTCTAATCCAACTTAGCTTTGAAACAGAGTAGTATTGCATGATAGGCAGGATATTCCAATCTATATCATTTTATTTTAAAATCTTTTTGTATGGTAAGGTGTATTGTATGAGAAACAGATTTTAGATGTATTATTATTGTATGTATTGTATTTGAAGGAATTGAACACGTATCTGCAAATTGGGGGAATACAGTAACAAATAAAAACAATGAGTTGTATTTTAATGTAATTGTGCAGTGCTGTTTTTCTGTGCCATTTGTCATTTAAATGAAAGCTTTAAATATGAGAAATAATTGGAACGATGCGTGTGCTGACATTAGAGGATTTTTTCTCAACCAAAAGTAAAATATCATGAACTGTGACAAAAATTGCATTTCTGATGGTTATAGTTTTTTCAGGAAGGCCTGTGAATATTTCAAGCTATATAAAAATGTCATAATTTTTTTTTTTTTTTTTTTTTTTTTTTTAAATCAAAAACCGTATACTGCCCCTAACCTAACCTCTAACTCGCATCCAGCACCTTATCGTACATCTTAAGTAGAGGACACAGCTCATTTGCATACCTCCTGACAGTTGGTTAGATAAAGTCTCTTGGTAACAATCCGTGATGACAAATCACATCTAAATCCATTACTGGCCGGTAAAATAACCAGGCCCTAGTTTTATAAATCGTGTCTAAAATACTGCCCAGTATTTTTTTTTTTTTTTTTTTTTAATGGGTGAAATTACTGACGTCTTGTATGCATATGAACCATAGTATTTAGGCATTGTTTATGATCATTTTACATTTAGAAGAAGCTAGATTTTACAAACTGTAATTTTATATTCTGGTTTTTAGGTTGTGTGGGTGTACAGAACGTTTACCACAATGACGGAGCTGAAGACTTTGCAAATCAAAAGAAAAGCAAATAAAGAAAAAAGAAGGAAAGCAGACTAATCCAACATGTCCAAGTACAGCCACAGTATACACATTCATTGCAGGTTTAGCTTTTCTTTTAAAATGCATTCCTATTATCATCACCAGCAACAAATTCCCCCAGTGTGTCCAGTAGTTTATTTATTTCAGTGAGTATTGATGTGCTTTGATTGGCATGTGCTGTAATTGAATTCCTTGTAGATAAAATCATTTCAGTTAGTATGTCCCAATATCTTAAATACAAGTGGCAGTCATGTATTCTTTTGGTTATTGTCATAAATGACTTCTATTACAAATAGGACTTCTCTGCAAATCCCTGCTTTTGCAAAATAAATGGCTTTACAAATGTTTTAAAGGATGTTCTATAATTTGTATCTTCCTGTTTGTCATGAAACATAAATGATCATATCATCAGTACAAAATAAAGCCTTTTTTAATGCAAAACCATTGGTTCAAACTACTTCTTAAAGGAATTCATCCCATAGTGATATGATCATTATTTCAGAATGATCATATCCTTATCAAAACGTGCTATTTTGTTCTACAAAAAGCTTTTTAAAATAATATATATTTTTTTTCTGTGTGACTTGTGTTGGAGAATGTAGTTGTCCAATAAGCAAATCCAGATGCAATCCACCCCACTGGATGTATATTGTATTTCAACAATGACTCTGATGGTTTATTTGGAGACATTAGACCAGTTTTTGGTTTGAGTCCCAAACACAAACCAAAAACATAATATAACAAATAAGTTATTGTGCAATTCCAAAGTTTCGTTCTGTTTTAGAATGGTTTAGATGAGGGATTGTGTAGTTTTGATTGCATTTGTTTCGGGGCAGCCATACATTTGTTAGTTTCCTTTGTCTTCGCTGTACCACAAATGCAAGTATGTCAATCACATTCATCCCCTGCAATGACTTTAAATTCAAAATTAGGGATATTAGTCATATCAACAGTATTTACAGAGTAGCATAGGAGTCCTGCTGTCATTACTTAATTAAACAAGGTATTAGAATCATGTACAGCATATTAAAATGACACAGTATATGCATCTTAAAATGTAAGCCTGTCATCCAGACAGATGGATCCAGAGAGACAGCTCCATACTGTATATCCCCACAATCTTATAACTTCAATTTTAGAGTTTTATAACAATCAATTAGTGGTTTTCCGGATATGCATAAATGTAATTGTGACATACAGATGGACCCTCCATATATCCCTAGAATGTAATGCTCTCTCAATAACTTGTGCCAATTTTATATATATATATATATATATATATATATATATATATATATATATATATATATATATATATAAAAAAATTTTTTATTATTATTTTTTTACCAGGATTGGATAAAGAATTTTCAACTGGCATTTGTAATAGTATTTGCACAGGGTCACTGTTTATTTATCATAACATCATAACTATAAAACACTTAACATTGACTGATTTTCAAAGTAATTGAAGACTGAAGACACTGAGAGACTTCTAATCAAAAAGTTTATTTTAGAATTATTACATATACCAAAGCTGTTTTCAAAATGCCCACTCCAGTGCACTGGGGGTTTGAGGTCTGTCCTCTATGGTCTAAACCACTGCAGGAAGTGCTCTGTCTTTTCTGTTCCGTACCACATCATGGATCATTATTGCTGTGTTACCTGTTTGAAAATTGTGGGCAATAATCCTTACACTATCAGTACACTAGAGCGGACATTTTGGAAAGAGCTTTGATACAGATTTTAAAGTTATAAGTGTAAAAAGTTGTCAGGATATTAACAATGAAAAGAGAAATTACAGGTACATTATTTGAACAGTTGTAGCAACACGTGGGGACGTATTACGCAATATTTTTCATAACCCTGCTACTTACTCTTTAAGACTAGTGTAACCGAGTCAGTACTGAGTTATTCTCATCATATTTAATAACAACTGTATTTTCAGTTCAGTTGAATTACTATTTTACATATCAATGGTACATATCCGTTTTATTTTACTGTATAAAACTGTCTAGATTAGTTGTGTTAATATCAAGTATTTAATTTAAAACAGTCTTTGAAAAAAACTTTTTAAATTTTTAAATTTATTTTTTTTAAATTTGTTTTTATATATAAAAAAGCTTTGTGAATAGAGCCCTATACTTTATTTCTTCTCTATTTTTGCTAGGCCTTCCAGGATACACATCATTAATAATGACCACAAGGGGGAGCCAGAGCATCATTGTAAAATAAAGTGATTCACAAAGGGGCTGGTTGATCATGTGCATTAGGGATTATGCAACTCTGTCCGTTTCCAACCAGGTAGTTTTTCAACTTTTTGGTATATCTGGAAAAAACTATGCTTCATATCTCTGACTGGCCCAAACCACCATTTTCTTAAAAATAGCATTTAATTCCAAAGTTTCTGGAATACGTCTTTTTTTTTTGTGTCAAAGGCAGCAATTCTCTCTGCTGCCTTTGATACTGTCGATCACTCTATTCTACTATCCTCTCTTGCTGACCTGGGAATCTCTGGCACTGCTCTGGCCTGGTTCTCCTCCTACCTCTCCAACCGCACTTACCAGGTAACCTGGCGTGGAGCAATCTCCACACCTCGCCCTCTCTCAACAGGAGTCCCCCAAAGGTCAGTCTTGGGTCCTCTCCTGTTCTCTCTCTACACTCGCTCCCTGGGCCCCCTCATCACATCCTATGGTTTCTCATACCATTTCTATGCTGATGATGCTCAGATTTTCCTCCCCGACTCCACCATCCCCTCCCGTATCTCTACCTGTCTGTCTGCTATCTCCTCCTGGATGCACTCGCATCACCTCAAACTCAACCTCTCTAAATCTGACCTCCTTTTCTTTCCCCCCTCCTCCTCTGATCTTTCTATCTCCATTCCTCTGGAATCTACCACACTCTCTCCCTCCTCCTCAGCTAAGAACCTCGGAGTCACCCTGGACCCCTGCCTCTCATATTCCCAGCACATCTCCACTTGCCGATTCTTCCTGAGCAACATACGAAGCAGCCGACCCTTCCTCACCAACTATGCCACCCAGCTCCTTGTCCAGACCCTGGTACTCTACCGCCTAGACTACTGCAACTCCCTCCTGGCTGGCCTCCCTGCGTCCGCCACCCGTCCGCTCCAGCTCATCCAGAACTCCGCTGCTTGCCTGGTGTTCTCTCTGCGTCGCTTCTCCCACTCAAATCCACTGCTCCGCTCACTCCACTGGCTCCCGATCACCGCTCGCATCCAGTTCAAGACTGTACTCGCCTACAGATGCCTTGACCAGACTGCACCCAGCTACCTCCAGACCCTCGACCTCTCCGCACCTCCTGCACTAGAAGACTGGCTGTACCTCCTCTACGCTCCCATGCCTCCAGAGCCCACTCCTTCTCCACCCTCACCCCGCAGTGGTGGAATGACCTTCCTATAGATATCAGGACTGCCCAGTCCCTGACCACCTTCCGGCACCTCCTCAAGACTCACCTCTTCAGACAGCACCTGTAGAACTCCTCTTTTCCCTCTGGACACTTTATCACTCTTCCTTAAAGCACTTTACTTGCACTTATCTGCTCCCTATTTTACTGCATTTAATCCTGTACTTTACAGAGTACTGTACTGTAATCTGCCACAAGTGTTATTCAATCTGTAGTAATTTGCATTTAATCGTATCCTGATGTAACTATCACTGACACTGTTATCTGCTCCAATATTGAGTCGTATTTTGTCATATACTTCTACTTACTATAACAGAAGTCATTGTCATTTTGTCTTGCTCTTAATTGTATTAATACTTGTACTGTGATTTTTGAAATGTATTTTTTTTTTACGACTGTAAGTCGCCCTGGGTAAGGGTGTCTGCTAAGAAATAAATAATAATAATAATAATGATCTATATCTACTGTATATCCATGTATTTTTAAAGTCAACAGTAACTTGTGGAGCTGACCAGTACAGTATGTGTTTAATATACTGCTGCTCATTAATTTAAAAAAATGTATTGTTATTTATATAAGGAAACCATTTCTATTCTCCAGTCAATCAAAGCAGAACACATGCCAGTTTTACTTCATCCTCCCACTTTTGTTGTCTTGTTTTTTTCCCCCCACCATTTCCCAGTTCTCCACCTCCTCGGCTGCCTTAGTTGGATATAGGTGGTAACACCAGTGTGCCATTTAATTTACTGGAAATATGGTGCATTGTAAGCAGCTACCCCTAAGAGTGATAATAATAAGTAACTTACTGCAGAGGTAGTTGCTGTTTTTTCATTATGGAGACTGATAGACATTCAGTGAGGCTTAAATTGTGACCACAGCAACTACAGTAAATTCACTGTCAAACCGGATTAGGATCCAGGCATCCTCATGTGTAATGCTAGGTATTGAATTAATCAACTGCACCATATAGCCTGCAAAAAGCCTGTAAAAAATGATAGCAAGAATCCAACTCTGTCATTGAAAGATGGCTGTGGTTTACCAGCTTTTACAGTATAGAACAAAACAATATTTCAGTACAACATTTATAGAAATATGGACTGTATGTTTTACGAAAAGCATCATAAAAGAGTGACTATACTTTTTATATATTTTACCTCGGAGGTAGGCAGACAAAACATATACTACTTCTTAGAAATGTAGTGTTTGTGAGTCATGTGTCATTAAAAAGAATGCTCAGCCTGATTGTTTTTTTTTGTTATTTGGTCAGATGCTGCGTCTGCAACATGCTATCTGCTGTGTTTGGTTGCAGTGAAAAGCAGTTGGTCATTGGCCAGTTGCAGATCTCTAATCAGCAGTTGGGTGTGTCCCAGCGGAGCATCTTGCTATAAAAAGGAGCTACCAAGCACACCTCTCTGTTACTAGCTATGACAAAGTTGTCTGTATGAAACAGTGAGAAGAAGATGCCTTACTGTGGATGTTGGAGATTACATGTCTAACCAGGGTCAGCAATTGTGTAATTATTCAAACTCGGGACCACCTCGTGTTTAACCGGGGTCAGAGATTGTGTAATTATTCAAACTCGGGACCACCTCGTGTTTAACTGGGGTCAGAGATTGTGTAATTATTCAAACTCGGGACCACCTCGTGTTTAACCGGGGTCAGAGATTGTGTAATTATTCAAACTCGGGACCACCTTGTGTTTAACCGGGGTCAGAGATTGTGTAATTATTCAAACTCGGGACCACCTCGTGTTTAACCGGGGTCAGAGATTGTGTAATTATTCAAACTCGGGACCACCTCGTGTTTAACCGGGGTCAGAGATTGTGTAATTATTCAAACTCGGGACCACCTCGTGTTTAACCGGGGTCAGAGATTGTGTAATTATTCAAACTCGGGACCACCTCGTGTTTAACCGGGGTCAGAGATTGTGTAATTATTCAAACTCGGGACCACCTCGTGTTTAACGGGGTCAGAGATTGTGTAATTATTCAAACTCGGGACCACCTCGTGTTTAACCGGGGTCAGAGATTGTGTAATTATTCAAACTCGGGACCACCTCGTGTTTAACCGGGGTCAGAGATTGTGTAATTATTCAAACTCGGGACCACCTCGTGTTTAACCGGGGTCAGAGATTGTGTAATTATTCAAACTCGGGACCACCACTTGTCTAACCGGGGTAAGAGTTTGTTTAATTATTTTTAACTCTGGATCACTGTGGGTGGATTGCAACATTCCACTTAAACCAGTTTAACTGAGGTTTAAACATGAAAATGAGTCTTAAAGACCGGTGTACAAGCTCCATTGAAACATACCAATTTAGACCACGTGTCAAAAGGCTTTTTCTATGTAAACCTATCCGCAGTTGCTTAACTGAAACCCATTTTTCAGTTCAATCTGGACCATGTAGCAACAGGTTTAACTGGGTTTTATACCTTTTGAATGGACAGAATTTCTATCTAAAAAGATACTAACCGACATAAAATTAGATTATCATGTCAGGTTTGCCATTATTATTTGTATCAAAAAAAAATGTTTAAAATGGTTGATATAAATAACTATTGTTTAATTCATTCTCTCTCTCTCTCTCTCTCTCTCTCTCTCTCTCTCTCTCTCTCTCTCTCTCTCAGGTTCAAGTTCAAATACTTTATTGGCATGACAAGTTCAACAAGTATTGCCAAAGATACAGTGCATTAACACAAAGGAACAAACATGAAATAGACAATTATATTTGTGAGTCTGGCTAGTGTATTATGTATTTCTGGTCCTGTGGCAGGACGCTGCAAACTCTGCAGCTATTACTGCTCCCTCTCTCCTCTCCCCCAGTAAGACCTGCAGTTTCTCCTCTTGGCTCTGGAGCAGAAAGCCCTCTATTCTGTCTGCCAGCCTGAGGGAGTATCGTCTCTGGGTCTCCATTGTGCTTTGTGCCTGCCCATTTCAATAGCCAGTTTGTGGTCACTGATTAGTTAATAGGAGTTTGTTTTTGGGGTTCTTGATGATAATGTGATACTCTGCCAGGGTGTATTCACTGTTAAGAGAACTGTAGAGGTGGAGTTTGTTTTTGTGCTTAATCTGTTCTCTCTAGCTCTCCTGGAAATTAATGCCAGTTTTGGAGGCGATGGAAATTAATGCCAGTTTTGGAGGCGATGGATGCCATGTAGGAGTGTAAACCTGGTTGAAGTGCACTGCCTGAGACTGATTCCAGTGCTTGGAAGTGGAGGGAGTTTGGGCTGCTTTCTTTTAGGTGGAACCAGAATTGAGTTATTCTTTTCTGTTTGGGGATCAGCAGAGAGACTCTCCCCAGCTCTGCTCTGCAGCCGTTGTTGGGGGTTTCTCAGTGTGTGTGTGCAGGACCTCTTTACAGAACAGAAAATGTGTGATTCCTGTGTCGTTTTATCCCATTTTCAGTAATCTGCACTCATGGTTGTACCCCAGACTTCACTCCCATAGAGCAGGATTGGCTGAATTATGCTAACAAACAGTTTGAGTAATAATGTTGCAAGAGGATTAAATGCAGCCAGTGGTTTTTTAATGGTATAAAATGCTCTGAGAGCTTTCTCTTTTAGTGTTTTGATTGCTAGATTGTTATTTGTTTATTATTAGTTTATTTAGCAGACGCCTTTATCCAAGGCGACTTACAGAGACTAGGGTGTGTGAAAAATGCATCAGCTGCAGAGTCACTTACAATTACGTCTCACCCGAAAGACAGAGCACAAGGAGGTTAAGTGACTTGCTCAGGGGCTGAGAAGGGATTTGAACTGGGAACCTCCTGGTTACAAGCCTGTTTCTTTAACCACTGGACCACACAGCCTGTAACCTCCTGATGAGTTTAATGTGAGGCCAAGGTAGCTGTATGAGAGGCTGTGGTCTATTTCTGTGTTGTTGAAATAAAATTAGATTTTTTTTTTCTGGTTGTTTTTGGGCTTTTTTTGGAACACCATGATTTTGGTCTTGTTCAGGTTGACTTCTTGAGCCCATATTTTACAGTAGGTCTCCAGCAGTGTCAGGTTGCGTTGCAGACCTTCCTCTGTGGGGGACAGGAGGACCAGATCATCTGCTTCACCTCAGTGTGGCCGAGGGACAGGGCTGGGGTGGGCGCCTGTTCAAACAGACCGGGCAGATCATTGATATAAATGTTGAAGAGAGTGGGACTGAAGCTACAGCCCTATCTCACTCCTCTCTCCTGCTTAAAAGGTCCTGTCTGCTTGCCATTAATCTTTACTTTACACTGTATTGCTGAGTACATAGATTGAATTGTGTCGGACACTTTTCCACCAATCCCTGACTGTAGCAGTTTGAGGTACAGTCCAGGGTGCCACAGAGAATCAAATGTTTTCTTGAAATCAATAAAGCAGGCAAATATCTTGCCTTTGTTGGTGTTGTGCACTTGTTTGTTGATCAGTGTGTTTAGAGTAAAGATGTGGTCAGTACAGGACAAGGTTAAACATCCTCAGCAGAACTGCCTGCAGGGCAGAGTCGCTGTGCTTCAGCATCTCTCTCTCTCTCTCTCTCTCTCTCTCTCTCTCTCTCTCTCTATATATATATATATATATATATATATAATTATTTTTTCCTCTTCCCACTCCTCGCCGCTTAGATTATTGTAGTCTTCCCATCACAAGATCATCTGTATGTATTACAGATAATCTTATTGTTGGGTAAAATCTATTTGTCTTCTTTCACATACGGGAATTCATAGAAACATTTCCGTACTTTTATGTACAGTTTAAACTGCTTTACTAGAAGGCCGAATCACTCTAAATTTACCAAAACACAATTTTGTGGTTATCACTCTCCAACTCTTGGATGGCTTTCTTTATTGATCATGCATCTACCTTGGAAATGTATAATGCACAGCATCATTGTGCTATGTGCTTTCTAGTAATTAAGCTTTTCTCTTTTGTGTGGATGCCAGAAGTGTGGTCGGAACTGGTTGGTATAAAAGAATAGATAGCTTTTACTTAACGGTATGACTACACTATCACCTGATTGTTCAGAATAATCTAAACCACAGCAAATATGCCGGCCTATATAGTATTTCACGAAAACACTGATGCAATGACATGTAATATCAACTATGAGTGTGTATTATCATTATTAAAAGATGAGAAACCTAATTTGCAAATACAATGAATACCACTCTTGATCAAACCATAATGACAAAATGGTTTTTCAAGGCCTACCTGTGGTTTAATGTGTTTTTAGTGTATAGATTCAAACAAAGTTACCTTGGGACACTATCATTTATTTTAAAAGCTGCACATAGAGAATACTTACTATTTACACTGTCAAAATTAAATAACTACCTCCCCAAACCATGGTGTCTCCAAAAGTCACTGTTTAAAAATGCTATGCATATCTGCCCATTAGGGTTCCTTCCTCTATGAAAACTTTGACCTGCAAACCTGGACAGTTCTGTCAATCTGTCTCAAGGACAGTTAAAATCCCTCTATATGAAAAAATGACAAACCAGAACGACTAGGCTCTAAAAATACAGGGGCTTGAGGATCAGCGGGTACCTGAGCAAACAGCACTTTGAGCACATTATCTGGACAGAAGATTAACTCTGGGATACAAGGAATGGACACATGAACTAGCCACAGTTGAAACTAGACTGTTTTAGAAACTAATATGTGTTGAAACACTTTGTAGATGTACATGAAAGAGGCACGCATTAAGGTAAACATATATTTGATTTTTTTTAAATTTGTATTTATTTATTATTTTTTTAATTTTGGTGTGTGCAATTGTTTTTCCCCTGATTTTCTCCCAATTTGGAATGCCCAGTCGCTTTTCCCATCACCACAGCTATTCCCCACATAATAATAATAATATAATATCTTTATTTTTATATAGCGCCTTTCATAGTGGACCACAAAGCGCTTTACAGAGGTAGGCTGTGAACTCTGCATTATATGCAGAGTCACTTACAATAGGACATTGATTTAACATCTCATCTGCAGGATGGAGCACAAGGAGGTTAAGTGTCTTGCTCAGGGTCACACAGTGAGTCAGTCAGTGGCAGAGGTGGTACAAGCCGTGGACTTTAACCACTGGACCACACTGCCTCCCTGACTCAGGAGGCCTGGCTCAGGAGACCCGATCCCACAAGCAAGCCAGCTTCCTTTTTCACCCAGGAACTCGAGAGCGGATGTCAACGAGCTACCGACCTTTGGAGGACAATGGCCAGTCCTGCAAGTGTCTGCCTTTTAGCTCACTGGGCGCCTGGCCAGCAGTGTTCGCTGTTGGGCGATGAAAAGAAAGAGTCCATGCCGGTTTTGCCTCTTTACCCCACGGGAGCGCAAGAGCCAACGTGGAGTTCCCAGCAAAGACCGGCCTACTTCGCACAGCCAGGACGCAAACCTGCACTGTATGACTCACCCTGCACACCACATGGTTGCACTTCTACCAGATAAGCCACTCGGGGACCTCTATATTTATGGTATTTATGGTATTTCTTTCAAATAATTGTCAAACCCCTTTGTTCAAATCAGATCATAAAGGGCATTCTCTCTCTCTGTTCAGGCTGGACATTCACTGAACCATCTCTCCAACAAACATTTCCTTTGTTGCCTTTACAGGGTGTGGCCACATTCCACACTTTTTCAATTAACTAATAAAATCTAAACAATTTAACATTTAAACTGTGTGACTGTGCAAAGGTGGCCATCTTGGCCCCAAACTTGCTCTATGCCTAAGCCAAGATGGCCGCCAGCCACAGAACACATGTCTCTAAGGCCCTTTCCACACTATGCCTTTAAACCGTATTAGTTGCATTTAAGCCAGCTTAAGACTGCTAAATACAGTTTGCGTCTACACTACGCAGCATTTAATACCGTACTCGAGAACCGGACTCGAGACCACCTCAGGAGGTAGTCTCGAGTCTGGTTCTAATTCGTTTGCATCAGGTAGTGTGGTTTATCAGAAGTGTGGACGCTGTAATATCAAACTACATTTTTTCGTGTATCTTCCAACATCCCAAAATGATTTGTGATATGGTTTGGCGTGTGGACATTAGAAATACAGCACTAAGAAGAGGCGCCTGAAGGAGTTGAGAACGATTATCAATACTGCCGTACTATTTTTAGGCGTATGTTATAAAATGGTGGATCATGGCGCGACGTGGTCAGATGCCAAAATCAAGGCACTTATTGAAATAGACCAAGGAGAACGTCAAAGTTCAAAACAAAATACACACATTTATGATAAGATTTCTGCTTGCATGCAAGAAGCAGGCTTTGAAAGAACACTTCACCAATGCAGGGTAAAACTGAAACAACTGAAAAGTAGATACCATGTTGTTAATGATCAGAACAAACGATCTGGAAAAGGGAGAATAACCTGTTCTTTTTTTGAAGAGATTGACAAGAAACTGTGTACAAGACCTACAACACAACCTGCTGTACTGGAAAGTTCAGAAAATACTAGTTTCGAAGAAACTGAAGGCACTGACAGTGTTGACTTCCAACTAAGTAAGATAAAGTTTTTACACAGTCTAATTTCTTTTTTTTTTTTTTAATATAGGCTACTTCTGATTATTACTAGAATGAAAAAAGATCATGAAAGTCATTGCTTTTGGGTTAAGGAAAACTACAGCTTTACAAAGCCTATGGGTTAAACAACATGAAATAAACAATGTACCCTGTGTTTAAAAAAGGTTAATGTTACCTTTGAAGTGTGTCATTGTTTTTATTTTAATTTTAAAACATTGCAATTATGCAATGCAATCGTTGCCAATAGTTTCTTATTAAGTGTAACTTTAAAAATACAATGTATTTACTCTCCACTTACCAGGTTTAAAATGTTCATATTTTCAGTTCACGCTACTCATGACTCAGACAGCACCAGCGATTCCCTAGATGTCACAAGTAAAACGGTATCAGACACTGACGACTGCACTGAAGGATCAGCGTCTTCCAGCAATACAGATACCTTGCGTCGTAGTGGTGGATAAGAGGGTTTATCAAACCTTCGCAAAAAATCCAAATTTAATCGCATGAAAGATATGATGGAGGCTGTGCTTTTACCTACAAGGAATATGTTAATAGAACAACATGAGGCAATGGTGTGTCAGGAGAATGCGAGCTAAAGCTGATCGAGAAATGGAAGAGAGAATTAGAAAATCTGAAGCAGAACAACATTAAAAAGTGTTTCAATCAATGTTGCAGGTGCTGTCTACTAGACCAGGACCTGGTTTTCCTGTTCCAGATACCTCTCATTCTCCTGTACCCCATAACCCTTCTACAGAACAAGCTTACAGAGCTACACAGCACCCCCAATATCAGTATGGTATGGTATGAGCAGTACAACACGTTTCATTCTCAACCATTAACAGCCAATAACGACAAGCAGGGTGCATCATCTGAATTGGAAAGGGATTTCACGTGGACCAGCTTGTGACTGAAGTGCAAAAGTAAGTTACCAGCCCGCGACTGTTTGCCACATAGGCCATAATGTGTTCCACCACCCTGCACAAGAGTACTTTCCCACGCACTTGTGGATTACTGTACTGTACTGGGTTTTCAGTCCCAAACAAAAAGGTTTCACAAAATAATAACACAGTTTTATTAATTAAAAATGGACTATGTTGGTAATTCTAAGACTGTTTGGACATTCACTTTGTCACCCACACCACTCACCTGACAGGCATGTATACAAGGAGAACAGATTGAAAAAAAAACCATAGAATAGACGGCAAACCTTGATGTACACAGGCATGGCATGTTACTGCAAGTGCTCTTTCATTTGACGTACATGTGTACGCCCTGGAGCAGAAGTGGTTAATAAGCTCTGACAATGCAGAGCAACTTCATTTTTGCTTTTGTAGCAGTTGTTATCCCTGAAGTCATTATCATGAGCTATAATATAAATACACACATTGCTAATGTATCTGATATTATGCTATATTCTTGTGAGTGTTTTATATGAGAAAGGACATGCTAAGTTATGGCACACAAGGGACACACGAGAAATAAAACGATAGCATTTGTTTTACAAGTGAATTAATTATGTTACCTTATTAAACCAAAATTAAAAGAAGAACAAAACACATTTGCTGTGTTAGTGCAATCTTCATTCTGTCCCTTTGGAAGAAAAGTAAACTGTCCAAAGTTCTTGGCTTCTGCATTTTCAATGTACTGCTACTGCTGTCACTTTAAAAAAAATATTACTAGAAATAGCTTTGCATGATTTGCCTACAAAGTTAAAAATGGCTATCTTCCGCTGTTCACAATGTAAAATAAAATGTGTTTCACTAAAGTAACTTGACAGGTCAGAGTATATTATTAATAAAGATTATAGTCGTGACACGCCCAAATTTAACTACTCTATTCTTTGATTCAGGGGAGCAGCACCAGTTGGACCATCAAAAGAAGGCAACAGGGCACAGTTTGAATCAATTGATTAAAGTAAAAGAAAAGAAAAAAAATTCAAATTAAGTAAACAGAGAGTTACTCTTTTTTCCTTAAATAAAATAAATTAAATGATTCCTAAAAAATGAACTAAAACCTGTCACCTGTCACAATCTACATTAAAACCCTTTCTAAAAAGATTTTTAAAAAGTCCAAGCCCCCAGCAATCAGTCCTCCATTCGTCGTGGATTCAGCTTGTCTGTTTCATATATTGTCCTTTTATAATCCACATCTTTAATATAAAAGGCCAGTGGATGTATGCATAAAAGTAGAGCAATGAGCACATAAAAGCAAAATCGTAACTAAAACTAAATCAATTACACTTTCTTTCCTTTTAGGATCTGAGCTATTTTCACCTGTTTTTTACTGTTAGGTTTGAGGCTATAACTCTTTAACTATAAAGGTTACAGGTACATGTCATACATTAAATGAATGTGCACCCACTTGGCATTCATAAAATAAATGTGAAATAGTCTGAAACTCACCCTGTTCACTACAGATAACAAAAACCACAGAAAAAGATAGATGCTTTTTAGAAGAAAAAAAAAACATTTTTATTTATTGTTTGTAAAAAATATTTTAGCATGTCCAGCTCAAATCCAACAGAATTTTTTTGAACAAATTGAATAAAACATAAAGTAATTATGGTCATACAGTATATACAAAAGGGACCAAAAGCAACCTAAAAAACTGATTAATTGAAAATGTGCAAAAGAAAACAAAGAAATCCTGATCATGTGGCAAAGATGGAGCTGTTCGCTGTGACTTGAATAGCCAACAAGGTGACACCCAGGGCAACATAACCCTAAACAGCTCTTGTCTTGTTTATCTGATCCACAAACGCGAAAAAAAAATATATATATATCGAAAAATAGGTCCTTGTGCTTTCCATGTCACCATTTCTCTTATTTTGTAAAGATTCTGTGTGAAAATGTTTGTTTACTGCACCAAGGCAGGTCTTTCTTCAGCGCAGCAGCAACATTCCAAAACACTCGCATTCAAGGCTATCTCTTAATATGGTAATCTGCTGGAAATACACAAGTAGGACCTCGTTTTAAAGGTTTGAATCTCCTTTTCAAAGCAGAGCTGTCTCTCACAGTGCCTGAGTAAAAAGAGTAAAAAGGGCCAGGTCGCCAGCGAGATATTTAACACTGGGCAGACCCTAAAAGGTAAAGAAATAACACAGATATCACAAATGTATTAAGAAGTGCACTTAAATTCTGCAAGGGAGTGGCGGAATTGTACAGTCCAGCTCCCTTTGGCAGCTTTACATAGCCTTTCTACAGTACACAGGTTCCTAGGCGTCTCAATCTCTGAGGTGATAGTGCTGCAGAAACTCCACTGCCAGTCAGTAGTGGACTCGGTTGTGTTGCTGATAAAATGCGCTTTGACCGGTGCAAAATTATAACTGACAATAAAGCTGTGTGCAGCGACAGTGCAAACCTGTGCAAATTTGGCGCTATGGAGCTAGATTCTAGCGCCAGGCCACCTCGTATAGCACCAGCAACATTACATTCTGGTGCCAGTTAAATTTTGTTTTTGTTTTGTTTTGTGTTTTTTTTTTTTTTATTCCTTAGCAGCCATAGATGATGTTTCTCATTGGGTCTGGACTACTCGCATGACCTGCCCACACTCACCCACAAGACACTAAAAGCTCATTGAAGAGCGTGCAGGGGGAGGAGGGTTTGATTTGATCATTTAGCACCAGTAGGCTCTCTGGCGCTAAACTTTCAAAACAGATTAGCACCCATTTTCAAAATGATTTGCACCCCTGGATTTTGCCAGCTACTTACAAAATCCACGCGATGGGCATCAAAAAGTGCAAACCTTATGGTAGAACTGTCCCTAATGAAAATATAGTCCAATGTGTTAATGCATACATGTTTTACAAAGTAGCAAACACTGAAATTTCATTTGAAAACTAACATATACAACATATATAATGACATTTTCAATATTTTTTGATAATTTTGTATTATTTTTTACCCCCTTCTTTAACCAAATTTGAAACGCCCAAATTGAATGTAGCCTCACTGCAACTTCTGTTCCTGCTATCAAGCCAATCTGCTTTTTTCCCTCACCAAACCTAAGCAACAAATGTTACTAAATGACTGACCCTTGGAGCCAGGGCCAAGATTGGGAGGTTTCATAGGCTGTCTGACCAGTAGAGATCTCACAATTGTAGTGAGATGGACTGTGCTCAAATATTTTCCTCCCGAACCCACAGGAGTGCAAAAGCCAACGCATTGCTCTCTATGGGGGAGTTTCTATGTATGGCGATGCGCATGCACGTTTGGGAGAACAGCTCAACAGGATCAGGTTTGTGGCCGAAAATAACGGATAGGGTAAATCTCATTTACTCATGAGCATGACGTAAAACACAGGAAATCCACACCCATTTTCACATGGAAACCCGCATTTCACGTGAAAACGTCCTCTGCTCCCAATCCAGACAGTCTTGGGAGCATACGTGGAAGGTGTCTTGCACAGATCTCTATAATCCTACATCTCTGCCGGTTTTCAGCCATGGTCATCTGCAATAGCTGGGTTGGACAGTTTCATTATATACCTCCAGGTTATTTTTTTTTCTTTAATTAATAAGTCATGTGATAAATAAGTTGAAATATTATTCATTACTAACGATATGCCACCCCACCAATGGACATTTGAAAAACAATTTGGGCAAGAGCAGCAAAACATATTATTAAATAACCAGGCATGAGGCATTTACAAATCACAGCTTTATTACATGAGCTTAACACTGTGCTTTAGAGTTTCACTCAAACAAGATGTCACCTGATAACCATGGATTTCCAGGTGAGATTCTCTCGTTTACCAGTTCTCTGTGCATGGAAACCACATTTTCCCGAGAGGGTTTTCTCGAGTAAAATAAACTGAGCCAATGGAAACCGAAATGTATAGGGTCATTTTTCATTTGACTACAATATGTGCATTTTCAATATTTTTGATAATTTTGTATTATTTTTACCCCTTCTTTAACCAAATTTGAAACGCCCAAATTGAATGTAGCCTCACTGCAACTTCTGTTCCTGCTATCAAGCCAATCTGCTTTTTCCCTCACCAAACCTAAGCAACAAATGTTACTAAATGACTGACCCTTGGAGCCAGGGCCAAGATTGGGAGGTTTCATAGGCTGTCTGACCAGTAGAGATCTCACAATTGTAGTGAGATGGACTGTGCTCAAATATTTTCCTCCCGAACCCACAGGAGTGCAAAAGCCAACGCATTGCTCTCTATGGGGAGTTTCTATGTATGGCGATGCATGCACGTTTGGGAGAACAGCTCAACAGGATCAGGTTTGTGGCGAAAATAACGGATAGGGTAAATCTCATTTACTCATGAGCATGACGTAAAACACAGGAAATCCACACCCATTTTCACATGGAAACCCGCATTTCACGTGAAAATCGTCCTCTGCTCCCAATCCAGACAGTCTTGGGAGCATACGTGGAAGGTGTCTTGCACAGATCTCTATAATCCTACATCTCTGCCGGTTTTCAGCCATGGTCATCTGCAATAGCTGGGTTGGACAGTTTCATTATATACCTCCAGGTTATTTTTTTCTTTAATTAATAAGTCATGTGATAAATAAGTTGAAATATTATTCATTACTAACGATATGCCACCCCACCAATGGACATTTGAAAACAATTTGGGCAAGAGCAGCAAAACATATTATTAAATAACCAGGCATGAGGCATTTACAAATCACAGCTTTATTACATGAGCTTAACACTGTGCTTTAGAGTTTCACTCAAACAAGATGTCACCTGATAACCATGGATTTCCAGGTGAGATTCTCTCGTTTACCAGTTCTCTGTGCATGGAAACCACATTTTCCCGAGAGGGTTTTCTCGAGTAAAATAAACTGAGCCAATGGAAACCGAAATGTATAGGGTCATTTTTCATTTGACTACAATATGTGCTTTAATTTAAAGATGTAAATCTATGGTGTGGTCAGGCAGTCAAATGTATTTTTAATTTTGTTTGCAACACATTTTAATATTTTTATGTATTTAACACAGCACAATATTCTTATTATAAACATAGGAGGGAATCCTCTGCATATCAGGGAATACAAGGTTTTATCAGTTGATAATGTATTGTTCATCCTGTCATTTATATAACTTGTTCTACTCCCAAAGTGCGCAATTAATATCAAAAAATGATACTGTAAGTGTTACCATTTGCATATTAAAGCATTACTGTGGGCATCTATTTCAAATGGAAAAATGTGTGACTTCTTTACAAAAACAATATTGTATTGTTGTGCATTAGAATCCCCAGGTATTGATAATATTTCAAGAAGGAAATAAAGTAATTCCTTATATCTTACATATCTTTGTAGTCAGTAAAAGACATATCCCTGCAGTGTGAATGTGGTACTTCATGAGAAGGCAATATATGATGTCTGTAAACACTCATCTGAAAGAGTCTTTCTGGTTAAGATCTGGGCTGGTATTCGCCCAGTCTCCTCACCCGGTTGATGGCTTGGCTTGCATGCAAAAGTTAAAATAAGTCTCACCTTTATGCAACACTATTTTGGTAGTCCCCCTCAAAATGCAAATGACCTAATTAATATTAAAATATGGGAGGGTATATTTAAATGTTTCTGCCAGTGTTCCAATTTGGTCTTGCAGAACTACTGATATTGTGCAGCTTTCTAAACTGGGTTTACAAGAACCACCACTACAAGTGCAGTCTGCCTAATTTGGCCACTGAAAAAAATAGGGGAAAAAACAACCCACAAGAGTACATTCATAGATTCATGGGGTTTACAGCTTGCTTAAGTGAGTTTTAAAACAAAAACCAAGAATGAGCTTTACACAAACATACTTAATGTGGATAAAATTGAAATTAATATATCAACATTCTATTAGAGAGCATTTTCCACTATGCATAAATAGTTTTTACTGAACATTTTTTGACTGCATAAATGTTTATATACATCAAATATATTATTATTATATCCCTACAACTTGCCTACAATTTTCAGTTACACAGTGTTATTATAATAATAATAATAATAATAATAATAATAATAATAATAATAATAATAATAATAATAATTAATACCCAAATCCAAATTCCAATGGGCCAGTGAAGGTTCTTGACAGTTGAATGTTATTATATTTTTTGTTATTGTGCTATACCAGTATTATATGAGTTCAACAGATTCACCTCTCATTCACATAACACCCTGCCATAAACCGCTCGCTCCCTTAACACCCTGTCATGAACCGCTCGCTCCCTTAACACCCTGCCATGAACCGTCTTCAACAATACAGGCACTCGAAGGCTCTCCTGCTGGCAAGGACAGGTCCAGGTTCCGGGGGTTTGCCTTCCTCACATTTCATCTCCACTTCAAGGTACGAAAGAAATATCTTTGCAAAGAACTAGAGTCTATTAGAACTATTTAGGTATTCGACTGAAACAGCAATTCCTCCACCAATATGTGCACTCTTCGTCAGGTTATGTCTGGGATGTTCCACCGCAAACTCCAGCACTGCTAGCTCAATAACTTGAATATATTTCAATTTATGTCAACTTCAAATGTTCATCCAACTCTTTCTCCGGTGATCAATCGAGGCTAAGTTAGAGAATTGATTACAAGTACTTTTATGATTTTAGTCTTCTTACGCAGCGGACTCCCACACCAAGGCAAACACTACAATAGTTATCTCGTATTAGAGTGTCCAAAAACGGTATCTCTGTTCCAGCTGGTTGCAGGCTGGATCTCCAGATTGTCACAGTTCAAAGACTGGTTTGTGTATCAGAACCTTGGATTTCGTGTCGGGAGCCCTGTTTGAGTGTTGCGCTCAAGCATTTGTAAGGTTCTCTTTACCCCTGTGATTGGATAGTTTGGTTATTTTTTTTGGTGCCTGAGGCCACATGGAGTGTTACTCATTGGTTGTTCTCGTTCGGATGCAACCCCTTGTTCTCCATTTGTCCGCTATTCCACCCCCTGTTGGCTGGATTTATGAGATGGACTGGTTCCTGTCTTAGGTGTCAAAGCACCCAGAACTGTCTGGCTTGTGGCGCCAAAATTGTTATTCTGCGATCGTGAAGATAAGCCGTTTGTTCAGCACTTAGTTTATGACTCTTTTTAAAAGCATTCTTTGTCAGTGGGGGAGTTTGTGACCAGAAACCAAGAAGACACAGAGAATGGTTTAAGATATTTCAATTCTGTTACTTTCATACACAGAATGATATTATGACCCCCTCTGACGCTACACAAGTATCCTCTTCAGTTCAAAACAAAGCCTATCTTGTTGCACAATAATTAGTATAGAGTCATATTAAATTTCATTGTGGTTACATAAAATACATTCATTCTGAAAAGTAAACATATATACACAGCTCTGGCTTAAAGTTTCTTAAATTTGGGTATAGCCACTGACATTATCAAACTGACATGACAAGCCATGAAGAATACAAAGGTGCAATACTTTCCCCAATGCAAACATAACAAAATGTACAAAACTACAGCGAATGATTAATGTGAAAAAGAATTCATACAGAAATATAACACTTTGTAGAGTGTAAAGTGGATAATGCTTCTGCATACAGGCCTGGATCTTCATACTGCAGTGAAGATGCTGGGCTTGGAGTTGCCAGGTACTGGGTTTGGTTCTCTGTTTATGCATTAAAAAAAAGAACTGCTGACCATCAGAATGCCTTTCTGTTGCTGATGGTGTTTTATATATAATATCCAATTAAATATAAACATCCAAGCAGAAAAAAAATCTCCTAGTGCAGGAGAACATACATAAACACAGTGTAATACAAATAATAAATGCAAACGGGCAAAACAAAACACTATTACAAAACAAAGCTAATAAAATAAAGTTAACCAAGAGTGGTCGAGCGCTACCTCCTCTAAAAGAAGGGTCCCGTTCGAGGAACTAACTGCACTGACTTCCCCTATGCTAAACACTAGGATCCCAATGTACACTCTTAGCCTGGTTCCACACACAGTCACGCAGGTTCGCCGCCAACTCACAGCACTTCACCTTGTAAAGAACAAAGAAGAACCAAGAACGGGCTTTTTCAGCCCCTTTTAAAACATGTGGCCAGGGGTAATTGACAATCAATTAATCAATTAACACCTGGCCGCATTCCGTACATGGGTTTAGCAGGGATGAGATTTTAACCCCACCCCTGCCAAACTTATATTCAAAATATATAAACCTTATTTACAAAACCCAAACAAGAAACATTCATACACTGTTTACAGGTGCAGGGGATCAACAAGTACCTTCTGGATAGTTACCATGCATAGTCAGGGAAGAGTTGCCACTTTCTTTACTGATGAGAGTTGGGGATTCCCTTCAAAGAGGGATGGGTGGAGGCTGGAATATGCACTGAATAATGATTGCCTGTGACACAGTTAATTATTGAAAAGGAGCATATCTTCAGGGACTAATTTCAGGGATGTTTGTGCTCGAGAAAAATAATATGTAGTAAGGACAATAAAATAAATTAAACAACAAAACAAGTGTAAAAAAAGAGCAATGGTTTCTTAATGTAAAGCTCATTGGTATATCATTTTGGAAAATACCTCAGTTGCTTTGGTGTTTGCATCTATAAATAGTTACACCTAAGATGACAGCACAGTGTGTGGTATCCAGTATACATTAACGATAAAAAAATGTGTTCAGTTATTGTGAAATTTTGTTCAGTTGCAATGGTGAATTTTTGTACTGTACGTTAATAGGTGTCTGTGCAGACGCTTCTGAAAACTCCTTTGAGGGTTTTTAGAATAAAATCTACATGATTAATTAATGAAAAGGGAAACATGCAAATGAAGCAGGAAGTGGGTGTAAATGTTATGAAAAGATTAATTATACATAGGGTAAAAAAAACAAAAATGCATGATTAAAATGACTTGATCCCTGTAAATATTCTTGTTAGGTAATATTGGGCAACTTGAATTGTGGGGATTTACTTAAAAAAAACAAAAAAAAACAGATCAGGTTAATTTAATCTATTGCTAATAATATCATTATTATCTGTTTACCAAGTTGATGGCTGAATAACTCAGAGATGGTAATAATTTAGTCAGGACAACTTGCTTTAAAAGGATCACTCTCTTTGATCCTATTTGGCAGCTTGTTTGCCCTGTTGTGGTCCCATGATTTATTTTCAAAACACCAAACTTGAGTCACGAGAGCAGCAACAAGTCCCTGATGTATACATGTCTGATTCTTGGCCTGTAAACAGTGTTTTGGATTATTATTATCACTGGGCCATAATCACAAAGTTTAAATACTGTTTTTTTCAGAGATCAAATAATTTGGGGTTAAACAGCGCTTTGAAAAACGAGAATATATGTCTTACCCTCTATAAAACAGTTAACAAGTTGCATTGAAAACAAGCTTAAACGTAAAGTGTGCAATTTAGCTGCAGTTGTTTCGCAATCGACGTTTGGACAAAATTGCAAGAGAGAAAGTTGTCTCCAAGTACACTTAATGCTTACTCTAGTTGAAGCTAGAATGTGACATGTGCTGTGGACATTCCTTTTTCAGTGTGATGGATTCATAAAGCATGTCATGTACTGGTATTTACTGGCACACATGAGTGCCAGTAGCCAAAATGTCTGTGCGTATCTGACATCTGTAATCAGTAATTGGTGGTAGCCATCACGAAGAGCATCACTGTGAAGGATAATATTACAGTATGTTTTAAGATAGCTTTTAAAGCCGTAACATACACTTGCATAGTTCAACTCTTATTTTAGTGTTTCTGAATGCTAGTTTTGTGATGCATTTAAAGGGCAAAATGATTGCTAGACAGATGTTTGATTATAATGTTTCATTAGTAGATTGCTTTTATTTTCACAAACACAACTTATGTCATTATCTGCTCGTTACGGAGTATAGGTTTCTTTATATGTGATGGCTGGTCTTTCCACACACTCTGTGTTAAACATTTAGGACTATTAGCTTGAATTCAAATTAATATTATAAATTAACGCAACATCATTTTTCAAATAATTTTGTGATGTTGTGGAGTTTTCAATTAAAGCCATATGTCCTCAGC
Organism: Acipenser oxyrinchus oxyrinchus; assembly: GCA_030684275.1. Lineage (NCBI taxonomy): Eukaryota > Metazoa > Chordata > Actinopteri > Acipenseriformes > Acipenseridae > Acipenser > Acipenser oxyrinchus. Next base: position 58,150,892 of record CM060252.1, read on the forward strand.
ATAATGTATGGTGGAGAAACAGACAGGCAACCATAATTAGAATCCAATCTATGATATGCTATTTTTAGTACTTGCTTCTGCTAAGTGTTTGTTCCAGGCACCACAATTTTATGCCAATGCACTAGATTTATACCCCCTGAGTTCTAACAGCAATTACAGTAGATGGATTATATCAGTGATTTTAAAGCCATCATGTGTTATTTATGTATTGGTTATATCTGGTATTTTAATGCCTCCAGGTGATATTTATGTACTACAAAATGACAAGTGGAATATCTTTGCCATTTACTTTATATAGGATTTACTTTGATATACAGGATACTGTCCACTTTTTAGATATAGGGATGTCAAAAAGGCTTCCACTGACAGCACAGTATAGCAGCCCTTTGCAGAATGACTGATTTTGGTTAATCAAACTCACTTTATCAACGATTTGGTGGACCCATTTTTTGGGGAAGCAAGAACAGTGGATTTAAAAAGCAAAAGATTCATGTTATTTTACTTGTTTGCGGGTGCTTTCACAAAGTGTCTGTATACATGGGGAAACTGCTACAGATGTTTCAGAGCTGCAAACAGATCCTGTAACAAACTGACTGTCCAAACCCTATATCTGTGATGCTGTACTGAAGTAAATCTGTCATGCAGTAAGCCTGCCTTATCCAGGCTTTGCTTTTCAAAAGCTCAAGACTGCATGAGGTCTAAAAGCTCAAGATAAATACTTTTGGATTCATGCCAAATAGGACCAACTTTCTCCATTGGTCAGATGTAGGTTTATTTCATGAATTCTGCTATTGCTCAATGTAACATTATGCTTTAGCAGCTAATTATTTACCGTTTATAAAAGAGGAGCTCCAAGTCCTAAGCTTGGCAATGTTTTGGAATCTTTGTATAAAACCAAAGTTATGCCATTTATCTGCCATGATCAATCTCTTCAGCAATGTTAGGTTATTATTGAACAGAGAAGATTAGTTCAGAGATTGTAGATCCTACCAAAGTTTTCGTACACTGTGTTGTATGTGATCTATGCGCAACCATTGCTGGTAGTGTCACGTGAGCTGTTCAGTGTGTTGATATGTAAATAAATCCTGTTCGCCTGCGGGGTGTATCAACTTCAACCTCCGTCTCAATCTCCTTTCTGTCACTCAGCAGTGAATGCATGCATCCACACGGCAGACAGCTACTGTGTCACAAGCATTAATACCCTGTATCTTTCTAAACAAGGGATTTAGGGGAGCTCCCTAATAAAAGTTGAATCTCAAAACAATAACTGTGTGAATATAGTAATTGTTACAGCTGTGTTTAATGGTATTTAAAACAGGATTCATTCATCCGACTTTTTACATATCCGCCTTTACTCTGGTCCCAGCATAGTCAGATTCGTGACAAATTGCTCTACCACAGAAAAAAAATGCAGACAAGCATAACATTGACATAATAAATTAGCAGTAATATTCATATTTCAAACAACATTATCTTTTTAGACCGGCCAAAGTTTCATATTGCAGAAGCCAGTGTTTTCTTTCGTTTTTTCTTCTGCGAGATCAAAATGATGACGTCCAAGGCACAGACTGCAGAGAGAGGTTTGCTTGAATAATTCTGACTTGAATTGTATTGGTAACTACCAACTGATTGACTCTTCCAAACAAAACAAGTCGAAATGCTATACTATGTGCTAATGCCAAATGTCTATTAAGTCCTTATTATGCATCTGCACAGGTCTTTTCAAAGGTAATCCTGTCTAGCACATGCATTAGCTCTCAAAAAGCAGATTTCAAATATTGGATGTTGAACTTGATATTTCCTTTCAGAAATTTGCACTGCCAACTGTGACAACAGTTGATCACAATGCATTTTGTTGGGCTGCAAGGCATCTTCAAAGGTATATTATCCATGACCACTTTGTGAATCTGGACAGCACTAGTTTAGTGCCAGCCTTCAAGAACAGCAAATACTCAAAAAAAGAACTGTTATTATCAGCTTGTCATTTTAACTTGCTTAAAAAATATGCTAAAAATAATCTTGGTTATCGATCAAGGACATTTGAAAACCCATGTACTGTAAGATGTCCTCCATGGAACCCATAATACAAATTGTTACAATGTTGCAGAAAAAAAGAGCGTGCTTTCTTTCAAAGAGTAAATGGTTTTCTAGAATGCTTCCACATTTGTATAATACAGTAGCTGCCTATTTACAGGTTGTTGGGGCTAAGAATATATTTTCTCTTAGTACATATGACAAAATCTATACTTTGCTAAGTGTCGCAATGAAAATACGCCCATCTTAGTACACCTACCCCTCAGTAACAATCGCTTCACTATAATATAAATTTCAAAGTACAATAAAAAATAAAAAAACTGTTTTTTTAACTCCTAAACAATTACATTTTCAAAAAAGAGCTATAACGACTATAAATATTATAAGAGAAGCAGCTTTGTGTTAAAACATTTTCCAACACAGAATTCAATGCTATGATTATACAGACCACAAGTTAACGCTTTATTGATTGAGCTGCACAGAGAGTTTGGCTTGCTGCTGAGATTTAAGAGGATTTATCAGCAACAGGTGTGTATATCTCCATTATTGAGAGAAGTCTGTTGTGAAATTCCTGAGAATTTACAGGCTGATTTTCAATTGTTTTGCTCGTGAGCTCATTTTGCACTGCTTCACTTTTTTCAGAGCTTTGCTCCAAAATCCTATTTTCAAAAGCCGCTTTTAACTCTGAGCAATCGCTTGCTCCACTGCTGGCCTCGCTGCTCACATGCATCTCATTATTTCAGTGCACCTGTTGCTGAGGTCTAATTTTGAATCTGAAAAGAAGAGCAAAATAGTCCAATTGATAAATCACAAACCACTTTTTAAATGCAAGAATTTAATTTCACCATTTCTGAAATGATCTACGACAGGTTGCTAGAGGGAAGCTGGAATGTTATGTTAAAACATGGAACCCTCTCAAAATATTTCATATAACATTTGCAAATTAAATAACTAAATTATTGAATAATAATAATAATACATATTAAGTCCTTTTGTTCAGTATAACAAACATTTTTCATTTGACATTTCCCAGCCAGATAGCCCTCGGATACAGACGTTTAGAATACTGAATGATCAATATTTAGGGGTCCCAAATAGTGGGACCAGATCAGATTTTGTATGTTTTTGTGGTCTCATGTAAAGCAAATAAGGCGTTTCACAGCCAAATTTAGTGTTCTCCTAACAAAACTGGTCTCAGGACCGAGGAGGTTAAAAAAAATACAGTTTCATTGACCCTTGCATTATTTGTTCTGAAGTTGTGCGATAAGAATTTAGTAAGCTTTAGTAAGATGATGATTCTTTAATTTGTGCGATAAGAATTTAGTAAGCTTTAGTAAGATGATGATTCTTCAATTTGTCCCTTGAATTTGATGCATTTTGACCCATGGGACGATGCTAACCAAACGAAATTGGCACTTACTTGAAAGCGTGCATTTCCAAAATCTAGAAAAGTATACAGTATATATATATATAATGATGGTATAATGACATTACAATCCTAGAAAAAGAATGTTCCATTTTGGGTGCCAAGTCATTGTAAACCTAGCCAATGTAAGGCATGACATTAAAAGCTTTCTGCATGTAGTTTGCTTAATTACAGTAAAAGAGGCTATCATTCATTATTTTTAGTGTTCTGCGTTTCCGGTTTATTCCGAATTTTACCGAAAAATTGCAGGATTTTTTTTTTTTATCTGGACGTTGGTTTCTACTGATTTATACCCAATTTTTGTCTATTATGCAATATTTTCCTGGTACTATTTTCTACACAATATTTACACAATATTTTGATTAAAATGCTTTTTATTTTGACTCTGACATTGTAATAAGCAGGACTACACTGTATGGGCCCATTGTTTTATTCACCGCTCCATGCACCGATGTATAGCGGATTCACCAAACTGTTGTTAAATTCACCAGGAGTCTGTCAATGAACTGTTGTTAAACTCGCCGACGTGTCATCGCTGAAACAGCGGATTCACCAAGGTTGAGAGTCAGTGAACTGCAGCAAAACCAATATGGCCAAGGCCATGGAAGAAGTTAGTCTCCAGTACAGAGACACTTATATAAATTTAATTGTAGATTCGGAGACAGCAAATCTTTTGAAAATGGGTATGGAGTTGTGTATTTAATGAAAATGTAGCGCTAATAAAAATATTTATATAAATATTAGCCAACAATCTCATGTTGTAATGTATTTGAAAAACTGCCTATGCTGTTAGATCCTGCCTTTTGTACCCCGACTGGTCTCTGGTGTACAAGAATTAGATATGAGATGAGAGAGAGAAAGATGTTTTATTTATTTATTTTACTGTGCATGTTATTTGTTGTTTTATACTTCAAACACATATGTCATAAATTGGGGCTAAGTATTTGAAAGTGTATCTATTAATATATTAATATTTATCAATATTTACAATTGCAGGCTAGCTGCTTTCTACATTCGATTTCAATGTAACAACCTAGCCCTAATATCCCTATAATATTAATCAGTTAAAGATAACTAAACCTTAACAGAGATAATAAGGCTTTAAGTTTATTTTGTAGATGCTGCTTATGCAAGATGATACATCATTCATCATTCATCATCATCATGGTGAATGGGGCAGCAGTGTGGAGTGGTTAGGGCTCTGGACTCTTGTTGTGGATTCAGTCCAAGGTGGGGGACACTGCTGCTGTACCCTTGAGCAAGGTACTTTACCTAGATTGCTGCAGTAAAAACCCAGCTATATAAATGGGTAATTGTATGTAAAAAAAATAATGTGTTATCAAAGTCAGACGTATTAATACTATTTTTGCAAGCATTTTTTCATAACACATAGTGTTTAAAGATAAAAACCAAAAATGTGGAACACTAACTATTTTTGATACCAGTACTTGATTCAAAAGAACTATCAACATATAATAATAATAATAATAATAATAATAATAATAATAATAATAATAATAATAATAATAATAATAATATTTGCTCGTCCTCCATTACGTGAAAAATATTCAATACATTTAGTTCAATAAATTAGTTCCCATGAACATTTCAATACGGTAAACATATAATTTATGTTGCTGTGGGTGGATGACTCACAGTGCTACTTGTTAATAAATCAGGCTTCTTTCTGCCTTGATGCAATGCCTTTATTCTCTCTCCATCAGGACAAGCCTGATATATCACACAATTGAGTTGACATTTGGCTGTCTTGTACAAACAACAATCTATATTCTGGATTAAACTGCCACATACCAGGTCAAGTTGCTTTGTTACAGTATGAGCAATTGTACATTATATATAAATTATATACACTTTGCATACATTAAAGTTGTCTCATATTATCATTAGTACTGAAGTACTGGACATTCATTTCATCTAATGTTTGCTAATTGAACTCCCCTGGAGTTATTTTGAATGATAAAATTCTTCCTCAAGAACAATGCTACAGTATATACGTACATTTTTTTTGTGTTCTATCGTCTAAAAGCCTCAACGGTAAATGTACAATTTTACGTAACAAAAAACAATGCTGACCAATCTTAAATAATGCACATTCCCTTTAAGAAGTGTATTGCCTTAACATCACAAACTGTGGAAATTTTGAACCACAAAAACATTGCAGTACAACACCAATGGATCAGAAATTGTGAAGACAGCGAAAGCAACATTTCACACCACAAAAGTTAGAGATCTTAATCCAGATTACAGTTCCTGTGTACATTTTAAATAAGATATATTGTAAAGGCTGGAAGTAATGTTTTACCCCTTGTGGCAGTTAAGGTAAAAAGGTGGGGTAAAAATCTGGCCTCCAGACAGGTGTTGATGCTAGAGCTACTTGTTTGATGCGCCTCGATCTGAAAAAGCAATCCAGTCCTGGGTCGTTTGCAATCGCTCCTGTGTGAATGGGGCCTAAGAATATCCCGAAACACTGCAGTCACATATGCCAAAACTGTTCAATGATTGTAACTATTTCTAAATACTGCATTAACAAATGGTGATGTGGCAGTAAATAGCAGCTTTTTGTTAATCAAAATCATAGCAAATGCAATCGACGGGCTATCGTTTTCTTAAACGCTATCGTTTTCTTAAAGGGAAAGTCAGTTGTTCCCGATTTGCTAGCAATGTCTTACTCTCACTCTTTCTTTATTGGTCAGCATTATCGTAATTCCGTCAGCGCCTAGCTCAAACTCCCTTCAAAATCACAACATGAAGGGGATGACACAGTTCAGTGCAAACGTAAAGCACTTTTCCCCTTACAGTTTTACCGTGTTTCCTCAAAACTGGGCCCATAGCGTTTTAAATTATCCAATACAAAGCATTATAACATCCCATGCCATAATAATCAAATTATGTAGTTTGTAATAGTACAGTCTAACTTGTAATACCAGTGTAATGAACCGCATATATAGGTCTCATATTATATCATGTGATTATTAAGGGTCCCTTGGGGGTTTATAAAGGTAAAAACCCTTTTGCTCTGGCGAGCATTTAACCTGTTAGAGGTTTGACTGACATAACGTGACTTTCGGCTTGTGTATCAGGACAAATATCCTCCGTATACCATATTATACATTTCTAAACAGCTGAGAATCTGAAGATTATTAAGAGTATAACGTTTTCACTCTATGATGAAATACACCCTACGATAACCTAGTTTGACTAAAAAATATGTTTCAAAATGTACTCGAAATTTCATTTTTCTTTAGAAATGTCTCCATAAGTGTAATTTAGTGGCTACTCGACAGTTAGTGCAGATTGGTGCTAATTGGGGAGTGGATACCTGCATAAAAGCAGGCAGAAAGCCTGTGGTTGTGGAGAGGACGTAGGTGAATGTTTTTGTGATCTGTGTGTTGCTGTATTGTTTGTAAAAGTTCAGTGAAGGCTCTGCCCAGCCTGGCAGGAGCTGTTACTATCCCGAGTGACAGAAAGAGAGCTGCTGCCATCCCCAGAGCAAGAGGGAGAAGCCCTGCTGTCTCCAGCGTGAGAGGGAGAAGCCCCGCTGTCTCCAGCGCGAGAGGGAGAGGCCCCGCTCTCCAGCGAGAGGGAGAGGCCCCGCTGTCTCCAGCGAGAGGAGAGGCCCCGCGCTCTCCAGCGCAAGAGGGAGAGGCCCGCTGTCTCCAGCGCGAGAGGGAGAGGCCCTGCTGTCTCCAGCACGAGAGGGAGAGGCCCCGCTGTCTCCAGCGCGAGAGGGAGAGGCCCTGCTGTCTCCAGCACGAGAGGGAGAGGCCCCACTGTCTCCAGCGCAAGAGGGAGAAGCCCCGTTGTCTCCAGTGCGAGAGGGAGAAGCCCCGCTGTCTCCAGCATGAGAGGGAGAGGCCCTACTGTTTCCAGTGGGCTGTGGAGTCAGGTCAACAGCCGGGCAAACCGCAGCAGGCATTGCACTTGTTGCTGAGGGGAGCCCGGCGAAAGCCAGTTGTATGTCCACGTCCGCTGAGCCCAGCACCACCTCACGTCCAGCAAACACAAGGGGGGGGCTGACAGTCCAGTGACCGAGGAAGAGCCCCACCAGTCTCCAGGGACCAAGGGAGAGCCGCACCAGTCTCCAAAGATAGAGGGAGACTACCTGCTGTTCCTGCCTGCACCGCTAGAGGGAGACTACCTGCCGCTCCCATCTCCACCATTAGAGGGAAACTGCCTGCTGCTCCCGCCTCCGACGCTAGAGGGAGACTACTTGCTGCTCCAGCCTCCGCCTACAGAGTTGCTGCCACCTCCTTGACCAAAGCCTCCCGAGGGACTGTTCCTGCTGCTACCCTGCTACAGTGATCTCCTACCTAAAAACTGTAAAAGTGTCAGTGGTAGCCATACTCTCATGAAGCAGGATCAGAAAGAATTGTATTAATACCATGGTTTTCATTTTACACCAAATTGTTTGACTTGTGCGTAATGTGAAGAAGTTTGCCATCAGACAGTAGATCTATCAACATTTTCTGTAAAAAAAAAAAAAAGATTTCTTTTGGCTCGGTAAGCATTCTTGGTTATGTAAAGCAATTTAGTATGCTCTCCGGTAATGCTGCGCTTTAAAATCATGGTATATACTGTAATCAAATACTGAAATGCTGCACCTCATAATAAAAGGTATTCCTATTGGCCTGGGGCTTTAGTGAAATTCAGTTTGATTGGAGAGTCATCCGTGATGTTTATCCTATGAATATTAGAGTCATCCGTGATGTTTATCCTCTGAATATTTCACTGCAGTTAATATTTTGTAAATTTATTTTTGGGTTTATAATCATTTTGGACGATTTAGTATGAAAAAAACTCACTTGTCTAGCTTTCTGTCTATCTAACTTTACTTTCTTTTTGAAAGTCTATAAAACCATCCCTGATTGGTTATTGGAGCTTTTGGAGATGTCAGTCATTAATGGTTGTTTAAAATGGCTTAAAATGGGCATCTAACGTCACCATTACATCGTCGTTCATATATGAATGACGATGTAATGGTGATGTTAGACGCCCATTTTAAGCTGTTTTAAACAACCGTTGGTCTGATACACAAGCTGAAGGTCACGTTATGTCAGTCAGGCCTCAAGCAGGTTGAATGTTCGCCGGAGCAAAAGGGTTAAAACTATTTGCTTAAGGAATAGCCTTATTAAATAATAACTTTTTAATACTACAGAGTGTGTTTTGTTTTTCACTCATTGTGGAATCTATCTTGCATTTGTATATATCTTAAATCTAGCAATAAATACACTGTCCTGTGATACTAAGCAGAGCTTGATATAAGGACAACTCTCAGAACTCAGCTGTTTCATTTAGGTCTAAAGATGCAGTACTGTCCTTTCCATACATTGTACTGGTTGCATAAAAAAACTGTGCTGTGTTTATTTCACTCGTTCAGGGCCTTGTCGGTTATTCAGCCATCCTTATTCATGGAATACCTAGAGTACTCCATAAACGTTCATAGTATCCATTATTTATTTGATCTTTGGATCTTTAATTTCCAGAACACGGAAGCAAAGGCAGAAGACAAACACATCTAAGACAAAGTGTCAGCATTTATGTACAGTATGTCTTCAGGGAAGATGAGATCCATAGGTTATCACAGATTCAGACCAGAGACAGTCTAAACAGAGGTACTGCTAACAAAAAGCCAGTCCTAGAATAGAAACTTTCTGATGTCAGAGGATGAGAAATGTGTAGAAATTCATCTTACTACACAGATAACTATGGATTTACATTGATTAAGGGTCATATTACACACAGGAACACACAGAGTTAATGGTTCTGGTCTTGACCACTGTAATCGTGTAAGTGATAAGTCCCAAAATAGAGAAGGAAAAAAAACAGAAACAGTGTTGCCAAGGATACACAAGATCAATTATTTACAACAATCTACAGGAAATTACATTTTCTTCTGGCATCCCCTGAATTAGGAAGATCCAGAGCTAACTTTTGTACAATCTAAAAACATTTTAAAATTTTTTTAAAAACCTGAACGATGATCGTTATTGTAGCTTTCTGCGTACACTTTAAAATATATAATGTTCTTCAGTGTAACCATGCAGCATACATAGTCAGATAATGTAATTGGTTAATTTTGTTCTGATCTTTTGTTAGTCTTAATTGTGTAATCTTCTCTAAATCATAATTAAGGAAGATACTATCTCATTACTTTGTTCGTGCATAACCACATTAGTTGACTGTAGCAGGATCAAATCAAGGACTAAATACATTGTTTTAAATAATTTAATAATAATAATCTCATCATTTTTTAACCCTTTCCTGCAAAACAGAGATAAAACACAGTTGTTGTATTTCTTGATTGAATGTACCCATTGGTAGTTCTTCCAATTTATTAATAATACAGAAGGGACATACAGTATAGAGTAGTGGTTAGGGCTCTGGACTCTTGACCGGAGGGTTGTGGGTTCAATCGCAGGTGAGGGACACTGCTGCTGTACCCTTGAGCAAGGTACCTAGATTGCTCCAGTAAAAAAAAACAACTGTATAAATGGGTAATTGTATGTAAAAATAATGTGCAAAAAATAATGTAATTGTATGTAAAGAAGAATGTGATATCTTGTAACAATTGTAAGTCGCCCTGGATAAGATTTCCATTACATGAGAGTAGATGTTAAAACTTCATGCTGATTTGAACTTGGCTCTCGCCAAGATAAGCACCAACTAAGACGTAGCTTCACAGTAAACTAATGTGATCCATATGTGTCTCCATCCATTTGCGCTTCCTTCCATATGATGATGTAGATATCCTTCTGTCTGGTGTTGATGGCTGAAGTGTAATGCTGGCTCCAGGGATCAGCTTATTTTGCCTCCCTAGCGCATCAGCACACACAACGGCTGCGATGCTGGCTCGGGGATCAACCATAGTGCGGTCTCCCCAGCGCATCAGCATGACAACCGTCTGGATTGAGCTAAGTAGGGTACATCTCTGGGGTCTTCAAGTGGGCACCTTCCATCCTCGGTGTTTCGTCGACTAGCCCACGACACCTCAAGAGGGCTCGACGGTGATTCTGGCGTCCCAGCATCACCCCCCTCCGTCCCCCACTCAACTCAGCCCAGCTTACTTACCTGTACATCAGCCTTTCTTTCTTTCTATTGTGCTTGAGATCCCCAGCCAGAATCTTTCCGTCTCAACCACAGCCAGTTGCTGCTCCTCTCTGCATCTGCTAAGAAAAAAATAAAATAAACATATGTAAAATTGAATTCCAGGGCAAATAAGAATTTAAACTCCATCTGCAACAGAAACCTAAAGATAAAAAATCTTTGAGAATTTCATCCATTGGCTTAAACCCAATATCAGAAAGTGAAAAACAAAATTCAATTTGTTTTAAGTAGTCAGTGTGTCTGTTATGATATTTTGTAAATCTCTGTAGACCACAGGTTTATTTTCTCCAAGTGCCTGTATGGCAAAACGTAATTACTGTATAGCTTGTAACACTGTATGGTTTACAGTTCAAGGTAAATTACAGCAACCCACTAGTGGGTGTGTTTGAATATTTAGCCATTATCTTGTGTGTGGTGATCCTGGCATGTGATATGTTCTTTTTTTACTTTACAAGTTGGGCACATGCTCATAACAACACTAATTTATAATAACACATCTCTGTAGCTGGATACAGATGGAGGGCAATTTAAAGACAATGGATGATTAAAAAACTAAAATAAATTAAATTTTTAAAAAAATGCAGTGATCTTTGGTGAGCAATAGCAGTTCTGTCGTAAATGCAGTGTTAATTAATTTTGGAGTATGAAACAGATGAGTCATATGGCCTCAGACCTGCTTGGTTTGAGGGCCCAACGTCTGGCTGGTTCAACGAGGCGATATACCCCCAATGATTTAACCAAGGAGAAATTGACACAAACAAAAGGTGGTGGCAATTGGGGGAGGTGGAATGATTTAAATCAATTGCACATACGGAAGGGTAAGGGTCTGGCTTATTTATAATGTCCTGATTGTTTAGTAGATGATTAGTGTGGGGGTAGTCCTTCCTCCTGAACTAAAGTTATACACTTTTATATTCTTGGTAGAGAGTATCCACTGACACCCAAGGGACACCCAACTGCTGAATGTACTATTGATTGAGATGCTTAATGCCAGCGGGGGATCATTAAAAGGTCTGCCCATAGGAACAGCACCAAATAGGCTGATCAATAGAGATCTTTTCTCACCATCTGATAATTACTTAAAGCAGCCTTTGTCAACACCTAATTGTTAACTAAAAAGAACGGATCCTCAGGGGTTGAAACATGATTTGCTGAAAATTGTGAACTGAACATCTACAATATAAAAAATACGGGGAATACCTCAAAGACAAATCCAGAAAACTAGGAATAAAAACATAAGTATCCCCCCGCCTCTTCCACTACAGAGCAAACTCAGGTTGTTCAATTATTATTATTATTTATCTTATCTTAGCAGACACCCTCATCCAGGGCAACTTACAGTTGTTACAAGATTTCACATTATTTTTACATAAAATTACCCATTTATACAGTTGGGTTTTTACTGGAGCAATCTAGGTAAAGTACGTTGCTCAAGGGTACAGCAGCAGTGTCCTCCACCTGGGATTGAACACACAACCCTCCGGTCAAGAGTCCAAAGCCCTAACCACTACTCCACACTAATGCACTGATGCTATCAACCATGAGAAAAAGTAATACAGAGAAATACCTTTTTGCGGTCACTCAATAAGTATTGATTTTATTGAGTGGAACCAATAATTTTTTCAATGATTTGTTTAGGATTTTGTATAGGGTTTCCGGGTCTAATATGCAAGGTGCCTTTGGACTGTCTTAACATCAGATCTGAATCTAGAATATCTGGCAACAATCCAGGATGCTCATCTTTTGTAAATATTTCCACTGTCTGCCTACTGAGAATATTCCTTTCTGTATGGGGACTCTGAACTGGTTTATCTGCCTTTGTCAACAATTATTAATGGTGTAACCCTTCACCAATACAGATGCTAAAGGCGCAGAATAATACAAGTGACCATACTGGTCACTTGTGCAATGTATACGTTTTATTGAAATGGTGAAAATCAGGGATCACAGTAACAAAATTTAAATTGTGAATTGTACCTTTACCTTAAATTCCTACATTTCTATTGGAGAATTGTAACACACTTGTGAGATTTAAAATGAGAAACTGAGGATTGTTCTTGCTCACAAGATTTACAGCTATATTACAGTTCGATAGGGAGTATTTACATGCTCGTGGGATTTAAAATAGAATTGCAAATTGTGACAAAATGTAAAAAAATGCCTAAACACACAAAAACCCCAGAAGAATATGCCTGCGACCGATAAGGATTTAGTTGTGGAAGACAGCAAAGGAAAGAAGGTACAATTGAAGTGGGCAAGTACTGTCGAGTTACTATACATACTTACTATACAACTTTTTTACTTGTCAGAGCCGCTTATAGTTTATCTAAACAGTGCCAGATATCTGAATGGAGCAATATTACTGAACTGTCCATGTCTCAGTTTGTTGTAGTTGAAAAGATGTGTCTGAGCACCAGTTGAGCTGACAGACTGTGATTGGCTGACTCGACATTTGCAGGTACAGGATTGGTTGCTTTTGTCGATGCAACATATTGATTGGCTGGTTTTGGTGGATAATAAAATACATTTGGACCAATTGTGTCTTTGTTTATTATTTACTGTCCAATTGAAGTGAACTATGCTTAAAAATACAGCAAGTCAAAATGAAAAAGCCAGTACTTGCACGGACTGATTTTAAATTTGATTCACAGGTTACGTAGTAACGTTCCAGCGGGCAACTATTGTGTATTAATGCCCACTATAGCTGGAAGCTGATTGGCTGATAATACTGAATTATTATCTAATTCATGTTAGATTTTCGTTAAGTATATGGAAAACTACAAAGCGATATGTAATTCAATATGTTAATGTATCAGTATTTAGCAGGTTTCATTCGACTTTATGAAGCAACATTTGTTAATTCTACAGAGTGATGCAAAACTTTTGGCTCTAGCTGTACTGCTATTATGGCTTCCAGTAGACTTTTGAGTTTTTTTTTTACATGATGTTAAATAAAAGATCAAAATTATGTTCATAAGAACATAAGAACGTGAGAATAGGCCATTCTGCCCATCTTGCTCTTTTGGTTCTTGAAGGATCCCAGGGTGTCAGCTTCAACAACATTACTGGGGAGTTGGTTCCAGACCCTCACAATTCTCTGTGTAAAAAAGTGCCTCCTACTTTCTGTTCTGAACACCCCTTTATCTAATCTCCATTTGTGACCCCTGGTCCTTGTTTCTTTTTTCAGGTCGAAAAAGTCCCCTGGGTCGACATTGTCAATACCTTTAAGAATTTTGAATGCTTGAATCAGATCACCACGTAGTCTTCTTTGTTCAAGACTGAATAGATTAAATAATTTTAGCCTGTCTACATACGACATGCCTTTTAATCCCGGGATAATTATGTTCGCTCTTCTTTGCACTCTTTCTAGAGCATTTTGTAACAAGGTGACCAGAACTGAACACAATATTCTAGATGAGGTCTTACTAATGCATTGTAAAGTTTTAACATTACTTCCCTTGATTTAAATTCAACACTTTTCACAATGTATCCGAGTATCTTGTTGGCCTTTTTTTTATAGCTTCCCCACATTGTTTAAATGAAGACATTTCTGAGTCAACATAAACTCCTAGGTCTTTTCTAGATTCCTTCTTCAATTTCAGTATCTCCCATATGATATTTATAATGCACATTTTTATTGCCTGCGTGCAATACCTTACACTTTTCTCTATTAAATGTCATTTGCCATGTGTCTGCCCAGTTCTGAATGCTGTCTAGATAATTTTGAATGACCTTTGCTGCTGCAACAGTGTTTGCCACTCCCCCTATTTTTGTGTCGTCTGCAAATTTGGCAAGTTTGCTTACTATACCAGAATCTAAATCATTAATGTAGATTAGGAATAGCAGAGGACCCAATACTAATCCCTATTGTACCCCACTGATAACCTCGTTCCATTTCGAGGTTTCTCCTCTAATCAGTACTTTCTGTTTTTTACATGTTAACCACTCCCTAATCCATGTGGCTACATCAGATCCTTCTGTCCTTGATGCTAAGTACTGCTGTCTGAGGTATATGATAACATTTACAGTTCTAACGTCTAATTGGAAAGTTTGGTGTCAGCTGGATTGGCCAAAATCATATGTCTATACAAGGCACCTATTTGAATGAGCGTTGCTACAGAGGACCACTTCTGGCCTGCATTATTAGGGCTTGGCAGTTTCTCCAGGATACCAATAGATTGGGTTAATATTTGTATTATTTTTTATACCTGCTCATTGATGGTAATGGGGATTTTATGTATTGCATTCTCATCAAATTGTTAATTGAAACTAGCATTTACTTGCACAATATTTAAACCAAAAGTGCAATAAGATGAACTATCCCCTGACCAATGCAACACAGCCCCTAGTAAAGATCAGCAACTTATCCTTAGCAGGATTAAAAAAGAAGAATTGTAATAATTACATAATACAACTGGTGCCTTTAAATGAGATGCAAGGTGGCGTCAATATCATCAATTCCTCAAAGGTTTCATTGTCCATCTTCAGACTTTGGACTGTAATGATTAGGCATTTCAGCTCATTGAAGTAAATGGAAAGGCAAGGGCTGGATGCAAACTGCAAACCATAGGGTTCAAAGAAGAACGTCAGGTGCAAGCTGCCGCATAGTTATTGCTCGGGAGAAGAAGAGAAAGAAAAATCTACACAAACGGATATATATATATATATATATATATATATATATATATATATATATATATATATATATATATATATATACTGTATATATATTGGACAGGGAGCCGCGATAGGTCGTGTGTGTGTAGCGCAAATGGGTACCCTGAGCCCGTGGCGCCTATAAAAAGGGAGCATGTGACATGTGTCAGATCAGCCTCTGTATTGGTAACAAATAATCTCCAATAATGTTATTGGCGACAAAAACATTTTTTAAACAAAAACTAGAAGTACAGAGAGGACTACCAAACACAATCATTTTATGCATTTGTATTTTATGCAGCTGTAGGATGGGTATCTCAGCTGTGTGTGGAATATATGTAATAATGGGCCGCAGTATCTCTAGCTACACCCAGACATTTAACAAAAACCTGTAGTCAAAACAGTGTTTATTTTAACATACCATTAGTGCTTACTTTCTGATTTCCTCATATTTTTCCATAATTTCTGTTTGTATTCTTTATTGAGATAGTTATTGTGCTGCTTATCATAAAGAACAAGATATTCTGCACTGCTATAATCAGACTTTGACATAGCCCTTGACATTTTTGACATCGTCCTCAGTCATCTGAAAGTAGTGGCAATGCTGCCAACCATAGAAGGTAATACTTGCGAAGACATTTTTTGAATTATTTCCGTACTGATCTTTTTATGTTTTTATATAGTTTAAAGCGGTTACTGAAGAAGCTGTTTACGTACCTGTCGGATCTCTTTTATGCCTGTAAGCTTTGTACACAAGCCAGTTAACCTGTACGCAAGCCAGGTAAAAACTCAAATAAGACCTCAGTGCCAATAAAGCTTGTATGAAATCCATTTTGTGAACTGCTTTTTTAAATTGGTCTGGACAGTTATTGAAAGGAAAACCACATTTGACACATCATTTAGATATTTTATTTGCTTACAGTTTAGAAACTGAAATTTACTTTGGCTTTAAAAAACAAAAGACCACTAATAAGGTGACAACAGAGAACAGGTAATGAAACAAACTAGTTTCTTTGTTTCGGAAAGTACTCCCATTAAAATTGAATGCGTTTTATAACCTCGCTATAACCTCAAAATCACAAATCTAGAAGATCGTTCAAGACTCATGAGGCTTGTTAAACTGAAAGAAGGTCAAGAAGGGAGCCGATAGGCTTTCAACAGAAAATGCTCCCTCGGTGGATACCTTCCATTGGGGGCACTCCAATAGAAATAGAAAGATCTCACACTTTACAGTGGGAAGCCCAATGTTACTACACCATGATATTTAAAGTTCTCTGCTACATGATCGCCAAACCATTCTCCGGGGTCCAAAAGAAGCAGGCTCTGGTTACTGTGCAAACAAGGAGCTCTGTTTATTTGCCAACTACAGCACTGTTATCTCCTAACGATGTAAAGCATACACTGAGGTCCGAAAGAAACTGTGATCCAGGAATATTTCCTCATTTCTGATTTACCGGTAACATTGTGAATATTCTACAATAGAGAGCACCTTTCCTTCTCCTCAGCCCACGAGGTCAAGATTGCCAACACGTATCCTTTCCCTGGGACTTCATCCACGCATCCTGGCAGCAGATGACAACTTGCTTTCTCCCCGAGCCTGCAAACTGAGACCCCGGACACAGGGTCCTCTGATGGTACCCTGTGAACGAGTGGTTTGCAGTGTGCAGGTGTAGTGATGATGCAGTGCTCTGGAATAGACACACACAAGACAGTTCACAATGAAAAACAGCTCTTTATTGATGCTGGGTTGCATGTCAACAACACTTTAAATAATAGGCACAGGGTCTACACACCAATGTGTATTGCACCATGCAAAATGAGGGTTACAGTCCTGAAATAATAAGACACTTGAATAATTACACGCAACAGAGACACAGCCACGTCTCAGGACAGTGAGTGCTCTAGTGCAGGTGTATAATGAAAGGACAAACAGTCAAGACAGTGGTGCAGTGTAGTCCGGGGTCTGGTGCTGGCGTGTAAATCCAAACATGAGGGCAAATTCTTATTTCCATTCAGTCTTACCAATCGCTTGTTTAATTAGGACAACATAAAACAAACAAACATGATCGGAACAAGTTATGGGAGTTAAAGGTTTGAAAGGAGGTATAACTGCAGTGTACACAAAAGGTTTAAATTCATCATGTTTCATTTATTTCAGGACACTTAATTTTTTCTCTCTACACAGATGAAGACAGGCTTTAGTCTAATACGTCCTGAAATAATTATTTTTAAATAATATTTTTAGAAAGCCGAAATCTTATTTGTCTTTTGACAATTTACTTTACCCAAAGCCGACCTGAATAAGAACAAATACCAGAACAAGATCTGACCACCCCTTCTTGTCAAAGTGAGACTAGTTTGAATTATTTTCCAGGGTAGCTCAAAATGTGTCAAACTGTACTTTGGTAATACAAATTTAAAAAGTAATAAATAAAGAAATAAAACACATGCTTTTAAATAGAATTATCAAACCATCCAATGTATTTATGTATATATTTCAGAAGTACTAAAGAGGGCTAAGTAATGTTTAATTGTTAAATCAATATTGCAACAAGCATAATATCAAAACATTCCAAAATCATAAATATGCACTAAAAACAGGAACAGTGCTAAAACAAAATGGTACATGTTTATACTGTATTCTTAAACTGGAGAGAAATGAAAGCTAACTTACTTTAATTAATGTATTGTATTTATTATATGTTCATCCACAACTGTAAACTCTCAATTATAAATCCTACTTAAAACTAAAAACAACTGTGTCCAATTCTACTCAAATACCATGTTTATATTAGGTGGGTGGTTTGGGCATTTTATTTAAAAGCATGTCTGCAGCATATTTATTACCACATTAACACGATGCTGATGTTGGCTTCTTATTCACATCCCAGCTTCTTATTCACATCCCAGCTTCTTATTCACATCCCAGCTTATTTGCGAATACGCACAAATGTAACTAAAATTGAATAAATAACTGGTCCCTGAGGTATTGCAGGGGATAAATCGCCTTGGGCTGCTCATTTCAAAGTTAATACACACACAGGGGGAACTCCGTTACGTCACCCATAAGTATTTATCTCGGCTCAAAACAGAATTTGGTACAAGATCAGCGGGCATACATGGCACACATAGCAATATTGACATCAGGTTTAGTGCAATATTTTAAAGTAGGTATCCATAAGTGGAAACCCTGTGCGTGATCCATATGTATTCTTCCCTGTCTCACATGGAATGTGCTTTCCTTTGTTATCTTTTCTAACCCATTTTTAAGTTTTATCCTTTCCATATTTAATATAGCACACAGGTCCATTTAACTACCAAATTCTGTTTTGGCCGAGATAAATACGTGACGTACATATGTGTTTATATTAACTTTGAAATGAGCAGCCCAAGGCAATTTATCCCCTGAAATACCCCAATTACTTATTCAATTGTATTTATATTAGCGAATAAGAAGCTGGCTGAATAAGAAGCCAACTTCAGCATTGTCGCATTAAGGTGTTTTCTTTTTGTTTGTTTGTTTGTTTGTTTTTTTAATTTTGTAATTTTCCAAAGTAGCCTATAGTTTAATACATTTGAGGCTACCTTGAGAATAATTCAAATTAGTTTCACTTTGACAAGAAGGTTGGTCGGATCTTCTTCAGATCGGCTTGAGGTAAAGTGAATTGTGTACATGCAATGGAATTGTATTTCAGCTTGGGATCTTAATACACACAGACACACACAGACACACACACACACACACACACAGCTGCTTCTAACATAGGATCCACGCTGAATGCCAGGGAGACTTTTTTACTGACGGATAGTCGTATTGACCATGCTGAACACATTCCACCAAAATAAACCATCACAATAACAAATGAACAAATGAACCAAACTAGCTGATAGAGTACTGCCGTGTTTTCCACAGCTTTAGAAAATACTGAATCAGTGGAAAAAACGGTCGAAATAATGCGATCCTGCAGCGGATCTCCTTTGAGGGGAGGGTGAAAGGTTGTCGTACAAGTATGACATTCTGTATATTCTGTTTTCATAAACTAATAAACAATTGATCTGAAAAAAAATAATAAACAAGATTATAGACATGTACTTGTACAGTATTACATTCAATTTTAAATAAATAAATTAAAATAAATATTCCTGCCTCTGACTGTCTACAAATATAAATTAAGAGTAAAATGCAATACATTTAATTAATATAAAATGTGACTGTAACATGTTAAATATTCTTGAAGTTTGGATTTAACCAAGTCAGTTCTATCAAAGCTTTAGGCCCACTCGTCTACAGATATTGGCATTTTCTGTCTATTGCTTACTGCTTTGTAAACAGTTGTGGTGTCTTTATCTGACATCAGCTTCCTTGTTTATTTTGTTAATTACTGAGATGCTGACTAAATAGCATCACCCTTAATGATTATAAAACCTTGGGTAGGTGATATGAAGCGTATGCTGCTTTAACAAAGTCAGGTTTGTCACTGTGTCTTAAGTTTTCCATTGTGATGGAATAGAAATGCTAAAACTATTTTTCAGCTACTTTTTGAAGCAGCTAAGACAACTTATCACTTACCTGGAACGTCTAAACTGTTTAAAGGGTGTACCACTCAACTAACAGCACAGAAACTGCATTCACTGCTTCTTTTAAAACTATACAAACAGCAAGCAAAAAGTTATTATACATGCATCAAAGAAGGAAAAACAGAAGTACAAATTGCATATTTTAATGTAAAAGCTACTCAACTTGTCATGTCATTGTGTTTTATATATTATTGGCACTAGTATTTCTGCATCAATAAGAAGTATAAATCACCAAAAATATGTTTGTCAATATAGTCATTTTTTTTATTTAGCTTTTGGAATTTCCCATTAAAAAAAAAAAAAAACACATTATACCTGTACACTGTATACAGCACAAATGGGCTGATTGTCATTTGTCTGTTCTGATTTACATATCAGTTCCAATTGACAGCCACTACAGTCACATTTGACAGTGGCCCAAAGACTTCCCTCTTTTGTTTTGTATGGAGGCTCAATTTTTCTGGTGGAAATATTTGAACTATGTTTTTATATCCTCTTAAAAAGCAGTTTTATCAGCATACTTTTGTAGATCTGTCAGCAGTCTCTGGCTAATATTACTAAAATCTCCCATCTCATGCAGTGCCAAATATGTTGGAGAGAATAATTTTATAATCATAAGAGGAAACATACAATATAATTATAAACCTGAAAATAAACCAAGCCCATCATAAACAATTGAATAAGTCACCCGGATTGATGAATGTAGTGAAACATAGGGTTATGGTACCTGACAATTACTCACATCAGTGTGTAAGGTTACATTTCTTCATAACCCTTTCAGGACCAAGCAATTTTCAGTGGGATGCTCCACCATATATATATATATTTAAAGTTAAGTATTTTTATTATGTATTCTGCTTAGAGATACATGTATAAAAACATGTTATTCTATGACCCGAGGGACCTTACAATACTTTGAAAAATATTTATGTTTGGGCAAATTACAAGACATTGTTTCAGCTGAGAGGTCACAGCTGCACCAGTTACTTATCATGATTCCCAGGCAAGGGTGTAGTTCGGGCTACATGTAAAGCTAAAGAGCTACAAGGTCTGGGCAACGCTTGGCAAGAATTGAAAAAGCCTAAAATAAATTCTAGTGTTCACTAGAATTAGAGATAACCGTCGACTCAATGTCTGTCTGAGTCAGAGAGGGAGGCTGGTGTGAGAACACCTTCCTGAGGACTGGGCTGTGAAGTTAAGTTGGGGATGGGGGTGGGAGATTGAAAGAAAGTGACAAATTGGCAAGTAAAATAAGTGGCTTATATGGAGGTGAGGACTAAGTAATACCAATTAAGAGTTAGGCAATCCTGTGAGGACAGTGGGAGTTAGACATTCCAACTAGTTCTTCAAGTCATGTATCTGTTCAGGCTAATTGTCTAGCACTACCCCATTTTCTTCCTATTTTTTGCTGTATTAGTATTTTTTTATGCTGTTCACTTATCTTTTTCTTAACTTTTTCCATTTGTAAAATTTAATTTCCCAATAATAACCAGTAGCAACTACACTTTAAAACTTATACAAGATTTAGTGCACAAATATACAAATAAATATTTAAACATACTGTACATTAATTTACTGGTAATATAAATCCCAAAGTTTATGAGTTATCCTGATACAGCTATTGGGGGGGAGCTCCTGAGTGGCGCATCCAGTAAAGGCGCTCCGTGTGGAGTGCAGGATGCACCCAATAGCCTGGAGATCGCAGGTTCGAATCCAGGCTATGTCATTGCCGACCATGACCGGGGCTTCCTAGGGGGCGGCGCACAATTTGCTGAGCGCCGCCAAGGTAGGGAGGGCTTAGGTTGGCAGGGCAATACACAGTTGACGGCACACCAGTGACCCCTGTGGCTGATAGGGCGCCTGCGGGTCTGTAGTGGAGCCATTCAGATCTGTGTTGTCCTCCGGCACTATGGGTCTGGTGGCTTCGCTGTGGATCCGCAGTGCAAAAAATGATGGATTGGCAGGAACACGTTTTGTAGGATGCGTGTTTCAGCCTCCATTTCCCGAGTCGTCAGGGGGTTGCAGCGGTGAACCGGGATAAAAAATAATAATTGGGCATTCCAAAGTGTCGAGAAAACCTGGGTAAAAACCATTGGCAACAACGAAATTTTTAAAAAAAAACAGCTATTGGTGCTGTATCTAAAATAACAAAAAAGGCAAGTCACAGATCTTTTTAAAAGCTTTCTTTCCCAACATGAAGTATAATATATTTATACATGTTGCCGAGCTACATGGTACAGTACGATATATAAAGAATATATCATTGTCTTTTCACTGTTCACATTTCTTTGTATTTCTTTTTATTTGCTTATATCCTTCCTCTAGGTTTTCTGAGATGTCACAAATGTAGGTTTTTCCTTGTCACAATGGTCTATCTATGTAATCATTTGCGATAAAGATTTCTTATCAAAAAAGTTTTTTTTAAAGAATTTTACTAGCTTCTTTTTAGTACTTTTGTAAACCTACCAGTTTGCATCTTTTAAACAGGATGGTCATGACAGGAAATACTTACAAACGCATATTTAAAAATCATGATGATATGCAATCTGATTGTACGCCTACCTGTAGGAAAACGACTAGCATTCTAAACGAATTAATTATTATAAGTTCGAGTATTATTATTCTGAGATGGTTTGTATTTGAGGAAAGCCTGGACACTGCATATTAAAGTTTGATACTACTGATGTGGCAAATCTGTTTTGTTTGTGTAGGAAGACAAGCCATATTGATAGGTTTCTGACACCCTAATGTGAATATTCCATACATAAATGTTTTCAGAGAGGATTAATTGCTTGAATGTCATGGGATTTCACTGGAACAAATGTATCTGTTGGCTGAACTACATATATATAAAGAACGCAAGTGGGTGTGACTTTTAAGATACTGGACTCATCAATACTGCAGTAGCCTCTAATATCATTAAAGCTAGCTACTCATTTCCAGGCTTTGATCTCCTTCAGACTATTCCTTGCAAAGGTGTTCTCTTACATATGGTAAAACACTAATCTGAATGTGAGAATTCTAAAGGCCAGCATGATAGCAAGAAAGCATTTGAGCTGAAGGGGAACAGCCTGCTCAATCTTCACAGCTTTCATATAGTTATAGACTTTATTCTTTATCTGTCTGTGTTAAATTATACAGAATGAACTATGGATGAGCCTGAGGAGTCTCTGTAGTATACACTTGATTTATGTTTCTGGGCATTCCTATATACATCATTATTATTTGTTTATTTAGCAGACACCTTTATCCAAGGCGACTTACAGAGACTAGGGTGTATGAACTATGCATCAGCTGCAGTGTCACTTACAATTACATTTCACCCGAAAGACGGAGCACAAGGAGGTTACGTGACTTGCTCAGGGTCACACAATGAGTCAGTGGCTGAGGTGGGATTTGAACTGGGGACCTTCTGATTACAAGCCCTTTTCTTTAACCACTGCACCACACAGCCTCCATAATTCCTTAATTCCTTTTCATGGGGTTATACTCTGACACAGCACCCCCACACAAGCTGCCTTAGAAATGTTAATTACATTTTCAATTATGCATTTTCCTTTTTATTTCAAAAGAAAGCCACCAGGTGACTTAGTAACTTGAAGTTGTTTTGCATATGTGATGTTTTTAGGCTGCCTACACTTCAACCAATGCTCAAACACCATTGGAAATCTGAAATACTGACAAATTTTACTTTTTAAAAAGTGAACATAGCTTGAAAATATAAAACAATGAAACTAATTTGTATATATGTATTTAAAGCTAAAAGCTTATTAAAGGAAATACAAAAAAAACGTGGATTTGGGCGCTTTAGTCAGAACATGTGCTTATTTTTTCATAAGTCACAAAGAATAATAAGGTATTGAAGGTGTCTAATGGTAATTTATTTTTATAATAACTACAATTACCTGTACATTTGTATTTTATTCATTCAAATGATTATGTACTACTTACTAACAAAGTAAAAAGATGTGTTACATTTAGATAGGCAGAGATGTTTGCGCTTTGGGCTATTAATAACTGAACAGAATACAACTGAGTGTGGTCATTATTCGGCTTCATAGGTATCAAGTTACAAACTAATCACTCCTTACTCATATAATCTACTTTCCATTCCCGGTTCTATTAAGTCTCATTTTTGACATTGCTAAATTAGAGTCTAATGGGATTGACCTATTAGCATGCCATTGAAGACATTATTAATGTAGTAGCTCCTTGATTGCCTGTGTCAAAAAAGTGAATCCTGACCTTTACAAGTTTGGTGAAAAAGTATAAACATCCATTGTAATTTCCAGATGGTAATTATTGTCTCCAGTCTTCCTACGGTACATTATGCAATTTGATAAAGATAGTTACACGCCATTTCAAATAAAGATATGTATTATCTACATGGCCGGCCCGTCTTTCAAGGTTTATTTTTGAATGACAGACACAGAGGTGATTTCTTTTTCTGTAACTGTATTAAAACATAACAGATGTATTGCAATACTTATTTATTTCAGTGAAATGTGCTACTTTGTCTTTGAGATACTCCTGTATGAAGTACTTAAGCAAGTGTTTTATTCTCCCACATGGTTGGTGCACCTCAAAATGTGTTTGTTCTAACTTCTCCCAAGCAAACAAAGTTAAATGGTCTAATAATTTTCATATTCGGAACACAAAACAACATACTTTTTCCAGTAGTGTACACTTATGTACAATACGCAACAACATTTTATATTTCTATAAATGTTGGCATGCTTTAAAGCAGTGGGCGGCAATTAAATTTGACAGCGGGCCAAATGACCTGCGGGCAGCTGCAGAGAGGGCCACTTGCAACACCCCCACCCCCCCACCCGCCCGCCGCCCAAAAATGTGTTGCAGCATGGCACAAGGCATACCGCTCGTCAATAAAAAAAGCCGGTCAAGCTGGTTGAAAACAAACCAAAAAAGTAACAATTTTTTGTTTATTTAGCAGACGCCTTTATCCAAGGCGACTTACAGAGACTAGGGTGTGTGAACTATGCATCAGCTGCAGAGTCACTTACAATTACGTCTCACCCTAAAGACTGAGCACAAGGAGGTGAAGTGACTTGCTTAGGGTCACACAGTGAGTCAGTGGCTGAGGTGGGATTTGAACCGGGGACTTCCTCGTTAGAAGCCATTTTCTTTAACCACTGGACCACACAGCCTCCAATTGTGGTAGTATGTCTGTAACCTCCAAATAAATATTAGTAAAATAATAGAGCATCTCTGTCATACGCAAAAAACATATATCATATAATAATAGACATATCCCCTCAAATATGTCTGCCCATTGGGTAGGTATTGCTGAGCACTCTATACCAGAACTGCCAGTTGGCCCCTTCCTGGGATGATGCACTCGGTCCCGCCCACCGAGGGGATAGACTCTCATCCAAAGGAAGCCATTTCTCTTTTTCCATCGAACCCGTGAGAGTGACCGATGCGACCTCGCGGTTGGTGGTCGTCTTTACTTTCAGGGAACCAGGGTTACAGAAGTAACCTAACGTTCCCTTTCAATTCGAAGACGACCACCAATGACATTACCTATGGGATAATGTATACCAGAGCCGTCGTGAGGGAGAAGGAACAGAAGCATTTGAGAGATGCACAAGTACTGTTTAACCCAGAGGTTAGCGGTGTGAACTTACACCCTCAAGGACCCTTGTGCCTACAGAAGGCAAGGCAGGGTCTACCACATTAAGACAGTAGAACCTGGAGAAGGTATGCGGCGTAGCCCAGCTAGCCGCAGTACAAATATCAGACATCGAGGCACCTCTGAACAGGGTCCAAGATGTAGCCAACCCTCTAGTGGAGTGTGCAGCTACCCTACTAGGTGGGGGCAAGCTAGCATTATTATATGCAGTCGAGACTGTATCCACAATCCAATGAGACAGACGCTGCTTAGGGTCTGTGTCCTGTGACAGACGAAGAGCTGGTCAGATTGACGTAGAGCTCTTGTCCTAAGCACATAGCATCTCAATGCCCGGACTGGGCAGAGAAAATTTAATCTCTCATCTGCCGTTGAAGCAAACGGAGGTGGATGGAAGGACTCCAATTCAACAGACTGATTAACGTGGAAGGCTGTGATCACCTTGGGGAGGAAAGCAGGGTTGGTGCGCAGAGACACCCTGCTGCCATCCTCCCAAATACACAGACACACAGACAGCGCCTGCAGCTCACTGACCCGCTGAGTGGAGGTGATAAGCAAGAGGAAGGCTGTCTTCATAGACAGGTACTTCAGCTCTATGGAGTGTATGGGCTCAAACAGGGCCTTCGTGAGAGCCTCCAGTACAACATTAAGGATCCATTCAGGGGAGAACAGTCCTCCTAGAAGGGCATAATCGCAGAGCGCCTTTAAGAAAATGGGTAGCCAAAAAATGCGCGCCCGGAGACATTGAATTTACGGGGGCATGGCAAGCAGAGATAGCTGCAAAATACACCTTCAAGGCGGAAGGTGACCTACCAGCATCAAGCAGTTCTTGCAGAAACTGTAAGATGACTGGCATAGGGCAAGATATGGGGTCATGGCTTCTAGCCAGACACCAAGCCTGGAAATACCTCCACTTACAGGTATATAAAGACATAGTGGAGTCTGCCCTAGCGCTCTGCAGCGTACCCACAACCGCATCTGCTAGCCCTAGGGCTAACCAGCGGTCCCTTTCAGGGGCCAGACCCATAGCCGGAGCCTTTCACCTGACTGAGGAGATCCATGCAAAGTGGAATCTCCCAGGGCTGGCCGTGCTAACTGACT
Source organism: Acipenser oxyrinchus oxyrinchus (assembly GCA_030684275.1). Taxonomy (NCBI): domain Eukaryota; kingdom Metazoa; phylum Chordata; class Actinopteri; order Acipenseriformes; family Acipenseridae; genus Acipenser; species Acipenser oxyrinchus. The sequence continues at coordinate 58,177,462 of CM060252.1, forward strand.
TTTTTGAGAAAAGCCGGGAGCAGCGGTATAGGCAGCAGTGTGGAGTAGTGGTTAGGGCTCTGGACTCTTGACCGGAGGGTCTTGGGTTCAATCCCAGGTGGGGGACACTGCTGCTGTACCCTTGAGCAAGGTACTTTACCTAGATTGCTCCAGTAAAAACCCAACTGTATAAATGGGTAATTGTATGTAAAAAAAATAATGTGTATAATGTGATATCTTGTAACAATTGTAAGTCGCCCTGGATAAGGGCGTCTGCTAAGAAATAAATAATAATAATAATAATAATAATAATAATAATAATAGGCGGGAAAGCATACAAAAACACTTTGGGCCATTCGTGCGCTAGGGCATCTATGCCGATTGGACCACCTATGCGGTGGAGGGAGTACCATAGGGGGCAATGCGTCATCTCTGCCGAGGCAAAGAGATTGACCTGCGCCTTCCCGAACCATTACCAAATGCACTCCACTATCGAGGGTGGAGTCGCCACTCTGACAGATGTGGGCCGCTCCTGGAGAGGAGGTCTGCTGCCCAGCTCACCGCTCAGGGAATGTGCGTCGCCCGTAGGGACAGCAAGTTCCTCTGAGCCCATGCCAAAAGCCTGAAGGCCGTGCGATGCAACCCTGGGGAACGTAGGCCACCCTGGTGGTTGACATACGCCACCACTGTCGTGTTGACGGTCCTTGCAGCTCCAGCATGTTTATGTGCAGGGATGTCCAGCAGTTTGGCCAGGATCCGTGAACTCCTCTGCCTTCCCAGACCACTCCCCAATCCAAGTTGGAGGCGTCTGTCGTCACTACTTGACGATTCAACACTACTCCCATTCGCACATCTTCGTGCAGGTGAGAGGTCGTCCTCCACCAGCATAGGGCTGCCGAGCACACGTGAGACACAGTCAGCCGACGGTGTCTGTCACGTTTGGCATTGAGGTGGCATTGAACCATGCTTGTAGTGGGCGCATGTGAAGCAGACCCAGGTGAATGGTCGATATGGCTGCGGCCATCAGACCCAATCGTTTCTGGCACAATAGGAGGGTGACCTGCGATCCCTGTTGAAACAGGGAGAGGCAACCCTGGATAGCTGCAACTCTGTTGTTCGACAGGTATGCGCACAATGTAATGGAGTCCAGCCGGAGCCCCAAGTATGAAGTGCACTGCATCGGTGTAAGCCGACTCTTTGCATCGTTCCTAGTGGGATCTGTGTAAGATCTCCTCCACGGCTGGCCCAAAGGGATGTCCTGGTGATATAGGCGGGTCAAGCAGCGCAGCCTTATCCACATCAGGAACTCTGGCTTGTGACAGCCACAGCAGTCTATGAGCCACGATCAAGCTAGCCAGGCTCTGGCCAAGAGCTTGCCCTTGGAGACCGGAGACCGGCAGCAGTGTGCTGGACAGGAAACGTAACTCCGTGGCCACCGGCTCAGGGAGTAGGGCCTCACGCAATACACCGTCCATGTAAGCAGTAAGCACACTTGCTGTATTACACAGGCAAGTTGCCTGCACCTCTGCTGCATATGCCCGCTTGAGATGCGTTTCCGTCACCTTACATTGAGGGTTCAGGCACGCTGGGTCTCTAGCCTTAACTAGGGCCACAATGGTGGTCTACTGGGGAGAACCCCACTAGGCCAAAGCTTATCCGCGCCTTCTAAGGAGGCAAGAGGTGCGGTCTGTTTTAGCACGCTAGGACCCGAGGCCGGAGGAGTGTACCTCCTCCATGAAGTCTGGGAAGGCCAGGAACTTCTGAGGGCGAGGAGCCATCTCCTGCATCTGGAAAACGGACCGGCGTGGTTCTGCCGCTGGCTTCCAGGGGCCGCTATGGAGAGCGTGTCCTCTTGCACCAGCTGAGACACCGCTTCCTATCCAGCCTGAATTCCCCTGGCGGAAGTGGGGTATGGCAATTGGGGCTGCAACGGGGCCTGGACAGGGGCCTTGGCCGCCGGCGCCTGTTTAGCCAAGAGCTCTAGGACCTGGGCCATCTGGGCCTTGAGGTCTATAATGTCCTTTGACTGCTTGGAACGCTTCACCCTTCTTGCTGGGGAGCGACTGCGGGCGGCCTGCGCATTGGGGATTCCTAGCAGGGGGTCCTGGGACAGGTCATGGAGGAGGGGCTCTGGGGCTCCAAGATCCGCCGACAGTCTGTCCATAGATGACGCGGAGCTCGCCCTCGTGGCCCTCTCCAAACGAGCCTCTTTCACCCGGGGCTGGAAAGCCTCACAGATGCTACAGGCCACATCCCTCTTGAGGGCCAAGGTGCCATGTTGAACAAGCACCGCACAGAGGGTATGCTTGTCCTCTTGCGGGATATAGGCGTTGCAGGCCGTGCAAGGGTGTAACCCAGACTTGCCTGACATGGGCCTGGTGTTTTGCATGGGCCGTGCACTAAACACCACTTGCACTGTGCTCAGGCACTGGCTAAGTGCGAATGCCATGCGCTCACCCACTAGTGCTGTAGCAGAGGGTATCTAACACCACGCACTGAGTACCGTGGGCACCTTGTGCACCCCGTAGCACCATATGCCCATGCAGTGTAGTACCAAGCACCGCGTGCACCATGCGTGTTGAGCCCCTTGCCCACTGAGTACCGTGGCATGTGCACCGCGTACCGTGCAGCACCGTGCGTTCCCACACTAGCGTTGTAGCAGTGGGTACCAAGCACTGCGTGCACCGTGTACCGAGAGCACTATGTGCACCGTGTGCCGTGCAGCACTGTGACTGTGCACTGTCCCTGAGGCGCTGGGCACCGTGTGCCGTATGCACTTAGCACTTGTGCACCGAGATACCTAAGTATCAAGGGCTATGTGTGTGCCGCGGTACCGAAGCACCGGAGGGGCCGCTATGCAAATGTGCCTACCCTAACCATGCAGTCACAAACACCTGGTCAGCGTGTAGCGTGTACCAGGGGGAAACAAGGCCGAAGCCGCGGTGGGTGAGTTGAAGCAGACAGCAAAAAACCACGGTAGAATAGTATAGATAGGGGAGAGCACACTGTTTGTTTACAAGGCCCGACTCACCGAGGTGGGTGGGCCTACGCAGCCGGCAGGGTCTACTCGACAGCAGGGATGTGGCAAGGCCTAGCCTCGTGGAGGAGAGCGTGGCTGGAAGAGTCACTCAGCAGTGGGGATACGGCAAGGCCTAGCCCGTGGAGGAACTGTATACTCTCAGAAAGAATAGACAACCACTCGCGGATGTCTGCACAGGCAATCACTCACACACGACAGACAGGTACAAAGAGCGGCCTACCACGCAAGCGAGGAGGCTGCTGAAAGACAGAAAGGCAAAAAGGCTTGGTCTTTTTCAAAGTTGTTGGTTCCAGGAAAGCGGCGAGCCAGCTTTCAGCATGAATGCAAGGGAAATACAATCAACTCGATTCGACTCAAGAAGCTCTTTTCTATCAACAAGCTTACATATCGGGACTTTCTTCCTATGCATCGGGACGCGGGACATTTGCTAGGAAATCGGGACTGTCCCGACCATATAGGGACTGTTGGCATGTATGGGTACGTAATCGTTTTTGTCCGTGATCCGTTTTCAATCAACCCCGATGGTGATTTCTCATCCCATTCAAAGCAAGTGCTTCCCACAATCGAAGAAGCAGCAACTGGAACTAGATTTCCATTACATGAGAGTAGATGTTAAAACTTCATGCTGATTTGAACTTGGCTCTCGCCAAGATAAGCACCAACTAAGACGTAGCTTCACAGTAAACTAATGTGATCCATATGTGTCTCCATCCATTTGCGCTTCCTTCCATATGATGATGTAGATATCCTTCTGTCTGGTGTTGATGGCTGAAGTGTAATGCTGGCTCCCTAGCGCATCAGCACACACAACGGCTGCGATGCTGGCCCGGGATCAACCATAGTGCGGTCTCCCCAGCGCATCAGCATGACAACCGTCTGGATTGAGCTAAGTAGGGTACATCTCTGGGGTCTTCAAGTGGGCACCTTCCATCCTCGGTGTTTCGTCGACTAGCCCACGACACCTCAAGAGGGCTCAACGGTGATTCTGGCATCCCAGCATCACCCCCCTCCGTCCCCCACTCAACTCAGCCCAGCTTACTTACCTGTACATCAGCGTTTCTTTCTTTCTATTGTGCTTGAGATCCCCAACCAGAATCTTTCCGTCTCAACCACAGCCAGTTGCTGCTCCTCTCTGCTGCTTCAGATAAGTTCTTCACTGTGCGACGCAACTCTTGGCCATTGAATCCGATATCTCTGAGAAACCGGGTTGTAGAGTGTGCCACAAATCCTCGACATCCCACTTCCACTGGGTAAATCCAGACTCTCCATCCTCGCTGTTCCGCTTCAGTGGCTAGTTGAGCATACCGCAGTTTCTTCCTCTCATACGCCTCATCTACAGCATCCTCCCATGGCACTGTTAACTCTACCAGGTGAACAAGGTGTGCTGATCCAGACCACAAGACAATATCTGGTCGAAGGTTTGTGGTGGCAATCTCAGGTGGAAAAATAAGCCATTGACCAACATCTACCAGCATTTTCCAGTCTCTAGCAGCTTCCAGTTGTCCTGGGCGAGGATTGGTTTTAACACCTTTTCTTGGTGGTTGCTCTCCTGGGCGGAGGAGTGTTGTCTTTTGTGTGTAATGTTTTGATGGAACAGGTGGCAACTTATTGGTCATGTTACGCTTGTCTTCCAATGCTAAGGCCAAACATCGCAGCACCTGGTCATGGCCAAGTAAACCGTCCTTGGCTAAGAGCCACCTTACATCCTGTCAAAATGTGCCTTAATGTTGCAGGTGTTGAACACAAAGGACATGAGGGATCCTCTCCTACCCAGAGGTTTAGGTTCTGTGGTGATGGGAGAACATCATATGTTGACCTTATAAGGAAACTGATCCTGCTCTGTTTCATTGACCATAGGTCTTGCCAGCCAATCTTGCGTTGTTCCACACTCTCCCATCTCATCCATTCTCCCTGCTTGCCCTGGGAGATGGCCTTTATACACCTCATCCTCTCCTCCTGCTTTTGCTTCCTCCATTGAGCTGGGGCTGCCTTGTGCCATGTAGGAGGAGCAGAACTGAGACCAAGACCCCCTCTTCCATGCTGAACTTGCCCCATGATATCACCAATTCGAAGGGCAGCCTTTGCATCCTCCACAGCTTTCTTTGCCACCCACTTTCTTCCAGTTTTCAACACAGGTGCTGCCTCCCTTATGCATTTGTCGCGTGACTCTACTAATGTCATTTCCAGTCGGACCTTGGCGCACTTAAACTCCTCGGTTAGAGCGGAGACAGGTAGCTGCAGTATTCCTTTACCATAAAGTCCCACTCTGCTGAGGCAGCGTGGAACTCCCAACCATTTCCTGATGTGTGAACTGATTAAAGCTTCCAGCTTCTCTACTGTTGTCAAAGAAACCTGCGACACAGTCAGTGGCCACAGCAGCCGTGGCAGTAGGCCAAACTGAAAGCACCAGAGTTTTAGTTTGCCTGGTAAAGCGCTGCTGTCTATGCTCTTCAACCCTTCCACAGCTTGTTGTCTAACTTCTCCCACACAAACTGTGTCCTTTAGATCCCCGTCGTACCATCTCCCAAGGCTCTTCACTGGCTTCTCAGACACTGTTGGCATTGCCTCACCATTAATGAAGAATGTTTTATCTACTACTTTACCTTTAATTATAGAGATGCTCCTTGATTTAGTGGGCTTAAATTGCATTCGTGCCCATTCAATGTTATTGGTTAATTTGCCCAATAACCGATTAGTGCAGGCTACTGTTGTAGTCATGGTTGTCATGACATCCATGTATGCTCGAATTGGTGGTAGTCGCATTCCAGAAGCCAAGCGCTCTCCTCCCACTACCCATTTTGATGCCCTAATGATTACTTCCATTGCCATGGTAAAAGCCAGTGGAGAAATGGTGCATCCTGCCATTATTCCAACTTCTAGGCATTGCCATGTAGTGCTGAATTCTGAAGTTGAAAAACTAAATTGCAAATCTCCAAAGTAGGCTTTCACTAGATTTGTTATTGTCATTGGTACACTGAAAAAATCAAATGCTGCCCAAAGAAGTTCATATGGCATACTTGCTGAAAACTGAATTCATTAACAAAGCAAATCTGGAATCATTCTGGTCCGCCTATATATGTCCAGACATCTACCGCTGGCTCTGTTTGTGCTCTCCATGTTTGGATCTACTTACACATGTGAAGTGGCTTATTCCACAATTAATGCAGTATTAAAATCAGATGCACGAAAGAGGCTCACACAAGACTCCTTGGAGGACTGCCTACATATTGCCGTCTCATCTATCACACCTGGTGTTCTAAAGCTGATCGCAGAACGAAAGTGCAATTTTTCTCATTGAATTTGTCATAACACAATGAAGCATTTAAAATAAAAATATATATGTATGCTACTTTTGAATTGTGTTTGATGTTATTCTGCGTTCCTGTCTATCATATGAGGATTCCAGTACCATAGCAAGGCATAAATGTATCATCACAATCAGCAAGTACTCTGCTTTGGAATCGATATTGCAAAACACTTAATTTTCTGCTTACTCGCAAGAAATATATGAAGGTCATACAGAGAATCCCCCATGACAGCCCCCTTGCGGTAATATTAAAAATAAGTTCCGCTCTCGCTTCGCCCTTGATATGCATCTGTGGGGATCCAGACAACATTTGCCGACCACTGCTCGAAAGTAGTAATTGAAATTACTCAACTGGATAATCTAGAGACTGAACTACAGTGCGAGAATGAAGCTGCAATAACAAACAAAAATATGAAATGTATGTGTATGTTCTGAAAAAGCAGAGAAAGAAGGTGGAGACAGTAAATAAATTTCAATTTCTGAACATGAAACGTTAGACCTTTAAACTTGCCTATTCTTTAACCATACATCGCTATATATGTCTACAGGTAGATGCTATCCTTTGTTCTTTCTTGAGAGAACGAATGGTTTGAGGTGTACATGTCATGTTATCTACTGTCGATTGGTTTGGGAAAATAAACGAGGTGTCACTGTCTAACTGTGGGGTCATTGTTTACACATAAAGGACCACATCCATTAAAGTTTTCGGCACAAAGTACCTAAAATTATACGAGGAAAACCAAGTAATGTCTGAGAGTTTTGCAAGATTTCAAGTCATTTATCAATAGGTAAATAAAAAATAAACTAAAAACACGTATTGAAATGGTTGTATTAAAACATAATGCATAATGAATGCATCCATAATGGAAAATGCACAATTTCTACTTGTGGAAGTGGTTTACTTTAGCAGTTGTAGTTTAAACACCTTTCTTTGTCAATGTGATATCTAATTACAGTGTTATTAAGCATTAAGAAACACTTTTCAAAGTAAAAAACTGACTTGCTTATGTCAGTTAAAAAAATACAGTATTTAATTATAATTTTTACAGAGAAGGGAAATTGTATTTTCAAGAAAAAAACCCAAACACAAATCATAGAATTGAAAGGATGGCATTCATAACATTGTTTTCTGCTTGTCCTGTGCTCAGTTACTCACATATAATGACAAGTAATCACCTCCCTGTCAGTTCAAATTTATTTTACGGTATAAGAATAAATAATCATTTTTTAAGCTTTATCATGCTATGCTGCAGCAACTTCACAGTGTAACAGGGTTAAATTAGATATAACCTCTCACCGATCTCTGTCACTGCCCTGATTTAGCAATCAATAAAGATTCTGCCATTAAGGGAAAAAAAATAAGTAGGTGGTGATTGATAAGACATTCTACAATACTTAACTAATTGCTTGGGTAATAATGGTCCCAGTCTCTCACATGATTTACCACAGTTCTACAATGAGCAAAAACCTCTTTCAGTACATATAGGTGCTCTTGTTGCTGTGTTGCATGAACAATATTAGCAAACTAAATCAGAAAAAAAGGCAAGCCGCTTCAATGATCACCAGTGGGAAGATCCTGAAGAGATACAAGCTAATGAAAGAAGCAAAAATAGCATTTGGATTGTCCGCTCAATGTAGAAAAGCAAATGAAAGAAGGCTACAAAGTCTACATTACAACCGAAAGAAACAGGTGAATACTATTGGTCAAGAAGAAGAAGACAAAGAAATGAGAAGTTTCGATGAGCGTGATGATAACAGTAGACCCACAACAGGGGAAAAAAGAAAGAAAAAGCAGCAAACAAAACAAAAAAGCAAATGCGACTTCTCAACGGCATAATAGTAAATCTATTTGGAAAGTTTCTGCTGAAAATCCTAATTGCAAGGTGTCATATTCTGAGTTATGCGTCATTTCTGGGTTGTTAAACCAACTATGATGGATAGGGACACCTGTTTGTGCAAAACTCATGGAAACATCCAATTTAAGTCTGATAAACTTTATCACCATAAAGTGATACATACCAACAACATTGAAGACTTGCTGAGGATGGTGTGCAATGAGACCAGTAAAAAGATCTCCATAACACTGCATTTCACACTGATGTTCAGACTTGATAGTATGAATGGAAGAGTAAAGTTGAATAAAGAGATAAGAAACTTAAAGATGGCACCACATAAAAAATCACAGTCCATCTTACAGTCAAAGAAAAAGTGTATGGTACTCTGGGGAGCCTTGCAGAGAACTCTAAGTCAGAGATGAAGCAAAAGTTAGGCAAGCATGTCTTTAACATCCGGCATCAATACGCTGCATTAAAAGAGCTGAAAGAAAATGAAGCTGTGCTTCACATCGACTTTTCAGAAAACTACCTATGCAAAAGAAATCCAAGCAGTGCATTTTGGTGACTCCCACAGGCAGGCTATGTTACATACAGGAGTCGCTTACACTAACCTAGCCAAATATTAATTCTGTTCAATCTCTCCATCAATGCGCCATGATCCTGCTAGCATCTGGGCCCACAATATCTTATTTGCTTCAGGTTCCATCTGACAAAGTCTTGCATATTGTTAGTGATGGTCCTACCACACAGCACAGATCAACAAATAATTCATTCTGTCTTTGCACAGTACCCTTTGACATGGGTTTCCAAAAAGTCACCTGGAACTTTTTGGAAGCAGGACATGTAAAAGGACCTGCTGATGGAATAGGTGTGGCTGTAAAAAGAACCTCTGATAATCTTGTCGTAAAGGGAAAAGATCTTCCAAGTGCCAGAGCATTGATTGATTAACTGCACCACTGCAATCCTCTGTGAAGCTATTCTACATACCAGAGGAAGACACCGACAAAATGGATGTGACTATTCCTCTGAATCTAGAGAATGTTGTGGGGACAATGAAAATACAGCAGGCATGTTGTAAGAATATATACTGTATATTTTTTAATAAACAATGTAAAAGCACAGTTTAGCTAATCCCACTTTTCACAATGTATTTGTTCTTATAGGCAAATAAATAAATAAATGTTTGTGTGTATATAACCAAAAGTCTACAGTACACATCCATGGAGGGTATTATGAGGTTGTATAATGCACTGGTAGGACTGTACTTAGGAGCACTGTGTCCATTTCTATTCACCACAGTACCAAAGTGACACTGTGACACTGTTGAGTCCAATGAAATGCAACCAAACTAATCCCGGGGCTTAAAAGGAATAACCTATGAACATAGGCTACAAGAACTTAATCTATATTGCTTAGAACAAAGAAGAATTAAGGGAGACATGAATTAAGTCTTTAAAAACTTAAAAATAAATTTACATAGTTAACCCTCACCAATATTTTAACAGCAGTACAGAAACCAGGACCAGAAGACACAGTTGGAAATTAGGTGGAGCTAGACTAGGACAGAGGGAAGACCAAATGGCCTCTCATTCATAAAGTTATTCATGTTCTTATGTTCTAACTTTATGTTATTCTTTTTTCAGATTGTAACAGATCTCTACGGGAATAACTTGAAGGCTTCTGAGTGGTTTCTGCTCAATTTGACTGTTTTCAGTTTTTAAATGTCATTTACTCCGCCTGTTTGGCAGATACAGGGCTATCTGACTTTTCCTAAATATATGCCTTGATTATCATGACAAAGTTTGAGACACGGGTTGCAAAAATAAGATATAATACCCTCATAATTTATTATTTTTTATTTATCAGTCAGGACCGCCGGGCGATTTTTAAAGCAATACACCGTGTTGGTGTCAATTGTTTTTTGTTTTTTTTGGACCAATGAAGGTATCATTTGGTACAAACAGGAGTGCATTGTTGGTCTAATTCCAGAGACAAAGCCTGTCACAAAACAACATATGTAAACATAGCCTCAGGTCTGGCATAAAATTTGCAACCAGGTTGGATTCTAGGTAAGAGAAGAGCTTCAGAATAGTAAAACATTTGATTAATTTTATTACATTTGATGTTAAAGGTCATTGTATTTTATGATAATTTAATCTGCAACTTGTTCGTTGAACTACCAGCACCTAATTACATTTTGTGGTAAAAAATAAACAAAACGTTTGCATAGTAAAAGTTTGTGTATCATTACCAGAATGCTCTTGTCATTTCCAGTCTGCCATGTGCCATATTAAACAAGTCACTGCTGCCACTTTTTATAAAGGGCTCAATTCCTAATTTAAAAAAAAAGAGGAAAGAAGCCTGCATTTGCAGATTTGAATACTGGGTTATCATTGGATATGCAATGTTACCTGAGACACACCTGCAAGAGCACTGCATGGGGAAATACATCACAGTCACAGGAGAAAATCACACCGAAATAAGAGAGGTGAACAGATGATTAAAATCCATGCATTTACTGCACAAAACCTGCCTAAATAAAGGTGGAGGCGAAAATCTTGCCCATTATCTCCAGGAATTGAGTTTGGACCGGTCAAGGCACCAGTGTGCTGAGGCAAAATAATAATTTACCCACAGACTCTGAGCTTCAGTTTTGAAATTGTCAATGGAAAAGCCTTTTTAGTCGGAAGATGAGTTAAAACCTAAGGGCCAGCTTGTGCATGAACCGATTTACCCTGACATGCCTAACTTGTTTTCAATTTGCATTGATGTCACAAGGATATTCCTTCAGAGTGCTGCTTGTAAAACCCATGACAGTTCATTAAAAAATCATTAAAGGGAATCCCCTTTCTCATTTAAAACAGCAAACTATCATATCAAAGAGAAATCTTCACAGAAAATGAAGCTTCCGTACATGCTTTGAAATTGCCACCAAAAAGAAGTGTCCAGAGGCAACACAAATCTAAATCTGTAGGAGGAACTAAAGAAAAGCTGCAGAATTATACAGAAAGGCACTCACTGTATAGCCCTGAAACTTGTTGACTGAAGTTTTATCACCGTACTCACCATGAACACTGGATTGCCTAACCATTTAGACTAGTTTTTATTTGAAAATTATCAGTACTATTGCTATGTAAACTTACTTTTTCAAATTCAGAATAGCACTCAGCAAGTAATGTTTATTTTGCAGATTTAGCCCTTGGTGATTATGTTAACTGTTTGCCCTCCAGCAGACAACCAATCAAAGATCTGCAGACTTTTGTTGTTGAACTAATATATCTGATCAATTCAGATATTTAAGATCCTAGTTAATGAAATTGCTGGCAGTGACTATTTTAGTCAGAAATTTAGTTTTAATAGCAGAACTGGATGCAGGACATATGTGGATTCCCTCACCCCTGTCTTTCTGTCTCTGCTTCTACAACAATAATTCCCACTATGTTCTAAGATGAGGACCAATTTGGTGTGAAGAGGTATTACTAATGACCACCATCACCATTGGATCTCACTTTTGCCTTCAGCTGCATTACTCTGTTGTTACTGTTATTCATGCACAGTAATTTAGTGTTTTCTGGTGGAAAAAAAAGAAAAAGCATAAATATTTCTTTACTAAAATCATCTCAATTTGAAAATCATACAAAATATAGCCACAATTTGTTTTATGGTTGGGTTATTTGCTTTTATACTGTTTTTCCAAATCATACTTTGCAAACCTTAATATATGCTTCGCCTGGTGTGATGTCATCATTACATGATACCTCCTTACAGTATTTATTACTTAGCAGACGCCCTTATCCAGGGCGACTTACAATTGTTACAAGATATCACATTATTTTTACAGTTGGGTTTTTACTGGAGCAATCTCGGTAAAGTACCTTGCTCAAGGGTACAGCAGCAGTGTCCCCCACCTGGGACTGAACCCACGACCCTCCGGTCAAGAGTCCAGAGCCCTAACCACTACTCCACACTGCTGCCCTACAGAGGATGTATACAACAAAGATAGCAAAATCAGCAGCAGCAAAAAAAAAAATGTAACACTGTTTAATGTAAACTATGGTGAAAAATAATAATTAGAGGAAAATAATGGAGCAGGCCGTTGGACTGATAACTAAAAAAAAGAATCAGGAGAAAGAATCGCACCTAGGGGCTGTTTTAGAAACATTCTTCTGGTAAAATGACACTGTAAATGTTTATCATTATGGGAAGATTCGTGGAAGAGACAAACAGTTTACACAAAAAAAGAACATTATTGTGTAGTAGAGCCCTACATGTCGTATTTGAAAATTATTGTCCACTATAAGTTGAAAATACTACACTCCATATGTTTTATACAGTAAAACAGGTTATCTGCAAAACTGTTGCATCTGGACCAAATAAAATGGCACATTACATGTTGTTTAAGTTACAACAGAGTCAAATTTACTTTGGTGAGTACATATTGTACCTCCCAAATGCATTGTAAATGTCAGTTTTCTGACAGCTGCTGGATCCAATCTATATGGAGTGCACCTGTTTACTGGATATCTTCATACTAACATGGGTGTCAAGTCTCAAGGTTTACCCGTGAAACGTTTTTTCACAATTTTGAGTGTCTCATGGCAGTGCAGTGGATTCTCACGTTTGTGTATAAGTTTGTTATTGTTTGTGAGGCTGTGAAACCCTTTATACATGATAGAACTGTCCAAGCGTATTATTTCATTTTGGGGAGGGGGGTCACCATGAAGAGGTGTACATTACCATTCTATATTCCTGTAGCTGTTATGCAAACTCCCCCCTTACTCCAAAGATAGAATTGCCTTGTTCTCTCAAACTGATGGTTTGTCTGTGCGAGCCTTCTATGTTTCTGTACACAACACGTCATTACTTGGACAGTACACAAACTGTGTATTTACAAAAGTCCTGGATTTTAATTAATCACAACACTCTACAGAAATGGTGTTGGGGAAGTGACAGTGGGTTTGAGGTCCCAAATAAACAATAAACAATAAATCCAGTTCCAGGGTGCAGTGCCCGTGCTCCGTGATGCTGTATCAGGTTGAGGTGTAGTGGTGGTGCAGGTGATCCGGGTGGTAGTGCTGGCTCCATAGTTTCAGCTCCCTTGGTGTCTGTCTGCACAAAATACAAAAACAACATTCGGGCGTCTTTACTGTTTTAATGTAAGGGGCCTTACTCACGTAGCTGCGTCCCGTTTGTATTGCCAAACTCCTCGGAGCGATCAGCATGGCGCCACACTCTATCCAATCACCGCCACTCTTACACAAAACTACTGTAACCATAATACGCCATTTTATGCATCAATGTGTCTAAAACAACTACATTATTCTTCAAAGGAGATAGAAATAAAAGGGGTTCACAGTTGTTCAGTAAAAGAAAGAACTCACATTGAAAATGAAAAACAGTACAAAAGGGTCGATGTGCGGTGATATATTATCTTAAACTAAAGGAGTGCATTTTTACCAAAGCCTAGGCTGGGGTATCAACCGAATATGTTGTGCTTTCTTGCAGTCCTTGTGGTAAAAGAGTTGTATTACAGTTAGCTTTATACGCGAGTCGGGTTTCTTGTTGATACTCCTGAGCCCTTATGATATGAATAATGATAACGCCATTTTTTTTTTTTTCAATATAGCCTTTTAAAAAAAAAATTGGAAATCTAAATAAATAAAAAAATAAACTATAGACAAGACACTCTAATCTGGCATTGTCAAAATGTTTATATATATATCCTGTATTGTGTTTGTATCCATTACACTAGACACTAATGTAGGTTACAACATTTCAAATGCATTTGTTATTTACTGGCATATTGTATGTTGGAATGGTTCTAAATTGTAATAGGCAATCAAGATCACAGTTGCATTGAAATTAGGACTGGGCTTTCTGGACGCTACGACCTTAAGATGAGTACAAATCAGCTATCTTACACTATCTATACTTGGGGTAGAATCAAGTCAACTAATCGTATGTCACATGATTGTGAAGTGTACGGTTAAACCATTAACATATAGTAGAACTTATTTGCTATTTTTTCCTTTGTCCTTTTATATATACACTACCGTTCAAAAGTTTGGGCTCACTTAGAAATTTCCTTGTTTTCGAAAGAAAAGCAAATTTTTTGTCCATTAAAATAACATCAAATTGATCAGAAATACAGTGTAGACATTGTTAATGTTGTAAATGACTATTGTAGCTGGAAATGGCTGATTTGTAATGGAATATTTACATAGGCGTACAGAGGTCCATTATCAGCAACCATCAGTCCTGTGTTCCAATGGCACGTTGTGTTTGCTAATCCAAGTTTATCATTTTAAAAGGCTAACTGATCATTAGAAAACCCTTTTGCAATTATGTTAGCACAGCTGAAAACTGTTGTGCTGATTAAAGAAGCAATAAAACTGGCCTTCTTTAGACTAGTTGAGTATCTGGAGTATCAGCAATTCTGGGTTCGATTACAGGCTCAAAATGGCCAGAAACAAAGAACTTTCTTTTGAAACTCGACAGTCTATTCTTGTTCTGAGAAATGAAGGCTATTTCATGCGAGAAATTGCCAAGAAACTGAAGATCTCGTACAACGCTATGTACTACTCCCTTCACAGAACAGCGCAAACTGGCTCTAACCAGAATAGAAAGAGGAGTGGGAGGCCCCGGTGCACAACTGAGCAAGAGGACAAATACATTAGAGTGTCTAGTTTGAGAAACAGACGCCTCACAGGTCCTCAACTGGCAGCTTCATTAAATAGTACCCACAAAACACCAGTCTCAACGTCAACAGTGAAGAGGCGACTCCGGGATGCTGGCCTTCTAGGCAGAGTTGCAAAGAAAAAGCCATATCTCAGACTGGCCAATAAAAAGAAAAGATTAAGATGGGAAAAGAACAAAGACACTGGAAAGAGGAAGATTGGAAAAAAGTGTTATGGACAGACGAATCTAAGTTTGAGGTGTTCGGATCACAAAGAAGAACATTCGTGAGACGCAGACCAAATGAAAAGATGCTGGAGGAGTGCTTGACGCCATCTGTCAAGCATGGTGGAGGCAATGTGATGGTCTGGGGGTGCTTTGGTGGTGGTAAAGTGGGAGATTTGTACAGGGTAAAAGGGATCTTGAAGAAGGAAGGCTATCACTCCATTTTGCAACGCCATGCCATACCCTGTGGACGGCGCTTGATTGGAGCCAATTTCCTCCTACAACAGGACAATGACCCAAATCACAGCTCCAAACTATGCAAGAACTATTTAGGGAAGAAGCAGGCAGCTGGTATTCTGTCTATAATGGAGTGGCCAGCACAGTCACCGGATCTCAACCCTATTGAGCTGTTGTGGGAGCAGCTTGACCGTATGGTACGTAAGAAGTGCCCATCAAGCCAATCCAACTTGTGGGAGGTGCTTCAGGAAGCATGGGGTGAAATCTTTTCAGATGACCTCAACAAATTGACTAGAATGCCAAAGGTCTGCAAGGCTGTAATTGCTGCAAATGGAGGATTCTTTGACGAAAGCAAAGTTTGAAGGACACAATTATTATTTCAATTAAAAATCATTATTTCTAACCTTATCAATGACTATATTTCCTATTCATTTTGCTATATTTCCTATTCAAACTCATTTCATGTATGTTTTCATGGAAAACAAGGACATTTCTAAGTGACGCCAAACTTTTGAACGGTAGTGTATATATATATATATATATATATATATATATATATATATATATACTGTATATATATGAATTAGTCCTTAGAAATTGTGGCATGGGGCTCCCGAGTGGCGCATCCAGTAAAAGCACTTGCTTAGAGTGCAGGATGCGCCCTATAGTCTGGACGTGACGAGTTCGAGTCCAGGCTATTCCTTTGCCGACCGAGGACGGGAGCTTCCAGGGCGGCGCCAATTGGCCGGCGTCGCCAGGGGGGAAGGAGGGTTAGGTCAGCCAGGGTGTCCTCAGCTCACCGCGCACCAGCGACCCCTGTAGTCTGGCGGGCGCCATGGGCTTGCCTCTAAGCTGCCCGAGAGCTGCGTTGTCCTCTGACGCTGTAGCTCTTGGGTGGCTGCATGGTGAGTCCGCAGTGTGAAAAAAAGCGGTCAGCTGACGGCACACTCTTCGGAGGACAGTGTGCGTTCGTCTTCGCCCCCCCGAGTCAGCGCAGGGGTGGTAGCAGTGAGCTGAGCTTAATAAAATAATTGGCCATTCCAAATTGGGAGGAAATAATAAAAATAATTGGCAACGACTAAATTAAAAAAAAAAGAAATTGTGGCATGTGATTTGTTAAAACCTCATGACATGACCAAACATAGATACAACTTTTGCCGCTGAGTATCGTTCAATGTTTTTTTTTTTATTATTCCTTAACTGAAACTGGCTTCCACTCTCAAACTGTAAATACATTCTGTCTCTATCTCAGTCTAATAACTGCCAAACGCTCTGCTAATTCGTAAACACATTCACACACACATAAAATTCACACACAGTTAAATACACCAAGACAAACACACAAAACGAAGTACTTCAACATAAAGGTAGTTCGATGCTAGTAACATAACTCGGTACTGAGTTTCTGTTTCATTATTATTTGTTTTCCATTCAAAGAAAATGTTAGCTCCCTGCTCAGCACAGGCATGAACTAAACAATCATTGATAAACAAATTCTCAAAATTCCTTATTTTTTCCTAAGATGCTTTATCTCCTCGCTTAAGTAAATCCAGTCTAACCCAAACAATCATTAATAAACAACTTCTTAAAATGACCATTACTCTACTATGGAAACTACATATTATAGCTCTTATCTATTCTATGTTTTGTCATCATTAATTTTACTGCCAGATTCCTTCCACCATGTGTTTAATTTCTGTTCGGTTTTACACTCGAATGGAAATGGATTTTTTTTCCCGTTTCTTTTGATTTTGATTCACTTTGATTAGCGCTTGTTCTACATATGATATGTCATTGGCCATTTTAATTTGATTATTTTCCCTTTTATATGGTACTCCGAAGTGCCACAATAGGGCCTCTCATTGACCGAGTCTTATATATCAATCTTGGAAAACAGAGTCTGGGGATTTGATTGCAAAGGCCTACACACCGGGATTTTAAATTTAATTTCCTCTTGTTTGCCACAGGAGGACTTATGATAATAGATTTTAACATTACCTTGGCTCTTCACTAAGGATTTTAATTCACGTGACTCTGTTGTCTCAGCGGGTCTTACGGTCGAGATTATAACATTACTCACCAAGATTTTTAATTACATAACTCACTTTGCCAAAGCGGGTCTTACGGTTGAGATTTTGACGTCACCTGGCTCTTCACCAGGATTTACAATTTGCCGCTATTCTTCTTCCTTTCCTTAATTTTTATTTTGTCCATGGATTCCTGTAAGTCCCTTACACTTAGAAAATCACTATTTGACCCTCTCTCTACCACGGGATCTCTCCGTTGAGAGATTCTACCCTGAGTATCTCGACTCACTAATTATTTGCCTTTATCTTTCCCTTCACTATTATGTGTGATTATTCAAAAACGAACTCACCGGATGATATAATGGCGCTGACAAATCTGAAACCCCACACCGTGAAATGTCGTTAAGGGTTGCTTTTCAGGAATCCCCGGTTTTGGCACCAATTTGAAATGAAAAAGTTTAGCTGACAAATGGTTTTTGATTAAAAAACACATTATATACAAGAAAGCTATACTTCCAATACAATCATATAGGCATGAGATTCAAACTGACTTTGGACAATGCAGTACAGCTCAGTGCATATGTTTGTATCAGAAAGCATGGATATTCATGGAGTCAGTTTGAAAGAGATGAAAAGACTAACAAACTTTTACAAGATTTGATATTCATACCTTCGTAAGCAACTGGTGATTCCACTCCCATTTGTCTTACTCCTGTGCAATGATAGGGGTTTCCATGCTATCATTGCACACTCCCTCTGCGGGAACAAAGGGGGGGTTGCATACCACATTGTACCCAGCAGGGTGCATCCATTTTGTCTTTCAGTCCCCCTCCCCATCGCACACTATCTCTGCTAGTCTCCTGCATTTTGGTGTTTTCGAAACTTACACAACACTGTATAGAAACTGAATATAAAAGCGCATTAAAGCAACTGAATTAGTACGCACATTAAAACGACTATAAAAAACACAATCACACACAATTTAAACATAATCATTAAAAACAACTTAACTATAAAAGACACACATACACATAATGTAAAACTTATAATTAATAACATAATTAATACCTCATGCAGAAAGCCATCACTACAAGGGCACAACAAATATTGTATTTATTTATGTATTTATATATTTATGTATTTATTTTAAAAGCAGTCATTGAATATTAGGGATGTACCATGTACTTGGATAATTGCCTATTACTAGTTAGCACATTATGTGAGACAAATGCATTAAAGCTACAATCCATTATACACTGGGCTGCAATTGCATCCTGACATCAATTTTTTTCTGAAGATCCATTGGCTTTTTTTAGTTTTATAGGAAACCCCATATGAGTATAAAGCAATTTGTTGACATTAGGTTAACAGTTTTAAATATTAGTGACACCTGAAATGAAACAGGGCTTATATTTGTATTTACTTAATAATAATTGACAAAAATGATGGTGGGGATACATTTTAGAATAGGTATTAGTATTAAACATAATCCACATCATAACCCTACTGGCAAGGGGGAGATTTGGGAAGTTACACAACTTGATTACATAATGTTTATTGCACAATATAATTCTTGGAATGATTCCTGGAACCCTTTAAAAGGATTGCTTTCAGGAAGGTTAGCCTGTATAGATGTTTGTTATGTCAGTGTTAATTCATATCATGTGTGAAAACATTTACTGAGTGTAACACCGACACTGTGCCAACCACACAGAAGAATTATAAAAATATGTATTTAATCACAGGATTTAAAGTGCTACCAGAAATGTTCAAATACATTTTTCTGTAAATACAATCTTTAGCATAATATATTGCGTTCTAGGAATAGGTTTGTTAGTAAGTGATACCCATTAAGCTTGAGACAGGCAGTTATGGGTAAATGAAGCTGGCAATGTATTGAAAGATATAGCGGGCATTTGTTGTTTTCTATATTGAATTAGCTGGGAAATGCTTTCTAAACCTGGAAGTAGCAATAAGTATACTGTGTCAAAAAATAGCACAGCGTTATGGTTTTTACCATCATTTTCACATTCTGCAACAAGATTACACAAAATAGGAGGAGGGAGAAATGTTCGTGCTACTGTTTACATTTACAGTTATGAAATTATTATGCAGGTTTACATTTACATTAGCTAGACTACTAGTATTACATTTCCTTATAATATTACATGTGCAGGCGTTTTTACATTTGCAAGTTCTACAACATTTCCTTAAGCACAGCACAATTAGAACTGGTATTTGCTAAAGAGATTGGAACTGGGGAATAAGTGGACTAAGACTTTCGTCTATGAATATTAGACACGTCCAAAAGTTTAAAAAAACAACAACTGCTTAAACGTTTCTCTAATTTCAGCACATGGTGTCACTTGAAGGAACCTGAAGACCAGCTGTGACTCTCAGGAGTTCTCAAACTGCTCAGTTTCAATCTACTCAATTATACCTTCCTAAAGATGAAGTTGCTTCAAATGAAATGTTCTTAGTTTTTCCATATATTGTTTAATGTTTGAAATCATAATAAGTAGTTATTTCTGCAATTACTTAAAATAGTGTGTTTTTATTTTTTGATAACTATGTTTTAAGGTGATTTCAGTGAATTCAATAATTGTTATTCTGTTCTAGTTTCTAGTCAAGTACTGTGCTTTTTATTATTTGTTATCTGTTTTAAGCCGAGCTCAGGAACCATCTAGAGCAGGGATAGGCAACCCTGGCCCTTGATGGCCATCCCCTTTCGAGGGTTTAGAAGTTATCAATGAAATAATTAATGGATTCATATTATTGGGGGGCAGATGGCTACAGCACCTTCAGAAGGAGGGGGTATGGCCCACCACTTTAACAGCACCGCAAGGAACCCATTGAAACTTTAAAAGCTGACCTTGTATCTGCAAATTCATAGGTCTGTTATCATCCTAAAAGCGTAACATTACAGTTCATTGATTTCTTCATTAACAATATCATGAGATGCATATTGACCATAAAATCCTTGTCAACAGTGTGAGTATTACACAAGAGCTGAAAGCCCATGCTGCACCAGTTACTTAAATGCTTTTTAATTCTTACACCAAACATTTCCTATTCTGCAGCTGTTAGTTTTCTTAATGTCTTAAAATAAGAACATCAACAGCAGACTTGTGATAAGCAAGGATTTTGTTTTCACATTCTAGGTGATAGCGTAAGTGTTCATGCAAGGAAAGGTTATCACAATCCTTCCAGTCATTGAATCCCCTTGTAGTAAAAGTGTCTTCTCCACAGTTTGAGAAAGTCACTAATTCCCACTTGATGGCAAACTCACAGGTTGCAGAGAAATCTTTCTTTCAAGGATGTGTATTGTACCATTCTGTTTGGAAATACTTTGCTCTCGTTTGGTGTTATTGATGCTTTGCAGCAATCTATTTTGCAATCATCAGTCTGATGATAATTATCTGACATTTCAGTCTCAGTGTCATCAGCTTGTAATGAATTGGCATCACAGCCCATTTAACTAAATAGGAAAGCAAGGTATGGACACGAACCGCAAACCATATGTTTCAAAGATGAATGCCTTACTATTCAACTAAAGAGCAAGCTCTGTAGTCAACAGGCAAGTATGGGTCTTAGGTCAGTATTATTAACTCATCAGCCACAAGAAGGAGATTCATTACAAGGAAAAGAAGACTGTGGCAATGATTCTCATCACTGGAAATAGGTAACATACTGTCTGAAGCATGGTTACAGGGAACTTCATGTTCAACTCAAGGATTTTTTCTGCTTGTCTCTTCAGGTTCAGTGTTGCTAGACATGCTGACAACACTACAATGACTTTGTTCAGTAGATAACGTTGAATATATCAGTTTGCTTAAAATAAATGGAATATTGATTGTTATAAACTGATTGTCAGTCTGATGAAAACAGTGAAGCCTTCTGCCTCCAAGAAGGCAGTTGCAACTATGTATATGGTCCTAGTCTACGACTCAGTGTTAAACACAGATTATACACCACAAACACATATTAACTTATTGATTTACATGAATGATTAGGGGGCTAGGTTATTGTTTACAGTCCTCCTCATGTGTTTATAAGCAATACTCCATAAATGTGTGTGGACTGTTATTGTTATAACAATAATGTTAGCTTCACAGGTACAGAATCAATTATTTCCATTTATACACAAGTTTCGCCCATATTTTAAATCTTAGCACAAAATAACTGAACCTGAAACTCGGCCCCTAAATGTCTTAAGAGGCCTTTTCATCCTTTTATATGTACTCGGCTGCATACAAAACAAAAGTTGACTTAGAGTAAATGTTGATAGATATGAAAGTTTACTAATGTTTTGTGCACATTTAAACTATTCTTGGATGTATTGTTTTGTTTCTTTTTGGCTGTTTGAACATTTAATAATTATATAACTTCCTAGCATAAATCCACCCCAGAATTCTTCCTGCAAGCTTTGTTTATGTTTTTTTTTTTTTTTTTTTAAACTGATGCAATACCTGATGCACCTTTACCTCTGATGCAATTTCCTGGTATACTAAAAAAGGGTCCCCTGAAGAAATAGTTTTTCTCAGAGAAGAGCACAGTAATACACTTTCCTTTTTTTTTTTTTTTATGTATCCAAAGATGTATTGGCTTTTTTTTAACTTCACGTGATGAGCTCAGCAAGACTACAAACCAGTTTCACAAGAAATACAAGCACTTACAAACCACAATATATATATATATATATATATATATATATATATATATATATATATATATATATATATATATATATATATATCCTGTATTGTGTTTGTATCCATTACACTAGACACTAATGTAGACTATGATTTTATGTAGCCTACACAACTGGATTATTGTTTTGTGTGAATGTTTTCATTTAAAATAAATTATTGGCAGTTAAAAACCACATGCACTCTACATACAAAAAAAATAACTTTATACATAAACAGGCATAAAATACATGCTTATTTCTGTGCTAATTTCAGGTTGTTTTCAATCCCTAAGCAATAATTGCTAGAGGTAATGTTGAAATTACCTTATAACTTGTTTTGGCCCCACCCACTTCTGATGTTCTCAGGCTGAGAAACTGCAGCCCTGCTAGTGCAGGGTGATGCATTATCGTTTCAATGTTCAAACTACAGCCAAAAAACAAAGCAATGCATTGGAGTTAGGGAATTATGGTACATTTTTCTGTTAAACTTTAAGACCTATCACATACATATTGCTTATAAGTTTTCTTTGGTACTGGCATATCCAGACTCAAAAATGAATGTGTTTCTGGCTGACCCAACCTCAAACCTAAAATTGTTTATGTGGCAAAATATATACTCCCACGCCTGGTGTGTTTATCTAATGTCTTTTTAAGTACTACAACAGTCTATGCAGTTTGTTTTTCTTGGCCTACACAACCACAATCAAGGCTATTTTAGAAATCGAATACGACATATTTAAAATTGCTCCAATGTCCACTGGCAGATGCCTTTTTAAAGCGCTTTCTTCACTTTGGCAATGTATTCATAGGGCACAATTTGTTATCTACCCATAATGGTAAGTAGCATGTGAATAAATATTGATACTTACATCATCAGAGGTCTCTACCACACATTTCACTTTGAAATATTTTTTTTTATTATTTAAGAGTAGCTATAATTTACTTCATGCTAATATTGGACTCAGCTTTCGCCAAGATAAAAATAGATAGTAGTGGTGGGGACCAACCAAGATTCGCTACAACAACTGCACACATTGAAGCACGATAAGAGCCCACCCAATGCTTTTCCTCTGCCAGGTAACGTGGATTTACTACTGGACTGGTGTTGATGGCTATGGTGTAATGCTGGCTCCTGGGATCAGCCAATTTTACGGCTTCTCTTGCGCATCAGCAGATACAACAGCGGCGAGGATGGCTCCAGAGATCCGCCAAAGTGTAGACTCCTTAGCGCCTCAGCATGGCAATCGTCTGGATTGGGCTGGGTGGGGCACTTCAAGGGGGTCATCAGATGGGCACCTCTTGTCTTCGTTGTTTCGTTGATTAGCCCACGACACCTCAGGAAGGCTCAACAGTGATGCTGGCATCCCAGCACCACTCCCCTCCCCTCCATTCCCCACCCAACCCATCCCAGTTTACTTACCTGAGCCATCTGAGCCAAGGGCACCGTTCACCTGGGGAGGGGGTCCCTCTTGCAAGGCGACCACCTCCTCAGGGACTAAAGTAATAGTTCCTTTCAAACTGCTTAGATTCGCTGCTTACGTTGTCTCTTTTCACAGAGAAAGAGAACCCGGACGTCCAGAGGCTTCTTCCACCCTAACCGGAGGAGCCAGCTGTATGATGGCGTTCCAGCCAACCCAGGATGCCAGGAGGCACAATGCTGTGCGCTTCACTCGCAATAAGAAGGACCAAGATGACACAGAACCAGGACTGACGAGACTGGAGTTCAGGCAGACCATTCTTCAGAGGGGTATGGGTTTTTCTCCTTCTGACTTGAATTGTTTGGTGAAATTGCCGGGGCTTAACCCTTTGCGGTCCATTTATTAATTCTGCATCAGGCTCGCCAGGTCTAATTAATTTTTACACGCGCAGTTAATTTTAGACGCGCTGTTTAAAAGTATTTTTTTCACAGTCAAACGGGTTTAAATGGCCCTGCATATCAACAAAGCACTCACTAGGGATCTCCAGCCCTGCCCCACCCTTTCGTTTGCTATCGCTTTCACATATGCTACCAAATAAAAAATAATAATAATAACAATCGTACATACCGATCAATCGTCTCCTGATGACTTGTTTTATCACCAAACTCCTCAATAATGCAATCCAAGTCATTATTTTATTGCTATAACATCTCAAAAAAGCTCTGCAAATGTCCGTGATAGTCTCTGTGCGCTGATACTGTACTCCCAGCTTGTTTCCATACGACCGCCCCATCTGATGAAGGGGGGCTAGTATGACTATTCATGAGAAACGCCTTTTTTTTTTTTTTTTTTTAATCGGCTTGTCTCGGCTCCTTTCGTTCCCACTCAGCCATTGAATGGTTTTCTCGGCTTTTTCTGTTGAAAACCAACTTTTGCGTTTTTGCGTTTTTTGGATGATGTCGGACAGGGTCCGACAAAGGACCTGGTGGGAATAATTGCAATGTCGGACCCAGTCCGACAATGGACCGCAAAGGGTTAAGAAAGTGTTTGAGGTCAGTTTAGGAACCCCCAAAAAACTACAAGAAATGTGGTCCTTTTGGGGGGAGAATAAATATCTCGCTCCATACAAAGAATTTTGTGTGGATGCATTGACAGTCAGAGAAATGAAGGTTGTTACTGTCCAATTTTTCAATGAGGCTGTTAGCGACTATGACATTACAACATGGCTTAACCGCTATGGGAGGGTGTCATCAGAAGGGAGGAAGATTACTGATGAGGATGGGGTTTGGACGGGAGCCAGAAAGTGGCTGGTACGCCTCAATGTTGATCCATTGGGCATTGGAGGCGTCCGCCACATCCCAAACTCCATAGTGTTAGGGTCCAACAGAGGGCTGGTATTCTATAACGGGATGCCAAAACTCTCCAGGAAATATGGGAAACTAGGACATCTGGCAGCCACATGTACTGTAGTCAAGTGCAGGAACTGCGGCCCCACGAGACCAGCCACTGCAGAGATGAGAGGCAGTGCAATTTGTGTAGAAAGAAAAGGCACCTGTTTAAGGATTGCCCCTCTTCCTATGCCAACATGGCCAGAGCCCGTAAGGAAAATACTAATAAGCCTAGGCCAGAGCAGGAAGAGGGAGAAAAGAACAAAGATCAGTCCACACCACCACTAACAGTATCAAGAACCCAGACTCCAGCATCACCACCATCATCACCAGCACCCCCCTCACCCCCACCCCTGCCCCCGAGACATGTCCCATTTCACGAGGACCCCTTCCCCCAGCCCAGAAACACTGTCCGACAGCCACTCCACTAGCTCCTCCAGTAGCTCCTTTGAGTCAGAACACGAGGCATGGAGGGAGCCCAGACCCAGCAAGGACCCCCCCCCTCCCCGAGTAGGGCCCTCTCAACGCCAGCACTCCTCCTCGGCTCTCGTTATGACTCCATAATGATTGAGTCCGTGGGGGAGGAAAGCGAAAGCAATAATGAAAGTGAGAGTGAGAAGGAGGGGAAGGGAGTTAAGAACCAGCCGAGGGTGGGAAAAGAAAGGGTAGAGACGAGGGGGGAAAAAGAAAGAAGATGAAGACCAGAGACAGCAAGTTGCAGGTTGCCCCCAGTTAGTTAACCTGATGGCCCTGACATGTGTGTCTGTAAATGTCAGGAGCATCAGGGAGACACAAAAAAAGATGTACTAAACTATCTAACTAACTTGAAAGCAGATATCTTCTTTCTGCAGGAGTGTGGTATTCCGTCGAGCCCTGATTATAGGGACCTGAAGGAGAGTTGGACCCTGGGGGACTCCTTCTGGTCGGGCTCCAACACAGCCAGAGCCGACCGAGTAGGTATCCTATTTAAAAACCCATTTATTACCTCCCGCAGCAGCAGGGAGGTAGAACCTGGTAGAATCCTGAGCGAGGATGTGACATAAAATAACACTCCCCTCAGACTGGTCAATGTCTACGCACCCACTAACCAAAATGAAAGACTTAAATTTTTTCCACAGCTGCGTCCACTCCTGCTGGGGAACATACCTGTCATCGTGTCAGGTGACTTTAATTGTGCTCTAAGGGACGTAGACCGGCGCAGGCCACGCAACGACCGCTCTAGTAGAAGTTTTGTCCTCCTTAATACCTGATTTCTCCCTGTGTGATGCAGGTCGGGCCCTGGTGCCTCCCTTTACCTGGGTGAGCTCATCTTGGACCTCCTTCTCCCGCATAGATCTTGTCCTGCATACGAAGATAGCAGTAGACACCCAGGCTGTCTTCTTCTCTGATCATAGGCTCCTGCAGGTAACATTGCAGGTCCCACATGTTACCGGTGCCAGGAGGTCGGCCATCTGGCCCGGAATTGTCCGGCGGCCATGGAATGTGGGATGACCTCCCACTATGTTCTAACAGCACCAGGTAAGTCCAGGGGTAATGATTGGGAGGGGCCTTGTATTGTTAATGTACGGGTTGGTGAGGTGAGCACCCACGCATTAGTGGACACAGGATGTGGACAGACTTTGATTAGGCGAGCTCTATTGAAGGGGGTACCTTGGTGGTCACGAGGGGTCGTGGTCGTTTCCTGTATTCATGGGGATAACAAGGATTACCCCCTCACTAAAATAGATTTGACAGTTGGATGTCATGCCCACCGCGTGGCGGAGAATCTGCAATATCCAGTTATTTTAGGTCGAGACTGGCCGCATTTTGACAGCATGATTAATAAAATGGTAAAGCCAGTCTACGGTAAGACCATGGGAGCTGCACACCGATTTGTTCCATTCCCGATTTCGCCCAAAAAAACCAAAAAGAGAGCGAAGGGTTGAAAAATGGGAAGGAACATTAATGAAACAAGGCTGGGGTTTGGTGGGAGAAGCCTCAGGATCTGTCAAATGTAAGGGAAAGGGGGTTGGGACCCAGTGTGACCTGCAAGGGCAGGTTACTGAGGACCCCAGTGCTGAAGCTACTTTAGCTCCGCTTGATATCCCGGAATTCTGGGACCGAGATGTGGACCTAGCGTTGGAGCAAAAGAACGATCCTTCGCTGGCACACATCTGGGGGCAGGTTCGGTCTATCGAGGGGAAGGATGTAGAGGATAGCCGGCCGCTTACATATCCCCACCACATTATTGTCAGGCACTTACTGTATAGAGTATCCCAAGCCACGAGCACAAGCCAGATTGTAACACAACTACTCGTTCCCCAGTCTTTTCAACGTGAGATCATGCGGTTGGCTCCCCTGTTCGGGCCATTTAGGTATCGATAAGACTCGGGAACGAATAGTTTTTAGTGAGGTGGCACGATATGTGGCGGAATGCCCGGAATGCCAGCAAGTAGCGCCGGGGCGGGTTCTCCCGGCCCCGCCGGTCCCACTGCCCCTAATCTCAGTTCCCTTTGAGCGCATTGCTATGGACATAGTGGGTCCATTGAGCCAGTCTGACTCTGGATATACGCACATTTTGGTAGTGGTGGACTACGTGACCAGATATCCAGAGGCAGTACCATTGAGATCCACTAGTGCCGCAGCCATTGCTAAAGAGTTAGTAAGCATTATATCGAGAGATGGGATTCCAAAAGAAATCCTCACTGATCACGGAACGAACTTCATGTCACAATATTTGAAAGAATTATACAAATTGATGCAAATTAAGTCGACCCGAACCTCCGTTTATCATCCGCAGACGGACGGTTTGGTGGAACGTTTTAATCAGACCTTGAAACAGATGCTGAAGCGGTTTGTCAACCAAGAGCAAAAACATTGGGCTAAACTCCTCCCTTACTTAATGTTTGCAGTGAGAGAGGTGCCTCAGAGTTCGACCGGGTTTTCTCCCTTTGAGCTGCTGTATGGGAGGCAAACACGAGGTATCCTTGATCTTGTGAAAGAAGGGTGGGAGGAGCAAACAAAAACTTCTAAAAACATAGTCAAATATGTAATTATGTTAAGAGAGCTCCTAGCATTGGTTGGTTGTTTGGCACAGGAGAACCTAAAAGTATCTCAGCATCGCCAGGAGCAACAGTACAATAAACAAGCACGTATTCTGACTTTTCGGCCAGGTGATAAAGTACTGTTGCTACTTCCCACATTGGAATCTAAGTTGTATGCTAAATGGCAGGGGCCATACGTGGTGGTTCGGGAAATTGGTAAAGTAAATTATGAAATTAGACGAAATAAAACCGTAATTTATCATATCAATTTGCTAAAACCCTGGAATGAAAGGGAGGCCCTATTTGTAGCTGGTGACAGTTTGGAAGAGGATTTTGGTCCCACTGTCAATCCACCAGCTACAACTCATATTCCGATGGGGGAACAGTTACTTCCGGATCAGAAACGAGAGCTCTACCAGTTAGTGGAAAGGTTTAATGATGTTTTCTCTGACTTGCCCGGCAGGACTAATGTTACTTCTCATGCTATTATTACTCCACCAGGGGTCAGGGTCCGGGAGAGACCTACCGGAACCCAGAGAGTCGCAGGGTTCCTGTTCGCAAGGAGGTGGAGGATATGCTCGAGCTTGGAGTCATTGAACCTTCCCGGAGCGAGTGGTGCAGTCCTATCGTGATGGTGGGCAAGAAGGACGGCTCCACTCGGTTATGCGTGGACTTTCGAAAGGTTAATGCCATCTCCAAGTTCAATGCCTATCCAATGCCCTGGGTGGATGAGCTCCTCCTGGGTAAGGCACGGTTGATTTTGACCTTGGACCTGATGAAGGGATACTGGCAGATTCCACTGACTCAGAGCTCAAAAGAGAAAACTGCTTTCTCTACCCCTTTGGGTTGCATGGAGCTCCCGCCACCTTTCAGAGACTGATGGACCAGGTCTTAGCTCCCCATCATCAGTATGCCGCTGCATACATTGATGATGTGGTGATTTTTAGCTCCACCTGGAAGGAGCATATTGTTAGAGTTTCAGCCGTCCTCCAGTCTCTGAGGGAGGCGGGGCTAACAGCCAAGCTGGGCAAGTGTGCATTTGACAAACAGGAGACCCAATATCTTGGCTACATTATGGGTAATGGCCGGGTGAGGCCGATCGTCTCCAAAGTCCAGGCGCTGGTGGAGACCGCGATCCTGAGAACCAAGTCAGAGGTGAGATCGCTGGAGTTAGCCGGCTATTACCGCCGATTTATCCCCGAGTATGCCACCATAGTTAACCCCCTGGTAGATCTCACCTGAAAGGCTGCTCCAAAAATAGTTAAATGGACAGGGCATTGTCAGGAGGCATTTGATTTGATCAAGAAGCGACTCTGTCAAGCTCCTGCTCTGATTTCACCAGATTTCAGCAAAGAGTTCATCCTGCAGACCGATGCCTCCCACATTGGTCTGGGGGCAGTCCTGTGCCAACAAGTTGACGGGGTAGAACACCCTGTTATTTATTTGAGCAAAAAAATGGCTCCTAGGGAGATTAACTACTCCATCATTGAGAAGGAGTGTTTAGCCATCAAATGGGCTACTCACACTCTTCGCTATTACTTGTTGGGGCGTTCTTTCTCTCTTATCACTGATCATGCTCCTTTAAGGTGGTTACATACGATGAAGGACAAGAACGCTCGGATAACTCGGTGGTATCTGGCGCTCAACCCTTCCACTATACAGTGTGTGGAAGTGAACAATGTTAGACATAGACTTGTGTCTAAAAAAATTGTATACATGATATAAAGTTGGAGAATGAGTACAATAGGCCTTTTATTTCTTCAGAAAGTTCTAGCTGTCACTATCTGTAACTGCAAGTTGCTAAGAAACTAGATAAACATTTTGCTTGCATCTACACTTTTCTTACACAATGCAAAGTATTAGCCACTGTTGATAAGAATACAAGGTTACTGCAAGAAGCTTGTTAACGTGTGATTGTTACAAGTAGAATACTTGTAAAGACTTGATTGGTTACTGCCTTATGTAGAATCATGCCTGTTTAGCTATATAAACTCTTTGTTTCTGCCTGCGAGCAGAGAACTCATGGGTTAACTAGAAGAACTTATCTTCAGTTGCCTTCTGATTGTCTCTCCCTGCAATTGCTGGAATGTTAATAAAGTGCACTGAAGAACTTTGGATCTAAATTTAGACTGAAGTGTTTATTCTTCCACAAGTGAAACATCGTGCGGGTAAGGAGCATCAAAATGCAGATTTTTTTTCAAGGGAGGGGGGACCATTGGGGAATGTAGAGTTGGCCGAGTGTTCCTTCAGCATCACTCTGAGGGGTGAGATTTGTGATAGAGAGAGAAAGGATTGATGCTGTAAATCTCCCTCCCGATTAGAAAGGGCGCTGTGTAAGGGGGAAGGTATGCTGCCTCCTAGATCTGCCACCTCGGTGGTAGGTGGAAACCAGAAGGTGACCATATTAGGAGGGGCGCGTAGCTGCAAGTACTCAGGATGATTCCATTGCAGTCAGCTGCGGGGCAGCCCTCTATTGGAGAAACCATGGCAACATGTTGACTGCAGGGAGGAGTTTGCTGGGTACAAAGGGGAAGCAGCTACGTCAAAACCTCCCCTTGCGCTGAGACACTGAAACGACCAGCCGGAGCTGGTGTTTTTGTATTACGTGTTTTGTTTTGTGTTCACAGAGGAGCCAGAGGACGGGAGGCTGTAGCTACCAAGCCAGCACGAACCCCAGAGCATGCCCCTCACAGCACAGCACAGCACAACACAACACAGCGCACGCAACACAATCCCTGGACCAGAAGAGCACATTTTCGTGCACGGAGGATTGTGGTTGAGGAGTGACTTTTTATTTACTTTCTTTGAGAACTGACCCCGTTTCTGTTTTACCCCAATATCATTGCTGATAGAGGGGTGGATTATTATTTTTCATTTTTAATTATTTTTGGTATTGTTTTTGTTTAAAAATAAAAAGAAGTACTTTTGTTGGGAGAAAAACAGTCTGGACATTGCACCACTCACCATATCACAGACCTCTAAAACATCAAAGCTACAGATGATACCCTGATAGAATGGTTCCTGAGCCAGTTGTCGCCTGATTCGGAGTGGGACGAGGAGGAAGAGGAGAAGGACCCAGAACTCACGTTGGAGGAGCTCACCCAGGCGGCTAAGACCATGGACACCGGTAAGACGCCAGGTCCAGATGGCATCCCAGGTGAGTATTACCATCTTTTTTGGGACACGCTAAAAGTCCATCTAGCGGCGGTCTACAGGGAGAAGCGGTTGGGCCCTTCTATGAGGGAGTGTAATTACTTTCATTCATAAGCATGGACTACAAGATATTAGCCAAAGCTCTGATGCTCCAGCTACCAGTACACCTCCCTTTGGTCATTGGCCCCGATCAGGCTTGTGGTGTCCCAGGGAGGTACATCACTGATATTTTAATATTAACTAGGGACATTCTGGCTTATTCTAGATAACAGAACCATCCCCTCTGCCTGTTCAACCTTGATCAGGAGAAGGCGTTCGATAGGGTAAGCCATAAACATATGAACAAAGTGATGGACCGGATGAAATTCGCTCATGGACTTAGGTGTGGGTTAATACTGTCTATACCAATATTAGTACCTGAGTCTTGGTGACCAGACACCTGACTGGTAAAATTTCTATCCAGTCAGGTATCAGACAGGGTTGCACACTATCCCCACTGCTATATGTCGTGTGCATTGAACCCCTCCTGCAGGCAGTCCGTAGGGATACCAACATAACTGGTTTCCAGCTGCCTGGATCCAACGGGGTCCAGGTAAAAACAACAGCATATATGGATGATGTGTCACTAATTTGCACCGACACATCGTCAGTACCTCGGATTAGTAATATCCTTCAGAAGTACTGCACGGCGACCGGGGCAGTGATTAATAAGTCCAAGAGCGAAGTCTACATGTCTAAAAATTGGCAGGTAGATAGGTAACTGTCAGACACGTACCCTGTCAAAAAGGACAAAATCAAGATTCGGGGCCTTATTTTCGAGAACAATAGCTTGGGGGCCCAGAGCTGGACGGGAGCCATTAACCAGGTCCGTAAAAAGATCGGCGGATGGAGCACAAGATCCTTAACGATGACGGGTAAAGTATTAATAACAAAGTCTATACAGTTCCCCATTGTCTCTTATGTAAGAAAAATCTTTCCCCCAGACAGGACCAGCAAAAAAGTGGTGGACCGCATTATCCACAGCTTTGTCTGGAGCAGCAAGATGGAGAGAGTAAAGCGAGCGACTATGAATAAAGCCGAAAAGAAATGAGGTAAGGGGGTCCCGGACGTTGTGCAGCTCATCCGAGTGCAGGGGCTCACGCAAACCATCAAGAACATCCAGGCCCTAGACAGGAAGGGATGTTACATGAATCTTTTCTACTTCGCCACCTGTCTCAGGGCCTTGAGCCTCTGCACTATTGACAACACCGTGCAGTACTCCTGGGAGTCCCCATTGTATTATAGAATTTTAAGGGACACTGTATACAAATTGGGCTTAGATAAAGCAAAATTGGCCTCCTGGGAGTACAAGGCTGTAACTAAACATCTCGCCAGTTCCCAGGAAATTGTAAAAGTAGCTACTTTCTCCCTCACCCAAAGCCAAAAAATCTGGGCGAATGTGTCTCACAGCTGCCTCAGTAATGTCCAGAAGGATATAGCATGGAACACCGTCCACAGTTCACTCCCCACTCAAGAGTTCATGTTCAGGAGGGGACTAGCCCTAGTAGAAATATGCCCCTATGCAAAGTGCCGCAATACCAGCCCATATGTTCTGGGAGTGTGATGTGGCTGTCAGTGCCTGGCTCTCTGTCTGTGTCTTCCTAAACTGGTTTGCTGACACGACCAAGATGACTGCTGAGACTGTGCTCTATGGGCCTGCGGGAGGAATCACGACCAGCACAGCTAGGTGCGCTTGGCGTGTCATCAATGTTGTCAAGCAGATCCTGTGGGAGGGCCGTAATGTCTGTGTCTATCACAAGCAGGAGCTAGACACTATCACCACGACCAGAAGGGCACAAACTCTTATCAAGGACTTTGTAATTCTGGACATCCGGACCCTGCGCGGATTGGACGATCGTCGGACTCCAGGACGTGAAGATGGAACAGCACCAAAGACTGAAACCGCTAGCTCCTAGGAGCGGAACTACGGGGCACCGGTTAAGCTTTTGATTTATTTTGTTATGCCAGCATTCCGCCTTTTTTAGCTGGCATGACCGTTTTTGAACGGTGCCCAGGTTTTATGTAGTCTTTTTGTTTCAGTTTTATTGACTTTTGTTTTTGATTTATTTTGAATGTTTTATTTGATTTTGATTTGTTTTGTTTTTATGTATCTTTAAAATATTTTTAATGTATACCATTAAAAGTTACATTTTAAGTGTTTTAGAATTTTAGAGTTTTAACATACAGTTTTGTACACTGTCCCTTTTGCCCCTTTCCCTTTAGTTTAGTTGTATAGTTTAAGTACTGTTTTATGTTCACCTTTTTAAACTTTTAAGAGAGCACTCCCCGGTCCTCACATACACTGTTTTTTTTATAAATGGTTCTTTTTTTCCAGTCACTTTTAAAGCAGCACAGGTTTTCTCTTGTTGATTTTAATCTGTGTCGGTTTTAACCTTGTACATAGCACAATTGTCTTGGTGTTTTTAAATGTATTTTAAATGCTTTTAAAACATAATGTATGTCTGTATGCATGTATGTCATCTTAAAAAGAGATGTAAAATGTATGAAAAAAGAATTGGGTGTATTGTTAGATGTAAAATCTCAATAAAAGAGCATTTACAAACCAGTTGCAAACGAGTCGGAAGTCTAGGGTGAAATGTACTAAACAAGCGCAATGCTGTTAGTGACTTTTTAGGGAATGCTTTGTGCAGCAGTTTTTCTTTGCCTTAGATGAATATGTAATTATGGGTGTTCCTGCATAAATTCCCAGAAATGGGGTGGAGATAGTGCAAATGAGGGTGACTATGATTTCCTTTGTGTTGTATTTTTATTAAGTTGATATTATTTCTTTATTGTGTTATTCATTTTTATTGTTTCACTGTTTTGGTTTGTGTTGTGCACGATAAGTTAATGTATATGAACACTGATTTTGACACGTTATTGTTTTGTTTCCACCCAGATCACACATGTAGGGAATTTGCGTAACAACAAGGACACTAAACAATTTTATCCAGATTGATTACAGGTGCGGTGAGATCCCCACATAAGCAGCTAAAAGGAGAACTGAGGCGGAGCAAACAGCCAAAAGGAGAACTGAGAGAGAAAAAAAGCAGCTGAAGGGAGAACTGAGCAGACAGCAAACAGCGGAAAAGGTGAACAGAGAAAGAGCAAACAGCCAAAAGGAGAACAGAGGACAAAAGCAAGCAGCCGGAAAGTGGAGAGAATTGGGAAGCAGCTGAAAGGCGGATGGACTGAGAAGAGAGACAGAGAATCCGATCCAGGAACAGAATAGAGGAGTCTGAATCAGCAACTAGAAGCAACGAGCAGAAGCAAGTGATGGGTGGTGCCAGGGAGACAAGACGAGAGCAGGATAATAACATTAACAACTGAAACCGGAAGTGGAGCAGTTTACTTTGCAGCGGTTAAGACACCTTGCTATAGAAGAGTTAATGTCACAAATGACCAATGTTTTAATTGTTTTATTCACTGGTAGTTTTATTGTATACTATTTTAGTTGCACTATTTATTGTATTTTTTACACTGTGTGTTTTATTTATTTATTATACCCAAAGGGAGACTCCAATAAGGAGTTTTATGTGTGTGTTTTATCCTTTTAATTATTTTATCACGGTCACGGTCACGGTCACAAGTGATTGGGACCTTAATTGTAGTCAGGTGCAAGTCATCAGCAGCCCTTGATTAGTTCCCCTAAATAACTGTAACCAAAAGAACAGAGAGGGAGAACACAGGGGAACACATTGGAACCGGAATGCAGCCATTTTGGACAAGGAAGGAAGAGAAGCAGCACTGAAGCCTAAACAACAAATACATTGAAGAGAAGCAGAAGGAAACATTGAAGGTCAGGTGATACTATAATGGTATTGTGGACATAATTAATCTACCTTCTAAACAGTGGGACATTTTGATATCCTCCGGTGGGACTGAACTATACTGTTTATTTACCTGAATACTTACTGTGTGGATATTAAATTATAGCATCCCTGGAAGGTGGTATAAGTGTTCTTATTGACATTTCTTTGTGAAAAAACTGTTGTTGATTTTTTGTTTGACATAATAAAGAACAGCCATTTATTTACCTGTCTATGTGGTTCCTGTGCACTCCTGGGGTGGTCTTGTGGTCAGTCTGAGATCCAATCAACCTGGGGGGTATAGAAGAGAGGGTTATTATAAAAAATACACTTACCTGTAAAGTCACGCTAACATAACTCCTGACATTAAGTAAATTATATTTTCATTATACCTGTGTTTTACCGCACAAGTATATTTATTTTCCGGTCTGTCATATGCTTGTAGATTTCCTAATTGTACCATCAAATAGTGGACTGTCTGGTGGTTAAGACACCTTGTTATAGAAGAGTTAAGTAAATTGTGTTTTAATTACACCTGTGTTTTACCACACAAGTATATTTATTTTCTAGGCTGTCTTATGCACCCTGCTTATAGAATCATTAATTGCACCAATAAGTAGTTGACTTTGTAGTGGTTGAATCACCTTACTAAAGAAGTAAATTGTATTTTAGTTACACTTTTGTTTAATTGCACAAGTATATTTAATTATTGGTCTATCATATGTACCCTGCTTATATAATCACTAATTGTATGAGCATTGGTTTTAAATAGTGTATGATTTTAACTGATTTTTATTACCTAAAAATCGTGAGTCGTAATTCGTTCAGTCAGATGATGATTTTAACGTTTTAGTAAATTTGCAGTGGATATTTCTTTTGACTTATGTATTCTATATGTATGTGTGTGTAATTATCCATATATATATATATATGGATAATTAGTTGGAGTCCAGCTATTTATTCATTGTAAGTGAATTGCCCTTTATAAAAAATATACAGAATCAGAACAAGGATTGACAGTGGGGGAAAGTGGTCAGTAGGATTCTAATTGCACTGTGTTTTTTTTATCCCGAGTTGGGGTGCTGGAGGGCCATAGAGGGACAACTATTACTCCAATATCAGAGGTGGCGCCGGACCATTGTTGGTGTGCTGTGTGTGACGGAAAGCGCTCACCTTGTTGGAGACCAGTAGGAATGCCAGTGACACCAACTGAAAAGCGACCGGTTAAACTGCCTTAGTCTGTAGGTTGGGCTCGGTGGCGCAGTGGTGCCCACTGTTGTAGGTGAGGTGAATATATAGAAATATAAGGGTTAAAGCAGTTATTATAAATTTGTTCTGTCGCTGTTAGCACAGAACTGGCGTAGTCGGACTACACTTTCTAAAGTCCAAGTAATATTTTATCAGGCCATATTGGCTGTGGAACCGTGATAAATTTGTTAAGAACTTTTGAAAGCACATTTTAACAGTCGCAATTAGCAAACTTTTAAAAGGCAGTATGAGAAACACTATCCCCTAACCAGGGCCGGGTTTACAATGGTGCCAATGGCACCATGGCACCGGGCCCACACTCGGAAGGGGCCCATAACGACCTAAATATGTTTATTATTATTATTATTATTTATTTCTTAGCAGACGCCCTTACCCAGGGTGACTTACAGTCGTAAACAAAAAATACATTTCAAGAATCACAGTACAAGTATTAATACAATTAAGAGCAAGATAAAATACAATGACTTCAGTTCTAGTAAGTACAAGTACAGAATATGACAAAATACGATTCAATTTCGGAGCAGATAACAGTGTCAATGATAGTTACATCAGGATACGATTAAATGCAAAATACTACAGATTGAATAACACTTGTGGCAGATTACAATACAGTACTCTGTAAAGTACAGGATTAAATGCAGTAAAATAGGGAGCAGATAAGTGCAAGTAAAGCGCATTAAGGAAGAGTGATAAAGTGTCCAGAGGGAAACGAGGAGTTCCAGAGGTGCTGTATGAAGAGGTGAGTCTTGAGGAGGCGCCGGAAGGTGGTCAGGGACTGGGCAGTCCTGACATTTGTAGGAAGGTCATTCCACCACTGCGGAGCGAGGGTGGAGAAGGAGCGGGCTATGGAGGCAGGGGAGCGTAGAGGAGATACAGCCAATCTTCTAGTGCAGGAGGAGCGGAGAGGTCGAGTGGGTGTGTAGGGAGAGATGAGGGTCTGGAGGTAGCTGGGTGCAGTCTGGTCAAGGCATCTGTAGGTGAGTACAAGAGTCCTGAACTGGATGCGAGCGGTGATCGGGAGCCAGTGGAGTGAGCGGAGCAGTGGAGTTGCGTGAGAGAAGCGAGGCAGAGAGAACACTAGGTGAGTGGCAGGAGTTCTGGATGAGCTGGAGCGGATGGGTTGCGGACACAGGGAGGCAAGCCAGGAGGGAGTTGCAGTAGTCTAGGCGGGAGAGTACCAGGGCCTGGACAAGGAGCTGGGTGGCGTAGTTGGTGAGGAAGGGTCGGATTCTTCGTATGTTGCTCAATAGAAAATGTGTGTTTATAGTTTATAACGACCTCGGGAGGGCTGGCGGCATCTTTAAGATCCTCGGAGGACCTCTGTGATGCACAGGTGGCTGGAGCGCTGATTGGGCGAGAGGCAATGGCTACCAAGAGGTCTCTGCCAACCGGATTCTCATAAGCGAGAGGGGGCGGGGCAGTATATAAGGGCTACAGGTTCGCTATGAGGGGGAGAAGGAGACGACCACCATTATAACTGCTAACCAAGCATTTTATCCACTGTTGTGATCCCCCTGGAGCCTCCGCTATGGGAAGTAAGGGAGAGAATGGAAAACCAGTCTGGATAAAGGGAGCGACTGAAGTTGACAGTATAATCAGCGTACGTTCAAAACACTCTGCTGCGCTTGAATTCACGTTCAAAACACTACCTTTCAGGACCAAAACACTATAGCTACGTACACCAAAAACACTCCCCTGTAACACAATCAAATCAATAAACAATTTAATACTAATACGCACATACCATATTTTCAAATAACTGCTTAAATAAATAAAAACAGCTACTTATAATACATTTAGCTTATCAGTTTTATTTCATCAATGTATTTTGTTGTTAGTCTATATATATATTTTTAAACATGCTTAAGGGGGCTCCCGAGTAGCGCATCCAGTACAAGCACTCGCTAGAGTGGAGGATGCACTCTATAGCCTGGATGTCGCCGGTTCGAGTCCAGGCTATTCCACAGCCGACCGTGGACGGGAGCTCCCAGAGGGCGGCGCTCAATTGGCCGAGTGTCGTCCTGGGGGAGGGAGGGTTTGGTCGGCCAGGGTGTCCTCGACTCACCGCGCACCAGCGACTCCTGTAGTCTGGCCGGGCGCCTGCGGGCTTGCCTGTAAGCTGCCCACAGCTGCGTTGTCCTCCGATGCTGTAGCTCTGAGGCGACTGCACGGTGTGTAAAGAAGCGGATGGCTGACGGCACACGCTTCGGAGGACAGCGTGTGTTCATCTTCGCAACTCCCGAGTCAGCGCAGGGGTGGTAGCGGTGAGCCTAAAAATAATTGGGCATTTCAAATTGGGGAGAAAATAATAAAAACTAATTGGCAACGACTAAATTTAAAAAAAAAAAAAAAAAAACATGCTTAAAATGTGTGTGTAATAAGACTGCTAATCTAAATTTGTCTAAACGAGTCTAAATATGAATGTCATTCTGTATTTGACTAAAAGTGTTAGCGCTATTTACTATTTAGCTAACTAAACAGAATGCAATTCTGCCTCAGGTTTATTGTTGATAATATGTGCAACATCACAATCCAACCACGTGCAGTTTCAACACGATGGGTAGACCTGTTGGAAAAGGAGATACCAACTAAAAAAAATATTTAAGGAGGCTGTGTGGTCCAGTGGTTAAAGAAAGGGGCTTGTAACCAGGAGGTCCCCGGTTCAAATCCCACCTCAGCCACTGACTCATTGTGTGGCCCTGAGCAAGTCACTTAACCTCCTTGTGCTCCGTCTTTCGGGTGAGAATTGTAAGTGACTTTGCAGCTGATGCATAGTTCACACACCCTAGTCTCTGTAAGCCACCTTGGATAAAGGTGTCTGCTAAATAAACAAATAATAATAAGAAGAAGAAATATTCAGTTATTTATCAAACGGGAAATACCCAGAAATATTGGAAATACCCAGGTACATTGAAACAAAGGCTAATTTTCAGAGACAATGCCAGCGTTTTTTCATTACAGATGGCCAACTAATGTACAAACACAAGGTACACAAAAAAACTACAAAGGTGAGCCACAAAATAGACACATTCTATCAGCATGTACAACAGTATGTTACTATTTGTTATAATATTAAACATTTTTTTGTTCATTAAAAAAAGTTTTATTAAACAAGATAACATTCAAAGCATATTGTATAGTGAAAACATTTGTAATCCCTTGAGAATGATTGTTGTTTTTGAAGCAAAAGAACTCAAACTTGTGCTTGAAACAAGTTAATCCATTAGCCATAGATTCCAATTTACTGTACTGGTGTGCGTGTATGTTTGTGTGCATGCATGCGTGTGTTTCTGGATGAGTATTTTTTTTTTTTCTTTTGATAAATTTTATTTTTTGTTTGCTTTGTATTTCAACTCCGTATTTTGATGTACAATACGTTTGTACAGTTACAGTTTCTATTAGTACATTGTTATTATGATTAATTCAGTTCGCTTTAGCTGAAAAACGTTTGGGAAAAATACAAATGTAATACCTTAGCTGTAAAAAGCAAATGTAAATGCTTTGAACTTAATGTTATGTAGAGTGTTTTGAGCTTGAGAGTGTTTTGAAAGTACATAGTATGTTGTTTTAAACGTAGAAGTAGAGTGTTATGAAGGTGACCTGAGTGTTTTTAAAGCGAGTGTTTTGAACGTACACTAAAAATATTCCCCAGAGTGTTTTTTTGCGTGAGTGCTTTGAGCTTACTACACCGGAGTATATTGCCTGTTCACACACAGTTGCATGCGCGGGTGAGAGGGAGAGTGGGAGAGCACGCATAGAGGAAGAACTAGTGACTAAGAAAATGATGAAAAAATAATTAAGCTACGTTCAAAAACATGATGTGTCAAAGACAACTTCTGTGTCAATCACCTGTCTTTAACAATGGTTCCACAAATGGGGACCCACAAATCTGTTTGGTGCCAGGCCCACAAAAGTTTAATCCGGCCCTGCCCCTAACCATGGCCTCTGTGACTGCAGCAATAACGAGTGATTTGTAGGATGAGATTTCATACCCGCATTGCCCTCTTCGATTTAAATGAAGACCAAATTAAGCACTGGTACAGGCTCAGCAGAAACATAATTCTTGAGCTGCTGTCTGATTTAAAAGATGACCTGGAGCCTGTCACCCAGAGAAGCCATGCTATCCCTGCAGTGGTCAAACTATTGTCCACCCTGCATTATCTTGCCTCTGGGTCCTTTCAGGGACTGTGGCAGCTGTTACTGGCATTTCCCAGTCCGTTTTCTCTCGTGCGTTGCCAGTTGTGCTCAATGCATTTTTGAGGTGAACACCCAAATACCTATTTTTCCCTGAATGCAGGGTGTACTTATAAGCCTTGAAAACAAATTTCTGTGACATTTCTGGTTTCCCCAACGTGTTGGGAGCAATAGACTGCACACATGTGCCGCTAACCCTTCCAGCTCATTCTGAGCATCTGTATAGGAATAGGAAACACATCTATTCTATTAATGTGCAGGTAGTTTGTAATTGTACACAATTTAGCACTGCACCACTGACCTAAGATGACGCAACAAATATTTAACTTGATATATTACTCCGAGGGAAAGACATCATCAGCAAAGGGCAACAGTGGGCGGAAGCGCATACTCCAGGATCGTGATATCCGTGCATTAATTCAAAGTGCAAGGCAAAACAGGTGAGCAACTGCAGATCAATTGACTGCAAATTTCAACCTGGGGCGCGAGCAGCCAGTTTCATCAAAAGCGGTCCGTCGAGAACTCCATAGAGCAGGATATCATTGTGGCCCAACGCCCTATTAAGTGACTTTTCATTGGTGTTTCCATTTTTTTGTTCACTACCTGTACCCCTTAGTGTAATGAAAACAGTGAAATAGGACCCAGCATGTTTCTTTAAAAAATACTGTAGTTTTACCTATAGAATAAAATGTTTCTTTACTGTTTATTAGTAATATGCTCATTTCAGTATATTAGTAATACTTTAATATCTCTTTCACGCAGAAGCATGTATACTTAGCATTTTGAAGAGCAATGAGAACATACAAAAAACAATCCAAAAAGGATCCAGGGTGAAAAATACTTTATTGTTTGCACTGCTGAAAAAAAGCTATATATATTTTATATAAGTTTAAATATAGGTTAATAACGTGTTGTGAGCCAGCTCATAGGTTCACCAGCAGGAAGCCTTCATGGCGGGCTAGGAACGAGCCCACAGGTGTTGCAGATAACACAATGATAGAATGTGGTCAGCGTACTTGCCTGCCATGACGTCAAGGAGTTAACGTGTAAACAGGCTGCAGATGTGGTTAGGTACAGGATCAAGGCTGTACCATGGTTAATTCTCATTAGCCTTAATTGGCCCGCACTTGTACCCTGTAACCGTCCAATTCCGAGATGATCCAGCACCTTTAAAAGAAAGCCTTCACAGCCAGTCAAGGGTGGCTTCCAACCAGTGAGCAGCGTGAGCTTAGCTACACCCAGGACTGAACGGGAATACCTGAAACTGCCTTTGCGACTGCGGTCTTCTTTTCTGGGCCGGCGCTGTTGGAAGGGAATACAGCAAATTGGAAAGAGACGCCACTGGTTTTCCCATGCTAGGGGCCAGGCTGAAGCCAACAAACGACCTGGTAAAACCCAGGAACCAATTACTTATTCATCGACTGGACGTGGTTAACTGTCCAGTTAGTTTACATCGTTGTTGTTGCTTTTTTGTTATTCAAATCCTGTTTGAACTGTTTATTTTCTTTATATCTCATCTCGCAACCAGGATTGTATTTTTTTTTAAAAGCGAGCAAGTTTATTTTTTTTTTCTTTTGTGAAGTTTCATAAACAAACTTGGAGCACCCACATGCTCACAGTGTATATTTCAATAAATAAAGACAACAATCATTTGTTTATTCAGAATATAGTTTCATGCTTAAAATGTATACATTCTAAACATTTGTACCAGGTAATTGGGTGC
Organism: Acipenser oxyrinchus oxyrinchus; assembly: GCA_030684275.1. Taxonomy (NCBI): domain Eukaryota; kingdom Metazoa; phylum Chordata; class Actinopteri; order Acipenseriformes; family Acipenseridae; genus Acipenser; species Acipenser oxyrinchus. The sequence goes on from CM060252.1 coordinate 58,219,493, forward strand.
AAGTTAGTCAAAGTATATTGTAGTATGTATGATTTTATTCAATAACTTTTTTTTTTTTTTTTTTTTACAAACAGGTCACATCTCAAAATGTCTATTATTGTTAAATACCCTTCTCAGACAATAGCGAAATTTACAGACTGGGTACTGTAACAGGGGAGGGCTGTGCTGACTATCTGGCGTATGTGTGGTTCTGCAGGAACCGGGCAGCAGCCTCGTAAGATCCGCCTGTCAGTCATGGCGAGGAGGGGAAGAGGATGTGTTGGCTTTCCCTTTCTCTGAGTAGCTGAGAGGTGGCTCTTGGGGGATTGCTCGGCCCATAACAACAGCGCTTGGTTGTGCATTCGGGTGGCGATGACAGGGGAAGCCCAGTGACGCTACCTGAGGAGGCAAGCGTACACAAACACCAGGCAGGAACGCCAGTGGTAGAAGCAAGAACAATAAAATCAGGCAAGCACGGCTCAGGAAGACAGCCAGCCTTAAATAAACTATTTATTAAAAAATATGGTTATGTACCCAAGGGGACGTGTGTAGTGATAGCGGAACCTTGGCCACCCTAGTGTATAGTGCACAGCGAAGTGCAGGACAGAGACCCAAAATAACCAGCAAAATAGCAGTGGGGGCACTGCGTAAGCAGCACTTTTGTTTTGTAGTTTTATTACTATGTTTTACTTTCCCTTTTCATTTCGCCTTTGGTTTTCATTTTTATTTTTGAGCACCTGTGAGTGCGCCTGCATATACCTGTGTTGGTAACCTGTGGTCCTGATTACTGTTGGCGGTATTCAGGCCAGGGACAACAGCGCCCTCTGCAGGCCAAAATAAATCTGTGTGCCAGAGCGGTGTTTCAACTAAATTTTTGTCTGTGTCAGTGAATTGCCCACCACCCTTCCACAGTTACAAATAGGCTTTCTTGTTTTGAGTAAAACCATTATGTAATAAGGGGCAGTTTAGCTTGTCTGTGCCTATATAATAACCATCTATATTGAAGTAAGAATTTCTGTTTAATTTATAATGAAATCCCCTGTTGTCATCGGGAATATCCCAGCCAATAGGATACATGTTTGAATGAGTTTGCGTAAATCCTGTCAGTCCACAGATTAAGACCAAAACTGGGAAACATAGACTGACTGTAGAAGACAAAACAAGAACCATCATATAGTAACTTTGGCTACCCCCATCCAGGCTCACCATATCCATCTCCCTCAACCAAAAGGCTTAGAGCAGCAAGGCCTGGAAACAGGCAATGCCTCCAACAAGCAAGCACTTCTAAGAACAATAATTTCTCTGCTACGACTGCAAATACATTGGTTCTTGGTATTTTTTATACTTTTATAATTGTATTATTTCTCTCAAAATAATGTTATATTAAAAGACAGATGCCTCAAATTAAGTATATTAAAAAAAATATCTGTTGAAAACAGTGTTTGATAATTTGGGAATCCAATTGGGTCATAGCCATCACTTGTTCAGGCAACTAATCTTGTCAGCTTTATTTGCTTAAAACTAATCTGTGTACTTCAGGTTTAATTTAAAGGATGTTGATTAGTATCTCGCATATGAATAGTGTTTGTTAGTTAGATAAAGACATCCTTGGTGAACTAACAAGAAAAATTAGAATAAAAATAAATTCACTTTTAAAAAAAAATGTAACCTGCCTTGGGCCATTAATACTATTAATACTATCCACAATCCCTTCTTTTATCGTATATCCTAAGGATTAACTGTACTGTGGGGTTAACCACTCCTAGTGTTTTGGTATCCCTTAGCTGCTATGAAGTTGCTATTGAAAATCAGTTGTTTTGGGTAATGTTGAGTTAAGCTTTTTTTTTTTACCAGTTTACCCAGAAAGATGGATTTTTAATGTTTTTTATTAAATGGAATGCAGATGGCAGACTGAAAATAATTTAACCAAGACTTTTCTTTTCTTTTTTTTTTAATTTGTACTGATTGCATGGAATGATGATGACAGGTCAAAACACCCATTTGTTTAATCAGAGACTTTTTTTTTTTTTTTTTTTTGCTGAGGAAGCTTTTGTGCACAGCAGTGTTGTGTGAGAAGCTTATGCATGTTGTGCAGACTCAATATTATCCTATAATGGGGTTTGGGAGATTTTTTAGGGGAAAAAAACTTTGTTTATGAGATAAATCACTTCTAATAAAGTACTGTATAGTTATCAGGTCAGTTCCTGCAATGGTTTGAGAGTGTGCTGTATAACTTTCTTTTGGATTTAGTAGGATGTCTTTGTATTTAAATCAAATACTGGCTTTTGAAATAGCCCAGACCTAATCGTATATTGGGGCAGCAGTGTGTAGTAGTGGTTAGGGCTCTGGACTCTTGACTGGAGAGTTGTGGGTTCAATCCCAGGTGGGGGACACTGCTGCTGTACCCTTGAGCAAGGTACTTTACCTAGATTGCTTCAGTAAAAACCCAACTGTATAAATGGGTAATTGTATGTAAATAATAATGTGTAAAAAAATAATAATGTAATTGTATGTAAAAAAAGTAATGTGATACCGTGTAACAATTGTAAGTCGCCCTGGATAAGGGCGTCTGCTAAGAAATAAATAATAATAATAATATTGCAAATTGGGAAAAAAAGACCATTACAAACATTCAATTACTTCACAAATGACTGAAAATCCCTATAGTTGTCCTGTTTTCTAATTCAGGGATGTCAAACTCAATTTTACAAGGAACATAATAAAAGCTTCCATTTTTTGCCACAAGTTCCATTTTTAACCACCATCTGCTTTCATGTACTGCGGCACCCACTTTGTAACTTTGTACAAAATGTACAAAAGATAATTTGTCAAACACCACACGGTCCCTGGCGTAATAATATTAATAGTCTTCTTTTAATCAAAAGACTGCCGCTTTAACCCTTTAAGGACCAGGATCGTGTGAACACGATCATACTGAAGTGGACTTTTAGTAGGGGTACGCGATAATACTGATATATTGCAATATTCATCACGCAATACAAAAACCAGTATTTGCACAACAATACCGGTATTTTTGATTAAAAGGATTCATACTCTCCCTTGATCAGTGCTGCCAGACTGGCAGTGTTCCAGCCAAATTTGGCTTGTTTTGAAAGTATCCAGCGGGTAAATGTTGTCTTTAGTGCTTTGGTTATTTTATCATGCTTTTTTTTCTATTCCTTTCGATTATGAGGTAAACCCCAGCGCAGAACTTCAATCACCACAATACCCCGTATAGTATATCACGTCCTCCCCCTATCTTTTTTCTGGAGCTCTGCATCCAATAAAATTATGAATTACACAAAATTGTCCCCCAGGAAATATGTTTGATACCCCTGGTTTAGAGTATTAACTATTTATTTTAAACTATGTCATTCAGCTTTAACCACCCAGCTGCTTATCCTGCGATTTCCACGTGGAGCGCAAGAGAGTCCAAATTTGTCACTCCCGTGAGAATAGCGTGCAGGGGGTTATATGTGCATCTGCAAAGTTTATCACATCTTTTCGACATGGTAGACTAAATAAATAAGCAGACTATATGGTACCATAGTTTGCAGTTTTGTTTTTCGCTGGCAGGTGCGAGCAGTCCCTAAGAAATGTGCTTGACAGACCGGCCCATCCATAGATAGCACAGCTGGGAGTAAAAAATGGATGCCTGCTAGCTACAGATAATCAGATGAGGGTATTCATTTCTTTGTTGATGTTACAAATGGTTGTAAGGAACTGATTTGTTCTGCTGATGAAGTACACTTCACAGATAATAATGCATATAACCCGAAACTGTGGAAGATAGAAAGTTTACCACATAAATAAACCTTTATGGCGTGATTGAAAATTTGTACTAGATAAAGACGTTAGCATTGATGAGAGTTTGAAGGGCATCTGCTTTGAAATCTATAGCACAAAGAATAATTTCTAAAAAGTCATTTGACTTTGTTGCACTGTTGTTATAATTATAATGCTGCAATTGTAAAAAACAAAAACAAAATGTTATTTATACTTATTTTGTCATTTAAGCTCTTTTGAAATAATATGTTTCTGTTTTTCATAATAAACAATAAAAAACTGTATTTTTTAAAATACGGCAAACATTGTTTTGAAAACTGTCCAAATTGCTTATTTGAGGACAAGAATGAAACATCTGCAAAAAAAAAAGAAAAAAAGCCCATTTTTGACATGGAAATTTACAAAATAAATGAGCAATTGGATGGTTAACTGCAATCTATTTAATAAACTGCAATTTACAAAAACAAAAACAAAAAAAAGCCCTGCTAAAGCTCACAGAAAATTTCCCACAGAGGACAGGTTTATAGGACATGTGCTATTGATTGTACTCACATAGCACTGTCACCCCGATCCATGAAGCCTGCTCTGTGGCGTGGCAATGCCGACAAGGAAGAGAATTGAGGCTACATCTCATCAATCAATATTTCTCGAGTAAGCAGAACAAAAAGAAAAAAAATGCCATTGCACAATATGACTTTTATTGTATACGCATTAAAGGAGAAAGGAAAATGGCTTTTCTTTACATCATCAAGGAATGCATGTTAAAATTAAAAGGTAAGCAGTGAAGTTTCTCTTTACGTTGCCTTAGTCTCTCCCTTGCTGAGTGCTGTGTCTGTTGATTGCTCATTTTCAGTCAATGTAAGCCACCTCCACCTTCACTGTGGAAGGGTGATGGGCAATTCACTGACACACAGGAGACAGAACTGGAGTTGAAACGCCACTCCGGCGCACTGATTTATTTTGGCCTGCAGAGGGCACTATTGTCCGTGGCCTGAATACCAGCAACGGTAATCAGGACCACAGAGTTACCAACACAGGTATACAGTCAGGTTAATGCTGGCACACTCGCAGGTGGTCAAAATAATAATGAAAACAAAAGGCGAAACGAAAAGGGAAAATAAAACACAGTAATAAAACTACAAAATAAAGATGCTGCTTTCGCAGTGCCCCCACTGCCACTAAGCCGGTCAGCTCGGGTCTCCGTCCTACGCTCGGTTATACACTATACTTTTAGTTACAAACATTCCCTCGGATACATAACAAGTTTTTTTTTTTTCTCCTAACTGGCTGTCTTCTTCAGCCGTGCTTGCCTATTTTGTTCTCTCGCTCCAACCACTGGTGTTACAGCCTAGTGTTTGTTTACACTGGCTTCCTCAGGCAACGTCTCTGCATAACCAAGCGCTGTACTTATGGGCAGAACCACGCATGCACCAGACAGTCAGCACAGATCTCCCCTGTTACAATCAGGTACATTTTTTATTTATAAATATTTATTTTGAGAAAATAATTGAGAGTGGTGTCCATTATTGCTTATAAAGACCCTGAGAATAAACATGTATTATGTCATTGCAATCACTCAGGTGAAACAATGTCTTGTAATTTGCCCAAACATCAATATTTTTCAACAAAACTTTTAAGTATTGTAAGGTCCCTCGGGTCATAGAATAACACGTTTTTATACATCCATCTCTAAGCAGAATACATAATACTTAATACATAATCTCCATCTTTGTCTGCTTTTTTCTTATTAATCAATATAGCACAATCAGGACAATTCTCATGCCTATTTTTCTGATGTAACAAGCACATTCTGAACAATAATAGTGATAGTCTGAATATCTTTAAATCTCTGATTTAATAGATATTTAGATGATGCAGTATAGTTTGGGAAGTGAGCACTCATAACTGCCAGTAAATCATCCAGCGCTGCATCAGAAAGTCCATGTTTCAATACAAGGCCCATTAGCAGAACTTCACTCTGTTGTCTTGAAATACTGGCTACTGGATAGCGTGTGTCAATCTTTATACTCTGGAGGAATATGTAGAACAAATAAAACATAAACATTGATACATATAAATAAAAAATCATTGGGAAACTACATATACTACATGATTTTGTCTACATTTTGCTCTGTTTGGCTTTAATTAACATTCACAAAACGTATTCAGTGTATCTATTGCGTTTCTATACAGTATAAAAAAATTATGAATTACTTGCGCTGATGTTTCATAAGCGCATAAACAAAATGATGGAAACATACATAGCTGTGTGGCCAATTTAACTCCGTGTATATGCAGTAGGAACTTGATATTCAGCTCAGGAATGCAACCCCGGGAGTGATTCAGTTTAGATTTCATTTTGAATGGTGACAAATAAATTGGTTAACAATTTAAAACTGCTTTGTAACTAACACTGGTATCCTGCCATTTTATTGTTGTTATGGTTTACCTCTGTACTCCTATGCGGATCTTCATTGTCGTCAATCAAATTAAAACTGATGTCATCTATATCGGCGTCTGCTTCATTGCATGCATCTGCCTGTATCCAAAAAAAGAACAAAAAAAAGTACTATTATACTACAAAACAAACTTTTAAAAAAACATAAGATTTTTGTTTCAAATTAATTAATATTAATTTATTTTAAACAAATACTTACAAACTCTGAAATTTCAGTCGCTTCCAGAATGTTCTCAGGTGCACTTGAAATTGTTGAGGAGCTCTCATCTGTGGATACCCTTCTTATTTTATGCCATCGGTACTTCGTTGACTTCGTTGCCTTCATCATCTCTTAGCATTACCCATTTTACTAGAACCAATGTTATTATTATTATTGTTTTAATTTGAGTAAAATTTACCATGTTGGAAACCAGTACGATATGAATACAGTAAGCGGTACATTTGAAATATCATTTTCCAAGTGGATAAAAATATGAAAAAAGAAACATACCTCAACAACTGGTCTTTTGAGTTTTCTAAGGATGTTATAGTGGAGTGGCCGACAGGAGGCATCAACCACAAATCCAAATGTAAGTGGACAAGGTGTCCAGCGAGAGTTATATGCTTGTCTGGTAACATCATTTACTTTATTTTAGTATTAAGTAAACCATATTAAGTCGTTTATTATTTATTTATTGTACTGTAAGTCATATGTTTATAATTATTGTAATTGTAACTATAATCAAAAAAGATGCATTTTTAACTAAAATAATCATACTGCAACTCTATAATTTCAGTTTCATCAACTTTGTAAATAATAAAGAAGACATCAAAGAGAAGGCACAAGAGTATATGAAAAAAAATGAAAAAACTGAGGCTGGAAAAAGACTGAGAAGACATAGAGGAGGTATCCCGATGAAAGCAGCTCTGAATCATCAAATGATGACATGGGGTCTGATGAGTTTGTGAGTTGTGTTGTTGTTTTTTAATATACACTACCGTTCAAAAGTTTGGGGTCACTTAGAAATGTCCTTGTTTTCGAAAGAAAAGCAAATTTTTTGTCTATTAAAATAACATCAAATTGATCAGAAATACAGTGTAGACATTGTTAATGTTGTAAATGACTATTGTAGCTGGAAACGGCTGATTTGTAATGGAATATCTACATAGGCGTACAGAGGCCCATTATCAGCAACCATCAGTCCTGTGTTCCAATGGCACGTTGTGTTTGCTAATCCAAGTTTATCATTTTAAAAGGCTAATTGATCATTAGAAAACCCTTTTGCAATTATGTTAGCACAGCTGAAAACTGTTGTGCTGATTAAAGAAGCAATAAAACTGGCCTTCTTTAGACTAGTTGAGTATCTGGTGCATCAGCAATTGTGGGTTCGATTACAGGCTCAAAATGGCCAGAAACAAAGAACTTTCTTCTGAAACTCGTCAGTCTATTCTTGTTCTGAGAAATGAAGGCTATTCCATGCGAGAAATTGCCAAGAATCTGAAGATCTCGTACAACGCTGTGTACTACTCCCTTCACAGAACAGCGCAAACTGGCTCTAACCAGAATAGAAAGAGGAGTGGGAGGCCCCGTGCACAACTGAGCAAGAGGACAAATACATTAGAGTGTCTAGTTTGAGAAACAGACGCCTCACAGGTCCTCAACTGGCAGCTTCATTAAATAGTACCTGCAAAACACCAGTCTCAACGTCAACAGTGAAGAGGCGACTCGGGATGCTGGCCTTCTAGGCAGAGTTGCAAAGAAAAGCCATATCTCAGACTGGCCAATAAAAAGAAAAAATTAAGATGGGCAAAAGAACACAGACACTGGACAGAGGAAGATTGGAAAAAGTGTTATGGACAGACGAATCTAAGTTTGAGGTGTTCGATCACAAAGAAGAACATTCGTGAGATGCAGACCAAATGAAAAGATGCTGGAGGAGTGCTTGACGCCATCTGTCAAGCATGGTGGAGGCAATGTGATGGTCTGGGGATGCTTTGGTGGTGGTAAAGTGGGAGATTTGTACAGGGTAAAAGGGATCTTGAAGAAGGAAGGCTATCACTCCATTTTGCAACGCCATGCCATACCCTGTGGACGGCGCTTGATTGGAGCCAATTTCCTCCTACAACAGAACAATGACCCAAAGCACAGCTCCAAACTATGCAAGAACTATTTAGGGAAGAAGCAGTCAGCTGGTATTCTGTCTATAATGGAGTGGCCAGCACAGTCACCGGATGTCAACCCTATTGAGCTGTTGTGGGAGCAGCTTGACCATATGGTACGTAAGAAGTGCCCATCAAGCCAATCCAACTTGTGGGAGGTGCTTCAGGAAGCATGGGGTGAAATCTTTTCAGATTACCTCAACAAATTGACAACTAGAATGCCAAAGGTCTGCAAGGCTGTAATTGCTGCAAATGGAGGATTCTTTGACTAAAGCAAAGTTTGAAGGACACAATTATTATTTCAATTAAAAATCATTATTTCTAACCTTGTCAATGACTATATTTCCTATTCATTTTGCTATATTTCCTATTCAAACTCATTTCATGTATGTTTTCATGGAAAACAAGGACATTTCTAAGTGACCCCAAACTTTTGAATGGTAGTGTATATATATATATATATATATATATATATATATATATATATATATATATATATATATATATATATATATATATTATTTATCATAATGTGTATTTTTTGTAGGGGCTATAATTGCTCAAATGCAAGGCAAAATCCTGAGATTTAATTTATAATGTTTGCACTGGTATTCTAGATCCTGCCCAATTCCATGTTCTTTTCTTCATTTGAATACATTTCAGTATCATTTTAGTAGTTTAACGATGGCAGAGCGCAAATGCAGGTGCAAAATGTCAGGTTAACACTATTATTGAAATCGGCCGCATTTATACCGACCCCTGAAGTCCCAGCTTCCCAAAATGTATTGATGATTTAAACAGTCAACATACATTACTAAAAAATATTTTTGTTATACTCACATGTAATTGCAAATCTGCTGACATAGTCAGCATTACTATAAGATATGGGGATATAATCTACTAAAATCTAAAATGATATGAAGTTCATGGCATTTTTTTTTCTAAACAGGACATGGTATGTTTGTATGGAGAAGTCAAAGTGGCATGCCAGAAACTGAATTTGTGCAGCCACTCCTCAATTCCGAAACTTGTGTCAGATGTGCTGTCAGTCCTGGTGCAGGGAGATGTCATGGCTAATTTCTCACTGACAGGAAGAAGTGGCAACAATTTAAAGGAGGGAAAGAGGCAAACAGTCTAAATCCAGATGCGGTAGATGCAATTACAAGTAAGTACAACCAGGTTTTATTTTAAAATAAATATAGCAAACAAAACGTTTGCAAAAACACAAAACAAAAACACTAAACAACCATGTGGCAATACAAACGATTGTAGAGCATGGGTGAATAAAACAAACACAATGACTAGCAAAAGACCTGCCACTGTATATCCTGCTCCAAGGAAAGGATCATGTGTTAGGCATATTTAATCACCCTATTAGAATGTTTAGAAAATAAATGCACTAGCAAGAATTATTTTTTAACAGACAGCTGCACACACAGTAATGTTGTTTTAAGTTGTACTTTTATGTGACAGTACTTTTTTTTGCAGGATACACATGCAAACATTTTGCATGCATGGAAAAGGAAGTAAAGGCAGCTATCAAGAGAATCTGCTTGCAAGGAGTGCCACATTAGTAATACATTAATAAATAAAAGATTTTGTTTTAAATTACTTTAAATAAAAAATGTCTTTCTGAGAAAGTTTTTGTTTTGTTTTATCTCTAATAAAGCATTAAGGTAAGCAATACTTCACTATGTATTGTATTGTATAGTAATGTCATTTTAGTACAGTAATAGTATTGTAGTACAGTAGGCTACATGTATTTTACCATACAAAAAGTACAATAGTATTATCATAAATACTATAGTACATTTTGAATACTATAGTTATACAATACTATAAAATACTATAGTACTTTATTAATATAATATTCTCATTGTTATGGTCTGACATCATCCACCAGCCATCCTATTCACACCCCTCTTTGTTCTAGGAAAAATACAGTCGTAGCAGTTTCCTTAGCCTGTAATCATAGATCATACCTTTTAGCCTTGGATTAGTCTCGTTTGTCTTCGCTCTCCTCCAAAACCACCATGTACAAAACTGAGCATGTTTTAGGTGCAGTCTCACCAGCGCATTATAAAACCTCCCTTGGGTTGTACTCTACAGTTTTTACTTCATAACCAAAGGATTATGTGAGCCTTTTTTAATATGGATGTATGTATACTATAGAGTCAATATCGTGGCTGTGCAGAGCTGAGGGACTTGATGGAGCTGATCCTGCAGTAGTTTTATTGGACAAAAGCCTTGGAACACAATGTGTTTATGTTGTGTCTTGCAATCCCTCCCATGTTTTGATTTTGAATAGATCAAATGCTGAATTGGTTAGCAGTTTTGAGGTCCAGAAACTGATCAGAGCTCCTCCTGTACTAGAGAGGTGTGCCTGCATAGGCCTGGACTTCCCAGCTGCTCCTCATCACTTGTTAACTGACAATGTTTCCCCTGGTCGGCAGCTGTGGGTCGTAAACTGCAAGTTCTGGGCGGTGCCTTGACCCAAATCTTTGATTTAATGTAGCCACCAGATTTCCATAGGTACCTCATCCCTCTTCATTTATATTCAGCTGCATGGCCACTGCATGACTGACCAGGCTGGATCTCTTTGCCAAAAGCTTAAACTGTGCGTAGTATGCTTCCCAGTCAGCCTTACTGTTGTATTTGGGTGGTTTCCTGGGTGCTGTAGTTGCTGGGCTCCTTGCTGGATCTGCCCCGTTCACCATGTTCTTCCAAACTATTCAGTCTAGCTCCTCCATTTCGATGTTATTGACAGAGGGTGCCTGAGACGGGGTACACACCGACCCTGTGTGTATTGTATTGTTTGTGTTGTATTATTATTTAAAATGTATTGTTTAGTTTGTAAAAACACAATGTTTTTATTGTTATTTTGCAGCATGGATGGGGTTAAAATTCTATCTACAGAGTATTTGTGTCCCCTAACAAACGTTTTTTTTTTCAGGTCAACCTAGTCGTAATAATTCAGCTGACTGGCCGAGCTTTCATTCTGATGAGGTTTCATTTTGGCACGCGTCACAAATCTCCGCCCATTTAGTTTATTTGCTATATGAAAACAGCGGTATGGAGTAATATTATTTTCTGTAGTGCGGACAAACTATCTGAATATTCTTACAATGCACCTAGGCACACCTCTCAAAGATGACATGTTGGATATGCACTTAAGTTTATTTTCCCTCTGTTTATTGTCATGCCATGTATTTAATTTAGAAACTTTTCATTTATTGGAGTTAGAACATGCATATTTAGACATAGCGTTACACTTTCAATCGGGCTTGATAAGATGCTTATATAACATAAATAAAGCGATCACTGACGTGCTTTCATGGTTGCAGCAGTCATTTTCAGAACATTTTCTAGTTTTAATAAAATTAAAATGAATAACATGCTGTTTTAATAGCATTACAGTGGGATTTGTATCATTATTTGTTTGCAAGATGTCGTTTGAATATTGTCAGGAAAATATCAGGAAAAAATATATTTGCTTTCTATTTTTATTATTAAATGGTGATCAGAAATAGTATCATTGTAAGTAGTTATTTCTGACATGTATTAGTTGATTGGTGCAAGTGTAGTGTTGCAAAGTTCTGTTACTGTATGTAAAGTACGATTCAATAGTCAGATTTTCGTGACCATTTAAGCAACCCCCAGTACACACATCTTGAGCGCACTGTGGCCCTCCAGAGAATGTAATTGAGTACCCCTGCCCTAGAACCTGAAAACATTTGATTTTTTAGATTGATATAAAGATAGAAAACTGCTTTGAACAACAGTACTGAACCAGTACTTTCTTTATTATTGTGACTGATGCACTTGCAGACTATGCTATTTATATTAGAAATCCATATGCCATGAGAGAGCTTGGTGTTGCACTGACTGAACAATAGGACAGGATCCCCTAAGACATCATCTTTTGCCTGATTAGAAGCATTCGCCGTCGATGTAGCGATTGAATCAATGTCAGATGAGCCCATACCCGATCTTTCCATTTCCATGGGTCTTTTGTTTAGATGGGTCTTTTGTGTTTCACTGATGTTGATGTTACATACAAAATCAAATTAATGTATCTGTTAATTTCAGTTTGTAAAGAGTGCTCTCTTGAAATACTCATATACTTGTTAATTGTGTTTTGGAAAAAAATAAAGTTTGAATTATTTTGAGTAGGTAATATAGAAAATTATAATTTAAAAATGTGTCATTTTGATGTTATTCAATACTGTACATAAGCATTATCTGTTCAAGTCTTGGTTTGAAGATAATTTAATGTGAATTCCCATTGAGAATAAACCAATGGCATTTGCAAACCTGGTATACTGGATTATTTCTGTAATATACTTTTGCTATGCTAAATGAAATGGTTAATATTGATGACAATTGATTATGTTAATGTTTCTTAAAATAAAGGATCTTAGGCGGTTGGGAAAAAATTAAATGCATTATTAATAAATAAATGTGTCACTGTTGATAATAATTTACATTCATTGCCAATGGTCCAATGCCAAGTGAAACCATTTGAAATATATTTCACAATGGGGGCAAGTACCTTTGTTGAAGTAGTCCCATATGTATCAGATGACTGATATGGTTTTCAGAATATTTTGACTTCCCCGATCAAAGATCCAGTGTATATGGCTATGATACTTCCTGCTGCTGGACCTAGTAGTTGGAGGCTTACCTCTTGTAATGTATACAAACTACAGTAGTAAGCCAAAAATAGCTGCTTTCTGATGAATCAGAGTCTACAGGAGGTGGCTAAATTATGGAACAATGTTGTAAACTTTCACCTCTTATGTTTTTAAAATTAAGTACATTTATACTGAAGATTGATTCCCACAACTACCACAATATCTATTCTGTTAGCAGTTTCCAGAACATGATATGATTTCACAGAAACAATTTGTCGTCCCTAGGGTTATGATTTAATGTTTTTCAACTGCATGTTTTCATTAAATGTTCTCTCTGCAACATCAAATCATAATTACAAAACTTTTACATGAACAAAAATAATGTCTACCATTTCTATTGAGCTTCCTGTTTTTTTGTGATATCCCCTTTAGTCACAGCAATTGACAAGTGCAGAGTTAAAAGTGTCAGTGAATGAAACGTGATATCTTCAAGGAATAAGGGTGGATGGTATTTATTTACTTTACTGAAGATGTAAAAGTGGTTTGCAAATTAATTTGTCACAAATTGTCTGTCTTTCTCATGAAATACTGCAAGACAACACCCTCATACACTTGATTAAATCTATTGTCATCCACCTGATCCCTGCAACATTTTACAAAGTATCTATTCCTCTTGTCATTAGTAACCCTCATTGTTCTTGTGGGTAGACTCTTCTTAATGGGGGCAGCTTTCTGCATCTTGATATGAACATAACAGACGTTAACACATATTTGCGAAAAACAATGTATTAATGGAGAAAAACAATATTAAGTATGGTGCAATGCCGAATTGTGCATTATTTTGAGATGTGTTTTGATATTTTTATACGTTTTTGATGTCTAAAAATCTTGTTTATAATACCGAAAGTTCACATTTTAACCACGGTGATAATCACATGGACAAAATGCAATGAACCGCTGACGCATGCGCATCAAGGTGGAACTAGCTAATGCTCTGATTGCTTCTGGAGCGGCCGGTTAACAGTGTTCGCTTGCTCACTGAACCTCCAGTCGCTTATTAATGAATTGCGCTTCTCTTCTGGGTGATGTGCTTTTCATTTCCCCCCTCTCATGTGACACTGGCAATCAACAATGCCGTTCATCCATCTGTTTAATGGGCTGGAGCCGGGCTGTGCTCGCTCAGAAATGCGAGCGCCCAAATCCACCGTGCACATGCGCAGTAGCAGCCAGCCATCAGCCAGGACTGGCTATGATTGGCTTAAAAATGCCTGTATGAAGCGTAGCCAGTTAGCGAACACGGTGATCAGGCAATCAGCGTGCATGTGCCAAGACAACAAAGGCTAAATATGAGCAGCATGACTTCGTCTCTTCTCAGTCTTGCGTGGTGTGTTGCTTTGCGGAAAGACAGAAAACGTTTAAGCTTTTTAAATATTAAAATAACATTCTTAAGTCTAATTATCTTTGTCTAAATGTAAATTAATGTTTATGAATACTGTTATTTGTTCAACTTTGTTCTTTTCAGAGTTTTAATCTGCCTTTATTTTGCGCCGTCTGTCCCTTTTTCTCCCGAAGCTGCTGCTGGTCTTCAGCAGTGCTTTAATTTAAGCTCAGTAATATCTTGCTGTGTTCGGTAATTTTTCTTTTGTTTGTTCATTTACCAACCACTACTGCCTGTTTGGGGTAATCGGTTATTAAATATACCGTACAGTGTATTTGTATTATTTAAATATTATTTATATACTATTTTATATTATATTTTTTTTTAATCGTGTTAATAGCCTCGTCAGGCTTTTTTGTTGTGTTTTTAAATTACTGTTTGTAGCTGATCAGTCTTTTATTAGGTCTATATAAATTATCTGCTGGTTCCTGAAAATAAAAAAAGAAATCTACTTTGTTGGCAACTACAGTGTTTTTTTTTTGTTTTTTTTTCCTTTGGCCTTAATTGTGACTTCCATTTTTCCTGTTCTTGGTCTTTGAACTTCAGATTGATTTAGATTCAGGGACAACTTAAATTTAAATAAATAAACATTGAAATTTCTGAGTACATTCAGTGTGTTTAATATACAGGGATGGAAATAAGACTCCCATTGCATGATTTCCATTACATGAGAGTAGATGTTAAAACTTCATGCTGATTTGAACTTGGCTCTCGCCAAGATAAGCACCAACTAAGACGTAGCTTCACAGTAAACTAATGTGATCCATATGTGTCTCCATCCATTTGTGCTTCCTTCCATATGATGATGTAGATATCCTTCTGTCTGGTGTTGATGGCTGAAGTGTAATGCTGGCTCCAGGGATCAGCTTATTGCCTCCCTAGCGCATCAGCACACACAACGGCTGCTATGCTGGCTCCAGGGATCAACCATAGTGCGGTCTCCCCAGCGCATCAGCATGACAACCGTCTGGATTGAGCTAAGTAGGGTACATCTCTGGGGTCTTCAAGTGGGCACCTTCCATCCTCGGTGTTTCGTCGACTAGCCCACGACACCTCAAGAGGGCTCAACGGTGATTCTAGCGTCCCAGCATCACCCCCTCCGTCCCCACTCAACTCAGCCCAGCTTACTTACCTGTACATCAGCGTTTCTTTCTTTCTATTGTGCTTGAGATCCCCAACCAGAATCTTTCCGTCTCAACCACAGCCAGTTGCTGCTCCTCTCTGCTGCTTCAGATAAGTTCTTCACTGTGCGACGCAACTCTTGGCCATTGAATCCGACATCTCTGAGAAACCGGGTTGTAGAGTGTGCCACAAATCCTCGACATCCCACTTCCACTGGGTAAACCCAGACTCTCCATCCTCGCTGTTCCGCTTCAGTGGCTAGTTGAGCATACCGCAGTTTCTTCCTCTCATACGCCTCATCTACAGCATCCTCCCATGGCACTGTTAATTCTACCAGGTGAACAAGGCGTGCTGATCCAGACCACAAGACAATATCTGGACGAAGGGTTGTGGTGGCAATCTCAGGTGGAAAAATAAGCCGTTGACCAACATCTGCCAGCATTTTCCAGTCCCTAGCAGCTTCCAGTTGTCCTGGGCAAGGATTGGTTTTAACACCTTTTCTTGGTGGTTGAACTCCTGGGCGGAGGAATGTTGTCTTTTGTGTGTAATGTTTTGATGGAACAGGTGGCAACTTATTGGTCATGTTACACTTGCCTTCCAATGCTAAGGACAAACATCGCAGCACCTGGTCATGGCGCCAAGTAAACCGTCCTTGGCTAAGAGCCACCTTACATCCTGTCAAAATGTGCCTTAATGTTGCAGGTGATGAACACAAAGGACATGAGGGATCCTCTCCTACCCAGAGGTTTAGGTTTCTGTGGTGATGGGAGAACATCATATGTTGACCTTATAAGGAAACTGATCCTGCTCTGTTCCATTGACCATAGGTCTTGCCAGCCAATCTTGCGTTGTTCCACACTCTCCCATCTCATCCATTCTCCCTGCTTGCCCTGGGAAATGGCCTTTATACACCTCATCCTCTCCTACTGCTTTTGCACCTTGTTGACTACCAGCTTCCTCCGTTGAGCTGGGGCTGCCTTGTGCCATGTAGGAGGAGCAGAACTGAGACCAAGACCCCCTCTTCCATGCTGAACTTGCCCCATGATATCACCAATTCGAAGGGCAGCCTTTGCATCCTCCATAGCTTTCTTTGCCGCCCACTTTCTTCCAGTTTTCAACACAGGTACTGCCTCCCTTACGCATTTGTCGCGTGACTCTACTAATGTCATTTCCCCGTCGTACCATCTCCCAAGGCTCTTCACTGGCTTCTCAGACACTGTTGGTATTGCCTCACCATTAATGAAGAACGTTTTATCTACTACTTTACCTTTAATTATAGAGATGCTCCTTGATTTAGTGGGCTTGAATTGCATTCGTGCCCATTCAATGTTATTGGTTAATTTGCCCAATAACCGATTAGTGCAGGCTACTGTTGTAGTCATGGTTGTCATGTCATCCATGTATGCTCGAATTGGTGGTAGTCGCATTCCAGAAGCCAAGCGCTTTCCTCCCACTACCCATTTTGATGCCCTAATGATTACTTCCATTGCCATGGTAAAAGCCAGTGGAGAAATGGTGCATTCTGCCATTATTCCAACTTCTAGGCATTGCCATGTAGTGCTGAATTCTGAAGTTGAAAAACTAAATTGCAAATCTCCAAAGTAGGCTTTCACTAGATTTGTTATTGTCATTGGTACACTGAAAAATCAAATGCTGCCCAAAGAAGTTCATGTGGCACTGAACCATATGCATTAGCCAAATCCAGGAATGTCACATGGAGCTCCTTCCTCTCCTTTTAGCTGATTGAATTTGTTGCCAGATCACATTGATGTGTTCTAAGCATCCTGGGAAACCTGGAATGCCCGCTTTTTGTATTGAAGTGTCAATGAAGCAGTTCTTTAATAGGTAAGTTGACAATCTCTGAGCAATAATGCTGAAGAAAATCTTGCCTTCTACGTTTAATAGGGAAATAGGGCGAAACTGACTGATGCTTGTAGAATCTTTTTCTTTAGGTATAAAGACTCCACCTGCTCGGCGCCATGCTCTTGGTACAACCTGTTTTTCCCATGCTACTTTCATCAATTTCCACAGGATTCAGTAGAACTCCTGAAGCACTCTTGTACACTCTGTACTGAACTCCATTAGGCCCTGGAGATGATGAAGCCCTTGCTTTTTTCACAGCTTGCTCTACTTCTTTCCACTTAGGTGCACAGTCCTCCATTTGGTATTCTGGTGGATTGATAGGTGGGATGTCTGAAGGAATTGACATAGGCTCCTGCCTTTTTGAATCTGTATGTGTTTCCTACAAATATCTCTCCAGCTCAAACTTAGATGCTTTTAGGGCACCATTCTTCTCACTGGTGAATAACTTCTTTACAAATTTGAATGGGTCTTTATAAAAGTTAGTTCTCGCACGCTCCTTCTTTTTGTAGCGTTTCTGTAGGCGCGCAGCTCTGCACAATGTCTTTTTTGATCCTTTGTAAGAGATTGAGTCCCTCCTTCTGACTTTCTTCTGCTCTTCTCCATTGCTTCCTCCGCTGTCTCCTTTCTCTAACTAAGCGTTCAATCTCCTGCTGCCGTCTAGACTTTCCAGGAATAGTTTGTAATCTTTCCTTCCTTTTTTCAACTCCAAACCTCTCGCTTCCATATGCGTAGATGATGTCCCCAAATTTATCCAGTTTCTTTTCAACTATTCCACTTAACCTTTCGAATGCAAAGCAGAGATCTGTGTTTACTGTGTCCCATGCAGTTTTCTCACAAGCTCTTGGCCATTTCACTCCAGGCTTGTGCCCGTTGAGGTTCTTTTCTCTCTTACGCTGGTTTGTCTGACCGGGTTCACAAGGATCATTAGGTTCATCACTAACTGTGTCCATGCAAGTCCTCCTCACATCTATGACAGGGTGCTGATATCCTGCGAACTGTGGTTTGCTTCCTGTCGCTGGATTTCATTCGACTGACTTGACTGACTTCGTAAGAAGTACTGATCAATGCGAGGCCCTTGTCCCTTCTCCCTCAAGCATTTCATTCTCCCTTGATGAATCTTCAAACCCCTGACCGTTGTCGCCTTGCTCCAGCCGCAGACACAAACCTGGAGTTCCATGTCTTTGCTAACTGCAGATCTTGAACTAGTCTTTTTGTGAAGTACTCTCCATACTCATATCCGTTTCCGTTCCTAAGTCCTTAACCGTGTTGTCCAACGTTGAGTCATCTTCCGCCCCGCTCTCGCAGACTCTAGGGGTATTTTTCTCTTTAATTTCTTTGAAGCCTTGGCGGTGTCTCCAGCATCCTGTAAACACAGAGCTGGATACTGCCGACAAGGGTAGCTAACCCTTGCCAGCCCCATGGGGTCTCTTTCCTCCAGTCAGCTGTCTCTCCAGGCTGTCACGAGGTCTTTCTCTTGTTGCCAGCTGCACTATTCACAGCAGTCACTGGACGTATCCAGATCTTCATGATTTCCATTACATGAGAGTAGATGTTAAAACTTCATGCTGATTTGAACTTGGCTCTCGCCAAGATAAGCACCAACTAAGACATAGCTTCACAGTAAACTAATGTGATCCATATGTGTCTCCATCCATTTGCTTCCTTCCATATGATGATGTAGATATCCTTCTGTCTGGTGTTGATGGCTGAAGTGTAATGCTGGCTCCAGGGATCAGCTTATTGCCTCCCTAAGCGCATCAGCACACACAAGCGGCTGCAATGCTGGCTCGGGGATCAACCATAGTGCGGTCTCCCCAGCGCATCAGCATGACAACCGTCTGGATAGCAGTTTGATCCTACCCTGGTTTTGTTATGACTTTAATAAGACACACCTCAGCTTGTTACCTACACATAGGAGCTAATAGAGCTTGTAGTAAAACCTGGAATGGGTTAAACTGCTATGCAATAGGCATCTCATTTCCATCTCTGTTTCAATATCTCACTTTATATATATATCGAAACATATATATATATATGCAACATATCGAAACGTTGGGCAGCTGGCTCTTTGAGCTAAAATATATATATATATATATATACTGTATATATATATATATATATATATATATATATATATATATATATATATATATATATATATATATATATATATATATATATATATATATATATATATATATATATATATATATATATATATATATATATATATATATATATATATATATATATATATATATATATATATATATATATATATATATATATATATATATATATATATATATATATATATATATATATATTAGCTCAAAGAGCCAGCTGCCCAACGTTTCGATATGTTGCACATATCTTTCTCAAGGGAGCCTGTGTTTGAATCAAAACATTGGAGGTATTTATAGGTTTCTGACGGCATGACAACTATTTGTTATTGTTTACATTCAAAGCTATGATTTATTCTTACATGATGTAATGCTGTTCTATATATTGTGACATCATTTTTACTTCTTTGTTTATTTATTTAAATGTTATATATCTATTGAAGTTAATTAGTTCATTCTTTTCTGTTGAGTCCCGCTGGCATAATCGTGTTCAGTCTATTTATCCATTTACTTTCTTTTATTCTTCTATATGTCGCATTGTCTAATTTTAGCTGTTCTAATACTACAAACTTTACATCATTTATGTCATGTCCTTGACTGGTGAAGTGCTGTACTATTGGTTCATTCATTTTTTTATTTCTAATTAATGAAAGGTGGTTCTGAATTCGTTTATATAAAGTATTTCCAGTCTCTCCAACATATTTGATTTCATCACATTTTTCACAGGCTATTCCATAAACAACATTGCTATTTTTACAGTAGGTATTAGTTTTTAGTGGATATGTGGTGTTCTTATGTTTAATTATATTTTTACTTTTATCTATGTATTTACACACTTTACATCTACTGGTGCACATGTTCGTAGAATCTATTTTGTCAATTTTTCTTTTATGTTTACTGTGAACTAAAATATCACCTAAATTAGCTTCTCTTTTGAATGCTACAACTGGGGCCTTAAGAAATACTTTTTTAAATTTTTCTGAATTATGTAGAATCCGCAAGTGTTTCCAAACTATCTTAGAAATATTGGGCAAAAGTTTAGAGTAAGTCATTATTAATGGGACTCTTTTGACCTTTTTATCTTTATTTTTATAATCTAGTAGATCATCTCTTTTTAGTTTATCCACTTTTCTTAACTCTGTCTCTATAATTCTTTCTTTGTATCCTCTTTTTTTAAGATTTGTTTTTAATACATTTCTTTGTTTTACATAGTCACTTTCTTTTGAGCATATTCTTCGTATTCTTATTCCTAGACCCTTTGGGATTGCCCTTTTAGTGTGTATTGGATGTGTAGAGGACACGTGTAAATACTGGTGCATGTCAGTATGTTTACAGAAGAGGTTATTCTCAATTGAACCTTCTTCAAGTTTTACTATGGTATCTAAAAATTCTATTTCTTTCCTTGTCCATCGAAGGTCCACCTTAATATTACTGTGTATTTCATTTGCTATTTTATGAAACTGGAAAAGAGACTCTTCTCCATATGTCCAAACCCCAAAAATATCATCTACAAACCGAATGTATTCTAAAGGTTCTCTTTCCGATTTTCTAAGTAATTGTTCTTCCCATTTCCCCATGTACGTACTGGCAAAATGCATTCCTAATTTAGATCCTATTGCTGTACCATCGTTTTGTTTGTAATTCTTATCAACAAATGTAAAATAACTGTTTTCTAAAACTACATTGATCATGTTCAGCACCTCTGCTGTTGGTATTGATTTATCTAGTCTATTATCTAGTGCTTTTTGACAAGCTTCTAAAGTTTCTTTACGAGGGACACTTGGGTACAAGGATTTTACATCCATGCAAAATAAAATTGTATTCTCTGGAAGGTTGTGTTTTATTGATTCAAGTCTTTTAAAATTGTGTTGTATCCTTAACATAGCTTGGTAATTTCTCAACGTGCGACCTAAGTTGTTTTTCTGCTATTTCAGCTATTATGTGTGTTGGATTATCAATTGTACTGACTATCATTTGCATAGGGTGATTTTCTTTGTGCATTTTAGGATTTCCTCTTGCTAGGCCTGTTCTTGCATTATGTGGCTGCATGTATT
Source organism: Acipenser oxyrinchus oxyrinchus (assembly GCA_030684275.1). Lineage (NCBI taxonomy): Eukaryota > Metazoa > Chordata > Actinopteri > Acipenseriformes > Acipenseridae > Acipenser > Acipenser oxyrinchus. The sequence continues at coordinate 58,241,089 of CM060252.1, forward strand.
TTTTTAATTCTTTTGATATAATTCCTTTATTGTATAGTCTCTCCGCAATTTCCTTAACCTCTTTTACCGATTTATTGATCTTATTGCTTTTAACTTCTTCATTTCATATAGTCATCTGTGTTCATTATCACTATTCCTGAGCCTTTATCTGCTGGTCTTATCATTATATCATCATATCATATTATATTATATCATGCTGTTTTGAAGGCAAAGGGTGGTCACACCAAATATGGATTTGATTTAGATTTTTCTTCTGTTCACTCACTTTGCATTTAGTTAATTGATAAATATAATCTATTAACATGTCTATTTTTGAAAGCATTCTTACTTTACAGCATTTTTTCACACCTGCCTAAAACTTTTGCACAGTACTGTATATATATATATATATACACACACACACACACACATACACAGTACTGTATATATATATATATATTAAATCTTGTTGATAGCCGAGTCAGGCTTTTTTTTTCTAGGTGTTTTTAAATTACTATTTTTTTTCTGTTTGTTTGTAGCTGATCAGTCTTTTATTAGGTCTATATAAATTATCTGCTGGTTCCTGAAAATAAAATAAAACATCTACTTCATTATTAATTGTTTATTTTTTATTTATTTTTTTCCTTTGGCCTTAATTGTGACTAACATTTAAGGTCTTATTTTTTTCCTGTTTTTGGTCTTTGAACTTGGGATTGATTTACATTCAGGGACAACTTAAATTTAAATAAATACACATTTAAATTTGAGTGCATTCGGTGTGCAGGTTTTAGTATTCTAAGTTAATCAAAAAAAGAAGACATGAATACCGTAGAATTTTTACTTGCTAATAATTTTGCTATAATGGAGGTAGTGCAGAAACTGCAGATCAAAAGGTTGTGTCCCAGCAGACCTCCAATAGAATGAGTGCAGGTGAATAGTGACAGAGGACGGGCATACACTTGAATCTTTAACAAGTCATGGTATAAGCTTAGGCCATGGGGTTGTGCAAGTGAAAACAACAATGCACTGTTTTGCTTTCCTTGCCTCCTTTTTGTTAAGGCTCGGGGTGACACTGATGCAGCATGGCCAAGAACCGGAGTTACAGACCTGCAACACCTCTCCTCTAAATCAAAAAAACATGAGAACTCAAGAGTTCATAAGACATGTGAAATGCGTTTAGGTATATTAGGGAGAGTGAATATTGCTGTCCAGCTTAGCACTGCTTACCGAAATGCCATAAGGAAGCACAATGAAGAAGCGTCTAAAAAACAACACATACTTACACAAACCATTGAATGCATAAAGTTCTGTGGAGCTTTTGAAATGGACTTACGAGGTCACCTGTTAAGTGTTTTCAAACAATTAGTGATTCAGGAGACTTTGACAGTGTCACAGTTAGAGAAGCTAATAGTTTTTGCCATAGCCTCATGGACAGAGAGTTTCTGTACTTCCTCGATATTTTGTATGAGAAACTCCAGGCAAGGAATATTACATCTGTTGATGCAAATTAAGTGGTAACGCAATTTGTTCAAAGCATTCAGGACATCCGAGTATCTGTTAGATACCACAGAATACCACAGAAGAATATGACACAGCTGCCTTGCAAATTTGTGACATCATCATGCAAAGGAATGGTTTGCCTTCAGAAAGCACCTTGTCTCTGCAAAATTGCTGCAGAGTGACCGTTCAAGCATATCCATTGCTTAGTAAGACTTCCTTATGCATTGACTTACAAACAGTTTATTAAACAGAAGATTTTAAAAATGCAGGAAATGCATGAATATGCTTGAACTGATGATATATTACCACTCAGGTGACTACAGCAGAAACAGAAAGGTGTTTCTCAACACTGAAGTGGATGAAAACCTTCCTGAGAAACAGTATGAAAACCGAACAATTAAATGCTTTAGCCATGTTATCAATTGAAAAAGACATGATGGCTGACATTCCTGACTTTAATAATAAAGTAATTTAAAAATCTGCCATTGCAGAGCAAACTTTTTGTATCTCTTCCAACAAGAAACAGATCCACTGGACAGTGCTTTTACCACTGAGGTTGGCACCCTGTATTTTAAAAGATTACCCACTTCTTTCACAGACCCGGATTAGCACTAATCTTAGACTACAGTATCTAATGTTACCACTGGCCGCAGCACTCAGGATCTGTGAAATAATTAAAGGCAGACACCTTCTCCCATATGCTGAAAAAGTTTTGGTTGCAAACTGTTTCACTACAATACCACTCCATCCGTAAGCTATTATTTATGATTAAGGCCCTGTGAAAATCGCAGAAATTTTCTTTAAAATTCACGGCAGTGTCACGGGTAAAGTATTGTATTTTGTGGAATGTGCACGGAAATACTTTATAAATTATGTGTACAGGTTATTATTATTTTTTTAAACATCAAATATAGAGATAAATGACATCAAAATCAACGTCCAAGTTATTCAAGCACTTTACAATAGCTTGTGAAACGGTGTTGTAATTAACAGCCTGTAGGTAAAGTGTATCTGCAAGGACAGCTTTCAGTTCTAGTACGTCAGATGCATGTTCACCATTTAGGTCTTGCAAAACAAATACAGTGCACTTTGTTTATAAGAATCACATCCATCACATGATTTGATTACTGTGGTGAAGTGCTGCACAATCGGTATGTTATTCCCGCATGTATGCACAGAGACAACACAAAGTATTGTTTAGTGGTTGTTTCCCACCACACTGTAAGAAAAATAAAACCAACACCAGTTTTAAACTGTAAATCAAGACTCCAGCCTTATCATTTACACTGCCCTTGGCCACTTCACATTACAATTAGCAAAAGCGCTCTCATGGGTCAACAGTTTAAGTACAATATACAAATGTCAATGGTGCTCAGTCACTGAGGACAATACATCTAAACAAGTCCTTGTGGGTAGGCAGCTTGTTACATGATCACGATTATGTTTACTCAAGGCTGCAGAATCTATTTTACTACAGTATACTTGAGAAGCAATCGTCTTGTGAGGGTGCCTAGGTTAACTGCCGTGCAGTGTTAAGTGTAATGGCTTTTGAATTAAAATGACATTACAGTACAGTATTTACTGTCAGGACTACCACTGCATTTAAGCATCTGTGGCTTACTTATTTTCTGTTGCAATGCAAAGTTTTTCATTAAGCGGAGATGCAAAGCTCCGCAATCCCCTCCTCATCCTCCTCACTACGCTGCGCCACAATCCCACTCCCTCTACATGCATATCACACAATAGCACTGCTGTACTCAGTATGAATTCAACGAATGTGTATTCACTTAATTGAAACAAATTTTCACTTACAGAGTGATTACTAATTTGTTTACAAATTTGATTACAAACAATGCAGTGTTTCCTGCATCATTGCACGATCCACGCTGCGTACGTGCCTAATTACGCGAGATGTGATCAAATTCAAATTCAAAAACAGCTTTATTGGCTGTACACGTCATTGCACTTTATCAAGTACCATATAACATGTAGTCAGTTTGCCCCGAAATGATTCTTATAAGCGGATTTCTTTATTCTTACAAGCGGATTATTTTACATTGTCAACTATGGAATGATTATGGAATAGGAATGATTTTGTCCCAGTGGTTTTGATCACTATATGCGGTTCACTCTTATATCAGTGATTCTTATAAACGGAGTGCACTGTACAATGTGTAAGCCATACCGATCTTGGGCATCAGTCGACTCGTCAGTGACCACTGACAAGCAACCAGACTTCCATAATCTCCTGCTTGTGATACTTGGCAACTTTAGGTAAGTATTCATGTCTCAGCTGGGCTGATGAAGGAATCACTCCACCATTTGCTACACTCAGTCTGAAGCATTTACGTAACTTTTGGTTGTCCAGGGATATTTGCGCAAACAAATGCCTCTGGCAGGTCAAAACATGGGAGTCACTGTTTTTTGTTTCTTTGCAAGTAAAGCAATCTAACCCTAACCCTAACCCTAACCCTAACCGCCTTTCTCTTTCGGTGAATACGGCTCTTTAGTGCTTTCGTCACAAACACTTACTTCCTTGGATATTGTTGTTACGCGGTTCTAAACAATATGGCGCTCTCATTGTTTTCTGCATAGACTTTTAAAAAACAAATTATAAGTGGAGAAAACTCTTTCAAATCAGGGGATTAACAATCATTTGTGTATGATGGTACACTTGGTGTCTTGAAAACCAAAATAAGTTTCAAACCTACAATGTATTTTTAATCAAGAATACTAGTAGTTGATAATATTAATGAAAAATATGTGGACTAGTTGACACCGATTTATTATTCTGCTGTACATTTTAACAGCTGTGCTTCGTTGTTCTCTGTAATATACAGTAATATAATAATAACAATGAACATGATAAAATTACATGTCGATACACAAATTGTGGTGTTTATTTTTTCATTAGTAGCCTATTATTCTGAGTTTCCTACAAGCCGACATGTCTTGCCATTTAGGGACCAGCAATACATAAAATCGACCAACGAAACTGCAGTTTTCTCTTTCTCAGATCGTTTCTGAATGGTGGTTGCAGTCTGCAGCACAACACTAGACCATGCTGTTTACTGATTTATATTAAAAAATGCAATTTAATGCCTTTTGCCATTGTCTCGCCTGCTTGTTTAAACCACCTAGCAGTGGATGTGACGTCACACTAAACAAGCACATACTTCAATCTAAATACCTGTCAACAGCCGATTCTTGATAGTGATCTTTAACGTTGCAGGACATAAAGAAGAGTTTACCTCCATCACTGTGTAAAACTCCTGCTGGTTACTGCTTTACATGATCTGCTGCAGACATAGTTTTAGCCTTTTTAGAGACATCCATTTTCTTGTTTATAGTGTGTAGTGTTTTAATTTCCCGTCTAGATTGCATAGTCACATGACATAATCACTGCATAACACTATGTGCATGGCGAATAGTACACGCAAGCACACAGCAGAGCCGTACAGTTTCATTAATGTGATTTTTTTTGTATGAAATACAATTAATTATGAAATAATGTATTTTTACTTCTTAGGAATATTGTAAAAATTGTGGTATTTAGTAATTTCATGATTTCCTCGCAGCTGGTGAAATTGTGATTTACACAGGGCCTTATTTATGATGGATAGATTTAATGATTGCCACACTTCAGATTTTGCACAGTTGTAGAGATCGTAAATCATCAAAGTTATCACTTTATATTTCAGGGCTGTGGAAATTAGAATAGTACTGGTACATTACATTCAAAAGAACCATTCCTGACAGTGGTGCAGTTTAAACGATTCTACCAACACCCTGGTCTCCGTTCTTGACAGTCTATTTGTAGTTCTGAAAAAGCATGTTTTCTAAATGTCTTAATCGTTTAAAATGTTCAATTGCGATGCGTAGTTTCTGCAAAATATAATTTTAAATGTCCCTCTGAACATTAGCAGGAAGACATTTTTTGGCTGTATGACCATCGACCGTGTGACGTCATCGGAGGCAGTGGAATCTCACTGTACACTGTATAAGTACAGCAATAGATGTATTCGTGCGAACAGTTTTAAAAGATTTAAAAGTCAAGTTCAGCTGTGCCTAAACGTTGTATTGTGGCAGGATGTTCTAATATAGCCACTGACGGTATAAGCTTCTTCAAATTTCCACCAGGCGAGAAACTTCGGGCTGAATGGGTTAGGCAAGTAAGGCGAACTCGCTATAATTTTATAAGTCCAACTCAGCACTCAGTACTTTGTAGTGCACATTTTACGGAGGATTGTTTTGACAATCAGCCGACTCTAATGACATAATTTTGAATTAATGTGCAACACAAACAGAAACTTAAAAAGTATGCCGTTTATTTCTTAGCAGACGCCCTTATCCAGGGCAACTTAAAGTCGTAAACAAAAATACATTTCAAGAATCACAGTACAAGTAATAATACAATTAAGAGCAAGATAAATACAATGACTTTGGTTCTAACAAGTACAAGTGACAAAATAAGATTCAATAACGGAGCAGATAACAGTGTCAGTGATAGTTACATCAGGATATAATTAAATACAAAATACTACAGATTAAATAAGATTTGACAGATTACAGTACTCTAAAATACAGGATTAAATGCAGTAAAATAGGGGACCGATAAGAGCAAGTAAAGTGCATTTAAGGAAGAGTGATAAGTGTCCAGAGGGAAAAAAGAGGAGTTCTACAGGTGCTGTCTGAAGAGGTGAGTCTTGAGGAGGCGCCGGAAGGTGGTCAGGGACTGGGCAGTCTTGACATCTATATGAGAAGATCATTCCACCACCTCGGGGCGAGGGTGGAGAAGGGCTCTGGAGGCAAGGGAGCGTAGAGGAGGTAGAGCCAGTCTTCTAGTGCAGGAGGAGCGGAGAGGTCGAGTGGGGGTGTAGGGAGAGATGAGGGTCTGGAGGTAGCTGGGTGCAGTCTGGTCAAGGTATCTGTAGGCTAGTACAAGAGTCTTGAATTGGATGCGAGCGGTGATCGGGAGCCAGTGGAGTGAGCGGAGCAGTGGAGTTGCGTGGGAGAAGCGAGACAGAGAGAACACGAGGTGAGCAGCGGAGTTCTGGATGAGCTGGAGCGGACGGGTGGCGGACGCAGGGAGGCCAGCCAGGAGGGAGTTGCAGTACTCTAGACGGGAGAGTACCAGGGCCTGGACCAGGAGTTGGGTGGCGTAGTTGGTGAAGAAGGTTTGGATTCTTCATATGTTGCTCAGGAAGAATCGGCAAGTGCGTGCCAGAGTGGAGATGTGTTGGGAATAAGAGAGGCAGGGATCCAGGGTGACTCCGAGGTTCTTAGCTGAGGAGGAGGGAGTGTGGTAGATTCCAGAGGAACAGAGATAGAGAGATCAGAGGAGGGGGAGGAGGAGGAGGAGGGAAAGAACAGGTCAGATTTAGAGAGGTTGAGTTTGAGGTGATGTGAGTGCATCCAGGTGGAGATAGCAGACAGACAGGTAGAGATACAGGAGGGGATGGTGGAGTCAGAGGTGGGGAAGGAGAGGAAAATCTGAGCATAATCAGCATAGAAATGGTATGAGAAACCATAGGATGCGATGAGGGGGCCCAGGGAGCGGGTGTAGAGAGAGAACAGGAGAGGACCCAAGACTGACCCTTGGGGGACTCATGTTGAGAGAGGGAGAGGTGTCAAGGTTGCTCCACGCCAGGTTAGCTTTTAAGTGCGGTTGGAGAGATAGGAGGACAACCAGGCCAGAGCAGTGCCAGAGATTCCCAGGTCAGCGAGAGAGGATAGTAGAATAGAGTGATCGACAGTGTCAAAAGCAGCAGAGAGGTCGAGGAGAATTAGGACAGAGGAGAGTGGCAACTCGGGCAGAGTTTAGTGAGTTGGTGACAGACAGGAGGGTGGTTTCAGTGGAGTGAGCAGAGTGGAAGCCAGATTGGAGAGGGTCAAGCTGAGAGTGGTTGGACAGGAAAGCAGGTAGGTTTTTTGAGGAGGGGAGTGATAGAGGCTTGTTTGAAGGCAGAGGGAAAGAGACCAGAAAGGAGAGAGGTATTGAGAAAGTAGGAGATGAAGGGAAGTAGAGCAGGAGCAGCAGCTTGAAAGAGGTGAGTGGGGAGGGGGTCCAGGGCACACGTGGTGGGTTTGTGACCCGGAGCAGGGAGGAGAGGTCAGAGTCTGAGAGGGGAGAGAAGGTGGAGAAGGTGGGTGAGTTAGTAGGGGATGCAGTGGGTGTAGGGATTGGAGCAGGAGGGGAGCGGGGGAGGGAGAGGTGTTAAAGAGTTTGCGGATATCTGAGATTTTAGAAGAGGCAAAGTCATCAGAGGAGATAGAGGAGGGGGGGAGGGTTGAGGAGGGAGAAGGTAGAGAATAGTTTATGTGGGTTGTTAGTGGAGGCTTGGATTACAGATTGGAAATAAGTACATTTAGCAGAGGAGACAGTAGAGGAGAAGGAGGAGAGTGCGGTAGAGGTCTAGGGCAGCAGGGAGTTTGGTTCTCTTCCATTTCTTTTCAGCAGATCGCAGTGTGATTCTTGCTGAGCGGAGCTATTAAATGCGTTATTATCACTATTATAATGCATTTATTTTCGAAAAAGAATAAGGTATATAAATGATGGACATTGATGAAATGTTTTTGGTTTCTTTTTAATCACTCGATCATTCATCCTTGACCATGACACGCTTGAGTGACTATGACTGAAGCATATGCACTTAATCACCTAATTAGTGAGGCAGTTGATTGGACACTGGATATGGAGAGATTTCAGCTGTTGAATTGCGAGCTTGAATAAAAGCAATAAAGAAAATCACAGAAAAAACAATATCCCACGTCTGTTAAGACAGCAGCGCCTTCGTGCAATCGGCATGTTGGTGGCTGGACTAGGGCAGCATACTGTGGCTCGCTGTCTTGGGTGCTCACAGCCAGTAATTTCAAACCTGGCGAGACGGTATAACCAGACACACTCTGTCAATGACAGGCCACGAACATTTAAAGTTCGGGTCGCCAGCACACCGAAATGCATTATTAGGCTTTGTCAAAAAATCTCTAAAATCAACAATGTTGCACGGAAACTCACGAAACTTGGTAGGGTGGTAGGCACCTAAGGTAAGTTGTGTCTGAGCGAAAATAAAGGTTATGGGTCACATGGTGTGGCAGCCATATTGGATTTCTCAAGAATTTTGTACAATTTTAAAAAATCTTCTTCTCCGAAACCGCTTATCGCAGAGATGTGAAACTTGGTGCAATAGACTACCTTCATGGTCTAGATTTACGATTGTTCAAGAGAAGTCGATTGGTCACATGGTCTGGTGGCCATATTGGATTTGTCAAAAAAATTCAAACGTCTTCTTCTCTGAAACGGTTATGCCCATTGAAGCAAAACTTTGCATACATAGCCTTGGCAAGATTGTTTATCAATTTGTGCAAAACAACTCGCTACATAAAAAAAACATGGACATCGTGAGCCAATTAAATTTCAGCTATGGTCAAATTGCACATATTTGCACATATTACCTTACTGAAGCTCAAATGCAAAACTTGTTTCAATCTCCTTTGAGAGTTTAGACAGTGTCATAGTTACTATAGAATACACAAATGAACCCATGTATGCTCTATTCAAAAATTAACTTGACCGTGACCTGTCCTTAAGGTCAAATGCAAAACTAGCTTATCTCCTTACAGAGTACAGATAGAGTAATAGTTACTACGGAACACATATAGGAACCCATATATGTTCTATTCAAAAATTGCCTTGACCGTGACCTTTGACCTCTCCTTAAGGTAGAATACAAAACTAGCCTGTAACTCCTTAGAAAGTGCAGATAGGGTCATGGTTATTATGAAACACATATAGAACCCATACATGCTCCATCAAAAAATGTATTTGACTGTGACCTTTGACCTCTCCATGAGGTAAAATGAAAAAAAACTAGTTTATAACTCCTTAGAAAGTGTAGATAGGGTCATGGTTATTATTGAACACATATAAGAACCCATATATGCTCTATCAAAAAACGTCTTTGACTGTGACCTTTAACCTCTCTTTAAGGTCAAATGCAAAAGTGGCTTATAACTGCTTAGAGAGTGCAGGTAGGTTCATGGTTACTATGGAACAAAAATGTCTTGGAAGTCGTCAAGTTGCTTGCAACTTTTAATTAGGCTTCCAAGTCGTAGGCTGGGGAAGCCTATTGTTTTTGTTAGGACTATTAGGCTTCCAAGCCATAGGCTGGGGAAGCCTATTGTTTTTGTTAGGATTATTATTATTATTATTATTATTATTAGGCTTCTAAGCCGTAGGCTGGGGAAGCCTATTGTTTTTGTTAGGATTATTATTATTATTTTTTTTCCTGCCAAAACATGCTCAAAAACTCACGAAATTCGGTACACTGGTAGATGCCTATGAATGATAGTCGGTGATATTCAGTAAATTTGCGCAAGTCACATGGTTCGGCAGCCATATTGGATTTTGTGGAATTTGTTATAACGCCTATGTATCGGAAACCGCTTACTGCAGAGTTCTGAAAATTGCTATACATGTTGAGGGATAGTCCATGATTAACTGCTGTTAATATGAAGCTGATTGGTTCTGTGGTTTGGCAACCACATTGATTAATGTCATAAAATTACCATAAAAATATAAAATTATCAAAATTCAAACATCTTCTTCTCTGAAACCGCTTATCCGATTGAAACAAAAATTGGAATGAAACATCTCAGTATAGTCATGTTACGCTTGTTAGGGAAGGGAAGGGAAGTTGCTACTGTGAAAATCATGGCGTCCACGCTGCATGACATCATTAACATATGCAACTGGCTATAAAACTGCGTATAACTTCTTATTGGCTGCACCAAAATGCACATAATTTGACACGGGTGTAGAGGACTATGGGATGTTGTGTCGTGGTCAATATGGCGGACTTTGGTCACATGGTGTGGCAGCCATCTTGGATTTAATGAAAAGTTTGGACAATATTCAAAAGTCTTCTTCTCATGAACAGTAAATAGTACAGCTGTGAAAAATTTTGTACATAGTGCACTCATGTCCACGATTGATTCTACTTAAGAAAAAATGGATCGGTCACATGGTGTGGCAGCTATGTTGGATTTCGCGTAGAACGCTTAAACAACAGCTCCTCATGAGCCCTTTGGCTGATTGACGTGAATCTTGGGTATACGTTATCTTTGTACTGTCCTCTAAAAAAGTTAATCAGGAAAAGATCCTACATCAACAAACATGACCACCATGAGCCAATCAATATGGGTGACATGCCAGTTTTGTCAATTTTTTACCCTGAAATGACACATTCCCACCACTGGGGACAGCTGTTAACATAGACAAGTCTGCAAGATTTAGAAAAAATATAGCAAGGTATAGAATAAGTATGTTTGTAATTTATTAGATGTGACTTTTGTTGTTTTACAAAACTGGTGTGTTTCTATGAACACTATAGGTAATGCAAGTAGTGTAATGTGTTAATGCATAAATAGTTTTATATAGTATGGTTAAGTTCTGCTAAAGGTCAAATTTAAAGCTGAATGTAAAACTTCCCATAATTTGTTATTGACTGCAGATGGTTGTTATATAACATGCAGAGTTCTGATTGAAGCCAAAATGAACATAAATGATGTAAGTATGATTATCTTTTACGGTTGTTAAGTTGCTACAGTACAAAACATGGCTGCTGTGGGCCAATGAGATTTCAGCATTGATCATCTAACCAGTGATTCCAATATTTTGGCCAAAATTGACACAGTCAGCTGTGTCCAAAATGATTTGTGATAACAATGCGCTTAAATTTCACACTAACCGCTTGGAAGCCGTAAAGTTGCTCGCAACTAGTTATTATTATTATTATTATTATTATTATTATTATTATTATTATTATAAAAGCAACTTCAAAGATGTTTTTTAAATGAACAATAAAAGCAATAAGTATCATTTTTTTCAAAAATAATAATTTTAACAGTAAACATCCCTGCAAAGTCCCTTTAAGCTTTCACCCCTAATTTATGATCTCATTCCAAGGTTTAGAGCTGTAGATAGTAAATATTTCCCACTGACACTGTCAGTGACAGTCAAACTTGCATCTGCACACAAACTATTTTAATAATTTGAAGAAAATCAGCCTCATTTCCTGCCATTCCTTATTTTGCAACCTCTCAATGGCCCTGGGGACATTTCTGTCTTGGTTTTCATCTCAATTGGAGCCGAACTTTCCTCACCAGATGTGTGGTAAGGCTCGAATCTATGAGGCTGCAAAACACCTGCCCCGGATTCCTGGTTGTCAGATGCTGGTGTGTGATCAAATTCGGTAATAGATTCTGAGCACGATAGTTAAAAAAAAAAAAAAATTCACCGTCGCTCTCCATTGTTTTCCATACAGTAAAACAGTGATACTGCTGGCAGCCTCCTTCTGCTGACGTCATCAAAAATCGCCGGGGTTTTGTGTCAGACGAAGTGTTTATTGGACAGAATGACTTACAATAACACAATGATCACTTTCCGTGAATAAAAAGTGGTCGTCAAATTTGATGATATTGGGTCTTAATTAAGCAATAACGACTGACAGGCAGGGCATTTCTTGGCCGTTAAAGCCCCGACTGGGAGAGTTGAAGGCCCAGGGCGTACAGTTTTTATGGTTTTAACAGCAACATTAAGATTTATAACCTTTTATTTTATTTTCTTCTATATGTCCTACTGTGCTCGTCCTATGCTATATGTCCTACTGTGCTCGTCCTATGCTGTTCTTCACGGTATAATTTCGCCTGTTAACAGCGAAGGAAACTATTTTTTTCTTAACAAACAAAACAAGCATTAAAAATCAAAATACAGTTTAGTTTTTAATTTATTTAAGACAGGGAAAACATTTAAGATCCTTGTGTTTCGTCTGCTTTTTCGAAAAGAAAAGTTAGTGTTAAATAGGTAAATATAACAAACTGATTCTATAACTAACAATATTATTATTAAACAAATTAATTAATTCTTAAAAGAAAGGAATTAAATTAATAATTTAAATATTTGAGTTATTTATTTTGTAAAGTTATTTTTTAAGTTTATTTATTTCAAATTGAAATGCAGGTTTCCTGTGAAAGTGCAGTTTTGAAACAAGCGGGTATGATCGTGTCTGAGATTTCTGAGGGTGGAGCATAGCATTGGGCTTCGGTTTTTGAACGTGCTTTTGCAGATTTAGTTTGTTGAAAGGTTTACTGCTGATTTTCAACTATTGACGGCTGGTGGACATCAGTAATTGCAGGAGTTAAGACATTGGAAAGATGTGAAGACCATTCTCCTTTGTTGGATAGAGATGGAGTCCGTATTTTTATTTTTGTTTACAGATGGCTCGTTTTTGTGACCTGTGTTGTAGCCATTATTTTATGGGTTTGTTGTGGTTCTGACAGTTGGCAGTTATAGATGTTCTTTTGGCGGATTGATACCTTACAGTACTATATTGGTGATGGTTGTGTGCACATTCTGAGGGCATTTCCTGGACATTATAATGCCCTCTATAGCAACCAATCAGAAGACAGCATTCCCATTCTATTCATCTGACAGGTTTATAAATTATAATTTGACATTAAATTTATTGTGGTGAGATAAGAGGAGATGTGCAGCTGTATACTATTCTCACAGTATACCAAATAGTATATTATCACAAGCAATCATTTTTTTGTATGAACATGAAAAAATACAGTAGTTGTCCTAGCTGTGCTCTTTACTGAAACATAAACATGTACCAGTAATCAAAGTTGACTCCCTTTTAACAGCCTTATCAAATATCAGTGGGGAAGGTGTCGTTCCTATGCGAAACAAATGGTGGTTATTTCACTTTCAGAATCCCCCGTATCAGACTGAACATTGTCAACATCGCATGAGTTTGTATATTTAGATGGTATTTTATTTTAACTCGCTACGTGGCAGTGTTGTCATTATGAAAGATGAAGTCAAGGGAATACCATAGTTGGCTACATTTTATAAACTGTAATTTCCTCTTATCTAAAACGTAAAATCTGAAATTATAATACATTTATTTACTATTAAATTTAGCATGATCAATACATGTACCCCCCCACCCCTCTCAGAAAAGAAGGAAAAAGAAAAGTCAGTTACCTCATATTTTATTTGCTTACTTACAGGGAGTGACATATAAATAACATGTTTAAGCAAATAAAGCGACACTAGGTCGATGCGTGTGTTATTTTGCCTCAGTCTGGTTTCTTATTTCACTCCCAGTACAGTGTAGAGTTGTATTTACATAAACTATTGTACTTGGTTTTCGCTTGTCAGACAATTGCTAATACTTACCATAATTTCTCATAATTTAATTTACTACTCAGATTTCCAGTCATTGCTCTGAAACCTAAAGTGTAACATGAAGTGGTTATCGATCGAGCCGTCCTCTCCAGGAAAATTAAGAAATAACGACCATTTAACCTGCATGCTCGCGTATATCCGTGTCTATACCAGGCATTCCCGTTTAAGGAACTACAATGTTCCTGGTAAACACACATATTTCTCATCGATACAGTGACGAAAGACCCACAATCCGTTCAACATAGAAAGGTGTGATGATCGGGAAAATAAAATGCATTTTTCAGAGAGTGTTCTTAACGCGTTTCTAATTAAAGACACGGCGGGCTAATCCACAAGGGACAGCTTCCTTACGTCTGCAACAGAATAAAGTGAGCGAGACCCTGCCAAAAGATCTGAGGGAAACCAAACACAGAGAAAAAAAAAAAAAAAAAAAAAGCCAAGTGGAGTTTTATTATTTTTCCACCCACTTTCAATTCGATAAAACCAGCCTATGCAGCTACATGTACACATATAAGAACCTTCGTTTGGACTGACATGGTAGTGTAGAGCAAGTATTTGGAATGAGTGTAAGGCGCTTTTGAAGATTGAGTGCTACTTCGTGACCACAGTGGGAGGCAAACTTCTGAAAAAGGAATAAAGATACATCTTGAAAGAAAACAAAAGCAAACAGGTAGTTTTTCAAATATATATATTTCATAATAAAAATGTGTGTTCACTATACTGGTATACCAGTGTTTTGTTTTTGCAAAGTTAGCTTTGTATTGGGTTTAAAATTGCAGAAGAATAAAAAGAAAACACTATCTACAAACGTCCACTTTGCATTGCACGACATCACCTGCATTTACTTTGACAGGTATTAGAGGCGAATTAGTTTACAAAGATAACCTTGTGTTTAAATACAACTCTAAATCGAAAAACATTACATTTGCTATAATCTGAACTGCGATTAGCAAATACTATAAAGGAGGCAAACTGATTACATTAAGCAGATGAAGCAACATAATAAAAGTGTTTCATATCACCTTTCTTGATGCTGCCTGTCTCTCCCCTTCTGCCTTACAGCCACGAAGCATTCACATGTTGAATAATTTGTGTCTTTTAGGGTGATAAGAACCGAATCTGAGGGAAAGGCATATTTTAAACATCGTTTTCGGTAGCTATGAACGGACTGAGGTCGCCGCTCTTGCTGGGACTGGTGTTCTTAATGTTCACAGCTGGATACTGCAAAGAGAGGACTGAGCACACGGACATGAGGGACTGTAAAACCCTCTTGAACTTGATAATGGAAACTGTGAATGAGTTGAAAAAGTATAGTTCACAAGATGTGGAAAATAGTGTACAATATTTAACAAAGCAACACGATTACACTTTTGATCCAAAGGGAGTACATAATTACAAGTCTTACAGTGAAGACCAGAGAGTTGGTAAGTGACCTAAAGCGTTTATGTATGTTATACTGTTATACTACATTTTAGCTGTTTTATTGACACAACTGTGTATGTGTATTGTTATAAACACTACCCTGAAAATGTTTAGTAATTCAACACGATATGCAACATATTTTAACACGTTAGTGTTTATTTTAATTGATTGAGAATATACTTTAGACTCACTTTAAACATAAGTATAAATGTAAATCCTAAAATGTGTTGAAAATCTGTTGTAAGATGTATGTTTAATTATTTAACATTTGATTGTACAATGAAACATATATATATATATATATATATATATATATATATATATATATATATATATATATATATATATATATATATATGCAAAAATAAAGTTATTACAATTATGGCGGCATTTTTTCTTTTACAGTAAGATCAGTATAGGTGTATACAATTTGTTCGTTGGAGGTCTGTTCTTGCTGTTAAACAAAACAAAACAAAAAAACAATGTTGGTGTGTGTTAACTACCAATCAATTACACAACTGCAACGCAAAAACTCAATGTAGTGCTATACCCAGAGGAACATGTACAACACAGAAAGAACACTGCAGATTATTACTATGACAGATGCAATGTACACATACAATAATGTGTAAGTCCTTAGAGAGACTACTAAAAGTGGTGCATAAAAGTAGTGCATTTCGGTTGAAGAATGCTTGATTGCAGAATTGCAGATAATGTTTATACATATTTCCGGACATGCAATTGCTTTGAAAGGGCAGGCACCATGCACACTAAAAACGAGAAGGCAACAGCAGCCTGCATGGTACTTTGTGTAGACGTTTGATACACATTGCTTTAAACACATGAGTTTCTACCATGAAAAAACATATTTTGCAGTTTACCATACTTCACCATTATATATATATATATATATATATATATATATATATATATATATATATATATATATATATATATATATATATATATATATATATATATATAAATGTTAATTCATTGTTGACTATTTATGAGAATGTTTTACATTAAGTGCAAATCATTGTTCACTGTCCAAAGCCACTGAAGACTTTAGGCATATGTTCAAGCTTGAAGAAAAACACTTTTTATTTCATTTACAGAAATCTTTCCTAGAGATCTTAGAACAAAAGAAAAGTTTTTGAGTCATTTAACAGGTAAGGTGAAGCACTTTCTTGTTTGTTTACATGTCTTTTGTATGTTGAAAACCAACAGTGTTTACTCGTGGCTTGTTATCTTCCTCCAGGTCCTCTTCACTTCAGTCCAAAGTGCACTAAACACTTTCACAGGATTTATCACAACACCAGAGACTGCACAATACCAGCATGTAAGTACCACATCCCTTTATTAAATAGAAAAATGCTTGCCTGATAATGTAAATACAACACCGCAAAGTTTAACCTATCCAATATTGTAAATAAAAAGAACAGCTGTGTTTAAACGGAATTTGAACTAAACTTTTGTGTTAAAATGTTTTTTATTATTCCTCAAATTTAGCGTGGAAAACCTTTAAAGTTTTTGGAAACCTTAAATAGGCTATAGTCACATATTATAATAAGGTATTATGCAAATTATAACAACAGCAGTATAAATACTTATTTCAACTTCACAATAGATAGCAAAGGCTACTAACATCTTAGGAGTTTTACATAGATTAATTGTATTGTAAACATTTGGGCATTAACAATATACATAAATACATTTTTTTTTAAAAAGATAGTTTGTTATTTTGTGATTTCAATGTCATTATTTTATAACACGTGTGTAAAACATTTTTTTTTCTTTAATTTTTATTCTAAGAGTTCTTACAGATTTTTGATGAAATAAAGGTATCAAAACCACAAAACAAATACTGATTTGAACAGGGCCTGATCTCAACTGTGTCAAATTATCAAGTATTTTCATTATAGTATTTTATTTTTGTAATTATTTGTTAAGGTTTATTTATTTAGGTTATTCTCTCCATAGGACAACAATTGACAGTTTGTCGTACTTACAAAGGCTCCCATATTATTTTACAGATTACAAGAGGTGTGCAAGACTTCTTACAAGATTAGCCGTGAGTCCAATGTGCATGGAAGGTTAGCTTAAAAAAGGTAAGCCCCACAGTTAGAAGTAGAACCAGGTCTATGTGAAAGCTTAGCTGTGTAGCATATACAATCTAATCATTAAACATGTATGACCTGAGAAAACAAGAGGGAATCCTTTTTGTAAAGCTTGACTCGCCTGTTTAAATTTGGAAAGGTACTAAGCATGAAAAAAACAGGCTGTAAATGTGCTCGAGGGGGGTAGGAACATTACCCGAAGTAGTGGCCGCGCTTAATGTACAGCACTATGTAAAGAACTACTCAAGTTATTTGAAGGTTCCATTGGTTTCAATAGAGCAATAAAACAGGAAATAACAGGTCATAAAGAGAATTACATAAAATTATATAAAACTGGAATACCAAACGCATTATTTGTAATTTACCGGTATTTGGTGATGTTAAGAAAATGTTAAAGCAAAATGCTGGTGTTTCTTTCATTTCAAATGGTTGATTTAAGGTATAACATTTTTGTTATACCTATGAAAAGGCAGACCCATCAATCATATAGCCAGTTAAGCAGTAATGAGTAGCATCTTTCTAATGTAACTGGCATTGCCTTTTGTGTTTGCAAGGCATGTCCTCAATCGAACCACACTCTAAGCAATTAAAGGTCTTCTTTGTTTATGCCTGTCTTGTGTAACATTAGAACAATTCACATTTTAGAGTGGTTTTCACTTATGCTCAGTCAGATACCTGCACTTAATGGACACCATTTAGGAATATACAACTGTAGCTGTCTTTTCCTTATTATATGGCTACATTTAATGAATAAGGCAATGATTTATATATTAACATGTACAATGGATTTAAATAATCAGATCACTGGCGGCAATAATAAGTGCTCAAGGGTGATAGTCTTTTTACTATTTCACATGCCTCAAACGATTATCAAAGACTAAGGTTTACTTTCCTTTTATAGGTCATTGGAATTATATGCCCCTCAGCAAAACGATACAAACTTTAACATTTCCCTTGACGTGTTGGACACATTACTTTAAAAAGGCTAACAATCTGCTTTCGAAGCGTTGATAAGCGAGGTTTCCAGTGGAAGCGGTAAAGTCTGTATGTAGAAAGATTAACAAAAATAATTCAATATACTGCAGAATACAAATAAATTAAATAACAAAATGTTGCTTCCAGAATGTTCCAACTAAAAAACGTAGCTATGAGTAGTTAAATAAAAAGCAATGCAACTGTTATGCACATCCCTGCAAATCAAATAATAATAATAAAAAAACACTTTGTAATTGTAACAAATTATTTATATGACTTCCTAAGACCCATTATGTCTATTACACAAGAAAAGATAACCCTACATTTCAAATACAATTAAAAATGGCAGAATTTTATCTTGTTCTTCTTTCCTAAACAGGGTGCACTGTAATATCAAGAAATCCCAAGAAATCAAGAAAAAGTGCCTCGGAAACCAACAGGGAAACTAAAGAACTCAAAACCTTTATATCATAGTCCATTGTGAACAAAGATTTATTTTTGAAAATTGATGGAATACTTCCATAGACTTCTTTACACACGTTTATGTTGTCAGCATCGTTTGCAGACATACAGAAATTCTTTAAAATGGTACTAACGTTTGACAGTACAAAGAAGATATTGAAAAATGAAGAAAAGAAAAAATGTGCCACTGTTCTGCAGTGTATTGATGCCAAAAAGAAACTAGACAAATGTGTTTTTCATCAAAACGAGCTACTTTTATATTGTCTAACATGCGTTGTGGGTCATATTTACAGACAACTGATGTATTGCCTTCACTGCACTGGTTATTACTTGACAAAATGTAACCTGTTTAAAGCAAATTCCTGGGTCTCAGCAACCACATTTACAAGTACTTTTAATACTGGGGTCATGTTGTATCCCATGGTTAAATTATAAATTGCATGACAATTTTCTTGCCTTTTTGTCTTTGCAAGACATTATCTCTTAAGTAGAGGTGATTTGATTTAGAAAGTGCTGGTTATAGGCTACATTCCGTAAAAGAGAAACAGCATATTTTTATGAAACAGTGGAATGTTTGTCTGTTTTTTGTGTGTGTGTGTGTGTGTGTGTGTGTGTGTGTGTGTGTGTGTGTGTGTGTGTGTGTGTATATATATATATATATATATATATATATATATATATATATATATATATTCATTCAAGCTAATGTCATTAGTTTTTCTGTACATTAAATGTATAAACATTCCAGCTAACATGTGCAATATGTATATATCTTGTAAATATTAAATATATCAATTATAAAAATAATAAAAAAAGTGTTTGGTATATGATATTAACTGATGTGCTGAGTTAAATTAAAATAACATATTATTTAAATAAATCCCAGGCTGGCTAAAATGCTAGTATTTTTTTTTTATTTTATTTTTTTACCTCCATTGTTTAATTTCTAGTTTATATTTTGCAGCAACCTTCATTTCTAAACTGCCTTTATACAGCTATACGTATGGGTGTTAACTGAAATATTACTGAATTTTAACATGGATTTGATAAGATAAAATGTCAGCCGTCTTTACTCTGTGAACTCAATTTATAAATTCTGACACCTCCATGCCTCCTGAACTAAAACCCCTTGACCTCTGATTTGACGTCATGTCCTGTTTTATAAACCAGATAACATACTCAGACTCAGCCACTCTGTATTCAGATTAAATATGTTACACAGGAAAGCGGTGCAGCCTGCCTCCCCCTGTTGCTTATCTATGCCTATTACAAAAGAAAAAAAAAAAAAAAAAACTGCCAATGCATAAAAAAAAGAAAAAATACTTCTACTCAGCACCAGAAGTATAATTTTTGTGCACACACTGGCGGCTATATGCAGCAGCTGAAGTTATATATGTAACAATAAATACCAGTGCCTTTAACAGTTTTTAAAAATACACAGTTAACTGACAAATCCTATATGTTATTTAATAAAGCTTTTAGTGTAAAAATGTTTAACTCGAATGTATTTAACGTAATAGGACATTACAATAATTATTCTTTGTCACATTAAATCATAAAATGATACTGTAGCCATTTAATTTCTGATCATGTATAGTATTCCGAGTATGCTTTGTAAAGGACACTGGCAGCAGCTTGTTATATTAACATTAAGACAACAGGGAGCTCCCGTCCATGGTCGGCTGTGGAATAGCCTGGACTCGAACCGGTGACGTCCAGGCTATAGGGCGCATCCTGCACTCCACACGGAGCGCCTTTACCGGATGCGCCACTCGGGAGCCCCTCATAGGCTGTATTTTATAATTATACCTGGTTTTACTACCGTCGCTTCTTAATCACTTTATTACTACTTTACGTGACTGAGATCCAATTATGATCTTTGTATGTAAATACATTTGAGCTACATTTGACAGCACAGTTTGGCATTTTAGCCATTACATGATGTACAATTAAAAGGAAACGGTTCCAGTTACCAAATTTCTGGGTTGCTACAAACTGTTAAGCTTTAAATTCTTCACCAGTGATAAGAGCAAAATCATATTTTTTTATGGATATATAGAAAGGTAGGTTTTATTTAAGCCACCAAAACAAAATCTTACAAGAAAGATGTTTCACACAGCCACATTAAGAATAGTTTTCCAAAAATGCTTTGCAGCATCTCACACATTGTTCGTAAACAGTTTCAAAATCCTCTTCATTCCCCTAAAAAAGAAAATAAATATAAACATGTTATCATATATATAATAAATAAATGATACAGATTAGTCAAATGGTCAAGTGTGCTTAAAATACTGTATCACAGCATGTTCATGTCAGCTCACAAATTGGCTTGCTAATTCTCCTAGGCAGTTACATGAGTTTAAATCTGTTACCGATAACCAGAAATTCTGTCAAGGTAAGAGAGAGGTTTCTAGCACATTTCCAGTTTTTCCTTCCTTAAAGTTAGATTACATTGTATTTTACTCAACAACTGATACAAATGTTAGAAGCTGTTCATTACATTACATTTCCTTCTGAATTTCCAGTTGTGTTATTAAAAGCAGAAAAAGTAGAACTCCAGAAAGACTTATGTGGACTTAGATGTTAAGATGTTAAACGAGCCTTGTCTGGTAAATCCTTGTTAATCAAATGTTGTTAATTTGCTTTTCAAACCACACTAAATTAATTATAATATAGCAATATTTAACAGCTGCTGTACTGCTGTGTAAAAAAAAAAAAAAAAACATGTACAACTACAGTTTCACTGCTACAATGTGACACATTAGCTGCTATAATGGATAGTAGTGAAGGTTATAGATTTTAAAGTGTTACAGAACAACCTATACAGTTTAATAGAAATACATTATGTTACCATTGCTGTTTCCAATGTTGTTTCTATTGCAGTGGCATAAAATCAGCTGGACAATACATTTCTCAACATTTACTCACCAGGAGAAAAAAATACTTTTATAAGTATTGCAGTGTATCCAGATAACACTCCCTCCTGCAACAATGCTGGTTTTCTGTTCCCAGAATACACCACTCATTTCAATCAGAGCACCAGAATTGTTGCAGGAGGGAGCAAGAACTGGATACACTGCAATGTTTCTAAGAAACAATTATCTTTCTCCTGGTGAATGTTCCTGGGTAAAAGTTGAAAAAAGTAAGTCCCAAGTTTATTTACCTGTAACACTAATACAATATACGCAAAACTGTATTTTAAAATGTCCATGCAAAGTTTCATCAAATGGCAAGTTGTTTCCAATTACAAGCCAGAAGTGATGCTTAAAGGGTACATAAGGACCTTTTTATTTTTTTGTGTTACATGTTCCCATGTGTTGCTACAACTTACTACGTAAGGTATTGTTTACATTTTTTTTTTTTTACATTTTGACAACTTTTAAATTGCATTCCCTGCCTCAAGATGGCTCCATGTGTACCTCTCAGAACTACATTTCCCATCCTCCTCCTGCTCTCTGGTAAATCTATCTCAGTTACACATATGAGCAGGAGGATGATGGGGTTAGGTTATCATAATATTCCAAAATCCTCCCTAAATGCAACCTTTGTGTATTATGCATGCACTGAAAAAAATATGTCAGTAAAAATATATTTGTTTTCAGCAGAAAGAGATAAAATAAATAAAACAGAACAGGCTATTTTTCAATGTCAAGTTCAGAGAATCTCACTACATACTATGGAGTATCAAGTATAGTATGTCTGGCCTATAAACCCTGAGCAATTTATCTACTCTCCATGTGGCGCAGCAAGATCTAAAGTCTCTATTTCACAAATTCAGAATTTTAAGTTTCACCTCATAAATTTGTTAACAAATATATATTGAGGAGAAAAACAACTTAAGTAGCAGGCAATATATTTACTTATAAAATCTAAATGTAGTGGATTATTATAAACTGCAAAATGATAACTTACGTAATAGGGATCTTGAATGATCAGCTGTTTTTGTGGGTCGTAGATCCCAAGAAGCTCAATTTTAGCTTTGCAATTTTTCACCTGGCTAGCTTTCTTTTTCAGGTCCCTGGAATAACAGAAAGAACATTATTTAACTGACATGATCACTTTAACATTACACACGAATGTTGGCATTTCGTTTCCCATGCATGCTTTATATTCTAAAAATAAAATGTAAAATATTTATTTATAAAAGCCTTCAATTATAAACACAAGTCGCTATATACTGATAATCCTTCCTTAAACCACAGACCGTAAAAGATTGTTCATATTTTTTCAATCAACACATTATGTTGTAAAAAGACTTGTTAAGCTGATTACCAGCAAAATCCAGCACATAAACAAGACTGTGCTCCTAGAGAGTATGAAAATATTTCTATTCAGCAATGAGCAGGTTAAACTGTTGAAAACACTAACTTCAAATTATAAATGGTAGATCTTGTGAACAAAAACGGTTTTAAACAAACACATTTTGAATGATCTTTTCACAATTTAAACAAAGTACGTTGTTTACCTCTGAAACATAAATATTCCATTTTTTGAATATTTAACAACCAGTACTGTATGCACATTAAATGCAAATGTGACGGACTGTCTTGCATGATGCACTGCTGTTAGAATTCTGACCCCTAGCCTGGCTCTTTGTGCAGTGTCTAAAGGTCCTTTAACACCAAGTGCGTTGCATCAAGTCAGCGTAACATTCATCTTCTGGAGGCTGTACTTCTTATGGAGGCTTTCACACCGGTTGCATAGCGTGAATACACTGCATTGTGCAAACAAGTTGCAGGCATTAAAGTGTACATATTACTTCATCATTATTTTATAAAAGGGTGCAAACCTAATTTCTTGTTTAAAAAATACTTTACAGCACAGGCTAAATGGTTATGAAGCTCACAACCAGCAGACCTGGGGTCAATTAGAATTATAATTATACTTACAGCAGCATCATTTGCTGAAATTACAAATACACTGCTATTTTGTTCAATTACAATTACGCTGCAGTAATTACAATTACAATTATACTACAGAAGTAACAAACAACTACACACATTAACATGTTTACCAAGCAATAATCACAGGTACAAATACAGAAACATACTACATAACATTTGTCATACAGCAAAATTATGTTGATATGCAGATCACACATTTATCAGATTATGACATTCTAAAAAACAAAACGTACGACAAATAAATATGTAATTGACCTGTAATTGATCAATTATATGGTATATTTACAATTACAATAACACAGGTGTGCCAAGGTTCAACTACAATTAAAATTACATTGTAATGGAAATGAATTACGAATTAGACAATTACAATTGCATCTGACAGAACTCAAAACAGCAGAACAATCTTTTTTTTTCCTGCAAAAAGATATTACATTTTATTAATTAGTTATAATGAGATAGTAATTCTGTAACTTAGTGCTGAAAGTAACAAAATGCAAAATTTACCTGTAAATGAGTTTCTTCCAGATGTAACAAACTTCACACATGAACTCCAATTCCCATGATCCAACAGTAGGGAGATTACATCAATTATTGTGATCGCGGAAGAAGTAGTTGATGACGTTTTCACTTCCGAATGCACCTCCCAAGAGGCTGTGATCCCCCTTGAGTGATTGAGCTTTTACCTACCTGGCCTGTTTTCCAGTTTGCAGGTCTTTAGGGCAGCAGTATGGAGTAGTGGTTAGGGCTTTGGACTCTTGACCGGAGGGTCGTGGGTTCAATCCCAGGTGGGGGACACTGCTGCTGTACTCTTGAGCAAGGTACTTTACCTAGATTGCTCCAGTAAAAACCCAACTGTATAAATGGGTAATTGTATGTATGTAAATAAATAAATAAATAATGTGATATCTTGTAACAATTGTAAGTCGCTCTGGATAAGGGCGTCTGCTAAGAAATGAATAATAACTTGGTGATCCATTGTGAAAGGATCTGTTTTGAAACTGGTCTTCTGAGGTTTGCCGACGAAAAGGAAACAAATAGTTGCCCAGTGGGTCTGGCTTCCCAGGTCCTTCAAATGTAGTTGCCAACAGCCCTCATGATGTCCAATTTGTATAGTCTCATATCCTCCTTGGATTTATGTGGAGGTGGAAATATCTAAGTGGAACTCAGATACCAATTCTGGCAGACAGTTCTGCAGAGGATTGCAGCGCTCGTCAATGTCTAGGGCATGTAGGTAACTTATCTTAGGACTGGCTACATTGTGGCATAACTGGATGTATAAAGGATCTTATCATAGAGCCTTTTAAGAACTTGCATACTGGGTGATGTTTGCCCACCTCGTGCCCCTCCCATCCAGGGAGGATCCCTGCTAGTACAGAGAAATACACTTTGATCAAAGAAGAAGTGACCAATCCCTGGTTGTGTAGGTACCGTAGGAATTCTAGGTACTTCGGAAGGGAGATAGCTACAGGATCTACAGCATTCTCCCTGCACTAGGCAATGAAATCCCTCCACTTCATTTGAGCTGCCTGTTGTCAACTGTAAGTAAGCTGGGCTGTTGTGCAGTGAAGTGCCTTCGTGTTGAGACAGAAGATCCCAGCAGGTTGGTAGTCTTTGTGACTAGCAGCACAATAGACCGACCAGGTCTGAGTACCAATAACTCTTTGTGCCCAGCTTTTCTCCATTGACCCCTACTCCAGAGCCCTTCCTAGACTGCTGGAATGCTGATCCAACGAAGGACATTTCTAGAAGCTTGGATTGAATTTCACGAGAATAGAAGGCTGAAGACAATGGAAGCACCAAAGGAGCATGCACAAAGATTTATTGTGTCGCAGCTGGCCTAGAGCTGGTACTTTCCTTCTCTGAAGTGACCAAGAAGAAAATGGATAAGGGACACACAGTCATGCACGGCCTTATGGGCAAGGTACCACCTGGAATGAAAACGTCATCAACTTCCTCTTCCGGGGTCATGGTGATCAATGTAATCGCCTCTCAGTTGGATCATGGGAATTGGAGTTCATGCGTGAAGCTGGGGTTCATCTGGTAGGAACATTAATTCTGTTCTTATAGGAAAAATTGTGATCAGTGACAGCAGCGCTTCAGGATGATTGACACCTCTGATGTGAAAGCAACTTGGCAGACCCAGACGTGTGAAAAGACCTTTACGCACTTATTTGGAGAATGTGTGCTCGCTGGTTCACGCTCAGCCAGTGTCATGTTGCACAAGCACTTTATAAATAATATTAAAAATCTGTGTTATACAAAAAATAAATAAAAAGAATATACATGGTTGATATTACAGTGCTCCCTCGCTATAAGGATCTCGGTTATAACGTGCCTCGGATATAACGCTCCTACAGTATGTCCCCGCAATTCCCTATACTAGTGATTCATGCAATTTTTCTACAGTAAATACAGTACCGGTGTTGTTCAAACTGTAAACAACTTCTCAGTCTAACTTCCGTTTCTATCTCTTCCTTTTGATACAGTATCTGAACTGAAGAAAAGCTGCGCTGGCACTTTATAACACAGACATCTTATTCAGCATTCATTTTATAACAAACTAAGTATTAGGCCTGTTACATGGTTATCTTTCCTAATGTATTTACTTTTTTGTTGCGAGAGGAGCTGCAGCTTTCTCCGGGAGACGAGAATCTTCAGCTTTGCTTCAGCCCCGCTCCAGCAGCCGAACCTGGGGTGAGCCCATTCCCTGTTCCCCTCTCTCGACCCGCTCTCCTTCTCGCACTAGGTTTGCTTGTCTATCGCTTCGAACTGAATTCCTGGCTGCCATTTAGCCAGGCAATTTATAGTTTAAAAACTGCTAACTAAAATGATCCACGAGTGGGAATGTTACCTTTTTTTTTTTTTTTGTAAAAAATATAGTGTTGATTACATGGTGCTTTGCATGGTTAATTCAAGGAAAGTTACATTTTTGCGTCACTATATGTGCATTACAGAGAGGGAGTTATTTTATTTTGTATTTTAGTCAGATGTGTGTTGTTATCTGTCCCATGGCACCCCACCCCCTCCCCCGTTTATAACGCTCATATTGTGCCCCCCGAGACCTGCGTTACAGCGAGGGAGCACCGTATTTAATTTAATTTAATTTAATTTAATTTAATTTAATATAATTTAATTTAAATTTAATAAAAGTAGAGTTTGTGGGTTTTATTAGGTATTCCTAAAAAAATAAAATAAAAATAAATAATAATAAAATAAAAAAAAATAAAATAAATTTAGCTGCTTTTGTGACAGTGAAAATTGGCATCATTGTTGTTAAGCACAGCAAACTGGCCAAGACTGAAAAGTAAGGCAACCTGCGAGATGTAGCGAGGCAACATTTCTTTTGGTCTTGGGACAGTTGGTCCCCCGAATCCAAAGGTTTTTCTTGTTCTGAGTAACCTAGGTAACCTTATTGTTTGCTATTTAAACTGCTATGATTACATTTTTGCAGTTTGCACTTCTACATAACAAATATGCCTTTGATTATAAAACCTTTAAATATACCCGCCTGCATTTTAATATTAATTAGGTTGTTAGGTTAATTAATTGTATTTGGAAGGAGAATTCCTCTCCCTAAAAGAAAACTAAATGGAAACCCAAATTACCTGAAAGATAGTAACAAAACAGCGTGAGAAAAATGGGAGACTTATTTTTATTTTTCCAAGGAAACCCCAACAAGCTGTTCTCTAGATACATGTATATGCAAAAATGATATTTGTGACATATGTTCTAGTAAATAAAAAAACACACACACAGCTTTCCAACAAAGGTATAAACTGTCAGGCCACTTTATCATGACCTGTATACTTGCTGATCACAGTGTTGAAACAACATGTTAAGTTGCTGGAAGGTTTCTCAAGGTATGTTAATCTATTCAGTCAATAATATTAATATAATTGGTGCAGAGAGGTGGTAGGCAGAGGATCGTGATGATGAATGATTTATTTTAAAACATGCTCAATTGGATTTTGGATTCTGGTTGCCATGGAAGATGCTGGAAGTCATGCCCATCAAACCATTTGCACACAATTCTGGCACAGTGGATGAGTGTAATCAAGGGACCTATGGCATACCAGAGGAACACACCAGGGCAATGCCAAATCAAATCAAGTAGACAGAGCCTAATAATGTGGCCAAACAGTGTACTTTACTTTTTCTTGGACCCACTCTCCAGCCAGCATTAAAGTCTCTGAACCAGCATGACCAGTTGAAATTTAGCTAACCATAAACTGAGGTTCAACAACCATCTCTGATCAGTGATGGTAATGGCTGGGATTTCCAAAAAGTGAATAGAATTGTTCAATTTTCTGTTTAAAAAAAAATACACAGTAATACAAAGAAGCTGTCATAGTAAACTATAATCATACAGTTACATCAAAAGCAAAAAAATGTTACATAAATCAATATTGGCAGTAATGTAGTATGGTACACATGACATGAGTTATTTCCTTTTTCCAGTGCACTTACACATACCTTAAATTGCTTTCATCCATGCAGAGAATATGATCAAATGTTGCAAAATCATCCTTTGTAACCTAAAAGGGAAAGTCAGAATTTGTGAAGATTGAGTAGCATTATGGTATCATCATCAGCTTTCAAATACAAATGGTTATCTAAGGATTTATTGGCAATTATAAACCTCACATCAACATTCCGATTTAATACTGTATTAGATCTTACATTTAGGTCACTGCCATCCCTAAAATATGGGGTTGAAAGCCACCAAAAATATTTAAGCAATGTGAGGACAGTTATTTTAAAATCATCACATAACATTAATAACAATTTCCATTTTTATCAAAATTACTAGTGTCATCCAAATTAGTGGTTCTCAAGACACCCCCATACATGCCCAGACTCTAAGTAGTTACAATCAGAGTCTGTGAAATCTGCTGTTTAAATCAGAAACTGAGGCCCAATCTCCAATGTTGTTTGAACTCAGAATACATTGATAATGCAGTTGAATTATGCAATTTTAGTTTTATGCTGAAACAGCTGGGGTATATTTTCAAAGCGCTTTTGGAAGTCTTTAATTGAAAGAAAAAAGAAACACCTGCTAATATTACAAAACTAGAACCAAAACAATGAATTTATACAATTGGTAACAGCCTAGTCCACCTTTTTATGTCAAAGAAGGTTGAATAGTTATAATTCTTATAAAATCTTGATTTCTTGACGTAACCTTAATATTCAAGCTTGTCTATTTGTTAAGCGTCCAAAGGTTGGTCAATTACCAGGGTTCTAACACCTAAATAGTCTATGCACTGACTATTTACCGTATTCGCTTGAGTAAAAGTTGACCTCATGTAAAAGTCGAGCCCCCCATTGTGAGGGTATAAATTTTTTTTTTTTTTTTTTTCATTTGTTATTGAAACAGATGGTAAGTTTAGTGAAACAGAAAACAAAAATGAACTCCTGAAATCAAAACTGTTGTTAGAGTGCACTTCAGGCGTTAGTTTTCCTAAACACATGTATTTAGATATCCTGACGGTTTTTGAACAGCAGATTTGCAAAAATAACAATTTTATAAGCACTTCTACCTAGAACCGCCAGACGCGTATTGCAATACAGTACACTTTTTTTTTTTTTTTTTTTGTATAGCCTACAATAGTATTATTTTAATATACAACCCCCACCGCACGGAAGTATGTATTTCAATGGAATGTGGGAGGTGGTGTGGTCTGCCTGTAATTCAATGAAACTGCATCTGTTTTATGTGACAGCTCCTGGATGTAAACAAACCTGGGATTAATTTTTTATATATATATAGACAATGTTGCAGAATTCTTTTTGACAAATCTTGAGATGTTTGCCTTTTGATTTGAGAGAAATTAGAAGCATTTGCTCTGGCAACAAGGATGGAGATGCGCTGTTTCCACAGAAGCACTCTGCTGCAGGGTCACGCTGTAACAATCAGCCCTTAGCCTATAGCCAACTATATACTCCTATAAATTAGAACTAGTTACTGTGCCAAATATAAGAATATCTAAAATATTTAAGTACAGAAGGATTGAGTGACAGTGCAAAAAACACATAACTTGCACTATTTGCTTAACACAAGAAAAACTATTTGCACTCCAATAAGGACATTAAATCAAGCTTGCAAAAAAAAAACAAAAAAAAAAACAAACAAATGCAGCACTTGCACAAGGGAGCGTGCGCAATTCATTGCAATAACCTCAACATATTATTCATTCTGAATTAATTGTATTAACAATAAAGGAGAGCGTACATTTGAACTGTTTAATTGACTGTAAGTTTGCAATGTTCCGTTTGTTTAAAGCAATCATCCAGTACAACAAAAACAAAAACAAAAAAACACAAGACGTGGGCTACAAGCTCAGTAGCAAAAAATATGCACATTTAAAAAATAATATCCAAGTTAGCCGTCCAGCAAGAAAAAATGATTAAACTGTGTTTATCTCACCCATTTGAGAGAAGTGTAGCAATGAGATCGTCTGAGTTTTAGCGTGCAAATTAAATCTTCATTCTTCATTAGTTTGTAATCCATAAGGGAAAGATAGGCAACACAGCGGCAGTCTAGTGAATCTTAAAAGTGTGTTCAGTGAAACAGAATGAGTCGTTCTCTCTGAACTAAGTTAATCTGATCTTAACCGAACTTTCTTTCTTTTCATGCGCTAATACAAACTATTGATAAAGAAAAATAACAAACAAGTGGCAGTCCCTCCCAGCAGACCTGCAGGTGCGCGGCTAAGTACTATGTGAGCCCCGCGCACAGGGCTCCTCTGGGTCCTAAACCCTGCTAGGTGCAGACATGGATTGTAGTAACCACACACCGACCATGACTTCTGCAGACATTAAAGGCTTGCTGTCAAAGTTTTTTTTTTCACTTGTGTGTGTATTAGTCGACCCCCCCAACTTCAGGATTGTGTTTTGGGGTTAAATTTCTCGAGTTATACTCGAGCAAATATGGTAACAGCAGTTTACAAAGAAATGTCCAAGATAATTGTATAACTGAATTACAATGGAAAGAATATCGAAGAAGGAAATTCTTAAAGGATTAAAAGAGGCTGTTATAAAAAAAAAAAATTAAAAAAGATACTGTATTCCTTTCAATTTAAGACACTTTTTATACCAATTTTTCCTTCTCAAAAATGGCCTGCGTCTTCAATTTGAGTATAGTGACGCGTGTATTAAAATCACCTTAACAAAAAGACGTGACTGTCCAAGTACACAAACAGGAACGTGACTGACTGCTCATGAAAAGACAAACATAAACGTTACTGTCTGATCTCAGATCATCCACGGCATACAGGCAGACATTTTCAAGGAAGTGGAAGGCATTGTCTAAGAGATGTCAAGTTATAGAGAGCACTCCTCCAACTCAGAGAATGATGACTAGGATAGATTTGTTGTTACAGGCATGTTAATTTATCAATATAAAATATGGTTTACCAATAAGCTTAATAGATGAGTGTCCTCCTTTGTATACATGGCTCTTATATGGGTAATTGAGGTTTTACCTTTGTAAATGCATCTTTATTTGACGTGGGTGGAGAATGCTGAGACAAGCATGATGTTGTGGCTCAGAGACAACCCTGCATTTTACTGTATTTACCTTATATTTCTATTTTATGTTAAAAGCTCCATTTTTAGTGTGCTTGTGTTTTTCGATGATCATATTCATAGCTGTTACCCTTTATAGCTTAAGCTGTCAGTGACAGGTTTGTTTCCTATAACTCATTTGTGGTTTTGTTTTGATCGTAAGACTGAATGGAATGCAGGAGTAATACTTTGTGGCTTGGAGTGTTAAGTGCAAGTTCCAAAGGGTGTAATCCAGTCATTATTGTTGGAAACTGTAGAGCCTGATAATTTTCTGTTACCATCTAAAATCACAGAACATTTAAGTGGGTGTTATACCATATATATGTGCTTGTAAAACAAGTATAGTAAACAATAAAGTACTGTATTTCAAGTGTTATTGCGCTAATAAAATGTCTATTACAAAAATAAAACAAAAAACACTAGATGTTATACAAAGTTTTATTGAATATATACTTTGGCCAATGCAAGTCGCTATACTTGTGCTGTAAAAGGGCTACGAATTGTCAAACCTGACTGTTGAATGAATTGTGAAATCTACTTTGTAGATATATGCTCCCCTACAATAATCATGCTCTGTACCTTGTTTATTCTCACCACCAATGCTTCAGACTCTCAGGCTTGCTGGGAGTCACTCATAGTAAACACAAACAAAACTCCTTACTGCATTTTTATACACACTGATGTCTGCAATTACTGTACTGTTTTTTTACTTAATACTTCTTGAATGGTCAACTTTTTAAAATCTAAACCTATTTTTATTTTTTTCTCATATGCAATTCCTTCGTAGTTGAGGTACAACACAATCACGCTCAACACCGGGTTTAGAAACTGTTGATCAGATGAAT
The DNA here is from genome assembly GCA_030684275.1 of Acipenser oxyrinchus oxyrinchus. NCBI lineage: Eukaryota > Metazoa > Chordata > Actinopteri > Acipenseriformes > Acipenseridae > Acipenser > Acipenser oxyrinchus. The sequence continues at coordinate 58,273,118 of CM060252.1, forward strand.
TCGATACCAAAGCCTGGGGTTTCAATGACGTTTCGCTGTGGCCGACGAGATCAAAGTTTCATGACTTTACAGAGAAGACATCCAATGAGATCGATTGTATGACTCTGTTTACTTTAGGAGTGTGTTACACAAATGCAGAATTATGTAAAAAGCTAAACATCTAAGTAGTCCGTGGCTCTTACCCACCAGCTTTAACGATGATGAATTTCACTTTAAAAACCTGTTGACCCAGACATGCTTTGACCTTAATGCATGGAATTAAATGAGGTCTGAACCACTGGTTGCACTGTTTTAACCATATGGCTTTGGAATGTCAGCAGCCAATCAGAATGCAGGGAATTTCCAAGTATGATATAAGTCTCTCGAGTCACATTAGGAAACCATTCTTTGCAAAATTTAAAATATTTTTTTACATGTGGCCTTTTGGACACTAAAATGGCCGCAGCTATTAATGCTGTGACACAACAACATAGCATTTTTTAGGGGGAGCATTCTTTAAATCATCTAGGAGAGAGGTCCCAGAACTTTCTTGGCATGCATCCTACCATGACATAAGGCATCCTGACTGGGGCACTGGACAATGATATAAAATGTATGGTAGAGCTGACATCAAGAGTTAGATTACAAATAATCAGAAGCAGCTAATATTGCTTTGTCTGGTTTCAGGGTAATTTAGGAGACAAGATACCCCGCCCCGACCCCCAGGTTTCCCTAGAGTCCAGTTTGATAACCACTAATATTTGAGTGATTCAGCTTCGAGCTAAAAATACAAACAAAAAAAAATGTGAATATGCAGTGTCTGCTGCAAACACTTAATACATATGCAGTGTCAGCTACAAACTTGGCAAATGGATGCAGAAGGTAGATGACCAGAGCAGGAATTATGCATCCAAGCCGAAGGAGAAGACGGTTCAATTATGTTTGTTTAAAAAAAAAAAAAAGATTACTTGTCAATGTTGCTTTTAGATTAACTCGGCAACATCAGTGAATTGAAACAAGTGAGTTGCGAGGATATTTTTGTTGTTGAAACTTAAAAAATAGATTACAGGTTATACCATGAGCCTATAGTAACACAGCTTTTAGACAGCAGTTGCGAATCAGGTACTAACTTATCCTGAAGTGTGCTTCAACAAGAGATAGTTGCGTTTATAGTGGACACTGACAGGCTGAAAAGTGAAAAAAAAAAAAACTTTGACGGATTGATTGGAATCACAGCTCATGCTCTGACGTCACAGCTGCAAGCGGATTTGCTGATGACACTGAATCATTTTCTAATATGTCAAAGTGTGTGCCTGTATGACTGATATGGCCAGAGGGTAAATCAGTGTGACAGTTAAACGATTCATCTTTGAGGATGAGTGACATTACAAGGTACATAATAGGAAGTGACATTATCAGTAGGAAGTGATATTATTAAGTTATTATATAAGTGTAATAAAGAAAATGGCTTAAATTGAGACCTCTCTGTCTCAGTATTTTTAAATGTGCTTATCTGAAGATCTTGGTCACACCCCCTTTAAAGGGGACTATAGGGATACAGTGGATCAAAGACAATAATCTGAGCAAAAATGAATTCTTTACTCATACACTTTGTGTGGGTACTAAAAGACAAGCAATTAGTTTTAATGAGATCAAAGGACGTCAAGACAAATTCAGCTAATTTAATTCATTACTTGTCTTCAAAGGGAATAGACTTGAAGTAACATAGCAAATCCCTGAAATCCCTCTTTCAGTATTGCAGTATGAGATGTAATGCAAGGGTTATCTGATAGCATAACCGTCCCTTTATCATAATTTAAAAGTATGACTTAAATTTGGCCTCTCGAATAAAAAGGTTAAAAACTGCCACTTATGCTTTTTAAACAAAAAGAAAAACAGTTTATGCATTTAGGCATGAATTTAAGTGTGGTATGTGTATTATACATCTAAAGTGGCAATTACATATATGATACCCTCACTTACAGGGCCCAATATTATATAATAACTTCATTAGAAGTGGAATGAAAGCAGAAAACAGTTTTACATTATTTCACATTATATACAAAACATTTTCTAATTCTTTGTTTTTTTCTTTTTTTAAGTACTTTCTCTATCCAGCAGTAACCTAAATTACTGTATGAGGCTACTGTCTCAAATGGTCTATGTGCAGCAGTGTTATAGTTAATAACATCTAAACGTCTTACACAGATAAACCTGTAACCCAACATTAAGGATTTCCAAGTGCATATAAAGAGTTAACATACATACACATGCAGGGGAATACAATAAAGGAAATCAAATACAACTGTAATTTCTTTAAATTTTGTTCCACATTCTTCACCTGCTTCATTGTGTTTCAATGAAGCAAAGTGCAAATGATTAGCCATGTCAAGTTAAAAATTTAAGTTGTTTCAAAAGATACATATTTAGATACCCCTTATTTCAAAAGCCTTGAATTCTTATAAAGTCACAAATGTTTTTATTATTTTAACTGGAAATTAATACTTTCATTAAAATCTACTGATTGAAGGAAGTGAAGGACTGCTCTGTAATTCAGGGGTATTATAAACACAGCAGAACATTTAGATCCTGCCAGACCTTAATCCCAGATTTTTTTTTTTTTTTTTTGTAGGTTAGTGACCTAAAACATCAAACCAAGTATTAATGTTTTGCTATTTTGAAGGGCCATGATAAAGTGGGTATTAAATAACTGTTGATGAAAAGATGTTGATGATATATATATATATATATATATATATATATATATATATATATATATATATATATATATATATATATGCCAAGGCCCAACTGAAAATATCATATTTATTTTAAGATTAGCCTTGTAGCCTCGAATAAATCAGGCGAGCATATACAAATTAATCTGATATTTTCAGTTGGGCGATGGCTAAGGCCTTGTGAAAATCGTGGAAATGTTCTTCAAAATTCATGGCAGTGTCGTAAAGTATAATATTTCGTGGAATGTGAACAGAAATATGTTATACATTACATGTACAGATTTTATTATTTTTATTATTATTTATTTTTTTTTTAAACAGCAAATATACAGATAAATGCACTGACATCAAAATTAACATCAAAGTTATTCAAGCACTTTACAATAGCTTGTGAAATGGTGTTGTAATTAACAGCCTGTAGGTAAAGTGTATTTGCAAGGACAGCTTTCAGTTCTAGTACGTTAGGTGCATGTTCACCATTTAGGTCTTGCAAAACAAATACAATGTGTAACCCATACTGATCTTGGGCATCAATCGACTAAACAGACTGTTTTACCAATTCCATAATCTCCTGCTTGTGATACTCGGCAACGTTAGGTAAGTATTCACGCCTCAGCTGGGCTGATGAAGGAATCACTCCACCATTTGCTACACTCTGTTTGAAGAATTTCCGTAACTTTTGGTTGTCCAATTTTTCAAAAGGGATATTTGCGCAAACAAACGTCTCTGTCAGGTCAAAATTTAATAAGTGGACTTTTAGAATATGGAAGTCACCGTTTTTTGTTTCTTTGCAAGTAAAGCAGTCACAGTACTGCTCTGGATTTCCACCTTTCTCTTTCGGTGAATACTTGCTGTCAACAGACGAGTTTCGGTAGTGACCTACAGTAACGTTACAGGGCGTACAGAAGAGCTTACCTTCAATGCTGTGTAAACTCCTGCTGGATACTGCTTTACGTGATCTGCTGCAGACACATTTTTAGCCTTTTTACAGACATCCATTTTCTTGTTTACAGTGTGTAGTATTTTAATTTCCCGCTTATACTGCATATAGTCACATGACATAATCACTGCTCAGTACTGTGTGCATGGCGAATATTACACGCAGGCACATATCAGAGCTGTACAGTTTTGTTAATGTCATATATATATCGCAATAAGGGCTAACAGGGTGTCCGTATACATCGAATATAGCGACGCCCCTGAGAAGTCTGTATATTCGATGTATACAGACACCCTGAAGGGCCTTATTGCATTTATAATCCAGGTGAATTAAAAAGAAAAAAAAAAAAGCAGTGAATTTTGAAAAAAAAAAAAAAATCACAAAATTATGTTTAGGGCAAAATAGTATTCGTTTTTTTATTCTATACTATATACTAAATTAAGATAAGTACATTAATTTAATTGAAACATGCAAAACTACATCTTTATTTTTGATACTGTGTTGAATTGCCATTGAAAAAATCCACCAGGGGTCAGAGTTGAGTCAACACCGAATTATTTTTTTTTTCCCCTCTCCGAGTTAGTTTTTTCTTTGGTCCTGAAAGACTTATTTTTTGAGGGGGGTGAATTTTGCTATCTTCCGGTTAATTTAATTGTTCTTCATCCAAATCGGCATGTCTTCTTAATACTTTTGGAATTTTTTTGCTAGTAATTTGTCACTCAATTTTACAGTTACTGTACATCTGTAACTGTAAACAAGATGGCTACCGGTACTTTAAATTCTGTAAGGCAGCGCAGTGATTTCGAATATATATTTGACAAGGCTCCAACAGTCTGTATCCATCCAATATATGAACAGCTGGAACCTTGCTCGACCAATCACACTGCTTGCTTCACGTTCCACTGCCGGACCTGGATTTTTATACACACACACATATATATATTCCGTTATACAGTTCGCAAAGTGCGTTTATGGGCAGATGCCAAATTAGCATCGAATGAAGAAAGATTTTTAACAGATACAGTATACTACTAATAGAGAGCGAATTACCTCTGGCAAAAACGCACCACTTAATACTTTCTGACAACGCAGTTTAGAGCAACGGAACTCAAGAAAATATCAATCCATAGGTTATATCACAGATTAATACGGGGTGGTGGGGGAGGGGTTTAGAATAAAATGCAGCAATGTTTTATTGTATACTTATTGCAGTAATGCATACAGATCTCAGTGCAGAGTTGCTTTGTTTGAATGAGAGATCACAAAACAGACAAAGATATGGAAGATCAGTTATGTAAAAAGGAGTTCACATCTACCACAACATGCTTTTAAACTTTAATTTCCATGAAGCTGCGTCCTGGTCAAACTTCACTGGCAACATCTTTCATTAATTCGCGCAGCACTTGTTTGGCACTGCGTTCTTCAGGTAACTATATTTAACTGAGTGGCTTTTAAACGTTTAAACTGTTGTAGTGATGGCTTTCTTTTCCCCCGCAGCGGGAATGTGCAATGATAGAGTGGAAACCCCTATCATTGGACAGAAGTAAGACAAATGGGAGTGGGGTCAACAATTGTTTACAAAGGTATAAATGCCAAAAATTGTAAAGTTTTGTCATTCTTTTCATCTCTTTCTAATTGACTACATGGATATCTGTGCTTTCTGACACAAACATATGCACTGAGCTGTACTGGGGCCTTGTCCAAAGTCAGTTTAAATCTTGTGCTTATATGAGTTTGCTATTTTAAACAAGATGCTGTTTTGGTAGTTTATTTGTAGTACATACCAGTCAGTGCCTCAGAGTTTCATGCATTTAAATGAGGATTTCTTTCCACTTATCTACACACCATACTCCACACTGTTAAGGGGGGAAAAAAGTTTTTATTGAGAAAAAAATTATATATTAAAAATACAAAACTGAAAGACCATAATTGGATAAGTCTCCACCCCCCTGAGTTAATACTTGGTGGAAGCACCTTTGGCAACAATTACAGCTGTGATTCTGTTGGGATTGGTCTCTACCAACTTTGTACACCTAGATTTGGCAATATTTGACCATTCTTCTTTTCAAAACTGTTCAAGCTCTGTCAAGTTCCTTGGGGAGCGTTGATGGACAGCAATCTTCAAGTCACGCCACAAATTTTCGATTGGATTTAGGTCGGGGCTCTGACTGGGCCACTCAAGGACATTTACCTTTTTGTTCCTTAGCCACTCCAGTGTAGCTTTGGCTGTGTGCTTTGGGTCGTTGTCATGCTGAAAGGTGAACGTCCGTCCCAGTTTCAGCTTTCTTGCAGAGGGCAGCAGGTTTTCCTCAAGGAAATTCTCTGTACTTTGCTCCATTCATTTTCCCTTCCATCCTGACAAGTGCCCCAGTCCCTGCCGATGAGAAACATCCCCATAACATGATGCTGCCACCACCATGCTTCACAGTAGGGATGGTGTTCTTTGGGTGATGCGCTGTGTTGGGTTTGCACTTAGGCCAAAAAGTTCCATTTTAGTTTTGTCAGACCACAAAACTTTTTGCCACATGGCTACAGAGTGTTTTCTTGCATACTTCAAACGGGATTCAAGGTGGGCTTTCTTGAGTAATGGCTTCCTTCTTGCCACCCTACTATACAGGCCAGATTTGTGGAGTGCTTGACCAGTCTTGGCCATAAAAGCCTGTAGCTCTTGCAAAGTTGCCATTGGCCTCTTGGTAGCCTCTCTGATCAGTCTCCTTCTTGCTCGGTCATCCAGTTTGGAGGGACGGCCTGATCTAGGCAAGGTCTTGGTGGTGCCATACACCTTCCACTTCTTAATCATCTTAACCATGCTCCAAGGGATATTCAAGGCCTTTGATATTTTTTTTTATACCCATCCCCTGATCTGTGCCTTTCAACAACTTTGTCCAGGAGTTCTTTTGAAAGCGCCTTGGTGCTCATGGTTGAGTCTTTGCTTTGAAATGCACTTCCCAGCAGAGGGAACCTACAGGAACTGCTCAATTGATCCTGAAATCATGTGACTCACTCCAATTTAACACAGGGGGAGGCCACTTAACTTGGTGTGTGATTCTGAAGGCGATTGGTTACACCTGAGCTAATTTAGGACTGCCATTACAAGGGGGGTGGACACTTATCCAAACAAGGTATTTCAGTTTTTATTTTTAATTAATTTTCTACAAATTTCTAGAATATTTTTTTCACTTGGAAGTTGTAGGGTAGGATGTGTAGATAAACGGAAAAAAAAACTATTTTAATGCATTTTAATTCCAGTCGATAAGGCAACAAAAGGTGAACATTTTGAAAGGGGGTGAAGACTTTCTATAGGCACTATATATATAAAAAAACTGCAGTGTACAAAATTAAAGGCATATGAAAGAAAAGGTTTTTAAAAAATGTACACAAAAAGTTTAACCCTTTGCGGTCCATTTATTAATTCTGCGTCAGGCTCGCCAGGTCTAATTAATTTTTCACGCAGCAGTTAATTTTAGGCAGCGCTGTTTAAAAGTATTTTTCACAGTCAAACGGGTTTAAATGGCCCCACATATCAACAAAGCACTCACTAGGGATCTCCAGCCCCGCCCCATCCTTTCGTTTGCTATTGCTTTCACATATGCTACCAAATAAAAAATAATAATAATAATAGTCGTACATACCGATCAATCGTCTCCTGATGACTCGTTTTATCACCAAACTCCTCAATAATGCAATCCAAGTCATTATTTTATTGCTATAACATCTCAAAAAAGCTCTGCAAATGTCCGTGATAGCCTCTGTGCGCTGATACTGTACTCCCAGCTTGTTTCCATACGACTGCCCCATCTGATGCCAATGGGGTACTTTGACTATTCATGAGATATGCCTTTTGTTTTTTTTTTTTGTTTTTTTTTTTATCGGCTTGTCTCGGCTCCTTTCGTTCCCACTCGGCCATTGAATGGTTTTCTCGGCTTTTCCGTTGAAAAACCGATTTTTGCGTTTTGCGTTTTAAAATGATGTCGGGCAGGGTCCGACAAAGGACCTGATGGGAATAATTGCAATGTCGGACCCAGTCCGACAAAGGACCGCAAAGGGTTAAAAGATTAAAAAATCTTATTTTCAGGACGTTTCGGGCAAAAGCCCTTCTTCAGCTGTTTAAAAAGAAAAGTAAACACAGTGCAGTAAACTTGTTGTTATTCAAGAATTCTAATTAAACAAATATTCTGTGGATGGTGTCATGATTATTAGAATAGAATGTTCATTCCCAGAGGTTCCAAATTTCCCAGTCTGAAGTTAAGCTCTCGTTCCTTTTGATTCCGAGCATCTGTTCCATAGCACTGATTGATCATACAGAGTGTGATGTCTTCAGCAGTGTGATCATCACTGTTGAAGTGAAGGGCTACTGGAAATGCAGTGGTGTTAATGTGAATGCTTCTTAAGTGTTCTACAAACCGGTCTGCTAAACTCCTTTTAGTTTCTCCAATATACAATTTGTTGCATTTCTTGCAGATAATGCAGTAGACTATTTCTTTAGAGGTACATGTAAAATGTTCATGAATGTTGAATGAAGATTTAATGCCTGAAACAGAGATTAAAGGCATTAAATCTTCATCTTCAAAACTTTAGGGGGGGAATGGCAAAAAAGGCACTTTTGCAAATAAAGCTTAGAGCTGAGCTTCTAAGATTTCCGCAATAGCTGCCACAATGACGGAGCAATAGACTCAAAACGAAACCTAAGGTGTGAACTCTGTCACATGAAGAGAGATTTAACTTCAGGCGATCGTAGTTCCGGCTAGGAGTACCGCATACGTCTTTAGAAATCCCAGAGTCTGTACTTTTAAACAAGCCAGGTAGGTGCCTGAGTAATATGTGCGAAACCTTGATTAGCTGGCTAAAAATTAATGGGGCTGAGTTAAGAGTTAAAGCTAAAGTCACCGCTTGCAAAACAACACCTAGATAGACTTAATATCGTCTTTATTTTTTTTTCAAAACCGTTTACTTACTGCAGTGTACTGAGTTTGTATAATGCTTAAAGACAGCGGCCAAAAATCACATACGAGAGAATAAAGTCTCGCGGCACTTAAAATATCCAGCACTACTTTTATTTATTTATTTATTTTAACCAGAACTCAGAATGCGGCTCATAGTGCTTTCGTCACTGACACCCACTTCCTTAGAGATTGATGTAGCGTTTCAGGCATTCTAAATTGGGTGGAAAATACAGTAGCTTGGTGTCTTCAAATATCTCTGCAGGATTTTCCCGCACTGAAAGTTGCAGATATGCGGGAGCAAATTGGAAAATGTGCGATTCTGCGCTGAAATTCTACTATTATAACAGCTTTGACTTGCATAAAGAAGGAAAAAACATTGAGTAAAATAGCTTGCATCACTTGATTTTCAAGGTGTGGTATCCGAAGCACAATCAACAAGTACAGAGAAACATCATCTGTAATTGACAAACCCAGGACTGGAAGACCCAAAAAGCTGTCTACCAAGGATGAGCAATACTTGAAGATAATATCACATGGATGTTGACTTTCAATCCACGCCCACTATAGCGCTTCAGTGCCAGCATAGCATTTCAGACAAAAGTGGAGACGGTTCAGTGTAGTCTCTGAACCTCCTAGCGAGGTGGTTCAGAGATGGCATAAAATATGCCGGCTCTGTGACGGTACAGGCAATTCACACAGACCAAAATTCCACATCAGTGCCGGTTCTGAGCCGTCATAACTCGTCTGTGTGAAAGTGGTATAAGATTCTAGTTAGAAATTTGTTGCCGATTGCACCTCTCAATATGTCAATTTTCGGTTTTATATTTTGTATTGTCTGCGTTCCCAAACAACCTTTATCTCAAGTCTTAAACAAACCATTCCTGTTCTAAGAAGTTTCTAATTCCATAACATCCAAAAAAAAAAAAGATATCAAAAAAGATACATTATCAGAATATTTAAAAAAATGTTCAAGTGAATATCAATGTTATCTACCTGTCTTGCCCTGTGGTCTGTCTCAATGCCATGGTTTCTAAGGCAGGCCAGTGCCCTTGCATCAGGAGAACATCCCACATTCCAGTCAGAAACAGCACCACTGTCTATAACCCACTGAAACAGAAAACACAAGACTACAGCTAATAAAGGATGAAAAGAAAAATGTACAGTACCTGCCTGGCAACATGACTCATGTTTGTGCCATGCTTCCTCATGCAGGCCTGTCCTCGGTGGTCAGGGGGGTTTCCTATTTCATATGTAGATGTTGCTGCACTATCTATCCTCCACTACATGAAAAGAGACAAGTATATCACAATACACACACTAAATACTTTTCTTTAAGCACTTCTCAACCACATTTAGACATACATTTCAGAATATTATAGTGTGAAAGGTAAGTATTGTGCAATGGAACCAGTGCACATATACAACTGATGACTAAAGTGTGTGGGGGGCAGGTTAGGGCACATATACAGTATACTAAATTTTAAAAATCATACTGTAACAATGCCAAAAGACCATTCAGATACGTAGTCATAAGTCATAATTCCTTTGCATGTATAAAAAGATAATACGCTAAAATAAACAAGAGTCATGACTAAATAGACTTATTCCAAATATTTTAAATGTATTTATTTGACAATTTTACAGACATACTTACATGATCCACAACACTGTTGTCTGTTGCCAGTTTCCTAAACACTGCTTCTGCTATTGGGGACCGGCAAATATTACCTTAAAACACAAACAATTAAAGGGTTAGTTTTGTTTTGCAAAACTATGCAATATAAAGCAATTACAACAGTTTTTGACTTCACCACCAGGCATGTGTTCTCTCCACATGTATTTTTAGAAAAAGGCTCTTGATAACTTTGGATATTTATCTATTCCGAATGCTATTCCAGGTTCAGCTGTATTTTATTCATGTGATATGGGCTTCAACAGAGCCCCCAATGGTCATCTGAACCAAAATATAGCCTCAGAATTATTATAACTTTTGGTAAATACTTCTAATGAGTAGGCCCTATCCTTTAATTTGCCACTACATCTGAACTGCACAATTACCATAACAAATTACTTAATTACATAATAGACGATTTACTAAACTAAATCTTAGGTCCTGTCCATACTATGCCTTTAAACCGCCTTAAAAGTGCTAAATACGGTTGGCGTCCACACTAGCAGCGTTTAATACCGTACTCGAGAACAGGAACCAAGACCTCCTCAGGGGGTAGTCTTGAGTCCTAAATTAGATTGCATCAGGTGTGTGGTTTGTCAGAAGTGTGGACAGGGCCTAAATATCAAAACACATACTGCAATAAAGGAATGGTGATGGAAACATATGCATTCATTTTTATTTAATAAAATAATGAAATCTGTGCACACTAGTGTATTTTGTTATCTAAAACTAGTTCCATTATGCATTTGATGGATAGTTTAAAAAAAAAGAATCAGTCAAAACTAATCATAAGATATTTATTTGTATTCTAGACAATTAATTTCAATCTCCTTAAAAAACATTTAATTAAAACAAATAAAATGTGTGTGGTATGTGCGTGCTACATCACATAATCACGACAATGGAGAGAGAATTTGGAGTTTCTAAACTGCACGGAAATCCTACCACTGTGTGGTGAAGACAGCGTATCATTATTGTATAACTGATTATGTTTGCTATCAGTGAAATAATTAACTCTCAGTACTTTGGGTGCAACGCAACCAAGTCATGTAACCTCACCAACATACAGATAGGTCATCCAACTGACCCTTTAAGACCTTTTTTTTTTTTTTTTAGCATCGATGCATTGATACCCTTAAAAAACACCATCAAAACTACTGGAACAGAACTAATACATTTAGAGCTACTGATAACATACAGTGCTGAATAGCTACTAAATTGTTGAAAATATCTATTAAATTACATCAGATTATGTATAACCCCTCTAAAAATGGTACTACCTTATGTTGGTACCAAGTGGTAGTAAAAGCATGAAAATAATATATTGCACAATTAAACAAGTAAATCCAAGTAACAAATGGTTCATCATCTGATTTACAAAAAAACAGCAAGATTTGGGGATTTTCCCAAAAAGGTCTTCCATATACAATATCAAAATAATGGTATATAACGGTGAAGTAGGGGCCATTTATCCATTTGACGTGGGTTGACCCGTTTACAAATTCCAATTGTAATACAATCCAGGAGTGTGCAAATAAACCTTATTCCAGACTGGTAGTTAGGCTAATTATTCAAATGAACCAATTGAACTTGGAGTGGAGAAGGCCCTCTAGGACCAGAATAGCCCATCCCTGCAGATTGTATGATGTCTAAGTTATGCTGTTGGGGAGGGTTGTCTTTGTGTGAATGATACTTTTAAGCTGCTAGTAACTAACGCCTCCATAAATCATGTAAATGGAATTGTATGAAAGTTCTCGGCACCAGACCAGGTGCAGAGGTGTTAAAAAAAAATTAAAAAATACTGGTTGGTGAATCCTGTCAGCAGAACAAGAAACAATTTTCAATGGGTATACAGTACCAAAAAAAAAAAACAGCCAATGCTGCTGCAATTTGAAATATTGCCGGGCTCATACTCTGCGTTTAGTTCCCGCTGTAGAGAACTGGAAAATATGGAACCGGGAACATCTTGGATCGGAGTGGACTGAAGGACTGAACACTACTGAGTTGCGCTACTGAAATGGCTCAGAGAAGACTAATTGTCTATTTGGCTGTACTGTAGTTACAATACCACTGGTTGCTTGATAATTCTTGGCAGAATTAATGGTAGTTGTGATGCTGGGTATCAATATTTTTTTCCAATGAACCGTAGCTATATAGAGAGAGAGAGAGAGAGAGAGAGAGAGAGAGAGAGAGAGAGAGAGAGAGAGAGAGAGAGAGAGAGAGAAATGCAGTCATTTAAAATTTCCCTAATTATGTTGATACAGTTTTAATAAATGTAGAAGCAGGACTTCCGTTTCCTCTAGTTTAGTGTTCTGGCACGGAAAGCAGAGCACGCATAGTTTGAATATTGAATAAGCTAGTTAGTTAGTTCGGGGGAACTCAGTAGAAAAATTGTGTTTTAAGTGACACCAAAAAATGTATTACAATTTATGAATTTAAAACCCTGATAGGTTCTGCAGCCTTTGGTCTCCTTTAATACTGAGAGCAGTGGGGAATGCCTAGTTGAGTAGAATAGTTGGTCATCCTTTGATGTTTATGGAATTTTGCGTTTGTGGATTATATTGCGAAGCCTTTTTGTTCCTTCAGCCTCGGTTTCCATCTCCTGCCTCACCCACGCGTCAGACGGCTACATGTCACAAGCATTAATACCCTGTATCTTTCGAAACAAGGGATTTAGTGGCGCTCCCTAATAAAAGCCTAACCTCAAAACAATAATTGTGTAAATATAGCAATTGTTACAGCTGTGTATAATGGTATTTAAGACAGGATTAATTTATTTAACTTTTTACATATCCGCCCTTACTCTGTTCCCACCGCAGTCAGATACGAGACATCACTTTGGCCAACTACATATAGCTCTGACTAAGATCATGAATGACAAATGCATTTGAGAATGTATTTATATTTCTCTAATTCACACATTAAATACTGTATTCAGTTTTCAGTGGTCTTTTGTCCGACCTACACAGCGCTTCCTGGAAAGTCACACTCGCATCACTGCACTTTAATCTCTATTTAATTAAAAAAAAAAAACTGCAGACAAACTGACAGGATAGTTCACCAATCAGCAGTATCCGTATTTCTTTGAAGCCAGTCAAAAAGAAAACCGGTTGGTAACACGATATTTGCAGCGGCCTGACACCGAATGTGATTCGTTTAACTCACCATACATTCGCTCACCTGCTTTAAAACATGTAACAGTTTATTTACATATGATCATGAAGTATAATACGCATGACATTAATTACTACAGAAAGCGCTGCCCTTACCTAAACACACAAACAGCACCGCTTTCCCATTACTCGCAGCCATCGCAGCACCAAAGGGTCCTATAGTAGTACATTTGACTGTCACCGGCTGCGTCACCTCCTCTTAATAGTACGTCTTCATACTGCCTGATTAAAATAAAATATTATTTATAATAATTATTAAAGTTTTTTTCATATTATGAAGCTGTTTAAAATGCTAACAATGCCGCTATATTTTTACTGTGGGTTTTAAAGTTATACAGTGCTTGACTGCACTTTAGGGATTTGAAATTGGGTCCTTTAACCGAGCAAAACAGGCAAGGCAACAGGTGTGCTGTTTATATCACCTGTCACAGGTAAAAAAAATCTGAAAACAAGTCAATCATTATTCCGGAAGTTGTACAGATTGCAGGCCAGAACTTTTTTTTTTTAAAAAAAGTAAGTTTGTTTTAATGCATTTGCTTTTAATTTAAATTTGTTGGAAATTTTCTGTGGCTGTCCAGTTACTTTGCCTATGTGTAACCATCATGATACTACGCTCATGTTTTACCATGATTGATTTTCTTAATAATACTTTGTTAAAATCGAATAGTTTTAGATCACATACATACCGTGAATATGAACAACAGTAAATTGGATTGGAATTTTTAATTTAATTGGTATTTTTTAAAATGAAAGCATAACAGTGAGCTATTACTGTATGTAGGTTAGTACGTATGTTAAATTAATTGTAATTTTCAGTAGATATTTAGATATATTCAAAAACACAGTTACGATGTGCCGTGAAAAGATGCTGCTGCTTTTTTATTTATTTATTTTGACAGTTTTTCTTACAGCGTCTATCACTATAATGTGTTAATTGGATGATGCTACTACCAGTACGACTTTTACTGACACAATGGCACTTAATTTGGGTGTTGCCAGCAGTGGCGCTTATAATGAAGAATCATTGTAGTAGTACTACAAGCTGTTTTTTTGTTGTTGTTCTTGCTGCCAGTAGCAGCAGCACTTCTAATCAGTGTACTAAGGTAGCTGATGTAGTTGCTACCAGTAGTGGCACTTAGACTGGAAAATCACAAGACTAAAGCTGGTATGTTACGTAATAATACTATCATCTTATTATTATTTTTTTATTTTATTTACTTGAGCTCTCTCGCTATCGAAATGATAGAACAAGCCATTAACTGTTGGTATAAACTCAACTATCTCTCTTGCCTAAATTTCCTTTGTTCCAGTTGTGTAGTGGTAAATAAAAAAGTGGGTGAACTGTCCTGTTTATATTGAACAGATAAACATGAACAGATACATTGTTATTGGCCCTCAGCCAACCAGAGCCCCCATACTATTAATGTTATGCTTTCTCTTCACTCTGCTTCCCTGCTCGCTCCTTCTCTTCCCTTGTCCCCCTGTGGTGGAACTAGCTACTCGCTATCCTCAGGACTGCTCAGTCTTTTACTGCTTTCTGCCATCTTCTCAAAACTCACTTATTCAATCTTTATTTGTAAATTCCTATTTCAATATATTTTTGTATTTTTTTCCTTTATTTATATTTATTTTTATACATTGTATACATGTTTGCTTTGCATTTTTATTGCCTGTAATTTGATATACTTTTATATGTGCTGTTCAGTTGTGAACAGTCCTAGACCTGACAGTTCTTATGCTTTGATTTCTTGTTCCTTTGAGCAACATGCTACTGTACCTAATTGTTTAGTTTGTATTCCACCAATGCTAAACAAAGGAATGAAGTGAAAAGCAATATTGTAATGGCTTCTGCCTGTAGGATTTGGAAGGTTGATAGATTCAGAATTCTGTTATTAGTAAAAGCTCAGCTGGGAGTTAGCTTCATTTCCACTGCCCATTACAACTGAAGGGAAAAGTTATTGAGTTGGTGTGAGTCAGCAGCATGTATGGCACTTGCGTCAACAGACACTAATTTACATTATGATTAGAGGTGATGAATTAAGGTAGATTGTTTTCCGGTGATGCATGTGTTTGTAGTTTTTTTTTCATATTATGGGGGAAAAAAATTGTCCTTTTCATATTTTCTTTCTAAATTGAAAATGAATATAGTCGTCTAATTTGTAACTTAATCTTAACCCTTTGCAGACTGTGAACATTCTACCTTTTCAGGTCTGACTGACAGGGCTTGTGTCAGTGTAAATATACACCTAAAGTATACAGTATTATACCTTTCTAAAACACTAAGGGTTGATTGCAGTATATCAAAGTTAGTTCACTTGATGCGTCTAACTAGCGGATTAACTAGGTTTAGTCTACTTGCTTAGACTAAAGTTAGTACACTTGTTAATCCTGGTTGCAGCGTACCAGAAGATAATCACCACAGGTGGATAATCCCCTAAATCAGACTAAACAAGATCCTGATTGCAGCGTACCAAATCGGATGTGAGATGATCCTGTTCAGGAGGACTAACTTAGTACTATGAAGTATAAGACTAACTTAGTATGCTTGCTCGTCCTTCGTCTGTACAGCACATTTTAACACGAAGAAGTGCCGTTATTCTTTGAAATGCCGTCTAAAAAGTAGTGAAGTGAAAAGTGAAGCCTTTTGAACCTCAGTCTGAACCCTTTGAAGCATTTGGTTCAGTAAGGTTTGCTCGCCGAGTCACAGAAATATTCTTAATAAAATTGACAATTGCACTGTAATGATATAATGTACCTTAATATATTGTTGATACACTATATTAAGCAATTATTAATTTTCTTAGGTAGACGAATGTATACGGTAGTTTAAATAAACTACTATAGCAATGTGGCACCCTTTTCCTTTTTGTCTATTTGTTATGGTTGAGGAACAAAGTGTTCTGAAGAGATTCCTTTAGTTTTTTCATTAAAAACATTGTACAAACTTTAATAAAGTTCGGCACAATAAGATACTGTGTATTTAAATAATAAAACAGCATGCACATTTGATGTATTCAGTTTAAACTGAAATGTCAGTGTAATGCAATTGACCCTGAAGGACTAAAGATTATGAGAACTATTTTTTCACTATGAAGAATAGGAGTGATCGATAATACCGATATACTGCTATATTGCGATATTCATCAGACGATACAATAACCTGTATTTGAAGAACAATACCATTTTTTTTAGTTAAACTGATTCAGGGAAACGTCTACTGGGAAATTTTGGTTATTATCTCGCGAGATAATCACTTCCCATGAGAAATCGTAATGCAAGCACTGCTAACACAAAATAAAATATGGCAGAAGCACACAGAGATTTTGAGATGCTTAAATTCTGCAAAGCAAAGTCACATGTTTGTAATAATTTCCGAATAAAAAAAAAGAAATCTAAAAAGGATGGCTGTATAGCATCAAACATTGCAGTATGTTGTTTATGCAAGGATGAAACAAAATAAAATAACTCCCTATCTATAATGCACATATAGTGAAGCAAAAATGTAACTTTCCTTGAATTAACCATGTATAAAACACCATGTAATCAACACTATATTTTTTACAAAAAAGAAAAAAAGGTAACATTCCCACTTGTGGATCATTTTTATTAGCAATTTTTAAACTATAAATAGCCTGGCTAAATGGCAGTTGGGAGTTCAGTTTGAAGCAAAGCAAGTGCGAGAAGGAGAGGGGAAAAGGGAATGGGCTCGCCCCAGGTTTGGCTGCCGGAGCGAGGCTGAAGTGTCTCATCTCCAGTAGAAAGCCGTAGCTCGTCTCGTAGCAAAAAAGTAAATATCTAAGGAAAAATAACCACGTAATAGGCCTAATATTTATTTAGTTATAAAATGAATACTGAATAAGATGTATCAAAAGGAAGAGACAGAAACAGAAGTTAGACTGACATGCTGTAGGAGCGTTATATCCGAGGCGCGTTATTATCGTGAGGGAGCACTGTGTGTGTGTGTGTGTGTGTGTGTGTGTAATAAATATATATATATATATATATATATATATATATATATATATATATATATATATATATATATACTACAAAAATTTTTGGAAAACTAACGCTTTGTGATCAAGGAAAGCAACGGCATCAGTATAGTACCTTTATGACAGCTGTCAACAACAGATACACGTCAACAAAAATATACATTTTACATAATTATGAAGCAAATGTGCATTTTGTACATTTAAGGACAAACAAACATTAAATAAGTGTTTTCCCCAACAGAAAGAAAATGGCATACTTACTGTACTGTATAATAATCCTGAATAAGCTGTCAGGCAGCATTTTAAACTAGAGTAAAGCAAGCTGAAGAAATGCATTTGCACAACAGATTATTTAATGCAAATAATATTAATTAAATCTGTTGCACAAGGCATATAACGTTTTGTTTTATGATACCATGACTATATCATATCATCACTATCAGTGAAGTGATAATTGTCTTTGGGTTAATTATATACAAATTATAATACTCGCCAATGTTGTTTCCGCATTCTTTCCACTTATTATAATGGCATTTTACATTAAAGCATTATAAAGTAAACCCTATCTAGCTACCCTTCCTTTCTGGGTTTGATCATTTTGAAATACTGCAGGAGTTTATTTCTTGCAGTCACATTAATTCTAGAATCTTAAAATGACAGTCATACAATGTAAAGTACCAGTGCATTAAACAAAGAAATCCAACCAAAACATGCAGTAAATGTCATTGTAATCTTTCCCTATACACATGGAAATGTTCCATAACTAGTCTCCGCTATGCCGCATGATAATTCATTCTGTAGATAGAACAGACCAACAACAATAATTTTATGTTTATGTTGTGATGTTTGATTTAATTTTCAGTTAACTAGAGACAATGCTTAAAACAGAATATGATTTATTTATAAAAGCACAAATGTATTGCTGCATTTATCCAGCATACAATGAATGGTGTCTCTAACGTTATGTGAATTGTAGCCATAAATCCAAGAACTTGTAGTACGTTTTAGTAATAAAATTAATTTTGTAATTATGATTTCCATTACATGAGAGTAGATGTTAAAACTTCATGCTGATTTGAACTTGGCTCTCGCCAAGATAAGCACCAACTAAGACGTAGCTTCACAGTAAACTAATGTGATCCATATGTGTCTCCATCCATTTGCGCTTCCTTCCATATGATGATGTAGATATCCTTCTGTCTGGTGTTGATGGCTGAAGTGTAATGCTGGCTCCAGGGGTCAGCTTATTTTGCCTCCCTAGCGCATCAGCACACACAACGGCTGCGATGCTGGCTCGGGGATCAACCATAGTGCGGTCTCCCCAGCGCATCAGCATGACAACCGTCTGGATTGAGCTAAGTAGGGTACATCTCTGGGGTCTTCAAGTGGGCACCTTCCATCCTCGGTGTTTCGTCGACTAGCCCACGACACCTCAAGAGGGCTCGACGGTGATTCTGGCGTCCCAGCATCACCCCCTCCGTCCCCACTCAACTCAGCCCAGCTTACTTACCTGTATATCAGCCTTTCTTTCTTTCTATTGTGCTTGAGATCCCCAGCCAGAATCTTTCCGTCTCAACCACAGCCAGTTGCTGCTCCTCTCTGCTGCTTCAGATAAGTTCTTCACTGTGCGATGCAACTCTTGGCCATTGAATCCGACATCTCTGAGAAACCGGGTTGTTGAGTGTGCCACAAATCCTCGACATCCCACTTCCACTGGGTATACCCAGACTCTCCATCCTCGCTGTTCCGCTTCAGTGGCTAGTTGAGCATACCGCAGTTTCTTCCTCTCATACGCCTCATCTACAGCATCCTCCCATGGCACTGTTAACTCCACCAGGTGAACAAGGCGTGCTGATCCAGACCACAAGACAATATCTAGTCGAAGGTTTGTGGTGGCAATCTCAGGTGGAAAAATAAGCCGTTGACCAACATCCACCAGCATTTTCCAGTCTCTAGCAGCTTCCAGTTGTCCTGGGCGAGGATTGGTTTTAACACCTTTTCTTGGTGGTTGCTCTCCTGGGCGGAGGAATGTTGTCTTTTGTGTGTAATGTTTTGATGGAACAGGTGGCAACTTATTGGTCATGTTACGCTTGTCTTCCAATGCTAAGGCCAAACATCGCAGCACCTGGTCATGGCGCCAAGTAAACCGTCCTTGGCTAAGAGCCACCTTACATCCTGTCAAAATGTGCCTTAATGTTGCAGGTGATGAACACAAAGGACATGAGGGATCCTCTCCTACCCAGAGGTTTAGGTTCTGTGGTGATGGGAGAACATCATATGTTGACCTTATAAGGAAACTGATCCTGCTCTGTTCCATTGACCATAGGTCTTGCCAGCCAATCTTGCGTTGTTCCACACTCTCCCATCTCATCCATTCTCCCTGCTTGCCCTGGGAAATGGCCTTTATACACCTCATCCTCTCCTCCTGCTTTTGCACCTCGTTGACTACAAGCTTCCTCCGTTGTGCTGGGGCTGCCTTGTGCCATGTAGGAGGAGCTGAACTGAGACCATGATATCACCAATTCGAAGGGCAGCCTTTGCATCCTCCACAGCTTTCTTTGCCACCCACTTTCTTCCAGTTTTCAACACAGGTGCTGCCTCCCTTACGCATTTGTCGCGTGACTCTACTAATGTCATTTCCAGTCGGACCTTGGCGCACTTAAACTCCTCGGTTAGAGCGGAGACAGGTAGCTGCAGTATTCCTTTACCATAAAGTCCCACTCTGCTGGGGCAGCGTGGAACTCCCAACCATTTCCTGATGTGTGAACTGATTAAAGCTTCCAGCTTCTCTACTGTTGTCAAAGAAACCTCGTACACAGTCAGTGGCCACAGCAACCTTGGCAGTAGGCCAAACTGAAAGCACCAGAGTTTTAGTTTGCCTGGTAAAGCGCTGCTGTCTATGCTCTTCAACCCTTCCACAGCTTGTTGTCTAACTTCTCCCACACGAACTGTGTCCTTTAGATCCCGTCGTACCATCTCCCAAGGCTCTTCACTGGCTTCTCAGACACTGTTGGTATTGCCTCACCATTAATGAAGAACGTTTTATCTACTACTTTACCTTTAATTATAGAGATGCTCCTTGATTTAGTGGGCTTGAATTGCATTCGTGCCCATTCAATGTTATTGGTTAATTTGCCCAATAACCGATTAGTGCAGGCTACTGTTGTAGTCATGGTTGTCATGTCATCCATGTATGCTCGAATTGGTGGTAGTCGTATTCCAGAAGCCAAGCTCTCCTCCCACTACCCATTTTGATGCCCTAATGATTACTTCCATTGCCATGGTAAAGCCAGTGGAGAAATGGTGCATCCTGCCATTATTCCAACTTCTAGGCATTGCCATGTAGTGCTGAATTCTGAAGTTGAAAAACTAAATTGCAAATCTCCAAAGTAGGCTTTGACTAGATTTGTTATTGTCATTGGTACACTGAAAAAATCAAATGCTGCCCAAAGAAGTTCATGTGGCACTGAACCATATGCATTAGCTAAATCTAGGAATGTCACATGGAGCGCCTTCCTCTCCTTTTTAGCTGATTGAATTTGTTGCCAGATCACATTGATGTGTTCTAAGCATCCTGGGAAACCTGGAATGCCCGCTTTTTGTATTGAAGTGTCAATGAAGCAGTTCTTTAATAGGTAAGTTGACAATCTCTGAGCAATAATCCTGAAGAAAATCTTGCCTTCTACGTTTAATAGGGAAATAGGGCGAAACTGACTGATGCTGCTAGAATCTTTTTCTTTAGGTATAAAGACTCCACCTGCTCGGCGCCATGCTCTTGGTACAACCTGTTTTTCCCATGCTACTTTCATCAGTTTCCACAGGATTCGTAGAACTCCTGAAGCACTCTTGTACACTCTGTACGGAACTCCATTAGGCCCTGGAGATGATGAAGCCCTTGCTTTTTTCACAGCTTGCTCTACTTCTTTCCACTTAGGTGCACAGTCCTCCATTTGGTATTCTGGTGGATTGATAGGTGGGATGTCTGAAGGAATTGACATAGGCTCCTGCCTTTTTGAATCTGTATCGTTTCCTCCAAATATCTCTCCAACTCAAACTTAGATGCTTTTAGTGTGCCATTCTTCTCACTGGTGAATAACTTCTTTACAAATTTGAATGGGTCTTTATAAAAGTTAGTTCTCGCACGCTCCTTCTTTTTGTAGCGTTTCCGTAGGCGCTCAGCTCTGCGCAATGTTGCAAGCTTATGTTTTATTACCCTTTGTAAGAGATTGAGTCCCTCCTTCTGACTTTCTTCTGCTCTTCTCCATTGCTTCCTCAGCTGTCTCCTTTCTCTAACTAAGCGTTCAATCTCCTGCTGCCGTCTAGACTTTCCAGGAATAGTTTGTACTTTTTCCTTCCTTTTTTCAACTCCAAACCTCTCGCTTCCATATCGTAGATGATGTCCCCAAATTTATCCAGTTTCTTTTCAACTGTTCCACTTAACTTTTCCAATGCAAAGCAGAGATCTGTGTTTACTGTGTCCCATGCAGTTTTCTCACAAGCTCTTGGCCATTTAACTCCAGGCTTGTGCCCGTTGAGGTTCTTTTCTCTCTTACGCTGGTTTGTCTGCCCGGGTTCACAAGGATCATTAGACTCATCACTAACTGTGTCCATGCAAGTCCTCCTCACATCTATGACAGGGGTGTTGATATCCTGCGAACTGTGGTTTGTTTCCTGTTGCTGGATTTCATTCGACTGACTTGACTGACTTCGTAAGAAGTACTGATCAACGCGAGTTTTGCGACATGTATTTGGGCCTGAGCCAAAAACAAAACTATTCTCTGCTCTTAAATAATAACCTGTTTAAAATTACTAAAAGTAATTTTAAAATATATCTCTGTTTTTGTAAGCCTTCATTTTATAACGTCCATGATTTATGCTGTACCATGCATGATATTAAGGTTACCATAGTATTTTTTTTTTTTGACGGTTGTCATACCATCTAAATTTTATACCGACCCATCCCTAATACTGTAGCACAATTACAAAACTTAGTAATACTAATAAGAGGGGTCTATTCATGAAGAGTTAACACCTGTCGAAATGAGAAAACAGTACATGATTGGATTTCATCCATAGCCACCTATTTAACGGCAGTTGCTCTTCATAAGAGATAATTGAGATGCGTTGTTAAGCCCCAACGATTTTTGTCTATGAAGGCATGTTTTTAATGAATTGAGAGAAAGGTTAACGATTACCTCATTAGCATAAAGTTTTCTTCGGTCCTGAGCATCAGCCTGCTATTCATAAGAGTGAACGACAGCAAAATGCTGTCGATAACTAGGCGTTATTGAACGCTTTCTACAGTCCAGTCTAAACTAACGACAGCCTCGGCAGACTATTTTTTTTTTTAGACATATTTTATTACTACACTTGCTCTGTTATACAGTTTGACTTACCCGTGATTAACGCTGCCTATTTTGAAAAAGAAAAAAAAAATCTGTAGCTTTATATGAAGGAAAATGTTTAATATAAATATATACTCACACAAGAACATATTTTCTGGCATAATCATTTTGAAACCGCGCTGTGAAGTGGAGAGCAAGTGAGAGACTGAGAATTGGCAGTTATTATTTTATTATTATTTCTTTGCCGTGATCCACGGCTGACAGCTGTCATTTTCTTTTTATTTATTTTACCTGTGTTCACAATAACCAGTTTGTACCTGTGTGAACATGTTTATTTTCATGGATCATTACAATATACAGTATACCAATCGGTGGGAAATTTGGGCTTACTTGGTATTGCATAAAACACTGATCGAGCCTCAGTGCTCGATAACTAGGAGTTATTGAACACTTTCTACAGTCAAGTCTAATCTAACGACAGCCTCGGCAGACTATTTATTTTTTTAAAGACATATTTTATTGCTACACTTGCTCTGTTATACAGTTTGACATACCCGTGATACGGTGTGAAACTTTCACTGATTCATAAACATAAACTTGTCCCTGATTGATTCCCTGCTTTAAGCAGGGTTTATTTATTATTATTATTATTATTATTATTATTATTATTATTATTAGTAATAATAATAATAGTTGAGAATTTGTAAGATTAACGTTTAAAGTTTTCAAAATTATTATTAATAATAATAATAATAATAATAATAATAATAATAATAATAATAATAATAATAATACTAGAATTACAGTATTATTCAAATGTCCTCCTACAGTGATTTTTTTTTTTTTTTGGTCCTGCATTTAAGAATGGAAATCTTATATGTGCATATGGAAATGTGTTTACCAGCGTTGCCAAACAAAATGAAAATACAAAGTATTTATTTAAAAAATACATTTTTTTCAAAATTATGACATGTCCTGAATTTTTGGCAGACGTGAAGGGGCATCGGAATCAGGTTTTGCAAACTGCCCGTGACTGGCAGCTGCAGACCTCGGGTATCAGTAGTAGGCTACTGTGGGTGGATTCCGTTTTTCTTTTTGCAACAGCTACCGACGCCACCCAGGGAACATTAATAATGATGATGAGGTCATCAGAAAGAGGGGAATTTTCGTTCTGGAACGACTGTATACCCAGTCATAAAGTGCTTTGCGACAGTCGCCCGTTTGCTCAGATCATTTTATGAATAGCAATATGGACGACTTTCGTTAGTTTTAAACGAAATCGATTTTATTACGGCAGTTGACAAGTACTTTTATGAATAGTGATGTGGATTGTAAACAAATTAGGAGACAGCACAACAACAAATACAGAAAACCGAGTTACTCAAATAGCATACACATTATAGATCTAAAGTCCCTTTCACACTGGCATGCGCTGGTCGGGTCGGAACCTACCCGGGTCAGGACCCGGTGTCATGCGGGTCGGCTATGCTATTTCACACTGCTTTTGATAAAGCAGGGTTGACCAGGGTGACAGAAGCAAGTAAACAATACATGTATCAATGCCCCAGAAGCAGCTTGCTAGACACGTCCATCCAAGCTTCTCTGGATTGATCCGTAAGCCCAAATGTTGATAAGAGCAAATGTTTCTTCATCCCTGCTGCAATCTGGCTCATGGTGTGTCTCAAGCAACAAAAATATGGCTAAACAGAATAAACAAAAATATTCCTTGCAGGCGTGGCTGTTTGTTATTTCGTCGGCCGTCATGCATTTTGTCTCGCTCAACCCGGGTCAAAGCCCACATCCTGAGGTGTGTCGCTGGGACCCGGGTTAACTGGACACGACCCAGGTTACTGTTTCACACTATGCGGGATTGACCTGGGTAGCCAGAACCCAGGTCTGGACCCGGGTAGAAGTGCCAGTGTGAAAGGGGCTTTAGAGAATGAACAACCAGTGTCTTTGACACAGACTAATTTAGCAAAAAAAAAAAAAAATGCTACAGAATGTTGCAGCATGTATCACCCATAGAATACAACTAACCACAGCTCTGGGATTATTTCAAGTTGTATAGTCTTCATTTTCATTCAATATCCTCCATTTCATTTAACTGCTGCTGCACACTTGGTCTTGGTGTGAGGTAAGCAAGCTACACCGTTCAAGTGAAGTGGCGAGTCAAGAAAAGCTCACATACCCAGCTCAGACGTGCCCCGGGCATGGGATTTTTGTAGCACTGGTTGAAATAGTACTAGGGCTGTGTTCAAAGGTTCGAAGGTTCGTTCACTAGCCAGGAATTCAAAGTTGGTTCTAAACCTTCGAAGGTTCTTCAGACGGATTCACGCACTCCTGTTTTTTTTTTTTCTCTGTTAACGGAAAACGAAAATTTGTGAATAATATAACTCACACATTAAATGTCACTCTCACGTGCAAAATTCGATCTTTTGATTTGTATAATGCATATTACTTAAACAAAAGTTATTGTATTAAAATTCACTACCAAATCATTATATGTGGCAACTCTATATGGCACCGCTGCCATGTATTTAGCAGGGTATATTATGCCAAAGCACTGGGGCGGTACCTATAGCGGTTGTACTGCTTCAGTAAAATATGTACTGAATACCTAGTATACAAGACAGTGTAAGAGAAGTGCTATGGTAGAATATGTTTGAAACCTACAAAATGTACGCTAACACTAATAATTTGAATTTCGAAAACCACCATCTGCCCCTCCGTTCCTCCTCTCCAGCTCATGTTAGAGACAGAACTTTAATTTCTTCATTCACTATCTCGACAGCAAAGCGTTGATAGCGTAAGCTGTATTGAAAGAAATGTCATGAAAACCCTCTGACCAAAAAAAAAGATGAATGCAAACTGTGCAAGCGAATGTTGATCTATCATCGAGTCACAACCAGTCTCTGGGGACACTTGACAAGCGTAAGTTCATATTATTTTTATTATTATTATTATTATTATTATTATTATTATTATTATTATTATTAGCAGTAGTCGTAGTAGTAAAATATGACAGTGACTGATGAAGGTGACTGTTAAGTAAAGCTTTGTTTTGCCTAAGTCCGCTGCAGTTATTTTAATTGGCCGCAGTAAGCTGCTGCTGCAATACAAGCTTACACTATATATCACAAGCAGCATCAATTACGTGTACATAAACAACATGTATTTTTACTTAAATTGTAAAAACATGATTACTGTTCTATATAATGTATTTTTAAACTACATGTGAATTTTTTTTATGGATTACCTGTTAAATAATAGGATTTTCAATCAAATATAAACAAGTAACTATGGTGATGTCAACAGTAAATTATGCAAATTAGTACCATTGAAGGTTAGAACCGTCGGTAATGTGTTCTGAACCTTCGAAGGTCAAAATCTACCCTTCATTGCAGTCCTAAATAGTACCAATCCATAGTTTGTTTACATTATGACCATAGCTCCATTTATCTTCAATTAAGCCGATTAGTACCGGTAGTATTTTGTTGGCGGCACTAACAGCAACTATAAAAGGGAATTTTTCAGTTATAGTTCTCCCCAGATTTACTTTTGTAGTCCCAGTGATATGTAGTCCCTCTGGAATGATAAACAGCCAGGCTTCATGGTGCTTGGCCTAGGACTGTGAGTGGCATCATGGTCTGATATTACTATTCCAGTTAGACTTTTTTTTTTTCTCCATTTCTTTTAATGTGTTTTTTTATTTTACTTTCTGTCTTTAACTTGTATGTCCTCCCATAATTTTTTGTGTAAATAGGTTGGATGTTATATGTTTATTTTGAAAAAGGATTGAGCCATCTTGTATTCAGGTCTTAGGCCTGGGCAGTACTTGGCTGGACCAATGAAAACAACTGTGGAAAGTGGGATTATTTGTTTTGTGGGGGTGGGGTTGTCGTGTTTAAACACTCTGTATTGAACATAATAATAAGGTATACCATTACAGAAGAGCATCCAGAGATCTCGCATGTCTACTCTAACCCTGGTATGTCTAGGCTAAATCTCAATACTAATTTTTTAGTTTAAAAAAAATGGGGAACACAACGAAGACTAAAAAGCTTTTACTTAAATATGATTATGTAATGTTCATTTTTTTTTTACTACATTGTTTGTTTGTTAATTTATTTATTTATTTATTTCACAGTGAATAATCCAATTCCAACAAATTTAAAGTCAGAAGCAAGAAAGGCATCAAAAATTCTAAAAGAATTTACTGAAATATCTTCAAGAAATGGTCCTGATAAACTCATACCACGTAAGCAAAACACGTTTTTACTACAGTAGCCTTGGGGGGGAATGAACCTGCTTGCTAAATATAGTTATCACAATAGTACATTTTATAAACTTGTATATATTTATATATTTAAAATATTCAGTCCTTTTGAAAAACAAAAAATATGTTTTTACTCTCTATGTGAAATGTATATATTTCTGTTTTTTTATTTTTATTTTAAATTGTTGTGTTTCTTTCCAAAGCTCATGTGATTGCGAAAGCACAAGGTCTTGCCATCATGTCGGTGATAAAAGCAGGATTTCTGGTAACTGCTCGTGGCGGCAGTGGGATTGTAGTGGCTCGTCTTCCAGATGGACGTAAGCTCAAGTTTTTGTCGTAATTTACAGCTATAGTGGGCGGTGGGGTGGTGATGTCACTGACATGCTTGTTGGAAAGACAATTGGATCTGATACACTTCCCTAATTAAATGCATATTTTCTTCAACTGCTGTCATGACGCCATTTTCCCTCGTCTTCACCCAAGCCAAATATTGAACCTTTTAAATAATCTTAGAAGTACTTAATTCTTTTAAAATGATGGTAAATTTCAACTTTTCTTGAGAGACCCACCTCCGGCAGGGTGGCCTGAGCAATGCCTTTGTACAATCTTCAATGTATAAAAGCGGAAATACAAGCTCTAATACTCCGAGTACTACTGAAATAAGTAGCTGGAAGAGCAGGCCTGTACCTGCAAACTAAAGACAGCAGAAGTCATCAATTAGAAGTAACCTGTCATTCAAATTCTGCTACCTTGTCAATGGAGGAGAATGATTATTATTATTATTATTTCTTAGCCGACACCCGTATCCAGGGCGACTTACAATTGTTACAAGATATCACATTATTTTTACATACAATTACCCATTTATACAGTTGGGTTTTTTACTGGAGCAATCTAGGTAAAGTACCTTGCTCAAGGGTATAGCAGCAGTGTCCCCCACCTGGGATTGAACCCACGACCCTCCGGTCAAGAGTCCAGAGCCCTAACCACTACTCCACACTATTTCTACAGACGTGCTCAAATTTGTTGGTACTCTTACAGCTCATTGAAATAATGCTTCATTCCTCCTGAAAAGTGATGAAATTAAAAGTTATTTTATCATGTATACTTGCATGCCTTTGGTATGTCATAGAATAAAGCTGTGAAAAGAGATGAAATATTGCTTATTCTACAAAGATATTCTAAAATGGCCTGGACACATTTGTTGGTACCCCTTAGAAAAGATAATAAATAATTGGATTATAGTGATATTTCAAACTAATTAGTTTCTTTAATTAGTATCACACATGTCTCCAATCTTGTAATCAGTCATTCAGCCTATTTAAATGGAGAAAAGTAGTCACTGTGCTGTTTGGTATCATTGTGTGCACCACACTGAACATGGACCAGAGAAAGCAAAGGAGAGAGTTGTCTGATGAGATCAGAAAGAAAATAATAGACAAGCATGGTAAAGGTAAAGGCTACAAGACCATCTCCAAGCAGCTTGATGTTCCTGTGACAACAGTTGCAAATATTATTAAGAAGTTTAAGGTCCATGGAACTGTAGCCAACCTCCCTGGGCGCGGCCGCAAGAGAAAAATCGACCCCAGATTGAACAGAAGGATAGTGCGAATGGTAGAAAAAGAACCAAGGATAACTGCCAAAGAGATACAAGCTGAACTCCAAGGTGAAGGTACGTCAGTTTCTGATCGCACCATCCATCGTTTTTTGAGCAAAAGTGGGCTCCATGGAAGAAGACCCAGGAGGACTCCACTTCTGACAGAAAAACATAAAAAGCCAGACTGGAATTTGCTAAAATGCATATTGACAAGCCACAATCCTTCTGGGAGAATGTCCTTTGGACAGATGAGTCAAAACTGGAGCTTTTTGGCAAGTCACATCAGCTCTATGTTCACAGACGAAAAAATGAAGCTTTCAAAGAAAAGAACACCATACCTACAGTGAAACATGGAGGAGGCTCGGTTATGTTTTGGGGCTGCTTTGCTGCGCCTGGCACAGGGTGCCTTGAATCTGTGCAGGGCACAATGAAATCTCAAGACTATCAAGGCATTCTGGAGCGAAACGTACTGCCCAGTGTCAGAAAGCTCTGTCTCAGTCGCAGGTCATGGGTCCTCCAACAGGATAATGACCCAAAACACACAGCTAAAAGCACCCAAGAATGGATAAGAACAAAACATTGGACTATTCTGAAGTGGCCTTCTATGAGTCCTGATCTGAATCCTATCGAACATCTATGGAAAGAGCTGAAACTTGCAGTCTGGAGAAGGCACCCATCAAACCTGAGACAGCTGGAGCAGTTTGCTCAGGAAGAGTGGGCCAAACTACCTGTTAACAGCTGCAGAAGTCTCATTGAGTGCTACAGAAAACGTTTGATTGCAGTGATTGCCTCTAAAGGTTGTGCAACAAAATATTAGGTTAGCGGTCCCATCATTTTTGTCCATGCCATTTTCATTAGTTTTATTATTTACAATATTATGTTGAATAAAAAATCAAAAGCAAAGTCTGATTTCTATTAAATATGGAATAAACAATGGTGGATGCCAATTACTTTTGTCAGTTTCAAGTTATTTCAGAGAAAATTGTGCATTCTTCGTTTTTTGTGGAGGGGTACCAACAAATTTGAGCACGTCTGTATTTCCTAAATCAATCGTGACAATCACATTTTTTTGTCTTGTTTCAATTACGTTTGTTATAAACATAGTTATTATTTATTAATGTTTATTAAACTACTGTATATGCTCAAAATAGTTTTCTATTCAATTTTCTCTCTTACTGCCCCACTTCTACTTTGTTTGCAGCTCACAGAGAAGCTTCAGACAGTGTACTTAATTTCACCATTATGACTTTCATTTTAACCATACCATGTAATACTTCATTTATTTTAAATGCATAAAAAGCTTGAAAGCTTTGGGAAAGAAAAATCAATTTAAATAATCAACATATCTGAATGAGAGCGTTAATTTTTTTGGGAGATTTAATTTTTTTTAACACACGTTAATCACATTCTTCTGTCTTGACCCTCTTCACATACTGTAATTCTTTTCCTGCGGCACCATTTTAATACACTCGAGGACATGCCAGGATTGAATGAGTGTAGTCCTTGTTTGAATATAAAATCAGTCACAGAACCGCATTATGTAGCAAAGCACTCAAACTGAAGGACTTGTGAATGGGAAGTTTATTTTTTTTTAAGTTTCTGATGGTTCATCTTCACTGTGTGTGTGTATATATATATATATATATATATATATATATATATATATATATATATATATATATATATATATATACACAGTACTGTGCAAAAGTTTTAGGCAGGTGTGAAAAAATGCTGTAAAGTAAGAATGCTTTCAAAAATAGACATGTTAATAGATTATATTTATCTATTAACTAAATGCAAAGTGAGTGAACAGAAGAAAAATCTAAATCAAATCCATATTTGGTGTGACCACCCTTTGCCTTCAAAACAGCATCAAGCATCAATTCTTCTAGGTACACTTGCACACAGTTTTTGAAGGAACTCGGCAGGTAGGTTGGCCCAAACATCTTGGAGAACTAACCACAGTTCTTCTGTGGATTTAGGCAGCCTCAGTTGCTTCTCTCTCTTCATGTAATCCCAGACAGACTCGATGATGTTGAGATCAGGGCTCTGTGGGGGCCATACCATCACTTCCAGGACTCCTTGTTCTTCTTTACGCTGAAGATAGTTCTTAATGACTTTCGCTGTATGTTTGGGGTCGTTATCATGCTGCAGAATAAATTTAGGACCAATCAGATGCCTCCCTGATGGTATTGCATGATGGATAAGTATCTGCCTGTACTTCTCAGCATTGAGGAGACCATTAATTCTGACCAAATCCCCAACTCCATTTGCAGAAATGCAGCCCCAAACTTGCAAGGAACCTCCACCATGCTTCACTGTTGCCTGCAGACACTCATTCGTGTACGCTCTCCAGCCCTTCGGTGAACAAACTGCCTTCTGCTACAGCCAAATATATCAAATTTTGACTCATCAGTCCAGAGCACCTGCTGCCATTTTTCTGCACCCCAGTTCCTGTGTTTTCATGCATAGTTGAGTCGCTTGGCCTTGTTTCCACGTCGGAGGTATGGCTTTTTGGCTGCAAGTCTTCCATGAAGGCCACTTCTGACTAGACTTCTCCGGACAGTAGATGGGTGTACCAGGGTCCCACTGCTTTCTGCCAGTTCTGAGCTGATGGCACTGCCGATTGCGAAGGGAAGTAAGCATGATGTGTCTTTCATCTGCTGCAGTAAGTTTCCTTGGCCGACCACTGTGTCTACGGTCCTCAATGTTGCCCGTTTCTTTGTGCTTCTTCAAAAGAGCTTGGACAGCACATCTGGAAACCCCTGTCTGCCTTGAAATTTCTGCCTGGGAGAGACCTTGCTGATGCAGTATAACTACCTTGTGTCTTGTTGCTGTGCTCAGTCTTGCCATGGTGTATGACTTTTGACAGTAAACTGTCTTCAGCAACCTCACCTTGTTAGCTGAGTTTGGCTGTTCCTCACCCAGTTTTATTCCTCCTACACAGCTGTTTCTGTTTCAGTTAATGACTTGTGTTTCAACCTACATATTGACATTGATGATCATTAGCACCTGTGTTGGTATAATTGTTTAATCATACACCTGACTATATGCCTTACAGAAATCCCTGACTTTGTGCAAGTGTACCTAGAAGAATTTGATGCTGTTCCTGCAGGCCCAGTTTGATTCACTCCTACACAGCTGATTTCTGTTTCAGTTAATGATTGTGTTTCAACCTACATATTGAATTGATGATCATTAGCACCTGTTTGGTATAATTGTTTAATCATACACCTGACTATATGCCTACAAAATCCCTGACTTTGTGCAAATGTACCTAGAAGAATTGATGCTGTTTTGAAGGCAAAGGGTGGTCACACCAAATATGGATTTGATTTAGATTTTTCTTCTGTTCACTCACTTTGCATTCAGTTAATTGATAAATATAATCTATTAACATGTCTATTTGTGAAAGCATTCTTACTTTACAGCATTTTTTCACACCTGCCTAAAACTTTTGCACAGTACTGTATATATATATATATATATATATATAAATATAATATAATATATATGTATATAATGTGTGTGTGTTTAAAAGCACTGTAGTTTTGGTAGTTTAGTTTTTCTCATAGACAACAACACACTTGGTTCCCCCCTGCTTTTGGCTGAGCACTGCTCCCAGTCCGCAAAGACTCCCATTTGTGGTCAGTATAAAGGGCAGCTTGAAATCTGGGTATGCAGGGATCGGAGGCAACATCAAGCACTTGCTCAGCTCATCAAAGGAAACTTGATATGCCTCATGCCAAACAAATGGCACAGGGTGTTTGTTTGTTTTGATTTCCAGGCAGGCCCACAAGCACATGCTCACAATATGTGAAAATTTGGGGATGAAGCGCCTGTAGTAGCTTATGAATCAGAGCACTTGTCTTATTTCTCTTGCACTCTTTGGGACTGACCAGTCTTTTAGAATTGGTTTGACTAATACTATCTCCTGAGATCACGTGACCCTAGAAATTTAGTCTTTAACCCTTTAAAGACCGTGATCGTGTAAACACGATCATACTGAAGTGTCATTCTGGGCCCATGATCTGGTAAACACGATGAAAAGCACACTTCATTTCTTTGACTTGATGTTTGTGCAAATTACAAAACCTTGTTTTACCTGAGTGATTGCAATGCCATAATAAACGTATATTCTCAGGGTCTTTATAAGCAATAATGGTCACTGGGTATGGCTGGGATAAGATTCAGGAACTGCAACAACATGAGGCCTGATCAGAAGCTTCTGAGCATGAGAGGGTCTGTTTTTTAAAACAAACCAAAAAACAACCTGTCTGGTCAGTGGGTGAAGGCCTGGAGGAGCACATCCCTGAGCTAGTGATGGACTACAATAGCTATGCTCACTCCTCAACCTGTTATCCTCCCTTTTACCTCTTATTTGGGAGAGATCCGCATTTACCCCTGGATGTTCTGGTAACAGACGGTGGCACAATCCACAATCTTGTAGAATAACTGACACAGATACAGGAGTAGAGCAGGAAGAAATTCTAGAGGAGGAGGAACCAAAACACTTAAATGATCTAGAGATAGAGAAGGAAGGTCCCCAAGTACTGAGACACTCACAGAGAAAGAATAAGGGTACACTTCCAGTAAGGTTAAGGGAAGGATAAACAGTGAATAGTCATATAGACTATAGACTCCTAAAAATAAATAAGAAATGGGTTTGATATGTTTTGTCATGTAAATATATATTAATGCAACTGTTTTGTTTGTTCTGTTTCCGGAGACATCTGGGGCATGTGATGGGTGTGGTAGGGTTTCAGCATGGGGAAATGTAAGGGATACTGTAAACACAAGGCAAGGGTGTGGGCCCGATTGGAAATAAAGCACTGCAGGTATACTTTAAGAGAAGACGGTATCTAGGACTGGAAAAGCTAAAGAGAAAGCGCAGGTCTCGGCAGCACAGTGAGTCAAATGTCAGTGAAAGTTGCTTCTGGAAGAAAAGTATAGTTAAACTAACAATGCGCATTGCGCAGTATAACAAAGTAATTGGTTTATTGGAGCACATCGAATTAAAAAAGGCACACGCTATATTAAGTGACGTGCCAACTGAAAGTTAGTAAAGATTTGTTGGACCCAGACAAGGAAACTGAAGTTAAATTCTAGTTGAGGTTAATAATGTGTGTGAAGGCAGATCGAGAACACTCGTCTTTGCTTGGGTGAGAGACAAATACTGCGCCTGTCAAGTGTTGTGCCAGTCAGAGGGGGTTTACAGCAGTTCAGTCGCTGCCATAACCAAAAGAAAAAGCTATTTCTGCTGGGGTGGTTGTTAAAAGAGCTGCAGTGCATTACCAGACTTGTCATTACCCTGCCAGCCCAGTGACATCCTCCCAGACGTTTTTTGGATCCTAAGTGGGAAACGCTGATAATGAGGACATCAGGATCGTAATTATACTGAACTTTTTTTTTTATGTTCATATGTAGAAATACTATTTTAACAATTTAGAAGGTTAAATTGAATTAAATCTGAGTTTAATGTAATTAATACAGAGAAATACTACCATAAAGTGAATAAGGGTTGTTGTATGTTAATAGAATCCAACAGTTAAACTGAGGTTCTGAAAACTAGTGTCAAGATCAAGATCAATCATAATTGAGTTGATTATTTAACACAGAGTTGTAATGACTCAAGTCAATGACTCTAATCGACTCATAATTTTTCATGACTTGAGTCATTGCCATCAAATGACATGACTTGACTCGAGTCCCTGCAAGCAAAGACTCGACTCGACTCCTGCTCAAAAGACATGATTTGAGTCACACAAAAATGTCTCCATCTGACTCCAGTTATTGTCTTATTACAAACTTATTTAATTTTCAATTCATGCAGCCCCTCTCTAACACACGCAGTCATCTTGTCATTTTGCACATAAACAGGTTTCTGACATGGTTGTTAAGACCATTGCTAAGGAAATAGAAAACACCTTTCTAGCCTATAGCACCATTCTGTGATCATGACGTCACAAGCAGCAGGGAGCCCCGGAATCAAAATGTGTAGGCGGGAAGCAAAGACAGATTTCTAATCACTCATCACAGAAAATCCTGAGAAAAATAGTGATTTTTGAGTTTTGTCACAGACATGAAAAAAACAAAACAACAACAACAACATGGTGAGTACACTAAAAGTACCTGCAGTGGTGGAGTTTGCTTTTAATAATTATACAGTCAACCGGGAGAGAAACAAGCAGGCTGCATCCTGCCAGCACTGTAAATATGAATAAACTGCATTCAAAACATAGCGCCGGTAACTGCCACTAATTCATACCAGTAGGTTTTCTGTTTTTTTTTTTTTCAACGGCTAAAATGAGAATCTGAATTAATTAAAAACTTAGGCACAATGCAACAGCGGTATTTATCCAAAATGAGTAGGTAGTCAATATTTGATATTTAAAAAATAAATAAATAAAATAATGCCAGGGCAAATTAAACAACGCGGCAGAAAAAGCACTGATTAGGAGTTATTTTTCAGGTTTTGTTAGCACACAAATAAATGTAATGAATGTTTAGAAAATGTTTGTAATAAGTAAAATTTTGCCTAGTGAAAGCTTGAAAAGTAAATAATTTTGGAAGTATTTGGTGCTCACTATTCTCTTTATTTAATGTATCTATGTATGTCCTGTATGTACGGATGTATTTTATCTATCATGGATACCATATCTCTTAAGGGAGTTGGTGCTTTGTAGCTATTTTTAAATTTCCCTTTAAATCCAGTTCTGAATAAAACATTGTTTACAGTACACATTTGCTAAGCTAATGCAAACTAATAAAAACTACAAACATTTGGAAGTTTACTTAAACTAATATTAGATAGTCCAAGGTCAGTGCTAATCAGCAGTGTGGAGTAGTGGTTAGGGCTCTGGACTCTCTTGACCGGAGGGTCGTTGGTTAAATCCCAAGTGGGGGACATTGCTGCTGTGCCCTTGAGCAAGGTACTTTACCTAGATTACTCCAGTAAAAACCCAACTGTATAAATGGGTAATTGTATGTAAAAATAATGTGTAAAAAAAATGTTATTGTATGTAAAAATAATGTGATATCTTGTAACAATTGTAAGTCGCCCTGGATAAGGGCGCCTGCTAAGAAATAAATAATAATTTATTTATTATTTATTATTATTATTATTATTATTATTATTATTATTATTATTATTATTATCAGGGTCTGTGAAACTAGAGGTTTGTTTAAAGTCATAAAGACTTTAAGGCTTAAAACGTTTTTTATTTTTTCTTTCTTTCCAGTCACGTCTTACACTTTAACATACATATACATAAAACTTTAACTTAGTGACCTTAGGGAAAGTTTAATAGATTAATTTGTTTTTTTGTACTTTTTTCAGTACAGTATTATGTTTTGTTATGCCATCAGGACTCCAACAGACAGCTTTTTATTATGTTTTGTGCTTTTGTCAAACAGTATCTGTTACTTAAATGTCTAGTTGACATTTAATGAAAAGACACTCCATAGCTCAGCTTACACTAAGACGAGAGATATGTAGTACAGATTCTATGTTACCTGTGAATTATATCAAACTGAATTATATAACATTTTGCATCGGTTTCTTTATTTTTCTATTTGCCTCCTATGTGTTAAAACCTTGACGTAATATCTCAACATGAAATTAAATGCCACCAAATTTCCTTTCATTTGGTTAACGTATCTGAAACAAAACTATAAGGGGGAGTGTCAGTGTTTGAAATGAGAAAATACTTAGACATCCAACCCAATTGAGCACAGAGAAAGGGGTCTTAATACAGTGGCAAAATGTGCTTATCAATAGATCAAGAAATCAAATTCACTAAAATGGAAAGACGAAAACAAAGCAGAAACTGTGGACTTTTAATGGTGAACATAAGTGAGGCAAGTATGACCACATTATTGGCATCCTAATTTTGTATTTAACAGATTGCTAATCTCCTGTAAAACTAATCTGATTAAATCAAGATATCTTGCACTGTCAGAACTAATGACTCAAAGTGACTCGAGCCAGATGGTGACTCGACTTTTAGTTTAGTGACTTGACTCGAGCTTGGCATGTCAAAGACTCCACTCGACTCGACTCTTTACTCCCCAATGACTCGACTCAAGTCACAATTTTGGTGACTCGTTACAACTCTGATTTAAAGCAGTGATATACTGAACAGTGTAAGAAACTCTCACTGTTATTTTTGATTTATAACATATTTGAAGATAAAACAACAATATTGATTCAAGGTTTTACAAAAATCATTATCCGAGTAATGGGTTTAAATAAGGTAAAACCATTAATCTGACTAACCTTATTTTCTTGTCTGTTATCCACATAGAAAAAAAATAATAATAATAAACAACAATAGTAATTTTAAAATGCATATTTTTTTATGTCTAAGAGTGCTCATTAGTAGAAGTGATAAATAAGTAAGGGATAACGCACAACAGGGTGTGCGTTGGTTGGAGGCACAAAGTTTTGGACACCAATGTGGAATATGCAAAGTTAAACAGATTCCCACATGAAGCCAGTATTACAAAGACACAATTTAAAAAAAAAAATGAAAAAACACACTTTGATTGTTGTAAAATACTGGGCTGCGATATCAATGAAAAAGTACAGACATTTTTAACACAAATACATGGACCTGTCATATTCTGACATTCACGCAAACGTGAAGCAGTTAATTAAATAAATAACTTCAAATTAATGAGAGCTCAACAATACTCATTTTATAAAATAATTTAAATAAGCACTGCATTCTGAGTAAAAAAAGCATTTTTTTTGTTGTGTAACTATTGACACCATATGTAACGTGTGAAACCTGCAACCTCCAACATGCAAGAAAAAAAACACCAACAGCATATTTTAAAAGCATATGTTATTTTCAATAAAATAGCCGATATACAAAGGAGTTTCTTAATTTAAGGTACATTTCACAAATACAATTTTTTTTTTTTTTCATGACGTGCATTGTTTGTCAAGATTTTTAAATATACTTAAAGTAAAAATAATGCACTTATGTTTTTTGTGTGTGTATAACATACCAAATATAAAACATTAACCTCAATAAAATAGCTTTTTGTAATCAAGATAAACTTGAACAAATATTACAGTGCCTATTGGTACCAAGAATTGGAGTCTGACCCAGATTTATTTTAAAAGTTTGGCACGCTGTCTCTCCAAACTCTCCTTCCTCCTCCTCCTCCTCCTACTCCTCCTCAGATCTCCGTTTCCCATTCAGCTTCTGCCGTCAGCTGACAAGGGCTCGGCTGATATCCCAGCATGCCTTCTTAAAGGAGTACAGCCCCTGTACATGACATAACCCATCCAATATCTCATAACTAAAGGAATACGCTTTAAAATAAATAAATAAATAAACTGGTACAATAATATATCGTAATATTTTTCTTGTAATTCTAGCCACTACTGTCATCACCCCGAAAAGATCAAATGTGACAAAGTGAACGTCACTACTTTTGAAAAACTTTAAAAGACCTCTCGCATCAATGTGTATATTTATTTAGTTTAATATGTTGTGTATTAATAATTTTATTATTTGAACTGTGCTTAGGCAAAAATTAGTTGCGCTGTGCATTGTGCTAAATATCTGCACGGTTAAAAGTTCTCAACAAGGGCTCCCGAGTGGCGCATCCAGTAAAACCGCTCCGCGTGGAGTGTAGGATGCGCCCTATAGCTTGGAGGTCGCCGTTTCGAGTCCAGGCTATTTCACTGCCGACCGGGGACGAGAGCTCCCAAGCGCCTGCGGGCTTGCCTGTAAGATGCCCAGAGCTGCATTCTCTGACGCTGTAGCTCTGAGGTGGCTACATGGTGGGCCCTTAGAGTGAAAATAAGCGGTCGGCTGACAGCACACGTTTCGGAGGACAGCGTTTGTTCGTCTTCGCCGCTCCCGAATCAAAGCGGGGGTGGTAGTGGTGAGCTGAGCCTAAAATAATACAATTGGCTATTTCAGATTGGGAGAAAAATGGGGTAAAAATCAATTGGCTACTAAATTTATAGAAAAAAAAGAGTCAACAGCCAATCAGTGTGCAGCATCCGAACATTCCATTTTATAAATCTTTGAGTAAGATTTGGGAGGGAGGAATTTCCTACTTCATATTTGCTACTTACCTTTTACTATTTACTATTACTATTAAGTCAGATAGCCACTGTGTAACTAAATCCTGAGCCCAGCCCAAATAAGGTGTAGTTTTATTGAAGTTATTAAAAGTATGCACAGGACAGACACATATCCATAGGTCTATAGTGAAGTGACTGACAGTAGGGCAGATGAAGCAGGCGTCTGGCGATTCTGCCTCTATGGAGAGTTGTGCTCAGTGCTGCTCATGAACTGCAGTTTTGAACTTGTTGTATAATTGAATACTAATCAGTGAAGCACAATCTTTCTGCATTATTTAGAAGTATAAATACTCAGATTAAACGTAAATAAAAATCACAATACTCATACTTGGACTTTTTTTTGTTTCATTTCCCTTTTAAAAAATGAAAATTTCAGAAATATCATCATCTCAACTGTTTGAAACTGGTAACAATGTAATCAAATATTTATTTATTGCTTAGCCAACGCCCTTATCCAGGGCGACTTACAATTGTTACAAGATATCACATTATTTTTTACACATTATTTTTACATACAATTATCCATTTATATAGTTGGGTTTTTACTGGAGCAATCTAGGTAAAGCACCTTGCTCAAAGGTACAGCAGCAGGGTCCCCAACCTGGGATTGAACCCACGACCCTCTGGTCAAGAGTCCACAGCTCTAACCACTACTCCACACTGCATTGCTTGTAGTATCATCCGGGGGTTTTCAAAACTCCGCCCTGGTCAAAATGTGTCGGCGCAAGTTTTTTTTTTTTTTTTTTAGCGCTCCCATTATTCAAGCTCCATTTTCCTGAGTCGTTGTTGAATTTGATTCATTGTTTCTATCATCAATATTCAGAAAGGTGAAAACACGTTGTTTATTTCCTTTACTCTGAGATTTCAAAACCTAAACCAATCAGGGCTGAAGTAAGATTTACACTATTTGCTCTTGAATGTGTATACAGTGTATTGTAATTTAAACCAATCAGCCTATCCTGTTTGGCATTTTAGATACGATTGTTTTTTTAAATGTACTTTATACATTTTATAAATTTACAAATGGACTGATTGTAATATCCTTTAAATTGATTTTTAAAATGAAAAGGTACACAGTGTAAACATTAAGAATCTATGTCAATATCTCAGATGGTTATGTGAGCTGCGTTCTTTTATTACAGCACTACTGTTTTTTTTTATTTGCATCTTCTAAATATGTCTCGTTTTTTTATAGATAAAATCAACTTTGCCTTAAATTTAGAATATTGCCATTAAGGTACTGCTATAAATTTAGACTATTAGTTATTATCTGAACCGTAGTCAAAGTATATTTAAAAGTATTTCAGATGAATATGCTAAATAGACATTTCTGAATTTCAGGATGGTCAGCTCCTTCTGCTATAGGCATCGCTGGCCTGGGTGGTGGATTTGAGATTGGAGTTGAGGTAAGCATTATACCATTAGGCCTATTTCTGTTGGTCTGGTTGAAGAAAAATAATCATGAAAGCAATTTATTTGTAAAACATGTTTGTTTATTTTTTATAAAATAACAGGCATAAACTTAGCAATGTGGTAACCGTGCTGTACAACCATAAAAAATGCAATATTACACTGTCTTACTTGTGTCTTTTGATTTATAATTTTACTAATAAAGAACATTCAATACAGATGTGAAGCTTTAAAGAATGTTTTTTTTTTAAAGTATGTTTTTTATCAATAAAATCAAGTTTCATATTCTTGAAACTGTTCTGGACTATTGATGGTTTCATTAATTACATAGACAATTTTCCTAAAAATCAAACTTGATTTTATTCATGAAAACAGACTTTGAAAAAACAAGTTGTCAGGTAAAGCTTTATGAATAGAGCCTATAATCAGGGGTTCACATAACTGGTAAGCATGTGGCCAATATGACTTTTTTTAAGACATAAAGGCAGCGAGGGTGCTCAT
Organism: Acipenser oxyrinchus oxyrinchus; assembly: GCA_030684275.1. NCBI lineage: Eukaryota > Metazoa > Chordata > Actinopteri > Acipenseriformes > Acipenseridae > Acipenser > Acipenser oxyrinchus. The sequence goes on from CM060252.1 coordinate 58,313,798, forward strand.
GATTGCAAGGTTAAGCGTATTGTCTGGCTGTGACATACCTGCCTTAACCGCTGGATTTTCACCAGACTCAGGGTTCTCTATTCAGTCTCCAGTCTCTTACTTTAGATCCAACTGTGTGTCTGTTTAGCAACGCAACATAATTTAGAACCGTGCAATTGGCACATTCTGTTGTTGGAACTGAAAGAATGCAAAGTACTAGATTCCAACATGTGCTCCAGTGTTATTCGATTGCCCCTGAATAAATACAACCATGTACAAAACGTAGTCATCTTTCCAGAGGTATTGAACAGGATCTAAAAGAAACTTGAAAAGGTCAATTATTATTTATAGTTGCTTCTCACAAAATGGATTTTGGAATAGGTCAATGTAAATAAACTGTTGGCTTTGTGTTTAATTATTTAATTGTCAGGTAAAGCATTGTGAATAGAGCCTATAATCTAAAAGAAAACATTTGTTCAGTGACAAAGCACACATTTCCTGCAGGATATTAGTTTTACTTTGTTAGTTGTGCAGTTTGAATCTTATTTCAGTATGTCTTTGATAAAGTCTACAGTTGTCCCTCCTGAATAATAAATACAGTATATGCAAGTTTTACCTTGGTAGCTAAGGGAGCATAATTAGTAGCTAATTTAAGAATTAAGCCACAGTAGGGACGGTGTGGCAAAGTGGTTAATAGTGTGCAGGAATGCAGCGGTGATCAATAAACAGGCAGACAACGATAATCCAGGTGCAATGACATTTTATTTGTATTCCAATTGGTCTGATGACACAAAGACAGTAAATAATAACAATGAGAACAGGCAATACAGCAGCGTGTATTGCTCTTTTTTAATCCACAGGTTGGTCCCGAAATAATAGTCCAGATTTTAAACACCCACACATAACACAACACAAACACAAGTCTGCAGTGAGTGCTATAGTTATTCGTGAACAAGGTGCGGTGTTGTCCGGGTTTAGTGCTGGCCTTTAGCGACAGCTCCGGCTTGTGTTAGCCATCTAATAACAACAAGCAAACAGTTTTTAGACACGACAAAACAAACAAAACACTCACTATTCCACTGCGGGTCTCCTTCCGGTTTAGCGTTAACCATAACAAGGACCAGACCACTTCACTACACCCCCTTTTGTACCGTCAATCATGACCCCTTGGTTAACGAGTGCAACCGCAATTGTACTGTACATCAATTTTGTAGTACTACTAGCAGTACAAAACAAATTCCAACTTCTAGAATCGATCATGACTGACTGATTATTTTGAATGAAGTCCCATTCCATTTCATATATTGGATGCCGAATACAAAACTAAATTGAAAATGGTGTTCTATTATATGTGTGTTACCACAATATAGAAATGTTTATATCATAAGTAGGGCTATATTTTTGGGATTTATTTTTGATCACATGACATTCCTTTTAAACTTATTTTGAGCCAATTCTGTTTCCTAATTAAACTCAGAAAAAGCTCTTATTTGGCATACAAGTTGGTTATGATCAGTTCGGTTTTTTATAACTCTTTCGGCTGTTTTTGACATCCAATAATTTTCGTTTTGCAGTTTCGCCCGGTTCACTGTTTATTCCAGTTTCACAATGGTTCGGGACATCTGCTAACTTTTTATTTTCTTTCAATACTTTTGCGTTTGGCTGTTTTAGTCAGTTTAGCATCATTATTTTTTTATTTGGTCTACACAGACGTTTTTTAACTCAAACTTTCAGCTTTTCACATCTTTGGATGTATATATTTTTAACAAAAGGTTAGTTAGGGTACCCAGGCTGAGTGTTTGCATATGAAAACAACCCTAGACATCTGAACACCAAGACTAAACATGAAGCTGCGGTTATCCCTACTGAGGGCTGTCAGAATCAATCAGGTAAGTCTAGTCATATTTTTTGATTTGTAGTACCATATTAAAATGATTAAGGTGTGTTAATATGGACTGTCTATGTGCAGCAAAGTGTGCCCTGAGCTCCCGAAAATGCCGCCGGCTTAGTGCTGAAACTACCAACGATTTTACATTGTACAGAAAAATATTGTTTTCAGTTTGTGTAGTTTTCGCTTTTGTTGGTATCCTTTAGTTTGTAATTTTATACAGATATTAGTTTCGGTTCGGTTTTGGTTTGCAACACTAGTCTGAATAGTGCTCACAACACATCCTACCAGGTGACAAGCACGTCTGTCATGTGTCACTTTCCCCAGTGCCACTGTGTTTAATTCGGCCTGACAGGTGAATGTTAAATTCCACATTATTTTATTTGTAAACACTTTGCAAAACCAGGAAACGATGTAATGCAATGCCAAAATGTCCAGACCTACGTATACATCAGTAGAGGTACACGGTGGAAGCATTGTTTTAAAGTGAGTTTATATTTAACAGTTAATAGAATTTTAGTGTGGGATGAGGTGTTAAATTTGTGAGGCCCGCATAGTCTAGATTAATCTACTCCTTATTTAATGATGCTTCCAATCAGAGTGCTCTCTCAAAGCATGCAGTTGCATAATGCAGAACAGAAGGCAAAGCTCTTTAGCCTATCAAATTATATATTTATAATAACTTCATTTAAAAAGTAAGCATAAGAAAATGTGAGTGGTGTACTATGTGAGTGAGACAAGCATGGATGTTATTTATAATGCCTTTACTGTATTTGGGAATAATGAAACAGTATGACCATTGGGGGCATAAAGTACCCATGATTTGTCCATGTAAGGGCAAAGTGCTTTACGTTCCTGTGACGGGGTCTCATGTCACATGCGTGTGTCACCGCTGCTTAAGCAACACAGAGAGACATTGGGGGGTGGAGTTGAAACGCCGGCACATGCTCGCAGGATTTATTAATACAAACAGAAACGAAAGTAAAGGTGGTCATGTGACTCTACCAGCCGTGGTAAAAACTACAAATAAAAGGTGCTGCAGAGGGCGAGCGCTAGCCTTATAAAACGAGGCGTCCCGCTCCAGGAACCGGCTACACTACGTAACCCTCGCTATACATCACATGGGATCACTATCCCCTAACTAACCTACTCATGAGCCGGGATTCATACAACGACTCCTGCTGCTTTATACGACCTTGGCTGGGCATTGCCTTCACAAGCACCGCTTGCAATCTCAGGGTTGCGTAGCTGTCGTTCCTGCAACGCGGACCCTCTCCTCCCGAGTATACGCCGCTCCCCTCTGGCATGGCGTTGCAGTCGCCCCGAGCCATCTCCCACTGATGTTTTTAAACTGACGGACACTCTGCCAAGACCCGCCCTGCTACAGTCCCCTATGGGTTGTGATTTTGATGGAAGTTTGTACTGAGCACTGTTACAATTTCTTTAACGAGAGGGTGGGAGTCAGAAGCTGCTAGCAAATCGGGAGCAACTGACATTCCTTGAAAACTAGCCCTAACAATGGCCTTTCCTGTGATTGATGCATGCAAATATACTCTTTACTGCCATAGCACCATTTGTTTAGAAATATTTATAGTAATTGGATCACGTGACATTTTTGAGTGATGGCTGCGTAGAAGCTTTTCTCCTCGCCTCCCCTCATTTATGTTGTTATTTAAAAATATTTAAACTCGGTTTTCTTACTAGTTTTTTCCACTTTCGGCTGTCTGACATAACTAGGATGTTGAACTTGTCGAAAAAAAGACCTACATCGCACTCCCCCATCCAAGGGGGGAAAAAAAGCAGTCAATTCTGATCCAACCTCCATTGTCGAGGTGTGCATGACTCAGACTCATCAGTATTTTGAGCATATATTATCCTGTATCGAAAACACAGGTCTCGAGACTGCTTCCAAGATTACCACCATGCAAAGGGAGTTTTCATCCTTTATCCAAGAATTCAAGACTCTTAAGATGGATCTGACTGCTCTCCGTACATCCGTGATCGGTAACAAGAGCGCTATTACATCATGTGAGGCCAGGATCGACCAGATAGAGGCTAAGATGGCGGACCTGGAGGACAGAAACCGACATAATAATTGGATATTACTAGGAAATATCTCAATCTGTTACTCAGACGGTGTGCTAGCTCCTAGCTTTAAGGCTTCATAATAACGAGTGTGTAGGGAAATAAATCTGACAAATGATTTTTTTTTTAATCAAAAATAATTTAGATGTATAAAAGAAAATAATGTTAATACAATCGTTTAAACATTAGATACAAGCAAGCAAAGACGCGCAGGTCACAGCATGCCCTAATGTATACGTTTGTATCATAACACAGATGTCCGTGGAGTCAAGTCAAAGAATTGATTGACGATTCAAACAAAAACATTACATTAAATACTATGAATATATTAGCATTTCCACCCCATTTCTTATACTCTCTTCCAATCAGTATGGATCCACCCTGCTATCACACACCTTCAACACACCTCCTGGTAAGGGGGGAAACTCGCCAAAATCGATCACATTCTATAGTGCGTCACATTTAAGCATTTTAACCTAATCTGTTAGAAACTATTTCAAACTAGTCCTTTGTTTGTGGTGTTTCTGTTTTCACACTGTCTCCACTCCTCCACCCATCTTGATTAGACACCTGGTACCTATGGCGCTCTGCCCAGACGCCAAGATACAAGAGACTGCAAACGTCTTGCTTAGCTAGACTTTAACAGAAGTAAAGAAAATTATAATCAAATACCTAATTAATACTTTATGCAGAATGTCCTCTCCTACAAGCGTTTCACAGACATTTCATTTATCAAGACCACGCAAGGTGATTCTGATCTACTCTTGATAAATACTGAATTCCACCCTTTTTATTCTAAATGTATATATTTCTGATATATTTTCCATAGGATAGTGACAGTTTCTTCAGAGCCTTCAATTACCATGCCTCTCGGATGACGAATCAGCTGTATTCTGAGCTCCAGTCTCTCTGGAGGAGTGTGGCAATGTGCTCCGCCCCTGTGTGCGTTTCTATGTTGTATGTGTGCGTGTGTAAATGTTGGTGTATAGGCATTGGTACACGGGATATAAGCGGGTCTGTGTTTCACGTGTGTTTAAAAATGTATAATTGTAGTTAGGCACGAGGATTGCACATCACTTCACGTGCAGATAAAATATGTAATATGTGAGCACGAGGTTGCACTTTATTAATTCACGTGCAGTTGTACCGAGACTCCAATTGAATGATTGATTAGCAATCGAGTCTTGGTACAGCTGCATAAAAGCTGCATGTTTTCACTCACTCGGGGTTGGGTGTTCGAGAGTGGAGAACGGGTGTGGAGAGGAGGTTTAAATAAAATATAAGAATAATAAGTGTTTTTTTACTCACCGTGTTTGTTTGTCTCCGTGCACCGTTAAGTGTTAGATCGTTTTGTTTGTCTGTTTATTTTGGCTACAAGTGCCGTGTCCTGTTTTTGTGTTCTTTTTATTTTGATTATTAAATGCTGAGCGCGATCACGCGCTCAGCTTCATCACAACCCCAAGTTTCTGTGTATTACTTCCTGTTTCTGGTCTGACGTCACCCACTGTCAGCCGTCTTTGTGACAAGGAGATAATAGAGGCGGTGCAAGATATGAGAAAGGGCAAATCCTCTGGTTTTGATGGCATACCCCCTGAGTTTTTTCTTACTTTCTGGAATCAATTGGGACCCTTGCTGCTGCAAATGGTGCGAGCGGCTATTGAGAGGGGTTCTTTTTATAGAGATGTTAATACTGCTTTTATATATTTATTGCTGAAGAAAGAAAAGGACCCCGCTCTTTGTGCTAGTTATCACCCGCTATTGTTGATAAACGTGGACGTCACAAATGATTGGACAATTGTCAGATCTTTCACTTTCCCATTGGCTACTCACTCGCCTTCAATTTTCATGTAGAATACCATGAACAGCGTCTGCTTACTTATGATTGGACAGCTGTGTAAACCTTGGCAGATATTTGACTCTCCTATTGGTTAAACTTACTGTCAGTACCTGCAACTGAAACAGACAGTTTATGTCCCACCCAGCTAACTTATGATTGTGCTACCGCAGAGAAAATGCAGATATTCAATTGGTTGATCATATCGCAGAGGCCCTTCAGGAAAAAACATAAAATAATATATGTCGAGTACGTACAAGCACAACATAAGCGAGCAGCACTGTCAACAGACTGTTGTGACACTTTTGTTGGAAAACGTGTTTAAAGCTTTATTTATTTTCTCACTCTTTGACCCGCCAGAAATGTGTTCACGACCCATAATTTAAGAACAGCTGCCGCGGGCACAATTGCCTGGCTTCGCGGGCACCACTTTTAGGACCATTGAGCATTGATGACCGAAAACATACTTTAATTCTTTCTCTAATTTCTCTAATTTCAAAATACACCCCACTCAAAAGAGGTGTTTTAAATACCCAGTAAATAAGTGACCTGTAGTTTGGGCGAGGTAAAATGGTGAGTGATGTGCTGTATGCAAATTTGTGATGTTTTTAACAGTCCATGAGTCATTTTATTATCCTAAATTAGGAGATGCATAGTGAGTCAGTGAATGGAATCTAACATAGTTGATAAGCAGGTAATGCGTATTTAAGCTAGTCTCTAAAGAACTTGATTACATTCTTATGTATGTCACAACACTGATAAAGGTGTTAAACCAAACATTGGTTTACTTAACTTCTTACCTTTGGCATAAATCAGCAGTTTTAAAATGTACAGAAATGTTTTAAACGCTAGTTTTTGTCAGCATACACAGTGTTGCTGACCATATGTTGACCATTTTATTAAAAACTTGTCATTAGATGGCCGTAAAATGGGTCAGCAGTGGTTTATAGTTAGAAAGGGGCATGATTGTGGGTGCTTCTGTTGGAATGACTGTGTCCCAGACTGCAACTGGGAATTGAGCAGATGTTGTCTTATTTTTTTCAATAATGATAACTCTTGCTTTAGATGAGCCTCATGAGGGAACATATACAATTTAGCTACACTTTTTGATACATTACCAGTGTCAGTTGAAAGCCACAGGCATCATTGTACTATTGTGTCAGCACTCTACGGTAGTTTAAAAGAGAAAAGAAAAAGACTGTGTAAATCTGTCCAAAACTGAGCCTGAAAACCAGTGAATCTTGCCAATTCAGTAACCCTTAAGAAAAATATAATTAGTTGTCCTGTCTAAGCATATAAGGCATAAATAGGAGGCTGTGTGGTCCAGTGGTTAAAGAAATGGGCTTGGAACCAGGAGGTCCCCGGTTCAAATCCCACCTCAGCCAATGACTCATTGTGTGACCCTGAGCAAGTCACTTAACCTCCTTGTGCTCCGTCTTTCAGGTGAGACGTAGTTGTAAGTGACTCTGCAGCTGATGCATAGTTCACACACTCCAGTCTCCTGTAAGTCGCCTTGGATAAAGGCGTCCGCTAAATAAACAAACAAATAAAAATAAAAAATAAACCTCATTTTAGCTTTGCAAACAAACTACTGCAGTCTTTGCAACCTTTCTGCTACTGCATTTGAAGGTGATGTATCATATAGTCATCTGAAGCATCCAGTACTGGCAGCCAACTGTATTTGTCCATATTGATTTTTCCAAATTAAATTTTCCTTACGGGGGTGAAAGCCCACCACAAATGTATCTCTGTAGGGACACTACTGTTGCTCACGTCAGATGCTTTTCACAAAGTCTGTTTCTCACTCACCTCTCTTATATTTGTGATCACAAATGGAAACATACTATTTTGTACAGTATGTGGTGTTGCTATACTGGCTAGTTTTTCTATGGTTTTAACCATTTGATGTCAGACATGTTCTGCGACTAAATACATTATTAAATTTGAAAACTAGACTTGCAAAAAAAAGAAAGAAACATGTTTGTTACCAATATATAATAGATGTGCTTTGGTTAATTAACATAACGTCATTTCATCAAGGGTTTTTGTATTATTCTCTGGGTTCATACAGCATGTCTCAAACCCCCGGAAATGGGGAAGAATATCGGTAGGAATAATATATGAGTAAAAACGTCCTATATTTCAATAAATTCATTTTTGGATTTCCTATTGCAGCTCATATTTTAAAATGCATATTAATTGATAATGTAGCTGTTCAACATGTATTTATACTGTATAAGTCTTAAGGCACACTTCTCAGTAAAAGCAAAAAAAGTATTTATTGTGTGTCTGAGGAATGTGGATCTAGGTTTAGAGTTCTTGTATGTCTGTGATGAGGGGTGTGTTTTTCTCCATTATGTTGGCACATGCAGGTGGCTGTGTAAGGGACACACATTGGTGACAGTTTCTCCCCACATAGATCAGCACTGACTGGGCATTAGGCTGTGCCGAGCCTTTCTGTTTAAGAAAAATGTTGTCTGTATATTGCATGTGTGTCTGTGTGTTATGGCAAGGCTGGTTACTGACTTCCCAGATAAGTATGACTCTGGGACAGTCCAAATATGTATGTGTTTTGTTCCAATAAAAAAAGTGTATATTATTGTTCACAAGTATTATTGTCCCTCAATTTGTCAGTGACTTATCTACCACAGTCTGGGATGTAAATAGAGGAAGTTGCAGGGAGGCCATTCTAGGGACTAGCTAAGCGTGCTTAAAGTAAATGTTGATTGGTATGAAAGTTTAGTTTGCTTACAGGTCATTCCATGTCAACTCAACCACCTCAGGATTTTGATTTTGCTTATTATATTAAGATACAGGTCAGGTGTGAAACCTGCTCGGTGCTGAATAATTTTAATTCTATAATTTAAATTTTAGAATTGTCAGATTTCAAGAACATTGCATAGTTTGACCTGTAATTTAGACATCCAAAAATTGCATTAAATACCTTTTTCTATACTATTGCAAAAATAATCTTGCAGACAGATTACAAAGTCAATGTTTTTACTACAAGTCCTTCAAACCTTCATCTATAAGCCCACCAAAGCTCAGTTTGGTAGCTCATGTTCCACAATGTGTTTCAGCTCTTCAAAGGCCATTTTCGACATTTTCATCCTGAATCCATTTTGTGGGGTCATTAAATCAGACAGTAAAGTAGGTACACAGTTACAGGGCTGCATATAGAAAGTCAATTACATTATGAACACGCCTAAGCACAGTGATATCTGTACTACTTTAGAAGGAACAAGCAGCTGAATTTTTTTTATAAAATCACATGGAAATTTGACAATTTAACGTTTTCAATTTCGAGACCCCCAGCATCACAATAATACCAAAGCTCTGATACATTTTTTGCAAGAATTCTACAGAAAACTGCCTATCATCTGTACAGAAGTATTCATAGGACTACTGGCATTCTAAATACAATTTTTAGGTCCTCAAAATAACTCCCAAACTAGACGCATTTCTCTCCAACCCCTCTACTAAAGGGGGTGTATCAGTAAATATTCATCATTGAGCTTAAATATTTGGCCTGATTGCATACCTGTATCTTCCACTACGTAAAATATAAGCAAAATCGAAATCTTGAGATGCAAATCTTCCTGGATTTTGGTTGAGTTGACATGGAATGACCCTTACATTTGTGTTTTGCATGTTTCAACTTTACTCAGATGTATTGCTCATTAAAATCGTATAATTCCCTAGAATTCTAACACCCCAGTTTTCTTTACTTTGCAGTTTACTGCAGCTTTTACCTCTTGAATTAGTTTTCTTGTGCATCAAACAGGATTACCTAAAAAAATCCTGTTTGATGCACAAAAGTATATATATATATATATATATATATATATATATATATATATATATATATATATATATATATATATATATTTTTTGTTGTGTGTTTTTTTGAGTTTTTAAGAGCATGGCACGTTTTATGTAGACTAGTGGCATTGCTGTCAACTAAGTGCGCCAAAAAATGTACACTTGTGGTATTAATATTATACGTTGACCAAGTTATCCTGTAAGTTAACATGTCCAGCTGCTGGCCTTTTATAACCAGTGCAGGCACATTTAGAGGGTCCTCTCAAAGGTAAGAACATGAGAGAGTGAGTGTTCAGTTTAAAAATATTTGTGTTAATGCTGTGGATTATAGCCGAATCAATTTGAAATGTCGATATACTGTAGGTTAGGAGTGTGAAATTTGGTGAAGAGTCGTGCAAAATCAATCCAGTTATAGTGTTCACCATATAGAGTGTGACCCACAGACAGAGAGACGTGGATGGATAGACACAATTAGGTAAAATTTATAAAGAGAGAAAGGCTGACATTGCCAATATGATCCAGTCAAAAAAGCAATGTTACAGTTACCACTAGAAGTTAAAATTGCCCTTTTTCTCCGGCCTCTTTCCTGAGTCTAGATCTCTAGCTAAAAAAGGTTATAAGGATGAGTCTGACAGTGTCCCTCTTGTGTCCAGCTTACTGTAGCATTGGTGAATATACAATAATAATAATACAATAAATAAATATATTGTACAACAGGGTTAGAAACTACAATATTTTGCTACTAGTCCCTTTTGAAACTTGCTAGTCCTGATGTAAACTTACTAGTCCTTATGTGAAGTGCCTAGGTTGGAATCAACAACAACAGTTGAGGTCCCTAAAAATAGGCTTAGATTTTATTTTGATAAAAGATAAATGCCGTTATAAATTTAGATTTACATTTTTTTTTTTTAACAAAGCACCTTTGTAAACGCTCCTACAGATCGATCAATCACCTTTTTGCACCTCGTTACTGAGCGACTAACTGCACTGTGTGCCGAGAAACTGACACTGACAGCTCCAGACGGGATGACAGAGGAAAAAATTCTCTCAGCTAAGTCACCAAGCTCCATCTGAAATTGACACAAGTAAAATGTTTAATTTATTGTACATTACATGTGTTGCTACAGTATTTACAGAAATGCTGGCTGGATATGAATTACTATCTACAATAATAATATTCAGTCTTCACTAAAGTCCCAATTTAAATACAGTATGTTTCACTGTAGCCCTCAGAATGAAATTGTTAGCTAGGTGGCTTTTTTTTTTTTTTAATTAGCAGTGGGAGAAAACCACTTCAGCAAGTACAGTAGAATCTGCCAGAACTGACAGACACTGAATCTAATATAGATACTAATGAGAGCATAACAAATACAAAAGAAAAACAAGGGAAACACAGATCTTTTCAAGAAAGTTGAGAGACTTTGTATAAATGGATTTTATATTTTTAAACGCTGCAATAACAATTCTGATTGTGAAGCATCCACAGTATATATTGACAGAACAGGTGATTTATTTGCACTATGCGGGACCTTATTTTCCCCCTTTAGTGCTTGAGCCCCAGAGCGCTCACAGAATCACCCCCTGTGCACCTATTATCAGTGGTTAAAGCCTGGTTTTCAAACAAACTGATTATCGCTCACCAATACTGTATTGATATAAAAAAAGTGTGTTTTAAAAAAAGTAATTTCAGCTTCCAATCACTTTAAAATATGCTGACGATAATGTAAACAACACCAAGCTGCAGACAGCGAGTTTATAGATAAGAACTCAACTTTATTATGAGTATATTGTGTTATTATGTTTTAAGCAACATACTACGATAATGTTCATTGTGGTAATTGTTTATTAGTTTTAAAATGTTTAGTAAAACGTGGCCTATTGCTTGACATCGTTAGTACAACCAGCCCCCTTTGCTAATGACATCTTCAGTCAGGGTCGTAACCCGGTATAAATCTCCACATTTTTGTTAAATGACTTTACACTTGCTTCAAAAGATGCAATGTGTTTCAGTAAATTCAAACGATAAACTTCGCATCCTGCGCAGAGGGAGAACACAAACGTAAAATGTCATTAAGTAGGGTTAGTATTGCAGGGGAGATGAAGGGAGGTTTCAGTTCCGAGTGACTGTTTTCTAAGCATTATTTGTGAATGCTTATTCACCTTTGCTACACCCCGTTAGAAAATTGATTTCCCTGCATTTTTTTAACGCAAGACTGAACGTGAGAGTATATGTGTACATTTGTTTTAAGTACTTGCCCAGAGGACTACTGAGACACAGACATCAGCTAATCCTCATCAGATTTAATTCGCTGCGGGCGAGCGCGAGTTTCTAACCCTGTACGATGCATAATGGTAACATAATGCAACAGTATAATATGTACAATAATACTAACACTGTTTTTTTTTTATGTTTGTCATTTAATAGAAATAGAGTTGATCACTGTACAAAACATTTCCTTTACAAGTTGGTCCAGTGTTGGAAAACGTGAAGCATTTTGGATCTGATCTGTATCATATGGCAGACAGACATGGACCTTGATTGACTCGCTTCACAAATCTGAAGAAACACTGTCGATTTAGGCAATTACTTTTTGGCAGCTTATGTTGCATGCACAGCTGCACTTTTTTCATGTTTTCTGACAGCTAGAAGTAAATAGGGGACAGAGCCCTGCGTGTAAATATGTGGCAGGGCAGAGCCCTGCTGATAAAATGTGTATTTTGATTTGAATGTGGTGTTTGGGGTTATTTAAAACTAGTGATGTTGTTTGATATTGTTTGGCAGTGTGAATGGGGTTAAAGCCCCATTTCTCTAAACACGTGTAGAATGTGTCCATCTCCAAAGTAAGTGATTACTAATTCCTATATAAAAGCACAGCAGCTGCTCATAGCAGAGTGGGGGCTGTTCAGAGTGGAGAGCTGGAACGAGAGAACGTAAGAAGTAAGAGAGAGACAGTTTGAAAAATACAATTGCTACACGTGCTGGGTTAACACCAGCACGATCCTTGTTTTGTTTTTGGTTTGAAACCATTGTGTCTTTATTTTGGCCACCGTGCCATTTTCTTTTGTGTTTGTGAACTATTATGTTTTGTTTAAAAGTTTTATTTAAAATAAAGAAGAGTGCATTGGCGACTTACCCGCAGGACTTGTGTATGTCAGCTTCTTGGTCTGTGACGTCACACACTCAGCCAACCTGTCAATGGACCAAGAGCGACTGTGTTTGTCTTTCCATTTATTTTTTTTATATAAGAGAAATACTACTCAGACAGAGCTATTTTTCCATTTGATATTTAGAAACTCTCACACAAATTCTGGTGAGGTGGTAAATCGGTGCAAGGCAAAACCATGTGATACAATTCTCATTTCTAATAATTGTGTAATTTATGATGGGCGTGTTTTTTTGCCTTTTTGAATACATGTTAAGTAATGTCCATTTACACGGGGGATAAAAACATCCACTCCAGGATCATGCATCTTAAAAAGCTTTATGAAATGTTTGTTTCTCTATAGGCTACAGAAATTTCAGTCATACGCTAACGCATTGACTTTAATCTTAGTTTTAAACAAGATGACATTAACTTAAAACTAAGTGCATTTTTTATGACGAGCATGACCGGGCCTTAATCCATGTTTCTTCTTTCCTGCGCTGTTTTGAAATTGCCTTAAAGCTACTACTCTATGGTGGGAGCAATACGTCAGAGATTATTGTTGTTGATCCCGCCCAGTCCTCCAAGGTTCTGAGGCTGAGATTTGTTTACATTGCAGGGTGATGCATAATTGTTTAATGTTCAAAATACAGAAAAAAGCAGTGCAATGCATCAGAGTAATGGAAAACTTGCACGCATGATTTAAACTTTCAAACCTATAAATAGTCCCTTTAATTGGGGTTTTAGATAGAGGCTCTGCCAAATGTATCTGCATCAGTGGGATCTGTATCTACCCTATAAAAGCTTGACTGAACCCTTTTTTTTTTTTCTCAAAGTCAAACTTCCTGAAATTATAGTTTTGTTTTTGTTGCCTTGTGCTTTGACTCTTTTACATAAGATGATCACATGAAGGCAGGAAGTGAGAGAATCATAGAAAATGCAGTGGTCATTGGCAGGGATGTTACCTCAAGTATGAATGTTCCCTCAAGTGTGATGAACAAGGGCTGGTTCAAATTCAGAAAACACCCTCATTCTAAAACAAGGGTACATACTCACTCAAGTGTTAAAAATCAAGTTTTGCCCACCCCTAACTTCAGGGTCTCTCATCCAACTGAGAAACTGTTTGTGATCTATCATTGCATACAATTATTTGAGAAATGCTCCAAGATATAAAAATTTGGCAGATTCTGAGATACAGCGGTTTATAAAGGATCTCATTAATTCTTTAGACATATACAGAGGGGGGATTCTGACAACGTTACCACGTAGTATCATGCTGATCACTAAAGTGAATCGAAATTGAAATATGACACCGCCTGTCTCCTCACACACAAGCAGCAGCTTCAACAGAAAGCAGGCTGTGATGTAGCTAGTACCTGGCTCACACACACACGCCCACATACGAGCACAGCCTCAACTGAGATGATGCAGACAATCTTAGAATATATCACAGTAAGCTTATTAATGGTATATAGATTATAGTCGGAAGTCTTCAATCCTACCTTGGATCAAACTCGACAACAAAGCTTTCAATTCTCGATAGAATCAACAAACAGCTGCAACAAAGTCTTCAGTCCTCGGATCCACAACAGCGCCCATCCACTCTGTCCTCTTTGCTGAATCTTTTAGCTACGCAGGTAGCAGGGCACAGTTTCTTTTGGATACGGTGATTTAGGTGTAAGGCAGAGCTAGACTGGTTTGTCTTATAAAAGTCTCTAAGTTTTACGGCAGTCCTCCTGCCGGGCCTCAGTCTCTTTGCTTGTGGTAGTGATTTGTTTGCAGCTTGCTTCCTCGTCTTGGGTCCATTTTCAGGCAGAGTCCCATCTTGGTTCAGTTTTTAGGCAGAATCCCGAAGTTGCAGCTTTGCTTCGCAGAGTGACGGCACCTTGTTTAGCATTTGATGTGGATCTCAAAATGCTTAGTTTTGCTGGATATTTATAGTCTTTTTCACTCTGCTGAGTAGCAACTTTCATGAGGTCATTTGTGTATCTTGCCTCTTTAAACTCCCAGTCCTTTGACGTTTTAATGTCCTTTTCCACTGGGACGTCACTAGTTTTATGTCTTCCTTGCGTCAAAACAATTGTTGTTGCATGTGTGAATTCCGGTCACATCAGTAGGTCACATAGTTCAGTATGTCTGCGAGCCAGAGGCCCCCTTCTCAAGACACACAGTTTCATTAATGAATCCAGTTACATTTCTAATACATGTTCATGTATTATTATCATATTCAGGGAATGTGTCCCACATTGTAAACATGATATTGTCGAGCCTGATCTAGACCCTGCACTAATGGTCCAACAAAAGAATGCATTAATTTCTCAATAATGTTTGATTACACAGTGATACTTATAATTACTGAAACCTTCATGGTAACCAAAACAAAATTGTGCTTTGTGCTCGTACCGTGCATAAAAAAAACGCTTGAATAAATGACCGATGGCTTGCTGTATTGTTTATATGTTTTACTTACTGTATTGAAGATTGTTCTAAGTTAAAAGCACTGTACATAAACGTACCCTAAAAAAACTGTAAATTACATTTGACTTTCTCAAGGTATTTTATTGGTTCTAAGAGCTGGGTCATGTACGATTGGCACCCAGATGCAGCATGTCAAAATTAAACTAATGCATTTTATTTGGAATACATTTTGAAGTGCACACAGTAATACATATATCTTAGAACAGTTAAATTTTTTATAATAATTTATTGAGGTGTTCCAACAGTCATTACTGATGACTCTTAAACATATAAAACATTTACAGCTTTGCACATACCACAAACTTTTGTTAAAACAAAAGAAAAAAGTACCTTTCATAATTCGGTGAATTCCTGCCAAATTGTTTTCGAAAAAAATCTATCCAGTGTTCCTTATTGTTTTTTGTGATGCTTTTGATGTGGCTTTGAGCGATAATTAAATCATTATGTGCATTAGTACTTGACCGAGTGCAGCACGACATTGGGCATTCAAAGTAGGAAAGGCTGAAGAGCACACAGTACACGCTTGACTTGGAATTTGTCGTCTTCCTGCTTTATTTATGTTAATTATACACTGAGGTCATAATCATAAGACAAAATGTTTGAGATTTATTTTTAATTGTTTTGTTTGGTGTTTGCTTAAAGTATCTAAAATGTCACAATACTAAAATACAGTGGACAAATTAAAACAGAGCTGGTTCCTTCAATAAGTTACTGTCCTTTTTGCAACAAACCGACACATTTTAAGCTTTTTGTTTTAAATGATACTTAAAGTTTGAAGATATACAATGTATCACATTTTACTAAATAAAACAATACGGTAACATACCTTTCAACTGTACCGATTTAGCCGGTACAATACCTAATTTCTACCTTTGGTACCGAATCATCACAAATTGATTGTGTGTACTGAATTTTGAACTTCATCTGAAGCCCCCTTTTTTTTCCCCCTGCACAGCCCCGCCAGGCCACTAGAGGCATGCAGGTGCTAGCGTCACTATCACCATGGTACTGCCTGCTAGACAGATAGGTAGACAGCAAAGATATTGGTAGACAGTCCATTCATAGAATTTGTTTGGTTAATTTCCGAATATGTAATGTAAGAATTCTTAACATTATTACACGCGGGGTTGGGTGCTGGAGATTAAAAACTGAAGAGATTTTATTAAATATTTTAGGGTGTTGTGTGAGGCTGAAACTCTTGCTGGTGCCAGTCATTGAAACTTCTAGATTTCTTAATTTTAACCCATCGCATGTATCCCTTATCCCTAAAGGAACACATGATTGTAATAATACTAATTTAAATATATTTATTTTAAGGCAGTTTAGCCAGTCATTGTTTTCCTCACTCATTTAGATCCATAATTATCCAAGAGGAAAAATCCCCATTAATCTATTTGTTTATTTATTTATTTAGTTAGTTATTTTAAGCCCACAAATGTTGAATTCATGGAATGCTTAATGATTTTAGAATATGTTTCAAAAGTTGTTTTACGCTTCTCTATTTTCATTATACATCATTATACAACAACTGATTAAAAACATGTCGGTATGCTAATACGTACATTTAAATAATAAAATAAAGTTTAGTTATTTTAAATGTCGCATTTATATATTTAAGGTAAGGCAAGTTTATATTTCCATTAAAAGTGCTCCCGGCTATAATGTTCTGCCGCCCGGTTGTACAGAATTCCTGGGGAGAAACCTGATGATGCGTGGTATTTAAAATATTGGCATATCCCCTTCTTAATTACCATAAAATGATTTTGTTGTAAGCCCATGTTGTGTTAAGAAGGACCGAGTCAAGTGGATTATTTTTCAGGAATAATACTATCCTAGCGTGCTACTTCTTTTTCTAAGCAAAATTTATAAATAAATAAAGCACTTGCAATGAGTTTACTTTAAATTATACCAACCTTTCCAGTGATGCACAATTCTTTTCTAGTTTGAATTAAGTATGATACATTTTGAATGACCTGCTGATTCTGTTTATTAATGTTTTAAACATACGGCATTGTGTTTATTTTTGTTTATACTTAGGTTATTGGGAAAAGAGCTGTATGCTGCAGTTTGTTTATGTGTTCTAAGCTTAAACTGGTCGCTCAGTTTTTGTGTTGATGACCAGATGTATTTGATTTTTAACTTAAGCACACTCTGTAATAAGATGGCCCCTAATAGGCTAGTAGAAGAACATCATAGTGTGGTGGCGACTGTCTGTATTTTACAATTGGATTGTTGTTTTTGAGTGGACAAAGGTCATGCTGATTTATTTGTGATAGATAGCTCTAATTTAGTATTTACAGTATTGTATATTTAGACAGCCTGAGGAGCTAGAAATGTACATATTTAAAAAAATATATATATATACAGTACTGTGCAAAAGTTTTAGGCAGGTGTGAAAAAATGCTGTAAAGTAAGAATGCTTTCAAAAATAGACATGTTAATAGATTATATTTATCAATTAACTAAATGCAAAGTGAGTGAACAGAAGAAAAATCTAAATCAAATCCATATTTGGTGTGACAACCCTTTGCCTTCAAAACAGCATCAATTCCTCTAGGTACGCTTGCACAAAGTCAGGGATTTTGTAGGCATATAGTCAGGTGTATGATTAAACAATTATACCAAGCAGCTGCTAATGATCATCAATTCAATATGTAGGTTGAAACACAATCATTAACTGAAACAGAAACAGCTGTGTAGGAGGAATAAAACTGGGTGAGGAACAGCCAAACTCAGCTAACAAGGTGAGGTTGCTGAAGACCGTTTACTGTCAAAAGTCATACACCATGGGAAGACTGAGCACAGCAACAAGACACAAGGTAGGTATACTGCATCAGCAAGGTCTCTCCCAGGCAGAAATTTCAAGGCAGACAGGGGTTTCCAGATGTGCTGTCCAAGCTCTTTTGAAGAAGCACAAAGAAACGGGCAACGTTGAGGACCGTGAGACGCAGTGGTCGGCCAAGGAAACTTACTGCAGCAGATGAAAGACACATCATGCTTACTTCCCTTCGCAATCGGAAGATGTCCAGCAGTGCCATCAGCTCAGAACTGGCAGAAAACAGTGGGACCCTGGTACACCCATCTACTGTCCGGAGAAGTCTGGTCAGAAGTGGCCTTCATGGAAGACTTGCGCCAAAAAGCCATACCTCCGACGTGGAAACAAGGCCAAGCTGACTCAACTATGCACGAAAACACAGGAACTGGGGTGCAGAAAAATGGCAGCAGGTGCTCTGGACTGATGAGTCAAAATTTGAAATATTTGGCTGTAGCAGAAGGCAGTTTGTTCGCCGAAGGGCTGAGAGCTGCATACGAATGAGTGTCTGCAGGCAACAGTGAAGCATGGTGGAGGTTCCTTGCAAGTTTGGGGCTGCATTTCTGCAAATGGAGTTGGGGATTTGGTCAGAATTAATGGTCTCCTCAATGCTGAGAAGTACAGGCAGATACTTATCCATCATGCAATACCATCAGGGAGGCATCTGATTGGCCCCAAATTTATTCTGCAGCATGACAACGACCCCAAACATACAGCGAAAGTCATTAAGAACTATCTTCAGCGTAAAGAAGAACAAGGAGTCCTGGAAGTGATGGTATGGCCCCACAGAGCCCTGATCTCAACATCATCGAGTCTTTCTGGGATTACATGAAGAGAGAGAAGCAACTGAGGCTGCCTAAATCCACAGAAGAACTGTGGTTAGTTCTCCAAGATGTTTGGGCCAACCTACCTGCCGAGTTCCTTCAAAAACTGTGTGCAAGTGTACCTAGAAGAATTGATGCTTGATGCTGTTTTGAAGCCAAAGGGTGGTCACACCAAATATGGATTTGATTTAGATTTTTCTTCTGTTCACTCACTTTGCATTTAGTTAATTGATAAATATAATCTATAAACATGTCTATTTTTGAAAGCATTCTTACTTTACAGCATTTTTTCACACCTGCCTAAAACTTTTGCACAGTACTGTATATATATATTTTTTTTTTTTTTTTTGACAGGTATCAGATTTGGTTATCATCTTGAATCACAAGAGAGCAGTTGAAGCTTTTGCAAAAGGTGGCAATCTCACACTTGGGGGAAATTGTACTGTTGCAATAGGTCCATTGGGCAGGTAAGAGATTGTGAATGTCAACAAAAAAATTCTGCTTTCGATTTAAATTCCAATTCAATTGTTTATGTAGCATAAATAAGGCCCACAATGTAGTCCTTATTCTCTATCAAGTATGAAATGTAATCATTACCTCATGGGTATTTATCCTTAAAGACCCTGTAACCTGAATAAATATAACAAAGACGAGAAAGACTACAAACAGATAAGTGTTGAATATGAATATACTTTTATCTGCTTATTCTCTTGTGTAATTATACTATTTCGATTTTATATTTACGTGATTTATAGTAATTGCTATTTACACATTATGCACTCAGCCATGGTTTTCATTTTTTATTATGAAAATTATATGTAATTAACAGTAATCGAGTGTACTGTTTTGTGTGAGAAAAATTAGTTTCTCGGCATGTATTTTTCTTTTTTTTTTTTTCCCCCACAGAAATACTAGCGCACCTGTTGGACCGAGACCCGCGCTTCGGGTTAAAACTGCTTGCAGTTTTCTCCCACAGTGTTGCCACATTAATTCTGCTTGCAGAATTATTGTGAAGACTGGTAGGCCTCTGTAGGTGGGCATCCCAATAGATCGTTCCCGTGGTAACTGTGTGTCCAGACCTGCTCCCGTTCCTGCCGGCACACTGTACATCGAACATTCCGATTCACTGGCAGTTGCTGGGCTCAGCTCTGCTTCGGGTCTGGCTGTCCGCTGCCCCTCCTGTAGTGTTTCGTTGCCGCCCTGGTCTCTGCATGCAGTACCATTGCGATGGCTGTCACGGCTCTGACAGCAGGCTTTCCCCAGTCTTAGGACTGTGTCGGTTTGCCAGAAGCGCTATAGGTGGGCACCCCAATAGTCTGCTTAAGCGGTAACTGTAGATCCAGGCCTACCCTGTTCTTGCCAGTACAGATTCTGTACAGCGAACAAGGTTACCACTCACTACACAGTCGCTAGGCTAGCTCTGCGTCGATTCTGATTGCTTGCAATCTTTCCCGCAGCTACGTTAAGTGGTCCACGTCTATACCACCTGGACAGGGCTCCTCAGCATCAACCCTTAAAGGGATTGCTGCATCCTCCTCTAAGAGCGCTATGCCAAGGGAGAGCAGAGAGTTGAATGGGTGGCACGGTCTTTCGCGTCATCCTCTGTCTTTCTCTCTCCCCTCCTCCTGTTTCTAAGAAGAGGAGGAGAAAGAGTCACTGGTCTCATAGATCAGTTGACTCTGAATAGCTGGACAAGCTCTGGGCAGCTGTTTCCCTACAAGGCACAGTACTAGCTGAGCTGTTGCGTGAACGCACTGCTCCACCAGTTCCTGCTGTTCTCTTGGAGCAACAAGGGGCACCAAGCGCAAGCTTGCAACAGGATGATCTGCTTTCCAGCGCCGCCTATGAGGAGATAGGCGATCCAGAGTTACCCTCTGAGGAGATGGACTTGGACAGTGCAGTGCCGGTGGCTCGCCTTTCTCTATCTGGAGAACTTCTGCCTCTGTTTACTGTAGCCTTGTCCCATGGCCTGTTGATGAGACACGGAAGCAGTCCATTTTTGAGGACGAGCCTACTTCCTCTCACATGTCCCCCCAGTGCACCCAGATTTCGAGGTACACATCATGGGGTCATCCGGCCCCAGCTCCGTCTGTTTCCAGGTCTTTGGGGACTTTGTATAGCATCCATGAGGCAGGGAAACTCGGCTTGGCTGAGTTTCTTCTAGTAGATGCGGCCATCGCATCTTTGGTACAGGCATCCAGGTTAGCGCTCCTTAATAAGGATGCTACCTGCCCAAATAAACAGTGTCAGGTCTCAGAAGCGGGCTTACTCAGCTGGTGTGTTCGTCGTACGGCTGGGTGATTTATAACAGCATTTTGGTAGCTTACAAAACATGTTTTCTTAGGTCGCTGTCCCAGAACCACAGACCCACTGCAACAGCTAGATGAGCTGCGGCTTGTTAATAAGAATGTGCTCTGTGTCTCTAAGCTGAACGGACTTGCCGCTCTGGTAGCCGTGAGACGACAGGTGTGGCTCTCCCAGGCACGAGTGGCTGACGGAGATTAAGTGTTGATTATGGATGCCCAGATTACACCTGGGCATACTTTTGGACCCGCTGTAGATGACGCACTCAACGCGCAAGAGTCCACAAAGGGGCTGGTGCGCCTCTTTCCCAAGCGGCCACCCCCAGTGCGCAAACCAGCACCAACTAGCGACCAAGGCCCCAGCAGCCTCAGAGACCGGCACAGTCGGCTGCTACAACCAGAGGGGGTTTTCATAACCAGCCCGCGGCTGCGCATCGGGGGAACTTTAACAAGTTCCGCCATCAGGAGTACAGGTAAAAGCCTCAGACTAAGCCTCAAGCCAAGCAACAGCTCTAGCAATTTGCTGCCACAGGCTCAGAGCCCCTTTTCAGGGAGTCATCTGGAGAAGATTACATCCTCGAGAAAAAGGATATTATGTCGTGAGCCCAACAGAGTGCAGAGAATATCCGTTTGTCTGAAACTCTTTTCAGCTCAACAAGAAGCTCACAGTAGTGACATTCCAGAGGCTTCTGGGCTTGATGGCAGCAGCTTCCCAGACCCTTTGGGTCTTTTGCGTATGTGCCCTCTCCAAGCCTGGTTCAGCAGGGGTTTTCAGCCCGCATTGAACCACGGCCGCCTGCTGACAGTGTCTCAGCACTTTCTGGAGGCTCTTTCCTGGTGGACACAGCCTACTCACCTGCACTTAGGCGTAGCATTGGCCAGAATGGAGCTCATCACTGGACACGTCCAGTTTTGGCTGGGGTTCGGTAATGGTTAAATTTCGTACTTGAAAGGGAACGTTAGGTTATTATCATAACCCTGGTTCCCTGAAATAGAAATGTAACAATTAACCCTCAAGGTCGCTGCGTCCATGACTGCAGCAGACTTGAAGGAAAAATGACGCTGCAATCTGGGAGAACAGTCCTTTTGTGCCCTTGGGGGTGGGGCCATGACTGCTTCACAGGCTCAAAGAGCAGCTTTGGTATACAATTTTCGGGATTCGGGTCTTCAGGAGGTAAATACCCATTCAGTAATGGTTACATTTCTATTTCAGGGAACCAGGGTTATGATAACGTTATCTGGTACACACTGAAAGGTGTTTCCAATCGGCAGAAATGTAGAGGAAACTACAACTCCCATAATCCATGCAAGGCAAAAATGCTGCCTTCAAATTTAACTTTGGCTTAATGGGACTAAACACACAAGGGACTTTTCATGCTATCGAGCAGCGACGTGTGTTTTTATTTTTTGTCTACTGTCCCAGATGTTTTTTTTTTTTAAATTTTCCAACCATTATGTTGGATTTATTATTTTTTCTCGTCAAAATCTCCTTCCACTTCACTCAATCGCACATACTCAGTAAAGCAATTTACTGGAAGTTTTATTTGACAATTTTAGGGTACAAGGGTACTGGCCCAGAATAGTGCATTTTCCTGGTTTGGTGAAACAAATATTAATCTGTTCCTTAGTTATAGGGATTTGAAATTTTGGTTCTGAATATGCTCATGCAGCTAGATGTTTGATGTTGAAAAAGGAATTGGGCTCACGACATAATATCCTTTTTCACGAGGATGTAATCTTCTTTCATCAGAAAAAAATATTTGTTAGTGAGGCTGGCATTTTGTTTTCAGTTTAAAAAAAGAAAAAAAAAAGAAAATTGCCTTAAAATCAAATATCTTTAAAATCATGACATATCTCTATAATTAGGACTCTATAAGATTGAATGTAACGTTGTCTTTTCATTTTGTGAGTGGGAAGAAAAAAAAGACATGTTGTAATTGAACATTCAATTTGTTTAACTTAATTTTAAAGCTGAGGTAACACCGAACCACTTTGTCGCTTGGAACTTGGTTTTAGGAGACAAGGTTTCAGGCCACTGCATGGTGCACCAGTGGAGACTTGAGGAGACTAGTGGCGCAAAATCAGTCAATTAAAAGCCCACTTTTAAAATGGGAGCAAATGATTACTGAATAAAGAATAAAAAGATTAACAAATTCCAACATTATTTCTCAGTTGGTGTTAATATTACGGTCATCCGAAATGATACAAAATAATACTGACAGTTGTCTCATTTACCAATTGCAGTCGGTGGGGGGGGGGTTACTGAGTAATTTATTTTAAATTACTATCTTTAGCAAAAGGTGATGCATTCAATAGGATTTGCTTGTGTGATTGTCAGGCAAATCAGTGTATTTTTGACAGTGACACGATAAAATTAAAAAAATAGTAATGCTTGTGATTGGTTTATATTTGGGGAACCCCACCGATACAGTCCATATATAGGATAGTATTCATCACATGATTTGAATTAATGTATAATATGATTCAGAAGGATTCCCTAAAATAGTCAGGCAGACTGCTTGTTCGTAGAAAACAAATTCATGATTTAAAAAGTACAGTTTAATAACATAATATACATTCAAACAGCTCACACACTAGGAAAGTAAGTTTCTACCACTTTATTTATCAATAGTCTAACATAAAATAAAAAAGGTCAATTTCTTTTACATTTAATTATATATATATATATATATATATATATATATATATATATATATATATATATATATATATATATATATATATATATATAGTGCTAAGACATTTCTTCCTCTTATGTTTTGAGCTTGTTTTTTTTTTGCCAGTATTTTCTTAAACAAAATAGCATTTTTTTAATAGACCAGTGGTGGGGTTTTTTTTGTCAAATTATTTTAAATTGAAATGAATGGGTAGAAACTTTGAACTTAGAACATAAACAAATCAAGTTCAGAAATTGTCAAAATAATTGTGTTTCTTCTTTGCTCCACATCTACCAATTTGATTTTATCATCAGAGCATGAGCATTAAACAATGGGACGTCACTGGAATGGTGAAGAAGGGTGCTAGGACCAGAAATACGCTTGTTTTTCAATAAAATAAAACCACCTCTAGCGAGCAAGCTCGTCATGCGATTAAAAACTTCTTAAGTTAACTTAAACCATTTTCCGTAGAGTTTGTTGGATATGTTTTCTTATTCGCGTAAGTTTTACCAAGCTTAAAAGTTGGATGGAAAAAGGCCTAGTGTCTTTTTAAATAAACTGCACTTTATTTTTTTTTGTAGGTTACACACTATTACAATTTACTTGTATGTTGTTAACAGTATAGCACAACCTCTTGTCAGTGGCACAAAGGAGGGACAATCAAATGACAAGACTGCTGGTCATTAGCAGTGAAACGTTTAGCCTGTGATTCTAAAGTTTGTAAATGAATACCTAAATGTATTCACAAAGCTGATTTAAGTCTAAGACAAAAAAATGGACTATAGGTTGCTTTTGCTGACCTTTGTTATGACCGAGTCTTAAATCCGTTTCACAAAACGATTTTCTGGGACAAGGTCTTCACTATCTTCCACTTGAGAGACATAAATCTATAACAATGTGAAAAAACAAGTTAGAAAAACCCAACAGCTGTTTAAAGTGGTGATATCAAACACAAAAGCCCAAGTTAGGAGAAGCAATTGGGGCAACCTTGTCAAGCATCAAGCAAATAGGCAAAATTGGAAAGGTGCTGGGGCCCAACATGAACACAATTGTTGCTTCTCTTGGCTCCACTTTACATTGAAATGCTCATTCCCTTATCAGCTGGGTTGTAACCAGAATAAAGATGCTGAGACACATGTGCCAAGGCAAGTGCTCAACACAGACTGAAGTGTTCTTGGTTATCCTTACAAGCACTACTACAGAGAGAAAGACAGACAGGGAATGGAAGAGGCGTCATCACAGGCGCAGACAAGTATGCTTTGGGAAGACACACGGACAACATGCAGGTAAGGCACAGGTAGATGAGGGCACACATGGACAGACATTTAGCCCATACATACAAGAATACCTTAAAGAGCATGAAGCAGTATATTTCCAACAATGAAGATGGTGAACAAGACCAATAATCGCAACGAGTGCAAGGGATAATGAGAATGCAAGGTAAGTAAGTGTATGGGAAGTGACAGTTGATGGGGCAGGCATTGCAGATCCAGGGTTGGGGTGTCGGAGCCTTTTTTTTGGTTGTGCATTGTCAATGTTTTTTGTTGCAGATGTGACTTTTGAGCTGATAAGGGAATGGTCACAATGCCCTTGAAGTTGTACAAAGAGCATTTCAATGTAAAGTGGAGTGATGAAAAAATAGAAGCCAAGTTAGAAGCAACAATTGTGTGAATGTTGGGCCCCAGCACCTTTCCAATTGTGCCTATTTGCTTGATGCTTGACCAGGTTGCCCCAATTGCTTCTCCTAACTTGGGCTTTTGTGTTTGATATCACCACTTTAAACGGCTGTTGGGTTTTTCTAACTTGTTTTTTTTTACATTGACAATGTTTTTGTTATAGACATCACTTCTTTTTTTACTTCATCAAATAATGAATAAAGCGAGGGAAAGATATTCGAGAATGTGTATGGTAAATCGACAGACAGACAAGATGAGTAATAAGTAGAGTAATATAAGAGAAATGAGAAAAGATTTGAAAGTAAAATAATGGTAGAAGGGACTTTTGGACAGTATTGAAAGTGTAAACATTGTATTCTTATAGTTGCATCAGTGGTGAAAACAATATGTCTATTTTGGTAGGTATTGATATATTGATATTTACGTAGGTACAAAACTACAATATTGTGAATGGTTCAAAAGGTACATATGCATGTCAGTGCTAAAGGGTAGTATACTAACATATTTTAATGATGGGAAAAAAACATTATTCTCCTTGATATAGTGATGTTATGAACTTAGGCTAATGTACGGCATTTGTAAAGCATTAGATCTCTTCATAAAAAGGCCATATACGTCCTTTGCATTTCTTGGCCATGGTTTGACTTCAATAAGTGCATCATTTGCATGCACCCATTTTCCAGTAGCACTCACAGCAAGAACATAAGTAACACCCTGTCCTTGATGTATGATAATGGAAGCTAATTGGTCAATCCTGTTGTCCACAGTAATTTTGCTCTTCTGCACAGCAGTAAACTTAGCATTGTGTCACTTTGTAACGGTCCCGTCTGGTTTGGTTTCCCAAAGCATAAGTTGGACTGCAATCATTCTTCCTGCTGATTTGAATAAGTTCACGTTTCACGATTGGAGAAGTTTTGCATGCCTACATTTGCTACCAGGAATCATTGCCCATTTGTAATTTCTATAAATTAGTTCTTCCAAACACATGGAATCTGTACCAGCAGGTACATGTAGAGGATAAACATGCAACACCTCTCGGTTTAATGAGCAGTAGTTACATCTAGTACATAGAATGTCATGACTTATTGTGACTGAAACCATGCGAGATACTTCAGGACAAATTTCAGACAATTTGGTTAGAAACTCTGCAACATCTTGCTGCTCACCTCTATTGAAAGGTTCTCCTAAGAAGTGACAAATATCCACAGTAGTTAGAGATGCAGTGGATGGCAAGTGATCATATTTGTGAACAAAGCTCTTGATAGCCTCTTTTTGACTGTGTTTTAATGAATCCTTCAGAGGTTGCAAGTGAAGAAGGCACTGCAATGTTGCATTTACATAGCATGAGGTGAAATTCGGGTTGCTCAAGCCTCTGAATGGATGTGTTGCAAGTGTTCTCTTAGAAGATTGAGGCTTTTGCTGTTCCTGAACATTAATGATGGCTCAGTGAATGAAATACACACAATCTTTTACCTTGTGTCCCTTGTGCGTCTTAGTCTCCTTCAAGCTTGTCAACTTAGGACAATAAATCCCTCTGAGCCAATATTCCTCTTCAACTGCAGTTTGACATTCGTAAATGCAGGTAGGGTCAAAGTTGATAAGGTGGATACCGTTTAAGGAAGTAACTCTGGAAAGTGCAACAAAACTTTGTCCACAGGAGAAAATGGAGTTACCAAGATCCATCATAACTGTTTTTAGAGTCATACCCTGGCATTTGTGAATGGTGATTGCATGAGCACCAATGACTGGGAACTGCTTTCGAACAATGTAGACTCTATCCATGATTTCAAACTTGCTGAGTTTGTTGCGTTCCCGATCCAAATGCAATTAAAACAGCGGGTGGAGGCGTGAAATAAGTATATTTATAACTTCTCTTATGCAATTATTTCAATAGCGATTAATAAAATCAGTCATAACAGTGTGTCTCATGTGCCTTATAGAAAAGTGAAAGAGCAGCACACCGCACCGGCATGGTGTGGTGTAATGGAATCGGAGATGAAAAGTTCTGCTAGGGGAGAATAGTAGTGAGCAGCTGGCGAGCCCAGCGACCCGGGAATCTTTTTTTAAGGCGAGCAAAGCGATGTGGGAATTATTTAAGACGAGCGCAGCGAGCTGACAACAATAAATTAAAGTAAATCGGCTCATTTTTGCTGTTTAATCTATTTGTTATTGTAAACAAGTAAAACTTCAAAAGAAAAGTTTAAAGTACCTGGTATTGCTAGGCAGTCTCCCATCCAAGTACCAACCAGACATGCATATTATATATATATATATATATATATATATATATATATATATATATATATATATATATATATATATATATATATATATATATATATTATTTAGCAGATACACTTATCCAGGCCAACTTACAATTGTGACATACAATTACCTATTTTATACAGTCAGGTTTTTTACTGTACCAATCTAGGTAAAGCAGCAATGTGTCCCCCACCTGTGATTGAACTCACAATCCTCCAGTCAGGAACAAGCGACAGATCATTAGTGACTCGTTGCATAACTAAATCTCTGCAGTTTCCGACAAGTTTTTCTAACTTGTATGAGGAACTACAGCCTCACTAGAAACATGCTATCTGGATCATCATCTGGATAATCAACAAATAAATCATATACTATCACTTGTCAAGCCATGGCAGTAAAAAAAAAAAATTCAATGGCACAGCTGAACATGTGTCTCCTTCAGGGTAGTCTTAAAGTCAACACCTTACTTATGGCCAGTCTTAGACTTAAGTCAGCTTTGTGAATACTGCCCCTGATCACGTAACTTAAACATCCCAAATTTTGACATGTAGGGTGTAACTTTGTAGTTTGTGCAAAAGGGTTTTTTTTTTCTTTCTTGTTCAGTAGATGTGTTGCTGGTGCATACATTTTTACAAAACCTCAGGGTTCTGTAATGTATTGGGTTAAACATTATAAAAACATTTGTCACCAACTAGAAAATAACATATAAATTGTACAGTATTTACATTGTATGCATACAGGATAGCTCTGAGGCAGTGGATTATCATAAATAATCTGTTGCACGGCATCAGGCTGAGTAATCCATGAGCCAGAAATGACAAGGTTAATTGGTTTGCCTATCCAGAGGAGGATGATTTGTTATAATGACAGCTTTCAAGATGTGTATCCGGTTTTATGCCGCACACCAGGATTTGAGAGCAGTGGAATGATACTGATTGAATCATTTTCAACTGTCACAGTTTTAATTTTCATTCCTTCCAATCAAATGCTATAAATAGGATGCCCAGTAGTATCATGGTATTAGGACGTGTGGAGGCGTATGGGGTATGATCCTGACTATAGATTACAACTGTCCACAGCAATTTATCCTAAATAGATCCAAAACTGTCATTCTTATAACAATGCTGTCTCCTGTGTATACTGTGCTTTATTTAAAAACTCTTCTAATACTGTGCAAAAGCCAGGGGACAAAATGGTCAAAACAACCTTTGACAGTGTTCGTGCTCATTTCTTTTAAAGGAGAAGTGTTCATATTTGAACTGATTTAAGTCCTGCCCCAAAGGATTCATAAAAAACTTTGTTTTAGGTGGAATAAAACATTTTCAAAATTGAAAAACAAAACAGCTACAGGTATTTTTTTAGAGGGGTCAATACATACATTTAACAAAGGAGCAAACTTTGCACTGGAGCAAAAGCTTAGTAGAAGGGGTGTCCGAGAGGTCTTGTTTGATGATTAAGTGACAATGGTCAAAATGCCATGGATTCTGTGATTTTTGCAGATGTCCTTGATTTTAATAGAAAGCATTGAACTTTACCAACTGTACTTGAAATTCCACCTTAACAAACAAAAAAAAAAAAAAACATGCTTTTTTCACAGTTGCGCGACAGATGTTGAACTAGCTCGGTTGCCTTACGTTGCACTGGCTATTGTATTTAAAAAGACATGAATTTTCATCCCTGTGACTTCACACACTATTTCTGCTTTCCTCCGTGATTTTGAAGTAATTTAACTTGACTGTGCCGTGATTTCTGGTACTAATTTACGTAACAAAATCCCAGCCTTCTTCATGATGCACCCATAATCATAAAAGCTGAGCAAACTAAATAAACTTCTTACTTGGTTCAAGATGTTGAAAAAACCTTTGTCTTCCTGACTAAGAAGTTTCTTTAGTCTTCCTTTAGTCTGAAGATTGCTTGAAAAACACTCCAGCTGTCTACCAGCTGTAAAGAAACAACAAAGTAGTGTCAGAAATAAAAGACTGGTATTAACTTAAGATCAAAGTTTATAACTTCAGTAAATATTTAACATAGAACTCGACCAACAGAGAATGCACCTAACACTCCCCACGTTGCCCTCTAGTTTGTGTTCTACTGGATGGCTACAGCAAAAGATGTACGTCATGGAGGTGGGAATCACATCAGAAGTAAAATTAGGTAGCACAATATTACAGTTCAGCTATCGTATTCACATATCTGCTTTCAAATCAG
Organism: Acipenser oxyrinchus oxyrinchus; assembly: GCA_030684275.1. Lineage (NCBI taxonomy): Eukaryota > Metazoa > Chordata > Actinopteri > Acipenseriformes > Acipenseridae > Acipenser > Acipenser oxyrinchus. The sequence goes on from CM060252.1 coordinate 58,343,793, forward strand.
TAAACCTGTATGGCTTTTTGTTACCCATCCACCATCAAATACTATATGTATTTAAGGGCCAATCTGCAAATGAAGTACATTAAAAAACTAGTGCCTTAGTTGGCTCCAAAGTTGTCTTCATATTGATGTTTAAGCTTGAAAGAATGTCCAGTTTGTGTTCATTTTCCAGTAAGCAGACAATGAAAATATGGAAATTTACATGGTTTCCCTAAAGGGACATGTTTCATACCTACACGAATAACTACAGTAAATTACAATTTATTCATGCCCCCAAAATGATTCTCTTGTAAAAATAAATAAATAAATAAATAAATAATATATATATTTATATATATAATAAAAAAATAAACAACACCCTTAAACCAAATTTAACTGCAATTACTGTATGTTTAGGATGGAGAAGGCCTTAATACCCTGCATTGTTACATGTATTTTACAGGAATATCGAAGGAGATGTTGCTGTTCGGAGTACAGCTGCTGTGTATACATATTGCAAGTCACGTGGATTATTTGCTGGAGTTTCATTGGAAGGATCATATCTAATTGAACGGAAAGATGCCAACAAGAAGTGAGTGATTTCAAAATGCTCATTTATCCCAAATCTCATGTCAAAATTACTACTTATAGCAGCATTGTGTTCATGCATGTCTACCATGTGCATAATAGTGGATATGTTTAAAGAAAGTGAAGTTGATAGGATAATTTATAATAATTTATTTTACAGAAGGTACCAGGTGTGTGTGTGTGTGTGTGTGTGTGTGTGTGTGTGTGTGTGTGTGTGTGTGTTTTTAAAATGTTTTTTTGAACAGTCAAATTAAATGTAGTGTTCTATGCATGGGATGACATCTGTACACAGGACAAGGTGTACTGGAATTTTGACAAATACTTCACTGTGATTGGTTGATTTCTGATATATGATTTATAATCAGTGAAGTTACATTTCTTAACTGCTTTTATCCAGGCTCTACTGAATCTGTACAGGTACGGTTATTGGGAGTAGTTTGGGTTTCCACTTGTCGTGGTGTTATTTTTATTTTTTTTAACACATAAACCATGAACATGGACTTTTTTAGTGGCAGCTTAAAAACAGATTTTCCAGTCAACAATCATGTTTTAACTTGCATACCTCAGATCTGAATAACTGCAGCACAGTATTTGCTTTTGAATGCAAATATGCAAACCCTGGGACACCCATGCATAGAAAAACATAAAATGTTTTTCCAGTTTGTCTTTTCTGATTTAATTTCCTTGTAAAGCAACTGGAAATGTGAGGAATACTCTTGTTTTATTGATCAAGGACACATGTCTATGAAAACTGAAAAGACGCCTATTGAACACATGCCCAGGGGTGCAAATTTTGCGCAATGGCACTACCGTCTAGAGTCAGGGTATCTCATATAGCGCCAGCATTACATGCTGGCACCAGTAGACATGTTAATAATTGTGTTTACAAAATATAAAGTAGGTAAGCATGATTACAAATATGGGTGTAATTAGATATGGAATACATTTTGTTAAAAATATTGTTTTAAAGAGGTATCATTGGGGCTTTTTAAAATCAATTATAAATGTACAACAAGCACAAATAAAATATGAGAGCTTGCCTTTACATTATTATAGACTGAATGTTCTGGCTTATGTGCTGCAGGCCACTGAGGTCTTGCATTGCTAATAAAATGATGTTGCAGCGTGATAGAAATCCAGAACGCTCCATTGAACAGGCAACCGCAATATTTTAATTGTTTTTCCTAAAACTTGTGTGGATTCTTGAACTATGACCAAACCAACTTGTTTCATCTGATTTAGTTCCCTTCTCATGAATTCATCTGATGTCAGTTTCCGGTACAGATTCTGAGAAGAAGCAGCAAGTGGCTCTTACTTGTGAGCAAGGGCTCATAAGGGACTGTTATTACATTTACATAAACTGAAAATGTGAAGGGTTTACCAAGTCAGAAAAAAGTACATGGTTAACCTGGGGAGCAGAATTCAGACAAGTACACAATTTACATGAGACTTCCCCTTTAAGGTTAAACAGCCTGTCCATCAGCACATTGTATGTTTGGCACCATACACTCTGATTCTTACTGATCACAAGGTTGACACCACATCCAGACATACATGTCATTTTAATTGGGCCTACCATGATTTATCATTCTGTATGGCATTAGTCCCAGTAATGAGTGGCTTGGGTACTGCTGCAAGAACATGACAACCACGCTCATGAATAGACTTTTATGCTGTACTGTTTTAACAAATGCAGCTTCCTGAAACACCTTTGTTGCCTCAGTAAGTTTCAGTGTCCTCTCCCTTGCTGTTTTATTTTTTACTGTAGTACCAGTTGACTTACATTTGTCATAAATATTGCCTAGAGTGCACTCTGGAGTAGTGGTTAGTTCTGAATTATACTTCCCTCTGTGGCATCAGAAAGACGGAAACTAACTTGCTACAGTGAGATGGAGGTTATATGTATTACAGGTGGTGCCACCTAATCTGGATACTGATAATCGGGATTTCTGCTTAAATGGGATACAACTCAGGGAGACAGTTCTTCCCAATGCTGTTTATGTTGTTTAATTGGGATGTCACTTTGTTTAATTGTGATGCAGTATTTTCAAATGATGATTGGAGATCGCTTTTCAGAGCAAGACAGGTTCGCGTAGCGCAGTTAGTATGTGATTACACTGTGCTTTGCGTAAATTGTGCAAAAAAAGAGCTGGAGTCTCTTGTGGTTTCTCAGGCTGCTGTTGCAAAGAAAGTTGGCGTGTCAACATCACAGGTGCATCGCCTTGTGATAAGATGGGATTTAATTATTTTTCATTTCATGTAGAAATAAAAAGCAACAATTAATTTTGTTTAGAAATAAAAAAAAACAATTGACTCGTATTTTAAATTATGTATTTAAGATGTAATCGTGATGTGATTTAATTATTTTTTCTTTTCCTTTAAAAACAAAAAAGTGTGACTAAGGTCATCTCAAACGCATCTTGTTTAATTGGAACAGCCCTGTTTAAGCGGCGCTAACTATACATACAGAATGTTCTACATTTGAATTTATTTGTCCAAATATAAAATAGTGAAATGTCTTTATTATTTCAGATTTTATTGCCAGGACATTCGTGCTTTTTCAGTTTTGTTGGGTGATGTGGAGCCACCAGCAGTTGCAGAAGAGCTTTATAGCATACTGAGTTCCTATTCTGAGAAGTATATAAATGATGGACAAAGAGAAAACATGAGAAGAACAGCAAGGAAGGTTTGTAATACAAATGATTGATATAAAGAACCATACCTTTATAATGTAACATTTTAGGGTGGTGGAGCAGGGGGTGTGTGGATATTGGGTTGGCAGGGAAGGGGTTAAATTAGGCTCCAGCCACAGGTGTATAAAAAGGGTGATCACAGGTGTTAATGTTGGTGATAGAAGTGGAGGTATGTGTTACTGTGTTGCTGTGCTGGATTTATGTCTGTGAGTTTTATAGACCTTTTGTTTTGGCCAGTGTGCCATAACATACTGTTTAGTACTGTCATTGTAAACAAACGTGTGCACTAGTGCTTGTCTCTGTCTTCCTTCCTGGTAGAAACAGCCTTGCCAGTGATGCTACCCTGTCACAGGGAATTACCATGAACAAAAATGAACATTTGTTAGAATGTTAATAAACTTCCATTAAAGGCTTCCATTAAATATCCCTGGGTAATTTTCTAATTTCAGACTCAACCAGTGAAACCTTTGTCCAAGTCACAAACCCAAAGATCACCTGTGAATGGAAGATCAGGAGATACCGGTGAGAGACGCTGGTTTTTTATGCACATGCATGAGGGGAGTTTATATGTGTTTGGAAATTTGCTGCCAGTCTTTCAACTGATGGTATTTAAAATAAACCATTTGAGACTCCTCTTGTAAAATCCAAAAATTCCTTCACTCTGATCTATAAATAATAATGCACTATTTTGGCCATGTGACTTTTTGGTTTCCAGATGGTAAAGACCTAATACTATGAGATACTGGCTTCATGATTCTAAATGCAGGTGATATTGACCTATACCTCTGACCTAATATGGCAGGTATTCTGTGGTTCTTGAGTTCCATTGCAGGTGATGTCCAGTAAAAATGTGTATCTCTCCATAGATCTCAGAGGAGTAATTCCTACAGAGTGTGCTCTAAGGGAATGCTGCCGAAAATATCTTCTTAAACCTTTTAGTCTCCATAGATCAAGCATTGGCCACTACTTTCACGTTATATAGACTGTTGAGTGCCTGTCATGCAACCAAATTCTCTGAAAAGGCTGCAGCTTTTTATGAAAGCATCAAAAGCCTTAATGAATATGGAATATGTCCTTTAATACAAGATTTGGCAACTTAACAGGGATCCGAATTTGTTTATTTTCTTAACTTTAGAGCTAACAGATGCAGAGTAAAGCTAATTTATATTTCAATGTAGTTTTATACAATGATTACTGCCATGGGGATTGGGTAATCTTTTTCCATACTCCGTTATTTTTAGAAAACATGGAAATACATGCATTAGGAAATATAGTGGCTCTCAAAAGTATTCACCCCCCTTGGACTTTTCCACACTTTATTGTGTTACAACATGGAATCAAAATGGATTTAATTAGGAGTTTTTGCCACTGATCAACACAAAAAAAGTCCATAATGTCAAAGTGAAAAATAAAATCTACAAATTGTTCTAACTTAACTACAAATATAAAACAGAAAATAATTGATTGCAAAAGTATTCACCCCTTTTGCTATGACACACCTAAATAAGCTCTGGTGCAACCAATTGTCTTTAGAAGTCACATAATTATTTGAATGGAGTCCACCTGTGTGCAATTAAGGTGTTTCACATGATTTCAGGTTAAATACACCTGTCTCTGGGAGGTCCCACAGTTGGATAGTACATTTCCTAACAAAAACTACATCATGAAGATGAAGGAACATTCAAAGCAAATCCGGAATAAGGTTCTTCAAAAGCACCAATCAGGGGTAGGATATAAGAACATTTCCAAGGCATTGAATATACCCCGGAGCACAGTAAAGTCCATTATTAAGAAATGGAGAGAATATGGTACAACTGTGAATCTGTCTAGAACAGGCCGTCCTCAAGAACTGAGTATCCGGGCGAGAAGGGCACTAGTCAGGGAGGCCACCAAGAGGCCTATGGCAACTCTAAAGGAGTTACAGTCTTCCATGGCTGAGCTGGGAGACACTGTGCATACGGCAACAATAGTCCGGGTGCTTCACAAAACTGGCCTTTATGGGAGAGTGGCAAAAAGAAAGCCATTGTTGAAAAAAACTTGCATTAAATCTTGGCTAGAGTTTGCCAGAAGGCATGTGGGAGACTCTGAGACCAAGTGGAAGAAGATTCTATGGTCTGATGAGACCAAAATAGAGCTTTTTGTCCTCAACGCTACGCGCTATGTTTGGCGCAAGCCTAACACCGCACATAATCCTGAGCACACCATCCCTACCGTGAAGCATGGTGGTGGCAGCATCATGCTATGGGGATGCTTCTCTGCGTCAGGGCCTGGAAAGCTTGTGAAGATAGAGGGCAAAATTGATGCAGCAAAGTACAGAGAAATCCTGGAGGAAAACCTGCTGAAGTCTGCAAGAGACCTGGGACTTGGGAGAAGATTCATCTTCCAGCAGGACAATGACCCCAAACATACAGCCAAAGCCACACTGGAGTGGCTTAAAAACAGAAAGGTCAATGTCCTGGAGTGGCCCAGTCAAAGCCTGGACCTCAATCCAATTGAGAATATGTGGAAAGAGTTGAAAATTGCTGTTCACCAAAGGTCCCCATCCAACTTGATGGAGCTCGAGCAATTTTGCAAAGAAGAATGGGCAAAAATTACACTGTCCAGATGTGTAAAGCTGGTAGAGACTTATCCAAATAGACGCATGGCTGTAATTGCTGCCAAAGGTGCCTCTACCAAATATTGACTCAAGGGGGTGAATACTTATGCAATCAATTATTTTCTGTTTTGTATTTGTAATTAATTTAGAATAATTTGTCGATTTTTATTTTTCACTTTGACATTATGGACTTTTTTTGTGTTGATCAGTGGCAAAAACTCCTAATTAAATCCATTTTGATTCCATGTTGTAACACAATAAAATGTGGAAAAGTCCAAGGGGGGTGAATACTTTTGAGAGCCACTGTACATGCATTTTGTAATTTGTATATTAGGTTGGATCACATTTAAGAAGCAAGAATAATCAAAATCTTAGTGACACAAAATGGATCTAAAAATTCTAGAACCAATGTAAATAGAGCTATCTGTCTTCTTAAAATCCAGGATAGTAATACAAGGTTCTAATAAGTCCACAGAGGTTCACAAAAGTCTTATTAGAATTAGAATTTTTGGGTCATGCTTGTCTTGCTAAGATTTGTAATTCAAGAACAGTTTAAACTTACTGTTTTTTTAATTTAACTTTGCAAACTGATAGATTTAAAAAATGTTAAGATGCAACCCACAACCAGGTCAGAACATAAACCAGCAAAACGTGCTTTAGATAATCCTGGTGTACAAATGTCCCTGGTACCTCGAGGCACATCACAGTATAACAAGGTTACAGTGCGGTGCAGCTTCAAGTGTAAAACCAGAGAGCTTTTAGGAAGTTAAAAGGCAGTATACCGTTGTTCCTTCACAAGATCATTTCTGCTACAGATTGGTTTGTCTCGCTCACTGTAGGGGTATAGTGTGAGTATTATGTTAACAAAAGCAACAACAACAACAACAAAAATGCCGCTTATTAACAACTTCTCGGTTCCCAGCAAAAAACTGTCATTAACCGGAAGTTGCCAATAAGTGAAAAGCCTCAGTTTTCAAGTGTATTTATTTGGAACAACGATATATACTGTAGCTGTACAAATATGGTACTGAAATACATGTGTTTTAACTGAACATGAGAAACACAAAACACCCAAACATAGAACTGTTTACTTCACGCGTGTGTAAACAACAAAAAAGGGGAGTAGGCTTAAATAGTACTACGCAACGATGTACTACAATTGTTCTTACAATTGTCTATTATTATTATTATTATTATTATTATTATTATTATTATTATTATTATTAATGGTAGATCTAAATACAAATTTGTACTTCTGCTTGATAATTTTCCAACATTTTTCATACCATATCCTTAACCAGTGCATATGAAAAGACCATAATAATACGCTTTATACTTGAGGGTGTTCAATACAATGTAATTTTGTTATAAAACAAAACTGTTACTTAGTTCCCACTGACACACAAGCTTTTAACATAGTTGCTGTAATGTTTAAATTGAGTTTCGATGTTGCTACAAGGTTGTGTGTTAGTGGCTTCTCAATGTCCGCATGAAGCATGTGAAGCTAGTGATCTAATATAAACGGCGGTCTCCAATAGGCGCCGGGTCTGCTGGCAATTATTGTAAATAAAAGCCAGAGGCCAGAAGTTTTACTATATATATATATATATATATATATATATATATATATATATATATATATATATATATATATATATATATATATATATATATATATACAGTGTTTGCTCCAGGACTTACAGACTGATGGTCAATGTGGCCCCCTCTCAAAATTTTAGGGGGACATTTTCTTCAGTGAAGGGGTCAATATGTTTGATTCAGAACCAACCACCATTTCTTATTTGTGTTTGTTTTAAATATGCCAGCAGAGTTTACTGACCTTTTGTTTCTGAAGAACACAAAATAAAACTCTAAAGCTGTAGATACAACCTAGGTGTCTCTACAATACTCACTGTCACTTTTGGGGACAATATTGGTGTATAACTGAGTAGAGGGTATTAATTTTACCAAATCACATTAGAACAGGGGTTTTCAATCTTTTTAAGCTGCGTACCCCTTTCCAAATAATGTAGTCCACCGCATACCCCCATGTGAGATGGTCATAAAATGAAAACAGAAAAAAAGGTCTGTACAATAACATGAGACAACAAAACGCACAAGCCTTGGAGTGTGTGATGGATACAATTATAAAAGTTACAGTATTATAAAAGAAAAAATATATATTATATTTACTTTTGTCTAAAATAGCCCCTCAGACAGGTTTCTAGTTGTTGTAAACATCATCATTTTATTGTAAATATTAATTAATTAAAATCAATGAAGCCTCCGTGCTAGCCTCAAATCACTCAGAAATAACACTATTCCATGATAGCAAATGGCAATCATGTATTATTATTGATAATAAAAGAAAAGGCAAAGAAAAGTTCACTGTCCACGCATCCCTACAGCTAACCTTGGCATTTTTAATTTCTTGGTGATTAAAACGTACAGTACTGATGCTAATTAAAAAACAATAATAAACGCTTACCTAGTATGTGATGGATGTCCCTGCTTGTTACACACAACTCACTGATGATGGCAGGGAAATTGGAGAGAGCTTCAGTCGCAAGACATTTTTGGCGTTTTTAATCTCTAACGGTATTTCTTCTTGATCGCCCTTTGCTAGTAATGTTCTAGTATTGAGCCATCAATCCATATTTTTTCACTGGATTGAAAGCTAAAAACTCTTAACTCTCACACCAGACGTAACGCATGGCAATACTAGACCGCATGGCAATACTTTGGTTTCTGATTGGCCATACATTCTGTATTTTGAAATGTAGTAATAAGTTACAATAAACATTAAATCGGGTCATTGAAAAAAATAAATATCGATTTGCAGGCACGAACGCACACAGGAAATAAAATGAGTTAAAGACTAGGCTTTTAGTTTTTTAAAATATGTAATTTTTTTTTTTATCCCAGACTGTTTATATGACATTTAAACAACAGGGCTTATTTAAAACGTACATATTTAATATGTAAATTAGTCGTGTGTGCACTGAATGCTCTGTCACAGCACGCCAGTCTGGTGTTAGCGACTAAACGTTTATTACATGATAAAAGTTTGCAATAGATTGGCAAGTGGTACTAAATAAAATGCGTTGTCTGCCATTTCAGAATTTTTCTCACATACCTCCAGTTTGAAAACTGCTAGAAGAAACCACATTACTGTACAGTTTAATAGTAGTAGTATTTAAATGCCATTGTCCTGACTGGTAAATTCTTACCTTCTAGCTTCCCCTTTATTTTGACAATTTCCATATAAGAAATTGCATTTTTTTTGTTTACATTTTTTCATTTTTAGCCCCCCAAGTAAATATTCTGGACAGTTTTCAAAACAATTGTTGCTTTATTTTTACAACACACGCTGGTGTTGTTGATATGATAAACGTGTATATCTGCTTCAGGTACTGTACTGTATTTAATTTTTTTCAAGGTTAAACGATGGCCCGTGTTACACAGAACACTACAAATAAAATGTCAAATATATAATATATTTCGTTAGTTTTGTGGATTTGCTATATTTTTAACCTATTTTAATACTGCACATAATGATATGGTTTTGAAAATGCTACTTACCAAAACCGTGACTGTACTGTATTACATAATATTGTAATTTCATTTATTCCGATTCCAGTGGTGTTTTCTCAGTGCAAGACGTATAAAATCACATACACTATATATATATATATATATATATATATATATATATATATATATATATATATATATATATTACAAATTTCACATATTTTATAACGTTACCGTAGGCTACTTTTTTTTTTTTTTTTTAGTCAATGATGCGGTTTTCGTTTCGCAAATCTACTGCACACAGTATTTTTAAGCACAAAATATAATGGCCTGCATTTCAAAAGTCACTGCCGAAGCTGATTACTTATTCTTCCAGAAGTAATGGTCGGGTTTAACAGGGATACTATTTGCGCCGGGCCAAGTTGTTAACAAGCCTGATGTTGTCCAGGCTTTACTGTGAAACTACCTGTAACCAGGAAGGGTGTAAGCGCATTCTACTGGTCTGGAGAATAAAAACACGGCAGTTTAATTATGAAAACGCAAGTGGAAAAAACAAGTAAAAAAGATTAGTCTGTCATCAGACATGTCATGGTAATACAGAATGCATTAATTTACTGCGTATTAGTATTACGTCTGGTCTGGGAAGGGGGACACACGGGCGCGTTAAGAGAATTTCAGCGGGACATTTTTTATTTCAGGTGGGCATTGGCGCAATGGCGCAGCCTACCGCGCACAGTGTGTGTGTGTGTGTGTGTGTGTATATATATATATATATATATATATATATACAGTACAGTACAGTATATATATATATATATATATATATATATATATATATATACAGTATATATATATAGAAACATTCTGCCCATTGAAATGCAATTAAAATTTAAATGTTCATGCTTTTTTCTTTAAGTTGTGAAAATTCTAAATGTTACCATACTTTATACCATTTTCCAGCTATTCAAATCAGACATTTGTTTTGACTAAGTTTAATACTACTCATTAGTAAAAGCTGGATGGTTCAGCGAAGTTAAATTGTTGTCTATTCATGCAAGCAAATAAAATTTGTGTGTGTGTGTGTGTGTGTGTGTGTGTGTGTGTGTGTGTATATATATATATATATATATATATATATATATATATATATATATATATATATATATATATATATATATATATATATATATATATATATATATCACAAAGAGAATATATATATATATATATATATATATATATATATATATATATATATATATATATATATATATAATGCAAAGAGCTAATGTATCTATTTATCTGTAGAATTGTACTGAAGGAACCTCACTCCCATTATACTATGTGATTACTCCATCTCTTTAGTCTACTGTACATATTAAAAATAATTATATGAGTTTTAATACTTCTTTTTTAATTGTACGTGTGGTATAGTTTTCAAGATGTTTCGTTCCCTCTGGACAGTTTTTTCTGGGTCCAGAAGAATTTAAATGTATTAAAAAAAAAAAAGAAAACTCAGAGAGTAAACTCAGAGTAATCGTGGTATAGTTTTAAAGATGTTTTGTGTTGTTTTAGTGCCCTATCTGGACAGTTTTGTCTTAGTTCAGCTTTCACCCACTCCCCAGATGGACAAATGAACCAGCAGTGTGTTGACAGTTTCTGTTGCTAGTTTCTGTGTTTAGCCATCTATTTTACAGAGATATGTTGCAATTGTTTCATACCTCCCTCTAGCTATCTTAAATTACTTTTAGGGAGTTAGTTTCTTGGCATTGCTATCTCAAGCTTATTTTGAGAACAGAGAACATACATTCCCTTTCAAGTATGAAATGTAACCATTACCGAATGGGTATTTACCTTCTAAAGACCCAAGTCATGAATAAGATATATCAAAGCTGCTAGACGAGCCTGTGACGCAGTCATGGCCTGCCCCCGAGGGCACAAAAACACTGCAGAGCCCTCAACACCATTTTTCCTTTTAAGAACTGACCTGATAGGAGGAGCCTATCAGAAAAGTACTTTTTGCTTATGACTGTATATTTTTCGTGAATTATTTTGTTTTACGTAATTTATGCGTTCATTTATTACGCTGTATTTGTATGTATTTTCTTTTTTTGTTGTATTTTTCTGTAATTTCAGAGACAAGTGCAGGCTTGTCTGCAATGCATGCTATGACACGTGTAGTGAGAGCAACTGCTGGGTTCAGCAGCGCTGTGCAGGACCAAGAGGCTGCTTCAGTTGTGGTTGCTTGCAATCCCTCCCCAGCATCTTGATGCCGTTTTGGTGACAGCTCTACATCACCGTTACGAAGGCTGTTATAACAAGCAGGATTCCCTCCATCTCATGTGAGTACTGACTGAGTGGTTTTGCCAGTAACTTGCACAGGTGGGCATCCCTGTACAATGCTACCCGCGGTAACTGCGAACCAGTGGACCCATACCATACCATAATGGTAAGAAACAGCTCCTGCAGCTCTACAGAGTGCTCTGCATCCCTCACTCTTCCCCATCACCCTCTGTTAGAGAGGTGGCTGCATCCTCCCCCCAGGGCTCTGTGCCAACGGAGAGAGGACAACTCACCCGGGAAAGTAGCCCACGTATGCAGCCAACCTCACCGTGTTCCTCATCCCCCTCTGTCTCTCCTCCTCCGAGGAAAAGGAAGAAGAGTCGCCGTTCCAAGCGATCACCGGACTCAGAGCAGATGGAGAAGCTCTGGGCAGCAGTTTCCCACCAAGTATTGGTACTTGCAGAGTTACTGCATGAAAGTTTGGCTTCGCCTGTGCCCTTGGGATCCCAAGGGGCTACGAGCACAGTTTGGCAGTAGGATGACATGACAAGGATGCTATCTGCCCCCAACAGTGCCGGGTCTCGGAGGTGATCCTCAAGCGTACCTATTCAGCCACTGTGTTCGACGCACGGCTGTGCAACTTTAATAGTATTCTGGTAGCCTACTGGTCCTATTTGCTGAGGTCCCTCTTTGATAATCATAGGACGTCACCACAGCAGCTGGATGAGCTGCGTCTGGTTAATAAGAACCTGTTCCGTCTGTCAAAACTGAATGGGCAGGCTGTAGGTAGAAATCTGCCAGAAGTGGTGTTCAGGACCGACCCGGGTTCTACTCCAGGTACTTCCTCGTGCCCAAGTGGGATGGTGGCCTCAGATCGATCCTTGACTTCAGACAGTTCAACCTGTATCTGAGCCCGAAGGAAGGTCAAAATTTTGACAATGCAACAGCTGTTGCTGTCAATCAGGCCAGGCGACTGGTTCACCACGATGGACCTCAAAGACGCCAATTTCCACATCCCCATAAAACCAGCGCACAGGAAGTACCTGCGGTTCACCTTTCAAGGAACAGCGTACGAGTGCCTGGTCTTGCCATTTGGCCTCTCTGTAGCTCCCCGTGCCTTTTCAGAGTGCATGGAAGCTATCATGGCTCCATTGAGACAAGGCTTCAGAGTACTCAATTATTTGGACGACTGGATCATTTGTGCCCAGTCTCCAGCACAGGCAGATGCCCACACGGATCTTGTCACCGGCCACCTTCAACAGTTGGGCCTTATAGTAAATCATGTGGAGAGCCAGCTCCTCAGACTGCCTCCTATCTAGGAGTGTGCTTGGACTCCAGGCCCATGCTGTTCACTCTGTCGGATGGCAGAATGCAGAGAATAGCCACTTGTTTGAGCTACTAGAGCTCAACAGGGCGCTCAGGGTAGTGAAGTTCCAGAAACTTCTGGAACTTGATGACAGCAGCTTCTCAGACCCTACCTTTGGGTCTCCTCTGCAAGCGTGTTCTGCAGGCCTTGTTCCACAGCAGCATGCAGTTATGCTGCCATTTTTGCAGGACCTGATTGGTAAGGGGAAATCCCCCGCTACATTAAAGGTCTATCTGGCAGCCATTCGGCTTGCCATGTCAAAATTGACTCTGTCTTCCCAGGAGCTCAGCAATGGTGGGCCGATTTTTGAAAGGCATTTGCCAGCTTCGGCTGCCTATGAAGGACATTGTTCCTTCCTGGAGGTTAATCGTGGTGCTCAGTGCACTTTTGAAGCCACCATTTGAGCCCCTGCATTCAGCTGAACTGAAATATTTATCACTCAAGTGACTGTTTGCTTGCTGTCACCTCCGTAAAGAGGGTGAGCAAGATGCAGGCATTCTCCATAGCGAAAGTCTGTTTAATTTTTACAGAGGCCAGGATAAAGGTTACGCTTCGTACCAATCCTGCCTTTTGCCAAAGACAATCTCTGCAATCTGTGTCATCCAGTCTGTGGAATTGGAGGCTTCCTTCCACCTCCTTTCCAGTCTGACAGGGAGCTACACCTCCATATGTTCTGCCCAGCATGGGCCTTGGCGTACTATGTTGACAGGACGAAAAGTTGGAGGCAGTCAGAACCAATGTTTTTGTCTGCTCTGGGACGAAGTACCATGGTCAAGCCCTGTCTAAGCAGAGGCTGTCCAAATGGATAGCAGACGCATGACTGCCTATGAGCTGGCCAACTTGCCCTCTCCAGAAAGCTCACTGCCCATTCCTCTAGGGGGATGGCAACTTTGTGGGCTTTATTCCAGGGTGCATCTGTCAATGACATTTGTAATGCAGTGGTGTGGGCTACTCCCCATACCTTTTATTAGGTTCTATAGTTGTAGATCCTCAAAACCCTGGTTTTAGAACTAGAGTGTTAAGGGCAGCTTCTCAGTTGACCCTTACAACACAGGCATAGAGGTGAATTTCTCCCTCAGTTTTTTAGCCCTCTCTACTTCTTACAGGGGATCCGAATGGTAACACACAAGGCAGCCTCGGCTTGGCCTTGTAGCATTCTGGTCATGCAGCAATCTTGCCCTTGTGATGGCTTTGGTATACTGACCCATTCAGTAATGGTTACATTTCGTACTTGAAAGGGAACGTCAGGTTATTGTCATAACCCTGGTTCCCTGAAATAGAAATGTAACCCATTAACCTTCAAGATCGCTGCGTCCATGATTGCAGCAGGTTTGAAGGAAAAATTACATTGTGGACTGTGACTGCAGTTTTTATCTCCACCACGGAAGTCATTTTGATGGTTTGAGGTTTTCAAATTTAAATTACTCTGCGTGCCTGAAAGTTATACGGTTGTCCGTTTATGACTTTTCCTAAAACATGTGTTAAATACCCTGACACCGTTTTGAAAGGCAGGATCACGAAAATTAAAGAAGTTATAATCCCGCCCACCTAAAACCGCCAAAGCTGTCATTTTGACTGCCTTTTACAATGCATGTTTTTATTTTGGATATAGGCTTCAATATTCTATTTTTATTTTGGAATATATATAATACATAATGTGATATACAATGGCTGTGGGGGTTATTTGAAACTAAAAACAGCTAACAAAAACAGGATTAAAGAGAACTGTGGCGATGTCCTGAGGTGCTGCCTCAACTATGCTGTCACATAGCCTATTGAAATGAATAGGAGGACAAACCTTGCCTATGTGTGCTATGTGACATCATAGATGCCATGAGATATCGCCATGGCTCTCCTTAAATGTATTTTGTGTATTGTTTTTCATTTGAAATAACCTCATAACCATTCTATAATCACAATATGGCACTCCAGGCTTGCTTCGTGCCTCACCATCCACCCGAGGCATGTCAATATCCCACGATGACACACAACCTGTCGTGCTATAGTGCCTAAAAGTAATGTTGTTCATAGTAATCCGTTTTACTTGGAGCATAAGTATTCTTTACAAGGTAAAAGTTCTACCAAATAATCATTTTTCACATTTTCATTTGTTTGCAGATCATCAAGTTGTAATATTTATTCATTAATACTAGTGGTGTTCTGTGACAAATATAGAAAATACTAAGATGGTAAACCCGGAAAAGATTTATTTTCACAGGTCTAATCCGTGTCTGGTCTATTTTTATTTCACTGATTTGTGTCATAGGACTACTTGATCCTTTTATAAATTGGCTGTATGTGTGCTCTTTACATTAACACATGCATATATCATATATCACATGCAGGCTACTGTAATTGTACATTAAAGCTGGTGCTGTACCAGTTGCAAGTCTGAGGCCACCAGCAAAAAAGTCCTTGATTTGCCTAGATTGTGAAGCAATGCAAAAGTTTCTGATTTTAAAATCTGTCTCTCTGCACCCCATCAAACATGTTCTGCAACATTCCTTTGACTACAGCTTTCTTAGTGAAGAGCTATTATTTGAGCTCTTATTTCACTGGTCAATTCATTGTTCTTTTGTTTTAGTGGTTGCTTTGGAATTCTTTTTTTAATTTGGTGGTAACCAGCAGGAAAATGGTTGTTGTCCCACTTTCTACCAGATTTCCAGCAAATAAAATAAATACATAACTTAAATAATAACAATAAAAAAAAAACATTAGATATATGGCTATAGTAAACCACCTTAGTTTTGAATGGTAAAAATGAAAACAGATTTAACATATTGAAAGTTATATCAGATCATTCATGCTTCTTTATAATGTTACTATGAGTAGGTGTAGATTAAGTTTTATAGAGGGGTTCACCTTTAATTGGATGCAGATAGTAGGAGTATGAATATATGAAACTTACATGGTAAAAGATGTAAATGAGTTCCATCAGTCACAGTTTCTGTGGCCACAGAAAAAGCTTATCAGTATCCCTATATTTGCATGTAGATAATGCATTGTTATATTTTCATCATGGCAAACAGAATACCTTGACAATGCCTCAGAGAAACAACCTTTTACCTCACTCTGATCTTATTTATGCAAATCTTATCTGAGATCCTTATTTTGTATCTTATGTTTTAAATACCTGCAGCTTAATTTTAGTTACCATACATAGAAACTAAAAACATGTTTTGAACAAGCCACGACAACCCTATAAATCATGGTATCATGTATCTAACATTAAAATATGTACAGCTGAGTCTACTATGTTCACAAACATATTTACAGGATACAGAGCTAATTACGTTTGGATACTGGAGGTTTATTCATGTATTGCAGGTTGCTAGTCGTTAGTCCCCTTTAGTTTTAACGGTTCTATGAATTTAGATACAACCCTAGCTAAATACAGATGAATACATAATATACTTAGTACTCATAGGAAATCCCACCTGGACACTTCTTACCTATTCTGAAAAAAATCCCTTTTATCTCTCAAGTAACTTTTTAAATCCTAGTTTTAATTAAATAAAATGTAATTGAGCAACCAAGAAAATCCATTGAAAAAATATTGATAAAAAACCTGACACTACTGTTTCTGAGAGTGTTGAAACCAATCTGTACATTATGTACTATGACATTTAAATTTTTATACAACTTTTAACCCTATTCATATCAACATTTAATCTATCCATTTTTCCAGTTTGATATGACAATAAAAATTGATTTAGTGTACTGAACTGGTTCAGTATCAAGGTTGATCAGCTTGCAATGCAACCCTAAGGGGGGTCACTAACATAAAGATATCTTTAATGGACTTCTGTAAAAATAAATAAACAATGCAAAACACTCATATTAATGTAATACTAATTTTTATTTTTTGGTGCAGTAACTGACAAGTTTATTGGAATGGATGCACTGCCATCTAGTGTTTCAAAGTGTACATCAAAGTATGCTTGATGATAAAATGTTTTCAAATGAACAAACATTACAGATTGTATTACAGATTGGCAAAGGTCTAGACACTGAAGGAAGTAGTGACTGATGATACACAGTACCTTGTGTTATTCCTAAAAGTAATTTGAGAAAGAGCTGATCTGTTTTTATTGTCTTGATTCCTGAGTTGTAACAAAGTCACTGTTGCTAGTGGTCACAAGCCTATTTAATTTGCTTGTGGCAAGCAGGCACATTTTTGGGGAATGTAAACAAACAGGCCTGGTCACACGGGCAACTTTTGTCGACGGCAACAAGAGGAACACATGTGTTGCCTGCGTGTTGCCTTGCAGTTTGCGGTGGTCACACAAGAGACCAGCATGCAGTCGACAAGCTGGCAACAACGTAATACAACCCAATCATAATGCACGCTTCTCTCATGAGATGTAAACATGCTGCGAAGGAAGACTTTGATATAAAAATGTACTAATTACATTATAACAAACCTGTAGTTCCTTCTTTATTAAATAAAAGTTGTATATTACTAGAATTATTTAGTTAGGTCTACATATTTAGTTTGCCAAACATAATAAATATATCTGTATTCATTATCCTAAACAATGATTTCAATACTGTACTTTTAATTCTAGGCTTTCAAGAGCAAGAAGACAGACCTGAGATTTTCTAAAACAAATTTCACTTTGTTTACTCTTAAAATGAAAGATGTATGATTGGGGGTTTATGTAGGAATGACAGGCATACTGCATACACGACAAACTAATTTAAAATAAAACATATTTTCAAAAATATGCTACATGTGTATTTTATTATTGTAGAATTGTATCCATAACTTAAATATGTTATTGTAAGCATGGACATTAACATTCACTTGTCCACATACACGCTGTATTGCATATCTATAGACTACATATAATTAATTGGATACGGTCTAGCCTTATCATCATGTGATACTACTATCAAATTTGATTGGCTGGTATTGAAAATGTTGCCCTCGTGTTGACTGAAAACAGAACATCGTCCTAAGTGGGAGACATGTTGCCAGGAGGTAGTCTCGAGTCCGGTTCTAATTAGTTTGCATCAGGTAGTGCGGTTTATCAGAAGTGTGGATGCTGTAATACCGTACTACGTTTTTGCGTATCCTCCTGCATCCCAAAATGCTTTGTGGTATGCTTGGTGAAATACTGGTGCCTGAAGGACTTGTGTATACTCTGCAATGGGTATTTTTATGCTTAAAAAAATGTTAGGGCATCTCTGTTAAACTAGTGGGAAAACTAACAAAAGCACAACATTTAAATTAGGTGACTGCAAAAATGAAATGCGAGTTAAAAGTATGATCAGGAAGAACAATTCACGTAATTTGTCAGCTCTGTTTGAAATCAAATTAAGGGGACCAGAATTAGGCATAAAATATACAGAGCATCAGAAGAAACGTATCATTATTATAACACATTTATTTTCGAAAAAAATAAGGTATATAAATGATAGACATTGACGAAATGTTTTTGGTTTCTTTTTAATCACTCGATCATTCATCCTTGACCATGACATGCTTGAGTGACTATGACTGAAGCATATGCACTTAATCACCTAATTAGTGAGACAGCTGATTGGACACTGGATATGGAGTGATTTCAGCTGTTGAATTGCAAGCTTCAATGAAAGCAATAAAGAAAATCACAGAAAAAAACAAAAACAATATGCCACGTCTGTCAAGAGAGCAGTGCCTTCATGCAATCGGCATGTTGGAGGCTGGACTAGGGCAGCGTACTGTGGCTCGGCGTCTTGGGTGCTCACAGCCAGTAATTTCAGACCTGGCGAGACGGTGTAACCAGACACACTCTGTCAGTGACAGGCCATGAACTGGGAGACCAAGAGTCACAACACCTGCCCAAGATTGACAGATCATTTTGCAGCATCTTCGTGATGTCAATTGTTAATCAGCACAATAAAAACTCACTGCACCTGCTCTAAAACTGTTTGTCATTTTTCGATCACATTTAGTGAATTTTATCCAAATATAAGTGATACGTTTCTTTTGATGCTCAGTATTTTTATTTCATTTTAGCAGTATGCACCTCTATTAACACGCGCTCATTGCGCTGCTAGGAACTGTAACCAAACTATTCTTATAGTGTGTGGACGCATTAAGCCAGACTAAACATGAAACGGTACTTCTGTGTGGACACTTTGAGCTGGGTTAATTAGAACGGTTTCGAGTATGGTTCTGGAGATTGGTTATGTAGTGTGGACAGGGCCTAACTGTTTTACCGCATTGCTTTTCACCCGTATACCTTGCTGTGACCTGTGCTCTAGTGTAGAATATTGAAATGTGCTAGCCCAAATCCTGCTTTCCTGAACTGTACTTAAATGTGTAATTTTTTGTTTTGTTTTTCTTAAATCTAGCAATAACAATAACTCAAAAATGCAAAAACTACTCTACATCACCCATGAGATTAAAAACTATTACACTGTGACCCGCTTAATATCCCCATTACCGTGCAGAGTTATTTGGGGATATTATGCGGGTTGGGATATAAACAGGGTCTCATGTTATCCTATGGCGCCACCACGCAGTAGAAAGTAAGGGACATTTAAGCACTCCATATTCAACCGTTTTACATTTAAACAAAGAAACCTCAATATAATCCATATCTGTATGTCTTTTATTGCAATATTGTACTAATATTACAGTACAATATTACAGTACAATATCGCAATAAATAGGTTTTTCTAAAGAATGTTTACTTTAATTAAACAATATTAGAAATTAATTATTTTTCTAGATAGCTCAAACAAATGCGAACAATTGCTGCATACTTTAATTAGCTAGCTGACATTATGTCAGTGCAGGGGGAAACCTGTCCACTAAAACACTTACCGCACCATAAGCTTAAGTTTATTGATGTAACGTAACATAATTATTATAGCTAACAACTCAAACAACGCTATGTGTACAATCTAATAAAATCAGGAACAACAAAGCCAGCTACAGTTACTATATTTAACATTAGTGACTGTTTCTTTCAATTTCTTAGCTTGCTGTTGCTAGTGAAAATGATTAGCCTATACTGACGTTAAACACATTTAAAACCAATGTGTGTGGTTGGCTTGGTAACGCTGCAACATAGTGTACTTTACCATATAAAACAGTACAACAGTTCCTACCTTAAATGTTTTGATTGTGAAAAGAGAACATCGGTTGAAAAACGTATTGTCCTTATTTTAAAAAGTCATGCAATGTTGCCTATACACATAAATTTTGTATGTTTTTTTTGGTTTTTTTTGTAGGATGTTATGATTTCTGTTTCTATGGAAGCTTTTGGGGTGTATAACTTTTAAACATCTGGGGTCCCCACATAAAAAGAAAAACAAGATGAAGATAAAGGGGCCATGTCCTTGAAAAAGTTATTGAATTAAGCTCACCGTTATCCAGTTGCTACATTCAACCAAGCCCAATTAACCATGTAGTAGTTCCTTCCTTCCTTACTAAAGTACCAAAGCACACAATTTGATGGGTGTTCCCAGAGTTAAGTATCCCAACTACCATACTCAAACCAAAATGTTTGTGTTTTTTTTTCTTCCTTTATTTTCCACTTGGGGGTTGGCTGGCAACTTGTTTAAAAGAACAGACTTCATATTGATACAGTATTAAAAAGTGTTACAAGTGTTTAAGTTTATATTGATAGTTTTATTTGAAGTTAGTGATGTCAACATATGAAAATAGGACACATTTTGATTGATACAGTGCATAGGGTTGCTACCAAAGTTGCTTGCTCTTTGTAAAGAAGAACTCTGATTTTAGCAAATGTATTTATACAGAAAAACACATACTCTATTGGCACACCATTCTTTGTATTATTAATAACCTTAGACTATTTTCTCTTTATCCACTGGGCATACGTTTTTATTCCTATAGGATAATATACAGTAAATGGAGAAATCAGATTGTCCACTTGTCCTCACAGTTATCCAGCATATACAGTGAGGCTACAGTTGTAATGTCAAGTGGTTATTTTTCACACAGTATTGGACACAAGCAGCCTGCCAACTATGCTGTTAACATTGGTGACAGTATTAAGGAATTTCTTAAACGTGACTACTTCCATGCTTCCATGACTTTGTTCTTCAAATAAAAGGCTGGCACACTGTAGTATTAATTTCGATAGAAAGACCATGGTGTTTACTCTTAGTGTATTATGTTGCGATTTTAATGAAACACTGGCTATACAGTGCCTTGCGAAAGTATTCGGCCCCCTTGAACTTTGCGACCTTTTGCCACATTTCAGGCTTCAAACATAAAGATATGAAACTGTAATTTTTTGTGAAGAATCAACAACAAGTGGGACACAATCATGAAGTGGAACGAAATTTATTGGATATTTCAAACTTTTTTAACAAATAAAAAACTGAAAAATTGGTGCAAAATTATTCAGCCCCTTAAGTTAATACTTTGTAGCGCCACCTTTTGCTGCGATTACAGCTGTAAGTGCTTGGGGTATGTCTCTATCAGTTTTGCACATCGAGAGACTGAAATTTTGCCCATTCCTCCTTGCAAAACAGCTCGAGCTCAGTGAGGTTGGATGGAGAGCATTTGTGAACAGCAGTTTTCAGTTCTTTCCACAGATTCTCGATTGGATTCAGGTCTGGACTTTGACTTGGCCATTCTAACACCTGGATATGTTTATTTGTGAACCATTCCATTGTAGATTTTGCTTTATGTTTTGGATCATTGTCTTGTTGGAAGACAAATCTCCGTCCCAGTCTCAGGTCTTTTGCAGACTCCATCAGGTTTTCTTCCAGAATGGTCCTGTATTTGGCTCCATCCATCTTCCCATCAATTTTAACCATCTTCCCTGTCCCTGCTGAAGAAAAGCAGGCCCAAACCATGATGCTGCCACCACCATGTTTGACAGTGGGGATGGTGTGTTCAGGGTGATGAGCTGTGTTGCTTTTACGCCAAACATAACGTTTTGCATTGTTGCCAAAAGTTCGATTTTGGTTTCATCTGACCAGAGCACCTTCTTCCACATGTTTGGTGTGTCTCCCAGGTGGCTTGTGGCAAACTGTAAACAACACTTTTATGGATATCTTTAAGAAATGGCTTTCTTCTTGCCACTCTTCCATAAAGGCCAGATTTGTGCAGTATACGACTGATTGTTGTCCTATGGACAGAGTCTCCCACCTCAGCTGTAGATCTCTGCAGTTCATCCAGAGTGATCATGGGCCTCTTGGCTGCATCTCTGATCAGTCTTCTCCTTGTATGAGCTGAAAGTTTAGAGGGACGGCCAGGTCTTGGTAGATTTGCAGTGGTCTGATACTCCTTCCATTTCAATATTATCGCTTGCACAGTGCTCCTTGGGATGTTTAAAGCTTGGGAAATCTTTTGTATCCAAATCCAGCTTTAAACTTCTCCACAACAGTATCTCGGACCTGCCTGGTGTGTTCCTTGTTCTTCATGATGCTCTCTGCGCTTTAAACGGACCTCTGAGACTATCACAGTGCAGGTGCATTTATACGGAGACTTGATTACACACAGGTGGATTCTATTTATCATCATTAGTCATTTAGGTCAACATTGGATCATTCAGAGATCCTCACTGAACTTCTGGAGAGAGTTTGCTGCACTGAAAGTAAAGGGCTGAATAATTTTGCACTTAATTTTCAGTTTTTATTTGTTAAAAAGTTTGAAATATCCAATAAATTTTGTTCCACTTCATGATTGTGTCCCACTTGTTGTTGATTCTTCACAAAAATTACAGTTTCATATCTTTATGTTTGAAGCCTGAAATGTGGCAAAAGGTCGCAAAGTTCAAGGGGCGAATACTTTCATAGGCACTGTATTTACAAGAAAAAGAGGTAGCACACTAGGAATGTAGTGCTATTATTCCAGAAAAAATCTACTTGATCCTGTCCTTTATATTATTATTACATGGATTTACAACAAACTTCTAAGTACCACACCAACAATTAAATTTTATTATTTGTGTGTATCTATCTATCTCTATCTATCTGTCTATCTATCTATCTATCTACCTATACACAGTGTCTATAGAAAGTCTACACCCCCTTGAACTTTTTTCACATTTTATTGTGTCAGTGCCTCAGAGTTTCATGCATTTAAATTAGGATTTTTTTTCCACTTATCTACACACCATACTCCACACGGTTAAGGGGGGGAAAAGTTTTTATTGAGAAAAAAATTATATATTAAAAATACAAAACTGAAAAATTGGGTAAGTCTCCACCCTCCTGAGTTAATACTTGGTGGAAGCACCTTTGGCAGTAATTACAGCTGTGAGTCTGTTGGGATAGGTCTCTACCAACTTTGCACACCTAGATTTGGCAATATTTGACCATTCTTCTTTACAAAACTGTTCAAGCTCTGTCAAGTTCCTTGGGGAGCATTGATGGACATCTTCAAGTCATGCCACAAATTTTCGATTGGATTTAGGTCGGGTCTCTGACTGGGCCACTCAAGGACATTTACCTTTTTGTTCCTTAGCCACTCCAGTGTAGCTTTGGCTGTGTGCTTTGGGTCGTTGTCATACTGAAAGGTGAACTTCCGTCCCAGTTTCAGCTTTCTTGCAGAGGGCAACCGGTTTTCATCAAGGACTTCTCTATATTATTATTTATTTATTTATTTATTTATTTATATCTTAGCAGACACCCTTATCCAGGGTGACTTACAATTGTTACAAGATATCACATTATTTTTACATACAATTACATTATTTTTTACACATTATTTTTACATACAATTACCCATTTATACAGTTGGGTTTTAGTGGAGCAATCTAGGTAAAGTACCTTGCTCAAGGGTGCAGCAGCAGTGTCCCCCAACTTGGATTGAACCCACGACCCTCGGTCAAGAGTCCAAAGTGCCCCAGTCCCTGCCGATGAGAAACATCCCCATAACATGATGCTGCCACCACCATGCTTCACAGTAGGGATGGTGTTCTTTGGGTGATGTGCTGTGTTGGGTTTGCGCCAAACATAACGCTTTTCATTTAGGCCAAAAGGTCCCTTTTAGTTTCGTCAGACCAGAAAACTTTTTGCCACATGACTACAGAATCTCCTGAGTGTTTTTGCATACTTCAAACAGGATTCAAGGTGGGCTTTCTTGAGTAATGGCTTCCTTCTTGCCACCCAACAATACAGGCCAGATTTGTGGAGTGCTTGGGATATTGTTGTCACATGCACACTTTGACCAGTCTTGGACATAAAAGCCTGTAGCTCTTGCAAAGTTGCCATTGGTGTCTTGGTAGCCTCTCTGATCAGTCTCCTTCTTGCTTGGTCATCCAGTTTGGAGGGACAGCCTGATTAAGGCAGGGTCTTAGTGGTGCCATACACCTTCCACTTCTTAATAATCTTCTTGACCGTGCTCCAAGGAATATTCAAGGCAGTTGATATTTTTTTTATACCCATCCCCTGATCTGTGCCTTTCAACAACTTTGTCCCAGAGTTCTTTTGAAAGCGCCTTGGTGCTCATGGTTCAGTCTTTGCTTTGAAATGCACTACCCAGCAGAGGGAACCTACAGGAACTGCTCAATTTGTCCTTAACCCTTTGCGGTCCATTGTCGGACTGGGTCCGACGTTGCAATTATTCCCACCAGGTCCTTTGTCGGACCCTGTCCGACATCATTTTAAAACGCAAAAAACTCAAAAAGTCGGTTTTCAACGGAAAAGCCAAGAAAACCATTCAATGGCCGAGTGGGAACGAAGGAGCCGAGACAAGCCGATAAAAAAAAAAGGCGTATCTCATGAATAGTCATAGTACCCCATTGGCATCAGATGGGGCGGTCAGATGGAAACAAGCTGGGAGTACAGTATCAGCGCACAGAGACTATCACGGACATTTGCAGAGCTTTTTGAGATGTTATAGCAATAAAATAATGACTTGGATTGCATTATTGAGGAGTTTGGTGGTAAAACGAGTCATCAGGAGACGATTGATCGGTATGTACGACTATTATTATTATTATTTTTTATTTGGTAGCATATGTGAAAGCGATAGCAAATGAAAGGGTGGGGCGGGGCTGGAGCTGCCTATTGAGTACTTTGTTGATCTGCAGGGCCATTTAAACCCGTTTGACTGTGAAAATACTTTTAAACAGGGCGTCTAAAATTAAATGCGCGTGTAAAAATTAATTAGACCTGGCGAGCCTGACGCAGAATTAATAAATGGACCGCAAAGGGTTAAATCATGTGAATCACTAGAATTTAACAGAGGTGGAGGCTACTTAAATTGGTGTGTGATTTTGAAGGCGATTGGTTACACCTGATCTAATTTAGGATTGCTATTACAAGGGGGGTGGACGCTTATACAACCAAGCTATTTCAGTTTGTATTTTTAAATAATTTTCTACATTATTTCTAGAATATTTTTTTCACTTGGAAGTTGTGGGGTAGAATGTGTAGATAAATGAAAAAAAAAAACTATTAAGGCATTTTAATTCCAACAAAAACCTTTAAAACCTTTATTTACCTTGAACTTCTGATATTTTGCCGGGTAACCTTCCGCTGAGGAATAGTCCCTAACATAATTAGAATAGAAAAAAACATACACGTAGAGAAAACATTATTATTAAAATTATTTGGCTGACATATTTATTGAATAATCAGTGTAGTATTGAGTCGAACTCGAAACTTGTTGTTCAAGGCGGGGCGTAATTCAAGCTGGCAGTGAGTGGATTGGCTGATGCGGAAAGAACTGAAACAGGATTGGCAGTTTGACTGGCTGGTTTTGAGGGAGGGTGGTGTTTGTCAACTTAAATCGCGGTAAATTTATGTATTTTTCACGGGTATGTTGCGGAATAAAATTAGGGTTTCTCGGACATTTCGCGGAACTGTTTAAACATTAAATTAACCTAAGTAGACAGTATTTCAGAACACTATAAAGCCTAAAAATAGTGTACTTGCTTGCCCATACATTGAAACTGCATGTTCTGCATCCACTGAATTGGTTGGAAGTTATACAGATGTGGAAATCGATTAGAAACAGCCCAAAAACTTGGTTATACAAGGGCACCTGGCATACTTTAATAAAGGCAATGTATGCAGCACGTTCGTTGTCATGTTATTTGTCCAATCATTTATTTTATTAGTACCGAGTCAAAACAAAGAAAACGTGGCTATTTGGGTCTAAAATTCCAACTGCAAAAATGTAAGCAGCAGGTTGAAGAGAGGTGGCTGTGCTGGATCGTTTTAGTACTGATTTAACCTGCAGACAGGAATACTTTTTGTCTGCGCTGACTTTCCAGTTAGGTTTCTGAAAGCTATTTATTTTACTTTCTGTTCAGCAGCCTCTGTAGTAGCCTTTTGTTTAATGTGTGATTCTAAAGCTAAATAGCGATCGATCGTATTTTCTCCAAAGACACATTAAGATATGCAAAACAATTACCTCAGTCTGCATGTACAGTTTCTTTGGGAAATATCTTGAAACGATCATCAGCCGAAATATACTTTTGCTTTTTTTTGTCGTCCATTTCTACTATTTTACCTCCAATGCTGAAAACTAGATTTTAGCAACCTAAATCAAAACAATGCAGCACCAGCTTTGTCCCACAGTACAGATCACATAAAAGCAGTAAAGACACACTGATAAGCTGATTAAAACTTTGTCATTTGAATAGTAAACAAGAACGTTAACCGCTTTGGAGAATTTATTTTCTAAATGTTATTTGTGTACACTTTTTTTGTTTGTTTGTTTTTTGCTTAAGTGCAATGCACACAGGACGGCAAAGGAATAAAAAAGGGCTATCTACAGAAGGAAATCACGTAGTTTGCATCGCTTGCGTGGTGCAGTAGTTCATTTAAACAAGGTTTATTTTTTTTTCCTTTCCGTACTTGTTTGTATGCATTGGTCCCTAAAAGAGGTGAATTTCGCGGTGACCCCTCAATTTCATGATTTCCTCGAAATCGCGATTTAGGTAGACCCCTATATATATATTATCACTTAAAAATAAATACAGCAAACATTTGCATTATTGATACACTCACTACCTGTTACACTGCATTTAGGAACCTGGCAGCTGCTTTAGTTTGCTTCCAGTGAATGATTGAACACACTACATAGAGCTGCATGATTTCTTTAAAATGTCTTCAGTGAAAAAGATACTAGCTGCATCAAAGTTTGGAAATATTTCTGCTAAAGATTACTCTGACCAGTACAAGAAGGGGACATTTCACGTGTCAGTTGTTATTTTTACCTACATTTATGTTTTTATTTTGTTTGATGGTGAAAACAGAAATTCTTTAAAAACTGGACATAAAAAAACTAAATATACTACAATTTAGCATTTACTCTTATTTAGGTAAGCATTTAAATATATATTTGTTGTATAATTCATTAATTCTAGAGAAAATGATACATTTTGAATGAATTTTGTTCAGCTTTAATACATTAATCGTAAAATCTTGAAATGCCTATTTTTAGACTTGAAATAAGCAATTTTTTACAGTGAAAAAAATACAGTCCTGGTTATGACTACTAGGGGAGTTCTGATACTCTTACTCAGAATTGCCTTTAAAAAGTATTTATCAGCAGGTATTAAATAAATCCATTCATTCGTGTGTTTGTTTCAAAACCATAAAAACCATACCATCAATTAACTTCCGCATTGAGTGTTTTAAAAGCCGTTTGGAAGTGAGTTTTCTCTCATCCAGGGGCTGATATTTTTACTGCCAAAATTGACAATGGAAATTTTGGATTTTTGGAAATACACTTAAAGCTGTCATACTTAGTCATCAAAATTTTGATGACAGCAAATAATGATTTTAAAAGATCCAATCCAAGTGATTTCATTTAAGTTTCTCCTCTAGAGGGTACTTAAATGTTTTATCATACAGTATAACTAAGATCATTAGCCAACTTCAGTTACATTACTGGGTGATAATGGATCTGAAATTATAGTGTGACAGCAGTGTGGAGTAGTGGTTAGGTCTCTGGACTCTTGACCGGAGGATTGTGGGTTCAATCCCCGGTGGGGAACACTGCTGCTGTACCCTTGAGCAAAGTACTTTACCTAGATTGCTCCAGTAAAAAATCAACTGTATAAATGGGTAATTGTATGTAAAAAAAAAAAGTGATATCTGTATAATGTGAAATAATGTATAATGGGATATCTTGTAACAATTGTAAGTCGTCGTGGATAAGGGCGTCTGCTAAGAAATAAATAATAATAATACAGTACAGTAAGTGCAGTTTCCTTGAGTTTAGGTGTCATCATCCTCCATAGTCAGCATATTAATTGGATTGGGGTCAGTATTGATGTGTTCATTTTAAATCAACTGTAAAGAGACGATACAACGTTGGTTTCTCCAAAATTGATTTTATTTTAAACCACTTCACTTAACTTTTCATGTCTTGTTAAAATCCCCGAGCTACCTATGAAATGTAAATACTAACGCATCTCTGTATTTACAGGGAGATCATTCGGAGGTCCTGGACGTTCTGTAGTTGTTACGGCTTTGTATTCTTATGAAGGTCAGCAGCCAGGGGACCTGAGCTTCCATGCAGGAGACAAAATCACAGTGATCACAAAAACAGAGTCCCAGTACGACTGGTGGGAGGGAAAAATAAGGCAGGAGGTTGGAATATTTCCTGCAAACTTTGTGTCCAGTTCTTAAACAAGGCCCCTTTACTGTCTTTCTCATGAACAAGGGTTAGGTATTTGCTTAAAAAAAACACCTGTGTTGCTTGCTAATTTAAAGCAACTGCCCAAAAATCATTTAGAAGTATACAGTATGAATGTGTATATGTTATGCTATTTTCTATTTTATTTCCTTTTTCTTCTTTTACGTCAAATTGGTTTACAGAAGTGCCTGTTAGTGACAAAATAATGTTGATTAAGGGCTTGTTATCAAAATGTTTGTAATGTGTCATTAATACAGTTTTATTTCCTATGGGGCTCATAAAAAATGATGGAAATTGTGCCATTTCCAAATGTACTTCAAATTATATCCTTACATTTAAGAGGTCAGAAAAAATATATATATATTGTTTACAAACAGGGTTTTGGGATGCAGTGGTGGTGCTTGAGGTTGTAATAATTAGAAATATGTGCACTCATTTACAATAAAGCTATATCATTAAAAAAATGATTTTCAACACATACAGGCTGGATTTGTTAGTGCAAGAAAACGTATGTTAAAGTTTTTGAGGTTTCAGGTTATGTAACAAAAATGAAGGTCATTCATTGGTATGTGTGGTTCATTTTATAAACTTTGAAACATAAAAGGCTTTTTTTCTGTGTCCCCATAATATTACTGGTCACCCATGCACACACTGAAATTCCAAAAGCACAGAATTGGATGGAAATAATTGACCGATATTCATCACTTTAATTGTATGGTTAATGTTTTAATAAGCTACAGTAAGTATGTTCACAAAGTCCCTTCTAACAAAAAGAACAACACTTCAACATACTATACTTTTCCACAACAATTAGTTGAATAAAAAAGGCCATATTTATAGTTCCAATCAATATTAGTAGTTTTATATTTCCTAGGCCTAAAGAGAAGGCGTTTTTACAGAATCATTTGCATTGTTATCATATACTTAACAATATAGCTTTGCATAACAGCAGATACAAAACTATTATTTAGTATATACATTTAAGTATATACATTTATTTATACATATATATATATATATATATATATATAGTACTGTGCAAAAGTTTTAGGCAGGTGTGAAAAAATGCTGTAAAGTAAGAATGCTTTCAAAAATAGACATGTTAATAGATTATATTTATCAATTAACAAAGTGAGTGAACAGAAGAAAAATCTACATCAAATCAATATTTGGTGTGACCACCCTTTGCCTTCAAAACAGCATCAATTCTTCTAGGTACACTTGCACACAGTTTTTGAAGGAACTCGGCAGGTAGGTTGGCCCAAACATCTTGGAGAACTAACCACAGTTCTTCTGTGGATTTAGGCAGCCTCAGTTGCTTCTCTCTCTTCATGTAATCCCAGACAGACTCGATGATGTTGAGATCAGGGCTCTGTGGGGCCATACCATCACTTCCAGGACTCCTTGTTCTTCTTTACGCTGAAGATAGTTCTTAATGACTTTCGCTGTATGTTTGGGGTCGTTGTCATGCTGCAGAATAAATTTGGGGCCAATCAGATGCCTCCCAGATGGTATTGCATGATGGATAAGTATCTGCCTGTACTTTTCAGCATTGAGGAGACCATTAATTCTGACCAAATCCCCAACTCCATTTGCAGAAATGCAGCCCCAAACTTGCAAGGAACCTCCACCATGCTTCTCTGTTGCCTGCAGACACTCATTCGTGTACCGCTCTCCAGCCCTTCGCGAACAAACTGCCTTCTGCTACAGCCAAATATTTCAAATTTTGACTCATCAGTCCAGAGCACCTGCTGCCATTTTTCTGCACCCCAGTTCCTGTGTTTTTGTGCATAGTTGAGTCGCTTGGCCTTGTTTCCATGTCGGAGGTATGGCTTTTTGGCCGCAAGTCTTCCATGAAGGCCACTTCTGACCAGACTTCTCCGGACAGTAGATGGGTGTACCAGGGTCCCACTGTTTTCTGCCAATTCTGAGCTGATGGCACTGCTGGACATCTTCCGATTGCGAAGGGAAGTAAGCATGATGTGTCTTTCATCTGCTGCAGTAAGTTTCCTTGGCCGACCACTGCGCTCACGGTCCTCAACGTTGCCCGTTTCTTTGTGCTTCTTCAAAAGAGCTTGGACAGCACATCTGGAAACCCCTGTCTGCCTTGAAATTTCTGCCTGGGAGAGACCTTGCTGATGCAGCATAACTACCTTGTGTCTTGTTGCTGTGCTCAGTCTTGCCATGGTGTATGACTTTTGACAGTAAACTGTCTTCAGCAACCTCACCTTGTTAGCTGAGTTTGGCTGTTCCTCACCCAGTTTTATTCCTCCTACACAGCTGTTTCTGTTTCAGTTAATGATTGTGTTTCAACCTACATATTGAATTGATGATCATTAGCACCTGTTTGGTATAATTGTTTAATCATACACCTGACTATATGCCTACAAAATCCCTGACTTTGTGCAAGTGTACCTAGAAGAATTGATGCTGTTTTGAAGGCAAAGGGTGGTCACACCAAATATGGATTTGACTTAGATTTTTCTTCTGTTCACTCACTTTGCATTTAGTTAATTGATAAATATAATCTATTAACATGTCTATTTTGAAAGCATTCTTACTTTTACAGCATTTTTTCACACCTGCCTAAAACTTTTGCACAGTACTGTATATATATATATATATATATATATATATATATATATATATATATATATATATATATATACACACTCTACCGGTCAAAAGTTTTAGAAAACCTCCATTTTTCCAGTTTTATTGAAATTTACACAGTTTAATGTCTCAATGTACTCTGAAATTAAAGCATAGAACAAATAAACAATTGGAGATAAAAAGAAATCATGGAATCGTTTTGTTTAACAAAATTTAATCTAAATTTTTGACTCATCAAAGTAGCCACCTTTTGCAGATATAACAGCCGAACACACTTGTGGCATTCTTTCTACAATGGAAATCAAATATTGTTCGGAAAGTTCTTCCCAACACTGTTGCAGAAGTTCCCACAAATGTGTTGCACTTGTAGGCTGCTTTGCTTTCACCCTTCTGTCCAGTTCATCCCAAACCAGCTCGATGGGGTTTAAGTCTGAGACTGTGCTGGCCATTCCATGATTTGAAGCCTACCGCCTTGTTCTTTTCTTCTAAGGTAGTCCTGACATAGCCTGGAGGTATGTTTTGGGTCATTATCTTGCTGTAGGATGAACCCCTGACCAACTAGGCGTATACCAGAGGGTATTGCATGGCGCTGCAAAATGCTGTGGTAGCCGTTTTGGTTCAGGGTGCCACTCACTCTGTGCAAGTCGCTGACTCTGGATCCAGCAAAAGCCCCAGACCATCACGCCTCCTCCATGTTTGACAGTTGGTGTCACACACTGAGGAACCATCCTTTCGCCTACTCGACGGCGCATAAAACCCTGCGTGATGAACCGAAGATTTCAAATTTTGATTCATCGGTCCATAAGACCTTCTTCCAGTCTTCAGTAGTCCACTGGTGGTGCTTCATGGCCCAGGCAAGCCTCTTAGCTTTCTTATTGCCACTCGACCTGTCAAACCTGCAGCTCGAAGTCTTCTCTTCACAGTTGAAACTGAGACTTGCTTACTTCGACCAGTGTTAAGCTGTGCTTGAAGCTGTTGTCCTGTGAGCCGCCTATCACGCAAGCTGTTGACTCTCAGAAACGTGTTTTCTGATTCTGTTGTGGCTTTGGGTCTGCCAGACCTCTTCCTGTCAGAGTTTCCTCCAGTTTCCAAGTGCCTTTTGATGGTGTAGGAAACTGTACTCACTGACACCTTGGCTTTCTTTGCAATTTCTATAAAGGAAAGACCTACACTTTTAAGGGTTATAATGGTCTGTCTGTCTTCCTTTGTTAATTGCCTTTTTCTCACCATTATGATAGCAATATTCTACTTCCTGCAGTACAATACTGTCCAAATAATGCTTAAGAGGGTGTAGTAACACAGTCTGTTCCAACACTGCTTTTATACAGACAGAGGGTTTGTAAGTAATCAACAAAGGTTGGGACACCTGTAGGAATTGTTAGCATCAACTTTCAAGGCTTAATTTACTTCCATTGCTGCAGAACAGCTTTAAGTTGTTAACCCATTACTTGTTCCCTGAAAAGGCCTTTTGTATAACTCTGAAATGTACATTATTTTTCAGTTTTTGGTAACCTAAACTTTTTTTTTAACCTCTGGCAGTTTACCGCTTACCTTTGTACCATTTCAGGTTATTCACTGGACTTGAACTGCTTAAATTTCAATAAAAACTGGAAAAATGGGGGTGTTCTAAAACTTTTGACCGGTAGTGTGTAGGAATTATATTTAAGTTTCACTGGTTAAGGAACTGCAGCTGACCAATCTTCGGCTACAATTCCCTGTTAACAAAACTCAGCTGGCAGCGCATCTCAGGCGTAACATCTGGCTCTCTAATAAAGTATTTACATAAATATTTACAAAAATGCCTCAACAGGAAATAAACAAAGCACACACATTTTCATCCTGCCATCCAGCCCAAACATTCGAGCCATGCTTTTCTTTGCGCTTCTGTAAGGTAGCGTGGCTGGCTTCCACCGCGCTCCTCTCAGCTGCTCCTCCCAGCGGTCCTGCTGCATCCGGACGACCACGTCCGCCATGGTGTGCAAAACCCTTATCAGTCTGGCATACTACTGATTTATTTCCTTACGCTGGACCTCAGGTCTGGTGTATGAAATCCAGGAGGATCTCCCTGTGGATGGTTACCAGGTATTTTCTCCCCTTTGTTTCCAGCCATGGGGAGTACCTGGGGTCCAGGATCCAGATCCCCATGTCTTTTTGGTCTCCCTGGAAGTGCTGTCTCCTCTTTGCAGCGGATACCTAATATACCACCACGTGTGATAGGGGCAGCATGCTGGACCAACCAAAGGCAGGCAGAGATGGGACTTTATTAAATATGTCATGGGCTGGTATACACAAATGTACAAAAAAACAAAAAACAAACATAATAAAAGGAGGTTCTGCTGACACAACTCTCTTCCTATACTTCCGAACTTCCGAGTTAAATATTCATTAAACAAACTCTGACCCTGGTTAGATACGCAGTGGTCTGTGGTTAGGAACAGAAATAAACAAGCTCTGACCCTGGTTAGACATGCAGTGGTCTGTGGTTAGGAACAGAAATAAACAAGCTCTGACCCTGGTTAGACATGCAGTGGTCTGTGGTTAGGAACAGAAATAAACAAGCTCTGACCCTGGTTAGACATGCAGTGGTCCAGAGTTCAAAATAGAATTACCTTGGTTGCTTACCACACAAATAGGTGTCGTCCTTTCTCAGTCATACAGACTAATATGTCTTGGCACGTAGCAGCCAGGCAGGGTCGGCGTTAGGTGGGGTGCAAGGGATGCAAATGCACCCGGGCCCAGCTTTAACATAATTCAGATGTTTTATTTAACATGTTATCAAATAAAGTACAAAATGATATCACAAAACTCTACCAGAAGCCATACTAGTATTTAAGGCATGTTGGATTTCGAAATGTCACATTTTTTAATTGTTGTCAGTTTTTCGTTAAGTATGGCAAACTACAAAGCAGCATGTAATTCAATATGTTAAAGGAGCATTATTCCACAGGCTTCATTCAACTGTGATAGTGATGAGCGATTAATCTAAAATACTGTTCATTTCCAATTATTGAACACAGAAACCCGCTTCAAACGATTAATACACTGCACAATTTCATTATGTTACAAAACTTCACATCTTCTTTATGGTCACTCATCATAAAGGTTACTTCTGCATTCCAGCCACTTTCAATTCCAGCAGTTCACGTCAGGCAACCACTGAAGCCCAGGACACACCAGTGCGTCGCTTCGCTTCTATTTTGATGCGTGCAACACCGATGCGTTTATACCCAAGTGTCAATTTCCTTTCCCAGCGAAAAAACACCAAGCAACCATTTTGAGCGGAAAACAACTATCCTATTGGTAAAATAAATATGTCTGTGTTTTGGGAAGACTCTCTTGAAACCTCAACAGAAGAGGAGAAGGAGGAAGAAGAAGAGATTATGTTATTATTAAGCAGCGTACCTAAGGAGATGATGGGTCCACGAAATGCTGAAGAAGAGAAAAGAGCTGGGGGAATATCATACATTTATACAAAAACTTGAGTCTGACGAGGAACGTTTTCAGCAGTACTTCAGGATGTCAAAACATACTTTTGAGGTACTGCTGGAGTTAGTGAAAGACGATCTAATAATGGAGTACTGGGTACATACATGTTTAACATACACTGCCACAGTGCAAGTGTATAATGTATATAGAAATGTATATATTTTAATAGTATAACCAGGAGTTAAAATGGGGCGTATGCTGATCTTTTGGTGCTAACGATAAAGAACGTCACATCACGTGCACATTACATACTGGATAAAGGTTTTAAATATCAGTACAATATTTTGAGTTGTTTTTTACAGATAAACAGAAGAAGGAGCGACATTTTTCGACTGTCTAGTTACGTCACAAAGATGTTGGCTGTTATTGGTCGAGAGCACACGCGTCAGTGAAGCGGTGCTTCAAAAAATGCACTGGGAGAAATCTTGCCGCAAAGCCCCTGTGTGACAGGTCTCATTGAAACCCATTATATCAAAAAGTGACGCGAGGCAAGGTGAAGCGCAGCGTCGTGCTGGTGTGTCCCGGGCTTGACGCTACTCTCGCTCTGGGATGTAGTTTAGACTACACCCAAGATGTAAGATGTATGGGAGCCTCGAGACCCACCCTCCTGTTAAAGCTCCCATAATGCATACAAAACGAAGTCACAAACAAAAACATACAGGGAGCACAGGGTAGTATCAGAACTCTTTGCTGTAAATACTTGTCAGGGAAAGAAGGTGAGTGTTTAAATACTGTAAGTTCATAAATACAAACTTTTTATTTTCTTTACATATTTATCAATTTACCTTATTAATGACGTTTCCGCAAGAGAAAAGCAGCGGATATTAAATGATATAAATATAGGGTCAGTCCATATCAGATCAATCACCCTGGAAACCGAAGTTTCATGGATATTGATAATAAATATGTATTCATAAGTGAGCTACCCAAAGTTACTGTATTGTTTTACTGTGACTTTCGCTTGTATGTATCTGTTATTATTGTCTCGGTTTCTCATTTTAGTTTAGTCAGCGAGGCAGGTTAAGAAATTACATTTTTGATGATTAATAATAATAAAAAAACATCTAATTATTTCTTGTAATACGTTTAATTTAATAATTAGTAATTATTAAATGAAACATAATACAAAAAAGTGGCACCCTGAAACAAAATATTATAAAATTATAATTATAATTATAAATCACTCACAATTATTTTTATAATATTTTGTTTCAGGTTGCCATTCTTTCTTGTATTACTTTATAGTTAATAAACTGCTAGCCATGTATTATTATTATTATTATTATTATTATTATCATTATTATTATTATTATTATTATTATTATTATTATTATTATTATTATTATTATTGTTATTATTATTTTCTTTTATGCAGCATTATCAACCCTAGACAGTTAGGGATTCAAAAGAGCTTAATAGAAGATTTCAGGCAGTTGAGACCAAGAGAGTGCTTTGTCAGATTGTGTGTGCTTTTCTTCTTTATTTAAAAATGGTTTCCGTGAAGTGGTATTGTTTATATATTGGTTATGCTGCTTTAGTAGTGACTTCAATATAATGTACACTGTATGTTCCCTTTCAATTCGAAGATGACCGCCAAACAATACTTTTGGGATATGCCTGCTTGTCAGATATTTACTGAGCATTTTATATCAAAGCTGCTGATAGGCCCCTCCGGGGAGTGACGTCCTTGGTTCCACCTCCCAAGGAAATAAATTGTCACTGCACGGAGACATCAGTCTCTTTTGCCTTTCACAAACAGGTAGGTAAGGCGAGTATAATACTAACCTCTTCCAGTTGCGTAATTGACTCTTTTAGAGCTCTTTCTATCAAGTTTTCTGGAGTTCCCTTGCTGTTTATTGCTGGAAGTAGGCTTGCCACTTCCCCAGAATCAGAAACTCGCCAGCTGAAGGCTGAGCTAACGTTATGCAACTGCGTTTCGCTTAAAATAAAAAATAAAAAAAATCTTTCTTCAACAGTCTGCTTTCTAATCTCTGCAGCTTGCTGCATGTGCCTTTCTATAATGTTCCAAGGGCTCTGGGCGACCTCGGCCCCTACAGGTTGTTAGTTACTATTGTTTTTTGGTTACTGCTGACAGTAAAAAAAACAAAAAATAAATCCTAACTCTCCAGTTTATTGTCAAGTGTTTGTGTGTACTACTGCCTTGCAGTTTTAAAAATAATAAATAAATAACAACCGCGTGCTCCATTAGGCCCGATATCTGGCTCTATTGTTGAGTAGACAAGCACATTGATCCACTCACCCATAAAGTATATAAAAAAAAGTGTTTTCTCTTTTTCTGTCTCTCTTTTCTCCCTTCTCCAGGTCTGTAGGCGATGCCACCCCGCTGCAAGCTACGCGCTGCACCGGCCGTGTGCTATACGTGGTCCAGACGCCATCTTAGGTGCTCCACTCCATTGCAAGCTTCGCGCTGCACTGGTTGTGTGACTGCAAGCAGCCCAGACACAGACACACAGCCCAGTACCTTGGTGTTCGGTGCTTTGGTCCCCAGTGTCTAGGCCTCGACGCCCGCAGTACCCTCGGGGCCTTGGTACTTCGCCGCCCTCGGTGCACTAAAGCCTCAACACCTCAGTGCCTCTGTGCCCTCGGTGTCCAAGCGCTTCCCGACATCGGTGGCTTCGTGCCTCGGTGCTCCATAGCCTCGGTGCTTCGACATCCTCGTTGCCTTGAGAGCTACACGCCTTAGCGGTTCGACGGTTGATGCCTTTCGATCCCTGTGCAGCGGCGACTTCAGTGCCACTCTGCCCCAAAGCCTCGGTATCCTCAGTGCCTTGAGGACTATAGACCTCAGCACTTCAACGCTTCGAGGTCTTTTAAGCCTTGTGCTCCAGTAGCCTCGGTACCTCGGTTGCTTGACACCTTTGGTGCCTCGAGGACCCGTCGCCTTGGCGCTCGACACCTGCGACACTCCACAGCGGTGTGCTCTGTGTTTTTCAGCACCCACGACCCCAGTACCCCGGAACCTCTGTGCTTTGACACCCTCGGTGCCCTAGGGCCTCAACGCCTCGGTGCATCAATGCCCTCGGTCGCAAGTCACATATTGCACCAGCACACTCGTTCCCCTCAAGGGTTTTGGTGCCGCGGTGCTTATAGCCTCGATGCTTCATTGCTTCTGCTCCATCGACGCTCAAGAACCTCGACACCTTGACGCTTCGGCGTTCGGTGGGCCAATGTCAAATTTTCACCTGTGCATGTCCTGCAGGCGGAATATGCCCCCGCAGGACAAACACACTCTCTGTGTCAAGTGCCTGGGCATAGAACACGCCTCTGCTGTCTTGGCAGACAAGGCATTCTGTACTATTTGTGCCAGATCCAAGGAGAAAACCTTGCACAATAGAATGGCGCAATTCACAGGCGAGACCCTACGGCTAGCCTGGGAGAGCCGTCTTCAGCCTCGAGATCTCAGGGGCCATATTCACAAAGCTGACTTAAGTCTAAGACCAAAAAATGGGCTTGTCGCTTTTGATGACTTTGTTATGACCGATATATATATATATATATATATATATATATATATATATATATATATATATATATATATATGTACAGTGCTACAAAAGTATTCAGACCCTGACCAATTCTCTCATATTATTGAATTACAAATGGTACATTGAAATTTCGTTCTGTTTGATATTTTATTTTAAAACATTGAAACTCAAAATCAATTATTGTAAGGTGACATTGGTTTTATGTTGGGAAATATTTTTAAGAAAAATAAAAAACTGAAATATCTTGCTTGCATAAGTATTCAACCCCCACACATTAATATTTGGTAGAGCCACCTTTCGCTGCAATAACAGCTTTAAGTCTTTTGGGGTAAGTATGTACCAGCTTTGCACACAGCATAGGAGTGATTTTGGCCCATTCTTCTTGGCAGATTTGCTCCAGGTTGTTCAGGTTGGCTGGACGACACTTGTGGACCGCAATTTTCAAATAGTGCCACAGATTCTCAATGGGATTGAGATCAGGACTTTGACTGGGCCACTGTAGAACATTCACCTTTTGTTCTTGAGCCACTCCAATGTTGCTTTGGCCTTGTGCTTGGGATCATTGTCCTGCTGAAAAAGTGAATTTCCTCCCAAGCTTCAGTTTTTAGCAGACTGAAGCAGGTTCTCTTGCAGTATTTCCCTGTATTTTTGCTCCATCCATTCTTCCTTCAATTTTAACAAGATGCCCAGTCCCTGCTGATGAGAAGCACCCCCACAGCATGATGCTGCCACCACCTTACTTCACTGTAGGGATGGTGTGTCTTGAGGCATGGGCAGTGTTAGGTTTGCGCCACACATAGCCCTTTGAGTTTTGGCCAAAAAGCTCTATGTTGGTCTCATCTGACCACAAAACCTTTTCCCACATCGCTTGGCTGGGTCACTCTCATGCTTTCTGGCAAACTCAGGCGTGCTTTCCGATGGTACTTTTTGAGTAGCGGCTTCTTCTACAGGCCAGTGTTATGCAGAGCTCTTGATATGGTTGACTGGTGCACCATTACTCCCACTCCCAGCCACTGAACTCTGTAGCTCCTTCAAAGTGATTGTTGGCCTCTCTGTGGCTTCTCTCACAAGTCTCCTTCTTGTTTGAGCGCTGAGTTTTGAGGGACGGCCTTTTCTTGGCAGTGCCTGGGTGGTGTGATGCAGCTTCCACTTCCTGATTATTGATACAACTGTGCTCACTGGGATATCCAAACACTTGGATATTATTTTGTACCCTTTCCCTAATTTATGCATTTGTATTACTTTATCTCTAACTTCTTGTGACAAAGACGGCTGAGCGGTGACGTCACGGCAGAAGCAGGAACACAGAACAGACAGAGACTTGGGGTTTTGGTGAAGCTGGAGCGTGATCGCGCTCAGCGTTTAATAATCAAACAGAACAGAAAAATAAGCGGTTGTAACAACAAACACACAAAAACAGGACACGGCACTTACGCCAAAATAAATAGATAAACAAAAGCGGACTAACACTAAACAAGCGGTGGACGGACAGACACACAAACACGGTGAGTAAATAATAAAACAAGTACCGTGCTGGTCCTACCAGCACGCGATAGCAATTGTTCTATATATTTTCTATCTCTCTCTCTCTCTCTCTCACCCGTTCTCCACTCACGAACACCCAACCCGAGTGAGTGAAAACATACAGCTTTTATGCAGTTGTACCGAGACTTCGATTGCTAGTCAATCATTCAATTGGAATCTCGGTACAACTGCACGTGAATTAATTAAAGTGCAATTCCCGTGCTCACATATTATTACTTTTTACTTGCACGTGATGTGATTTGTGCCCTCCTCGTGCCTAAATACAAATCTACAATTTAAACACATGTGAAACACAGACCGCTTATATCCCGTGTACCAATGCCTATACACCAACATTTACACACAACACGTAACACAAAATACACACGGGGGCACTTTGCCACATATACCCCCCTTGTGCAAAGCACACATGGCCTCAATGGCCACCTCCCCCTCAGTCCCAAAGTCCCGGAAGAGGGGAAGCAAGTTGTTTCTGGGGGTGGCCATGGTGAAATGTCTGGCACCCCCAATTCTTCGTGGCTGGCAGCTCCCTCTTCCGGGGCTTCAGCCACACTATCTCCTGCTGCGAAAGTGCAGCTGGGGAGCTGGTCTCCTGACCTCCCCCTTCTTCATGGCCGGCAGTTCCCCTCCATGGGGCTCCGACCACACAATCTCCGGCAGCGAAACTGCTGCGGGGAAGCTGGTCTCCTGACCTCCCCCTTCTTCATGGCCGGCAGTTCCCCTCCGTGGGCGCCGGCCACCCAATTCTGGCAGCGAAACTGCTGCGAGGGAGCGGGTCTCCTGACCTCCCCCTCCTTCGTGGCCGCTAGCTCCCCTCCGTGGGGCTCTGGCCACCGTGTTTCCTGCCACGGAAATGCGGCTGGGGAGCTGGTCTCCTGACCTCCCCCTTTCTTCATGGCCGACAGCTCCCCTTCATGGGGTTCTGGCCATAGTGTAGCGACCCCAGGCGAAGCAGGACCCTCGACTACCCCAGGCGAAGCAGGATCCCTGGCGACCCCAGGCGGCGGCAGCGGACCCTCGGGAGGCGGCGGCAGCAGCAGCGGACCCTCGGGAGGCGGCGGCAGCAGCAGCGGACCCTCGGGAGGCGAACTTCGGGAGGAGCCCC
Source organism: Acipenser oxyrinchus oxyrinchus (assembly GCA_030684275.1). Taxonomy (NCBI): domain Eukaryota; kingdom Metazoa; phylum Chordata; class Actinopteri; order Acipenseriformes; family Acipenseridae; genus Acipenser; species Acipenser oxyrinchus. The sequence continues at coordinate 58,384,658 of CM060252.1, forward strand.
TGGCCATAGAGGCGGCAGCGGGAGCTCCACTTCTCCCTCGTACCCTGTACCCTGTGTGGAGCAAAAGGCAGCCCCAGGCGTCGCGGGCGACAGGCAGCCCCAGGCGTCGCGGGCGGCTGGCAACCCCAGGCGATCGCGGAGCGGCTGGCAACCCCAAGCGATGCGGGCGGCTGGCAACCCCAGGCGATCGCGGAGCGGCTGGCAACCCCAGGCGATGCGAGCGGCAAGCATCCTTGGGCGGCGAGGCAGGCATCCTTGGGCGGCGAGGCAGGCATCCTTGGGCGGCGAGGCAGGCATCCTTGGGCGGCGAGGCAGGCATCCTTGGGCGGCGAGGCAGGCATCCTTGGGCGGCGAGGCAGGCATCCTTGGGCGGCGAGGCAGGCATCCTTGGGCGGCGAGGCAGGCATCCTTGGGCGGCGAGGCAGGCATCCTTGGGCGGCGGGGCAGGCATCCTTGGGCGGCGGGGCAGGCATCCTTGGGCGGCGGGGCAGGCATCCTTGGGCGGCGGGGCAGGGAGTCAGGACTAGCTGGGGTGCAGGTGTTGGCCCTCTTCTCGGCCTCTGCGGCGGGCGGTTCTTCCCGTGCTTCCCTCAGCAGCCTATGCAAGGGCTGCCGAGGACCGCCAGCATCTAGTCCGGGTCCTTCTGGTGAAGGGAGAGGCAGCTCCTGCTCCTCTCCTCGTGGCGGTGGGGAAATGATACCAGCAGGCATCCCTCCTCTGCTGGTGGGGAAAGTGTTACCAGCAGGCATTCATCCTCTGCTGGTGGGGAAGTAATACCAGCAGGCATTCCTCCTCTGCTGGTGGGGAAGTGTTACCAGCAGGCATTCCTCCTCTGCTGGTGGGGAAGTGATACCAGCAGGCATTCATCCTCTGCTGGTGGGGAAGTGTTACCAGCAGGCATTCATCCTCTGCTGGTGGGGTAGGTGATACCAGCAGGCATTCATCCTCTGCTGGTGGGGAAGTGATACCAGCAGGCATTCATCCTCTGCTGGTGGGGAAGTGATACCAGCAGACATTCCTCCTCTGCTGGTGGGGTTGGCGGAGGCAGAGGCAGCTCCTGCTGCTCTGCTCCTGCCGATGGAGGTGGCGGAGGCAGAGGCAGCTCCTGCTGCTCTGCTCCTGCCAGTGAAGGTGGCGGAGGCAGAGGCAGCTCCTGCTGCTCTGCTCCTGCCAGTGAAGGTGGCGGAGGCAGAGGCAGCTCCTGCTGCTCTGCTCCTGCTGGTGGAGGTGGCGGAGGCAGAGGCAGCTCCTGCTGCTCTGCTCCTGCCGGTGGAGGTGGGAGCGTGTAGTCTCCTGGCGGCGGAGGTGGGAGCAGCGTGTAGTCTACCCTTGTTTCAGGGGACTGGTGCGGCCCTCCCCTCTTGCAGGGGACTGGTGCGGCTCCGCCTGGAAGGGGAGACCAGCAGGCATTCACCCTCTGCTGGTGGACAGGGACCCAGCAGGCATTCACCCTCTGCTGGTGGACAGGGACCCAGCAGGCATTCACCCTCTGCTGGTGGACAGGGACCCAGCAGGCATTCACCCTCTGCTGGGGGACAGGGACCCAGCAGGCATTCACCCTCTGCTGGGGGACAGGGACCCAGCAGGCATTCACCCTCTGCTGGTGGACAGGGACCCAGCAGGCATTCACCCTCTGCTGGTGGAGGAGGCAGAGGCAGCTCCTGCTGCTCTGCTCCTGGCGGTGGAAGTGGCGGAGGCGGGACCAGCAGGAATTCACCCTCTGCTGGTGGAGGTGGGAGCTGCAAGCGGTCCTCCCATGGCAATGGAGGTGGAACCAGCAGGAATTCACCCTCTGCTAGTGGAGACTGGGGCGGTGGGCGCTCTACCTTCCCCTTTTGGGCCGTGGGCGCACCGACTCCTCCCTCTTGGGCTGTGGGCGCACCGACTCCTCCCTCTTGGGCTGTGGGCGCACCGACTCCTCCCTCTTGGGCTGTGGGCGCACCGACTCCTCCCATTCAGGCGTGGGACGTTCGGGCTCCTCCCACTCAGGCGTGGGACGTTCGGGCTCCTCCCACTCAGGCGTGGGACGTTCGGGCTCCTCCCACTCAGGCGTGGGACGTTCGGGCTCCTCCCACTCAGGCGTGGGGCGTTCGAGCTCCTCCCACTCAGGCTGTGGAGGCAAAACCAGCAGGCATTCTTCCTCTGCTGGTGGAGACTTGGGCGGTGGACACTCCGCCTTCCTCTTCCCCTTTCCCCTTCTCTGCCTCCTCCTCACCTTCCTCTCCTGGGCCAGTTCCTCCTCTCCCTCTTGGTAGGGGCAGTGCACCACTGGGTGCCCGAACTCCCCACAGGCAAGGCACCAGCCTTGGTCCTCTAGACCACCGAGGAGGACCTCCAGATCCTGGCAGCCATCTCTCCAGTTCCAGCCTTCCATTTTCTTGTTGTTGTTGTTGTTGGGTTTTTTTTTTTTTTAAACAAATTGCGGTTCCTGCTCTGGCCTGAGTCCTGGAGCGCTGTTTTCCCAGTTCTGACACCACGTGTGACAAAGGCGGCTGAGCGGTGGCGTCACGGCAGAAGCAGGAACACAGAACAGACAGAGACTTGGGGTTTTGGTGAAGCTGAGCGTGATCGCTCAGCGTTTAATAATCAAACAGAACAGAAAAATAAGCGGTTGTAACAACAAACACACAAAAACAGGACACGGCACTTACGCCAAAATAAATAGATAAACAAAAGCGGACTAACACTAAACAAGCGGTGGACGGACAGACACACAAACACGGTGAGTAAATAATAAAACAAGTACCGTGCTGGTCCTACCAGCACGCGATAGCAATTGTTCTATATATTTCTCTCTCTCTCTCTCTCTCTCTCTCTCACCCGTTCTCCACTCACGAACACCCAACCCCGAGTGAGTGAAAACATACAGCTTTTATGCAGTTGTACGAGACTTCGATTGCTAGTCAATCATTCAATTGGAATCTCGGTACAACTGCACGTGAATTAATTAAAGTGCAATTCCCCGTGCTCACATATTATTACTTTTTACTTGCACGTGATGTGATTTGTGCCCTCCTCGTGCCTAAATACAAATCTACAATTTAAACACATGTGAAACACAGACCCGCTTATATCCCGTGTACCAATGCCTATACACCAACATTTACACACAACACGTAACACAAAATACACACGGGGGGGCACTTTGCCACACTTCTGTAGAATGCTCTTTGGTCTTCATTTTACTTCAGATTCACAGCCTGACCAATGATCCTACAACAGTGGGGTTTTTATCCAGAAAATGTGACAGCAACGTTAATGGTTCACAGGTGGAGGCCAATGGTAAGGTAATTGTGTCCTTGTTAGGGCAATTTCTTTCATCGGTGTAAACTGGGAGCTTCCACAGCACAGGGGTTGAATACTTATGCAAGCAAGATATTTCAGTTTTTTATTTTTCTTAAAAACATTTCCCAACTTAAAACCAATGTCACCTTACAATAATTGATTTTGAGTTTCAGTGTTTTATATATATATATATATATATATATATATATATATATATATACACACTACCGTTCAAAAGTTTGGGGTCACTTAGAAATTTCCTTGTTTTCGAAAGAAAAGCAAATTTTTTGTCCATTAAAATAACATCAAATTGATCAGAAATACAGTGTAGACATTGTTAATGTTGTAAATGACTATTGTAGCTGGAAACGGCTGATTTGTAATGGAATATCTACATTGGCGTACAGAGGTCCATTATCAGCAACCATCAGTCCTGTGTTCCAATGGCACGTTGTGTTTGCTAATCCAAGTTTATCATTTTAAAAGGCTAATTGATCATTAGAAAACCCTTTTGCAATTATGTTAGCACAGCTGAAAACTGTTGTGCTGATTAAAGAAGCAATAAAACTGGCCTTCTTTAGACTAGTTGAGTATCTGGAGCATCAGCAATTGTGGGTTCGATTACAGGCTCAAAATGGCCAGAAACAAAGAACTTTCTTCTGAAACTCGTCAGTCTATTCTTGTTCTGAGAAATGAAGGCTATTCCATGCGAGAAATTGCCAAGAAACTGAAGATCTCGTATAACGCTGTGTACTACTCCCTTCACAGAACAGCGCAAACTGGCTCTAACCAGAATAGAAAGAGGAGTGGGAGGCCCCGTGCACAACTGAGCAAGAGGACAAATACATTAGAGTGTCTAGTTTGAGAAACAGGCGCCTCACAGGTCCTCAACTGGCAGCTTCATTAAATAGTACCCATAAAACACCAGTCTCAACGTCAACAGTGAAGAGGCGACTCGGGATGCTGGCCTTCTAGGCAGAGTTGCAAAGAAAAGCCATATCTCAGGCTGGCCAATAAAAAGAAAAAGATTAAGATGGGCAAAAGAACACAGACACTGGACAGAGGAAGATTGGAAAAAAGTGTTATGGACAGACGAATCTAAGTTTGAGGTGTTTGGATCACAAAGAAGAACATTCGTGAGACGCAGACCAAATGAAAAGATGCTGGAGGAGTGCTTGACGCCATCTGTCAAGCATGGTGGAGGCAATGTGATGGTCTGGGGTGCTTTGGTGGTGGTAAAGTGGGAGATTTGTACAGGGTAAAGGGATCTTGAAAAGGAAGGCTATCACTCCATTTTGCAACGCCATGCCATACCCTGTGGACGGTGCTTGATTGGAGCCAATTTCCTCCTACAACAGGACAATGACCCAAAGCACAGCTCCAAACTATGCAAGAACTATTTAGGGAAGAAGCAGTCAGCTGGTATTCTGTCTATAATGGAGTGGCCAGCACAGTCACGGATCTCAACCCTATTGAGCTGTTGTGGGAGCAGCTTGACCGTATGGTACGTAAGAAGTGCCCATCAAGCCAATCCAACTTGTGGGAGGTGCTTCAGGAAGCATGGGGTGAAATCTTTTCAGATTACCTCAACAAAGTGACAACTAGAATGCCAAAGGTCTGCAAGGCTATAATTGCTGCAAATGGAGGATTCTTTGACAAAAGCAAAGTTTGAAGGACACAATTATTATTGCAATTAAAAATCATTATTTCTAACCTTGTCAATGACTATATTTCCTATGCATTTTGCTATATTTCCTATTCAAACTCATTTCATGTATGTTTTCATGGAAAATAAGGAAATTTCTAAGTGACCCCAAACTTTTGAACGGTAGTGTATATATATATCACATGTAATTACAGTGAAATACAAACAATGCAGACTGTCATGTAATGTTTATGTGTACTGTATTTAATGGGATATTTGTTAATAAAGTATATTTTAAAAAATATTTGTTTATTTGTCTGTCTTTTTATTTGCTTTTAGATGTGTATCCCTTTAAGATAGATGTTCTTGGTTTTAAATAAGATGCAAGCATTTTTAGAAACAGTAGGACAAACAAAAAGGGGTACATATGTTGTAGATTTGTTGTTTTTTTGTTTCATAGCTGTGGAAAGTTTGAAATACATTTTTGCTAATCTAGTACTGTTCTTAGAAAAAAAAACGCTATAGATAACAAACATAAAACTACAACAGAGCTGGTATTACTTTGTATGTTTTTACCTCTGCTAATGAAGTCTTCATTCCTCTCAAGCCATGCTTTTGGTGCTGCTTGTTATACATTAAATGTAGATTTACAGCCCTAATTATAGTTATAATGTTAATGGTATGATCTACATTGCAATAACATATTCAATACTGTAATTAAAAGTAGAGTTGCTAGCAACTATAAAGGCTTCCAAGCAGTTATCGTGAAATTTAAGCGTATTGGTTATTATAGATGAAACGTTATCATCACAACTGTGTAAATTTTGGCACAAATATGAGAATACTTTTGAAAATTCCCCGAAATTGTCATTAAATCGAAGATGGCTGCCACACCATGTGACCAAAGGCCGCCATATTGACCACGGCACAACATCCCATAGTCCTCTACATCCATGGCAAATTTCGTGCGTTTTGGTGCAGCCGATCAGTTTTATAGCCAGGTGCGTATGTTGATGATGTCATACGTTTGACCTTAAGGAGAGGTCAGACAGTGAAGAGCATAAGTGCAACAGTGTTCTTGTTATGGGTTGCAAAAGTTTTTTTACAATTATCAATATGGCCGCCAAACCATGTGACCAAAAATGTGTCATTTTCATATCACCAGTACTTTACGTGAGTCTCTATGGTCATATAAAGTTTCATGACTGTAGTGTATTGCACCTTGGATTTATGCACGAATGTATGAAAGTAGAGCCGTCGTGAAATGGTTATTTGCACGTCGCGGCCATGTTTTATAGCGAAAAAGCATGGATTTTACAAATGGTAGAAAGGACCTGGTCATGAACATGCGTGCCAATTTAGGTGTCGATTGACGTTGCGGTTTAAGACAAGAAGATTGTTGAATATTTGGCTAATTCAGGCAGGCAAAGTAATTGTTCAATTGACCTCGATTGAACATATGTTTTTATAGCCATTGCTGCACTATCTGCTGCCATTGTCACAGTTCCACCTTAAGTTGTTTTTAAAGGCAAGAGTTTTGAAAATTCCAAAATTTCCACAAAATCCAATATGGCGGTCGAACCATGTGACTTTTTCATTCGGGGATGCCAGTCTGGTTGTCCAGCCATAGGCATCTACTACGTATGCCATAACTCTGTGATGTTGTTTCAGCGGAAAATATATATAATAATAATAATAATAATAATAATAATAATAATAATAATAATAATAATAATAGGCTTCCCAGCCTTTGGCTTGGAAGCCTAAAAATAATAATAATAAATCACCTGCAACAAAGCTGGAATTGCATTGCTTCGGTTAGTTGATGGAGATAGATCGGTAATAGATGTGAAATATTTGTTAGGGTTTCAATTGACCGTCTATCAAAACAGTGTCGGCTTATCAATTCAGTCTCGCTAAAAACTTGCAACAGGGTTCCTGTCTACAAAAACACGCTTAGGGCAATTCTCATCTGGATGATTATCATATAAATCATATACTACCACCTGTCGAGCCATGGCAGAAAAAAAAGTTGTTTCAATGGCAGATCTGGACTTAAGCCTCCTTCAGGGTAGCCTTAAAATTAAGACCTTACTTAAAGCCAAAATTCCGTTAAGACTCATTTGTGAATAAGAATTACGTCCAAATTGATGATTTATGACCAGTCTTAGACTTAAGTACAGCTGTGAATACGCCCCAGGTCTCCTCCCACCAAACCTCAAGCCCAGTGCACAGCCCATTCTTCCTGCAGCCGCTCTAGATCACCCTTGAGGGGTAGAAAGAGAGTGAGGAATGCGGATCAGACGAGGGACATTGCCGAGTAATGGGCCAGATGGCCCAAGTACTTGAGCACTTAAGCAGGCAGCAGGCTTCCCCTATGCCTGCCCCAGCTCCACCAGCAGCACCTGCCCCAGAGCAGACCCTGGCTTCACCGTTGGTCGCTCCAGTTCAGAGCAGGATGTGGTAATGGTGAGGGGAACAGGACGCGCTGTCTATAGCGGCTTCCTGGGATGAGGAGTCTTTCCTACGGTGGCCCTGAAGTGCAAAACACAGATACAAAATGAAAAACACAAATACAACTCAAAAAACAAATACAAATCAAAAAATACAAATACAAAAACACAAATACAAATTGAAAAACAAATACAAATTGAACAGAATTAGGAACCAGGAACAACAAAGAAGAACAAAGGACTGGCTTTTCCACCACCTATACACACTATTTACAGGGGCAGGATCAGCCCTGCCACAATGCTCCATTATGAATATAATAATTAATAATGTGGTTTTTACCAACTGTTGTGTCAGTTCTGGAACCAATTAAAAAGTATAACTTTTGTGGGGCTCAAGTCAGCATTCAGTAAAGCACTTGCTAGCCTAGATGTCACGAAGTTCGAATCCAGGCTATTCCACAGCCAACCGTGGACGGGAGCTCTAGGGCGCGGCTCACAGTTGGCCGAGCCTGGGGAGGGTTAGGTCGGCCAGGGTGTCCTCGCTCACCGCGCACCAGCGACCCCTGTAGTCTGGCGCCTGCTGGTTTGCCTGTAAGCTGCCCAGAGCTGCGTTGTCCTCTGACGCTGTAGCTCTGGAGGCGGCTGCATGGTGAGTCTGCAGAGTGTAAAGAAGCGGCGGCTGACGCACACGCCGGAGGACAGCGTGTGTTCATCTTTGCCCCTCCCGAGTCAGCGCAGGGGTGGTAGCGGTGAGCTGAGCCTAAAAATAATTGGCATTTCAAATTGGGGAGAAAATAATAAAAACTAATTGGCAACGACTAAATTTAAAAAAAAAAAAAAAAAAAGTATACCTTTTGTAAACAAGTGATCAATCATTGTAACAGCATTTGAGCTTGTGCTAACATGTTAAACTGTAAAAAGCATAAGAAAATGCACTTGGTGACAGGCTGATTCAAAAGCAATGATTATAGTGCATCAAGATCACAGTTGGATATAATTACCTTTGCTATATAATAATAAAGAAATAAAAAAATGTTGAGGTTATAATACATTTTTAAGGATATTCAGGGAAGACCAGGCAACCATTAAAAGTATGTTTTCAATATAAAATAAATATTTCAGATTATTATTTGTTTATTTTATTATTATTTGTTTATTTAGCAGACGCCTTTATCCAAGGTGACTTACAGAGACTAGGGTGTGTGAACTATGCATCAGCTGCAGAATCACTTACAATTACGTGTCACCCAAAAGACGGAGCACAAGGAGGTTAAGTGACTTGCCCAGAGTCACACAATGAGTCAGTGGCTGAGGTGGGATTTGAACCGGGGACCTCCTGGTTACAAGTCAGTTTCTCCACTGGACCACACAACCTCTTATTATTGTAAATAGTTGAAAAGAAGCCAGACGAGGAGAGGTGCTGCTGGCTGTGTGTTGACACAGAATGGCAGCCGGGGATTGGACTGCTGCAGATCCCTTACCAGCCTCTGAAAGAGTCTCAGTAGTGTCTCGCTATAAAAAAAGCCACTCACTCATCCTTCAGGCTGATGAGCCAAGAGAGCCTTCCAGTGGGAGTAGCTGTTTTGGCACTTTTAATTTATACTTGCTTTCTCTGTGTTTGTTTTGCCTTTTTGTAGTTATTTTTGTTTACACTTTGTGCTTTTGCTTCATGTGCTTTACCATTGTTGGGATAGTAACATGGGTCTACAGTCCGACCCGACGTCCCGACGTCCATCTGTGTGTCATTTGGAACGCCAACTCCTGTCTCTCTCATATCTCCCCAGTGGATCCCCACACACCTATTACAGAAAGGCACTATTGATGGTAATCTTTTAAAGACCAGCATTTTAAAATGCTCTGAACTTTACATCTGTAAACTACACTGCTATATAGCCACTCATCCCATTATCTGTGAAAACCTAACTCTTTGGCTATATATCTATAAATAGATTATATATATATATATATATATATATATATATATATATATATATATATATATATATATATATATCATGGGTTTTAATTGGTTAACGATTGGTCAATTAATCACACTTGTGAGTTTTGATCAATTAAAAAAGAATTAATCAATTAATCTTGCCTACCAGAATGTCGTATCAAAAGTGCATGTAAAATAAATTGTGAAAAATGTCAGAGGATAATACCTTGGCAAAAGGGCAACTGGAAGGTATCCCCAATATTTCACAATATTTCACTATATATACAGTACTGTGCAAAAGTTTTAGGAGGGTGTGAAAAAATGCTGTCAAGTAAGAATGCTTTCAAAAATAGACATGTTAATAGATTATATTTATCAATTAACCAAATGCAAAGTGAGTGAACAGAAGACTAAAGAGATGGAGTAATCACGTAGTATAATGGGAGTGAGGTTCCTTCAGTACAATTCTACAGATAGATAGATACATTAGCTCTTTGCGCATATATATATATAGTGTAGGTATATATATAGTAGTGTATATATATATATATATATATACACACACACACACACACACAAATTTTATTTGCTTGCATGAATAGACAACAATTTAACTCGCTGAACCATCCAGCTTTTACTAATGAGTAGTATTAAACTTAGTCAAAACAAATGTCTGATTTGAATAGCTGGAAATGGTATAAAGTATGGTAAACATTTAAATTTTCTACAACTTAAAGAAAAAAGCATGAACATTTAAATTTTAATTGCATTTCAATGGGCAGAATGTTTCTATATATATACAAGTACTGTGCAAAAGTTTTAGGCAGGTGTGAAAAAATGCTGTAAAGTAAGAATGCTTTCAAAAATAGACATGTTAATAGATTATATTTATCAATTAACTAAATGCAAAGTGAGTGAACAGAAGAAAAATCTAAATCAAATCCATATTTGGTGTGACCACCCTTTGCCTTCAAAACAGCATCAAGCATCAATTCTTCTAGGTACACTTGCACACAGTTTTTGAAGGAACTCGGCAGGTAGGTTGGCCCAAACATCTTGGAGAACTAACCACAGTTCTTCTGTGGATTTAGGCAGCCTCAGTTGCTCTCTCTCTTCATGTAATCCCAGACAGACTCGATGATGTTGAGATCAGGGCTCTGTGGGGCCATACCATCACTTCCAGGACTCCTTGTTCTTCTTTACGCTGAAGATAGTTCTTAATGACTTTCGCTGTATGTTTGGGGTCGTTGTCATGCTGCAGAATAAATTTGGGGCCAATCAGATGCCTCCCTGATGGTATTGCATGATGGATAAGTATCTGCCTGTACTTCTCAGCATTGAGGAGACCATTAATTCTGACCAAATCCCCAACTCCATTTGCAGAAATGCAGCCCCAAACTTGCAAGGAACCTCCACCATGCTTCACTGTTGCCTGCAGACACTCATTCGTGTACCGCTCTCCAGCCCTTCGGCGAACAAACTGCCTTCTGCTACAGCCAAATATTTCAAATTTTGACTCATCAGTCCAGAGCACCTGTTGCCATTTTTCTGCACCCCAGTTCCTGTGTTTTCGTGCATAGTTGAGTCGCTTGGCCTTGTTTCCACGTCGGAGGTATGGCTTTTGGCCGCAAGTCTTCCATGAAGGCCACTTCTGACCAGACTTCTCCGGACAGTAGATGGGTGTACCAGGGTCCCACTGTTTTCTGCCAGTTCTGAGCTGATGGCACTGCTGGACATCTTCCGATTGCGAAGGGAAGTAAGCATGATGTGTCTTTCATCTGCTGCAGTAAGTTTCCTTGGCCGACCACTGCGTCTACGGTCCTCAACGTTGCCCGCTTCTTTGTGCTTCTTCAAAAGAGCTTGGACAGCACATCTGGAAACCCCTGTCTGCCTTGAAATTTCTGCCTGGGAGAGACCTTGCTGATGCAGTATAACTACCTTGTGTCTTGTTGCTGTGCTCAGTCTTGCCATGGTGTATGACTTTTGACAGTAAACTGTCTTCAGCAACCTCACCTTGTTAGCTGAGTTTGGCTGTTCCTCACCCAGTTTTATTCCTCCTACACAGCTGTTTCTGTTTCAGTTAATGATTGTGTTTCAACCTACATATTGAATTGATGATCATTAGCACCTGTTTGGTATAATTGTTTAATCATACACCTGACTATATGCCTACAAAATCCCTGACTTTGTGCAAGTGTACCTAGAAGAATTGATGCTGTTTTGAAGGCAAAGGGTGGTCACACCAAATATGGATTTGATTTAGATTTTTCTTCTGTTCACTCACTTTGCATTTAGTTAATTGATAAATATAATCTATTAACATGTCTATTTTGAAAGCATTCTTACTTTACAGCATTTTTTCACACCTGCCTAAAACTTTTGCACAGTACTGTATATATATATATATATATATATATATATATATATATATACACACACACACACACACACACACACACACAAATTTTATTTGCTTGCATGAATAGACAACAATTTAACTCGCTGAACCATCCAGCTTTTACTAATGAGTAGTATTAAACTTAGTCAAAACAAATGTCTGATTTGAATAGCTGGAAAATGGTATAAAGTATGGTAACATTTAGAATTTTCACAACTTAAAGAAAAAAGCATGAACATTTAAATTTTAATTGCATTTCAATGGGCAGAATGTTTCTATATATATATACAGTACTGTGCAAAAGTTTTAGGCAGGTGTGAAAAAATGCTGTAAAGTAAGAATGCTTTCAAAAATAGACATGTTAATAGATTATATTTATCAATTGACTAAATGCAAAGTGAGTGAACAGAAGAAAAATCTAAATCAAATCCATATTTGGTGTGACCACCCTTTGCCTTCAAAACAGCATCAAGCATCAATTCTTCTAGGTACACTTGCACACAGTTTTTGAAGGAACTCCATAGGTAGGTTGGCCCAAACATCTTGGAGAACTAACCACAGTTCTTCTGTGGATTTAGGCAGCCTCAGTTGCTTCTCTCTCTTCATGTAATCCCAGACAGACTCGATGATGTTGAGATCAGGGCTCTGTGGGGCCATACCATCACTTCCAGGACTCCTTGTTCTTCTTTACGCTGAAGATAGTTCTTAATGACTTTCGCTGTATGTTTGGGGTCGTTGTCATGCTGCAGAATAAATTTGGGGCCAGTCAGATGCCTCCCTGATGGTATTGCATTATGGATAAGTATCTGCCTGTACTTCTCAGCATTGAGGAGACCATTAATTCTGACCAAATCCCCAACTCCATTTGCAGAAATGCAGCCCCAAACTTGCAAGGAACCTCCACCATGCTTCACTGTTGCCTGCAGACACTCATTCGTATGCGCTCTCCAGCCCTTCGGCAAACAAACTGCCTTCTGCTACAGCCAAATATTTCAAATTTTGACTCATCAGTCCAGAGCACCTGCTGCCATTTTTCTGCACCCCAGTTCCTGTGTTTTCGTGCATAGTTGAGTCGCTTGGCCTTGTTTCCACGTCGGAGGTATGGCTTTTTGGCCGCAAGTCTTCCATGAAGGCCACTTCTGACAAGACTTCTCCGGACAGTAGATGGGTGTACCAGGGTCCCACTGTTTTCTGCCAGTTCTGAGCTGATGGCACTGCTGGACATCTTCCGATTGCGAAGGGAAGTAAGCATGATGTGTCTTTCATCTGCTGCAGTAAGTTCCCTTGGCCGACCACTGCGTCTACGGTCCTCAACGTTGCCCGTTTCTTTGTGCTTCTTCAAAAGAGCTTGGACAGCACATCTGGAAACCCATGTCTGCCTTGAAATTTCTGCCTGGGAGAGACCTTGCTGATGCAGTATAACTACCTTGTGTCTTGTTGCTGTGCTCAGTCTTGCCATGGTGTATGACTTTTGACAGTAAACTGTCTTCAGCAACCTCACCTTGTTAGCTGAGTTTGGCTGTTCCTCACCCAGTTTTATTCCTCCTACACAGCTGTTTCTGTTTCAGTTAATGATTGTGTTTCAACCTACATATTGAATTGATGATCATTTGCACCTGTTTGGTATAATTGTTTAATCATACACCTGACTATATGCCTACAAAATCCCTGACTTTGTGCAAGTGTACCTAGAAGAATTGATGCTGTTTTGAAGGCAAAGGGTTGTCACACCAAATATGGATTTGATTTAGATTTTTCTTCTGTTCACTCACTTTGCATTTAGTTAATTGATAAATATAATCTATTAACATGTCTATTTTGAAAGCATTCTTACTTTACAGCATTTTTCACACCTGCCTATATATACTATATATATATATATATATATATATATATATATATATATATATATATATATATATATAGTAAAACACACCTCATGGTGTTCAGAAAAAAGTGCTTTCTGATTAGTATTTTATTGTTGTAGTAGAACTAGTGCTCTGTTTGTTAGTTGGTTGGCTTCTCGCTCCCTCTAGTGCCATGAAAGAGGTAGTGGAAGAAGTGCACAGTTGCTATTCAGGAATTTAGTAGTTTTTAAATTGTGTTATTTACACTCTTAGGTTGATACCCTTGTTACGGTGGGCCTTAAGTGCAAAACACAAATACAAATTAAAAAGCACAAATACAAATAAATAATTTGCAAATACAAAAACAGAAAACACAAATACAAAAAGTCAACAACACAACGAAAGTCATTTCACAACAGAAATACATCACGATGGAGTCCACTCCCCCAGATACACCAGCACAGTCTCCATCTGTTTCTGGAGAAGTTGAAGCTGTTTAGAAAGCACAAGCTGAGTGCTCAGTGTTTTCTGCGATTAATTTTGGTTTTGAGGCAGATCTGCTTTCAAGGCAGAGCGACACGTCTCAAATCTGATTGGCTTAGCTATCTGCAAAAGGCGTAGCTAAGGTTGGTGTTTCGAATGGCTTCTCCCTTTTTAAATTTAAACTGCCAGAGGCAGGTAAAAGGTACATAAGTACAGAGAGACGAGACGAGGTGAGTTCATGTTACAGTTTCTGCATACCTCATAAATTAATTTATACAAAATATTTTAATATCAACTCATTAATTCCCTTTTTTATTCTTAGTAGAGCAGGCAAAGTAACATTTTGTGTGACAAATAGCAATGATTTAAAAAAGTAGTAGCTTAGCTACCAGTAAACACACAATTTTCACTTAAAATGGAGGTAAGTCATTTTTTGTTGGACTTTTATTTTTTATTGCATACAAACCTATGTACAGTTAATGCTAATAGCACTGTAGTTTCTGTGTATTTAAATATATTGATTAATTATATGGTTCATTGTGCATGTCAGTGGGACCCTCTGCATTTGGAGGCAGGTGTGTGAGTGTCAGTGTGAGTGTCAGGACTTGGTGGCTGCAAAGCCATCAACCAATGGGACGGCAGAGCAGGCAGTCGAGGAACTGCGGTGCCGGATTTGGGAGGGCCTCTCACAGGAAGAGCAGGATCAGCTACAGGAGTTCTTGAGGGGTTGTACTGACATTTTTGCAGCACTGCCCAGCCTGGTACAACACTACATCGACACAGGCAGTGCAGCCCCCAGCTGTGAGCGCACGTGCCGGTTACCCCTGGCCAAACATGAAGCTGCAAAATCCATGATTCGGGAGATGGCGGCAGCTGGTGTAATTGAGCCGTCTGATAGCCCTTGAGCTGCGCCGGCTGTGCTGGTGCAGAAAAAAGACGGTAGCCTTAGATTCTGCTTGGACTACAGGAGGCTTAATGCTCTAACCCATAAGGACTCATACCCCCCCTCACACGAATTGACGAAGCCCTGGACTGCATTGTGGGCTCACATTGATTCAGCTCCCTCGACATGCGCAGCTGATACTTGCAGGTCGAGCTGCCTCCAAAGGCTCGCCCCAAAAACGCATTCTCAATTGGTCAAGGACTGTGGCCGTTCCGGGTGATGCCGTTTGGACTATGCAACTCTGTAACCTTTGAGCGGATAAGTTCCGTCACTGCCAGTGTGGAAAGCATGCACAAACTGACTGGAGAGGAGGTTCAGAGGTTGCAGGGACTGGACACTGAGCTGGCCCCGGTTCCCTGCTGGCTCTCCACAGAGCGCCGTCCAACTTGGGGTGTGGTGTCAGCGCTGTCCCGGGGGACCAAAGTGATCTACGTTCAATGGGGTGCTGTATCGAGCCTGGACAGATCCTGCAAGAGGACAGAAGCGCTGGCAGATGGTGGTCCCCCAAGCTCTCCAGGAGACGGTGCTACAAATTGTGCACGGTAGACCTGGAACCGGCTTTGGGCCGGCTGTGGGTGCATTTGTACTGGAAACCAGTTTATCCTTGTGGGCATGGATTATTTCAGCAAATGGCCCAAGGCATATGCCATCCCGGATCAGAGTGCAACCACCTGCACCGACGCGCTCTTGGGTGTTATGTTCAACCGGATCAGGGTGCCAGCAGAGCTCCACAGCGACCAGGGGTGGAATTTTGAGTCACAGGTGTTTGGCGAGGTGTGTCGCCGGCTGGGAATCCATGACCTGGACCTCCACTCTCCACCCTCAGAGCGATGGTCTTGTAGAACATTTCACCAGGACTGTCACACAGATGGCTTGGTGGTGACGTCAGACCAGGAAATAGACAGACACAGTACTGCAGGATCGAGCGCTGATGCGACAAATAAAATATTTGAACAAAAACAATAACAAAACACTTTTCACAAACAAAAAGGCACGTTGGCCAAAACAAAAGAGACAATAATTAAAAGTATTTAAATATTAAAACAAGGCTTTACACCAGCACAATTAGCAATTGTTTTTAGTTTTATAACTCTTACTGTCTCTTCGTCTCCTTTCTCCAAACTCTCATCAACCTAACAGGAGTGGCTGCTTCGCTTTTACATGTGTGGCCAGCTCCCAATTGGTAATTACTTGATTAATTGGGAGATGGCCACATTACGTAATCTGCACAGGTGCAGGGTGTACCCATTCACACATCTCCCCCTTAAAGACCCACAAGTCTCGGTCCAGGTCCTGGCACCTGAACGGAGCTACTACTGGGCGGCCACAGTGTGAGGCCCTCCTCCAGTGACCATGCTGGCAGCAGAAAGGCTTACAGCGGTGCGGAACGCTCTGACAGCGGAAATGCTGCCTCCTCTGGACATGTAGCCAGCAGTGGCAATGCTGGCAGTGGCAATGCTGACAACGGCAAGGCTGGCTCTTCCAGCACTGAAAGACCCCTGGGCGGTGACGAATAGGCATCCCCGGGCAGTGACTAACAGGCGTCCCCGGGCGGTGACGTACAGGCGTCCCTGGGCGATATCGAACAGGCGTCCCCAGGCAGTGATGAACATTGCAGGCTTGGCAGCCCAGACCGTGCAGGTTTGTCAGCCCTAGGAGTTGCAGGCTTGGCCACCCTAGGCGTTGCAGGCTTGGCATCCCCAGTCGTTGCAGGCTTGGAATACCCAGGCACTGCAGGCTTGGCATCCCCAGGCATTGCAGGCTTGGAATCCCTAGGCGTTGCAGGCTTGGCAGGCTTGGCATCCCCAGGCGTTGCAGGCTTGGCATCCTCAGGCGTTGCAGGCTTGGTAGCCTTGGCATCCCCAGGCGTTGCAGGCTTGGCATCCTCAGGCGTTGCAGGCTTGGTAGCCCTAGACGGTGCAGGCTTGGCATCCCCAGGTGTTGCAGGCTTGGCATCCCAGGCAGTGCACGCTTGGCAACCCTAGGTGTTGCAGGCTTGGCAGTCCTAGACAGTGCAGACTTGGCAGCCCCAGGCGGTGCAGGCTTGGCATCCCCAGGCGTTGCAGGCTTGGCATCCTCAGGCGTTGCAGGCTTGGTAGCCTTGACATCCCCAGGCGTTGCAGGCTTGGCATCCTCAGGCGTTGCAGGCTTGGCATCCCCAGGCGTTGCAGGCTTGGCATCCTCAGGCGTTGCAGGCTTGGTAGCCCTAGACGGTGCAGGCTTGGCATCCCCAGGTGTTGCAGGCTTGGCATCCCAGGCAGTGCACGCTTGGCAACCCTAGGTGTTGCAGGCTTGGCAGTCCTAGACAGTGCAGACTTGGCAGCCCCAGGCGGTGCAGGCTTGGCATCACCAGCTGTTGCAGGCTTGGAATCCCAGGCATTGCAGGCTTGGCATCCCCAGGTTTTGCAGCCCTAGGCATTGCAGTCTTGGCAGCCCTAGGCATTGCAGGCTTGGCATCCCCAGGCTTTCCAGCCCTAGGCATGGCAGGCTTGGCGGCCCTAGGCAATGCAGGGCAGGGTAGGAGCAGACCCTCTGGAGATGACAGCAGGAGCTGACCCTCGGGAGGTGACCCTTCTGGAGGAAGGAGCTTACCCTTGGGAGGTGACAACAGGAGCTGACCCTGGGGAGGTGACTCTTCTGGAGGCAGGAGTTGACCCTCTGGAGGTAGCTCCAGCTCATCTGGTGGTGGATGTGGGAGCAACAGGTGGTCTCCCTCTGGCGGTGGAGGCGGGAGCAGCAGGTCAACTCCCATATCTGCAGCTGGGTAGTTGAATACCATGGCTGCGATGTCTAGGAGGGTTGCTGGGCGATGTCTCTGCTCCCAGGCTTCCCATTGCTTCCCATCTCCCAACAGCATGTTGATTGCCATCAGGAGGGCCTCCTTGATGCTCACCTCAGGGTCTCTCCCTCGAGGGCGTTAATTATAACTACAAATAAAATATTTGAACAAAAAACATAAACAAAACACTTTCCACAAACAAAAAGGCACGTTGGCCAAAACAAAACAGACAATAATTAAAATCTCATCAACCTTTGCTTTTATATATGTGGCCACCTCCCAATTAGTAATTACTTGATTAATTGGGAGATGGCCACATTACGCACAAGTTTTAGCTGGATGGGGGATTTTAACCCTATCCATGCTCTAAAACAATAATAACAAACATTGTGTTTTTAAACACTAAACAATACATTTAAATCATAATACAACAAATGCAAAATATGTACAGGGGTGGGGTGTACCATGCCACAAGGACCCTTGCCACCCAGCTGGCGATCGTCACTGACCAGCACCAGCGGGACTGGGACCAGTATCTGCCCCTGGTCCTGATGGCCAACCGGATAGCGGTCCAGGAATACATGGGGTGCATGCCGGCTGCATTGATGTTCGGAAAGGAACTGTGCACCCCAGTGGACCTGCTGTTCAGGAAATCACTGCTGCCCAATGTCCTCCCCATAAATTTGCTCGGACACACCTCGCCGGGGCTGGCCAGTGGCAAAAACTGGGATATGACACTTGTTGCCGGGGGCGGGACTTTCAGTCAGGGGAGCAAGAGTGGGTTTATTGCCCTCGTTGCCAGAAAGGGACCTTGCAAGGTTGTGTAGAGCCTCTTAGAGGTGGTGTACTGGGTAAGGCTCCAGACCATTGGCCGGGTGGTTGCCCTACCCCGCCAGGATGGGATTGAACTCTCCTACCAGGAATGGGTAGTCAAACTCTGGCACACCAAAGCAGGCAACCCCAACAAAGGAGGAGCCAGAGGCCGGGGCCCAGGACAAGGCTGTGTTCGGCCCTTAGGTGGGGGCAGTCTAACGAGTCTGACCATGCACTTGCTGCAGCGCTGTGTTGCCAGCAGCCGGTAAGCCATGCCTAGTAAATAGTTACAAAGGATTTTGGGAAGCGGGAGGTATTGTTGTTTGCAGGGGGATTATTGGGTTTTTGTAATGCTCTGTAATTGCAGTTAATTGTCCATTGTTCCTTTGCTGTTGTGTATGTGTGTTCTGTGTTGGCTTTGTGTTTGTTGATGTTGCTTTATGTTAGTCACCATAGGTAGTTGTTTGTGTTCCTGTGTGGGCTATGCTCTTTCCAGCCTTGTTGGTTGCTTGTGTCTTTCTATTATGTCAGTGTGCATTGTTTGCGGCTGTAAGGGTTGGTTCATACTTCTGTCACAGATGAATGTGATACAGCAGGTGCAGACAGCTATCAAGGCTGTGCAGCTTCACTTAGACCATGCAGCAACTGTTGAAATATTTCAACATTATCTGACCCTGTGCGATTTCAGGCTGCAGACACGTGACAAAAGGCTGTACAACTTTCCAAAAAATACGCACGTCGCAAGAGTTTGGGTAATGTAATTCCAACCTGTTGAACAGGGTCGGAGACCCTCAATTCCAACCTGAAATGATGTTGGAGTCTAAAGTAAGAACCAACCTTAAGGGTGAGAGTCTCTGTCCCCTTTGTGAATCATAAGAAAGGATTAAAAGAGCAGTTCCATTTTGTCCTTGCTTACACAAACACACTGTGAATGCTGGAAAAAAACAAGCTTATTATTATTATTATTATTATTATTATTATTATTATTATTATTATTATTATTATTGTTAGTAGTTGTAATAGTCATAGTAGTGTTGTTATTGTTGTTGAAAACTTTAAATAACCAGTAGACTATAAATATATAACCTGCTTCAATATTTGACGTAGTTGTTATATTGCAATCATTTATCTGTAAAAATACTTTTTAAATGAAAATTGGAAGTTTTTTCCATGATATTAATGTTATCTATATTGTATTATAGGAACAAAAAAGATTTGGCAACGAGACAAAGGTATGGCTATTTTTTCCTGTTGTAAAAGCATATCCATTAACTGAACTTTATGCAAGTACAAGCTCGGTCTCTTGCATTTTGTGATAATTCTGTATTACAAAATGCATCAAGTAGACTATTACATCTTACGTTGATATATCATCACCTGTTAAACCATGTTTCTGTTCCAGGCCTTTTTTACATTTTAAACCCAAATATCTCCTGTATTTTTTTTTTTTTTTTTTACGATAGGTGTGCTTAAAATTTAAATTTATAAAAATTAGCAGTGCTTAATTTGTACAGAGAGAGTTGTTGGGGCACAAACAGTGATAATACCATTCTTAAAAACCTCACATTCAAAATCATAACAAGTTTATTTGAAAGAGTAGGGTACTACTGGCATTATAAGTTGGGTGACCGTGGTATATTTCTGTCAGCGTTATAATTGGTATTGCAACGGTAAGTATCATGTTTACCATAACAGAGTTTGTGTACAGTAATAGCGGTTAAAACTATTATTTTAGTTAGATTAAAAATTTTAATTTTGACTTTTTTTTTTGTAGATTAAAAAAGTTTGGCTTTGATGCCTATGAAATGATCAATTATAACACTGACAGAAATATACCACAGCAAACTATATTACTAAAGACAGCTTCAACTTCTCTAGAAACAGGTGGAGACTGTGCTGGGGTATCTAGGTGAGTGGCCTCCAAATGACTTCCGTTGTGTTGTGGGCTTTTTGCATTCGTGTTTCCTGCTTTTGTTTTTGTTTTTTATGTTTTTGTTTTTTTTCTATTTGTGTTTTTTTTTTTTAAATTTGCAAATTTTTAAATTTGTATTTGTGTTTTTCGATTTGTGTTTGTGTTTTTCACTTCATGTCCACCATACCTTGCTCTGCTTGTTACAGTATGCCTCTTGCTCCCTCTAGTGACATTAAAGCAGCAGTGGAATTCAGTTGTTGGTGAACAGGAAGCCTCAAAGCATCACACAAGGACAGATCTTGTCAATTAGGTCTTACCCATCTGATCATTTTTCCTTTTTACATGGTTTTAAACCTTTTTTTAATACATTTTAAGAAAAGGATAATTTGCAGCCGTTTTGATAAACAGTATATTGTACCGTTCACAATGTCATATGATAGATAACTAGAATAATTCTTCATGTAACTGCGACAAAAACACAAACAAGTCTCATTCCAAAATCCCTGTGTTGTTTTAAAGTACACCTTTTTCAAAATGTTTTGTGGCACTTGTTGGTGATATAATTAACATTTGTTTAAAATGGTCTCAGTTTTAATGAAGTCTATTTAAAGATTCACTGTTGCCTGGCATTACATGGAACATGCTGACATAAAATACTGTGTTTGCAGACTTTCTTTTTTTAAATCCTAAAAGTAATTATGTGCTGATCTACCTGTTACCTTTAGGCTATTCCCATTACCATTCAAATGCATAAAAATATACCACTATGTTTTTGCCAGATGTTTCATTTTTTCTCTTTCACACTTATGAACAGGAAACAACCAGTCTTGAAATGTAATCTCAGACATAAGCCTTCATTTAAAAACTTAAAACTGTTGTAATAAAAACTGTGGGACAATACAAAAATGTACCCGAAAAAGGAAGTTAATACAGAATATGTTTATGGGGTTCTAACAATGATGAGCGCATATTTGTTTGTTTGTTGTCTGCCAATGACTGCTTATATCTGCAATCTGTTTCATAAAAGCCCACTGTGACAGAAATATAATGAGTTCTGGTGATAAATCTTCCTCCCGACCTGTGAGGGCGCTAAAGAACGGGAGGAGAAGTATCTGGAAGGGCTGGCCTGACAGTTCGTTTCCGGGACCGGGAAGTGGGTCAGCCTGGAAAGAAGCGCGACTCTGTTGTAAGACCGTTTTGACTTGAAAGGTAAACGAGGGGCAGCTGCAAGTAATAAGGCAGCTGCAACCGTTTACCTAGATATCATGCGGGATTACATATAGGGGCCAGGGTAACGCTGATCTTTTCCTTCGTTTGGGTAAAGCTCAGAGGAGAGAAGGACTGAGAGAGGAACTCTCAAATTAAAAGAAAAGACGGGTTACGTGTTTTGTGTTGTGTTTGTCTGTGTTGTAATTGTTCGTGTTTTGCTTCACGAGACAGTTAAAGCACACCTCCGGAGCTGTCACCGAGGGTCAGCACAAATCCGGAGCACCACTGCACTACCGTCACCACATACCTGTGTTTGCACTCAGTACCAGCACGACTGCACTCACCCAGGACTGGTGACCGTGTGTTTGTTTGTTTTTTTCGGGACTCTGCCCTGTTTTGTTATCCCCGCGCTTTACACATTGTTGTATATAGCCGGGGATTTATTATTTTACGGTCGCCAGACCGGGATTGAAATAAAGCACCTTCCCCACTGAATACCATCGTCAGTCTGTCACTCCTGCATCGCATCACGTCTACACCTGTTCCCCTTCACTAGCCACTTTGCCACACATGGTGTCAGATCACGGGATCATGGACCGCAACGCGCTGGCGGAGCTGCTGCAGGCGCTGGAGAGCAGACGCGACGCAGAGGAGAGAAGGAGGGAGGAGCGCTACACAGCGCTCATTGAACGGGTAGGGCTGGCCGTTGCCGCAGCGACGGCCCCTACCACAACACCGCGGATGTCGCCCCCGAAGGCACGGGCGATGAAGATGTCGGCGGAGGATGACCCGGAGGCGTATTTGGTGGCGTTCGAGAGGTTGGCTACCGTGGCGGCTTGGCAGCGGGAGTTCTGGGCCAGCCAGTTGGGACCCTGCCTGATCGGGGGAGGCTCAGGCAGCCTACCAGGCTATGAGTGACCATCACGCCACCGATTACGACCTGGTCAAACAGGCTATCCTCCGCCGCCTGAATATCACCACGGAGACCCACTAGGCACAGTTTAGGGAGTACCGGAGAGCCCCGGAGACACGCCCCAGGGTGGTGGCAGAGCGGTTGTGTGACCACATGGTGCATTGGCTGACCCCCGGGAAGAAGACCGCCCAACAGATGGGGGAAGCCATTGTGGTGGAGCAATTCTGCCATGTGGTCGGTGCCGAAACCCAGGCGTGGATACGGTGCCACAACCCTGACACCCTGGAGGAGGCGGTCAAGTTGGCCGAAGATTTCGAGGACTCCCTGACTTCTGCCCGGGTCGGGATCCTGTCGGCCCCTGCCCTTCGGAGCAGTCGACCTCTCCCTCCCTCTCCTCCAACACCACCACCACCACCCTTGTTCCCGGGACCCAGACCTCCGAGAGCGCCGACCCCATTAGGCCCCCTTGCCTCCCCCCCATGGAGACCAAGGTTGGCCCCCAGCTGGGGTAGAGGTGCTGCCCCTGCCCCGTTGACATACCAGCAGCGGGACAGATTTATACCCTATGCCCCCTCTGTCCCTCCTATCTGTTTTAGGTGCCACCAGCCGGGACATCTGGCCAGGTCATGCCCCGCTGCCATGGAGTGTGACGTGGCCGCGTGCAATTGGGCACCTGAAACTGGTAAGTGTGGGGAAAATGGTCGGGAGGGGCCGGGGATTAATGTCGGGATTAATGTTGTTTTAGGGAATGTGAAAACCCACGCATTAGTGGACACGGGGTGTGAGCAAACCTTGATTAGGACAGCTCTCCTGGGCGGTGTGTCGTGGCGGCCACGAGGTCAGGTGGCCATCTCCTGTATCCATGGAGACACGGCGGCATACCCCACATTAAAAGTATATTTATCGGTAGGACCGATAAAACGTCACCTTGTAGTCGGGGTGGCGGAAAGGTTGCCACACCCAGTTATTCTGGGCCGAGACTGACCAAAATTCAAAGAATTGATACAAAAATGGCAGTCTCAGCCACACACGTAAACGTGGCAGGAAAAAAAAGGAACGGATTGGTGATGTGTTTCCTTTTCATACTGAAATGTTTTCCCTCTTTTCCGTCCTAGAAAAACAAATAAGGAGAGACGGACCGCGAAATGGGAGGGAGCGTTTTTGAGACAAGGCTGGGGTCTGGTGGGAGAGTGCTGCAATGGTAACAAACGCCAGTCGAAGGGAGTGGGAATGCAGTGTGACCGAGAGAGCGAGGTTACTGGGCCGACTAGGGCAGAGGTTATTCCAGCCCCTCTCAATGTACCGGACCCGTGGTACTCAAGCGCGGACCTAGTGTGGGGCCAACATAACGACCCGTCACTGGTGCACGCTTGGGGCAGGTCCGGTCCATTGAAGGTAAGGATGTTGACGGCGCTGGGGCTAGTATATCCACATTTCAGTATCAAGGGGCAATTACTGTATAGGGTAAACCTAGCCGCGGGCACAGGACAGCCTGTAACACAATTGTTGGTTCCCCGTCTTGTCGGACCGAGGTCATGAGGCTGGCGCATGATATCCCTTTTGCGGGGCACCTCGGAGCCGAGAAGACGAGGGAACGGATATTGGCTTGATTCTATTGGCTCGGTCTTCATACTGATGTGTCGAGATATGTAGCCACATGCCCAGACTGCCAGCGAGTAGCGCCGGGTCGAGTGCGCCCTGCCCCTTTGGTCCCACTGCCGATTATTTCCACTCCTTTCGAGCGCATTGCAATGGACATAGTGGGCCCTTTGCTACCTTCTGACTCCGCATATATATACGCATATATTAGTGGTGGTGGATTATGCAACGCGATACCCGGAGGCAGTTCCATTGAGGTCTACTAGTGCCGCTGCAATAGCCACCGAGTTAGCGCAGATTATGGCTAGAGTAGGGATCCCCAAGGAGATTTTGACCGATCACGGAACCAATTTTTGTCCAATACGTTACAGCAGGTGTACAAAATATTGAAAATACGTCCCATCAGGACGTCCGTTTATCATCCACAATCGGACGGTCTGGTGGAACGTTTTAATCAGACCTTAAAATCGATGCTGAGGCGGTTTGTAACACAGGAGCAAAACATTGGGCATCGCTTCTTCCCTACCTCCTTTTGCGGTGAGAGAAGTGCTGCAGAGTTCAACGGGTTCTCCCCTTTGAGCTCCTGTACGGCCAGCAGCCTCGCGGCATTCTCGACCTGCTGAGAGAGGGGTGGGAGGAGCACAAAGGCTCGTCCAAAAATGTAGTGAAGTATGTGCTCCTACTAAGAGATCGCCTGGATTTGGTCGGTCGTTTGGCCCAGGACAACCTCAGATCGGCTCAGCACCGACAGCAGCAGCATTACAACAAAAATGCACGGATTCGAACCTTTCGACCAGGGGACAAGGTAATGCTGCTACTTCCCTCATCAGAATCAAAACTGTGTGCTAAATGGCAGGGGCCGTATGAGGTGATTCGGGCTATAGGAAAGTAAATTATGAAATTAGACAGCCCGATCGCCGGAATGAACGTGAAATTTACCATGTTAATTTGTTAAAGCCCTGGCAGGCAAGGGAGGTCTTATTTATAGCCCCAGGCAATATGGAGGATGATTTAGGCACCTGTCCAGAGACCCCGAGCACAAGAGCGATTTCAATGGGGGAACAATTGGTTCCGGATCAGCAAAGAGAGCTGCGTAAGCTTATTGAGGAGTTCAGCGATGTTTTTTCTGACGTGCCCGGCAGAACAAACTTAGTTGAATATGACATTATCTCTCCACCAGGTGTCACAGTGTGAGAGAGACCGTACCGGATCCCGGAAAGTCGACGAAGTGGCGTTCGCAAAGAGGTATGGGATATGCTCGAGCTTGGGGTGATTGAACCTTCCAGGAGCGAGTGGTGCAGTCCAATTGTCATAGTGGCTAAGAAAGACGGCACCAACTGCTTCTGCGTAGATTTCAGGAAGGTAAACGCTATTGCTAAGTTCGATGCGTACCCCATGCCTCGGGTCGACGAACTTTTAGACAGACTGGCAAAAGCGAGGTTTATTTCCACTCTGGACCTGACCAAGGGCTGTTCCACTTTAAAACCATGCCATTTGGGCTACATGGTGCACCCGCTGCCTTTCAGAGACTGATGGACCAGGTTTTACGCCCACATCATGAATATGCAGCAGCGTATATTGATGACGTGGTGATTTACAGCTCCACCTGGCGAGAGCATTTGGCTAGGGTTGCAGCCGTTCTTCAGTCTCTAAGGGCAGCCCGGCTGACAGCTAACTTGAGGAAATGTGCGTTTGCAAAAAAAGAGACTCAATATTTGGGATTTTTAATGGGAAATGGAAGGGTGAGACCTGTGGTCACCAAAATCCAGGCTTTGGTTGATGCAGCGATCCCCAAAACCAAGACTCAGGTGAGGTCACTACTGGGCTTAGCCGGTTATTACCGCCGTTTCATCCCCGAAGTACGCCACAGTGGTTAACCCATTAGTTGACCTCACCAAAAGAGTGCTCCAAATTTAATTAAATGGTCAGCTGAGTGTCAGGGGGCGTTTGATATGATTAAGCGTAGACTTTGCCAGGCCCCCACTCTTATTACTCCAGATTTCACCAAGAGATTCATCCTCCACACCGACGCATCGGATGTAGGTTTGGGTGCAGTCTTGTCCCAAAAAGTAGCTGGAGTAGAACACCCGATAGTGTACCTAAGCAAAAAAATGTTGCCTCGGGAACGTAACTACTCCGTAGTCGAAAAAGAGTGTTTGGCCATTAAATGGGCTACTCACTCTTTACGATACTACCTGCTGGGACACTCATTTGATCTGGTCACAGACCACGCCCCACTCAAGTGGTTAAGCACAATGAAGGACAGCAATGCCCGGATAACTCGGTGGTATCTGGCATTGCAGCCCTTCATGTACCATATGGTACACCGTGTGGGAAAGACCACCAAAATGCGGATTATTTTTCCCGGAGGGGGAGTAATGGGAAAGGTAGATTTAGCCGAGTGTTCCTTCGGCTCCACTCTGAGCGGTGGGATATGTGACAGAAATATAATGAGTTCTGGTGATAAATCTTCCTCCCGACCTGTGAGGGTGCTAAAGAACGGGAGGAGAAGTATCTGGAAGGGCTGGCCTGACAGTTCGTTTCCGGGACCGGGAAGTGGGTCAGCCTGGAAAGAAGCGAGACTCTGTTGTAAGACCGTTTTGACTTGAAAGGTAAACGAGGGGCAGCTGCAAGTAATAAGGCAGCTGCAACCGTTTACCTAGATATCATGCGGGATTACATATAGGGGCCAGGGTAACGCTGATCTTTTCCTTCGTTTGGGTAAAGCTCAGAGGAGAGAAGGACTGAGAAAGGAGCTCTCAAATTAAAAGAAAAGACGGGTTACGTGTTTTGTGTTGTGTTTGTCTGTGTTGCAATTGTTCGTGTTTTGCTTCACCAGACAGTTAAAGCACACCTCCGGAGCTGTCACCGAGGGTCAGCACAAATCCGGAGCACCACTGCACTACCGTCACCACATACCTGTGTTTGCACTCAGCACCAGCACGACTGCACTCACCCAGGACTGGTGACCGTGTGTTTGTTTTTTTTGTTCGGGACTCTGCCCTGTTTTGTTATCCCCGCGCTTTACACATTGTTGTATATAGCCGGGGATTTATTATTTTACAGTCGCCAGACCGGGATTGAAATAAAGCACCTTCCCCACTGAATACCATCGTCAGTCTGTCACTCCTGCATCGCATCACGTCTACACCTGTTCCCCTTCACTAGCCACTTTGCCACACCCACACAGACTAATAATGATATGTCACCTGCGATCTTCTTTGTGCGTTCTTAAAACATAACAGAGGGTCAGTGGTAAAATAGCTGCTTTAAAAACGTGTTGTTGTGGGTTTAATTTCAACCTTGCTCTGAGATTTGAACCATGTATTGTACTATGGCTACCGCCTATAAACATGCGCCTTTACAGAATGGGAAGAATGCTACCTGTTAAAAGTGTCTACATTGGTTTGTTGAGAACAGGTCATACTGGTAATGAGTCATTATGTCTTTATGCAAGTGAACTGCTATTTGCTTGATCCAACATGCAGAAAGTGAAGCTTCAGGCTACTTTAAATTGAATACCCTATGCTCTGTAGAAAGAGTGAGCTCACTGTTACTTCTGAAAGCCATTGCACACTGGATCAATTTGTTAGTCAAAATTAAACTATGAAATTATTGTACACATTTGAACTCAACAAACATGAGTATGCTAACACATCTGGTGTGCAATGAATTTCAATATAACCAGTGGTTCATCTGTGTTGGGTTGCACCTTTTTGTCTGACATGTGAGAATTATACTGTTTAAAAATCTGTATAATTTAATTTTTTTATAAATACACAAAAACTGTTTTTGTAAAACACATATGTAGGCTAATATGTTTAACAAAAGTAATGAAATACCAAGACCACAAAAAATACATTTGAAGCTTTAACTTTCATTCCAAAATGCAGCTTTTCATAATCATAATTAATGGAGGGAAAAAACCTACAGCACAACTCCCCTTGAAAAATTAATATCGCTCTTGAATATCCAGATATTCAATGCAATTATTCGTGAGAAGGATCTCATTGCTCATTTTAATTTCTGTAAGACTACAGCTGATGAGTTGCTATGATAATACAAAGGTAGTCAGAGACTGTAGCCCACAAGGATCATTTGTCATGGCTTCATCTATCTTTTGAAGTGCAAACTAGACAGCAGTGACAGGTGTTACAGGTTTAATAAACAACGCATTTATAATGGTGTTTCAAAGAAAAGTAAAGATACAAGAGTGCCCTGTCTGGTGTACTGGACATATTCAAGAACAGAATTCAGCAATACAGTTCTTATTGCGATGAAAGCTGCTTTCATTAAGTGATACAGTGCCTATAGTAAGTATGCACCCTCCTTGGACGTTTTCAGTTTGTTGTGTTATAACCTGAAATCTTGATGCATTTAAATTGGATTTGTTTTCCTTTGATTTACACAACCTATTCAACACTTTCAATGTGTGAAAAAATGGGGGGGGGGTGAAAAAACAAATCAATTAAAAATATAAACCTGAAAAGTCTTCATTAGATAAGTATTCACCCCCTCCTAAATAATAAAAGTGGTTCACATGATTTCAGATTAAATATGTCTGTCTCTGTAAGGTCCCACAGTTGGGTAGTGCATTCAAAGCAAAGATACTACCATGAAGACCAAGGAGCTTTCAAAACAACTCCGGGATAAAGTTGTGGAAAGGCACAGATCAGGGGAGGGGTATAAAAAGATTTCAAAGGCATTGAATATCCCTTGTAGTACAGTCAAGTTGATCATTAAGAAGTGGAAGGTATACGGTACCACCCAGAATCTGCTTAGAGCAGGCCGTCCTCCCAAACTGAGCAGGCGGGTAAGAAGGGCATTGGTCAGAGAAGCCACCAAGAGGCCAATGACAACTCTGAAAGACCTACAGCGTTCCATGGCTGAGATGGGAGAAACTGTCCATGTGTCAACAATAGCTCAGGTACTCCACAAATCTGGCCTGTATGGAAGAGTGGCAAGAAGGAACCCAGTTCTGAAAAAAGCCCATGTAAAATTCTACTTGGAATTTGCAAAAAGGCATGTGGTAGACTCTGAAAAGATGTAGCAAAAGATTCTGTGGTCCGATGAAGACCTAAGACTGGGATGGAGATTCACCTTTCAGCAGGACAATGACCTCAAGCACACAGCCAAAGCGACACTGGAGTGGCTTAAAAACAAGAAAGTGAATGTCCCAGAGTGGCCCAGTCAAAGAGCGGACTTGAATCCGATTGAGAATCTGTGGCAAGACTTGATGATTGCAGTCCACTAACGATCCCCAACAATTTTGCCAAGAAGAATGGGCGAATATTGCATGATCCAAATGTGCAAACCTGGTAGAGACTTACCCCAAAAGACTCACAGCTGTAATTGCTGCCAAAGGTGGTTCTACCAAGTATTGACTCAGGGGGGTGAATACTTATTAACTGTTGTTTCGCAATAAAAATTCTCTTGCCTCTTCAAAGTGTTGAGTAGGTTGTGTAAATCAAAGGAAAAAAAAATCCCATTTAAATGCATCAAGATTTCAGGTTGTAACACAACAAACTATGAAAACGTCCAAGGGGGGTGAATACTTACTATAGGCACTGTACATGTATATTTTACCCCTGAAAATCAAAGCTATTTTTTGTATAAAAAGAGCATTCATAATAACCGATTAGTGCCTAAATCAGTTCAATTTACAGTGGCACATCAGGCACTGAAAACTTAGTATCTTGTTTTTTGGCTCGGGACGTCTGATGAGATTCTTATGCCCTAATAGCTTAAGCAGGTTTGCTACCAACAAAACAAAAACTATTGAAGGCAGAATGTAAAGATAGCAATGGCTATGACTTCAGTTCCATTTAGCCTTCATAATTTGTGAACAGAACTGACGAATTACATTTTATTAATAACTGTTGTCTGTATACCTGAAATGCATAAAAACAAGGGAATCAAGGGAGTTTTTGGAAGGGGGTCTAAGAAAGACAGCAAAATGGCCCAGTCATGGCCTACTGTATTCCTAAAGCATTAATTTATAGTTCATTTAAGAAATGTAGTTTCTGGGTCCCTGAATGGCTCACCTGGTAAAAGCACTGCCGCACGGCGTGCAGGGTGAGTCATCCAACCAGAGATTGCAAGTTCGAATCCTGGTTGTGGGAGGCAGCCAGTCTTCCCTGGTGACTCCAGGGAAGAAGCCACATTGGCTTTGGCGCTCCCGGGTTTGGGGATGTGGGATCCGGCTTAGACTGTTTCTCCTCACCGCTGTGCGGCGACCCCTACAGGCCAGGTGATGAGTGAGCTTGGGGGCGGAGATTTGCTGGGCTGATCTTTGTCCTCCAGAGGCCGGTAGCTTGCAGACATTCGCTCTTGAGTTCCTGGGTGTAAAAAGACACTGATTGGCTGGTGGGATCGGAGGACGCCCACTGAGACTTGGGTCCCTGAGCTGTGTGGGGAATCACCGCGGTGAAGGAGAAAAATAATAATAATAATTAGGCATTCTAAATTGGGAGAAAATCGAGGGTAAAAATAAGTGGAGATTCTAAATTTTAAAAAAAATAAAGTTTCCAAACGCTACTTGTATTACTGGTATAACTCTGAATGTTGTTATTACGTTGACTGCTGGTTTCCCAGATCCTGATATGCACTAATCTTAAATGAGTTACTTTAGGTAACATATTCCCACATCAGGTCTATAAAACCAGTCATAACTGTTCTAAGTCTAGCAAAATAATCCATTATATTCTGAAACATTACCTGAACTCATTTACAAACCATTAAACTGTTATGACTTTCACTTAATAGAGTGTAATTCTTTTTGCTAGATGAATTCACAACTAACCTACACTTTACATTTACAATGATGAATAGTCACATAAACAAGCTGTACATCTGTGTAATTTACAAAGTGTAATTACACTCTGAGCAGCTGTTTTTTTTAAACTCTATTGCTGTGTTTGTTTGGCCATTTGTTAATAATTATTTAGCTGAACAAAAACACCATGTGATTAATGGTGGATAATGAAACCAGGAAATTGTTAAAGACTTTATCTGAACCTGGTTACTTGTGATACAGTGGGAAGAGATTTTAATGGCTGTTACCTGATGGTCGTGCCCATTTAATCCTGATGTGGTATTCACAGTAGGATGCTATAGGTATTCGAAAGATAAAAAATGGGTTCATATCAAACAAAATGTGGGTATTTTATTAAAACAAACTGAAAATGGACAAACACACAGGCACTACATTTATATATGATAATGTGTAAGTCATAGTAGAATTAGTAGACTCTCCCTCATTTTGAATATGCAAATAGTTCCTTATTATCATAGTAGCATATCACATCTTTTTACTAAATAAAGAAATGACACCTAGTTGGGAGTGTTGATACACAATGTGAAAGTTGATACAAATAGGTTTTATTTATTTATTTATTTATTTTTTTGCAAAACCAAAGAAGGAAAATGTCTCAGGAAGCCACAGCAAACAATCCAAAGCTGGTGAAACATTCTGACCTCATTTTCAAGTTTAAACATGGTCCCAGGAATGTTTAACTAGTGGCAGCCCAGAAAAAAAAAAGTAGCCTAAAGGAAGCCTTGCATGATGTGAGGTGCTGCACATAATACCAGATCACTCTGCTGCAGGGATTATTTTCATGTTTAAAACACTCAGATATACTATGTTTATTGAAGCATCAGTACCATACTGTATTAACATCTGTATTAAGATGTTGCTCCAGTGCACAATTTGAGAGAACTCAAATGACTGAATAAACATGCCAGGCAGTTGTTCTGTAAAGACATTTCCGTGAATAAATGTACTAGAAGTGCTATTGGTAACACAAATCTGTTGTTTTTATGTCTAGTTCAGCTTAACCTTCAGCAGATAGATGTTTTTCATAGTTTCATAGTTTTTTGTTTTTGTAATGCACAGTGTTACACATAATGATATGTAAGAAGGCCTTCATTACACCAAGGTGAGAAAAGAGATGAGAAATGAATGAGCAACTGCTTGTTTTAACACTGTATTTGAATACGTAACAACTGGAAGAACATTGAATAAGTAACAACAAAGAACGCAAGTCTTTGGCTGTGGCACCCTGTGGTTCATGTAAATTGATGTTACTTTAACAAACAGGCAGAGGAAACTGGGAGGAACTTGAGAATAGGAGGGCTGTATGCCGGAAAGGCAAGGAATTTTGTTAAATATGAGATGAATTGTATGTGACAGCCAGAGGGTGGGACATAGGTGAAAGGTAATGAATTTACTTTGGAGATTAGAGGTAGGTTTAACATGATTTTAAAAGTGTATGAGAGCAAGTTTGTGTGAAAACCACACATCAGAATTTAATGATATACTACAGTACAGTACATGTTTTAGTAACATGTCAAAATTAAAGCATAAGTAGCAGGTTATACATCCCCATGCATTTAAATAGTGTACCTGTTTCAAAGCTTTTTTCAAAATGTCTGCTCTAGTGCACTGGGGTTTGAGATCTGTCGTCTAAATCACTGCAGAAAGAGCGATAAAAAAAACCCAATGATCTGGCTTTTCTGTTTTGTATCACATCATGATTGTTTTTGCTGTGTTACCTGTTTAACAACGTGGGCAATAATCCTTACACTATAAGTGCACTAGAGCTGACATTTTGAAAAGATTTTTGAAACAGACTTTAAAGTTATAAATGTAAAAAGTTGCCAGGATGTTAACAATGAAAAGAAAAATTACAGGTACGTTATTTAAACAGTTCTAACAACACGTGGACACATGTAACACTATTTTCAGAACCCCGCTACTTACTCTTTAAATCTTCAGCAATAAATTGTACTTCTGTTTTTAATTCAATCACATGCTGGAGTTTGTGAATGCTTAATTGATATGATGGAATTTTAATGTATTCATTTAAAAAAAAACCTTTACTGATTTGACAAACATACAAAAACATATAGCTTCTGCCTCTATCACTCCCATCCTCAAAAAACCTACCCTCGACCCCAACTCCCTCCAGAGCTACCGTCCTGTCTCCCTCCTACCCTTCCTCTCCAAAACCCTTGAGCGGACTGTACACCGCCAGCTCTCTGCTTTCCTGTCCAACCACTCTCTGCTCGACCCTCTCCAATCTGGATTCCGCTCTGCTCACTCCACTGAAACCGCCCTCCTGTCTGTCACCAACTCACTTAAGTCTGCCCGAGCTGCCTCTCTCTCCTCTGTCCTAATTCTCCTCGACTTCTCTGCTGCCTTTGACACTGTTGATCACTCTATTCTACTGTCCTCTCTCGCTGACCTGGGAGTCTCTGGCACTGCTCTGGCCTGGTTCTCCTCCTACCTCTCCAACCGCACTACCAGGTAACCTGGCGTGGAGCAACCTCCACACCTCACCCTCTCTTAACAGGAGTCCCCAAGGGTCAGTCTTGGGTCCTCTCCTGTTCTCTCTCTACACCTGCTCCTGGGCCCCTCATCGCATCCTATGGTTTCTCATACCATTTCTATGCTGATGATGCTCAGATTTTCCTCTCCTTCCCCTCCTCTGACTCCACCATCTCCTCCCGTTATCTCTACCTGTCTGTCTGCTATTTCCTCCTGGATGCACTCGCATCACCTCAAACTTAACCTCTCTAAATCTGACCTCCTTTTCTTTCCCTCCTCCTCCCCTCCTCTGATCTTTCTATCTCTGTTCCTCTGGAATCTACCACACTCTCTCCTCTTCCTCCGCTAAGAACCTCGGAGTCACCCTGGACCCCTGCCTCTCTTATTCCCAGCACATCTCCACTCTGGCACGCACTCTGCGATTCTTCCTGAGCAACATCCGAAGAATCCACCCTTCCTCACCAACTACGCCACCCAGCTCCTGGTCCAGGCCTTGGTACTCTCCGCCCTAGACTACTGCAACTCCCTCCTGGCTGGCCTCCCTGTGGCCGCCACCCGTCCGGCTCCAGCTCATCCAGAACTCTGCTGCCCGCCTGGTGTTCTCTCTGCCTCGCTTCTCCCACGCAACTCCACTACTCCGCTCACTCCACTGGCTACCGATCACCGCCCGCATCCAGTTCAAGACTCTTGTACTAGCCTACAGATGCCTTGACCAGACTGCACCCAGCTACCTCCAGACCCTCATCTCTCCCTACACCCCCACTCGACCTCTCCGCTCCGGCCTGCACTAGAAGACTGGCTCTACCTCCTCACGCCCCCTGCCTCCAGAGCCCGCTCCTTCTCCACCCTCGCCTCGCAGTGGTGGAATGACCTACCTACAGATGTCAGGACCGCCCAGTCCCTGACCACATTCGGCGCCTCCTTAAGACTCACCTCTTCAGACAGCACCTGTAGAACTCCTCTGTTTCCCCTGGGACACTTTCACCCTTCCTTAAATTTGCTTTACTTACTCTTACCTGCCCCTACTTTACTGCATTTAATCCTGTACTTCAGAGTACTGTAACCTGCCATATGTTTAAACTGTAGTATTTGGTATTTAATCATATCTTGATGTAACTATCACTGTCACTTATCTGCTGTATTGAATTGTATTTTGTCACACTTGTACTTGCTTGAACTTGTCATTGTATTTATCTTGCTCTTATTGTATTACCTGTACTGTAACACTTGAAATGTATTTGCTTACAATTGTAAGTCGCCCTGGATAAGGGCGTCTGCTAAGAAATAAATAATAATAATAATAATAATAATAAATAATATTTTTGTTAATACATTTTATATAATAGAAAAGGGTAAAGCATAGTCCTCAACAACAGACGTATAAAGAATAGTGGTTTTGAAAAGGTGAAATTGATGCATGGTTGTAGATCTGTGATATTTCCATAATTATTCCCTGTACTGTAAACATAATTCTTAATGTTAGGTAGCCTATTTATTTTATAATATCAAAATAGCATCTCCACAACTTGCTGTTTTTTTACATGGCGCCAATGTTAACAACATTATCCATGATGCCACTTTTTCGACATTTTTCTATTTGTTGACATGTACCCTGGACTAACAGTTTTATGCAGTACACTATGATATTTAAAAAGTGTTTTCATCACTTCCTGTCCCAGAAGAACTTAGGCATATCAATGTGTTCCTTTGCTTATCTCTTTCACTTGTTTTTCTTACTGATGGGTGGGTTCTTCCTCAGGACTCTTCCATTCATCTTAGTGGCATGCAAGCTATTTCATTCAGATTCAGTTTCCTTTAAACATTCAGCAATTGATGTACATAGCAGATTTGTGTGTGCTTGCAATGACTTGCATCCTCAAAGTTTTTTTTTTTTTTTTGCTTGCAAAAAAATTCGGTTTAATTGTTTGTTTGTTTGTTTTTTCAGTTGGTAGCATGCCTTTCTGACGGTTTCATCGGGTTACTTTGTCTTTTATTGTGATCCAATTGTCCAGAATAGAAAAATAAAACGGTCATAATATTATTTAATATTAATTAATAAAGCCAGTTAAAACATGTCTCTGGTAAAACTTTCTGAATTTCAAACAATTTCAAGTACAGTAATTAACTCCAATATGCATTGAGTTTTGGAGACAGCAGTATCAGTAGCTTTACTAGTGTGCAAGTGAAAGATAAATCTTCAGTTTTATTTCCTGTTACTTTTGCCAGTGTTACAATAAATGGCAGTGGGAGAGACAACATTCACAAATATGAGCTATTGTTATGCTGCATCACGTCCAGTAGACTGTAACATTTGTTTCCAATTGATAATATGCTAATTAAAGAAAGCTAAATAAACATTGTTTCATATTTGTCCTTGCTGTAAGCAATGAAATAAAGTGGCTGGAGTCACTCCGCTGTGATGTCACAGGGTGTGTTTGATCGTCCGTGCTTACGCTGCCTTTATTTGGAGAGGTGGAGAGGGGGGTTTAAACGTCAAGGTGATCTGAAACTATCACAGTGCTGTAAAGAAACGCAAGGTGTGTGTTTTCATTACGTGTCGATGAAGATAGAAGATTCTGAATATTTAAGGAGTAAATAAATAATAATTTTAAAAAAAGTCGACCAATTCCCACGCATTCACTTTGTATTGCAGCTGCGTGTGTTTTGCCAGGGTACAGTACTCTTGAAAGTAACTTAGCCACTGAACTTTCTCGCTGTGTAAAAATGGAAGACATCAGCTCTACCTTGCCGACGAGGCTCTTGAATAAGGGTCCAGATTACTTACGAAAACAGATGGAACTGGAAACCAGAGGAAAGCTGAGTGCAGTGGAAAGGTTGGCCGCCGACAAAGTTAAGTATGTAAAAAGTCAACAGGTGATCAATTCTAAACAGGAACCAGCGATAACTTTGAGTTCGGCTTCAGAAAGCGGCAGCAATGGATCTGGTTCGTTTCATAGTGGGACACGCTGCATTAATAACAATAATGTTGAAAACGAGGATCTTCATAACGCAAATAATGCATCCGAAACACTACCTGCAAGTTCACCTATTGTCAGGCGCAGCAGTTCAAAAAAGCAAAGACGAGACTCACTGATGATGTACCGACAAAAATGTGAGAAAAATGTAAAGGGGTCCAGTAATGACAATTCAAAAGGGAGTCTAGTGCGGAGACTGTTTCAAAGCTCACTCAAAGAGAAATGTGTGACTTCGCCTCAGGTACAGTCTGTGCAGAAAGACACTGAAAATAAATGCATAGTACCAGAGGATAAATCACAGCTGGAAATTGAAGCAAATACACGAATCAACACTCAAGCTACCTGTGTCGACAACCATAAACCACCCTTATCAGCTATTGCTAGGGTGAAAGACACAAGCAGAACGGGACTTTTTCGGTCACATTCTGATATAAGCTCTCGATATTCCAAATCTTTTGCCGACTTTGATTTTTTCTTTAAGTACTGTGGGCTTGACACTGATGAGATTGAAACCTTAGGAAGAGAAAACTTTTCTGCTGTTTCAGACAGGGTTTCATTAAAAATCCGCAGCGTGAGTGTGGCAACATCAGAAGACGGGTTTTCAAGACACAGTGGAGACAGTGACGGACTTTTAGAAGAAGAGCTTAATGAGAAAAGGGACCCCACAACTGGATCCTCGGTGATAGAGCGCAATGCCAGAATCATTAAATGGCTGTACAGTTGTAAGAACGCCAAAGAATCTGGCAAAGTATTACGAGAACTTGAATAAAAGGTTACACTGCTGTTACATTGTTCTTACTTCATAGTGTTTTGTACTGTTAAATTTGTATGCTGCATATAATATTTATCTATAGTAATTTTCTGCGAATGTAATGCACTTTTTATTTTTTTACTCAACGTAAGGAGTCATTCAACACGTTTTGAAAAAGTTAAAGTTGTACAAGGTTTAGTCTAGCAATCATACATAGGCCTGTAAAAATGTGAAAGCAAGAGATACTGGAATTTGTTTTACCCTAAATTAAGAATATTCCTCTGCGCTTGTTTTTTGAGAATTAATCTACTGGGTAGTATTAATTAGTTATTAAACATTGTATAGGTAACATTTGTTGTTGATTTTCTGTTCAGCTTCCAGGAATATGGCGTGACATATGATTGACATATCATATATACTTTTATATACTTTAAAGATGCAGTATCTCCTTTACCAAGGTAGTGTATTTTTTACTTGATCATAAACTATAAATAAATAGTTGTATTTTACGTAAAACCGATTCCTTTCTTGCCTTTTTACAGTAGAAGCTCATTTATCCTCGACTTCAATTATCTGCAGCTCCCAGACGAGTTTTATCTCTCAAATACAGTGTATTATTGCCAGTGTAGATTAATGCCCGCGGTGCACACACGCACATGTAATGATGCATGCGTCAGTCTAGAAAAGTATCGCATTGGCGCCAAATTGGACAACAGTAACTGATGATGGTAGTGGCAGCGAGGAAGAACAGACCCCAAAACCTGTAAACTAGACGCCAAGACACCAACGCTACAGATGCGAGGATTCGTTTCATCTTATGAACAGCAGGAGGATCCCGATTCTGTAAAATTAGTTCTCATGAGGCAGTTACTTAGTGAAGTCGCTGAAACAAAAGACTATCATGGACTTTCTCAAGGTTCAAAAGAACGACTTGCAGCAGTGAATTGTTATAAAAAGCTGTTACAAAAAACCCAATTCTGTTACGTATTTTGTTGAAATTAAGAGAAGTTAATTACACAGCAGCTTGTTTATTTAGTTTTAAAGTAAAAAAAAGTGGAATTGTATTTATTTATTTTTTTAATCCCAGAAAACTAGCAACACAAGGCTACCATCATTATAGCTGCTAGACACATCACAAAGTTTATTGGAAAATTGTGAGCTCATTCAATATCTTATGATCTGGTAGCTTTGTAGTAATTTTATTTAATTATTATTATTATTGCTATTATTAATATTAGTATTGCATACATCGTCAGTAAACGCTAATTTGGTTTACATTACTAGTTTCTGTATTTTATTCATGCATTCTAGTCACACGCAATGACACCTCACACATCCGTGAACCTATGTCCCCCCAAGCACACGGATAAATGGAGTTCCATTGTATATACTGTACATTACCTGTGCGTTTAGTGACATTTTAACAATAAAGCCTTTTTTTTTAACCTATTTTGAGGTAGTCACATAATTTGTTAAAAAAGAAGAAAGAGCCCACTCCCATTAACATTATCACAAGGGATTACATCATTTTCCACAACTGCCATTGGATATACAGTACTGTGCAAAAGTTTTAGGCAGGTGTGAAAAAATGCTGTAAAGTAAGAATGCTTTAAAAAATAGACATGTTAATAGATTATATTTATCAATTAACTAAATGCAAAGTGAGTGAACAGAAGAAAAATCTAAATCAAATCCATATTTGGTGTGACCACCCTTTGCCTTCAAAACAGCATCAAGCATCAATTCTTCTAGGTACACTTGCACACAGTTTTTGAAGGAACTCGGCAGGTAGGTTGGCCCAAACACCTTGGAGAACTAACCACAGTTCTTCTGTGGATTTAGGCAGCCTCAGTTGCTTCTCTCTCTTTTCATGTAATCCCAGACAGACTCAATGATGTTGAGATCAGGGCTCTGTGGGGGCCATACCATCACTTCCAGGACTCCTTGTTCTACTTTACGCTGAAGATAGTTCTTAATGACTTTCGCTGTATGTTTGGGGTCGTTGTCATGCTGCAGAATAAATTTGGGGCCAATCACATGCCTCCCTGATGGTATTGCATGATGGATAAGTATCTGCCTGTACTTCTCAGCATTGAGGAGACCATTAATTCTGACCAAATCCCCAACTCCATTTGCAGAAATGCAGCCCCAAACTTGCAAGGAACCTCCACCATACTTCACTGTTGCCTGCAGACACTCATTCGTGTATGCTCTCCAGCCCTTCGGCGAACAAACTGCCTTCTGCTACAGCCAAATATTTCATATTTTGACTCATCAGTCCAGAGCACCTGCTGCCATTTTTCTGCACCCCAGTTCCTGTGTTTTCGTGCATAGTTGAGTCGCTTGGCCTTGTTTCCACGTCGGAGGTATGGCTTTTGGCCGCAAGTCTTCCATGAAGGCCACTTCTGACCAGACTTCTCCGACAGTAGATGGGTGTACCAGGGTCCCACTGTTTTCTGCCAATTCTGAGCTGATGTCACTGCTGGACATCTTCCGATTGCGAAAGGAAGTAAGCATGATGTGTCTTTCATCTGCTGCAGTAAGTTTCCTTGGCCGACCACTGCGTCTACGGTCCGCAACGTTGCCCGTTTCTTTGTGCTTCTTCAAAAGAGCTTGGACAGCACATCTGGAAACCCCTGTCTGCCTTGAAATTTCTGCCTGGGAGAGACCTTGCTGATGCAGTATAACTACCTTGTGTCTTGTTGCTGTGCTCAGTCTTGCCATGGTGTATGACTTTTGACAGTAAACTGTCTTCAGCAACCTCACCTTGTTAGCTGAGTTTGGCTGTTCCTCATCCAGTTTTATTCCTCCTACACAGCTGTTTCTGTTTCAGTTAATGATTGTGTTTCAACCTACATATTGAATTGATGATCATTAGCACCTGTTTGGTATAATTGTTTAATCATACACCTGACTATATGCCTACAAAATCCCTGACTTTGTGCAAGTGTACCTAGAAGAATTTATGCTGTTTTGAAGGCAAAGGGTTGTCACACCAAATATGGATTTGATTTAGATTTTTCTTCTGTTCACTCACTTTGCATTTAGTTAATTGATAAATATAATCTACTAACATGTCTATTTCTGAAAGCATTCTTACTTTACAGCATTTTTTCACACCTGCCTAAAACTTTTGCACAGTACTGTATATATATATATATATATATATATATAAAAGCTTTATTAGGAATAACTAATGTCAGCATGGTTAAAAAAAAGTAAATAATTATTTGGCTTTTAACAAACCTTTCTCTTCTGCATTTAAAACAGTGTTCTAAGTTTAAGCACTGTAGAAATAGTTTTCAGCACTTTTATCATATCTTCAGTTTTGTTCTGTTGCTTTATCATACTCCTAGTGATTTATGTTTAGGTTTAAACTAGGTTATGACAAGCTATTAGATAATTTTATATTCATTCACACTGCCTTCACTTTATTTTTTTCATTGATTTGTACTTAATAATATGTAGCTTGCAAATGATGTCAAAAGCATACTTTCACAAATAACAGGTTTCTTTCTGTTTTTATTAATACCTGCTGATTTAAAATATGTTAAAGGGAATTACTTGGAAAATCTGGGTATCTGCACAACCTTAGTCACAATGCATCTTAACATGCACAAGCAATGGTTTTGATTTGGGGAGGTGGAAATACAAGATCATCAACAACACATTTAGAATGTAGGACACTGAAATTAAATGAGTTTATGAATACAGTGGAACTCTGTTTATTCACGTGCTTGGGGGGACACAAGTCCAGGGATGTGTGAAATCCATGGATAAATGAGGTGTCATTGCATGTGACTACAATACATGAATAAAATACAGCAACTAGTAATGTAAACTACATTAGCGTTTACTGAATACAATACAATACAATATATTATAAAAATTAGCTTACTTTGACAGTGTTACTCCTAGCAAAATCTTTTCAAAATGTGATGCACTTCCACCCAGTTTCCCTAGCTTTTTCTGTTACCAAAATAAATACAAATAGAAATACTACAAAGCTACAAGATCAAAATACATTTTATGACATGAATAAGCTAATTCAGCCCATCACAGCTCAATTTTCAAGTGTCTAGCAGCTAGAAATATCACAAGGTATTACTAATTTACTCATTGTGTGACCCAAGTCACTTAACCTCCTTGTGTTCCGTCTTTCGGGTGAGATGTAATTGTAAGTGACTCTGCAGCTGATGCATAGTTCACACACCCTCGTCTCTGTAAGTCGCCTTGGATAAAGGCGTCTGCTAAATAAACAAATAATAATAATAATTCCATGCATTAATATTAAATAATGGTAGCTAAGCATTGCTAGTTTTCTGGGATTTCAAACAAAAAATACAATTCTATTTCTTTTACTTTAAAACTAAATAAACAAGCCTGCCGTGTAATTTAAACTTTTCTTACATTTCAGCAAAATACATACCAACAGAAGTGCTTTTTTTTCATAACAGCTTTTTTAAACAATTCACTGCTGCAAGTTGTTCTTTTGAACCTTGAGAAAGTCCATGATAGTCTTTTGTTTCAGCAAGGCAAAATGGGTTTTAAGTAACTGTCTCAGCATTTTATGTCAGAGCTGCCGATAGGCCCCTCCGTGGAGTGACGTCCTTGGTCTGCGGAGCTCACTTCCTCTTTTGCATTAAACCAGAGAATGTGAGTGATGCGGCTTAGTGGTCATATTCACTTTCAGGGAACCAGGGTTATGGGTAAGTAACCTAATGTTCCCTTTCAATTCGAAGACAACCACCAACCAAAACTTTTGGGAAAGTAAACCAGAGCCGTCGCGACGGAACCTGAGCGGACAGAATACGAG
Source organism: Acipenser oxyrinchus oxyrinchus (assembly GCA_030684275.1). Lineage (NCBI taxonomy): Eukaryota > Metazoa > Chordata > Actinopteri > Acipenseriformes > Acipenseridae > Acipenser > Acipenser oxyrinchus. The sequence goes on from CM060252.1 coordinate 58,426,747, forward strand.
GAACGCCTTGCTACTGCCAACTAGCGTTGGTGGTGTGCGCGTACAACCTCAAGGACCCTTGTGCCTAATGAAGGCTTAGAAGGATCTACCACATTAAGTCGGTAGAACCTGGTGAATGTAGAAAACAGGTTGAAAGAATATGGGTGCCCAGGGATACTGAGTCTATGGGGACGTGGCATGCAGATATAGCTGCCAGGTACACTTTCAGCATAGAGGGGAACCTGCCCGCCTGTAGCAAATCTTGCAGAAACTGTAAAATAATTGCTATGGGGCAGTAGAAGGGGTCATGACCTCTGGCCATACACCACTTTTGAAAATACCTCCAAGCATATAGTGCTTTTCTTTCCTGTCTGCCTGTCCAGACTGCACCCCAACCCAGGTTGGATGTGTCTGTCGTCGCCACTTGACGGTTGTGTATCACTCCATCCTTACACCTTCGCTCAGGTGAGAGGCTTGCCTCCACCAGCGTAGGGCTTCCCAGCATAGGCGAGACATGGTCAGTCGACGCTCTGTCGCGCTTGGGGTGTAGCCGAAAGGCACAGAGCCACACTTGGATCGAACACATGTTGAGTAACTCCAGTTGGATGGCTGATGAAGCTGCGGCCATCAGACCCAACAGTTTTTGATGCAACACCAATTGTACCAATTGAACCCTTGTTGAAACAGGGCCAGTCGTCCGACAGGTAGGCTTGCATTGTAAGGGAATTACCGGTATTAATTGGCTCTGACATCGTTGAGGGGGAGACCCAGCCACAACAGATGCTCCGTCACAATCACTGTGTGGGCCACTGCTCCTTCCAGCGACTGGGAACAGATCAATCAGTCGTCCAAGTAGTTCATCACCCTGATCCTTTGCAGCTGCAAAAAAACATGCAGGGGACTAAGGAGAAGCCAAATGGTAGCACGGAAAACTCGAAGATGCTCCCCTGAAAGGCGAAGTGGAGATACTTCCTGTGCGCTGGACGAATAGGGACGTGGAAATACGTGTACTTTCGGTCCACTGTTGTAAACCAGTCGCCCGGCCGGACAGACTGGAGAATGTGACAGACTGTTGAGACTACCTCCGAGATCGCTGCCGTGTTGGAATCCCACGTCCGGCTCCCTCCCGTCGTTGCGGGTAGGCCTGGCTGTTAGCTGCCGCGGAAGCCTGAAGGCGGTGCCTCAGGTCATCATGCAGGGCAGTGGGGATATGAACCGTCCGAGTCACCATGCGAGTACTGCTCCAGGGCTGACGTTATCGACTGAGCTGGGGCCAGAGTAAGGGTTTGAGCCTGCTGCCTGGCAAGGGGCATCGTGCAGGACGTGCAAGCGTGGAATTTAGCCATGCTTGATGTCTCAATGGCCCCAAGAGCATTGTTTAAACACTGCAGGGTGTAGACCTGTGTATTGAAGCACTCAGGCACCAAGCATGCAGAAGCACCAAGGACACTGAGTGAGGTAGAATACAGTACTGGTGCACCGAAGAATCAGGGCACTGAGTGCAGGTGTTATTGACATTCTGGGGTGCTAAAGCACAGAGGCATGGAGCATCTAAGCACTGAGGGCACCGAAGAACCTAGGCACCAAGGCTCTGAGGCACCAAGAGGTGCCTAGCCTTAACCCAGGGTAGTCAGCAAAACACAATTTAGTGCATAGCATACACTGGGGTGGATACACAGGTTCGAGTGGCTGCGGTAGGCAATCAGGAGAGCAGGACAGGGAAGTGCACAGTGCTGCACCAGGGTGCAGCGCTGCGATAACCTGGTTCTGGACCACGTGCAGTAACAAAATGGGGCAGTGTGTAACATATACCAGAGTGGAGCACAGGCTCCGGCTACATAGGAAGAAAAAGTGTAAGTTTCTTTTTTTTTAAACTGCAAAGGCAGTAATAGGAAAAGAAAATAGAAGCTCTCAAACACAGCAATTGAGCTATTGGAGAACAACAGTCACCACACCAGGCAGGTGAGCTGTAAATTGTATTATTATTGTTATTACCAAGCGCGCCGAGTAGGCAGGCTGAAACAAGCCGTCTGATTCAACTCAACAGTGGGGCGCAGCAGAGCTGGGTCCCAGTGGAGGAATCATGCTGCTCTTTTTTTTTTAACTGTAAGGCAGTAAAAGGAAAAAACACATACATGCATAGAACAGCAAGCTGTGAGGGTAAATAGAAAAGTCACCACGGCAACGCAAGAGGGCGGGCCGAGGAACTCCAGAAAACTCGAGAGAGAGCTGTTTCACACAAGCTCAATCACAGCAACTGCACAAGGGTGTCTAGCCTGGACTGCGTGCAATCACACATCCGGGGCAGCACGGAGTGCACCGAGTGGTGTGTCCACCGAGCACCGAGGCGCTATGCACGCAGAGGCACGAAGCACCGTGCCATGTCTTGTTATCCTTTTCAAGGGTAAAATACAGCAGATGTTTAAATGCCTGCTGTTCACACAAGTCCACTTATCTGACACAGAAAATGATTCAAATGTATTTTATGCGTGCCCGCACAAGGTGGGGTGTAGCCCCCTCAATTTTTACTTCCCCACCCCCTCCTTAGCCCCTCATCAGGGAAAGTCTGGAGCCACCCACTGAGCCTTACCTTGGTCCCGGCTGAGGGACCAAGGTAAGGCATCTGAGCTCTCTGGAGGTGTTCCCTACTTTCAAATTCCATTAAAAAAATTGAAACAATTGTATATGTAATAAAACAATCCGCAACAACTGGTATATTTGTATTTAACGAGCCAACTCTGTTACTCTAAACAGGTAATAGAGTTGACCAGTAACATGGTTGAAATATATAACACAATTTGGCCTTTATGTCACATGAGGTCCTGTTGTGCTTCTGGTAAAGGGCTTCATTGGGTTTATAAAACAAATTATATATTTTTGAAAAAATGTAAGTTTTCTGATTTACTTCATGTAACATGGTTGACACATAAAGTACCCTATGTGCCCTTAGACATGCTTGCAGGTGTTTTCATGTATCTTCTTCCTTTATGATTAGGTCACATGCTGAAGATCATGTGACTTGTGGAATAATCCATTATTTTGCAGGGGGAGTAACAGGGCAGATGGTGTAACAGGATAGACGGTGGATTTAGGTGTTAATAAATATTTATTGATTGTAAATATATAGTTGAGAAACAATGTACTGACTTGTTTTCTGTTATAATAGTAAAATGTTATACATTTATTAGGATTCAGTGTTTTTTTTCTTTATGGATTTAGTAAAAAGATGAATAGGGACATTGCTAAATGCATCATTTTGCTTAAAAAATAAGCATCGATTTCACATTAAATGCTTTATAGTGTATTTTTTTCACAAAACATGTAAATATTAATCACATAATACTTTATTATGCATCAAGTAGTTTGAGTAAAATAAGTTGTTTTATCCAAAATATGGCCTCTGGATGCAAAAGGCACTCTAATGGTAGAATGATCCTTCTGTTATTTGCTTTGCTTCCCGGAAAATAGCCTGACCCACAGTTTGTTGACTGTGTTTTTATGCAACCTTGAGTGTGATTGCACTGCTGCAGTGACTGTTCAGTTGGAAATGTTAATCCTGCAGTGTCCCACAGTCATGTTCAATGTCACTGTAGTTTCATCTGCAAGCACACATGATGCCTACTTCAGAGAAGCTAAACAAAAATTTAAACAGAAAAAAGTGGATTTCCATTTTTTCCAAATAGTGTTTTTATTATTTTGATAACATTTGCAGGGAAGAATGTGTATTTAATATGTAAAAACATAATTAATAAAGATTTATATTAAAACTATGTTGTAAATTATTCAGATTACTAGTACTCAGGTCAGAGAACTTTGTCGAAATATTTACAAAGGATTTCTAAGAATTTGTTTTTCAACAGGATTAAACAGAACATATATATATTTGTGTGTGGGTGTTTTGTTAAAAAAAACTGTTTAAATGACGATTTTTAAAATTGATGAAAAGAATAAGATACTGAACTTGGCTTTGACTACATGCCATGTGACATTAAAAAAGAAAGCAACATTGCTGATTTTTTAAAGACTTTTAAAAGTGAAGAAAATTAGGGACTACACCTTTAAGTAATTTCAATGTAAAGTAATTTTAAACAAAACCGTCCAATGGTTCCAATTTCATCATCTTAAATTTCTATTTACATAGGATTATCCAGAGATATTTTAAGTAGATTTCTCAATACCTATATTTGCACTTAACCGCACGACAAGGGGCACACCCACAATGGACAAGAATGAGCATTTAAAAAATGTATGACTCCTCTTGGTTGAATGAGAAGTACAGGAGGGGCCAGGGGGAAGCTCAGACAGATTTTCAAATGAACAGTGCTCTCTCCCTCACGTGGTGAGTTCACTAAGAAACTCCATTCTTACAATTATGAGCTACCAACCTCCTCAGTGACAACATAGGAATAGTTCAAAGCCATTTACACTGAACAAAACACTGGTGTAGCCAGCCAACCAAAAACACTCAAGCTGTTAATGCATTTGTCACACGATGACTGTTGTCCACCTCATAGAGCCCTATTGGCATGGTATTAATTGGGTGTATATTTGTATTTGATTTTCTTCACTTTTTGATTTATATGATTAATTGGAGCACGTTTTATAAATGTATTTTTGTTATTGTTGTTGTCTTCACTTTATAATTTACACATCCTTTATCACAGAGAGTATGTTTGTTTTTGTAGATGGCACAGGGCTGTATGAGGTGGTGAGGACATGACAGCAACTATAGGAAGTGAGACTGCTGGGTCGTGTAGTATTTATTGAGACACGTAAGAAGCATGTCTGTGGTAGAATCGTTACATGACCAACCATATAAGGGAGCTGGCGATAGGTCGGGAAATTAGAAGGGAGGGGTTTTCTCACTATATAAACAGAGACACTATGAGAACCAGAGACGCAAGGAGACCACCCAGTGACAGAGAGGCGGGAAAAGAGGCAGCCAAGGAAGAAGCAGCCAAGGAAGGAATGAATGGACCACAGCAACCACAGGAGAACTGGAAGTTGGAGCAGGAGTGGAGCAAGGAGTTTAGGGGCGTGAAATTAGGAGGAAAGTGGGGCTTAATACCAGGACCAGGATGGAACGGAGAGTTTGCATCGAAAATTATTCACTACCAAAGGGTAGTCGCCTGTCACACATAAAAATATGTGATGGATGACATTCCACAAGAAAAGTAAATCAAATTATTTTCTTTGCCCCAGTAATCGAATAGAAGCCTAACATTGAATTCCAATAAGTCCAGTAAATCTAATTTATCATTGGCCAATAATAAGTGTTTTAAAAAAAAAAAAAATATCACAACTATATTCTCAGTAGTATCCTTATAGCTAAAAGCAGAAGTTACTGACAACAATGTAAAATGCTGAGATGGTTTAGATAATACAGAAAGGTGTATTTTAATGTGTTGTTTATGCTAAAAATAAACGTTATCACACATACTCTAATAGCCACTCCAAGCACCTCATCTTTGGAATATAACAGTCATTGGTATGAAAAGGGACTTCATTCTTTGTTTTTAAAATCTTAAAAGGAGTTAACCCTAACCAGTACTTTAAGCGGAGTACAGAATCACTTTGAAATGTAGTGCAGATATACTTAACCACCCAGCTGCCCCTTTATTTTAGTAATTTCAATGTCAAAAATTGCCTTTTTTTGCAGACTTTTCATTCTTAACCCTCAAATATGCAAATTTGGACAGTTTTCAAAAAAAATGTTTGCCTTATTTTTTAAAAATACACACTTTTTTTGTTATATATTTTTTCAATAGAACTTAAATAACAATGTGTTTACAATTGTAGCATTATAACAATATAAATCACAAAATAACATACTTTTTTTTCCAATGGCAGCATTATATAAGTATAAATAACATATATTTTAACATTATAACAACAGTGCAACAAAAAGTCACTTTTTAGAAATTATTTTTTGTGCTATAGTTTTCAAAGCAGACGCACTTCAAACTCTCATCAATGCTAACATCTCTATCTAGTGCATATACATCAGAAAACATGCTTCGTTGTGACAGAAACATAATGAGTTTTGGTTGTAAATCTCCCTTCCGACCTGTGAGGGCACTAAGCAGCGAAAGGGAAAGGCTTTGGACGGGCTGGCCTAACAGTTCTTTCCCCGGGCCGGGAAGTCAGTCAGTCTGGAAGAAGGCGAGACTCTGTTGCAGGAACGTATTGACCCAGAAGGGAAACGATGTAGTAGCTGCAGACAGTAGAGACAGCTGCAATCGTTTACCAAGGGGTCATGCGTGATAGCATAAAGGGGCCGGAGAATTGTAAATCTTTTCCTTCGCTTGGTTCAGAGAAGCACAGAACTGGAAGGACCGGGAGAGTTCCCAAACAATTGTAAAAAGAGTTTGTGAGTGTTTTGTTTGTTTGTAGCACTGTTAGTAATTGTCTTTTGTCTTTGTAAATTCACTAGACGGCTAACACGTCTCCGGAGCTGTCGCCTTGGGCCAGCACTACCCGGAACAACAACACTACAGTCACTGCTTATTGTTATCACCCACCTCGACGACTACTGCACACACCCGGACTGGTGATTCTGTTTAGTATTATTGTGGGGCGGATGACATGTTATTATTTACTGGGTTTCTATCTTCCACTGTTTCGGGTAATGGTTTGTATCACTGTTATATGCATTATTATCTGTGAAATGTACTTCATCAGCAGAATAAATTGGTTCCTTACAACCCCTTGTAACAGCAACAAAGACATAAATACCCTCATCTCATTTGTTGTAGTAAGCATCCATTTTTTACTCTGCGATTGCAGTCGTCCATTTTTTACTGCTCATCTATGGATGGACCGGTCTGTCAAGCACATTTCTTAGGAACTGCTGCCATCGAAAAACAAAACAGCAGACTATAGTACCTTATAGTCTGCTTATTTATTTACTGTAGCACGTCGAAAAGACGTGTTAAACTTTGCATATGCACATATAACCCCCTGTATGCTATTCTCACAGGAGTGACAAATTTGGACTCACTTGAGCTCCATGTGGAAATCTGGGTGGTTAAGACAGAGGGAAGGAGATACTTCTTCACAGAGTGGTGAGGGTATGGAATAGGCTACCTGGTCATGTTCTTCAGGCAGAATCACTTGAATCCTTTAAGACCCAAACTGACAAAGTCTTGAGAACAATCAGGTACTAGGAACTAGATGAACTTAGATGGGCCGAATGGCCTCCTCTCATTCATAAAATGTCTTATGTTTTTATTACTGTACTTATCTGGAATCAAACAAAATACAGCGACTAAAGATTAGTGTTTCACGAGTTATATGACCTATTTAGAGTGTAAACAGTCCCATTGTTTCCGAAACAGGAACAATCATTTTCATCTTTGATTGTGCTGTATCATCTACAGCAGTGGTTTTGAAACTTTTTAGACCATGTACCCCCTTCCAAATAATCTAGTCTGAGATAGGGTCATAATATACCTATGAAAACAGGAAAAAATATGGTCTTTTCTAATTACTAGATTAAGTACTGTAAATGGAAAACTGCTGTTAAAAATGAACGAAATAAAATACAATTAGTTAACCACGGTGCAAATGCACCAACTACAAATACTATGTACAAAATCCAGGTTTTGCTTTGGAAAAACATTTTTAAAACAAAATCATAAAGCAATTCTCAACAAAAGACATGCGTTCCTTCCAACCAATGCAAAAGTGTAGAGAGAAAACAGATTTTTTAAAAAGTTTTTATTTTATTTTATTGAACTCAAATTTTATCATTGAACACTTCAGCTGGGACAATATAAACTGCTATGTGTGTCTTGTGCAGTTCAAATCCAGCCACAATAAGCACAGTGTTTTGAAGCAAATATTGTAGCTAAGCTGTGTATGTGTGTTTCCGTGCTGTGTGTGTCTATGTCATTCCTGCTGTTTGTAATTGTAATCACCCGCTCTGTATTTCTTGCTGCTGTTTGCTACCTCTGTCTGTGTCTGTGTAAATCTAGACTGTGTGTGTGTGCATTCTGTATCTGCCCTGTAATTGGTTGTTGTTTGTCTGTGCCCATTAGTCCTAGTGTGTGGCTGAGGACCAATGGGATGTGTGTAATCTCCGGTACCCTATCTGCATAAGGGGCAGGATAAAAGTTATAAGAATGGGCTGGACCCAGCAATTTGTGTGTCTGTAATCTGAATAGCTGACAGAGCTGTGGACTCTGGTGAATAAAAGCATTGAAAGAAAAGCAAGCATCTTCTCATGTTTTCTGCCTCCTGCAAGAACACTAAAATATTTCCTAAAGCTAATTTGTTGAAAGTAGAAAGGGGATATTTATATCAGGCAAAAATGGATTTATATTCTATGTTTCTTACCTTTACCTTCTTTCTTAAAGTGTTTTTGTTTGGCTGTTTTGTTTCTTTTGTTTGTTTAAACTGTGACGGCTGCTCTGGAAAATGTTGCATTCATAGCTATGTCTGAGCAGGTAACTGGCAACCCTGCAAAAATGCAGTGCCACTCCTTTTCAAAGGAACGCCCTCCACCTCAACTCATAACAACAAGATAAAATGGCTGAATGAAAAAACTGCTGAATGGTGATTCTGTGACAACAGAAATGAATTACAAAACATACTACATTTTGACTGACTCATATTAAATGTGTACTGCAGACTCAGCTCATAGTAGAACATTAAATGCCCCTCGAAGACTATTGTTACCTCCTGTGGCTTCGGGCATTATAGACCCCTGTCGGTAACAATAGTCTTCCCTTGGGTCAATAATGACTTGACCTTTTCTACAGCGATGTTAAAATTAACTAAGAAACAAAGTGAGCATGCCTTGGCTAGTTCAATGTTGAGAAATGCATGACTGCTGACATATCAATTAACTACAGCTACAGCTTGCAAAGCTTTTCGTGTGCTGTGAACAAACGAGATCTCTGAGGCTTTTGCTAATCGACCAGAAAAAAACAAAGAAAGAGGGGAGGAGATAAACAGCAAGAATGTTTGATTTTTATCTCTCAGACAAGTGTAACTTACCATCCACAAATGTGCTGTATATCTTAACAAATCTGTAGCTAGGAAGCAGAAGGTGTTGTCAGCAATATGTGTGCAATGAGCCTTATCACCTTTTACCTCCTCCTGTACACCAAAATGTCTTCAACCCCAGTCAGCAATGCTCACCACTATCTGAGTACTATACAATCTGAACTGTGTAATATAACAACCTAAGTATTGTGCATAGCAGGTAGGAAGGTAAGGTTAACAGTGGCCCCTCTTTATAAAGCAAATGAGTAATAAGGCAGTGGCTCCCATTTTCCTCCTTTTCACTTACACATAGACATGAAGGAAGAGTACAGATCTGCCTGTGTGTGTGGCTATGTGCATTATTAAACCCGCCGCTGGGGATAAAAATGGAGGCAGTCATACATATGTAGGGTTGGCCATGCTCCGGCTCTGGAGCCCTGGAGCTGGAGCAGAGCTGGAGCTGGGGATGCTGGAGCAGGAGCAGAGCTGGAGCTGGGGATGCTGGAGCTGGAGCAGAGCTGGAGCTGGGGATGCTAGAGCCGGAGCAGAGCTGGAGGCGGAGCTGGAGCAGAGCTGGAGCTGGGGATGCTGGAGCAGGAGCAGAGCTGGAGCTGGGGAGCAGAGCTGGAGCTGGGGATGCTGGAGCAGGAGCAGAGCTGGAGCTGGGGATGCTGGAGCTGGAGCAGAGCTGGAGTTGGAGCGGAGCTGGAGCTGGGGATGCTGGAGCAGGAGCAGAGCTGGAGCTGGGGATGCTAGAGCTGGAGCAGAGCTGGAGTTGGAGCGGAGCTGGAGCAGGGTCACTGGAGCGCTCTGGAGCATGGAGCTGGAGCTGAGGTTCCAAAGCAGCTCCACTATTTCCTTTCACATTTTAAAAAATCCTTCCTGAATTATTCAGTTCAAACATTTGAATGAACAAAATAAATAAGTGCATATAATAACTAAATATAAATACAGAAGTACTTGAATGTACATACTATTTCCATTGTTACGCAGATGACACTCAGCTGTACTTGTCTTTGGATCCAGGCAATCCTTCTACTGGGGTGTTATTAGCTGCTTGCCTTGCTGACATCAAGTGTTGGATGTCACAGAGCTTCTTAATGTTATATTCTGATAAAACAGAGGGCATGCTTCTAGGCCCACAGCATCATCTAAAGAATATCAATTTACAGTTAAGTTAGACCTTAGCAGTCACTCATTGGAACTAAAACTAGAAATGAGAAATTTAGGGGTCTTCTTTGATCCTGATCTATCATTTGAGAATCACATTAGAAATATATCCTAGACCTATTATTTCCGTACCTGATGCTGAGAGGTTAATGCATGCCTTTGTTTCATCAAGAATTGATTATTGCAATGCACCTTTCTCTGGTATCCCAAAATGTGTGATTTCTCACTTACACCTTATTCAGAATACAGCCGCTAGAATTCTGACTAAAACCAGGAAAAGTGAACACATTACCCCTGTTTTGGCCTATTTGCACTAGCTCCCCGTGGAGTATAGAATTGATTTTAAGATTTTGTTTTTAACTTATCAAGCCCTAAATGGATTAGCACCCAGTTATTTGCAAGAGTTACTGACCCTGTATCTTCAGAATCGCACACTGAGCTCACAGGATGCGTGGCTACTGGTTATTCCTAGGGTCAACAAAATCACCATAGCAGGTAGAGCTTTTTCTTGTAACGCTCCTAAATTGTAGAATGCTATGCCTGCGTCTGTCAGGGAAGTTGGGCCTGTTACAGTTTTTAAATCAAGACTGAAAACTTACTTTTATAAAATGGCTTTCTTGTCTTAGTGGGCTTTAATGTAACTTTTATTATTATTATTATTATTATTATTATTATAAAAGAAAAAAAGGAGAAAGTACAAACTATTCCTGTAAAATCTAGACGGCAGCAGGAGATTGAGCGCTTAGAGAAAGGAGGCAGCTGAGGAAAGCAATGGAGAGCAGAACAAAGTCAGAAGGAGGCACTCAATCATTACAAAGGGTCATAAAAGATAAGCTTGCAACATTGCGCAGAGCTGAGCACCTACAGAAATGCTGCAAAAAGAGTGTGTGAGAACTAACTTTTATAAAGATCCATTGAAATTTGCAAAGAAGTTATTCACCAGGGAGAAAAATGTTAAATGTGGAAGGCAAGATTTTCTTCAGCAGTGCTGCTCAGAGATTGTCAGTTTACCTATTGAAGAACTATTTCATTGACACTTCAGTACAGAAAGCCAGTATTCCAGGTTTCCCTGTATGCTTAGAGCACATCTGTGTGATTTGGCAGCAAATTCAAACAGCTAAAAAGGAGAGGAAAGAGCTCCATGTGACATTCTTGGATTTAGGTAATGCATACGGTTCAGTACCACATGAGCTTCTTTGGGCAGCATTTGATTTTTTTCAGTGTACTGAGGGCAACAACAAACTTAGTGAAATTTGGTTTTTCAACTTCAGAATTCACCACTACATGGCAATGTCTAGAAATTGGAATAATGGCAGGATGCACCACTTCTCCACTGGCTTTTACCATGGCAATGGAAGTAATTATTAGGGCATCAAAATGGGTAGTGGGAGGAGAACACTTGGCTTGTGGAATGCGACTGCCACCAATTAGGATGACATGACAATCATGACTACAAAAGTAGCCTGCACTAATCGGTTATTGGGCAAGCTAATAAATAACATTGAATAGGTGTGAATGCAAGTCAATCCCACTAAGTCAAGGAGCATATCTATAATTAAAGGTAAAGTAGTGGATAAGAGGTTCGACATTAATGGTGAGGCAATACCAACTGTGTCCAAAAAGCCTGTGAAAAGTCTTGGGAGATGGTGTGATGGGGACCTAAAGAACACAGTTCGTGTGAGAGAAGTGAGACAACAAGCAGTGCAAGGGTTGAAGAACATAGACAGCAGCACTTTACCAGGCAAACTTCAACTCTGGTGCTTTCAGTTTGGTCTACTGCCAAGACTTCTGTGGCCACTCACTGTGTATGAGGTTTCCTTGACAACAGTTGAGAAGCTGGAAGTGTTAATTAGTTCATATGTCAGGAAATGGTTAGGAGTTTCATTAGCAGAGTGGGGCTGTATGGTAAAGGGATACTGCAGCTGCCAGTCTCAGCTCTAACCGAGGGGTTTAAGTGCGCCAAGGTTCGATTGGAAATAACATTGGTAGAGTTACACGACGAATGTGTGAGGGAGGCAGCACCTGTGTTGAAAAGTGATTATATTTTGGTACATGAGGTTTGCATAATGAACTGTCTAATATATGTGAATCCTTAGCAGGCCATTGTTGGGTCAGTGACATTGGTTTTTGGTCAATGGTACTTTGAGAAAGTTGAAAACAGGGGCTATTTTAACCTATTTGTGAATAGTAGATTTACTTCAAGTTCGTACCTAGCTGTTTAATAAAAAAAGTATCCAAATCCCATCATTGGTTGTACTGCTGTCGTGAAAGTTAAAAAGAGTGAATCAGCTTGGTATTTTATGACGTTGACCTGGAGGTCAAAAGTCAAATGTTTCCCACAATCCTTCAGTCCTTGTATATGCCTTAATTCAGGGGTAGGCAACCCTGGTCCAGGAGTGCCACAATCCTGCAGGTTTTGTAGGTATTTCTTAATCATCAATTGCTAAATACCTGGAACACATAGTAATTCTGACCAATTAAGCCAATCATTGAATCAATTAGGTCTTGGGTAAAACAAAAAACATAAGTGTCTGTGGCACTCCAGGACCAGGGTTGCCTACCCCTGCCTTAATCAACCTGTGTAACAATGACCTCCAAAACCTACTTAGTTTGTTAGTTATGGAGTGTTAAAAATTAAAGCATCATTTAAGTATCCGCTGCCCATTTTGTGGGCTGCAGACACGATTGAACAACAATAATAAAAAGAAATGTAAATAGGATGTTACTATGATAGTCACTGACTTTACTGATTAGAGGTGTTAGTGGCTCTGGAGCCAGAGTCGGAGCTGGAGCAGCAGTGTGGAGCTGGAGCAGGGGCTGCTGGAGCCAGCCTGGAGCTGGATCATGGGGTCTCCATCAGCTCTGGAGCCAGCCTGGAGCTGGATCATGGGGTCTCCATCAGCTCTGGAGCCAGCCTAGAGCTGGATCATGGGGTCTCCATCAGCTCTGGAGTCAGTCTAGAGCTGGATCATGGGGTCTCCATCAGCTCTGGAGCCAGCCTAGAGCTAGATCATGGGGTCTCCATCAGCTCTGGAGTCAGTCTAGAGCTGGATCATGGGGTCTCCATCAGCTCTGGAGCCAGTCTAGAGCTGGATCATGGGGTCTCCATCAGCTCTGAGCTACCGGAGCCACTCCAGAGCCACTCCAGAGCCAAAGATACAGCACAACCAACCCTATATGTATGTAGAACCGCTTTTACAGCTGCTAGTAAAAAACTTGGTATTACCATTATTTAGCATAAATTATTGAGAATATCAGATTATGGGGATATATGGGGCTGTCTGTCTGTACATCCATCCACCTGTATGTCACACTTACATTTTGCATAAATATCTGGAGATTGTCATGAAACTTGTGTTAAAACATTTAATTGCCATTTCTTGTTGATATATGTAATTGACATCAACTTTTATTATACTATAACTATAGTTTAGAATTTACAGTGATGGGGGGTGTATGTTACTGACATACTGGTACTTTTTTCATTTAAATACTATATAAACCCCGCTGGTGATTATTGACTCCATCACCTATTCAATACAAAAATGATAAAAAGGTCATAAAATACATTTACAAGATTTAGAGCAGAGTTTAAAGATCTATTATTCAGAGCCTATTTAAAAAATTTTGGACAAGGGAATACCTGTATGATTGTAAATGTGGCTTTTTGTTTGTTTGTATCCTTGCTCTTAATTACCAGCAACTTTTTTTTGAATGCCTCTCTTTTAGATTTATTTAATTTTGGTTAAAGGCTACCTGTAAATACAGTACATAGGATGCAAAGCTGCCTTTATCAACTTTTAGCTCACAAATGTTTCCACAAGATAGAGCTTTGTTTCATCTTTAATGTTTGCTTTAAACAACCACAAAATACTCCATGGTCTAATTAACTATGACTAATCGTGTTGCTTTACCTATACATGCTGGCTGAACTAAAGCTTAGCTGTTATCTCACACTGCTCTGTTCTTTTCTCTCATTATTGAGAAAGCTCAACATGTTTTAACTTTTCTCCTCCGCCCTGCTATGCTTGATATCCCATACATGCTGAAACATTATCCTGTCCTGGTTGTCATCAACTCAAAGAGCTCTTTATTGAGTCCAACTGCACGAGACATAACCTGGTCTTTCATGAAAATTGTACTTATCATCTGTCTTGTGTAACCATTGATCTTATATAGTCCAGGTTATAGGCAGCTAATTATGTCCGTTATTGGCTAAAAATGTAATTATTTAGGATGGAATACACAATGCTATTTGTGATCTGATTTGTATTATACTACATTTTAGCATTGTGCAGCACACTACAATTGTACATTGGATGGCACCACCGCTTCCCACAGTAAAGCATAATACTTCTTTGGATTTTAATATAAGCTAATATGGTATGTAGGAAAATGCATGTTGCTATAAGAGATGCATTGTGTGCAAAATGTTCACTGCTATAATAAGAGACTCCCTTTACACAACTTAACCTATACCATAAATCACTAAAACAAATATGCTAATAAATTACTATTACACTTTTTTAACTTTAAAACTACAGTATGCAGCATATTCTACGCAAGGTACATCTTTACGCATGTTATAATGAACAAACTATAGATTCAACAGGGGTATAAATTTGGCGCTATGGAGCTAGATTCTAGCACCACGGTACCTCATATATAACGCCAGCAACATTTAATATATGCATATTTTTGTATTGCTTAGCAACCATAGATGATGACAGTTTCTCATTGGGTCTGGACTACTCACATGACACACCCACACTCATCCACAGACACAGGAGAGAAGGTTCAAAACAGTTCAGCACCAGTTTTCAAAACGATTTGCACCCCTGTTCAATGTAAATGGTACAATCAATCTTTATTTTATATAGCGCCTTTCAGTGTGGGCCACCATCACAAAGCTCTTTAAGCGCTACAGTATTAATAGGCTTGTTTCAGGCAGAAATTTTACATTTTATTTAAAAAGTTATCAATGTCTTTACTCCAAGGTGAAATATGCACCAAGAAAATAAATCTGAAATGATACAAAACTATTGACAAAAAACGCAGAATGATAATTTAGTGCGCACAGACAAGCAATGTTATGTACAATATTTTCTACTAAACTTATGAACTGTATATGGAAATTTACATTTTTACTTGAAATAAGTCTATTAATACTGTACCCTTTACATTTCATTTTGGCTACATTTACATAATAATATTATTGTGCTAAAAAAAAACTTAGCTAAACCACTTTAATCACCAGAATTAATTCTAGTTACATAAAAAGGAAACAAAGTATAACAACTACAAAGATGTATATTGTGAATATAATCATGTCTGTGTTCATTGGCTTAATGACATGTTACCTTCAAAGATAATGAGATCATATGCCCCCTACAACAGCCTTCACATTACAACAATATAGTGTTAGACATTCACCTGGCCTTTGTCTTATCCATCAGTTTGTGATGAAATGGATTCCATTCCACTGTCAAAGGTAATCCTTACATAAATGCATGCTTTGTTTAAACCAGATGTCAGGTTCACCAGACATGTGTGGTGTATTACAGGTGCTTAAGGTTCCTTTTTAACTTCAGTTTGATATCTACAATGAAGGACTATGTAAAAACACCAGATGCAGACTTCAGTTTTTTACCACAAGAATCCCAAACATAGAATATCTTATCTTGAATGTGCTTTTTTAAAGCCTTGATATTTTAATTTAGTCTTATCTGATTTCTTCTCCCTTTGTAGACCTTGCTCATTTGTGAAGTTACCATATATCACCTCACATTTAAAAATCAGTAAGGGCAAAAGTGTGAAGGTTTAAAAAAACCTCTTCCCAAAGTTGAGAATGTTATACTAGGGTTTAATGTCCCATAAAATGCATTGGAGAACTTTAGTCACTGCAGGCAAAATTATGAAACAGGAATGTTCTTTGTGTTGTTGTTCATGGTCCAATATCCACAAAAGTTTGAATGGCAAAAGAAGATACTCCACAGTGTCTCACATTAAACAACTAAAATATACAACAAAGATTTGCAATCAAAGGATAGTTTATATTTCTATGTTTTTTTGTGGTTACAAGTGGATATTTTGTACAAGTAATGTATGTTTAATTATTAAATCAAATGTTTTCTTTAAAACTACAATGTTAAAGTGGATTGTGTGAATTTACAGTACCTCATGCTGTTGCCATGTTATCTGCATATTGAAGATAAATAATGTTATATATACATGTAAATTTAATTCACAATCATTAAAAAAGGGTGAAGGGAAATGCAATTTAACAGGTACATGGGATCACAACTCATTTACCTGAAAAAAAAAATCTAACAAAAAAAATAAATAAAATAATAATAATAATAATAATAATAATAATAATAATAATAATAATAATAATAATAATAATAATTCTATGCACAGTAGGCCATTTTAATGCATCCAATCTAATCAAATTGAACAACTTTATGTGTGACAGTGCTAGTTGACCCAGAATAATTTATAAAAGACTGAAATGTAGTTTAGAAATGGCTAAGAATGTGTAACACACCAATCAAAGAAATGTTACCAGACCTACAGGCCTTAGAAACAGCAAGTACAGTCAAGTAAATCAAACATAGTACTGGTACTAAAAAGAAAGCTTGCATAAATTGCCTCCACCCCTGCTATTGAGCAACTGGAATGTGTTACAGTACCTCCCTCTTAAAACATTGCCATTGCAGGAGAATCATCGTACTGCCTGATGTAAACATGGGTCAATGCATCCGCATCATTGAGTAATGAACCAGTTTCACGGGCACCCACCGTCATATTTGTTTTTGAATAGTTGCACAGAACTGTCACACAGCATATATAGGTCCAGTGGCCAGTCAGTGTAGCTCATTAATGGAAATTGTTGCTGAAAAAAAATAAGAAAAACCTGGATAGCTAATCCACCATAATTCTGCCTCCAAGGCTATTCATTTATAAATCTTTTAGTCTTAACATACAAGTTCACGTGTGTGCATGACTTGCCCCATCTGACCCCCTGTTCATATTCCCATAAAAGAAACAACATTGACAGATGGTAACTTTCAGTAGTATCAAGAGACTAGATTAAAATAAAATAATAATAATAAAATACCCATCAAATCAATGTGGAAAAAATATGAATGAGAACAATGTTGGACCTAAACCTATTTTCATTTTAGTGTATGGGTTGTATAATCGTTTGTAGTTTCTGTTAACAAGCAACCCAACAGTACGTGCCAAAAAAAATGGAGAGGCAGGAAGGCAGAGGGCTTGGGGTCCCCTTAAGCCCCCGTCAGCAGTAGAATCATATTACTGTTTTCTGACTGACAACACTTTTAATCTCTTCTTAACGTTTTACCCCAATTAGGCTGTTAAATGCATTTTCTCCAATAGCCAACGGTAGCCCATTATAGTTTAGTCTAATAAAACTTAACTGTCAGCTTAAAAAATGCACAGTATGCAACATTATTATAGCATTTAGATTTCCACGTCACTAACATACCTTGCAAAGATCAAGCACATTCTATCGACTTAATTTGCTAAACTTAAATAAATGACCAACAAAATAATTATATACCATTCTGTTCAAACATAGGGTAGCACACAAGAAATGTCAAGGTGTTGGCTGACAAAGTATTTTATGACGTTTACTTCAAAATGTTGAGAAAAAAAGACATAAGACAATGGAGACATTGTAGTTGATTTGGTTACAAATCAATTTTTAAGAAGAACTTTCTCAGAAAAAATGGAGGCATACACCACAAATATCTGAACTGACACAGGAAGGGATCTACTCGCTGCTTCCAAAATTGAAATTCTAAAAGGTATCTGTGGCTTATTGGTAGCTGTCAATTAAAAAAAGTGTACTGCTTTTGTTCAGTAGATAAAAGGCGATATGGAACAGCACTGGCTACAGCAATCTAGGATGTCTAATGAAGTCAGCACAAAAACATGAGCATTCCCAAAGCCACCGTTACATTCAAAATGTTTGGACAAACCCACATTGATGTTCAACTCGATGAGCAGAAGCATAGGGATACAATACATCACAATGAGCAAGTAAGAAAAACCTGTGAGGTTCTTAAACACTTGATTAATTCTGTTGTTTACCTTGGCAAGCAAGAACTGGCATTCAGAGGGCACGATGAAGGCACCAATTCCTCAAATTGAGGTAATTATGTGGAATTAGTTCCTCTGCTTTCTGACTAAGACAACATGTAAGCAATCACTTGTCAATAGCCACAGTATTTTCAGGTACCTCTAACAAGATCCTGAACGGCTTAATCTCTTTGGTGCCTCAGGTTCTGCTAGATGCAGAAGTACAGGAAGGATGCCAAGTACGTCGCTATAATGGTAGATAAAGCAACCGATGTTGGAAAAGCAGCGCATATGTCTTGTGTTTTCAGGTATGTGACTGACAGTGGCCCAAAAGAACAGTTGTTCTGTGAAAATGTGTTACATTTACTAAAATAATAATAAAAATAATAATAAAAATGCTTTTAAAAAGACCAAATTCCCATTGGGCTTATTATTTCTTTTTTTTTTAGATTCTATTGATTTTTCAGTATTACTATGCATGACGACTGTCATAATACCAATACCATGATTAAAAATGTGCACGGATTGACAGCCCTAATAAAAACTATTGTGGCAAACCATAAGTCAGCGTTTGAAAAGCCTAGTTGTTTACTTGTATCACAAAACGTTGCAGCTGTGCACAGACAAGAAGACAGGATGGTAAACTCTTTAAGTGTGATTTAAGGCCTTTGATAAAAGCATTATGACCTTGTGACAGAGAGAAAATGTCCCTCCCGACTTGTGAGGGCGCTGTGGAAAAGGAACAGCATGCCCCAGACTGGACGGTCTGACAGTTAATTCCAGGGAAAGTTGGAAGTTGGCCATCTGGAAAGGGGGCGGAGCCACGGTACACCAGATGGAAAGCGATGTGGCGATCGCGGATTGGAGAAAGAGATTGCATCCGTTACCCAAGGGGGTGTGACTGACGGTACTTAAGGGGACGTGGCCGAGCATTCTGTTCCTTTGTTATGGTTACGGACTAAGCGGAAAAGGAGTGTAAAAATGTTGTGTTTGTTTGTTTTTGTCCTGTCTAATACTGTGATTGTTTCTGATTATTTGATAGCTAAACACGATTCTGGAGCTGTCGCTAAAGGCCAGCACGAACCTGGACAACACTGCACCTTTGTTCACGAATAAATTGTATTTCACCACTTGCACTTAAAGCACTCACTTTGGACTTGTGACTGTGTTGTGTTTCGTGTCTGTTTATACTGTGTATATTATTTCAGGACTGAACCCTTGGGTTGTACTGAGTAGTACACATCATTGTGTACTACATTTCATTATTATTTACAGTTGTCAAGTGACTTTGGATTAAAAATAAACAA
Organism: Acipenser oxyrinchus oxyrinchus; assembly: GCA_030684275.1. Lineage (NCBI taxonomy): Eukaryota > Metazoa > Chordata > Actinopteri > Acipenseriformes > Acipenseridae > Acipenser > Acipenser oxyrinchus. The sequence goes on from CM060252.1 coordinate 58,446,297, forward strand.
CCATTGCACCTGGATTATCGTTGTCTGTTTGTTATTGATCACCGCTTCACTCCTGCACCTGCGTACTGCAAACCACTTGTCCACAGACCTTTAGTTCCCAAGTGCCAAATCTAAACCTGATGAAACCTGTGCACAAACAAGACAGTGCTGGTATAAAAGAGTATGAATCTCTGATTTAGAATAGTAGATATTTCTTAGAACTCCAAAAGGGACTTAGGGGCAAGATAAACTTGTCAACAAATAGTATGATACTAAGTAGATAGAATCCCTTATTGAAATTACATATTTTGCAACATATTGGAAAAATAGATCAATTTGGTATACTGTTTATATTATGTTATCTATTTTAATTTCAGGGTTAGCATACAAGCCTCATATGTATTAAAAAACAAAACAAGCTCTACATGAATAGTTTAAAAAAAAAAACTAGAAAATGTTTTTCCTAAAAAAAATGGTTTTGACTGACACTGTTCTTTAAATGACACAAGGAACAAAATGATTGTGGAGCATGGAAGATAAACACCCTGGCTGCATAATGCTTTAATTAGAATCTTAGGGCAGCCCGGGGAGCATCTGCTGATCACATGAACATTCAGCTAAATAAGCATGACTAAGGCCATAAATGTTTTGGTTTTTTTTAAAGCAAGGGGCAGTCCAAAAAGACAAGAATGGCCACTTTTTTCAATGGAAAGGCATTGCTTTACCTTGCCAGTGTTAAACCCTGCACACACATATTTACACTGAATGTAAACTATTTATCTTGAATAAATAGTTTACATGGTAATAAATGGTTCTTGAAGCTCTTATGGGTCCTTTATGTCAAAAGGTATGTCATTAAATAGAATTGTTCCAACCTAAGCTATATTTTGTGCTTACACAACCCAAGAGTGAATGGCTGTAGGTCAACACCTCTCAGGGTGGTGATAATTACTTAGGAAAATAACATCGTTTTTTAGAATTGTTTTCCAGGCTTATATTCAATGAGCATGGCACTTTGATATATACAAAAAGATGAATGTAGTTGTGACAGGAGTGAAAGGAGTCCCTCTTGTAATTCACCCTCCCGACTACTGGCAGCGCTGTGCAGGAAGGACCGAGCCAGAGGAGAAAGGCTGAGTCATGGTTGGGGCAGAAGCCGCAGTGGTGGCGGCCATCTTAACTTGGGGCAGGACCTCATGGTTGAGCCCCATTATTGCAATCAGCTGTGCTGCGCTCGACGATTGGCTGAGGTGGGGCAGTGCACTGATTGTTGGGGTGGGGCTCGGCACTATTTAGGCTGTGGGGTTCTGCCATTTGGGTTGGCTGTGCTGGATTAACACCCGCAAGAGATGTGCTGGTTTGTTTGTTTTCATTTATTTCTTTTCACAACTGAAGCCCTGTGTTTGCAGATCCTTGATGAGCTGTGAGTTTGTTTTCTCTTGCTTTCCCTACCCCTTTGGATACCGGGACGGATCTGCAGCGCAGCACCTTTTGTCTGTGTCTTTTGTGTTTGTGAAGCCTCAGGAGGGAGCTGAGGCAGCAGCTGGAGGACACCGGTTGCCACCGCGTGGAGGAACCACGTGATTGTTTTGTTTTTAATTTTTGTATCTCTGTGTAGTGCGGGACTGTTCTATTTACTGTTTTTATTTCAACCCTTGATTACTATTGCTAGTATTCAAGGGGGTTTCTTATTTTCGTTTGTGCAATACTGTACCTGTCTTTTGACCCCTGCTATTCTCCCTATGGAATATTAATAAAACCCTGCCCAGCCCTGCCTTGCTGGTGCGCAGGTTGTACCTCACTTGCTGCCTGTCTTCATCACTTCTGGATCATGTCACTTCCTCCCATAACCCACCACAGTAGTATAAACTGATTAGGCAGTTTATCTACCCTGTCCGAGAGGAGCCTCGCTCAATTGAGATGTGACCTACAGCAGTCAAAGGTCAACCACGACCAGGTGATGGAAGACATAAACCACCTGGAAGGGAGATACAATTGCAAGAAGGCAGAGGAGAAAGACTTTCAAAAGTGTTTTCTAAGCTGGGTTCTACCTTTCTGTTAGCTAGGAATAAGTAAGAGGTGCTGAACCTCTCTGCTACAATCCCAAATTCAAATGACTTTATTCTGTTTAGGTGACTTATTCCCAGGGTTCAGTATATGCTGTTAACAGTATATGCTGTCACCTGAGTCTGTGTAATGGGCACATAAGTACCTAAGCATGTGCTTTCATGTCAGCAGTGATAGAACATTGAACTTTGTCAGTCTATGCAAAATGTGCAGTACAAAAAAACTGCTGAGAAATAAATGATGATGAAATGCTTTTCTGAATAATTGTAGCTTGTCAAGATATGAAGCTAAAACGTAGTAGATTTTCTCTCATGAATTACTTCTATGTTCACCAGTTTTAGAGCACAGGGCTGTAAATTAAAAATTAGAGCTGTCAGTATGATGAAAAATTTGATTAAATATGTTAACAGTATGCAGGGTGCGATTTGTCAAACTTCAAGTGGGGGATAAAATACACAAACTACAAAACAGTAGGCAAGCCTATGTATAGTAAAGATGCATCACGTTTATACATCACTCATGTGCTAACATCTGCCACCATGCAAATGCAGTTATTGTCATTTTAAACCTTTTTTAATTATTCTCAATAACTAAAAGGCAATAACATTGTATGCTAATAATGAAAAAAAAAAACTTCAAGCACTCAGGACAAGTAATTACATATAACCTCCTTGACAACTTACAGTACTCCTGAAGGAAGTGTATTTTTGCCTCAAGAATAACTGAGCATGGAATGTACATATTTTAAACTGCCCTGACTTGCAGTACAAGACTACGGAGCCCAGGAGGGGATATGAGAGAAACCAAATTTAATATCTTGTGAACACGACATAGGTATCTCGTGGCCATGAGATAGTAAGTTGTGCATACAAGAGATTATCTCATGGCCACGAGATAGTAAGACGTTTGCACGAGATATATATTGAAGCGGTGAGGCGGCTATCAAAGACTGATTTGGACTGGTGGGGGGAGGGAGTGAGGGAAAAACACATTGTCAGGTGTCCCTTGTATTGTGTACTGTATTAGTGTGGGATGATTGGTGTGTGTGCCCACTGTGTACAGCTGGGATTGGGTGGGTGACGGGGCCTTCCTGCATGCCCCTGTCCTCATTGAGTGGGTCACCTGCACGGTTCTCATCTACACCGGCTCCTCCATCACTATTGTTCGCCCTGATGTCCTTTACCAAGCCATAGGAGACTGGAGAGACCGAGTTCGACCGATGCTGATACAGCTAAAAACTGTCACAGGAGTGCGAGCCGCCATGAAAGGCAGGGACCAACTGCGAGTCACTTACATCGGAAGGACCTTTCGGCATGAAGTTTGGCTCGCCACAGTGTAAGACTGCAGAACTAGAAGAGTTCCATACAATAACCCACCGTGGAGATGGTATTTGTTGACACCCCAGAGTGCTGGTAAAGAATGAGACCTCAACAGAAAGTATACTGAAAATTCTGTTCTATTCAGTGTCATTACAGTTTCAGAAACAGCGCTGTCCGATCCGAATTGCTTACAATGTAATCCCATCGGTCACAATTGTGACTGAAAACATTTTCAATATTTTCCTAGTTCTAAAAGAGTTATAATTGGTCATTACACTGAATTTTCCATATAGAATGCATTTATCAAGCGGTAAAAATTGGCATGGCTTCATATAACTGGTGCAAATGGTCATGTGATCAGATGCGTTTACTTCCTGGTTATCCTCTGCAGGAAACATGTAAGCCTAGAAACTCTCCAAAAAACAGTAAGTAATAAGTGTTTTTTCTTTTGTAGACTGAATCTTTAAAGGGTCTAGCATACAGAGATACTATATTACCAAATCACCATTAGATCAAAGAAATGGTGGTGCCCCATCTATGCCTGGTCCATCAACAGTGTCTCAGTCAACAGTTGGCTGTTCTACAGAGTGATCATAATTGATGACAATTGACCTCCTGCGATTCCAACGGACTGAGTCTGCTACATCACTTTGGTACCAAACCAAGAGGACATGGAAGAAGATCATCACTATCAACATCAGTAACTGAGTCTGCAAGGTTTGACAACAACTCACTGGCCTCATGTAATTGATTCTTGAGATGCAGCATGTGTGACTGTCGTTCAACCTATGCTTGTGAGAAGTGTAACATGCCATTGCACACTGAGTGCTTCAAGTGGTTCTATATGCTAGAATGCCAAATTAAGAAGAGATGGAAGACCATCATGTTGATCACTAACTGTTACTGACTGTAACGTCGAAACCTCTTACCCTCCACTCAGGAAACCTATTCTTCATGTGCCATATTTGCGATTGGAGATGAACCTTGGCTAGTGAGAAGTGTTACCTGCCATTACAAATAATTGGCTTTATACAGTTTTTGTGTGCACTGACCATGGTGACTACATTTTGAGAATGTTTTGTTGAAACCGTATGTTTGAACTGAAACACTGCTTTTGTCTTTAGGCCTTACAATTAATGATGTTGAGTATTTATGTTAAAAACTTTGAGAACATAAATGTAACTAACCTGGTGAACTTACACAAAGACAGCATGAGCAATGTATATATGAAAGGTCACATGAAGGGGACATAAGCTGAGAACTTTGATCCATAGAGACTTTTTACATAATTTTAAATGTGTTAAAGTTCCTCAAAAACAGTTCATTCAAAGACATTTTCCATGTTTTGATGTTGACACATTGTTAACACTTTTCTCTCCTGTTTGCCATAGTGTTAGTTAGTTAAGGAATTCGTTATTTGAATTATAGAGATATTTTAAATCTCATTTTATATTTGTTTGCACTAATCATGGTATGGACACTGCTTGTTCCCACCAGTCACAATTGTGACCAACACCAAAACATACTTTTTCACTAATGTCCAATCATTTTTTTCAAGAAACTCATTTAAATGGTTGTAAGGGTAACAAATGGAACATGTTTTTCATAGGTACGTCAGGTAAGAATATGTGGCAAAAGGAGTTGTTCTGTCAGGATGGCTCTCATTTGCACACAATTAAAACACTGCTGAATAACGGTGTTCTCATGCACAATCTTGTGTTCAGTGTATTAGACACAATTGTATTGTTTACAATTCAAAGCAACAGAAACATAAACAAAACCCTAACTATAAAACAATAACTAAACAAAGTCTCTAATTAAATCAGGGCAGGCTAGGCCTGTTATCCCCAATATCAAACAAAATGTAATCCGTAATACAGACAGACACCCCCAAAAAAAAAATCATTACTGATTCCCTATTAAGTATGAAATGTAACCATTACTGTATGGGTGTTTACCTCCTAAAAACCCTGAACCTGAATAGATTATACCAGCATCATTTTTCCTTTCAGAGGACTGAACCTAGACGAGGAGAGCCATAGAGACATGTGAGTACTGGTTACTTTTTATCTGCATCTATTATTTGCTAATTGTGTATTACACTGATTAATGTGATAATTATTTATGTTGTTTTAGCTTTACTAATTGCACTTAATGTTTTGCACATAGTCTGTCTTTTGTTATGTCCCACGGCGGCCTTGTTCCCCGCATGAAGCCGGCGACCACTGTCGCCCCTTCCCAGGGACCAAGCAACTTCAGTCGGCTGACTTGTGCTCTCCTTATATGCTGCCGTAGCAGTGTAGAATGGCAGGGTGAGCGAGATGCAGGGTTTCTCCTTAGTGAGAACCTGCTTAATTTTTACAAAGGCCAGGACTAGGGTTACGCTCTGTACCGATCCTGCCTTTGCCGAACACTATCTCAGCATTCCATGTCAACCAGTCTGGGGAATTGGAGGCTTCCTTCCACCTCCTTTAAGTCTGACAGGGAGCTCCATATGCTCTGCGCAGTGCAGGCCCTGGCCCTGGTAATTTACACAGGGGACACGTCTGCTGTGGGACGAAGTCCCATGGTCAAGCCCTGTTTAGGATAGCAGTCACATGCAGGACTGGCCAACTTGCCCCCTCCAGAAAGCTCACTGCCCATTCCTTCAGGGGCATGGGAACTTTGTGGGTTTTATTCTAAGGTGCCTTTGTCAAGGACATTTGCAATGCAGCGGTGTGGGCTACTCCCCATATCTTTACTAGGTTCTACAGACTTAGGTCGTGGATCCACAAAACCCTGACTTTGGAGCTATATTAAGGGCGACTTCTGGGTCAACCCTTACAAATAGACATAGAGGTGAGTTTCTTCCTCAATTTTTTAGCCCTAGCTACTGTTAACGCACAAGGTAGCCTTGTGAAGGCTTTGGTACACTCTCCCGTACAGTAATGGTTACATTTTGTACTTGATAAGGAACATTAGGTTATTGTCATAACCCTGGTTCCCTGAAATAGAAATGTAACCATTACCTTCAAGGTCGCTACATCAGTGATTGCAGCATGCTTGAAGGAAAAATGATGCTGGTATCTGTGCGTGCAGTCTTCTTATGCCCTCAGGGGTCAGGCATAACTGCGTGACTGGCGCTGGCGTGCAGCTTTGGTATAATCTATTCAGGTTCGGGGTCTTTAGGAGGTAAACACCCATACGGTAATGGTTACATTGCTATTTCAGGGAACCAGATGTTAAATACAGTGGAAAGTGCATAATACATGATAGTAACATAATACATAAACACAGCAGCTAATAGTTATTATTGGTGCAGGTGTGTGGTAGCATAGCAGAGTTCTGACCCAACAACCCTATATGTGGCATGGAGGAGCTTTTAAACCCAACCCAACTCTGTACCGGGATGACTCCAGGCTGCTGATTCCCCAGGGTCCTAATGCCCAGTCCAGTATGTACACTCCTTCACAGTATACAAAAGATCATACAGTAAAGAAAAAAATATCTCTAAAATGTGTTTCATTCATTTAAAAGGGTTACACTTTAAGTTTGATTCATCCATATATCCCTCTGTAATTAATCTCTGGGCTTTAAAATCAAATTGACTGTGCTTTAATTTACAGTTAAGACCCTCAAAATTAATAACATTTTAAAACACTTAAAATATACTTTCATTTAATTTCCATAATATTTACATTCCATAAAATTTAGATTTTTTGGGGGGGCTGTCAAAACAGGAAAGTATTGCTATTCTTTCAACCACCACTGTTTTTATTTTTGCTGGAAGTAGCACTCAGTTGTAATAGTTAGTACATCTGGTATTATACAAGGTCCAGTATTTATATTATTCCTTATTTTGATGTTTTAACAATTGACCAAGGGATACTCAAATTCCACTGTGGTATTCTATGACATACACAATTCTAGCAAATATCTATTAGAGATATTACACAAAACAGGCCAGTGAATCGGAACAAGCTGTATTGCTCAACACACACTATGCAGAGGGAGTGGCTGATGATGCAGGCCAGGAAACAGGACAAGAATTAAAACAGGACAGCAGGGGCTCCCAATTGGTTGAGCGCCACCTGGGGGAAGAGGGCTTAGGTCGGCCAGGGTGTCCTCTGCTCACTGAGCACCAGCGACCCCTGTAGTCTGGCTGGGTGCACTGCGGGCTTGCCTGTAAGCTGTAGCTCTGAGGTGGCTGCATGGTGGGTCTGCAGTGTGAAAAGAAGCGGTTGGCTGACGGCACACGCTTTGGAGGACAGCGTGTGTTTGTCTTCACCGCTCCCGCGTCAGCGTGGGGGTGGTGGCGGTGAGCTGTGCCTAAAAATAATTGGCTACTCTAAATTGGGAAAGAATGATAAAAAAACAAGTGGTGACTACTAAATTTAAAAAAAAAAACAGGTCAGCACAGGTGTCAAATTAAGATTAGGCTTTTTTATTGGTGAACTCTGCCCTCTGCCACACTACATCATTTTCCAGTAGGAGTTTGGCAAGGAGAAGCAAGCAGCTCTTACTCATTTGAGGCTGCACAAACTGAAAACACAGAGGACATGCCAAGATCTTTGAGACATCCCCTTTAATAGCTTCTGATTAGAAAGTTGTTTTTCCAAAACACAAACTTGTTGAAATTGGAAATAAATGGTTTCTCAAAACCTCAACAAAAAAAAAAGCAAAAAGGAAAGATGGTTCATAAACATTAGTCTTTTCTGTGTCTTCACCATGGTTAAAACATTCACATTATAATGGTCAAAAAGTTTGAACTTATTTACAATCCATGAAAATGGGGCCTTTTTAGGGTGGGTTTAAATAGCATATATTACTATTTAATTAAAATCACTGGAAATAAATACGTCTTTAAGGTAATGGATTTGTTTGTTAATCAGTCAGTTAGTCAGCCAACAGGTGGTTTAATTTTTACTGTATAGAATTTCATTTTTTATATAAATTGAGCTTTATTTAATTTTTTTTTTTTTAAAAACACAAATGTGTTATTCAATACTCCCAACCTTACACATTGCCATAACATACAGTGTGAGCAGCAGCATTGTTGCAGGATAGAGTACTGATGTGGCTACAAAAGCTGGTTGATTTCTCTTATAAAAGTTTACTACAGTAAATATGCACAGTAACTGTGCAGTTTTCCTGTGGTTGTACTAAGTCATTACCATAGCTTACCATGGTTTACATGTTTTAAATGTTGCTTTCCCATACCTCTCTGAGCATTACCATGCTTACATATGCTTTACACTTTGCTACAGTATGCCTTTACTGTGGTAAAATGCATCTAAAACCTCCCCACTTTGAATATCATCTGTTCAGAATAGAATTTCAGTCTTTCCGCTGGGGTTAGATTCATTTTAAGAATAGCTTTATGTGTACCTGCTGCTGGAAACATTTGGAGCATTTGCTCCAAACAAACATGCCATAGAAGGACATGCTGGTCATAAAGAAATCTCTGCATGTATTCATGTGCTGAGAATAATTTGTCATACAGTATGTGTTTGATTTCATTCCCTGGCTGAATTAGAGTATGGCCCTGGATGTGTGAATATAAATATCACACTAGTTTAGTTGAAAAACATACCACTACACAGGATACAGCAAAGGTAAAATGATTAATTACAGTGTACAATAACTAAACACAAACTGCAGGTAGTTTGCAAACTCGATCGACCTGTACAGAACACCCATTCTTACTATGTTTTCACTGGATAATTAAATTCTTCTCACCTTGAAGAACCTATTATTAACTAAAGTGTATAGACAGATTGGTAATGGATTACCTTTTGTTTTTCCATTGCCTGTGTGTTTATTCATCTTTGACAATAAAATACAGTAAATTAGGGGGGGTTATGGTAATAAAGTTTAGTGGAAAACTGCCGTTTCTGTTTACAGTTATCTTTCAGCTGAATTTGGTTTCTTTGCCTTATAATCTCTTTATTATACAGCGTTTCACAAGAATCATGAGTCATACTAATTTAAATGTGATGACAGCTCCTCTATACTAACTACCATTCATTCATGGACAGCCTACATCTGTCAGACTACAATTACAGCTCTACATTCAGGCAACTTAGCAGGCCATGACATGCCAAAAAATAATGGCTTGTTTAAATGTAAAGCCATCCCTCGTCAGTTGGTATTTGATGAGATAAGAGGTCAACTTTTTAACTTTTTTTTTAATACTGTGACAGGATGAAGACTCTAAACATGATAAAAATGTATAGTGTAAATATAGATGTGTGTTCTGTTGATGGCAATTTATTTTAAAAATAGCGGCACACATTCATTCAAACTCCATTCCTGAGTTTTAAATATATATGCCTACATTCAAACAACTTCTCTTTGTTTCAAATGTTTTGTTTCTGTAAAAAATAAATAAATAATTAAACCCCCTAAAATATGATTTAAATATGTATTACCGGTATATATTGTTTATGTCATAAAGTAGCAATACCACCCTTGCAATGTAACAGGTATATTTAAATGGTGTTTTTAATCCGTTCATGGCGACCTCGTATGGGGACAGATATATCAGGGTGTCATTTTATCCCCATATAAAGCAATCGGAAAAAATTGAAAATATGTTCAATAAAAATGTAATTTATTATGCATCCAAAACTACATTTTTGCATCTATTTTCAATAGTTCATAGACCCCGCCTCTGTGTTCATTTGTATTAGTTTTGTATTTTGCATTGTGGTGTTATTATTGTTATTGTTTGGGTGTATTGTGTGTTATTACTGGTGTAGGTGTGTGGCAGCATGGTAGGGTGAAAGCCCTGCCAGAGCATTGGTGCGTGTGGTGTGGGGAGTCTTGGGCGGCAGGGAGGGAATTAAAATCCTCCTGCAAACGCCAAGAGGAATGTGGCTGGAGCCAGCAACTGAATGAATATTTAAATGATTAATTAAGGGTCCAGCTATGGTGGTATAAAATAGGTGTTCATGGGGTTAGAGATGATTAGTGTTGAGAATTTATGTTAGTTGGTGAAGGTATGTGTGCTGTGATGTTTTGTTTTGAGGTATTGTTGGTGTTTTTGTGAAGCTGTGTGTGAGTCAAAGCGGCAGCTTGGCTTGAAACCACAGGAGGGTACGTGAAGTTTTATGTTCAACTGTTTGTTTTGTTCCTGTGTTTTGTTTGCTTGTTTTAACATTTAAACCTGCAGCTTTCTTGTGTTTGAGTCTCTTCCTGGTAGAAACAACTTGCCAGTGACGTCATCCTGCTCACACAGGGTTAAAAAACCTGATTGTGTTAGGCCCCTCCTAGTCATGTGACTAGGTGGGTGGATATATAAGTAGGCAAGTAGCCCTGCAAAGGGAGAGGAGTCACTTGCTACCAGGTAGTTGAGGTGAGCACAGTGTGCCTGTGAGAGCAACCAAGTGTGTTGTGTTGCGTTGATCTTCTTTTTTGCAAATATGTGAAGGAAGTAGTGGGAGGTATAACCTAATCTTAATTAATTATAGCCAAGGAATTATTATAGACCATCAAAAAATAATACATCAAATAAAGAATCACTAGAAGGTATTATAGTTGGTCCAGTGAGTTCCTATAATCACAGAAAACAGATGGAATACACAGTATTAGCCCCTAGAACAGATCTCAGTAATTAGTAGCTTTGTTTTTTTATTTCTCTGTTGAATCTATAAGTACTGTAAACCCTTTCTAGCATATTTTCTATAGTGATTTTCAAGAAACTCACAATGTTATAGTAGAGTGCATCGCTCAATCAGTAGCTATTAAAGGGGATGTCTCAAAGATCTTGGCATGTCCTCTGTGTTTTCAGTTTGTGCAGTCTCTAATGAGAGCTTGCTCGCTGCCACGAGTAAGAGCTGCTTGCTTCTCTTTGCCAAACTGGAAAATGATGTAGTGTGGCAGAGAGCAGAGTTCACCAATAAAATGGAATATGAAAACCTTGCTTTTCCACATTTCAATTGCAGTGCAACATGTGAGCTGAATGGCACAACAAGCTGGGTACCTGCAGCACAGCAGTCACGTAAGTCAGATGTAAAGGCACTGTTTTTTATTTATTTTTTTTATTTTAGAAAAACGGTCTTCATTTCAGCACTATTGTGTTTAATAGTTATAGATTGTTTTTGTAACATTTTTCAGGACACCCCTCAATTAGGGGCAGCAGTGTGGAGTAGTGGTTAGGGCTCTGGACTCTTGACTGGAGGGTTGTGGGTTCAATCCCAGGTGGGGGACACGACTGCTGTACCCTTGAGCAAGGTACTTTACCTAGATTGCTCCAGTAAATACCCAACTGTATAAATGGGTAATTGTGCGTAAAAATCATGTGTAAAAAAATAATGTAATTGTATGTAAAAATAATGTGATATCTTGTAACAATTGTAAATCGCCCTGGATAAGGGTGTCTGCTAAGAAATAAATAATAATAATTTCTTTTGAACATGTAACCAATCCAAAGGAGAGATTTTTGCAATACTTGAATGGAATGGAATTATCACCAGTTCCTTGTTGTATAACACATTTTATCATTGGGAGTAATTTAATCAAGTCTGTTTTGATATTCACGAAACTTTGAGACTGTTGTTAATGAAACACAAGAACAGTTTGACCGTCAAACCTTATTTAATTTATTTAAAAAAAAAATCTAAAAAGCCTTTAAATAACGTAAGTTTAATTTATACAAATTGGACCATTTGTTCCACATAGTTTTAATAATACAACAATACAAAACATCACTACTGTACCTGAAAAACTTGGTGGTCTTGTCAAAATGTCAATCAACTTTGTCTTATGTATGCTAAATCTTTCATGAGCAATTGAGTTTTCTGTTCAAATGTGGCAAGTTCTGTATGTCTGCAAATTGATTGCTCCCTGTTGTTGTTATTATTATAAGGCGGCTTACAGGTGTTATGGGGCAATAAAAGGTTACATGATTTCCATTATATGAGAGTAGATGTTAAAACTTCATGCTGATTTGAACTCGGCTCTCGCCAAAATAAGCACCAACTAAGAGGTAGCTTTTCAGTAAACTAATGTGATCCATCTGCATCTCCATCCATTTGCGTTTCTTTCCATCTGATGATGTAGATATCCTTCTGCCTGGTGTTGATGGCTGAAGTGTAATGCTGGCTCCAGAGATCAGCTTATTTTGCCTCCCTAGCGCATCAACACACACAACGGCTACGATGCTGGCTCCGGGGTTCAACCACAGTGCGGTCTCCCCAGCGCATCAGCATGACAACCGTCTGGATTGAGCTAAGTAGGGTACTTCTATGAGGTCTGCAAGCTTAATATTTAAATATAGTGTAGTTTACAGCAAGTGCAAATAATACTACTAAAATACAACATCAACTAGGATACATTGCTTCCTGTCTCAACGACTAGATAATCAAAATGCATGTTAACGAGATCAAGAAAAATGAATGGCAGCATAATTCACTGTTATGGAAACTACTGGTGTACAGGGAGGCGGCTCTCCCACCAGCGAGCGGCAGCCAAATGGAAATAAAAAATAATGGGAATATCTACAGATAGTGAACAAAAAATGTAAACACCTGGGTAAAAGAGGGACACCAAGTATATTGAAAGCAAGGGCTTCCACACAGGTGTGGCTCCTGCGTTAATTAAGCAAATAACATCCCAACATGCTTAGGGTCAGGGTTAAAAATGCTGGACAGGCCTGGTTGCCTATAATTATGGCTAGCATGCCTGCAAAGACATCATCAGCAAAGGGCAACTGTGGGCGGAAGCGCATACTCCAGGATCGTGATATCCGTGCATTAATTCGAAGTGCAAGGCAAAACAGACGAGCAACTGCAGATCAATTGACTGCAAATTTCAAACTGGGGCGCGAACAGCCAGTTTCATCAAAAACGGTCCGCCGAGAACTCCACAGAGCGGGATACCATAGTGGCCCAACGCCCTATTAAGTGACTTTACATTGGTGTTTCCATTTTTTTGTTCACTACCTGTATATTGTGTATAATTTGTAAACTTCATTTAAAATTGTGCCTTTTGTCATGCAGAATATACATTTATTTATCACATATAAAATGCTGATTTACAAATAAAAATCAGGCAGCACAGATTTAAATAAATAAATAAATAAATAAATGCAAATTAAACCCCACTAGTCATTTGCGATCTTTCGGGAGAATATATTGCCACAGCTTACTTCTATTATCGGGTTTTATCAGTTAAAACCAAAAATCAGAAGAGCTCATAGTATTATTATAGTCATTTATATCGTATGTATTATTGTGTATGTGTATAAATATGTGTATTCTGAAAGCATATATTAAAAATAACATTAAAATATAAACCTGTATGTTAAGGGCATGCAGACAGTTGATAGGTCTGGAAGGGGGTACGTGACAATTAAAAGTTTGGGAACCGCTGCCCTACCCAATACACAATTTGTTTGTAATTAATTGTTCGGTGAATTCCTCTAATCATGCATTTTCTCTGGTACTCTTTGCTCACCTCCACGATAAATAAACTTAACATGATTAGAAGTAGCCACTGAACACTTACAGTATTATAAGAACATTTTATATGCATACAAACGTGTGAAGGTGAAAGTGTATATTGTACATAAAGTCAAATTCCATGTCAATGATCTCGATCACATTCCTAGTGCATTGCTGTGTGCCCTTGTACGCCTGTTCTTCACTCTTGTGCGGATAAGACACAGGTGTTAAATGCCAAGGACGCATTGCAAATCCACAATCATATAAGGAAACTTTATTGTAAAATCTAATATGCCGTTTTCTATACCAAGATTTCAGTTGTATAATTCAAATAAAATCTACAGTAGAGGTCAGCTGTCATATAATGTGCGTGTGCAGAATTCAAATAGGCTACAGTTGCATTGATCATTTCTTGGTAGTAATATTACACTTTGTGCAAATAACGTTATATCATTTTAGCAATACAACAAACGTAATGTAAGGTTACAAATGGTTACAACAAGTGAATAAATCTCCTTCATAACCACAAGTAGGCTAGAGAAAAGGATAAAATACTTGCATAACTACAAATATTGAATTATCTAGGTTGTATGTAAGAAATTAACTCTGGTCCTGTACACTCTCACTGTATCGTCAACTGTGGTCTGTTAAATTTCTGTTTCAAGGTGAGTTATATATTGTTTTGTTAATTAAAACCATCCATTTCCAAGTGCAAATTAACTACTGATAAATTATGACAATTAACATGGATTTGCTTTTAAAGTCCCACACAAACAAAAGAAATAGTTGCAAGAAGCACTGCTTGTTAAGATATTAACATTATTTCGTAAATCAACATAATTTCGGAAATCACAGGACGATTATTTAATAACGAAATAGGCATGACGATCGCTTGAAAATGCCAAAATCAGTGCTACATACCGATTTCACTTGAGTTATCATTTACAACCTTTTGAAAATCCTGCCCTAAGTGTCTTTCTGATTCCAACTAGATGGATGCTAGACATAATCAACACCCAGCATGTCTGCTTACAATCTTAAAGCTTAATTTGTAATATAATTAGTATTTATCCTATAATATCCATTATGGAAAATTAGGTATTAGTTATTGTTAAGGTTTAAGGTTCTAATCCCACACAGGGCCACAGCAGACATTCAACATGGCTGTGATAAACCAAGGGCTATGGTAAAGTTCCATGTGAAAAAATACTACTATGACCACATTTAAAATATAAAGATATGACTAGAACTTACAACAACATACAATGAAAAAAGAAACCCCCAGCAAATGGTTGAGCAGCAAAAAAAGCCTTAACTTGTTATAGCATATGTGGTATCTGACCTTGAAGGAGCACCCTCTGTAACTCCTTTGACTGCAAGCCAACATTTTGTGAATGCAAAACAGCATCCAAATGCATATAAGTGGAGATGGACGGCTCAGTGGATTAGCAATGGGGTATGAAATAATTTACTTTGAGGTCAGTGGTGATTTAAAAGTCATTTCCAGCTGATGGCCAACTTCAAAGCAGGCACCGGTATGTATTACCATGTAGATGGAAATGATTACTTCTAGTTGTGGCTTTTACATATCATTCAATAAGACAGAATAATAAAATGAGGCTCCTGCTTGGAATTGTGTGACACTATGAGAACAGATTCATCTTTTTTTTTTTAAATATTAAAGAGATGTTACTATTTGGGTAAACAACTGCAAAACGTATACTTGAAGATGATATTATGTCCTATATGTGATGTGGATTGATCCCATGAACTGATTTTTGTCAGTGACTTTTTTGTTCACTACCCTTTGTCATTGCTTATCTGTTTTTAATTATTAAAGAGATGTTTTTAATGTGATTAATAATAATGGTATTATGATCTAATTACGTGATGTGACTTGACAAATTGAAATGTTATCCTTCTAATTGTGATGGAACTGATACAGTGTTACTCTTTTTAAGTGACTTATGTGATGATTGGCAGCCCTGGAATGTGAAGTCCATTCTATTAACCCAAAGAACAGGCATAGCACAAGCAGTGGCCAGATGAACTTCCCTACACTATTTCACAAATAAGTCTGCCCTGGTGAAACTCAATCTCCACATCCATCCAATGCATCACTGTTTTGTTTTTTTTTGTTTTTTTTAACTTCCTGTCAGTACACATTGTCTTAAATTGTGTGATGGTTTGGTGATCCGGACTGCTGTCCAGCAGGGGTGGTTGAATACTTTCCTGAGTTACAGTACCATCTTTTTTTTTTAATACAGTGCACATTGTGCTCATGACTGAACAGTTTAATTTAATCACTTGCATTGTGCGCCCCATTCGTATAATACTTACCCCTTATAAAACATGCTCCTCTCATAAAGCACGCTGCTCTGGTATGCTAAAATTACAGGGGTAAAGCAAGGAATAATACCAGCAGAATCAATCATACATATACTACATATAGTATATTAATGTATCAGTTAAGCATGTACACAACACTTTTTTATAAATTCAGACAATCCCAATATAAAATCATAAGCCTTGACTGTAACATCAGCTTTTACTGACAGCTGACAGGAAAACACACATTTCATTTTTTAAATTCCTGGTCTAAATTTCATCTTGCTTTGAAGGGATTTGAACTTCATACACAAAATTACCACAAGATGGCAGAGTCTACATTAAAACAGATCTGATGATTTATAGTTCAACAAGGCAGCTCATTCTGAAAGATATCTGGTAATCAAAGTCCCACACGACGAAGCGATGATCAACAATATTAATCATAATACATCCCTTAGTAATAGTTACCTGAAATAATATCCCTGTGAATCTTCTTTGATGACGACCTTTGGTGTAACGCCAATCAGACCACGTGACCTAGTACAATAGCAGGATGCATCCGTTTATCTGTAGCGTTAAATCTGAAACATGTCCCTCCAAGACACATTATGAACTTATTAACAAAGAGCCAGTGACAATGTTAATAAAGACATTTAAAAGCATTGGTTGGACTTGTTAGCACTCCTTTTCGAGTTTTCATTTTTGTAACAGAGTATTTAGATCTTTGTCTGGAGGTCTGTTCAGATGAATATTGGATCTTAATAGAGTCAGTTTAGCGAAATAATAATAAAAACAATAAATAAATAAATAAATAAAACAGGGTACCAAGGAATACAGTGCCTGTGAATGACATCGGTATATTTATTTCTCTGTAAAATCTGGCCTGTGGGGGTATGGTAGTTTTAATTAAATTTGAAATTAAATATAATTAATTAAAAACTAGTATATGTTTAAAAGTATGTATTTAAACGGTTATGTTTTGAAATAATAAAATATTACTTTAAATAACTTTTAAAAAAAGAACGTTTTTAGTAAGCTTGGATTGGGTTTCATTGTTGCTTGTGCTGCGAAACAGGGAAACAAAATGGTGGTTTTAAGTACACTAAAACAAAAAGAAAGGCTGCTATGATTGTGTATGTACTCTTATGTACAATCAAATAAACCATTTGCATTTGTTAATGTCTTCTTGTGCATGTGAATATAGGCAGCAAGAAATCGTACATTTACCAAATCGCAAGATCACTCTAATTCCCCATAACATAACCAAAACAAAGTGATATGTGCAAGACTTGAAGTCACGTGTGCCACGGATCTCTTAACAAAACAACCCGTTTAACGCCACATGATTGAGAACTCCACCGCCCAATTAGAACTTCGAAATCGGGTAGCAACACTGTAAATAGGGAATCCTGGCCAATAAAAATAAGCGAGTAGGCGTTACACATTCCATTGAAGATATGTTTACTTCCGTCAACAATTCTGGGAGAAAGACAGCGTTTGAGAAACAATAAAGACAGAGAGTGTGTTATTTATCACAAATAGTTTATAAACCGTTACCTTATAAGACGTAATATAAAGTTTTCTGTATGCTGACAACCCATGGATTGGTGCTGCCTTGCGTTTTTGTTTTTCTTACTTCGTCTGCCAATGCTGTCTTTTTTTAATGATATATTTTCAGTTTTTTGCAGCATAGACGGGATGTTTTTGTGAACGACTGTAACCAGTGTATTTCTAAGTACTATATGCCAGTAGGCTGAATCTGTTCGCATTTTTGTCATCACAAAAGCTTTATAACGTAACAGGTACGGTGAAATAACTTCCTACTAAACATGGCTTTACTGTGTCCACCTAAACTTGTCATTTCCTGTGCACGGAGATAAAGATTGCTATTTATTTATTTTTCTTTGTATTCGTAGGTGAAGAATGCCATTCTTGGGTCAGGATTGGAGGTCTCCTGGATGGAGCTGGGTAAAAACTGCGGATGGCTGGAAACGCTTTGAGTTTTTTAACCATGATTTGGAAGACAACAATACCGAGCTAGAACTGAAAGAGTAAGTAGTAACCGTGTGATCAGAAATGATTGATGCATTTCTTGTTTTAAAAATGAAGCTGTGCTCATTTTTTCTTGAGTTCCTAAAATGCACGCCTTATTAAATGCATGTTATATTACATTTATGATTCATCCAATAGGAGACATTTCTTTAAGGAGTCAAGGTGAACTCAGTTGTTGTAAATGTAGCCCCCTTTGAACACCACTTGTCCTGTGCCTAGGGTTGACATTCAAAGTTATCATGAAGTGGGGGTGCATAAAGTACTGTACACAAGCAGCAACATGGAAATCTGCACCTGGAGGCTGTCAACAAAAGAAAAGTGTGTGTGTGTGTGTAGTCACACCTCCATAAGATGCCAAAAACAGAAATGTTGTCACATTGACTTTAGGTTGAATAACCCCTCGTTTTCTACTTGCAGCTCACCCCCATCCATAGACATTAACAGAATCACTGTAACTTGTCTTAGCAGTACTATTCAGATATAGTTATCCACTGTCTCGGTATGCATACCCATGCACCTTTAAAACTTGTTATGGACATAATACAGCACCGGTTTTATGAGTATCAGAATTTAGATCATGATGGCTAACTTTTTTTAGGCTGCAATTTGTTGGGCTAAGGAATTATTTGCATAAAAGGGGAGAAAGTAATTCATGTTGTACAGAATAAGGATCAAGTGGTTGATGTCAAAGGCCATGAACAGTTTTTGTGCTATAAAGTACAGAAATGAAAACAAAACCATGTTAAATACAACCAATTTGAGAGTACTTTTTCATGGTACTACTTGGTAGTTCTAGTTTTGTAAACACTTTGACAATGTGGTCCATTGCCATTGTATGGTTAATATTTTCACATCACTGAAACATACCTAAAATAAAAACAAGGAAGCAGTCTGACAGCAGGTTACTTATCTGTTCGTTCAACTGTTACTGTTTGTAGATAAATAATTTGTCAAACAAAACATATGTTTTCTAACTTGTCTTGGGTTTTGCTCTGCATCTTATGTCTGTTACTGTTGCATTGCCCACCTTTAACAAAGGTCCATTATCTGCTTGAGTACATATTGCCCCCAGCCAAGCTTTAGCTTGATGCTTGCCAAAGGTGCCCTTTGTACTTCAAGGTCATGTGTCCAGTCCCTAGCTTTTTAGATTAACCCTTTGTTGGTTACAAAAATTCAGCTCACACGAAAGGCGTAATGGGGTGCAAATGCACCACACACACATAAAAATAGTTCACTTATAAAATCAACATAAAACACAGGTCGTGTTAATGCACAATTTAAACAAATTATTAAAATCTAGATATGTATTACGTACTTAACTAACACTATCGCTCACTCCGCTGAGTACGCACTCCAACTCTTAAGGCCTGGTCTCACAGGCATCTTTTATCGATGGCAACAAGAGGAACACATTTGTTGCCTTGCAGTTTGCGGTGGTCACACGAGAGACCAGTATGCTGGGAACAACGTAATACAACCCTATCATAATGCATGTTTTTGTCACAAGACGTAAACATGCCGCGAAGAAAGACTTAGATATAAAAATGTACTAATTACATTAACAAACCTGTAGTTCCTTCTCTATTAAATAAAAAGGTGTACATTAGTATAATTATTTAGTTAGTTGGTCTACATATTTAATATGCCAAACTAATATATATGTCATTATTCATTATCCTAAACAATGTTTTTAACCTGTACTTTTAATTCTAGGCTTTCGAGAGCAGCCACCGTTTCCCAAGTCGCCGGGGGGTTGCAGCAGTGAACAATTGGCAATTCTAAATTGGGGAGAAAAATGGGGTAAAAATCATTGGCAACGACTAAATTTAATAATAAAAAAATAGCATCAGTAATAAAACAAACAAATTAGATGGATGCAGTAATTGTATCAATTAAATATGCGATTTAAAACCAAGATTAGCTCAAATATATATTTTTAATCGCGATTAAATTTTTTAATCACTTGACAGCCCTAATTTTATTTATATAAAATATTCTCTTTTCCTACATCGCCTTGCTTCTCATCGGTATTGGTTTTGTCTGCTAGCACGAGCATGTCATTGTGGATAAGAAAGACATATACTTTTCGTCATCCCAGGAAGGCAGAATGAGGTGCAAATGCCCTCCAAAAAATTATGTTTGGTGAATATACTCAACTGCAGTATTGTCATGTTTAAAAACATAAAGTACAGTTCACTGTTTTGGGGAAAATTATTTTTGGAGTAGGGTATACTATTTTATATATGTCTATACTAAATTTAAAATTAATCTCTGACCAGGGAGTTCTGGGTTGATGTACAGGAAAAACATAACCACGTCATCAGTTTCACTTTCAGATACAATTTGTTAAAAATGAATATTTGTTTGAAGTAGTGGGTGCTTTCAACATCTTGGTAGTATCATGTGTAGACTACATTGCAATGTTTTGACATACTATGGCAAAAAACAACTTGCAAGCAAAAGTTATTTTCAGCAGTTTTGCTTACCATTGTTAATCACGTGAAGTTTTAATTTTTTTTGCAACTTGACTGCAGTAACCTGTAATTATTGGGAGTTCCTTTCTACAGCATTACACCACTGGTTTTTAAATGTTGCCTACACTAATTAATCTTAACTAACCTAGTTTTATTTTAGAAAAGGGAACATGGGAATTTGGATGCCATTGAGTCATTACAATCAGCTACAGTTAAATGATTCTTACTTTTCAGCAGCTTGTGTGTCAAACGTTTTTTACTTTTACGCGTTTGAAAGTGGCAGCCCAAATGACATGGGTCTTGTATTTAGAGCTGTGGCAGCATGGTTAGTATCTTGCTTGTTATTTTTAATCTGACAGACTTGGGCTGTTAACTGTTATATGACTTTTCTGTTTCCAAAACGAAACACACTTCACGGTTCACCTTAGATTTTTGGTATCGTTAATGAAAAAATACAATAAAAACATAATGTAGTATATCTCGCTTTCGCTTTACAGTGTACTCATTTTTACACCCACATAACATCCTTTATGTACCCCCACACACACACACACACACAATATTATGGTATTGGGAACTTATTTAATGAGTTTAATATATGTGGTTAAAATTTTTGAAAGTCAAATTTAATCTAGTACATTTTAATTTGAGGGATTTGGTTCCTGTCCAAACCAGGATTATACAGTCCTTCAGCCTTCATTTTGCAGATAAAAATAAAGGCCTGGATTAGCACTGTGGTTTGTTTTTGAAATTTGTTAAATCACTGTCAGATTTTAGTGATCAGCCAGTTCATTATGTAATAGAACAGCTGCTACTGCATCAGTCAGCTGCACTTAATTCAGTGTTTGACTTATTGCATATTGTTGAACACTTTTGATCTTCAGAGTGCTGATAATTTGCATGGTATGCCTTTCATGTAATTTATTTGATGAATGGGGATAGAACATGTACAGTGTTTCCATTTAATTATTACAACACCTTCATAGGCTTATCAGCTTTGAAAATGTTAATACAGTCCGTATGAAGGATGTTTGTTTTAATGCCACGGTTACAGATTGTATTCTAACCTGTGGTACAGAACAGAAATAAAGAATTGGTCCAAAAAAAAAAAGTGGATATTTCTCATGCAAATTGACCCGTACAGTAGGGTATATATTTGTTTGAATATATTGAAAAATGAATTGTATTAATGGCTGTGGAGAAGGTGCTTTTTATCACTTGTACTGGTCTGCAGTAGCAGTTAGCATGGGTAACAACATTCTGCTGTCATGGACTGATAGCTCTGGCTGGTAAAATGACTGCTTTATGGATAATGTTGACATTTAAGATGACAGCTTGTTTCAGGAAGATGATGCACCTGTCCATAGTGTTGCATGTGTGAAGTATCCCATACAATTCATCAATCCACAAATGTCTGTTTTGAAGATTGTGGCAAATCCATAATATGTATTCTTGCGTGCTTTTTGACCTGTACAACAGGGGTCAATTACTTTAATGATTGAATATTTATATGTGAGAGAAAGAATCTCTGAAATCTGTTTAGCTGCTTAGATTTGTTACTGCCAGCTGTCCATTACATTTTGATAGTTAGAAATCCCCTGCTGTTGTATCTTCAACAATACAGATTTCATCAAATGTCAACCAAGATTAGTTTGTCTCTTAACTGGATAAAATATCCTTGGTAACTCATTTTAAACTCCACAGCAAGCTACGTAATTTAAAGTAGATCTCTGGTAAGAGATTGCTGCCACTGGGGGCTTGATAATCACAAGGTTGTTTTACACATTCCTTTTTTTATTTTCAGTTTTAAATTTCAAAATTCAAAGTGCTGGAAAGTATTGATAGTGTTGATAATAACATGGACTGATCAATGTATTGTGTATCCAATTAGGTTGCAAGATGAAAATAAAGAAAATCTGTTTACTGGTGAAGATTGTGAAGTTGCAGCCAAAAAAAGAAAAAAAGATAATTTCAACAACAATGCAAAATCCCAATGTAAGTATTCTTTTTTTTTTTTTTTTTTTTAAAGGAGTTGGAGCAAACTTCCTTCAAAAACACTGGTTCATTCAATGAACACTTTCTGTAGGAATACATTTTAATTCTAGTGCTGCTCTAATAGCAGCTCTTACAAATGAACAAATGAAAATAAACAAACTGTGAAAAATAATCTATTGAGATTTCAGTTTTAATCTTGGGACTCGCTTGTATTCTGCGGTCCTCATGGTCAAGGACTGTCGTGCAAGAAAAATGACCTTTACAAAGCTGCCACCACCATATTTCAGAAACATTTTGAGATAGTGACTTAATATTGTATTTACTAGGAAAGGGATGAAATATGTAGCTCTCTCAAGGTGAAACATTTTATTTTTACCAGCTGTTTGATACATTTAATAGTGTGTGTGTGTGTGTGTATATATATATATATATATATATATATATATATATATATATATATATATATATATATGTTAACATAATTTTTTTTTCCTAAGTTTACTATCAGGAGAAGTGGATTTATGTTCAAAAGGAAAGCACGAGAGAAGTGAGTGTTCCAATATAAACACATTTTCCAAGCTTTTATTTTAATGTAAATCCAGTCTCTGAAGTCAAACATTCTGCTTTAATCCTGTTTTCAGAGACATGGTTACTGTACATTAGGAGAAGCTTTTAACCGTTTGGATTTTTCCAGTGCTATAAAAGATATCCGAAGGTTCAACTATGTTGTTAAAGTAAGTGGCTATTTATTATGTTAAATATAACGGGTTGCTTTTATTTTTGTTTATTTAATTAGGACAGGTCGAAATAAATGAGAACTTTTAATACCATTAAAGCAATATTATACAGAATATTTCAGCATAGTTTGCAGCAAGTCCCCCAAACACAGATGAGGAATCCTCAAGTCAGTACTTTTGTGAAGGTAGTAATTGCAACAATAACCAGTGCTTTAAAAAATACTGAAATCTCTAGTGCTACATCTGTATGTTGCCGAGCCTGCTGTTTTAACATATGTTTTGTTTGTTTTTTAGTTGGTGCAGCTAATTGCAAAATCCCAGTTAACATCTTTGAGTGGAGCTGCTCAAAAAAACTACTTCAATGTTCTGGAGAAGATTGTTCGAAAGGGTAAGACTTAAAAAAAGAAAAAAAAAGGCATCAAAGATCGATACATTTTGATTCCCTGCTTCCCATTACTATATTTGTTTTTGTAAATCACTACTTCAACATAAACTTTCGCGTCATATCTACCGGATTAATTACTCGACACGCACAAATAATGAGCCGCAGTCATGATAATGAAGGTCGCAATAGCGGCCGCATTTACAGCCCAGAGGCGAGGCGAGTTAGGAGTACAAAGAGCAGTAGGCGCTGTATGAGTTTGTACAGACCTTAATACGTGCATACATGATGAGGGCACCCCACTATGGTCCAGGCAGAAAAACAGACTCTTCTGCATGCCAAAACTTCTCTCGATGACACGTCGCGTTGCTACATGGGCTTGTTTGTAGCGAACTTGAGCTTCAGTTTCTGCATTGCTCACTAGTGTCATCACCCAGGGTCGCAGGCCATAGCCACTATCTCCCAACATAGAAAATTGACATTTTGCCATATTAAATCTACATTTTTTTTATATTGTCTTATAATAACAATTTTGAATGATTTGGTGCATTTTTAAAACGGTCTCCTTAAGATACGCTTTGATTAAATGGAAATGTAATACTGAAATAAAGAATTTGTTTTAGTAAACAAACTTTACTTATTAAGGTAAATCTCACAAGCTTTCCGTCAAGGATGTTAAACAGTACTTTG
This sequence comes from Acipenser oxyrinchus oxyrinchus, assembly GCA_030684275.1. Lineage (NCBI taxonomy): Eukaryota > Metazoa > Chordata > Actinopteri > Acipenseriformes > Acipenseridae > Acipenser > Acipenser oxyrinchus. The sequence goes on from CM060252.1 coordinate 58,470,747, forward strand.
CAATAGATAAGACACCAGCCGACGTTGCTGACTTTACCCTCTCAGTTCTGCCAGTCTGTTGCAGGATTTTTTAAAGCAGTCAGGTTGTTTTTCAGCCAGAACATTGTCCTCCATAGTGCAACGACTCATTTAGTTTTGGCTTGCTTACATCTACTGTATACACCTGGGGTGGAAGATTTTAACGCTGTGGCTTTTTAAATTATTATTATTATTATTATTATTATTATTATTATTATTATTATTATTATTATTTTTAATTTATGCGTTTTCAGCTGAGACTGTCTGAAGCCTACAAATCTCGCAGAACTATCAAAAGTGTAAATGAGCACACAGAACAGTCCTGCATGTAGTTCAAGTTCAAATTCGTTGATTCGTTGAACATATTCTCTTTTTAAACTAAGCGAGTCTGCAGCAGCTTATGAAGCATTCAAAACGCTAAGTACTGTTTTTATTACTTTTATTTTAATACTCTGCATTTTGATGTGCATTTTTAATTCCATGTGCAGTTGTCATTGTGTTGCATTTATAGCCGTGTTCATGAAGAATGAGTGCGGTGCGAAACGCTGAAGATTTTCCCTCTCCCGTCCTAATTTAATTAATATGTTCTTTACAGTGAATTATCTGCATTCATTTTACAGGTGCTTAGAGAATCCAGAATGTGTGAGCTCTTAATTACTTGCTTCTACAATGGTTTGCACCTTATACGTTTTTGGAGGGTCAGCAATTGCCCAAGTGCAAGGCTAAGTCCTTGCATCTCATAATGTTTGTGCCCACTTAGTATTCCAGACCTCCACCCAATTTAGTGCTCATTTCTTCATTTGTATATATTTTAATACCATTTAAATGGATTAATGATGGCAAAGTGCTAATTTGATAGCGGGTGCAGAACAGCAGATGAAAAACATTCTTTACATAACACTGCATTTTTTGTGACCTGCTGACATTTTTTAGTACCACTTTACGCCAGCTAAACACATTTTTTGGCAGCAATATCTGTGTTTTGCAGCCGCAAATCACTTGGAACGTATACTTACATCGGCCCCTAAATATGTTGGTGACCCTGATGCTTACCTTTGATTTTGATGGATAGAGACAGCCTATTGTCTTTTATATTTGATAAACAGCTGTATTCCATGATCATCTGTCAAGTTCCACTACAGGTGTTGGCCAGTTAAAATTAACTGTTTCACTTCCACTTTGGTTTAACTTCTGGAAAGGTCAGTGCTGCAGGCCAGCATGCTTTGAGATGAGTGTTGTACTTATACCTTCCATGTGGGCAGGATTTAACTGCCCTCACAGGGCCAGCCTGCCCAATTCCAACATTTGTCATTTGGATTGCCATTTTGTTTGTTTTGTAGAGGTAAAACATGCCTGTCATGGCCATGTATTCAAGATTCATACATTGTCAAAGCAACCAAGTTCCTGTCTACTTCGTAATTAAACAATAATTGCCCGAGCCAAAGGCAAGGGCATTTAATGCAACGAGAAGGGCCTTAACAGATGGTAAAACCCTATTATGAGGGTTCTATTGGTACTAGAAAATATGTTAAAACAAATTTTAGATTTAAAGTTTCTTTTTTTTTTTTTCGTAATTGTATACAGTACTAGTTATAGTTCGTAATGAATGCAAATGTTTTCATCAATATTCCACAAGTAACGGTTTGCTCAGAATTCCAACTGTGGTCTGGTAGCCTTCAGGCTTCATTATACCAGTTGACATGGTTAATTCTGAGACTGTGTTAATCTCTGGGTTGTATGCTGTATCAAGCTTTTAATTACCAGCGGTGGACAATGCCCCATCATGGCTATTTCCAATAACCTAAATAATAAGTTAATATTTTAAAAATCGGTTCAGGCACCTTGTACACAAAGACGAACATATTTTGTGATCTATTTGTTTTTATTTATGTCTTAGATGTGAAACATGTAAAAGCCACCTGGCTTTGTTAGAGAACAGGGCACAGTGTCTGTGTCATTGTGATATGCTGAAATAAAGTTGATGAAAGTAATCGGCCTGCATCCAGTTGTTTGATTTCTACAACTTGTCATTCAAACTGGAGACTAGTTGCTATTGCTGCTGTGGTTAGTGTATTAACACTATTGTTGTTGCGAGAAGAAGATTTTAGTCTACTTGAGAGACAATGTTCAGAGGGTGTGTACTAGAACAGACATTTTCTTTCATCGAGCAGAAAATAGGTAAATTACATAACTGTTGTATTGCATATTTACCAGTGGATTGAATTGGAACAGAGATAAAACATAGTTTTAATGATGACATTTGAGATTAGGGACCGCCTATTGACCAGTTAGGTTAAAGGAAATCTCTGATCAATTTTCTAATTTTATATTGTTAGTTTGTGTGAAGAGTATCCTGTATTATAAGAGATCTCATTTTGCACAGTTTGAGAGGCCAGAACCAAACCATTAAGAGACATCTTGCACAAAGGGTATTTTCTTATAAATTCAAAAGGAAGTAAAATTTGGTCAGGACTTGTTCAGGAAAATCTGATCATGGTGCACATGTTATTCGTTTTGCAGTCCTAGAAGACCAGCAGAATCCTCGGTTGATCAAAGACCTCCTTCAAGACCTTGGTTCCACGCTCTGTATTCTTATCAGAGAAGTAGGCAAGTCGGTGTTGGTGGGCAACATCAATATATGGATCTGTCGCTTAGAGACGATACTCAACTGGCAGCAACAGCTGAACAACTTTCAGATACCCAAGGTACCCAACTCATTAAACTTTAAATTTTGGGCAATTTGGTAATAAATATATTGAGTTTTTACGACTGCTGTTCCGTCTGGTGTCGTCAAGAAATGTTGGGAGTAGCCCCATTATCATTTTCACCTAAGCGATTTTGAAGACGGGCTAAAAGTTAATCATTTAACTCTATAAACACCATTAGCCGATTTTAAATCGGCTTTACAAACTGGACTTCTGCCATTTTTTAACTTTTTTTTTTTTTTGTAATGTAAAAATAACTACAAATCATGTAAAACAATTGAATACTGCATATAAGTGGACTATTTGAAATAGAAGCATTGTTTCTAGGAACAAATATTACATAACACAGAAGACTAATGTCCAAACATTTGTTACTAGATACGTTTCTTTAGATTAACACATTTAAAGCTTGTAGGTTTCAGTATTTATGATTTATTATACAATCACATCAGCTAAAACGCATTACATTATTTGACTTCCTTTATTTTGTCTGCTTGTGAAGTACTCCCATTTTTGTTATTGGTGTGAGTGGTTACCAAAGGATGGTTTTGGCTCTATGTCTTTGTCATCATCATTATCATTTTCACTAAATAAAAAAGTAGGTAATTGCTTTCAAATTCCCCTGATCACGCATCAAACTCTTCTTTACTTGTATGCTGACATACAGTGTCGTTTGCAATAATAACAAGCAAGTTATACCAATATTAAATAAAGGTAAACAAGTAATACTGCAAATAAACTGTACCAAATTGAAAGTAAATACTATATAGACGCATCTAGTTTGCTGCTGTATCTTCCATTTTTCTCAGTGCACTCACATATGCATGGGATGTTTGCATGAAATGCTATTGGATAAAAATGTCACTGGACAACCCCCCAACTGCAAAACAAACATTCCACAGTACAGCATGTACACTGACAGACCAGGTTGAAAGAGATGTCAGGTCTTGACATATAGGTACGGCATGGCACTGCAAGTACTATCTTTTCTGATGAACCTGTCCTGGGGCTCAAGTGGTTAATATAAAAAAAAAAAAAAAAAATAGAACATGCATGCACAGTAATATTCCACATTAAAGGGGAAATCTGTTTCTCTTAATTTGCTAACCCTTTCTGCCTCCCACTTTCCATGGATTGGCCTGCCTTAACCAAGTCGTGATAATTTACTCAGTTCAAAATTGCAAAACAAGGGCTTTTGAGTTTGCACATTGCGTTCCTTTTTGGTGTTGTGTTTTGTGGTCTGAGAATTAAAAACAAAAACAAAAAAAAGCCACAAAGGCTACATAATCAATTAAAAAACTGCAATATTTTTTGTAACATATCTATAAAAATTTATCAAGTAATGTAGTATATGTTTATTACCCACCAGTGAGTTGCCTACATTCATTTTCATGTTTTTGTTTTTTAATTCAGCAAGTAAGCAATGGTGTAACACTTGATGACCTCCCACTCCATATGCAAAACAACATTTTGTACAAGTTTTCTGATGGCTGGGATATTGTTAACCTTGGTCAAGTGACGTCAACTTTGCACATGCTCAGCGAAGACTGGCATCTGTGGAAAAAACTTTGCCAGTACCATTTTGCAGAGAAACAAGTAAGCTCACCATGCCTTTCAGTATGTTGTGTTTTTTTTTAATTGTGTTATTATTATTTTACCAATCGAATAAAGGGTTTAATAGAAGTGATGCAAAATGGAAATCTGACTTCACGTGTAGTGCTTTGAATCCATCAGGGCTGCTAAATAGCATAGCAGACGGATTGTTTCTTTAAGAAAAGTGTGCAATTCAAATGTGAAACCTGAAGAATTTTCCCTTTTACAGCATCACCCTGTGAAGCATAAAGAACCTATTTTTAAAAAACAAACAGTACAGTCAACCTGTACAGGGTTCTGTCAAGTACTGGATCACATAACATCCCAGATATCTAGATGCTCATATAATAATTCACCCTTTTATAAGAGTTTAAGACCAATGTCAAAGAAAAGTCACAGCTGACAGATCTGACGTCTGCCATTGTAAAATGATCCATTAGCTATACAAGAGATTCACCACTAAGATGTTTGTAAGTCATCATCACATACCAGTGTAATTGTCTCTGGACAGAAGTGTTTTCTGGAATGTGGGAAATCATGGCATATTATAGAGTGCAACATTCTAAAAATTGCAAGGTAAAACCTTTTTTTATTTTCTTTTAGCAACCTTTTAACTAACATTTAATTACATTGAAAACATGATCATTTTTTAAGGAGAATCAGAAGCTGCAGGGCTGTAATCTTCATCAGCTACTACTTAACATGTAACTTGTAATATTGTAATACATATACATACTGTGCTTGGTTCAAATTTGCATGATACATTTAAAATGACAACAATTGCTATACTTACTGTCTTCAATGTTAAAACTTCTTCCCCATCTATTGGTGTTGATTGCTTATTAAATTACTTAGGAAATCGGGAACAAGAGTGGCCTGAAAATATGCTTTATTCCTTATACATTACTAAGCTGTTTAAATTTAAACAATATAATGCACATGATTATTGTTCCACAGTCTGAATTGGCCAAATAGCTTAGTCTAGATATAAACTGTTTTGTCTTTGGTCTTTCACATAGGTAATGCCTTTTGAAAATATTTTTAGTCCTGCAGGCACTTAATGTTGTCAGAAAAGGGACATGTGGACTGGAAACTGATGTACTTCACACTTCAGAAATATTACCCAAAGAAGGAACAATATGGTGACACGTTGCAGTTCTGCAGACATTGTAGCATTCTTTTTTGGAAGGTAGGTAAAATGAAATACTGTGTTAGAGGAACAGCAGTGTCATACTATGAGCCTTTTTATTCCTAAGTGGTGCTTTTTGCATTCTTAAGGCCACTACACGCCAGACGCAATGTGAGAGGTTTGAAAACTGCCAGATTTATAAAACTATTAAAATTTGCTATTGACAAAACTATGATGTGGAAATCTGAGTGTCTTCTCTGATTGAATTTCAACATATATGGCTTATCCAGTTCCTTCTAAATGGACTCCCGTATATCATCTTTCATCTCTGTATCTTTATAATTGCAATGATCTTTGTCATAAAGTTCTGGGTATTTGATACTGCTTCACCCTGTTGCTCATTTCCCTAGTTGTCACATGAAGAAATCGCAAAAAATAAGATTCAAACCTATTTATCTGTCGTGTCGTCTGTGGTGTAAAAGATACTTGTCTAAAGTTTATGTTCTATTCATTTTGTCGTATTGCGCTTTCTTTCTGAAAATAATGCATTCATAATAGTGAGTTTGCAGCAAACTTACAATTTGAATGTCTCTCTGCATTTGATTGCAAATAACTAATTGCTTAACTTTTTGAAAATATGGCATCATGCTCTTAATATGCCACTATCCCCTACTTGTCTAGTTGTATTTTTTTCCATTGTGCTGCATTCCTGCTAGTCTACCATGCCCTGCCAACTTACTCTGGTTGCCCTTCTATTTTATTACATCCCAGATTCTGAACTATTGCATAAAGCCTCTGATCCTATTTCCTGTTTAAATTACTTTCATAATAATCTTTTATAGTCAATTTTTTATAAAAGTATATATTTTTTCAATGATATAGTGTTACCTGCTGTGCATGAATGACTAAGCAGTGCAAATAAGAGCATACCTGCCTCCACAACAATTTTGCCTACTGGTCAGCCTGCTAACCTCTCCTAACATGTGAAAAGTGCATCGTACATATACAGAAGGTAGTGCTTTGTTTTCAAATTAAGGGTTCTCTTTGAAACCTACTCCAGCAGAATTAAATCATGTAATTTTAAATCCCTTTTCCATAAATCCTTCTTAAAGGATTTTTTTCACACACTGTATTATCCAAATACATTCAGTATGTAATTTTCAAATAAATCTGCCTGTAGGTGTAGGAAAATCAGAACATGGCTATTGAACAGTCAGTGTACAGCATTTAAACCTGCCACTTTATTATTTTGCATATTAACTGCTGCTTCTGATTCTAAAATCCATAGGTCAGATATAGTATGGGCCGTAAGATAGGCTACTGCATTCTAAATAAGTAGTGGTCTGTGTTTACTTACTGACAAATATATTTGCATAAGTAGTGGTCTGTGTTTACTTACTGACAAATATATTTGCATAAATACCTGAAAGGCCCAAACACATTTTACCCTCCACCTGTCCTGAATTTGCTTATAATCAGGGCCTTCTTTTGTTCAGTGTAGAAAAGGCAATATTAAACATATTTAACAAAGTCAGCACAAAAACACGAGCATTCCCAAAGCCACTTGCAAGCCACTGTAAAACCTTTTGGATAAACCCGGATTGATGTTCAACTGGATGAGCAGAAGCGTAGGGGTACAATACATCACAATGAGCAAGTAAGACAAAATCGGTTCTTAAATGCTTGATTGATTCTGTTTACCTTGGCAAGCAAGACCTGGCATTCAGAAGGTACGATGAAGGCACCAATTCCTCAAATAGAGGTCATTATGTGGAATTACGTTCTCTGATTTCTGAGTACGACAGCATGTTAAGCAATCGCTTGTCAAAAGCCACAGTATTCTCGGGTACCTCTAATAAGATTCAGAACAGGGGAGGTGGGTGTTGACTCTACTACCCCAGTAGGTTTTGTCACAGCACACCTGCTTATAATTAATACAAATCTTTTACAAGGATTGCTAAGGAACATTTAGGTCTCCATATTTGTAACATACAAGTATTATACTCCTAACATTATTATATATCAGAAAAGCTGCCCTCCCTTGCTAATCTTTAACCTGTTCCTGTTTTCCCTTCATGCTTTCTCCTTTCCTTTCTCCCTGATCTCAAAGGACTGTCATCTTGCTTTATTATTCAAGGTACTTTTATCAGTTTTCATCACAGTTTATCTTAAATCTGTTTAGAATTTTGAGAAATCCTATTGTCCTATTACTGTGTCTAGAAATATATTATAGCTTATGCATTTGTGCATTGTGTTATATTGTTGTAAAAAAAAAAAAAAAAAAAACACAAAAAAAGGTGCTGAAATTGAACTTCTTCGTACACCGCTTCTAAAGCTTCTGATAATGTTCTCTACAATCCCAGCCCTCATCCTTGAAATCAAAATAAGCTTTCCCTGCCTAATGCTTCAAATGTGAAAATACTTGAACACACACACTGTAGGATTTTAGTTTTGTGGTTTGACATTTAGCCTAAATCTAAAGCAATACTGTTTTGATATACACTGGAATACTTTGCAAGTGTTTTCTAACTCTTGAAAAGATTTACGATGCAGTATGTTTCTTTTATAGGATTCGGGACATCCCTGCACTGCTAATGATCCAGATAACTGCTTTATGCCAGTTTCACCACAGCACTTCATTGACCTATTTAAGTTTTAGTCCATTCTGTTACATTTTTGTTATTGTTGTAGAGAAAGGCAAACTTGTTGGCTGCTTGTCGTGTTTTATGTGCAATATTTCTGTTTATAAAATAAAAGGGCTCTGTGAATATGTTGTATTGTGAAGGTAATTGCAAGTGACAGAAAAGTCAGTGGAGCAGTGGGCCCTGGAACACACACAAACATTTGTGTGAAGAGTAAATCCATAGTTTAAAGTGATGTTGAAAAAGATTTTTTTTTTTTTGGGGGGGGGGTAAATGGTGGTGATCAAAGGATGCGCTTTTATTTCCTTCATGAGTGCACGTAGACTGAAGCACAGTTTACACATTTAAAATGTTTACTTTTGTGTATTTCATTGAGGTGTTTAAATCTTACATTAACACTAAGATGATGTTATTAATTTACCATAAAAAACTGCACAAAAAAAAATGGAACAAAGAAAAATCATAATCCATTATTTATGAAAATGCATTTTGTATCCTTTTGTTAAATATTTTGTATCCTACCTGTATAATTCTAGCAACAGATAATGTAATGGCAGTAAGTGAGTGCTTTAATGAGCGATACCATTACCAATTATGAAAAAGGACTTCATGAAAAGGGTCTTGCTTCTGTTTTAATACTTCTGAGGCTTTTTATTTAATTTGATTTTCCTAATTGTTTTACTTGAGTCATCTCTGTTTTTATAACCTGTGGATATTTCAATACACCACAGAAATGTAGTATTAAGGGAGTAGTTTGTCAAATAAGTAGTTAAGAGCATACAAGGGAAAATGCTTTGAAGATACTTGAAGTTATTCATTTATACTATTAGATGTGGAATTTTGCATTTGCTTTATTTATATGTCTCTGTTCCTTGTTTATACAAGCAGAGTATATTGCACTTTGATATTCACCCTAATTCAAGTTCTGTTTAATATCTTCTTACACACCATGTCCTGTTACTTTGGCACTGCTTACCATAGTCTACACCTCGTTTCAGGGTTCACATCTTAAGATTTCCATCATAATTCCCATGCAAGTTACAAGGGAAAATTTCAGTATTGTTTTTCATTTATATAATGTGTTATTCTGTTTTGTTTTGTTTGTGTGTTTTTTTTTTTTTTTTTTTTGAGAAATAGGATTTTGCTTCACTTAATACTGTATAGCAATAGAAGCTTCGATAACATGTAGCCTATTTTGTTGCTTTATATTTTGTATTAAAAGTTTGTTCCATTTTTAGTGTCCTATGTTGTTTTTGCTTTGCTTTGACTTTTTTTTGTTATTTGTACTTACTTTCAATACCTCATATTTCAGAAACAAGTTGAATAGATTATTTGATTTGGTAATGCCCTGGATTATAATTAGATTACTCTATATTCTGAGTTTGTGGATAAATGTGCTGGTGCCCTTGACATCATTACTCCTACTGTATTTCTGCCCTATTGCAATAATGTGTTTTAGCTTCCCTATGATGGAAACTAGACTGAATTGGCTTTACATATGTAATGTTTGGTCATGCATCTTATAATTTTGTTTACATATTACTCAAGATCAAGATGGATGTACGGAATGCATCAAAGAATGTTCTGTGTGATTTGCTCTGCACTTTTTCAAACTTTGCTCTAGCCTGTCCTGTGTCACCCCTTGTGTTGCCAGAGCAACACAGGTAAACACAAGATGAATGCAGGAGACAATAGTAATCTCACAATGAAAATAAATAGGTTTGCTGAAAATCATGGCAGAGCAGCTAGTCAAAAGACTGCATTAGAACTACTATCCTCAGTGATAGAGCACAACAAATGTATTTGTTCTTGCATTATTTGTGTGGTGTTTTAATAATAATATTTAATTAAGTTACCCGCCTTGTGACTTGATTTATGAAAGTCAGGCAAAACAAGATAATCTAAATCAATGTACATCAACTACAGTTACAGTATTTTATTGCCTGTAAATGAAATGCAGAATGTAACAAAGTTATAACTTAGAATTAACATATAGGCTATTATAATATACTTCTGTTGGAACAATTAATACATTAAATATATTATTTAATAAGAACTGTATTTCGAATATGCACCGGAGCGAAAAAGCACGTATTCGACTGACCCCACAAAACAGCACAGTAAATTATCGATTGTTATGAATTAAGGAGCTTGTACGAGTTTACAAGCCTGCCACCACACCTGCTTCTGCAAATATTTAATTAGATATTTAAACTTCATATTTTCAGTGTTGGGGAAACTCCTCAGGCAAAAATCTAACTGTACCCTTCACTTTGTCCTGTGACCCAAGATGGTTGCCATATTAGGGTCATGTGACTTTTGGATGGTAACGTTTGGAGATACTGGCTTGCTCCTGGGTACAATTATATATTATGTGATTTGCTTTGTTGATCATTGGTGTCTTACTATAAAAACCCATTCCTGACTTTTTTCACAAGTCTGCCACCACTGCAGTGAACATCAATCATTTCAGTGCCAAATTATTTTAACCTCTGACCATATTATTGACACAGACCACTAATTTTCAGACAACCTTTACATATATTCAATGATTATCTCAAAGTTTCATTATAGCGGTGTCCAGCAGAAATTAATCGTTTCACTGCCAAATTTGTTTTTTTAACCTCTGGACAAAACAAAGATACAATCTTTTTCACTTCATGTTTACAAAGCATTTAATCTGATAGGACATACCCATTAGATTATGCTACCTGGGGTTTGATTTTGTTCACAGAAACTCACATTTCTAGTATTTTGTTATGCAGTTTTTGGATAAAATTTGCTTTAGCTCTCCTACACATGTATGTCTATATCCGACATAAGTGGATTTTTAAGTAGATGCATAGGCTTATATTTGCAAAAAGTAAACTATGAATATTACTCGGCTATGTGACTGGAAAAATGGACAATCTTGTAACTCAATCTTGTTCAGTATTAAAATCCACAAGATTGTGTTTTGAATAGCGCAATGGTATCGACATAGTACAGTAGCAATTTATTTACCCTTTGGAAACTTTGCAAAAGGTATAAAAAGTTTTTTGAAATGTGAAAAAAAAGGACAATAGAAAGCTTTTAACTAGATTTATCGCTGGTACAAACCTGAGAAAATGAAGAGATAAGAGGGAAAGGCATTGCAGTAAAAACAACTCTGCTTTTCTATTCAATTATAATAATAGATTTTTGTTGTTTTTTTATTAACATATTTTGCTGAACACCATGTAAACAAGTGCATTATTGATTGAAATAATTGGGTAAATGTCTACCAGCAGTGGATTTGAACTTAACTTTTGAGTACCACATCTTTCAGTTTGAGAAATCTGCAAACTCATCTTTCTTGCTCAAAGAGTAAGTTAGTACTGCTTATTGTTACAGTATGTAAAGTATGCAATGGAAGGCTGTGGAAAGATTCAGCACTGGTGTTGCTTAAACAAGGCATCTTATCCATTGGAGTATTTAATACAACAAAGTCATTGCAGGAATGACAAAATACACCAGAGCCGGTGTGCAGCTATATCAGAAAATGTTACTGATGCACCTGATGCACCATGTTTACTCAGTTTTCCTGGTTATATATTTTAATTTTGTATTATCTAATCACACAACACCCGGACACTACTCTCCCATTGTCTTCTATGGAGGTCCGCTGTGCTGTTATTTCTCAAAAACAGTCGACAAATAAAACACGGATGAGGGCTGCGATGGTGACACTAATTAACAACACCTGTTATAAAAACACCATTTACTGATGAAATGCTCATCCCTGATGATTGAGCCCTACTTTGAAAAAACAACCTCTTCCAGTGGACTACAATCATGATTTCAGATAAACAAAGGTAAATAAATAACCTTAAAACATTGTAGTATAATAGTGATAATGGCATTGTTTTACTGACTCTGCAGTTCCATTATTACCACTAAACACCACAGCAATTTACCCTTAAATATTTTATTCAAATTCATTACCGTAAAGGCAAGAGAAAAATCAAGTTTACTTTTAAATAAAATGAGCAAAATGATCATTTCAAATTGAAATTAGTTAAGGCAACAGGTCATGACAGAACACAAACACTATAAAGTTTACAGTATGTGAGTGTCTTTAGCCAAAATGTTCATTTCCACACACTTTAAGCAAGTATTTCCAGTGACAAATATGCATGATCAAATATAAATCTTCACTCTACAGCAATTTCACTTATAATATTGCTTAAAACTAGTAACATTGAAATACAGTACTTAACAGCAAATAAGGCATTTATTGAATTCTGCATTTATATATCTGTTCACTTGAAGCTTGCAACAACACTTTGTATATCAAATCTACAACCAAAGGTGAAGCTTGCTGTATCCATATAAATTGTGAAGGTTAAAAAAACAAAACACTGGCAGGTGTTGAAATTTGAATACTAAAATCAGCAGTAGTTTATTCGAGTTCTTCCCAGTTGTCAGTAAGATTTCCTTTGCTTCGTCTCCTCATGCTAACCAGCTTCCCTGCTGATTTTATACTCCACCTAGAGCCAGGGTTTCCTGATGCAGCCAAGTTTGTGTATTTAGAAGAAGCTCTTGTTTCATCCTCCCAACCAGGCCAGGAAGCAGAGTCATTTAAATTGCTACAATTGTCTTTAGCAGTGTCCTCTTCAGTTACATGTGTAGGTTCCCACCCTTCACTCTCATCTGGTTTCTTGGTAGGTGATATTTGTTTTATACCCACACTGTCCCAGAAACTAGAACGCCTTTCACTTTTTACTTCTTCTTTACATTTTTTTGTGCCTGGCCTGCAAGGCAGAAAGAATGTATGTCATTAAGTGGAATTACATAAAATGCTAATTCTACACATTGTGAAATACTATGACTTACGTTTCTAAAATGTATAAATATTAAAGTAAAAAGAACATGAGAAGTACAAAGTTTTGGAAGGAAGTGGTAAAAGTTGTAGCTTTGGACTTAAGCATCAAGTGTCAAACCCCTTTGGTAGTTATGGTACTATTAAAATAAAGCCCATCAAAAAAAGGCTTAAGAAAACATGGGGACTTATCGAAAACTGATGGGCCATTGCATTAAAATGGTATGTGTGTTACCAATATAAGAATGATGGAAAACAAGTTTTTTTTTTCATTTTCATTAAAAAGTATTGCTGGTAGATTTGATTAAATGTTCCTAAAAGGTCCAAGCTGGAGCCAGTGAAGTAATACTTGTACTTCCTCTGATGACTCTGTCAGCTACATAAACCTTGTAGCTGTTACTACTGCAAGTATTTCAGATTTAATCCACAAGGGATTTTAAACCACAAACCAAAGGCTCAAGTTTTAACCATCCAATTTAACATGTATTTTATAAAGCTTGCTGCAGGAGAATGTGACATTGTGCTGCTTTTTTTTTACATTACCTTACATATTAGTTATGTCTCCAAGTGATACCTACCTTTCCTGTATTTAGGCAATATTATCAGCTAGGAAAAGATCGCACCAAGATAATGTAATTCTGCCATATGTACAAACTGTAACATGTTTCAATGGCATTATTATAAACATGAAAACTGTTTCAATATTTTATTTAAAAAAAAAAACTTTGCCGTTGTAAATGAGTTTTATTAAATTAAGAACATATGAATTAATCTACACTATATAAATAAAATACTTCATATAACTGTTTTTATCAGTTATATATCCAGACTGAATACAACATGAAATCACTTCAATATGATAAGACAGCAATGTATATTTTCATTTTGACATTGAGTTCTCAACTGCAGAAACAGTAAGTATATAACGCATTAAGTATTTGTAATATTAATACTACCAATAGACCAACTTGTTTTACTATAGAAATACAATACAAAACTTAAATATTTCAACAACTACAAGCCATTATAACATGTACAACACCATATCATACAAAAAAGGTTGGGTAAATCACCACATCATACTAAAAAGCCGCTCAAATTAACCAAAACTTTTTTTTTATTTTTTGCATTGCAACAAGTCAGAAAGCCATACCTTATGTTCACGAGACTTCCGCAGTGAAATCCCATTTGTGAGATCTGCTGAAAGTAGCCCTGGCAAGATTATTTGTCCATAATAATAATAATAATAATAATAATAATAATAATAATAATATACTGAAGCTACTACAAATGATATATATATATTGACACACCGGGGTAAGTCTGCCACTTGCACGACCGTCTTCACTGTCTTTTTGGTGTAAAATAGACCCACAGGACCACAGAAATGAAATAAAGCAGGACGGTGCCTGTATATTTATTTGTACAAAACACGTATCTCCGTTTGGAGATCTGACTTCACTCTTCCCCCTTTATCTATCTAATCCACTGGTAGCTAAGCTACTTACCAGTTTCCAACTTCTCCTTTTTCCACAAAGTCTAACCATAACCACCATAAGCCTCCCCCAGATTGACCCTGAACAAAATAAACAATTTCCTTTTATTGTCAACCAGTCCAGCCACTTACAAAACTAACACCTCTTAAACACCTGCAGCTGCGTTGGTTTACATTTCAATTAAACCCTACGCACTCTTGGCCCTTGTAGTTTCTTTGGTGGCTGCCATTTTTGTAGGCCCTATTAACTACAACTCCTGCATTGTGCCCCGGTCCTGTATATACCGTAATATGCTAGGACCCAAATATTTGCCGTTTGTGACCAGCCCACGTCTATGGTCACAATATACACACACACACAGTGCTCCCTTGCTCTAACGCGGGTCTTGGGGGGGGGCACACTATATGATCATTGTAACCGAAGAGCATTATAAGCAGGGAGGGTGGGGTGCCACGCGACACATAGCAACACACATTTGACTAAAATACAAAATAAAATAACTCCCTCTCTATAATGCACATATAGTGAAGCAAAAAATATAAACTTTCAGTGAATTAACCATGCATAAAGTACCATGTAATCAACGTCTGCTAAGAAATAAATAATAATAATAATAATACCACTATATTTTTTTTACAAAAATAAATTAAAAAGGTAATATTCCCACTCGTGGATCATTTTAATTAGCAGTTTTTAAACTATAAATAAATAGCCTGACTAAACGGCGGTCTGGAGTTCAGTTCGAAGCAACAGACAAGCAAACCAAGTGCGAGAAGGAGAGCAGGTCGGATGAAGGAGAAGAGGAAATGGGCTTGGCCCAGGTTCGGCTGCCAGAGTGGGGTTGAAGCGAAGCTGAAGAGTCTCGTCTCCCGGAGAAAGCCGCAGCTTCTCTCAGAACAAAAATGTAAATTCATTAGGAAAGATAACCACTTAATAGGCCTAATATTTATTTAGTTTTAAAACGAATACTGAATAAGATGTCTGTTACAAAGTGCCAGCACAGCTTTTCTTCAGTTCATATGCTGTATCAAAAGGGAGAGACACAAACAGAAGTTAGACTGAGAAGTTGTTTATAGTTATAGCTCAGTTGGAACAAAAACCTGCAGACACAAGGGTTTTCCATGACCAGGGTTGTGAACCACTGCTTTAGAAGTTAAGAAAGATCACTGTTCTTTGTGACTAAAACCACTGTCATGTGAATTGTAAGATAATTAGAACAATTAGAATATGAACACATGTGAAGTGAGACAATGTATTTATTTTGTACTTTTTCAAGTATACAAACATTTCTAAACAGTAACCTTTGTTTTCAACCTTTTGAGCTATTTTTATTTGTTTTGTTGACAAAAGCCATACTTGTGTTTAATATGCTGGAAAATAAATTTGATGTATGTGTGGCATAGTAATGAGGTCAGTTTTGTTAAGTGCAATTAGCAGGTTGTCAAAGTTTTGATTTGGTCCCAGCCTAAGTCCCCCTAGCAAAAGCAACAAGGCTTATGCAGTATTACAAAAATAAGTTACGGATTCTCTTAAATTATACAAATAAAACAGAATAAATGTGGTTCATCTATTACCATAAACACACGTTGCTGCTGTACGTTGTTCAGCTTTATACTTCTGCTTACACTAGGATAAACAATTGATAAGTCTTTATTTTTTTATTACAGCTTTGTAGTTTGTAATTATTTTGTTTTTTAATGCAGCCCTTGCTTTGTAAAAGAGAGGTACTGCGTAGCTGGTCTCCGGCCTGCAGTTATACACTCTGGATCACTCCTCAGCTCAGCTCAGACATAAGTTAACAAGAGAATCAATGAGCGACCGAATGTCCTAACATTTGACCAAAGTGCGCAGGCGTATTTTCATAGTAGAACCTACCCACGCATGTGTGAAGAAAAGCCCAAATATCTCGGTAATGACTTGATCGATTTTGTTGGTTCCACAAAAAAGCACTCCTCGTTAACAAGTTCTACCAGCCTACCAAAGGAGGTATTTAAAGTTGTAGCTGAACGGATTTTCGTAACCTATACCAAAAAAAATTCTCTGTGACACAGGCACCAAGCTTGCCAAATGGCGTCCTGATCGGTTTTGAAATGGCCGAGAAAACATGCCCCTCAAAATCGTGTTTAAACAAGAAACTGTCTGTAACTCTTACTATAACAGCACTATCGTGCCGTTATAATACTAGCATAAAAAAAGAAGTGCCATCTCGATAAACAAACCACGGGTGCTTCATCTCCCATTCAGACAGAGATTGTTTAAACTACGATATAGCATATAGTTTAAATGCTCATAAAAATGTACCAAAATGCCTTGTTTATTAGCCTTCGTGTTAGCCACTGATTGTTTAGTATTTGATGGATGAGACGCAACATTTTGGGCATGTGCGTTTCAGGAACACATGAACAGAAAAGCTAGCGCAACCTCTGAACATGTATGGCAAAAAAGTACTGCCAAGTTTATATATATTATTATTATTTATTTCTTAGCAGACGCCCTTATCCAGGGCGACTTACAATTGTTACAAGATATCGCATTATTTTTACATACAATTACATTATTATTATTATTATTATTATTATATACAATTACCCATTTATACAGTTGGGTTTTTACTGATGTAATCTAGGTAAAGTACTTTGCTCAAGGGTACAGCAGCAGTGTCCCCCACCTGGGATTGAACCCACGACCTTCCGGTCAAGAGTCCAGAGGCCCTGGGTCAGTGGGTGATTTTAATTACTAAGAGAAGGCTTAGTAATTAAAATCACCCACTGACCCAGGACCTCAAACAGTAAAATTCCAGTGGAAACTGAAGCTATTTATAAGAATGTGCCAATGCCTAAGGGAAGTCAGAGTAGAAAAAAGTAATCGGATTGGATTCCAGGAGGTGAGAGACACTGTGCCATTGGATACGTGTGACTTGCGTAACATTAGGAACCTTGAAACCTCTTTGTAAACTGGAACGGATAAAATGTTGAATAACTTCAGCCAAAGAAGTAAACAAGACAAGTAGGACAGTTTATTACATTTAAAAGTAGTGAAACTAAAAATATTTAAACAAAAATCATGGCCTTGATAATATATTCTTTTTGACCAAACAAAATGTGCTGTATCAGAAACTTGGTCAACAACAATGTTAGTTATACACACAGTATATCAGAATCCAGTATAATGTTTTTAGGAGGAGGTCAGACTATTACAAAATAAGCAAGTGCCAACAGCTATGGACAAACGTTTTGCATCACCTAGAATTTTAGGATTGAGACAGAATTAAAATAAAAAATAGAAAAAACTAGATGAACATAATTTTGATATTTTATTTAACACCATGTAATCAAAGAAACAATAAAATTATATTGGAAAAGTCTACTGGAAGCCATAACAGTAGTACAGTATTTCATGTTAGATTTTGAAATGTCACATTTTTTGGCATGTAATTCAATATGTTAACGTAACATTATTCATCAGGTTTCATTTGACTTTATGATGCAAAACTTTTGGCCATGTACTAATGCATATACTGAATCTACCACTGAAAATGCAACCTACCAACACGGATATTTTAATGTACAAGCCTGTGGTTTTCCAGCTTTAATGACTAGGGGTAGGGGACTAGGGGAAAGTGTTGATTTACTTACTGTACTGTCCTTTTGAAGCTCAGATAAAAGGCTGAACTACTCAAAACAAAACAAAAAACAAAAAAACAAAAACACATGTAACGATTGCAGTTTTAGGTATTTTTGTTCCAGATGTTTACGTTACAGAAAATGAAAGAAAAAACACACATTCCATAGGATTGATATCTTGTGTTGCACCAAAAATGTGAATCTTACACACATTTTAATTTATTTGAAACGTATGAGCTGTTTTCCTCAGACTAGTTTATTAAATAATGCTAGGCTGATTCTGAGTGCTTTGAACTTGTTCAAAAGGTTGATGTTCAAAGTTTGGCATCCCGGATCTGGGTGGTAAATTAATCACCTGCTCAGACTAAATCTTTGCTATGACTGGCAGTTCTATCGAGAGACATGTTATGTGTGAATATACTGCCACAGGATTTGAAGATTATTCTGTCTCTGTACTAATAACAGGATAAAAGGGATGTTTACAAGAATTAAATATATTTTAGCAGCAAAGCTATAAACAACTACCACACAAAACCCCTTGGGATAGTTTCGCCCTGCTTATTCACGGATAGCTTCAATTTTTACTTGAATACAAAAGAGTGAGAATGTCTACAGCTATGGCCAAAAGATTTACCTAGATTTTTAAGATTGAGAAAAAAAAAAAAAAAAAAAAACTTAGTAAATCATGTGATCAAATAAACTACAAAATGATATTGCAAAAGTCTACCAGAAGCCAACATAATAGTACAGTATTTCATTTTAGATTTCGAAATGTCACAATTTTATATTTTTGTCAGGTTTTCGTTAAGTATATGGAAAACTACATAGCGGTATGTAATTCAATACGTTAACATAACATTATTCAACAGGTTTCATTCGACTTTATATAGCAGCATTTGTTAATTATATAGGGAGATGCAAAACTTTTGGCCATAGCTGTAGTTTCATCAGAATTGCTTATGACAATGGAGCATGACAATTAAAATGGCTGTGAAATTTACAATAGGGCCTAAACTTAGCCCCCCAAATTAAATACAAAGCTAGTGTAGTTATATCAGACTTCATTTCACACGCCAGCTTATGGTTCATATGTGAGAATAATCAGATGAACATCCAGGCCTTATTAACACCTGTCCTTTCCATGGTAGTTTATAAGTGCACATAAATGTTTTAATTATTTTACAAAAAACACCAGGCAAATAATTCTCACACACCCCTAATCCTCAATCACCATCAGTCACAAAAAGGCATTCCTTTAGAATGCCAGAAGGACACCCTGCTGTCTCACAGCCAACAGATATGAAGCCCTTGATTAAAGCTGCGTATCTCTTCCACAGCATGATACTGGTTCACAGTTCAACTGCAATATATGACTTTATCCCACTACTTGCATTGCACTGGAGCAGATTAATAAATCCATTCTGGGTATCCTTCAAACTAATATCGAAGACCGTATCAAACTGACAGCAGAAGGATGGTCTGCATTCTGCCCTACAGCTGCTACAACTTAGTTTTGTTTTCAGTCTCATGTCGGTGGCAGTCTGGCTAGTACCCCAAAACATACTCTTTGTTGATGAATGGCTAAAATATTTATAAAATACTCATACCTCTTATTTAATATGAAATGTGTTCTCTACAATATTATTTCTGCACCGATCATTGTTTCTCAAATCACTTCCCATCCTTAGGCCGACCTAGCCTTGACGTCAGAGAGGAAGGTCCTCTGAGAGCCAGAGGGGACCCCCAACCAAATCAATCTTAACAATCTCTCGATCATTCCAGGTTTCCCCTGGGGGCAGCACACCTGCTCCCCAGCCTTGGAGGACGATCGGTTCGGTCTCACCTTCAAGAGGACGGTACCTCCCTGAGGCTGTGGGCAACCCTGCACTCTATTCTCAAATCTCCGTTTTCAATGCTCCCTGAGGCTGTGGGTAACCCTGCACTCTATTCTCAAATCTCCGTTTTCTATCACTTGTCCCCCTTGGGGTCAGCATACATGTTTTCCCTGAGCCAGGGGGAAACCCTGTCTTATTTACTAATAACTTGCTTTCATCTGCAGCAGTGTGGAGTAGTGGTTAGGGCTCTGAACTCTTGACCGGAGAGTCGTCTGTTCAATCCCAGGTGGGGGACACTGCTGCTGAACCCTTGAGCAAGGTACTTTACCTAGATTGCTCCAGTAAATACCCAACTGTATAAATGGGTAATTGTATGTAAAAATAATGCGATATCTTGTAACAAATGTAAGTCGCCCAGGATATGGGAGTCTGCTAATAAATAAACAAATAATAATAATAATAATAATAATAATAATAATAATATGCCAGTGTTCCTCTGGCCTCTTTACATGTTCATTTCATTTTGTCTTTCAGAATTCCTGTCGCCCTGCGTGGCTCTGCCTCGGAGGTCTGGCCGTGCCGATCTCCCGAAGCGTAGGCATTCCTTGTTAGTCAGGGTGACTTCTAGTCTTCTTCAATGTATCCACTATTCTTCTCTTCATTTTCCCCTTGGGGGAAGTAACGCTTGCATCCCAGCCTTGGAGGCAGATCGGTTTGGTCTCACCTCCGTGAGGGTGGCTTTCCACAAGCCAAGGGGAAAGCATGTCATCTTCCTAGTCATAATTGCCATTTCAAGTCCCAAGGCTTACTCCTTGCAACCCTTCCTCTGATTGGTGATATCACCAAGTCATTCAAAAATAATCTTCGAAGAGCTTTCAGTTAATTTAGTGGTCGGTTCTACATAATTGCCTCAGTTTTCCACGATCCACCTGATAGCAGGTATACAAAGAATAAGATTTTCTTTTTGCATCGTCCCTTCAGCCTTGCTGTTTATCTATCAAAAAGTGTTTGCATACTGATAACATAAACTTAATATGTACAATATTTTTAAGAAAACTACAAATCGGTATGCAATGTTTACGTAACATTATTCAGCAGTTTTCATTCAACTTTATATAGCAAAATTAGTTGATTCTATAGGGTGTGCAAAACCTGTGGCCATAGTTGTAATCTATCCGGACAAAATGTAATGCAAACTCCAGTTTAAAGAATACAGAACAGTTCCAAATTCTGGTGACTTTGTGCACACAAATACATGAGGTAGCAACATTTCTGTTTTTTCAGAACAAAACAGTTATTGCTTATGATGAGATATACATCCATGTTTATTTTTCAGGGTGTGACAGGGCAGCTAAGTGGTGACGTCAGGCCAGATGCAGGAACAAAACAGAGAGGCAAGGTGCAAACGGTGCTGCGGCACCGTTTATTTTGAATAACAAAAATAAAATAAAAGGTTTACACAAAAACACTGCTCACAGTGCCAAAATTAAACAGTTAAATGAAAACAAATCTCAAACACAAAAATAAAGCAGACCTAAGGTCAGGCTGGGCAGTTGCCTTCACTGATTTCTTTTTCTTTCGTTTTAGTTCTTGTTTTTGGATTCTCTGCTCGCTGTCGTTCTCTCTCCTAAACACCCCACCACGAACGCAGAGAGCTGAGGGCTTTTATACATGTGACCACCTCTGGATTAACACTCAATTAATCAGTCCGGAGATGGTCACATTCTGCACGGGTTGTTGTGTGGATGGGGCTTCCCATCCACGCTGCCAAGCAATAACAAGCACAGCTTTCGCTGTCATATATATACATAAATAAATCATAATACAAAATAATACAAATTAGATACAGGGGCGGAGAGATACCCCATTCTAAAATAAACATAAAACAATAAATGTGTTTTAAATAATAAAACACACCCGCTCAAAAATAAACAAATACATTTTCAGCCCTGCTCCCTTTCATATGTGCAGGGGTTTTTCCTCCGCATTGCCACACAGGGGCTAACCCAAAAAAAAAAAAAATCACTCACTTATTCGAGTAGCATTTATGTTTGAGCTGACTCTAAATGTTCCTAAAAAGGCGAGTTATTTTTTATGGTATTTGAGCTCCTGAAAAATAAACACTGAACAGGGGCAAGCTTAATTACAACAATTAACAAACATTTGGCCCCTAAGGGCATGGAAAAGTACCTACTAGTACAGAAAAACAGCATTTTTTCTGTGTATCGTTAAACATGTACAGGTATTCCTAAAACACAGACTTCCAGTCTACACTGCAAGGGAAGACACTAGCTGGATAATGTTGTTTTTTTTTTTTAACTGCAGAAATTTTGCTTGGCTTGAGGAGGCTGTGTGGTCCAGTGGTTAAAGAAAAGGGCTTGTAACCAGGAGGTCCCTGGTTCAAATCCCACCTCAGCCACTGACTCATTGTGTGACCCTGAGCAAGTCACTTCACCTCCTTGTGCTGTCTTTCGGGTGAGACGTAGTTGTAAGTGACTCTGCAGCTGATGCATAGTTCACACACCCTAGTCTCTATAAGTTGCCTTGGATAAAGGCATCTGCTAAATAAACAAATAATAATAATAATAACATTGATATATGGCAAATAAACTCACTCATGTCCATTCACACATTTAAAATGTTGAATGTACAGGCTCTTAATAAAGCACTTTGGTTAATCTACCCTATGTTACATGTATCTAAGCCCTTAAGGGATACCAGAGTTGCTGAAAATTAGAACAACCTGGTAATTAAGTTGCTACATTTGTAAAGGCCTTATTCTTTTGCACACTCCAGTAACTTACCCTTTTACTTTTGCTGGTTTACTTTCTGTCAACAACTGGTGTTCATCATCTTTATTGAACAAGGAGGTCATTTCCTTCCAACCCCTAAAACCTGCACCCTGAACCTGCAGAAAAGAACACATAGCATGCATGAATACAAAGACATTTCTTTGTAGAGGGCAGAAGCTCAAAATGTCGAACTTTAGTACCATGCCAAATTATTTTAAAAAATGACAATCTGTGCTTTACTGTGTTTAACTGTTTCTGTCAAGGGGCTTGAACAAAAACAAAGGGTGTAAAAACAGATACAGGGTAATAATGTCAACTGAAAAGGGGTACAATGTACAAGACATTCCATTGATATCAATACAATTTGCTTTTACATAGCGCTCTTCATGAGGAGCATGCCCTGGGCAGTTTACAATAAAAAGTTTAGAATCGGGAAGGCCAGCAAACAAAGCATTACAATAATCGAAACAAGACATAACAAAAGCATGACCCAACATCTCAGCATCTTTATCAGATAGAATGGGTCTCAATTTGGCAATGTTCCTCAAAATGATAAAATGAAGCCTTTACACACGAGCTAATGTGGCGATCATTAATACTTTAAATGAAAATACAAAATGCTACCCCTGTGGTACCATTCTAACAATTCCATATGTAGCTGCCTTTAAGCGACCCTATAACCATAACCATTCCATTTATAGTGTCATCCCATAAACTTACCAGAAAAAAACACAAATAGCAATTTGAGACAAAACAAAAACTACAAAAGCTTATTTGCTATCTAGGTACTATATTAATGACACTAAATAAAATGTCTCACCCATTTCATTCAAATATAGTAATTACTGCTGTACAGTACATCTTAATTTAAAATGTCCATTGTTTTTTAGTGCGAAATACACAGATCCCAATTAGCACAAGTCTTGGACTACCTAATATTACTTCAGGTATGGAAGTCCAAGACTGATGCTAATCACGGTCTGTGAAACCAGCCTAATAAATTTAGGCAAGTGTAATCCTATGTTCATGTTTTGGATTCACCCTATGGCTCTTCGGCTACTAAAGGAACAAAGGCAGACATGAACAAAGATGTTTGTGTTCTTTAACTTGATGCATTCCAGTGCAAAATAAACATGAAGAAAGACCAAGGGTCTCTCTGATCTTGTTGCAAGTATAAACAGCAATTATGTGAGTGGCTAAACTCCAAACCTATGAACTAATATGTCTTCGATATAAAAGCCTAATGCCTGTTAAGAAACATGGGTCAGATCGGTTACAGAGTAACACTACCAAGTGCAATAACTGACAGCAGATTTAATTATGTTGTAAAAAAAGGCAGCTGCCTAAAGAAAATAATCAAATTCACCCTCTAAATGTTATTTTACCCAACCATCATGTTTTCTTTTATTATTCACCACAGCCTAAGTCATATAAATTGGTCTTGCAACCAGTAAAACTTGCAAAAACAACTCCACAGCCCTTGGTCAACTGTCATAACAATGTAAACCACATAATTCAGTGTATTTAGAGTGCTTTTAAAGTGGTTATGCAAAAAGATTGGTCAAGACTGTTCCTTATGCATAGCTCACATGCCTTAATTTAATCTTATTTTTTGTTGGCAAAGAAAAGTAAACTTGGAACACTGGTCTGACAGTAAAATAAGCTATGTCCTTAATAAAGTAATCATGGAACACTGGTCTGACAGTAAAATAAGCTATGTCCTTAATAAAGATCTGCAATTGTTTTGATGTTTTAATTCATCAATTAGTGACTACATATTTTCATTTGAGATCAGGAATACAAATCTCACCAACATGTGAAAACTTCAACTGACATCACAGAATATGCAAATTCATCAAAATTTCAATCATAAATAGGTAACTGATTCCCAATTCCTATCACAGGGTATAGTGGAAAGTGGATATTTGATTGATTCATAACACTAGCTCTATCCAGGTGCTTGAACAGGTTTATCAATATGAATGAGTGGCCACATATACCAGTATAGATGTACAACCTTTCAAAGCAATTATGACTCTTCACGCCACAGGATGCACACAAAGACAAAGTAATGTTTCTTATTTCAGATAAAATAACACTGCTTAATAAATACCTCTTGAACTTAAGTTACATCTTTAAAAAGCAAAACAGGGGGCTCCCGAGTAGCGCATCTGGTAAAGGCACTCCGCATGGAGTGCAGGTGCACCCCATAGCCTGGACGTCGCCGGTTTGAGTCCAGGCTATTACACTGCCGACCGTGGACGGAGTTCCCAGGGGCAGCGCACAATGGCCGGCGTCGCCTGGGTAGGAAAGGCTTAGGTCGTCCAGGGTGTCATTGGCTCACCGCACACCAACGACCCCTGTAGTCTGGCCAGGCACCTGCGGGCCTGCCTGCAAGTTGCCCAGAGCTGCGTGGTCCTCCGATGCTGTAGGTCTGCAGAGTGAAAAGAAGCGGACGGCTGACGGCACATGTTTCTGAGGACGCATGTGCCCATCTTCGTCTCTCCCGAGTCAGCACAGGGGTGGCAGCAGTGAGCCGGGTTGAAATGAAAATAATTGGGCTTTCCAAATTGGGGAGAAAATTAGAACAAAATAATTGGCGATTCCAAATTAAAAATAAAAAAGCAAAACATAATGAGATCATAAAACAGACTCATTTCTATTAATAAAATATTGTGAAAGTGACTAATAATTACTATTGATCTGGGTCAAATGTCACGCACACAAGCAAGTAAGCAAAAGAAAGTAAGTAAGGTATTTATTTAACTGGGCTTGGGTGGGATACTAACCGTGGCTAATAATAACTTAGGCAAGAACTCTACAAGTTTCTCAGAGCAAAGCCCCAATAGGTACTGATATTGTTGGAAGTCCACTGTTCTCTTACAAGATGTCTCTCAAGACAGATGGTCTGCAATGTTTTACCCGGACCACTTATTTTTAAAATGGGAGCTCTAAAACGTTAGAACTTGCATTGCAGGCAGTAAGTGTAGTGCAAGGAATGCTCCGATTTACCATGGCTGATTAGGTGATTTTTCTTTTATTAAGATGATTTATGGAAATGTACTTTGTCTACATCAAAGCCTCTCAAAACGTATGTCTACTCACGGCCCTTTCAGCTACAGCAACTAGAGACGCCTGTATTGCGTGATTTGTCTGGTTAAGTCACATCAGCAGAAAAAAAAAAAACAACAAGCACAACCCTTTCAAGCACATGGATTTCTACTGCATGTAATAATAATGCTAACTCAGAAAAGAGTCCAGAAAAAAAGTAGAAAGCCTTGCACAATCTGCAAAATAAATTGAAAAAGTTAATTTTTGCAGGTCAGTAGTTTAGAAATGTTTACCATACTTATATGTGGTTTTCTTTCAGGTTTAAAAAAATATATTTTCTGTAACTAACTTGAATATGTTTCATTTGCTCTTATCCCCTTATTTTAATGTCCTTACCACAACGAAACCAAAATGTTAGGAAATACTATTCTAAATTGTATTACAGTGTTATACATCCTTATTTGTCCATCTTATGATAACAATAAGTTTGTGTTTTTCAGTTTATCCTAAATACAACATAGCGACTCTGCATTTTGTATGTTACACATGGGACCGAGATTTCTGAGTTTAGTTTATGTTAAACCGAGTAGAACATATGCTATAAAATGTAACAAAAACGGTCCCATGGATTAGCGATAAAAGCCAATGCCTGGCTTCAGTGCAGGGAGCTGTGTCCTTGCAACCCCCACCCACCCACCGTCCGCCCGCCTGCCACAAGCATTTTCTGAATAAAGAAATAGTTCTTATTAACTTGATCATATACGAATCCTAAGCAAAATTACACACCATCCTACACTTTGGCCTTGACTTAGGTTTAGTGGCCTTGGTTATTGAACTGAAGGCCATTTTGTCCTTGCCCCAATTTTGCATGCATGCATATTGTCACGTCCAAGGACAAATTCAACATTAATTTCACAGCTAGTGCAGACTTGGCAAGCAAACTGGTTCTCCTTTGCAGATATATTGACTTAATTAGCATATTGTCCTGTAGTCAAACTCAATGTAATGCTAGTGTCAGTAACTCATATGATTACATACAAATGAATACATTATTTAATACTAAATTGGCATATATAAGAAGAAAATATTACATTATTGTACAGTATATGTAGGGTTTCAGATTTTTATTTTTAACTGAAAAAACTAATTTCATACAGTATATAAAAAGCAAATTAAACATAATATTTACTAAAGCAGAAAAAATACTATTAAACTGTAGACTATTTCATTGTTTATGTCCACCTTAACTGTTTTTCTGAACAAACACATTTTGGGCAATGGTGTATATTGTCTGCTTAAATATAACAGAAGGAGGGGTCCCCGAATGGCTCACCTGGTAAAAGCACTGCCACGCGGCATGCAGGGTGAGTTATACAACCAGAGATCGCAAGTTCAAATCTCGGTTGTGCGAGGCAGTCGGTCTCGCTGGGGACTCCGGGGGAGCACTGTATTGACTTTGGGGCTCCCGGGGTTGGGGAGGAGGCCAGGTGCGGAGTGAGCTTGGGGGCGGAGATTTGCAGGGCTGATCTTTGTCCTCCAGAGGCCGGTAGCTTGCAGACATCCTGGGTGTAAAAAGACGGCGATTGGCTGGTGGGATCGGAGGACACCCACTGAGCCTCGGGTCCCTGAGCTGTGTGGGGAATCGCCACGGTGAAGGACAAAAATAACAATAATAACTGGCCATTCCAAATAGGGAGAAAATCGGGGGAAAAAATAATTGGAGATTCTAAATGTATTTATATATAACAGAAGGGAAAGGAACCCATGAATCTACACTTACTCATTTACATATTTAAACATACAAAGAAAATACCCATTAGAATATAAGATAAAAACAGTAATGCTACAAAAAGTAGGCTAATTGTTCGTCGCATGTTTTGTAACTTTAGCTGTATTTTGGATTTAGCTGCTTTGAGCTTAATAGCTATTTTAAAAATATAACAAACTTGCAGTCTTGCCCAGAGTGTCTTGACTAATGATGATAATGATGGTATACCGTAATCTATACGAAAAATGCACTTTTCTGAATGCAGTACCAGCGATGGCGCATGGGCAGAAAACATAGATGAGTGTTTCACAAAGTACAAGAGTAGATGGGTGCAATTATAAAACTATTGGTATTAGCCATCCGTTTTTATATGGTTTTACTACTGTAACTTATCTGTAAATATAAAAAATAAATTAATTAATTAAACAAGCATGACAGAAGTAAAGGCGGAGTTGAGAATA
Organism: Acipenser oxyrinchus oxyrinchus; assembly: GCA_030684275.1. NCBI lineage: Eukaryota > Metazoa > Chordata > Actinopteri > Acipenseriformes > Acipenseridae > Acipenser > Acipenser oxyrinchus. The sequence goes on from CM060252.1 coordinate 58,498,700, forward strand.
TCCTTGGTGTAAGTGTGCACATGCCTCAGACTCATCCATTCCATTGTTGTACCGACCTGTCCACACTGATCTGTTCAGAGTCACAACTGTACCGGCACGAAACTTGCTCTTATCTGGGTTTCGTACAGTTATACCGGTACGACGCCGGTAACAACTCTAGTGTGAACAGACATTGCAATACTGCTCCTCAACGATACCAGTATCAAAATGAAAGTGTGAACAGGGTTTTATTTTACTGTACCAAACTAGATATACAGATTTTTTTTTTTTTTAAATGTTGTCTCCTTTCAAACAAATGAAATTCCTGGCACTAAAAGCCATACTCCCTTAATAAATTACACATTATACCAGGACTGTTTAATTATACAATTATACGTAAGGCTTGTTTAACTCTGAAATGTCGAGGCTGTGCCAACCAGTCACTAACACTGAGTCAAAACCAAAATATTTAGACTTTTGCACAACCAGAAAAGAATGCACAGCCTCGAGATAAGCATGCTCCTTACACTGACAAGCTCTAATGATAGTTATTTAAAGTGGCAATACATTTTGATGTGTTGCTCTGGAACATCTGTTTTATTAAAACAATAAACTTAACAGATGTTGGTGGAGGCACATTCAGATCTACAGAGAGAAAGGTGTGGGGGGTGGGGGTGAGAGAGAGGCTGAGATCTAACCACTGAACCTTAACATTTATTTTGTTTTACTGTGTATTAAGTTACACTCTTTCAAGGTATTCTTTGGGGTAAGCAATGGGAAACTGCAATGGTATACTGGCAAAAGAAATGTTCTAATTGAAAGCATATGCCAGTTACAACAGCACACAATAGGCACCGGAATGTACTCAGTACAAGCACTAGCTTGCAGTTAGATGGAGGCAGAATCATGGATTGATGCCCAGGACACACGACAGTTCCTCACCCTGAAGCTATCTAAAGCCATAAAAGGAGGGTAGACACGGACGTTGAATCCACAGGTTAAATTAACTTTTTACAGGCGCAGGTCACCAGAAGATGTTATCAGGAGGATTGGCAACTTGGAGCTCCCAGCTACAATAAAAACAATACTGTAATGAGTGCTGTCCTAAGGGGGTAAAAGACTAAAACTACATGAATTAATGTAGGGGTGTCCAATCATGGTCATGGAGGGCCATTCCACTCCAGGTTTAACAGGTAAAATTAGATCATTAACTGAATTAACTAGTCTGAATGGAAGTTTAATTGGTTCAATTAAACAATTTAGAACAGGTCTGGAAAAGCCAGCTTTGGCCACCCCCGCATTCATAGCTTACTATGCCAAAAGCAGAAAAAAGAAAACAAAGTTCAAGTCTCAATTGATTTTACATCAACAAAAAAATATATAACTAAACTTTTTGTGACAAAATTTGAACTACTTCACTATTCACAAAATAGCATTCATTCAATTTATTATTTATCACATATTTCAAATAAACAAATTATTATTAGTTGCAAACTGTTCTAGTTTACTGTTATACAAATTTTTTAAAATCTAAACCAAATATGCAAATCATGTTGCATCCAAGTTTTCATAGTGTTAGGTAGTTTTACAGCATTCTTCTTATTAGAGAGGTCATTTAACAGTGTCTTTCTTGGTTGAGGTTCATGACTGCTGGTGGTGGCCTTAATATTATGGTGGCTTTATATTGCTGTCAAAAGGAGTAAATCAGGACTATAAAAAGATCCATTAATTGTGAGATGGCCTTTTTACTGGGGTGTCCTTAAAGCTGAATTGGAACAATACTCATTAATTACACTGTCTCACAGTGCCTGTTTTTTTTTTTTTTTTTTTTTTAATGTTCTATTAAAAGCATTTTTTATTGAAACAGAACAATAACAGAATTCCCACACTGTGTTTATAATACTCAAGGGAAATACACTGCTGCTTCAATTCAAGAGCTGACTTCCTATATCTGAACAAATGCCAATAACGGTACTTCAAAATGTCAAAAACTAAAAGTGAGTTACATAAGTTACAATTAAACATTTCAGTGAAAACTTTTGACTAAGCTGCCATGTCAATGTCAATACAGTATCCAATACAGTAAACAAAAAAGGTCACCTTTGAAGCAAGCTGTGAAACAGGACTTGCGGTTTCCTCTTCAACTGCTGGGTCTTTATTCTGAAAACAAAAGCCATTCAATAATTAATAACTGAACAGCATATAAACAAAGACTTTTGTCAACAGGCCTCTTCCTGAAGGGGGAGATGCAGCATATTAGGAACATTTTTCTTTATGAAACTTGAGTTTGAAACAGTTGTTGAATGTTCCTTTTTATGCGTGAACTTCAGTACATTACATCTGTAAGTGTGGCTAGTCAGAACCTTTTTGTCTTTCTTTTCAGTATGTTGTTAGTAATTTACTATTTTTTACATCACCTGCTAATTTGCTTTGGTTAAGTTTGTAAAATTGGAACAAAACAACAAAGGCAAGTAGTTTAATTGAACATTTCTCTGCACTCACAAGTGTTTTTTTACATGATTTAATCATTGTTCTCCTTTCAAAACAAGTTAAAATAGACTTTTGACTTTACTTATAAAAAGGTCATTATACCACTTTTGCAACGGCCTCTGCACTTCCTGTTGCTGCATATTTTAAGACATCTAAAATTACAGTTTGCATTAAACATTCAGCAGTTAGCTTAATTAATAAGCTAACACCAGCTGTTTGTGCTTCGTGAGTCACTATTTAAGGAATAAATCGAAGATAACGCAATTAATGGATCAATAATAGGTTGCTAGAACCCCCAAGGCCATTTCTTTTAAGTGTTTGAGGTACAAGACATGCCTGAGGGCTGCCTGCTTTGTGAATACCACCTCGCTGGAGCACAAGACAGTGAATAATCATTTAGATGATTTAAAGCATTTTTTAAATGATTCATAAAATTAAAAGTAACATAGTGTAAATTGAAGAACTGCCAAGCTGAGAAATACACATTTTTTATAAAAACAAACTCTTTTTTTTAAAGGGTTGTAAATCCAGTGTAAATCTTACATTATTTCATATCTTCCAACCCTTAGTTTTGATCTTAATTGTGCCATACAACTCATTTGGTCAGTGCTGGGAACAATGGGAACAAAGGCATATTGTCACACCTGGCATTTTGGAATGGTCCCATCACATTGGCACTCCAATGCCTGGGCAGTTCAGCTGGTCAGAACATTTTTAAATGTTAATGCAGCCTTGATTAACATTTGACCATAAAATAAAATGACAGTATCTGAAGCAGGTCAGCTACAGTACTCACGTTGAATTAAAGCGAAAATGAGTACAGGTGGGACAACAAAAAAAAAAAAAAAGTTCCTCATCTGTTGACTTTTTATAATCCTAATTTCTACAAAAACTACAACAAATATATTTTACTTACTAATACAATATGGTTTTAATGATGTATGTGATGTATTCTCAGTTTATAATGGCCATGAAAATGTATTTAGTGGTGTTACTTCTTAGCGTCTATAGCATGGGCCCTTTTTATTACAAGCATAAATCCCATGTTAAACAAATAATGGTAAGTATTAATATTGTTATTATTACGCACGTGCAAAAACAGTAACACTGAAACTGGCAAATATCAAAAGTAACACAACAAGCAAAACAATAAATAATACATAATGTAATGCAACTGTATCGTTACTGTACACATTTCCTTTTATTCTGCCAAAGTACAACTTGCTGGGAACAAAGGTGTAGCAGACTAACAAACTGTTAGAATCAGAAAAAAAACACTGTATGGCCAACTAGCAGACACTTGGCAATATTTCTTCCAGTACAACGATAAGCATGAACATTTATAACTAGTTATACCGCTCCGCCAGAAAAAAACCTCAAACACACCACACGCTTCTACGTTACATTAACGTTGTTCAGGTCTTACCTTACATGTCTGTTGCTGTAATGTATTATTCTCCTCCTCCGAAGTATCGTCTATCAGTACTTTGCTTCTGTTAATCTTCCACATTTTTTCTCGGTTGTTGTTGTGCCCGTGTGCTTGTCTTCACTCAGTCCTTTCAGTGTACACGTACCGTAGTCTTCTTGACACAGGCTTCTGCTACATCCAGGAGTTTGCAAAACTGCAAATGCTCTCCAGCAGAGGCAAGAGCACCGCCAACAACAACAAACACAAAAAAATACCACCAAAAAGAATGTAGCTGCTCTAATCTAGAAAAAACCTTCCAGAAACATAAATTCTAATGCCTCTTCACATGATTAACTGATGACAGTGCTCAGGAAGATTACTTCTAACAGCCACTGGAATAAAAATGATCGCTTTGTTCAAGGGTGGAAAACGCATTCACGATTGTTTGTAAGACACCTGTGGTGGCCTTTACAAAATCCCCTTCCTCCCTGCCTCGGTTCTTGTCGTCAAACACCGATCATTTTGGGCTTTTAGTGGTTACCAAGGTAAGGGGTAATATTGCATGAAAAAATCTCGGAATGCAATAAAGCCGTGGAAGGAACGCACTGAAAAGGTACTAATTGTGATTAAAAAAAATAAAAATAAAAAAAACCTTTGGAAATTACCATATGAATTGTGAATGTGTTACTGTATATCACACTTTTTTTTTTCTTTTTAAACACAGAAGAAACATACTACAGGGGCATAATCAAAAAGCTTTAATCCATAAATTATTTAAGTCTGATTTTGATGTATTACATAAAGTCTGATATTCATTAAACTGTCATAGACTGTCATTACAGCGACCAACACCAGTTAAGAAAAGTTTGGAATATAACACTTTATTTCATATTACAAAAAAAACATCATAATATTCATTAATTAAATAATAGCTCAACACAAACCTACTAAGTCTGTTCAAAACGTTTTGTAAATGGAAGCGTTTTGGGGCACTATGAGAAAACTTCACTCCATTTAGTATGCCATCTATGTTCAGTTAACATACTTTGAAAGGAAAATTGTTTTGGAGTGGAATGTTGTCTCGATTGTTCAAGTGAACTGCTGTCTCCTAGCAATAGCTCCTCTGCAATAGCTTTGAAAAATTTGAACCAGTGTAAAATGAAAAATATAAAGGGCTGTGTCTTGCTCCTCACCACCTCGATGGGACTTGAGAAAACTGTATGTGATATCGACAGACTGAAGAAAACATAAGGTTACTTACTGTAACCCTGGTTCCCTGAAAGAGAAGACCACCACCAACCAATACTTTTGGGATATGCCTGCCTTAGATAGGTATTCGCTGAGCATTTTATGTCAGAGCTGCCTATAGGCCCCTCCATGGAGTGATGTCCTCGGTCCCGCCTGCCGAGGGAATAAGTAGTCCCTCCACGGAGCTCACTGGCCAATAAAAAGGCTGTCTTCAAAGAGAGATATTCCAGCTCTATGGAATGTATACGCTCAAACCAGGCTTTAGTGAGAGCCTCCAATACCACGTCCCGAGCACTCGGGGAGGACGTCCTTTCTAGGGGGACGCAGCCTCCGAGCACCCTTAGAAAACTGGTCGCCAGAATATGGGTACCCGGGGATACTGAGTCTATGGGGACGTGGCATGCAGATATAGCTGCCAGGTACACTTTCAGCATAGAGGGGAACCTGCCCGAAGATTCTGTAAAATAATTGCAGAAACTGTAAAATAATTGATATGGGGCAGTAGATGGGGTTATGACCTCTGGCCATACACCACTTTTGAAAATACCTCCACTTGTAAGCATATAGTGCTTTTCTCTCCTGTCTGCCTGCCCAGACTGCACCCCAACCCAGGTTGGATGCGTCTGTCGTCGCCACTTGACGGTTGTGTATCACTCCATCCTTACACCTTCGCTCAGGTGAGAGGCTTGCCTCCACCAGCATACGGCTTCCCAGCATAGGCGAGACACAGTCAGCCGATGGTCTCTGTCGCGCTTGGGGTGTAGTCGAAAGGCACAGAGCCACACCTGGATCGAGTGCATGTTGAGAAGCGCGAGTTGGATGGCGAAGCTGCAGCCATCAGACCCAATAGTTTTTAACACAACAACAATTGTACTGTGAACCCTTGATGAAACATTTGCGAATGGCAGCTACTCTGTTGTCCGACAGGTAGGCACGCATCGTAAGCGAATCCAGCCGGAGACCCAAGCAGACCGTACTTTGCACCGCTGTTTATTAATTGTCTCTTTGATTTCATTGAGGGTGAGACCCAGACTCAACAGATGCTTCGTCACAATCGCTGTGTGGGCCACTGCTCCTTCCTGCGACTGGGAACAGATCAACCAGTCGTCCAGGTAGCAGCCGCAAGGGAGCTAGGATGGCATCCATGCACTTTGAAAACGTGCGGTGGGCTAAGGAGAGGCCGAATGGCAGCACGGAAAACTCGAAGATGCTCCCCTGAAAGGCAAAGCGGAGATACTTCCTGGGCGCTGGACGAATAGGGACGTGGAAATACGTGTCCTTTTGGTCCACTGTTGTAAACCAGTCGCCCGGCCGGACAGACTGGAGAATGTGACAGACTGTTGAGACTACCTCCGAGATCGCTGCCGTGTTGGAATCCCACGTCCAGCTCCCTCCCGTCGTTGCGGGTAGGCCTGGCTGTTAGCTGCCGCGGAAGCCTGAAGGCAGTGGGGATCGGAACCATCCGAGTCACCATGCGAGTACGGCGGATGTCAGCATCTCATTCTCTCCCGTGGCAGAGTACAGGAGGGAAGCATTGAGGCTACCTGCCAAGATGCCTTGCGTTCTCGATGAGAGCGCTGCAGCAATTCCTCTACCGCTGGTCCAATGGTATAGTCAGGGGAGGTAGGAGCTGCTTCTGAAGGAAGGTGCCACCTTCCCATGAGGCCGCAATCAAAATCGCATCCTGGTCCTCCTCAGCAATGCTGACATCCGGTTCTGTAACATCTGGGGTGGCCACCGGTGCAGGCAGAGTCAGCTCCGGGCCCGGCGTTATCGGCTGAGCTGGGGCCAGAGCAAGGGCTTCAGCCTGCTGCCTGGCCAGGGGCTCCCAACGCCGCGCACAGCTCAATCATGCTAGCAGGGGACGTTGTGCAAGACGTGCAGGCATGGAATTTAGCCATGCTTGATGTCTGTATGGCCCCAAGGGCGTTGTTTAAACACTGGAGGGTGTAGACCTGTATATTGAAGCACTCAGGCACCAAGGACACTGAGTGAGGTAGAATACAGTACTGGTGCACCGAAGCACAGAGGCTCTGAGGCATGAGAAGTGCCTAGCCTTAACCGCGTGTAGTCAACCCAACCCAGGGTAGCGCACAGCATACACCGGGGTGGATACACAGGCTCGAGTGGCTGCGGTAGGCAATCAGGAGAGCAGTACAGAGAAGTGCCCAGTGCTGCACCAGGGTGCAGCGCAGCGATAACCTGGTTCTGGAACGTGTGCAGTCACACAACAGGGCAGCACGTAGCGTATACCGGAGTGGAGCACAGTCGTAAGGAGCTGCAGCGTGTTAGAAAGGAAGAAAAAATGTACTGCTTTTTTTTTTTACTGCTAAGGCAGTAATAGGAAAAGAAAATAGAGGCTCACACACACAGCAATTGAGCTATGGGAGAACAACAGTCACCAAACCAGGCGGGTGAGCTGTAAAATTGTATTATTATTGTTATTACCAAGAGCGCCGAGTAGGCAGGCTGGAACAAGCCAGCGGATTCAACTCAACAGTGGGGCACATCAGAGCTGGGTCCCGGTGGAGGAATCACGCTTATTTCCTTTTTTTTTTAAACTGCAAGGCAGTAAAAGAAAAAAAACACATACACGCACACAACAGCAAAGCTGTGAGGATAAAAAGAACAGTCACCACGGCAACGTGGGTGAACTGAATTTTTAAGCGCACTGAGAGGGTGGGTCAACTGAACAGCAGGGTGCGGCAGAGCCGGGGCCCAGTGGAGGATCACGCATCTGTTTTTGTTCTCTTTTTTTTATTCATAGCTGCAATAGCTGCATGATTCCATGAGAGCGGCAAACCAGCTCTCAGCTTGAATGTAAGGGAACTGCCGTCAACTCAGAGGAGCTCTTTCAAAAACACACTCAGGTTAGTGACACAGAAGCATACCTTACCATAGTGAGAGGCAAATGAAGTGAGCTCCGCGGAGTGACTACTTATTCCCTCGGCAGGCAGGACCAGGGACCACTCCACAGAGGGGCCTATTGGCAGCTCTGACATAAAATGCTCAGCGAATACCTACCTAAGGCAGGCATATCCCAGCGTTCCCGTACCTCCAGATTTAGGACTACACCACTGCTTGTGATATGGTTCCGTAATATCAGCAATATGTTTTGCAGAACAAGAAACAGTGACCTAAGATATTGAACATTTTACGATTAAAGAAATGTGAAGTATAAAATGTAATTATGTACCGTTTTTGCCGCCCCCTTCAATTTGCCGCCCTACGCGGTCGCCTGTTCTGCCTGTGTGGTTACGCCTGCCCTGCTTATTAAGCCAGTTCTCTCAGTTAGAAAACCAATACCTTTTATCTAAAAGCCTGTTTTAGAAGACAAGGATCTTAAATTAGACAGTTGCTATGGGAACTCAAGTTTAATCTTGATAAATCCTGTTCACCCCCACCCCATGAAATAGATTGTTCAGCTAGAAAATAAAACAAATGACCTTATGATGGAAAATATAGTGTTCAAGCCCAAGAGTCGGTATTGTATTGTATGTAACATTCTTTTATGAAAACACTGTTCTGAATGTGGGCTTTTAATATGATTTAGTTGACAACAAACTAAATATTCTGGTACTTTTTTTTTTTAAGGCATATTTAGTTCTTAAAAACGTGTTTTACAAAGTTGGGACGCCCCCACAAAGTCATTTTTTTCAGGAGTTACTATCTTTGTGGGGACATTTTCTCAGATGTTGTTCACATATTGATAGTAATACCTGCCCACACACACACACATACACACACACACACACACACACACATAATAAAGGTTTCAGTTATGAAGAAATAACAACCAAAAAGTGGAGGAAAATGTTCTTGTTCATTCTTATTCCTTTAGTTTTCTGTTTCAGTGTCATTTCAGATTACCTCCATGGCAAGACATTCCACAATTTGGTGTTGTATGGTAATCTTGTTTCACAGAGATTTAAAAAAAAATAAAAGAATGTATAGCCCAAGGTAAAATAGTCTGACTTCTAAACAGACGGATTATGCCTGGGTTAAATCCTTTTGTAGTTCCTTTTCAGTAACAATGTACTCAACATCTACCAGTGCTTTAGTCTATTTCTGTCTTGTAAAAGTAGAGACACATAGAGTTGTATTTTAATTATTTAGATGACCATAGTTTTTAGATCTGCCGCAAGGGCTGTTTTTTATGTTTTACTTGTATAAAACTGCATATCACAATATACTGCATATTTATACAGTAGGACAAACAGTTTTTTTTGGTCTCATTTTGTTCCTTTGTTAACTTGCATGTGTACGTAAAGCTTTATTTTCAGATGTTTCTACTTCCAAACAAAGTGCTTTCTCTGTATTGACTGTTGCTCTACAACATGAAATAGTGCGGGAGCTGATTTAGAAAAATTCTCAAATTTCTATGAAAATGTATTTTAATGGTATTATTAAACTTTTAGAGTGAACCTTAGAACGCTATTGGCTAAAACAATGTTGCATTGTCAAAAATAGTTTGTGCTATTACCCAAAACAGGCCAATAGTCAAAAAACTATTGGCCTCTGATGTCATTTCAGTTAATAGTCAAAACACTATTGCCTGTGATATTGCAGGTATAATAAAACAGGTATTGAGTGTGGTTTTCACATTAGAAAGTGCCCCCAATGAGCAATAACATTATTGCCCACTGGCTGTTTTCCACTATAAGCCTCGACTCCAGCCACTATTTGTATATTTGTACTACATGTGTTAAAACTATTTTTTTACTGTACCAGCAGGCTAATGATGATGTTGGTCAGTAATCCATTTCCGTTATGTCATTGTTGGAATTTCAAGTCCTCTGAGTGCGCTCTGGCGTAAAGAGCTATTTTAGTTCTGAATTATTTATATCTGCAAACTTAGGCAATCTAAAGTATTAACATTAAACATTCCAACTGTTCAAATACCATTTGTTATTTTCATATACAGATCTATACACTAAACATGACATGCAAAAAAATTTAAATAGATTTAAATAGATTTGTAGAAATAGAAGGAAACATGTTGCTCCTCTTGTTTTTGGCCTCTTGTAGAAGGAAGAAAATGTGTAAACAAAACATGATTGTGTGACATTTGCCATGCTGTTAGGGATAGTTTTAAACTATGATGCACTTTGTATTTATTTTTAGCACCTCTATGACCACTATTGCAAATGGGGAACTCCCTGTTTTACATTTCAGTCACAAGCACAACCTTTTCTCAAGGACGTCATGAGATAATATTATGAGCAGAGGTCTGATTGACTTCACCATTAACCAATTGCCATCACTTCCATTATTGTGTTGTTCAGCTCTCCCAAGTATTTTGTAATAAGTTCTGCTTGCATCAGTATGGTAAGTCAATTGGCAAGTCAATTGATAATTTAGTATAGAAGTTCCTTATTTCTAAAATCTTCAAATACCCTTTATTCTCTAGTTTTAATGTAGCTTTCAGATAAGTGTTACTGCACTAATGATGATAACGGGACCGTTTGAGAGCTGCTTCTTACATTTCCTTGTTTTGTGTGCAGTGTATGCTTTGATAGTCAAATACACTGACTGTAACTGGCAGGATTGTGTGATGCACTGCGGTTTTGGATCTGAATTAAGATAAACTCATGCAAACATGCCTGGCTGCTTTGTGCAATGGATAAGACGTTCTTTTGGGGAGTTCCTGGTGGTCAGTTTGCACCCAGCCAGCATTGATATACAAGACATGGACCGTAATGTTTTTTTAATTTAATACTTAGGAGTACAATTGATTTCAGACTGCTGTAATAGCAGTGCAATTGCATTTGGCAGATGACCAAACTATGATTCATCAGTGGAGGGCACTGTAGCCAAAGCATTTTAGTTGGATTTTAACTGCTGAATATGGACATCAGACATCTCTAAGGGGTCATCTCATTAAAAACAGCTAAATGCAGCATCTTCATGGGGACAGACAATCTTGACGGATGGCATCTTCAATTTGGTTAGAAAAGTTTTTTTCTTTCCACAGCAGTGGAATGATATGACCCTCTACAGTGTTTCTCAGTGAAATGCATCAAATACTTACCATTATTTAAATAGATATTTTATATATTTAATTATTTTAAACATTGGTGGATTAACAAGGTAACAAGTAATTGTAACTAACAACATATTTTGCACATCTATCAGCTATAAAGTTCTTAAATGTGCAGTTTTTAAAGAAAAACAAAGTGTATTTTCATTTTAAAACAGACTTCTGGTACTTCACTATAGGTCAAAATAAGTTCTCAGTTTGCCTACCCTGCGTTCCAGGAAGTCTCTTACTGCTTTACTTCCTTGGTCATTTAATCTCAGAAGTGTCTTCTGGATCAAAGCATGTTATTGGCTGAAAACATGCCAATCAATAGGGGAATCAGCCGACTGGCTATTGAAAGAAAGGAGCCAGAGTAAAATTGTGAGGACCTTAGCTGTAGAGAGAAAGGGGCCAGGAGTAAAGGTTAGGGAGTTAAAAGAGTTCTGCCACTTCAGTCATTAATTGGTGTAATTTGTTTTTGTTTGATTGTCTTGGGGGTATTTGAGAAATAGTGAGCAGGTCTAGAGAACAGAGGGCTATGTATATTTGTAAGTTTTTTTTGTTTTTGTTTTTTTGTTGTTTTTTTTTTACCGATGGTCTGTTTGAACTCGGATCGGTCTTGCTTCTAAAGAGTGTGCTGGACGGTCCAAGGGTTGAAAGTCACGGAGATGCCAGAAGGAGCTCACCAGCTCACCTGTTGTAAATTTAAAAGTCTGAGTAGAGATATAGTCAGATCTCAAGAGGTGTATGGACTAATGGTTTTTCATTTTTTTTTTTTTTAATTGACTTTTTTTTCTCCTTAAATATAAAGTATTGTTTGGATTATAAATGTTTGCGGAAATTACTGGCCTTGTTCTTTTCAGAAAGTAGTCTTTTTGTGTTGGAATATTTCACTAATGATGAATGGAAATCTCACAAGTTCTGCAGTGACAAAAAAAAAAAAGAATCCTGACTTCTGTACAGAAGGGCCGTTTGTGGTCTAACTGCTTTAATGTCGATTGTGCTGTGGATGGACTATGAGCACTGTGTAGTTTGCACTTACATTGTCAGTTTGAGGAAATGTGTGTGTGGGTAGCGGGGGGGAGGGGGGAGGGTCTACTATATCAGGTGAGGGTGTGCAGTAGGCTTGGGATCTGTCCATTTCAAAAAGGGGAGTAGGGGTATAGAGCATCATTCATTTATTTAGCATATATATTTTTAACAGATAAAAGCTAATTACATGCGTTTTATGGTATTATCAAAAGTTGGAATACGAAAGGCATTACACGGTTAAGCAAGTGAGATGGTGCATGATAGTTTACATTTTTACGAGAAGACTGTCAGTCGAGCCTTCCTTTTGTTACTAAGTTTGAATGAACTTGCCTGAAGTTGTGCCCATCTCTTTGTTCAAGTTATGTTTAACAAGCTGTGGCTGCCTGCTTATATAATTGACATCAACAGCCTGTGTACAGAGCCTACTGTTTCATCAATAAAATGTATCTATAAAACAAACTAAAGGGGGAGAGGTTTCTGAAGTACCCTCTTGCTTAATCCAACTGGTCAGCATGATTTTTACTATGATTGAGCTCTAGTTTCATTCCCTTGAGGCAAGGCATACTGTTTCTGGCTGAATAATGTAATGAAAAATGACCTAATTTAAAAGTAGCTCATTAAATATACTTTATGCTGTGACTTTTTCAATAATGTTCACTTGAAACAAAGACAAATATATATGTACGTTTTAAAGCAATATATATATTTTCTGTACTACTGTAGAATTTTTTATAATTCACAGAAGGAATTTGCAGTCAATGACCCTGACTGATAGTGTTTCTATGACAACGTATAACAAGGTTAAAATACTGTAGTTGAATCTCTTTAGTATAGAAAGTTGCTCTTTCAGATTTTGCACAGTCAGACTAGTGAACATAAACGCGATAAAGTAAAAGTTCAGAATGTAAAGTAGTTTAATTTTTTCACTGCCACATCAAATAAAAGATGTGTTCCCGCTGTGCCATGATGAAAAACAGCATTTTACATTGTCCTAAAATCTTTGTTAAAGCGTTTTACAAAACAAACATAAAATTGTTTTATAATTTAATAGAAAGCAACTGGGGAGTTTGACTGTGTGTTGTTAGTTTCTAAAACAGTGCTGTCAATGTTATATGTATGTGTACATATAATAAATTACATTTTAAGACAGATGCTTTTAAGGCTTATACTGTTTTAGTTATTTTAAGCATCTGTATTAAAAACCTGCCTCCATTTAACCTTATTGGCTTTGACATCTCACAAGATTTTAAAATGGGACCCAACATGGGCAGGTATTTATTTATTTATTTATTTATTTATTTTTTAAGAGATCAAATTTATTTGTAGGATGCACACTGTTACAATGTTAATATATAACAATATATTTATGACAATAATTCTTCATTGGCACATTAGTAAAGACAGTAAAATGACAAGATATCTTGTCACAAGCACAGAAATATTATATGAAAATATAACAAAAACAGTGGAATCATTAAAAAAGCATTTAGATAAGGTTATTGGTATACTGGGAACGATTAAGCCTTGGTGGGCCGAACAGCCTCTTTTCTCGATTCAAAACATGTCATTAATTTGTATTTATCATTTACTGAAGAAGTTTAACACTTTATATTATCACACAAGTCATTGTTGTCTTGACACAAAACAACTTCATAAATGACGTTACCTCACAGTACAAGGAATCAGGGACCTAATTAGCATATGTTCGGAGTGGGGCATGCTGGGACCGTGCAATGGGACTTTCTATCGCCACCGAAGGATAAGTGGACTGTTCTGTTCCCCTTTTTGGATGTTAACCCTTGTGTTATTGTTTCCCCTTGTGTGTACCACCGTCCTGTCCTGTCTGGGGTAAGTGTGATGTGTTACCATATAGTGTGTGTGAGTCGTTTGGTGTGACCCCCCCCCCCCCCGTCTCTTCCCCGTTATGTGTGAAAGGCCCTGATCTGTGTTATGCTTTGCAGCTGTATCGGTTGGGTAAATAAAACTTGGTTGATTTAACTCTTTTGAATCTGTTATCGCTTCTGGGTATAATCAAAATATTGTAAAAAATTATCATTTTATATAATTCAAAGTATATGGAAGCATACTTTGAAATCTGTTTCCGTATATTTCATTTTATGAACATTTTATTTATTTAAATATATTTTTGACATATTCCCCAACATATTTCAAAGTATTCAAGTGAATGATTAATTAGCAATCGAGTCCCAGCACAGCTGTAGATAAAAGCAGCACGAATGTCTCACTTGGGGGTTAGTGTGTTCAGAGGCGGAATGAGAGTCACGAGTAGGAGTGAAACCTAAAGTGAAATCTAAATTAAACCATTGTTACGGGTGCTGGGTAAACACCAATTTGTTTGTTTTGTTCCATGTCTGTTTATTTTTGGCCATTGTGCCGTTTTGTTTTGTAAAGTGTTTCTGTTTTGTTTAAACTTTTTTTTATTATTAAACGTGTGCGCCACAGCGCTTTCATTTACCCCAGTGTTGTCTGAGTGTCAGTTACTTCCTGGTCTGACGTCACAAAACAAGCCATCGTGTGGCAGTCCTGTATTAATACAAATATATATTAGAATACAGAATAAAGAGAAAACAAACACAAAAAACAACTCAGAAGAGCTTTGTATGGAGACACAGACTTTCTCGAATTCATTAACAGTCAGTAGCAGTAACGAAAATGATAATTACACAACCTAGCCATTCAGCTGAAAGGGGTTCACAATATATCTTTAATTAGGGGAATACATAAAGATCTCTGTTTCGTCTTATACATTTTATTATGGCTTTCTTTAAACATTCAATTCTGCTCAATAGAAACCATTAATCATGACCAGGAGGCTGAAAGGTTACTAATCCTTCAGACTTCAAACTGGTAAGTGTATTACCATGTATTTCAAAGGTCATCAAAAAATTAAATATTGGTTAGGAACTGTGGCTCCACCAACCATTAAAGTTTAATTTGAGAAAATGTATTTTGACACCACCATGTATTCTACATGGATTTAAAGCGCAACAGAAGGGTTGTGTTTCATGACCTTAAAGGTATCAGATTTTCCTGCCACCATGTTCTTCTGCAGAAGGTTATTAAATACATAATTATGTTGAGTCAAGGGGTAATACCCTTATTAAAATGACCACAGTAAAATAATAGCAAAGTATACTAAAGCATAATGAAAGCTTTGTAAAGCATAGGTAAGCATATTACAAAACAAATATGGAAAACAACGTGTAACAACTATGACCGAGTCGCTATCATGAGAATGTCCAAACTGAGCAATGTCCAGTAAAACAAGTGTTTTTAATGAAGTTTAACTTTCTTATTTTACAGGGAAACCATCAGCAAAGAATAAATCAAACAAAAACAAAACAACAAACTAAAAAATAAACCTACTCCCCCTGGAGTCTAAACATAGAACTGGCTCCCTAACTACAGTATATTAGAGAACTTGCTTCTCTAATATATAAACTAGAATGTACGTCCGTGAGTGGTCAAAGGTGGCGTAACATAAATTTTTACTTTTTCTTCAGGTGAGTATTATTATTAATTATTTTCTTCACTTTTCTTGGGTTCTTCAGTAATTAGTTTCTCTATTGTTTTCTTTTCACAGGCAACCGACTGGTAAGTATCACAAGAGAAAGTTTACTGGTGTTCCAAGTAACAGTGATTACTTAAGCAAAGAGTCCTTTTAAACAAAGTACTTTTAAATTAAATAAAGTTGCACACCAACCTCATGTTCAATGTCTTCATTCCACAGACATGCTTCATTTTATAATAGATCTCCTTGAACTTATTTCCACAATAACATTTGGTTAAAAGGTTTTCCAGTTGTTTGTTTTCTTCTTACGTTCCAAACAAACACTATCCTTAATACTTCCACGCTTAATATATCTAATTTGAATCTTTCTTGAAGAAACACCACGCCACACAGAACAAACAAACACCCATGCCATGTGGTTGCCACCAGACCACCCCATCATCTCTACTCAGTCCCTGTCAGAAACATGGCCTCCAGTCTTACTACCAGGTCAGGCCATCCTGAGTATTATTATTATTATTATTTGTTTATTTAGCAGACACCTTTATCCAAGGCGACTTACAGAGACAAGGGTGTGCGAACTATGCATCAGCTGCAGAGTCACTTACAACTACGTCTCACCCGAAAGACAGAGCACAAGGAGGTTAAGTGACTTGCTCAGGGTCACACAATGAGTCAGTGGCTGAGATGGGATTTGAACCAGGTACCTCATGGTTACAAGACCTTTTCTTTAACCACTGGACCACAAAAGTAAGCACATTCACTACAGCACATTGAACACAATGAATTCCAACAATTATTTACACTATTTAACATCGTAGCACATTGTGGCAGGGTGCCCGCCCTAACTGTGTATATATTATAATTATTATGTATTATGATTTATTGTATAGATGACTGGTGGAAAGCCCATATGATTATTGTGTATTATTATGTATGATTTAAAATGCAGGATGAGCGAGGTGCCTTGCGTCATGTTAGTGTGTAGTTTTGTTTTATATCTCGTGGGAATGCGTGACTGATCAGCTACTGAGTGTTTAATTAGCTGACAGCCACACATTCTTAGTAAACCTGTGCAAAATGTAACAGCGGGATAATAAGTTAATTGTTAGCCAGTTAGTCCCTCGGTCACGACTATAAAAGAGCTGCAGTCTAGCTGCACGGAGACGAGTGTTCAGGGAGTGGTGAACGAGAGTGGAGACTGGAGATAAAAGATAATTTAAAAACATAACAATTGCTACGTATGCTGGTTTTGCAACCAGCATACTACTTGTTACTGTTTGTTGTTTGTTTGTTTGGCCAACCTGTCTCTTGCTTTAAAAGTGTTTTGTTTTTTATAAGTATTTATTTTTGAACACTGAGCGCCGTAGCGTCTCAGATTCATCCCGCCATTATTTGTTTTGGTTTCATTTCCCTGGTCTGACGTCACCCCTACAGCCAGCCTGTTCACACGTGGTATAGGCAGCGGGATAACAGCGCCTCCAAGCGTCAGACCAGGAATACTGCGGGGGTGACATTTATTTTTCTTTTTTCAAGAGGAGTGGATTTGTTTTGGGGGAAAAAAATAAAATAAAAATAACACTTTTTTGTGTGTGTGTTTTGGAGGAGAATGGGGAGAAAGAGCAAAGGGGGAAAAGAGAAAGCAGGGGTGAACATCCAAAGCCCAAGAGGGAGCCGCACCAGTATCCACCAGCAGAGGAAGATTGTCTGCTGTTTCCACCTCCACCAGCAGAGGAAGATTGCTGTCTACACCTCCACCAGCAGAGAAAGATTGCCTGCAGCTCCCACTTCCACCACCAGAGGGAGACTACCTGCAGCTCCCACCACCACAAGAGGGAGACTACCTGCAGCTCCCACCGCCACCACAAGAGGAAGGACCAGGACGTAATGCTGGCATTCCTCAGCAGCTATTGCATAGGCTGCTGAGGGGAGCACAGGGGAAAACAGCCCGACCACAGCGGCCGTGAAGAGGGCCAACCCCGGCCGCAGCCATTGCCAGAGTGCCCTCGCTTTGGCAGCATTTCCGCTGCCAAATTGCCCTGGCTGAAGGAGTCAGCATCGGAGCTGTCAGCATGTCCGCTGACAGCATTGCCCCTGACAGTCTTTCCGCTGCCAGGGGTGCTATGGGAGGAAGCAGCCTTTCTGCTGCCAGACTGGGAGCAGTTAATAGCTCTGCTGACAGCATTTCCGCTGTCAGCTAGGAGGCTGACAGCATTTCCGCTGTCAGCTGAGATGCTGCTGGCATTGCCACCAGCAGCAGAAGAGTGGCAGGAGTGTGCCACCCCGCTGTCAGCATTGCAGCTGACAGTCTTGCCACCAGTGGGCCCCTTATATATATTAGTTATTGATCTATATAATCCCACTCATTACATAGAGCAATTAACCTGCTATTTTAATGCATGCGCTACACATGGTAAACTATAACAAATGCATAGTATAACCATTGGGAAATTATTGTGCACATTTACGGTGGTTTTATTAGGTATTCCTTTAAAGTATTTTTATACAATTCCATTCATTATTTCCCCAGTGGGATGCTATGTGAAGGGTCTTTTTATTTACAGCTTTTGTCACTTGCCACTATATATTACATATCAAAGGATCACATTTACCACAATATATCTCACTCCAAGACAGATAATTGAATTATCTGTCTAGAATTGTAGGGAGCCAGCACAGTGACTCATGTTCTGTTGTATGACTGTTAACAGAAGAACAGTTTCTAGCTACTTGAACAGACATTTTAATTCAGAAAGGAGACAAATGACCATTGATTGAATGATAACTAATGCCATCGGGCAGGACAAGTGGCACTCTGGGCCATCTTCCTCCAGAACAAGGCACACTGCAAGGTGTAGGCAGGGGAGGAGGAGGACCAAACAAAGAAACGACAAGGAGGCGCAGACGACAGGGCTATAGGAACAGTTTGATTACATATGTAATTAGTGGGTGGATTCCCCTTTCAGAAACACAATAGTTTCAAATTCAGAAAGGAGACATCTACTAAAGATTTAAAATTAACAATTCTTTATTGCAGTTGACAAATGACCATTCCCATAATGCAACATAATATAATTTGGCCCATGGTCTTGTCCATTGGAGCTCGTTATCCACCCCTATACGCTGGCCGAACTATGATGTAATGTATATTGATTGAATGATAACTAATGCCAGTGGGCAGGACAAGTGGCACTCTGGACCACCCTCCCCCAAAAGACAGACCCGCTTAGAAAGAAAGACATTTGATTTGATCCAGGGCCTGACCACTGGAGCTCGATAGCTGCCACTTATACTGACCGAACTACCAAATAAAATAATAAAATGATTATTATTATTATTTATTTCTTAGCAGACACCCTTTTCCAGGGCGACTTACAATTGTTACAAGATGATAAATAAAAATGGAAATATATCTTGCCAGCGGGCAGGACATGCGGGCTGAGACCACTTTTCCCCAAAGGACAGACCCACCTCAACCTCCTTAACCAGAATTAAACCACCCAGTGCTCTGGTAAGGAAAAACCTCTTACTCCCTGAAAAGGAGACAAGAGGAAACCTTAGGAAATCCATGGCCCGAGGGTTTACCCTTCCTCCGGATTCAGAACAGAATAACATAGAGTTTTTTGTTCTGCTAGAATGTCTGAGTCCTTCTTCCTGATATAAAGTTTGTATGCCCCAGAAGTCCATCACCCCAATGACTTGATTAAGTGTGGAGAAATGTTCCTGGAAACAGCTGAAGTGGTGATGCATATTCTGAAAGAATGTCCAGAGTAATAATCAGGAAGAATCTAGCGCGCAGAAGAGATGCGCGTAGATAGTCGCAGAGCCAATTCCTGGAGACGACTAGTCCTTCTGGGGTGAGGAAAAGGGCGCATTGACAGGTAGCTGAAAGAGCAGAGAAAGGAGAAATAATATAATTCGCTCTAAATAATATATGTGTACCCCTTTTCTTTCCCAAATGTAGAATGTTTTAAATGTAAGCAATACATGACCTGATGAAGACAGAGATCTCTGATGCAGAGGTCAGAAGATGGATTGAAAGCCTGGTTCTGAGAAGTGATTTCGCTTCGCTGAGGAATCCGCAGCATGCAGAGATAAGCATTGCTTCCAGGAGGGCATCTTTGTATGGGGTGAAGCAGCCAGAGTGAAGTGTGCTAACCAGGAATTCCAGGGTTTCTTAGTAATGGGTAGTTTGGAGGATGGAGGACTGGGACAGATCGTTGGATGCCTCGTAGCAACATTTGAATCCGTGGGAAGGAGGTTAGAGGGGGAAGAAGAACGAATAAATTAAAGTGATATTATAATCCTGATAAGTAGCGATGTATGGTAGTTTCTTTTGGTGGAGCAGAAAGTGATAAATTCAATAATGGAATGTTGAGAGAGCAAGGTAAAAGATGAATGGGATAGAGAACACAATCTGAGGAACAATTGCCAGGCTGAGTTATAGGTAACTCAGACATTCAATCAATGGCTGATTCACAAATAAGGGAATCTGAGGAATGACACTGGTTTAATAAAGAATTAGATCCTTGAAGATACTGGTAGAGGGTCTCCTGGTAGTTGACATGACCGAGCATGATTCAACTGTAATTACCGAAACGATATTGTAACCTTATAATGGTGTAGAGAAGACAGACACGGAATACACTGAGTAAGCAAAAGTATGATTTCAGTAGAATTGTTCAGTATGCGACCTGACTGAAAATTTGATTGCGAACCAATCTGAGAACAATTGCCACCCCGTATTATAGGATATTTAGGTGCTTGGAAAATTGTTAGCCATTAGGTTGGATGTTGTATCAAAAATGTGTGTCTCTGAATAGGTTTGATTCGTACATGATGAGGTCCTTGAATAATGGGCATGAAACCTGGTCAAGAGACCGTGAGGCTCAGCTCTGCTCTGTAACTGTGAGGCTCAGCTCTGTATTGACGGCTGGAGCCATTAATTACTGTCGCGGCTTATGCTGGCCGAACTACCTAATAAAGAGAAAAAAACTGCAAATTAAATGAAAACATATCTTGCCAGTGAGCAGCCTTACGAAATAATGCAATTGACGAAACTGAGATTTCCCAGACGAAGAGTATTTTCAATTCCCTACTGGTACGTAGTACCATATTATTTCAGAACAGAATTTAAGTGAATCCAGTTTGAACCCAAGAAATTTGAAATAGTGGTGTTTTCACTGTAGATACAGAACAAAGCGACAAGATACGAATGTCCTGCCTTGCTGAATAATGCAAATGACTATATTAAAATGCCCAGAGATGATGAAGTTACCATTTTAATTGTTCATTGATCTGGAAGAATTGAGTGTCAATGAGTGGATACATGCAATGAGACGGCTGACATTCAGAGAAGCAGGCGTCTGGAACGAGAATGAACATCACTGCAATAGCTGCATGTATGATGAAACGGCACTGTTTATTTGCTTGATGGTATTGATTGACATTAACTTTGCTGTTTCGATAATATAACATCTGATCTGATCAGGGAAGAGGCAGTAAGACAGTTGACAACACATCGCCACGTGGAATCGCACACGCAGAGAGCAGAGCAGCGGTGTAGCATGGGAGAAACGAGGAAGGGAAAAGACAAGGCGAGCAGCAGAGTTTTGGATGAGCTGGAGCGAATGGATGGCAAAGGCAGGGCCAGGAGGGAGTTGCAGTAGTGAAGGTGGGACAGTACCAGGGCCTGAACTAGGAGCTGCGTGCAGTAGTCGGTGAGGAAGGGTTGAATTCTGCGTATGTTGCTGAGGACGAAGTGACAGGAGCATGCCAGAGTAGAGATGTGCTCAGAGTAGGAGAGGGAGGGGTCGAGGGTGACACCGCCAGAGAGCTGAGAGGTGTTGAGGGGAAACAGCCAGAGAGCAGAGAGGTACTGAGAATGTAAGTGGGCTATTTAATAATGTTAGCGGGCTAAGAGCTATTTAAAGGGAGCCTGCAAGCTCCTCAGGGTGGGTGTATGAAAGGACTGCTGGGAGTCTTGTTGCACCGCAGTCTGAGCTATGACTACTGTGCTTGCTAATTGCCTTTTGGACCTGAATCTCATCTCATCTGGTCTCATCTCTTCTCATATCCTCTATTCCTTCTTCTCTCCAAATAGCTGGTACTCTACAATATGTATAGGCAAGCTTGCAAATGAGACTTTTCAGTTTGTTTAAATAATAAGGATGTATTCGTACAACATAACAAAACAGACAATAATAGCATTCAAGTAATGAGTCAAAGCAACTTCTATAGAATGAACTGTAAGAGATTCTCTCAAAATAACTTAGCTTAAAACTGTTTCCCCATACACAAAAACAAACATTGAGTTGCAGTTCTTCAAAGGTAATGCTCAATTTGTGAAATATCTGAGCATGTCTAAGACATTCTCCACTGGTATGCAACAAAGTACCTCCTATAGTATTACATATAAGACATTCTTAAAATGACTTCACAATGAATACCACAAGTTACTAAAATTTCAAATGGATCTCTTTCATAGGTTCCTAAAGGCAAATCAAATTGTACTGGATGCAATCAGATTAACCTCAATTATTCCTTAGCAGCTTTTAAACTAACATTTATTTGGTAAGATATTTGTTATCTAATTACATACACACATAGATTTTAACTCTATATCATGGTTCACCTCTTGTCTTAGGTAGCCCTAATAAGCATTCACTTTATGTAATCTGTTCTATAGTTCACATCTTCTTAAGTAAAGCAGTTAGGACTTCTTAAGTCAGCAAAACTGGATTCCTCCAAGGAGCAATTTGAAGAACATGATACAGAACTAATAGCTTGGAAGCCATTTTCTGCAGTAGTGCAACAAACATGCTTTTTGGCCTGTGACAAGGTACACCCCGCCCCTGTGTTTATTTGTAATATTTTTGTATTATTATTATTATTATTATTATTATTATTATTATTATTATTATTATTATTATTATTAATGTGAGTTTTGGCTTGGCAGGCAAGCAGACAATTATCCATAACCATAACACGTGCAGAATGTGGACGTCTTGAAATTGGTTAATTGTGTGCCAATTTTGAGGGCGGCCACATGTATAAAAAATATAGCAGTTGAGCACTGCAGTGGATGAGAATGGAGAGAAAAAGGAATGTAAATTATTAAGATGACAATTGCTACGTGTGCTATTGCTACTGGATTTGCACCGGCACGGTACTTGTTTTACTTTTCCTTGTGTTTGTTTGGCCAACGTGCCTTTTGTTTTGTGTACAAGTCTTTTGTTTGATTTATTTAATTTAATAAAGAAAGCGCATTGGCGACTCAACCCACAGTCCCTTGTCTGTGTGTATTTCCTGATATGTGACGTCACCACCAAGCTATATGTGACACAGACGTTTTTGAAGATCTATTTAGTTGCTATACCTCTTGTTTTATGTGATTTTGGAACAATGGAGGTTAAAGGAAGTTTCTGATAACCCTAACCCTAACCCTAATCTTGAGCAGGAGATTATAGAAGATATGGATTGGTCAGCAAGTAGTCCGGACCTTATTCTCATAGAACACCTTTGAGACCTAAGGCATTGCGATTCAGTGTTGTGAAACTATCTATGTGACATCAGAGAGCTTGGTGTTGCACTGACTAAAGAATGGGACAGGACCCCCAAGATATCACCTGCCGCCAATTGAGAATCATGACCTGTCAATGAAGAGACTGCATCAATGCCAGAGGAGCCCTGTGGCAGGGCAAAAGCCCTGCACATGTAAATAATGTATTGTATTGTGTATATGTATAGTTTAAAATATATATAATTTAAGTGTGTGCTAGATATGGTAGGTTTTTGCAGTTATACATAAAGTTGTAAAGTTTTGCATTTAAGTTTGGCAGGGATGGGGTTAAATCCAACTCTGCCAAATTCATGTGCGGAATGTGGCTGGGGCTTAATTGACTAATTGATGATCAATTAAGCCCAGCCACACGGTATAAAAAAGGTGCTGGAAAGCCAGTTTTTTTTGGTTCTAGTTTCAGCAAGCATGCAGCCTCATTACTGTGAGTGAGTGAGTGAGTGAGTGAGTGAGTGAGTGAGTGAGTGAGTGAGTGAGTGAGTGAGTGAGTGAGTGAGTGAGTGAGTGAGTGGTAAAGGGATTAATTTAGAGGATTTTAGTGTGTCAGAGTAGGTTCCGGAGCGGGACCTCCCTTTTAGTGGGAGCCGCGCTAAGCCAGTGTTTGGCTAACTTTTTTGTTTTTAGCTGTTTTCTCACTGTATTTTGTTTTGCATTTTTAGAGCTCTTATTTTGATTACACTCTGTCTGTGTATGTCCTCTTGCACTAGGGCTATCATTGCTGGTACCCTAGTGGCGGCCACCTGTCACAACATTTTGTTTATTTGAATAAAACCTGGACGCCTGAGTGGCGTTGTCAACTGCATCCCTCTGTCTCTCTCTCATCATTCAGCGGACACCCACAACTAAAGTAGCAGGTACTGACCCCCTGTTACAAGCCCATACTCAATACCAAGACATTCATCAGGACCATTTTCAAATTGCATGAAAAACTGATCTCCAGAGACCAAGCCTATAGGCATTTTGATTTCCATGGGTCTCGACAGATGTGTGTCACTTATGTTGATATTGAGCACATAATAAAATGTATTTGCTTGTTAATTTCAGTGTGTAAAGAATGCTCCCTTGAAATATCAAAATTTGATTTCTGTTGTTTATTGTGTGTTGGAAGAATTCAAGCTTCAAATGTTGCTCTTTTCATTTTTTGGAGTAGTGTATATATTTTTGCTAAACTGGGCATCGAGCCTGTGAAACTTCACAATGGATATGGACTGGAATGTAGGTAAGTTACCATAGAGGTACCTCATGCTTTGGCAACCAATTCAAAATGTGAAGTGTGGTGTTAGCCTGTCCTCTGATAAAGTGGTCAGATCAGCTGCTTCCCTGATTGACTACCCAGCTTTGATGAGATGACAGCTGAGGCAAAATGACTTTGAAGTGAAACAGTAACAGGCTTCTCAAATGTAAGGCAAGCAAACCACTAACTTTTTTCAACACAATGACAGATATTAGGATTTAAAATGAAAACACGGGTTTGCTATAAAATGTGTTTCTTACAAAACCGCACATTTGAGACTTGTATAATGAATAGAATTGCACGACAGGAAAGATTTCAAGAATTATTTTGTTAGCTACCACCAAGTGAGGCAATAGTAATTTTTCACCTACTCCAATTTTAAGTTCAAGATCAGGTATAATATGTGTTCCAGAAAACTTATAAACAATGACATTTAGATTTATTTATATTTACGTCACTGGGTAATCAGAGGATTAATAAAGAGATGGCATATGGCTTTTAAATCATTGACCTGTGAATATCACATAAGCTCAGCTACCTGAAAAAATGGAACTGTATGCTTAGTGTATTTTTACTGCTGGAAATGCTGGCTTCTGGCTACCCAGCTGGTTAAAAAAAAAAACAGTACCTAAACTGTATTTAGTTTCTCTAACAGTGCATTCAACCATAGATATTAGCTTAGTCAGCACAGGCTATTTACAGACTAACCATTAAGTTTTGATGACATGTTATTACTGTCACTTAAAAAGGTGTGTAAAAAATGATACATACACTATGTCTCTTGTAATGTAAATCCATATTTATTGAAGCGTTCAGTTCTTCTTTCCACATATAACTGAAACTTAAAATGTTTCAGTTACACATATTACTGACACCTAGTGACAGGAAAGGGAAATTAACATATACATACAGCTGTGTACAATAGCTGAAACAATACAAAATGAATCACACATGTGATGTATGTTTCTATGCAGGGGGAGAAACACCATCTTATATTTTTGGAATTTGTAAATGTTGGAATGAATGTTGCTGTTTTTCAGTGCATTGTAACATAAACTGCTCTGCACATGTACCTCCTGCTCTGGAACCCACAGTTGTGAAAAATAATTCTTTTGACTGATAACCAACCAACCATTACTGGAAGCTTGAAATAATAATAATACACTGAAGAAAAAATAATAAAAAAACTTATTTTTCACCTGCAAAAAAATGTAAGAAAAAGCAGTAATTGGGGGTTATTGAAATGGACAGGTTTAGATATAAAAAACAAACAACCTGTAATACTTGTGTTGGGTATTAATGCCAAATCATATGTCTTATTGAGAAAGGAACAAATTATGAATACATGAAGCCAAATACCTAACGGAGCAAATTACCAGTAATTGTTTTACTAGTAATTAATTTTTGCTTAGTTTTTAGATCAGATATTAACCCATGATAATGACCAAAGTAATATTTTCAAGCTCTTGTCCCCATTCGCTCCCATGGTAGCAGTGTGGAGTAGTGGTTAGGGCTCTGGACTCTTGACCAGAGGGTTGTGGGTTCAATCCTAGGTGGGGGACACTATTGTTGTACCCTTGAGCAAGGTACTTTACCTAGATTGCTCCAGTAAAAAAAAAACACCAACTGTATAAATGGGTAATTGTATGTAAAAATAATGTGTAAAAAATAATGTAATTGTAGTAGAAATAATGTAATATCTTGTAACAATTGTAAGCCTCCCTGGATAAGGGTGTCTGCTAAGAAATAAATAATAATAATGGTATTCTGTTCTGGCTTTTCAATTTGGCAATAATAAGCATGGGGGGACATTTACAGGAGTGATGTTAAGTGTGTTTGAACACCAGTGCAGTAAATCTGTGTGTAACACCTAAAGTACTGTTTCTGCATAGTAACAGGCTGGCACTTTGTTGTATTTTCTACAATATGGGACTTGGATTTAACATTTTGAATGGTTAGATATTTAGATAAGGGGCATCTACAAGGCTGTTGGTATATGCAACCAAGTGCTAAACACATAGAGAAAGGTACAGTATGTTAAGCATTCTTAAATGTTGGGCTTTTCTGAGCAAATATACCGATGCACAACATAAACACAACACTCAGATCTAATGGATTTAATCAAATATTTTAAACAAAATCACAGAAAATGTGAACAAACATACAGATAAAAGAATCATGATAAGTTTTCAGTATGAAACGTGACACACTTTCAAAATGAAAACATTACAAAGTTAGTGTTGGGTATGACCGGAAAAACTGTTGCCTCAAGGACTTCATCAATGTATCACTAAGCAGTACAATGTATATCTGAGCAGTAAGGTTGCCCTCAATCTGCACCAAAGGCTTTCTTGAGTTAAAGGAGATTCCTCCCCACATCATCACACCACCGTCCCACCACTTGGCTTGAACAACGCAGCAGTCAGCATAACGCTCATCACGACGTCTCCACACAAGTTGTCTTCCGTCAGGTCTGTCAAGGGCAAAACGGAATTCATCGGTGAATAAAACACTCCACCACTGTCTCTGCCATCACCTCAGATGTTCTCCGGCCCACAGAAGACGGCGATTTTGTCTCAGCTATCAACGTTACCCCTGAACGGCCTCTGAGCATGCAAATCATTTTCATGCAGACGCCAAGCTACAGTCATTCTGCTGATGCGCAGGTTATTTCTTCCTGGAATTTCTCGTGCTGTAGCCACTTCAGTCTGAAAACGATTACGCAGATGGATCAGTCAGATGTGATGATCCTGGACTGGTGTGGTGACCCTCTGCCGTCCAGGACGTGGCCTGTCCCTCACAGAGCCGGTTTCCTGGTTTCTCTGGACAAGTCTGCTGATTGTTGAAGCAGAACATCTCATTCTCCGGGCAACTTCTCTCACAGACAGGCCACCTTCAATCATGCCGATAGCAACCAGGCGATCTTCATTACTCAAGCGGGGCATGGTCATATCTTTCACTGTTCTTGCGTTAATTTAAATCATGACTTTTTGAATGGCTATTTATACAGATGCTTAACCAACTCATTTTGCCAAATTTAACTCAACTCAAATAACAAACACTGAACCCTAGGCGTTGTTATGAAATCACATGACTTGAGCTCTGTATTTTGTTATCCCAAGGAAAAATACTACTCAAACAATCAACAAACCTATCTGCTCACTACTTAAAATGTAAATAACATTATGTATGTGCCCAATGAGCTATTGATGTAAACCTTATGACTGTTGCATTTTCATTGTGCATCAGTATATATATACATATAATCAATTAAAGTAATTGTAACTAGCAAACTAGTTATATAGATTTTCTCTGCCATAGAGATTTATTCATTGTATAGAAATGTGCAGTTTTGAAAGAAACACAAGTTTTAGCAAACAATTGATATTTGGTACTGCACTATGTTAAAGAAATCTCTGTTTGCAAGCCATGCTTTGAGATTGTCTTTGCACTTTCTGGGTCATCAGCTGTTACCTCTATTGACTGACATGCATTCAGCCAGTAACATGCTTTGATCTAAAAGACACGGCTGGTGTGAAATGACAAAGGAAGTAAAGCAGCAACAGACTTCCTGGAAGGCAAGGTAAGCAAACTAAAACATAGTGTACAGTAGTACCAGATGTATTTTTTAAAATGCAAATGCTATAAACAGCACATTTGAGACCTATTTAGCTTGTGCAAAATAGGTAAGATTTATGAAATGATTTTGTTAGCTGTAATTATTTGAAAACATGCCATTCACTCTCTGTTACTTATATTAATAAAGTCTTTATTATTTAAAAAGACTAAACCAATGCAACCTTTAAGTTCATACGTACAAAGACATTCCTGTACCAGTTTATGATACTATTATACAGTGATATTGCACAGAGCCTAATCCTTGGCATTTTTCTTTTCAAATTCACATTATTAACAAAGTATTACATAAAAGTAAGTATAAATATAACTTCTTACTTTCTACAAATTCAAATTAATTCACTGGTAGTTAGTAATACAAATGGTATCTCTTAAAATCAACAAATATGTAATAATATAGTATTATATAAATATTTACACCTCTGGGCGTTTGGTAATGCATTAATTCAAATTGGCCCCACTGGACTCAACTGTGAATAAATTAATAGCTTACTGCAATTTTTTCCATTAATTAATTACTCACAAGAGCAGAAGCACCTCTCTGAATATTGGTAAAAAGATACCAAGCAAAACTAAATATTTGTTGCATGATTAACTGCCCAGATATCTGACAGATTAACAATTCACTTTTAAAACATACAAATATGAATTCAAGATTAACATTTTTTTAAATGAGAACACTGTTATTTCACTTATGCTTGTAAAGCCCCCTTAATGAATACAAATACATACATATAAACGTTGCTGATGCCACTTGAATACCTATTTGTGCTGAAAAAAACTACAATGACTTTACTCTAAAGAACATCAATCACAAATTCTGAAGTAAAACTACATGAATCATCTTACAGTTTTTTTTTTCTTTTATATATTTGCATTGGTTGTCAAAATGTTGAAAATGAAAACGTTGCTAAACAAAGAGGGGAAGCAATGATAAGCAGTGAGTAAGTTAAAAGGAAAGAAAATGAGTGAGTAAAATCTAATAAGCTTCTAATAATAAACTCCTTGTTCAATGAATGGTAAATAAGCATTCAGAGTGGGTTAAAATGAACAACAAATGACTCCCCAGCATCACCAACCAGCACAGGTTTTACATGTTTGTTCAGACCAGGGAAGATTTGTATTTGGAGGTTGAAGAGAATTCTCATAAATGTCAGATTTTTTTATTATTAAGTTTATGATTCAATGTCTTTGTCCCTGATTGACTTAAGTATATTGAAAATGTTCCCAAATCTGCCAATGATGTTAGCTTTGTCCATAATTACAGAAATTTGGGTATAAATGTGTTATTTTGGGCTTAAAAGGAAATAACACATACACAGTGGTGTTCACATGACCCGTCTATGAGGACAATTAGTAGGAAAATAACTCTCCCACAGCATTAGCATTGTGTGCCTGTCTGTACCACTTCAGCTGTACAGATAAAATGTATTACACAAGCAATATCCTGGGGAAAGGTTCAGGCCAGAGCAGCATACATTTAGCAAAAGGTGGAAATGAGGCAGAATTTTATACATTTGCACAAAATGGGGGGCACATTTCATAAAAATTCTGCAATTGCAATGTGCTTGAGAGGACACAGAGGTCACTTCACATAGGGGAAGTTAAATTTACACCAGGTTCATTACAGCCAAAAACATTCTTGAAACAGTCTGACTGACAGTGGTTTTGTAGAAAATATTGGTATCATTTTTCCATTCTAAAAATTATATCTATTTTTTGTTTTTTATTACAATTCTCTAATAAAAAAATGACACTCTTAATAAAAATGAAATTCTTATACAGACCTCTGCGTCCACTTGAGAGGACGCAGAGGTCAGTTCACATATGAGAAGTTAAGTTTACACCAGGTTCATTACAGCCAAAAACAGTCTTGCAACAGCCTGACTGAGAGTGGTTTTGTAGAAAACATTGGTATCATTTTTCCATTCTAAAAATTATATCTATTTTTTGTTTTTTATTACAATTCTCTACACAATACAGAAAATATAATGAAGACTTCAGGATAAGTATCAGGACAACCTATACAGAGCATCTTGTACAGTAGCATCACCCTGGACTGCATAAACAAACTATCTGTAGTTATCCTAGGTTTACAGGTCAAAAATAAGTGGCTGACGAAATCCTGGTGGATTCCCTCATACTATAAAACGCTTCAAAGGTATACGTTATAAAACCAACCCATAAGCCTCTGCAAAAAGCCTTGTCAGCTGGAGGAATATGCATTAAACATTCATACACCATAGTACATCCACTCTATTAAGTGAGTGAATTACCCCAGTTAAATGTTACCTCATTTATAACTATATACATACACACAGTCATTATTTGGATGAAATTAATCCATTGTTGATTCCAAATAAATATTAATTGTATCAATCATTGTATCAACCCAACTATATATAAAAGAGTTACCCGTTCAAATGCTGTTTCTCAAATGTGTTGACTTGCTTTGATCTTCAGGGCCGGATTTCTGTTTGAACTGCAACTGGCATTTTGTTACATTCCTTAATCCTTTAAGAGTCACGATAGACATAATAATTAGTCTGCAGAGTGCTCAGAGCCATCATGGTCACTATGGTCACTAGCCATTATGAGTGATGCGTGATTTGATTTTGTCTACTGGCCCTGAGGGGAGAAGGAAGCCTCTCTCTGAAATTGATTAGATATTGCCAGGTCAGGGGACTACCTGCCAAAGTGAGGGGACGTGGAGCATATGAGATACGAAATATGATAGGGAATTGGGCTGGCGAGAACCAAATGAGTTAATCTGAGCTTTATGACGATTCAGAGGAGAATCAATACGGGGAAAGCAACCATGACCCCTCTCATGATTTTCAGTCTTAAACTCTTTGATACTCACATTTGGCTCTTTCAATCCATCCCAGTACATTGTTCCAACTATGTCCTTAACTACTGAATTAAGCAGCCTAGAGTTCCAACCAACCTTTTAACTGATGAAGGAAAGAGCCACTGATGAGTACCACTGATCAATGGAGACTCTACAAGGAATGGAATAGTTAAGAAACTTAACACCTGGATGTGAAGTCAGCTCAATGCATCTCAACACAGCATATAAAGAATTAATATTTTTAATTACACTGAACCCTTTACTAGTTACACAATGTTCCTTGGAAGAGAATTTCAGATGGAGGGAGGCAGAATGACTGAAGATCCTTGGAGAGGATTACGGTCAAGAAACAACTTAGTAAGTAGATTACTGAGACTGCTGACCTGCCAAGGTTAATCTTATTGGTGAAATTAAAAATGATTTGGAAACACACAGAAAGAGTGTTGGGGTGCTATTATAAGACTTTTATTATCCCCTGTTGGGAAACCAAGTATATAAACTATATGCCTGATTAAGAGCCACAGTTTGTTACAAATGTTTGTCCGCTAATGACTTTACAACAGACAAATCTTTTCAGAGCCTGAAACCCAGTGAGATTCAACCAAACTTCCACTCAACAGCCAAGTTATAGGTTGATCAGGGCCAACTTTTTATTCTCAGACTGTTTCCTTCACCACTGCAGCATAATTGCAGAAAACTGTGCCTGGTTTTCCTAGGTATTTGCAGTTAGGAAGAAAAACATGACATTTTCCATTTGTGTTGCAGTGGATGGTATTGGGTCTTTCTCAGCAATTATTGGTAATGTCATAGAACAGCAATTAACAAGAAAAAAAATGTCAAGTTTGATATTTATCAGCATTACTTGCATTTAGTACCCAGTAATCTTCCCCAATAGAATGAAGTCATAAGTCACCCATCTTCACTGATACAGAAAATATTCTGTGGTTGCAACAGCAAGTTTTTAAATATCCTGTCAGACTAAGGAAGAGGTTTGTATTGAATACAAATAGAAAGTACAATGAATCTCAGTTGAACAGCCTTCACTAGAGTATAATTAAGGCTTCAACACTGTAATACCTGGTTGTGTTCAGGGCAGCATATGTATTTTAATAGCGTGTATTGAAATGGTAATAAACCGTACCAGCTGTATAGGACAGTTACGCTACTGGTAGAAGTTATAGCTTAGAACCCTTTGAAACATTTAGCATATCCTCCAACAGTGTATTGTTGTGTTTAAAAGCTGGGACGGGAACTCTTCTGCATGGTCAGCTGGTGTGAGCTGTAGCCGGACATGCCAAAACCCATTATCCCCAGAAACAGGGCTATGCGTTGCATGAAGTTCTCACCAGTTTTCATGTTTAAAGTCTGAGCAGTTTGAGTCTGAAAAAAAAACATAACAAATAAAATCAGCAAAAATGTTATCAAGCTCTGGTTTGAAATATCTGAAATTAGATGTGCACAATGGCTTATAGTGTTTTATGTAAACAGAAATTTGTGCCACAGACAATTTAGTGAACAAAACATTATGTATCATAAAAACATACAAACAAGCAAAAAAATGTGTCATTTTTAAAAGCCAGCAAAAGTGCACATTTTTCATTTAAATGCTGGATATGTAGACTGCATGTATGGTCCGGTTTATTTTTGCCTATTAATAAACCTATTTTTATGCAACTTGCATAAATCGGAAAGAAAATGTCTCGGTGCTGCTAAATGCACCACCTGCAAGCCACCCAGGCATTGTCTTTCTTCTGGATGTCTTTGTAGTCGTTCAATTTGCAATCATATCATAATGGATACTGCTGCACCTCATAAATTAACTTTTTGTCATCCATGATTAACTTGTTTTGAGGTGTGACTTGTTTTGAGGTGTGACTGTTTTGAGGCGTGTGTTTGACATGTGTCAAGGGTGTTAACCTTGCTTCTGATTGGTCAGTTTCATTCCAGTCGTGCAACGAAAAAATTAAAAAAACAGAAACAGATTCTATTTTAGCAACGCAAAATTTTCTCAAAGCAGCGTCACTCGCTGCTGGTGTGGATGGATACTCCCATCTGACTGCAGGGACTTCTAAATTATTTCCTCGCATCATTCACATCCAGTATGGATATGGCTTAAGCTTACTGGGCTTTTTTCACAATGTTTTGAAACTGTTACAGATTGCTGCTGGCTAACAATAGTACAGGAAAGCAATATGAATATCAAACTTTGAGAAAAATAGCTTGGTCAATTTTGCAAGTCCTTACATATATTTTACATACAGTACATACGTACATACATACAGTACATATAATTGCAAATCAATGAATGACAGATGATGAGTGGGTATTACTAAAAACTGGCGCCAACTGTGGTCCCTTTTTTACCAGTTAAAAGGTTTCTATTACCTCAAACACACAATGGGAATCATATCACTCTGGACAACAACGTCTTCCTCTTGTGTTATATGTGCTATAACCACTGAGGTAGCAATGCTAAATTAAGTTTCCCCGGGAGATTAAAAAGCCTTTTTTTATTTAATTTACCCAACTATTTATCTGTAACATCCAACTTCACTTTTGCAGGCTGTACCCAGCCCTTGATACAACAATGGACACTGTGAAGGACAATATTACAATTAAAGAAAACTGCAGGTCACCCTGTTAAGCAGCATCTCTCAGTGTACAGATAGCAGCTATTCCCCTTCTCTGTAGCAACACAGTCATATAGGATTAATAACCTAATCATCCCCAACAACAGCACAGTGCCTTTGATTTCTGTGACCTTAGATGGTTTGTATTCTGTATATTATACAGTAGGTAAATGTAAACAGGTAAATGCAATTTACTTGATATGGGCTAACAAAAAAGTTAAGTAGTTATCAGTTTTGCTCCCTGTATAACGGTAGAGTAAAATATAAACCATGTAGGGAAAACTGAAAGGGAAAAAAAGGTGTTCTATATAAACTCTTGATTTGCCAAGACATGCACATATTTAGGACTGATTTTAAACTTCCTGCAACCAGTGATTTGTGTTTTTTCTGAATAGTTTGCAATAGTGTTGGGTTGCAAACTATTGTGGTGCTCTAACTGATAGTGTTGTGGTTGTTCCTGTACATGGTGTTTTAGCATTACAGCCAATATTACGGCACCTCGCCTGGTATTGCCAAAAGTCAATAGAAATGCGATTTATAGCAATACAAATAAAGTAAGGTTTTATTGTACAAGTACACTCACTCAAGTACAAAATACATTGTTACATTGTTAAATGATAAAAAAAAAAAAACGTTTAACATCGACCCATTCCAGAGAGTATTAGACCTGCATAAACACATTGCATCAGTATGTGAACAAAGCGCTGAAAGGTGGATTCTTGATTTGCCAAGGAGTACTACTGTGTGGGGAAAACAACTTAAGATGCCACAGAGGAAGGCAAAAAGACATGAATGGTCTAAAATGGCAGAGTGGAC
The DNA here is from genome assembly GCA_030684275.1 of Acipenser oxyrinchus oxyrinchus. Lineage (NCBI taxonomy): Eukaryota > Metazoa > Chordata > Actinopteri > Acipenseriformes > Acipenseridae > Acipenser > Acipenser oxyrinchus. The sequence continues at coordinate 58,533,154 of CM060252.1, forward strand.
AACTATCCATGAGGAATTACAACTGGTTTTTACCTGTTTTACTTTATCTCCCTAAATAATGTCCTAGACAACCTAAACCCCTATTTAGGTGAGAGATGTATTAAGCCATCTTATCTAGTCTATGACCCTGTGTTGGCTTTACAGCCAAGGAGTCTTCTTTAGCAACAAAATCTCCCTGGATTAGACTGCATCATTCTAGTTGGATTTTACTTTGTTTGTGCAAATACAGATATACAGTATATTTGCACATTTGATGGGTCTGTTAAATTGATTATATACACACACACACACACACACACACACACACATACACACGTGCTTCATTGACACTTCAGTACAGAAAGCTGGTATTCCAGGTTTCCCAGGATGCTTAGAGCACATCAGTGTGATCTGGCAGCAAATTCAAACAGCTAAAAAGGAGTGGAAGGAGCTCCATGTGACATTCCAGGATTTAGCTAATGCATACGGTTCAGTACCACATTAGCTTCTCTGGGCAGCATTTGATTTTTTCAGTGAACTGAGGACAATAACAAACGTACTGAAAGCCTACTTTGTTTTTCCAATTTTGTTTTTCAACTTCAGAATTCACCACTGCACGCCATTGTCTAGAAATTGGAATATTGGCAGGATGCACCATTTCGTCACTGGCTTTTACCATGGCAATGGAAGTAATTATTAGGGCATCAAAATGGGTAGTGGGAGGAGAACGCTTGGCTTCTGGAATGCAACTACCACCAATTATAGCATATGACATGACAATCATGACTACAACAGTAGCCTGCACTAATCGGTTATTGGGCAAACTAATCAATAACATTGAATGAACACAAATGCAATTCAAGCCCACAAAGTCAAGGAGCATCTCTATAATTAAAGGTAAAGTAGTGGGTAAGAGGTTCTATATTAACGGTGAGGTAACATCAACAGTGTCTGAGAAGCTTGTGAAAAGTCTTGGGATATGGTATGATGGGGATCTAAAGGACACAGTTTGTGTGGGAGAAGTGAGACAACAAGCAGTGCAAGGGTTGAGGAGCATAGTCAGCAGCGCTTTACCGGGCAAACTTAAACTCAGGTGCTTTCAGTTTGGTTTATTGCCAAGACTTCGTGGCCACTCACTGTGTATGATGTTTCCTTGTCAACAGTAGAGAAGCTGGAAGCGTTAATCAGTTCATACATCAGGAAATGGTTAGGAGTTCCATGCTGCCTCAGCAGAGTGGGACTGTATGGTAAAGGGATACTGCAGTTGCCAGTCTCAGCTCTAACCGAGGAGTTTAAGTGCGCCATGGTTCGATTGGAAATGACACTGGTAGAGTCACACAACGAATGTGTGAGGGAGGCAGCACCTGTGTTGAAAACTGGAAGAAAGTGGCCGGCAAAGGAAGCTGTGGAAGATGCAAAGGCTGCCCTTCGTATCAGTGATATCATGGGGCAAGTACAGCATGGAAGAGGAGACCTTGGTCTCAGTTCAGCTCCTCCTACATGGCACAAAGCAGCCCCAGCTCAACGGAGGAAGCTGGTATTCAACAAGGTGCAAAAGCAGGAGGAGAGGATTAGGTGTGTAAAGGCAGTTTCCCAGGCCAAGCAGGGAGAATGGACGAGATGGGAGAGTGTGGAACAACGCAAGATCGGCTGGCAAAATCAATGGACAATGGAACAGAGCAGGATCAGTTTCCTCATCAAGTCAACATACGATGTTCTCCCATCACCACAGAACCTTAATTTGGGTAGGAGAGGATCCGTGGTATCCTTTGTGTTCATCGCCAGCTACATTGACACATTTTGACAGGATGTAATGTGTGTCAAGGACGGTTTACTTGGCATCATGACCAGGTGCTGCGATGTTTGACCTTAGCATTGGAAGACAAGCGCAGCAAGACCAACAGGTTGCCACCAATCCCAGCAATATATGACACACGAAGAACAACATTCCTCCATCCAGGGGAGTAACCTCCAAGAAAAGGTATTAAAACCAAAACTCGTCTAGGACAACTGGGAGCTGCTAGAGACTTGAAAATGCTCGCAGATGTTGGACAACGGCTTATTTTCCCACCTGAGATTGCCACCACTAACCTTCGACCTGATATTGTCTTGTGGTCTGGATCAGCATGTCTTGTTCATCTGGTAGAGTCAACAGTGCCTTGTAAGGATGCTGTGGATGAGGCGTATGAAGTGTGGAGCAGTGTGGAGTAGTGGTTAGGGTTATGGACTCTTGACCGGGGAGTTGTGGGTTCAATCCCCGGTGGGGACACTACTGCTGTACCCTTGAGTAAGGTAGTTTACCTAGATTGCTCCAGTAAAAACCCAACTATATAAATGGGTAATTGTATGTAAAAAATAATGTGATATCTTGTAACAATTGTAAGTCGCCCTGGATAAGGGCGTCAGCTAAGAAATAAATAATAATAAATAATAATGAAAGGAAGAAACTTTGGTATGCTCAACTAGCTGCTGAAGCGGAGCAACGAGGATGGAGAGTCCAGGTTTATCCAGTGGAGGGGGGTTGTGGCACACTCCACAACCCGGTTTCTCAGAGACAATGGATTCAGTAGTCAAAAGTTGCGATGTATAGTGAAGAACTTATCTGAAGCAGCAGAGAGGAGCAACAACTGGCTCTGGTTGAGACATAAAGATTCTGGTTGGGGACCTCAAGCACAGTACAAAAAAAAAAAAATGCTGATGCAAAGGAAAGTAAGTAAGCTGGGATTAGCTGAGGGGGGACGGAGGGGGTGATGCTGGGATGCCAGAATCACTGTCGAGACCTCTTAAGGTGTCACGGGTTAGTTGACGAAACACCAAGGATGGAAGGTGCCCACTTGAAGATCCCAACGAAGTACCCTACTTAGCTCATTCCAGACGTTTGTCATGCTGAGGCCACACTGTGGGAGGCCACACTGTGGTTGATCCCTGGAGCCAACATTACACTTCAGCCATCAATACCAGGCAGAAGGATATATACATCATCAGATGGAAGGAAACGCAGATGGATCACATTAGTTTACAGTAAAAGAAGCTATGTTTTAGTTGGTGCTTATCTTGGTGAGTGCTGAGTCCAATATCAGCATGAAGTTTTAACACCTACTCTCATGTAATGGAAATATATATATATATATATATATATATATATATATATATATATATATATATATATATATATATATATACAGTACTGTGCAAAAGTTTTAGGCAGGTGTGAAAAATGCTGTAAAGTAAGAATGCTTTCAAAAATAGACATGTTAATAGATTATATTTATCAATTAACTAAATGCAAAGTGAGTGAACAGAAGAAAAATCTAAATCAAATCCATATTTGGTGTGACCACCCTTTGCCTTCAAAAACAGCATCAATTCTTCTAGGTACACTTGCACAAAGTCAGGGATTTTGTAGGCATATAGTCAGGTGTATGATTAAACAATTATACCAGACAGGTGCTAATGATCATCAATTCAATATGTAGGTTGAAACACAATCATTAACTGAAACAGAAACAGCTGTGTAGGAGGAATAAAACTGGGTGAGGAACAGCCAAACTCAGCTAACAAGGTGAGGTTGCTGAAGACAGTTTACTGTCAAAAGTCATACACCATGGCAAGACTGAGCACAGCAATAAGACACAAGGTAGTTATACTGCATCAGCAAGGTCTCTCCCAGGCAGAAATTTCAAGGCAGACAGGGGTTTCCAGATGTGCTGTCCAAGCTCTTTGAAGAAGCACAAAGAAACGGGCAACGTTGAGGACCGTAGACGCAGTGGTCGGCCAAGGAAACTTACTGCAGCAGATGAAAGACACGCCATGCTTACTTCCCTCGCAATCGGAAGATGTCCAGCAGTGCCATCAGCTCAGAACTGGCAGAAAACAGTGGGACCCTGGTACACCCATCTACTGTCCAGAGAAGTCTGGTCAGAAGTGGCCTTCATGGAAGACTTGCGGCCAAAAGCCATACCTCCGACGTGGAAACAAGGCCAAGTGACTCAACTATGCACGAAAACACAGGAACTGGGGTGCAGAAAAATGGCAGCAGGTGCTCTGGACTGATGAGTCAAAATTTGAAATATTTGGCTGTAGCAGAAGGCAGTTTGTTCGCCGAAGGGCTGGAGAGCCGCATACCTAATGAGTGTCTGCAGGCAACAGTGAAGCATGGTGGAGGTTCCTTGTAAGTTTGGGGCTGCATTTCTGCAAATGGAGTTGGGGATTTGGTCAGAATTAATGGTCTCCTCAATGCTGAGAAGTACAGGCAGATACTTATCCATCATGCAATACCATCAGGGAGGCATCTGATTGGCCCCAAATTTATTCTGCAGCATGACAACGACCCCAAACATACAGCGAAAGTCATTAAGAACTATCTTCAGCGTAAAGAAGAACAAGGAGTCCTGGAAGTGATGGTATGGCCCCCACAGAGCCCTGATCTCAACATCATCGAGTCTGTCTGGGATTACATGAAGAGAGAGAAGCAACTGAGGCTAACTAAATCCACAGAAGAACTGTGGTTAGTTCTCCAAGATGTTTGGGCCAACCTACCTGCCGAGTTCCTTCAAAAACTGTGTGCAAGTGTACCTAGAAGAATTGATGCTTGATGCTGTTTTGAAGGCAAAGGGTGGTCACACCAAATATGGATTTGATTTAGATTTTTCTTCTGTTCACTCACTTTGCATTTAGTTAATTGATAAATATAATCTATTAACATGTCTATTTTTGAAAGCATTCTTACTTTACAGCATTTTTTCACACCTGCCTAAAACTTTTGCACAGTACTGTATATATATATATATATATATATATATATATATATATATATATATATATATATATATATATATATATATATATATATATATATATAGTAAATATGGACTGGAGAGGAGGGCTATAGTGGAAAATTGTTGACCCGAGGGAAGACTACACACAGGCTAAGTTTTCCCAAGGGGCATTTAATTGTCCACTATGGCTGCAGTCTGCAGTACATATTTAATATATGAATCAGTCAAGAAAATAAGTGAGGCAAGTTTGGATAGGAAATATGACTTTATATATTTTGTTTAAATATAGCTGATACATCATATGTAAATAAATATTGACATATATTTTTTAATATAGCTGATACAGCATAATTAAAAAAAAAAATAACATAAATAAATAACAGAAAATGTTTTTGAAGATCATACCGCATAGTTATCAAAGTTTTTCTCTGTCTCCGTCTGGTTTGCTGACTGCTGCATAATCCAGTTTATATCCCGCCCATCATATTTGTTTTTGTCGAGCTGAATTTGTCTGAATTGCAGAGTCAGAAAACAGTGAGTGATGTTTTAATCACCATTTTAGTGATCGGAGCATCTTTTTTTTGTAGTATGTTTTGTAATTGATTGTCTGGTAAGTCACAGAATCGCTCTTAGCAGTTTTTTCACATTTCACCATTTTCTCTTGTTGAGAGGAATTAAGATGAAAGGCATTCCTTTGAAAAGGGGTGGGACTGACCTTGGTGTGAAGCAATCACGCGACAGATGAAGACTATTTTTGTTCCTATATGAGGTTTTAACCAATCACAGGCCAGAATTTCCAACCACTGATCCACACAAAGATTTTTTTTAAAACTAAAATGCATGGGAAGGGAATTGATTTTCATCACTTACACAAATTGACCTATTTTAATTTTCAAAACAGTCACAATATTAAGTTCTGCCTTGATTAATTTTATGTATACCATAAATTATTGTTTAAACACTACAAATAAAGATGTTAATGTATTGGCTCTGACCTCACACATTCGAATAAAAAAAAAAAAAAAACATGCTTAAACAATGAATGTTTTGATAGTTGATGTTTTGCAACCCATTGCTCTATGTGTATAATATTAAAGTATGCGTTTAGGTTACTATGCCCTGGAACATCCTGCCAGATGGAATGGAATTTGTTTGTATTTCTGGTATAATAAACTTTCCTGCAACAGGGGACCTTGAATGAAGTTCTTTTTCTAGGTCTAAAACCTTTTGCAGTTCAAGAGGGCCGTATGGTGTACTTAATAAAAATGTGCCCCTTGTATACAAATGTGCATACATTTTCCGTGTTCATATCTACATATCGGTACTAAACTCACAATACTGTTATGAATCTGCTATTAACTTCTATCACAACCACCTGTTCTTGTACTATAGAAAAGATAACAACTAAAAAGAGAAGCAATCTAATCTAATAAACTAGTATATGTATCTATGCCCATTTACATTTTTTTTTTTTTGGTATAATAAACTGAAACTACTTTGTTATTTATCCTTGGGTAGTATTTCTGTAGTTACTTATCACTGATAAGAGTAGGTCACTTACCTGCAGATATCTGACGTACCCTGGGGTAAGCCGACCCAGCCGAAAAAACATTTTTAGTTAAGGTTTGCAATGCCTTCAAAGAAAACAAACAACAGTTTTTGAATCCAATCCTGTAGTGTGTTGCACTTTATAAATAAGCGGTGTCCCCACAGCCCAGAGTGCTCTACTGTGTCAGCACCTTCATAACCCAGTGTCCTACAAGCATATAAAGACCTGCTAAATTGCTTAAGCCATCACATGTGATTTGTCTGTGGGGATCACAGCAGGTGTTGGCATAGGGCCTAAAACCATGACCTAGGTAGAATAGGTATTCTGTCTGCAAATTATTAGTTTTGTGTGTGTGGATTGAGGTGATAAGTATAGGCTAGTGTTTAGTGCACTGTACAATAAATATATAGAAGTGACCAATTTATACTACACACACACACAAAATATGCATGCCCTGTTTAAGATTCCCCTAGGGGACATGTCTGATGTAACTAGATGGAATTATTTTACACTTTGCTGGCAGAAACAAGCCGGGGTGAGTGACAATGAGATGGGCAGCAGCATCTCTACACAAGGGTTTGTGAACTAATATATTAGCAAATGAAGCTTGCTGCAATCTAATTTTACAGCAAGACAGCAATGGCGTTTACAACAGTACGTACTAACAAGCACTTAAAGGGATATTGTTTCCTCCTCAGCCCCTGTATCCATGCATTTTTATATTTTCATTGTAAATCAATGCAGTTGTTTCTTGGTGCTGGGACTTAAGTACAATTTGCAAAATATAGACTAAAGTAGAGGCAACATATGTACTGGGCCCCAGCCCCAAAAATGCTACAGCAAAAGATTTATAAATGAAAATGCCAACAGCCATTTAAATTAGTGTGGGTAGTGAGCTACTTTTTTCTGCTAAGATCATTATTTACCATGAATGCAAACTATTCTAGAAAAAAAATGTTTTAACCATCAATTTTCAACCACTTATAAAACATTTCTGAAGTGTGATGGTTTGAGAAATGAGCGTTTTTACGGAAATAATCTGAGGAGAAACAACCGCAGAAAATACAGAGACTACACATAATATAATATTAAACAGAAGAAATGAACTGATAAGGCATTATCTAAGAAGTTCAATGCTGCACTTTCCTGGAATACATTACACAACATCTGCACAATTCATTTTTAATTAAATCCAATGGGAATGCATATTCCGGAGAACACAAATGCTAAATTCTAACTTCTCGTGTTCATTTAATATGAACAAATATGGTACAGGCCTATGTATGATACAGATACACACACGTGTTACTAGACAGTTGTGAACTGAACACACATTTTCAGCTTGTTTAATTTTTCAAAAATGACAACTCTTCATTCCCAGCTGTTGAGTATAGCAAACACCAAATAAGAAAACCAATTACAAAGTTGGCACCAACTGCCACCATATTTTTTTGGTCCTTAGGCACTAATTAAGAAAAGATCGAACAGGCATAATTATACGCTGAAGCAGCAGAGTCTGCTTTATAAAGCTTGCATCTAGGTGAAATAGGAATATACCATACAATGTCCTTGCAGGTACTATAGCCCAGCAGATACCCCTGTCTGTAAGGACAGCAACCATATTCCATGTGTTTTTTACAATGAAAAAAAGGAATACACTTATGGCCTCAAATTTAACTTAAGATTCATTAAGCTGCAACTGCATAGTTTTATAAAATAGATTGATAATAATTGTTTTTAAACTTTTAGAACACACGAGTCTACAACAATTTTCTTTACCACCAGTAAGACCTGTTTGGTATGGCATTTCTTGACAAAGATATTAATTGTATGAAAAATAACTCTGTGTGGGGGTGTGGCAATGTGCCCCACCCATGTGTATTTTTGTGTTTTATGTTGTATGTAGTGTGTAAATGTTGGTGTATTGTAGTTGCTGCACGGGATACAAATGGGTGTGTGTAGCACGAGTTATTTAAAATGTATAATTGTATTTAGGCATGGGGATTGCACTTCACTTCACGTGCATTTAAAGTATTTAATATGTGAGCACAGGGTTTTCACAGATTAGTTCACGTGCTGGGATTCAAGTAAATAATTAATTTGTAATTGAATCCCAGCACAATTGTATATATAGAAGCACATCTCATTCACTCTGGGTTGTGTGTTCAGGGGGAAGGAACGGGAGAGAGTGAGGAGATAAATAATAAGAAGCAATTGCTACGTCGTGCTGGAGGACCAGCACAGTACGTGTTTGTTTAGTGTTCGTCCCTGTTTGTTAGTGTCTGTTCGTTTTGTTTGTCTATTTATTTTGGCTGCAGTGCCATATTCTGTTTTTGTTCAGCATTTTATTTTCTGTGTATCATTAAACGCACTGAGCGCAGCAGCGTCTCAGTTTCACTCACCAGAGTACTGCCTGTCTGTGTGTGATTCTTTCTGGTCTGACGTCATCCCTGCAGCCAGCCTGTCACAGGGGGTCATTCCAGTGAGATCCTGTTTGTGTCCAGTTTCACAGCAGGGTGGCTCTGTGGCATGTCAATGATCTTGCGTCACAAGTTTGAGGCTTGCCCAGGATTAGGATTGAAAGGTTGCCAAGCCGGGATCTAAAAATCCAGATCACTGATCTCCCAGTGATTAGTTCAGAACACTAATGATATTATAAGTGACTAACAGATTGTTATGTTTAAATTAAAATTAGACTGGAACTCTAGCAGTAACACACAAAAATTGCTGAGGTACACTTTGTAGAAAATAATTAGACAACATGCCAACTAAAGAATTTATCAGTGTTGTTTTGTGGGATTATTTAAAATCGTTTGTCTACACAGGTGTCCTATTTAGGAGACTTTTGAAAGATAAAGACAGGGCTGATCTGAAAATTGTAAAAGATTCTGACTATTTATCTGTATTATTTGTCTTACAAGTTTGACCTCAGAATGTATGACTGAGTGCTTGAGGTTATGGATGAGCACTGCAAATGCAATCATCAGGGAGATAAAATTAGAAACAATTTAAACAACTTCAGGGTTAGAAACTCCCGCTCACCCGAGGCGAATTAAATCTGATGAGGACGAGTTCATGTCTGTGTCTCAGTAGTCCTCTGGGCAAGTTAAAACACATGTACACATGTACTCTCATGTTCAGTCTTGCGTTAAAAAAATGCAGGGAGGTCAGTTTTCTAACAGGGTGTAGCAGTGGTGAATAAGCATTCACAAATAATGCTCAGAAAACAGTCACTTGGAGCTGAAACCTCTCTTCATCTCCCCTGCAATGCCAACCACACTTAATGGCATTTTATATGTTTGTTCTCTCTGTGTGGGATGTGAAGTTTACTGTTTGAATATACTGAAACACGTTGCATCTTTTGAAGTAAGCGTAAAGCCATTTTACAAAAATGTGTTGATTTATACTGGGTTACGACCCTGACTGAAGATGTCATTAGCAAAGGAGAGGCCGGTTGTGCTAACAAGGTCAAACAATAGGTCACGTTTTACTAAACATTTTAAAACTAATAAACAAACAATTACCAAAATGAACATTATCGTAGTGTGTTACTTAAAACATGAGAACACAATATATTCATAATAAAGATGAGTTCTTATCTATAAACAGTACGATAACACTTTTAAAGCTTGGGACTCGCTGTCTGTAGCTTGGTATTGTTTACATTATCGTCAGCATATTTTAAGTGATTGGAAGCTGAAATCACTTTTTTAAAACACACTTTTCTTATATCAATATAGTACTACTCAAGCACTAATGGGGGAAAATAAGGTCCCGCATAGTGCAAATAAATCTCCTGTTCTGTCAATATATAGTGTGGCTGCTTCACAAGCAGAACTGTTATTGCATCGTTTAAAAATATAAAATCCATTTAAACAAAGTCTCCCAGGTTTCTTGAAAAGACATGCGTTTCCCTCGTTTTTCTTTTGTATTTGTTATGCTTTCATTAGTATCTATAGTAGATTCAGCATCCGTCAGTTCTGGCAGATTCTACTGTACTTGCTGAAGCGTTTTTCTCCCACTGCTAATTTAAAAAAAAAAATTAAAATAGACAGCTAGCTAACAATTTCATCCTGAGGGCTACAGTGAAATGTACTGTCTTTAAATTGGGACTTTAGTGAAGACTGCATGTGTATGTGAGTACATTCATTATTGTAGATAGTAATTAATAGCCAGCCAGCATTTTTGTAAATACTGTAGCAACACATGTAATATACAATAAATTAAACATTTTACTTGTTTCAATTTCAGCTTGGTGACTCAGCTGAAAGAAGTTTTTCCTCTGTCATCCCGTCTGGTGCTGTCAGTGTCAGTTTCTTGGCACACAGTACAGTTAGTCGCTCAGTAACGAGGTGAAAAAAGGTGATTGATCGATCTGTATGAGCGTTTACGAAGGTGCTTTGTTAAAAAAAATGTAAATCTAAATTTAGAGCAATGTTTATTTTTTAGCAAAATAAAATCTAAGCCCATTTTAGGCACTTCACATAAGGACTAGTAAGTTTACATCAGGACTAGTAAGTTTCAAAAGGTACTAGTCCTTTGGACTAGCAGCACAATAGTGTTAGTTTCTAACCCCGAAGTTGTATGGATATGTGTTGCCTATTCAAACTTGAAAAGATTTTAAAAAGCAGACACAACAAACAAACTTTACGGATAAGAAAAAACACCTACAGATGTTTCAACAAAAACATATATACCAATGTTCCTATGTTCATACTGTTCTCCAGTGATACCTAAAGGCCAAAGATTATGACTCTTGGATAACGAATAATATTTAACTGTTAACGCATGCTTACAACAAAATATAGCATTTACAAAATACAGATAACAAAATGTCAACATTTTTAACAGTTCATAATTTAAAGGTTTCTAAAGTCCATGCCACATTCCAGATTTGTACAACAGAAAATCTTCCTTTAGTATATACTTTTACAAAAACAAAGATTCTACAGATTTACACACATTCGTGTTCCCATATATGTTTAACTAGGTAAAGCACCTTTGATTACTTTACTTCCTGTTTGCACATAGGTAAAATGTGCGTAATCCAGTATCTAAATAAGGAACAGATTGTAGTGGCCTCCTTTGTAAAACAAACAAGACAAAGTCTGTCAACTGGACTTCATCTTCTCAAGGGCCTGTCACCCCTCTGGACCTCTCTGATCACTATTTCATCTCTTTTTCTCTGTCTCTCCTTACTCCACCTACCCCCACTGTCACCTCTCGCAGTAACCTCCGCTCTCTCTACCCCTCTGTCCTTGCATCCACTGCTCTCTCTCACCTCCCTCCTATCGACTCCTTCTCCCAAGTCTCTGTAGACTCTGCTACCTCCACCCTCTTCTCCTCCCTCACCTCCTCCCTTGACTCCCTCTGTCCCTTCACCTCCCGACCTGCCTGCCCCTCCCCTCCCCAACCCTGGCTCTCAGCAAGAACTCTGCTCAGCAAGAACCAAACTGCGCTGTGCTGAAAAGAAATGGAAGAGAACCAAACTCCTTGCTGCCCTAGACCTCTACCGTTCGCTCCTCTCCTCCTTCTCCTCTACTCTCTGCTAAACGCTCCTATTTCCAATCTGTTATCCAATCCTCCACTAACAACCCCCGGAAACTATTAACTAACAACCCCTCCTAAACCCTTCCCCCTCCTCCTCCCTCCTCTATCTCCTCTGACGACTTTGTCTCTTTCTTCTCCTCTAAAATCTATGATATCTGCAAACTCTTTAACACTTCACCTTCTCCCCCACCCCCTCCCGCTCCAACCCCAACACCCTCTGTCTCCACTACTAACTTACCTTCTCCTTCTTCTCTCCCCTCTAGAACTCTGACCTCTCCTCGCTCCTCCAGGGCCACAAACCCACCACGTGTGCCCTGGACCCCTCCCCACTCACCTCTTTCAAGCTGCTGCTCCTACTCTACTCCCCTTCATCTCCTCCCTTGTCAACACCTCTCCTCTCAGGCCTCTTTCCCTCTGCCTTCAAACAAGCCTCTATCACCCCCCTCCTGAAAAAACCTACCCATGACCCCACCTCCCTCCAGAACTACCGTCCTGTCTCCCTTCCTTTCTAAAACCCTTGAGCGGGCAGTACACCGTCAGCTCTCTGCTTTTCTGTGTAACCACTCTCTGCTCGACCCTCTCCAATCTGGTTTCCGCTCTGCTCACTTCACTGAAACTGCTCTCCTGTCTGTCACTAACTTGTCAAAATCTGCCCATGCTGCCTCTCTCTCCTTCATCCTAATTCTCCTTGATCTCTGTGCTGCCTTTGACACTGTCGATCACTGTATTCTACTATCCTCTCTCGCTGACCTGGGACTCTCTGGCACTACTCTGGCTTGGTTCTCCTCCTACCTCTCCGACTGCGCCTACCAGGTAACCTGGTGTGGCTCAACCTCCACACCTCACCCTCTCTCAACAGGAGTCCCCCAAGAATCAGTCTTGCATCCTCTCTCGATATACACCCGCTCCCTGGGCCACCTCATCGCATCCTATGGTTTCTCATACCATTTCTATGCTGATGATGCTCAGATCTTCCCTCCTGGATGCACTCTCATCACCTCAAACTCAATCTCTCTAAATCTGACCTCCTATTCTTCCCTTCCTCATCTTCCCCCTCCTCTGATCTCTCTATCTCCATTCCTCTGGAATCTACCACGCTCTCTTCCTTCTCCTCAGCCAAGAATCTCGGAGTAAACCTGGACCCCTGCCTCGCCTACTCCCAGCACATCTCCACTCTGGCACGTACCTGCCGTTTCTTCCTGAGCAACATACGAAGAATCCGACCCTTCCTCAACAACTACTCCACGCAACTCCTTGTCCAGGCCCTGGTACTCTCCTGCCTAGACTACTGCAACTTCCTCCTGGCTGGCCTCCCTGCATCTGACACCAATCCGCTCCAGATCATCCAGAACTCTGCTGCTCGTCTGGTGTTCTCTCTGCCTTGCTTCTCCCACGCTACTCCACTGCTCCACTCACTCCACTAGCTCCCAATCACTGCTCGCATCCAGTTCAAGACTCTTGTACTCACCTACTGATACCTTATCCAGACTGCACCCAGCTACCTCCAGACCCTCATCTCTCCCTACACCCCCACCCGACCTCTCCGCTCCACCTGCACTAGAAGACTGGCTATACCTCCTCTACGCTCCCCTGCCTCCAGAGCCCGCTCCTTTACCCTCGCCCCGCAGTGGTGCAGCGACCTTCCTTTGTATGTCAGGACTGCCCAGTCCCTGACCACCTTTCAGCACCTCCTCAAGATACACCTCTTCAGACAACACCTGGAAAACTCAACTCCTCCCTTCTGGACTATATAGCACTCTGCCTGTATTTAATCCTGCACTTAACCCAATCTGTAGTATTTTGTATTTCACTTGCACTTGTATTTAACCCTGATGTAACTATCAACACTGTTATCTGCTCTTGAACTGTCCCGATATCAAATCATACTGTGCTTTGTATTTGCTCTTATTAGGACTGAAGTCATTGTATTTTGTACCTTGCTCTTAATTTTACTGTAATTCTTGATATGTATTTTTTGTATACAACTGAAAGTCATCCTGGGTAAGGGTGTCTGCTAAAAAATAAATAATAATAATAATAATAATAATAATAATAATAATAATAATAATAATAATAATAATAATAAAGATTTTCCATGCTGCCATTTGGCCTCTCCTTAGCCCCCCACACGTTTTCAAGATGCGTGGATGCAATCCTGGCCCCCTTGCGGCTGCAAGTGATCAGGGTGTTGAACTACCTGGACGACTGGTTGATCTGTTCCCAGTCGCAGACAGGAGCAGTTGCCCACATGGGAATCGTGACAGAGCATCTGTTGAAGCTGGATCTCACCGTCAACGATACCAAGAGCCAATTAGTGCCAGTGCAAAGTATGATCTACCTGGGACTCCGGCTCCCTTACAACACAAGCTTACCTGTCACCCAAAACCGGGCAGAACATTTTTTGGCAGAATGTTATACTTTACATTGTTGTAGAATACAAGATACAAGACATGCAACACTACCAACCAATTAAACATAAATAACCAGGAAACTTCACTTTTTCCTCATCTAGCTTCAAAGGGCAATGTGTATGGTTTGTTTCCTGTGTGCACAGTGAAGTTTAGTAGCGAACTGAACTCGGGTCATTTGCTAAACTAACGAAGACCACCTCTAATGAACTCAGTGTGAGCACAGCCTTTAATGACAAGTGATATTTAGATCTGCCAAAACGTTTAGATGAACTGAAAAAGACCCCATCAAGTTATGGTTTTAAAAAATTTAATTCAAATGCCAAAGGAAGCTGTGTCATTAAGCACAGAAGCATAAAAGCTAAGATGATGTATGGAAATAGATTTTATAACCTTGACACCTTTAACTGTGGCAGAGTTTAAGCTCTCAGCAGGTAAGCATAAGAAGGCTGCAGAATGCAGGTGTCAACCAGGCAAGCTGGAGTGCCTGAAGCCATATGACATGGCATGTTAAGTAAGAAAGAAGAAGACTGATCCAATTAAGCTGCTGACCTAAAGTGCACTGTTTGTGTTGGAAGCTTTGATTTTATTTAGTTTAAAAACTATGATGGCACAATCAAAAAGGATTTCCCATAAAGCCTTGGAAAAGTCTTTTTATATTTTCTAAATGACAAGAAAACAGATGGAACCAGTCAGGGATTTTGGACTAATAAAAAAGGATATTGACAAGGTAAACACATACCAGGAGGCATCATTGAATTGTCTTGGAATCCTTCCAGTATGGTCAATATCCTGCAGGAGGACAAGGGACTTGAGCTCATACAGCATGGCAACGTCTGAAGAAGACACAGTGCAAGTGTCAAGATTGTTCATCAAGAGGAACCAAGGGCTCAGAAACGGGATGCACCTGCAACAATGTATAATAAAAGGTGTTAAAGAAACAGAACACTGTATATAAAACTAGTATTCACCTCTAGTGCAGTATATACCTATGACATCACTCCCAAGAAGAGTAGGCCTTGTAAAGTAGTAGTTCATTTTTAATCCAGCATTAATTATGTACTGGTAAGTAGTTCTGAATGGGGGTGGCTGGTACTGCCAGAGAAGTTTATCTGAGCAGCACACACTGCCCTGTGTTTGATTGATGCAGTTTGACTGTGAAGATCATTGTTTTGAATATTCAGACAGAGATGCTGGCTGACATTTCTTTTATTATTGCTGTATCAAGATGTTCCCTATTGTTTTACTTGTATTGATTAAGATTAGCTGTGCACACTTTCTGTTTTAATGAACGCATTGCTTTATTTGCCAGTACTTCAGTGATGGAACTCACAATCCTTGGAATAATTAGATGTGCAGTACTACAAAAAACATGGACATATACTTTACAAATAAACAGTAAATGCTCCCATGTGTCTCTATTCTTTATAGAGTGGTGTATAAACAAAAAGTACAGTGTACATCTTTCAAGGTTTGTGAATAGGACTCAGTTGTCCTGTTTGCATGCAGTGGTTTCTGGAGGAATTATGGGATTATGGGATTTAAACTAAACAAACTGTCACTGCTCTGTTAGTCCAATTAAACTAATTGGCTTGTTACGTTAGTTGCTGAAGATTCATACAAGAACAGTGCTAACGTTTTTTTTTTTGTTTTTTTTGCAAATAACTTAAAACACGTCTGCCTTGAATATAAGCAAGGGGGTTTATACTTTACAGCACTTGTCTATACATTTACAGACTTCTGGTCAATTTTAACCGACCATGCAGAATGGCAACAGTGCCAACATTTCTGGGCAATGCTGAAGGCACTATGAATAGACACATGCTAAACATCCTATGAAGTGTTTTTTTTTTTAAATGAACATTCTGTGTGGTTACTGTATACAGTAGTATCAAATTAATAAATAAATAATCATAGAATTAGAACACTGGGGGTTGGTTCTCTTTGGCATGTGGAAATCCATGTGTGCTTGCTATATAAAAACTATATCAAAAGAAAGAAAAAAAAAACTCACAGTCAGCAAAATAGATCTCTTGTATTTGTTTGTAAGAAATCCAACACCTCCACTGCCTTCCTTCTGTTGCATCCAGACCTTCATCTTCACTGCTGGATTCTCCTGGCTGATAAATGAACTCCACAGCCATGGATTTAGGTATCTATTCTTACTCAATTTCACGGTTAAGTTTTGCTTTTCCACCTCCTTCTTGGCCACAGTATGTTTCTCATTATCATTCCTAAGCGTCTCCTTTTTCCTGGGAAGAATTCCCAGTCTTTCTTTTCACCCTCTTGCTCCTTCTTTTTATCTGTTCAGGAGTACCCTCCTCTACAAAAACACAAAGAAAAGACACAGTTAAATTCTTAGAAATAACATGGGTGCTTCCAACTCTATTTTATATTGATAATTCACAACAGGGCAATGTTGTTACAGTGCAAAAATAATGTTTTTCATAACAGTATGTAACACTGCTGCATTTATACAAGACACATACTTGCGAAGGTGGAGGGCAGTTGTGACCACAAAATGCAGCTCAGGTCATTCAAAGGGCTATGAGGGCTCATGACAATTGCAATATTTCATATTAACAAGTATAAAGCACTGTATATTTAAAGCAATAGGATATGAGGAGCAAAGGAACACGCTTGAAAAGCCCCTTGTAGTTATAACAGACTGTCATAGCACCTTGCCATGGCAATTTAGTTTTTTTTTTTTATAAACAGGAGTTTCAGTGAGCTTTCTTTGAAGAGAATGACATCAAGCTGTGACCTAAAACACTATTATTTTGAGCCATTGGAGATTCAGCTTCCTGTTAAATGTAGAGTTTTAATGTGACTACCACAGGGAGTAATAATACTTTGGGATTACAAGTAACCTGCATAAATGCTTTTGAAAGTTCACTTTAAGGTCAAATATTTGTTTACAAATCATTTAGCTTATAATTAATTTTAACCACATGCTGAAACACCAAGAAATACCAAAGTTGAAGCACACATGGTTTTTCGTACTGTATTTCCTAGAAGCGTATCCTTAATTTATTTTCACTGGACAGGAGCAAGGGTTGCGTGGAGGAAGAACCAGGGATTAAAAGGGGAGGAAAGTGCTTGAGACTTAGAGAAGAGGACAGGCTCTTTCCTTGGCTCATGGAGAGCTGCCCTCGCGGGGGTGAGACCAGACCGGAGACTGGAACGCTGGAAAACAATAAAAAATTAACATGCAAGGGGGACAGAAGTCTCCCCCACCGACTCTCAGAGAGCCACCTTGAAGAAGTAGAGGCTGCGTGGCTGGGCTCCGAGGCTGGGAAACAAGTTTTCTTCTCCAGAGAGGGAGAATGGCATGGGTTAAAAGGAAAGTGCACACGGGAAGTAGAAAACGATAAAAAGAGTACAATATTTCTGACAGTGTAGGACTATTTTAGTCTATCCCATCAGTTAGATGCTAGAAGGCTATCAAACTATTATTTTTTTCATAATTTTAACTTCCTAAAAATGAGACAATAAAGTTACAAACCTTTGCAAGTTCCCAAGCCATGTGCCTGGGACAGGGTTTGTATAAGCAAAGCGTAAAGCACCTCTAGGAGGCTAATCTGTATACAGTGCATGCCTCTGAAGCAGTAGATAAGGCTGTACTGAGGTGACCTTCATCACAGCTAACTTTAAGTAAGAAAGACAGTGCTTTATAACATATTATCTGCCATGGTTTTGCTAAATGACCTTGAATAAAGTCAAAGCAATTCTACAACCAGTACACTGAGGGCCACAGATCCATACTATAGTGAAAACGTTTACCATGGATGGTTGACCAGAATAGGCAAAGAGATTCTGAGGGTTTTTAATATTCCTTTACATTTAACACATGACTCCAGTATTTCAATGGGTAATCAAGTCATAATTACTGTTCTGACTGACAGTGCTGTGAAGGGTCAAAATTGATAAATGCTGGACTGGAATAATGAATTGAAAAGAAATGAAGAATATGTGTAGTGCTGTGGCTGATAAACTTCTAAAGAACATAATACTGAACTATTTAACTGCTGGAAATTCACAGTTTATTTCAATAAGGACAAGAAGCGAATAGAAATAACAAGTCTGGAAGATGGGAATTCTGGCTACAAGTGACTGACAAAAATGAAATATTTACAATTGAATTAATGAAACTACCATAGAGCATATTTGAAGAAATTAACTTGTATATTGCCACATTCTTATTTTTAATTTAAAACATTTTGCCATCTTTAAACTTCTTCTAATATGTATCACATCACATTATGCTAAACAACTTACTGAAGACTAAAGTTGTTTATTAAAGACAGAGCTCACATTAAAAACAAAACAAACACCCACACTGCAAGACAAATGTACATTCTGCAAGACAACTATGGTTTTCTGTTTTAAAAAGCCTTTTGAGAAAAAGCCCTTCAGGAAAATAAGCCATATTGTAAGACGCAAGGGCCAAGGATCGCAATGAAGCAATGAAGCAAACTGGTCACATTTTTTAAAGATGCAAACTTTCACTTTGTACTTGGCTATGCTTCACTGCACATTAGTACTTCACTGTAAAGCAGGTACTTGTCTAAGCTGTATGCAGCACCTCAAAAACGTATTAAACTACAGTTTAACAATGGGTTCTTATTACTTACAATAGTTCTGTGCTGTCTGCAGCTGGCATTACAGATAACTAAATGTACCCACACCACCCCTGTACTGCATCATAACGTACAGAGGACAGTGACTGGCCCTCGTACTGCAGCCTTTCATCGCAAGGACCCACATTGAAAGCTTAATGAGGCATGAGTGACTGAAAGCCGTTTGTATCGGACATTCAGCAACAAACAGATAATTGCACACCTCATCGAACCGGCACTAAAACTGGCACTGACAGATATTTAACAGCAGACTCCTGCACTGGAGGCCTAAAGAATAAGACGATACAGGGAGGTTTGCAAAGGTCATATGCTCTCTTAATTCTGAAGATGAAGTGAGTACACCAACAAGACAGTGAAGGAGAAGTCCAGCACTGTCCCTTACCACGCTATAGTAAGAGAGCTGCACCCTGTGCTCTCCAACAGTGCCACCCTGTGCCTAAGCTAACAGTGGAATATACAGCCAGTAGTGCCAGGACTCTAGAAACAATTTGAAAACACTTTTACAATACAGGTACCTGAAAAGTAAGGTAAAGAAACCAATGATGACAAAGGCAATGTAAGTGGTTTTATAATACAACTGACGCCACTGTCAGTGGAGGCCAACGGAGTGTTTTAAATATTCATTTTTGGTACTGTAATGTTTCAGTCATTTTCAGTTATTCTGATCAGGCCATAAAAGGAGCCACTCTCAGCCAAATTAGTTATCATCTGAATGCTTATAGCATACAATAGGGAGGTGACTTGTACTGTACTGTATCTGGTGATTCACACTTTTGGTTTCTATTGTTGTGTGTATATATATATATATATATATATATATATATATATATATATATATATATATATATATATATATATATATATATATATATATACAGTACTGTGCAAAAGTTTTAGGCAGGTGTGAAAAAATGCTGTAAAGTAAGAATGCTTTCAAAAATAGACATGTTAATAGATTATATTTATCAATTAACTAAATGCAAAGTGAGTGAACAGAAGAAAAATCTATATCAAATCCATATTTGGTGTGACCAACCTTTGCCTTCAAAACAGCATCAATTCTTCTAGGTACACTTGCACAAAGTCAGGGATTTTGTAGGCATATAGTCAAGTGCATGATTAAACAATTATACCAAACAGGTGCTAATGATCATCAATTCAATATGTAGGTTGAAACACAATCATTAACTGAAACAGAAACAGCTGTGTAGGAGGAATAAAACTGGGTGAGGAACAGCCAAACTCAGCTAACAAGGTGAGGTTGCTGAAGACAGTTTACTGTCAAAAGTCATACACCATGGCAAGAGTGAGCACAGCAACAAGGCACAAGGTAGTTATACTGCATCAGCAAAGTCTCTCCCAGGCAGAAATTTCAAGGCAGACAGGGGTTTCCAGATGTGCTGTCCAAGCACTTTTGAAGAAGCACAAAGAAACGGGCAACGTTGAGGACCGTGAGACGCAGTGGTCGGCCAAGGAAACTTACTGCAGCAGATGAAAGACACATCATGCTTACTTCCCTTCGCAATCGGAAGATGTCCAGCAGTGCCATCAGCTCAGAACTCAGAAAACAGTGGGACCCTGGTACACCCATCTACTGTCCGGAGAAGTCTGGTCAGAAGTGGCCTTCATGGAAGACTTAGGCCAAAAGCCATACCTCCGACGTGGAAACAAGGCCAAGCGACTCAACTATGCACGAAAACACAGGAACTGGGGTGCAGAAAAATGGCAGCAGGTGCTCTGGACTGATGAGTCAAAATGTGAAATATTTGGCTGTAGCAGAAGGCAGTTTGTTCGCCGAAGGGCTGGAGAGCGTACATGAATGAGTGTCTGCAGGCAACAGTGAAGCATGGTGGAGGTTCCTTGCAAGTTTGGGGCTGCATTTCTGCAAATGGAGTTGGGGATTTGGTCAGAATTAATGGTCTCCTCAATGCTGAGAAGTACAGGCAGATACTTATCCATCATGCAATACCATCAGGGAGGCATCTGATTGGCCCCAAATTTATTCTGCAGCATGACAACAACCCCAAACATACAGCGAAAGTCATTAAGAACTATCTTCAGCGTAAAGAAGAACAAGGAGTCCTGGAAGTGATGGTATGGCCCCACAGAGCCCTGATCTCAACATCATCGAGTCTGTCTGGGATTACATGAAGAGAGAGAAGCAACTGAGGCTGCCTAAATCCACAGAAGAACTGTGATTAGTTCTCCAAGATGTTTGGGCCAACCTACCTGCCGAGTTCCTTCAAAAACTGTGTGCAAGTGTACCTAGAAGAATTGATGCTTGATGCTGTTTTGAAGGCAAGGGTGGTCACACCAAATATGGATTTGATTTAGATTTTTCTTCTGTTCACTCACTTTGCGTTTAGTTAATTGATAAATATAATCTATTAACATGTCTATTTTTGAAAGCATTCTTACTTTTTACAGCATTTTTTCACAGCTGCCTAAAACTTTTGCACAGTACTGTATATATATATAGTTTTTTTGTCAAGTAATATTTAGATTAGGAGTAGCACCAAATGTCATGTGACATCAGCCACTTTCACAGCATTTGCAAAAATGGCGAATGATACATGCGATAAGAGTACTTCAGCATCAAAAGAAAAGCAAACAACTACTTCAGTGTGGAAGTACTTCAAAGAACAGGTAGAAAACCGTGAAGTGCAATGCCTACTTTGTTAGAAGGGAGATAAAATACAACCAAATCACATCATGCATGCATGCGCACCACAGAGGAAAACATTCTTTAAACGTGTCCACTCAGTCAAGCAGCGAGTGGTACTGCAGTCACTGCAAGTGACCCACAGAAAAGGCAGTCAAAAATGTTTGAATATTCGAAGCGTCCAATAAATGAAAGACGTGAAACCGGTTACATAATTCCATCCCGTGATAGCATCTGGAAGCAAATTATAAGTGAATATGACAACGTAAAAAGTTAGCTTGCTGCCGAACTTAAAGCACAGAGCATTTCTCTCACAACTGACCTCTGGACATTGGTGACAATGGATGCTTACATTACTGCTACTGCACAATACATAACGGAATCTTGGCAGCTGAAGTCCAAAGCATTGAAAACTGCAAGTATGCCTGAAAGACACACTGCTGTAAATATTGCTGAACGTCTGAAACATATTGTGCAGGAATGGGGCTGTGACAGGATAGCTTGGGTGGTAACGTCAGGCCACAGACAACAGAGCTGGGAGAAGGAAGCACTGTGGCACATTTATTTCAAATAAACAAAAAAGTTTTCAACAAAAATAAAACACTTCACAAAACAAAACGTCTCGTTGGCCAAAAAAAAACAGACAAAAACACAAAATAAAGCAAACACTAAATTAAACAAGTATCGTGCTGCGGTAGACCAGCATGGGTAGAAATTGTTTTACTTTTAGTTTAGTTTACCTCCACTCTACTGCTAGACACTCCACCTTGAACAACACAAGCTGCAGGCTTATATTCTTGTGACCATCTCCGGATTAATAATAAATTAATCAGTCCAGAGATGGTCACATTCTGCACGAGTTTAATAATTATGCGTGACTGCCACCTAATCCAACAATCACTTGCCGACAGTCACACATTCCCCCAAGGTATTTAAAAAATACAAAACAATAACAAATAAAACAGTGTGTTTCTACCAAAACATTTATACATTTATATGCATGGCTTTGCCCTGCCCCCTATTTACATGCAGGGCTTTTCTGCTGCCCTGCTACAGAGGCATTGATGTTTTTTGTACAGTTCATGACAATGCCAACAATATGAATCTAGCAATGGAGATCTGTGATAAGTTCCCGAATGACCTGGGCTTTTCTGGTCATACATTGCAATTAGCGGTTAAAGCAGGCATAAATCTTCCTGACATCTCTAAAGCAGTAGAAGCAGCAAGACGAATGGTTGGGCATTTTCTGCACTTTGCATTGGCCACTAGTGAACTGAAAAAATGCGAACAACAGCATGGCTACAAGCAAAATAAGCTGATAAATGACTGGGCCACACGATGGAACTCTACGTTCTTCATGTTAGAACATTTATTTGAGCAACGACTTGGCTGTCCTGACTGATGACACTGTAGGTTCGCAAGTCACTGTAGTTGAAAAGTCATGTCTGGGACCTAATAGAGCAGTTGTTACCTGTGCTAGGACAGCTGGCAAAAGCAACCACTCTTATTATTTGTTTATTTAGCAGACACCTTTATCCAAGGCGACTTACAGAGACTAGGGTGTGTGAACTATGCATCAGCTGCAGAGCCACTTACAATTACGTCTCACCCGAAAGACAGAGCACAAGGAGGTTAAGTGACTTGCTCAGGGTCACACAATGAGTCAGTGGCTTAGGTGGGATTCGAACCGAGGACCTCCTGGTTACAAGCCCTTTTCTTTAACCACTGGACCACACAGCCTCCTCCTCT
Organism: Acipenser oxyrinchus oxyrinchus; assembly: GCA_030684275.1. Lineage (NCBI taxonomy): Eukaryota > Metazoa > Chordata > Actinopteri > Acipenseriformes > Acipenseridae > Acipenser > Acipenser oxyrinchus. Next base: position 58,556,469 of record CM060252.1, read on the forward strand.
TATCTGTGCAGAACAGCATGTGTGTCTTTCTTTCATTTACGCAGTCATGAATTTGATGGACAGCAACCTCAAGCGAGCAGACAGTGACATGGGAGCTGCACAAGCCCCTAAGGTAGAAGTCAGCAAGCAACTAACGAAACAATTCAAACGATGCAAGGACTTGCAGAAACAATTCCCATTATGGCATGCCTGTTAGACCCATATTTCAAACACCTGCAGTTTCTACAGAATGACTTGAGAGAGGCAGCCAAACACCATCTTTCAAAATTGGTTCTGAAGCTGAGAAGATCCTCTGATTCTGCTGCTACCACTGTAGCTGCTGCCACCTGTAGGCCCTGTGATGGTGATACCTTGGAAAATGCTGCTGTGGAGCCTCAAACTAAAAAGACCAAAATTGAAATGGACTATATAGAAATGTTTGGACATCTTGAAGAAGGAAGAGAAAAAAAGTTTCACAAGTGAGGATAATGAAATGACTGATTACATTTACTTGACCCCTCACATTCCAATAATGAACAATCCGCTACTGTAGTGGAAGAAAAAGAAAGACCGATATTCCCGTCAGGCAGCTTCAGCGAGGAAATATCTCTCTATCCCCTGCACCAGCACTCCGAGCAAGAGAATATTTTCTCTTGCTGGAAATACCGTGAACAGGCATAGATCAAGTCTCCTCCTGCATCATGTTGATGTACTTGTGTTCCTAAATGTTAATTCAAACGCAAGTGAAAAGGAATTTACACCAGGGAATAATGTGTCTGATGAGTCTGAGTAAATATGCCTTGATCAATATTGAGAGTGTTTGCTACATGCAGAAAAAAAATATTCTCTCACACAACACAGGCCTTTCATTTTTTAGTTAATAATGTTGAAAATCTAGTTCAAATTTGAAAAGTAATAAGTAATGTGAATGTGAATAAATAATTACATAGCTTAAATAATTCTGTGAAAAATGCATTATGGTTAACGAGTAATAGATTTGTTTTTCTTCTCTATATTTATGTATTGCCTTTTGTGCTTTTGGTTATCTCCATGCAGTACTACATTTGAAGTTGTACCTAGTCTTTTTGGGTGGTTTCGCAATGTCACACAAGCCAGTAATTAGTTTGTTTAAAGCTTTAAAATATCACACATAACGTTAGGTTACTTACCGTAACTGTGGTTCCCTGAAAGAGAAGACGACCACCAATGACATTACTTATGGGATATGCCTGCCCATTAGGTAGGTATCGCTGAGCTCTCTATACCAGAGCTGCTAATAGGCTTCTTCCTGGGATGATGCACTCGGTCCCGTCCACCGAGGGGATAAAACTGTCATCCAAAGGAAGCCATTTCTCTTTTTCCATCGAACCCTTGAGGGTGACCGATGTGACCTTGCGGTTGGTGGTCATCTTCTCTTTCAGGGGACCAGGGTTACGGTAAGTAACCTAACGTTCCCTTTGAATTCGAAGACGACCATCAATGACATTATGTATGGGATAATGTATACCAGAGCTGTCGCGAGGGAGAAGGAACGGCAGCATATGACGGACGCACAAGCACTGTCTAACCCAGAGGTTAGCGGTGTGAACTTACACCCACATTAAGACGGTAGAACCTGGAGAAAGTAAGCAGTGTAGCCCGGCTAGCCGCAGTACAAATATCAGACATCGCGGCACCTCTGAAGAGGGCCCAAGATGTAGCCAACCCTCTAGTGGAGCGTGCGGCTACCCTACCAGGTGGGGGCAAGCCAGCACCATTATACGCAGTCGAGACTGTATCCATACTGGGCAGAGGAAATTCAATCTCTCATCCTCCATTGAAGCAAACAGAGGTGGATGGAAGGACTCCAGTTCCACAGACTGATTAACGTGGAAGGCTGTAATCACCTTGGGGAGGAAAGCAGGGTTGGTTCGCAGAGACACCCTGCTGCCATCCTCCCAAATACGCATGCAGGAGCTGTGCACAGACAGCACCTGCAGCTGACTGACCCGCTTAGCGGTGGTGATAGGCACGAGGAAGGCTGTCTTCATAGACAGGTACTTCAGCTGTATGGAGTGTATGGGCTCAAATGGGGCCTTCGTGAGAGCCTCCAGTACAATATTAAGGCTCCATTTGGGGACAACAATCCTCCTGGGAGGGCGTAATCGCAGAGCGCCTTTAAGAAAACGGGTAGCCATAAAATGCGCGCCTGGAGACACTGAATCTACGGGGCCATGGCAAGCAGAGATAGCCGCTAAATACACCTTCAAAGTGGAAGGTGACCTACCAGCATCAAGCAGTTATTGCAGAAACTGTAAGATGACTGGCATAGGGCAAGATATGGGGTCATGGCTTCTAGCCAGACACCAAGCCTGGAAATATCTCCACTTATAGGTGTACAAGGACCTAGTGGAGTCTGACCTAGCGGTCTCTGCAACATACCCACAACCGCTTCTGATAGCCCTAGGGCTAACCAGCGGTCCCTTTCAGGGGCCAGAACCATAGCCGGAACCTGCCCAGTTCCGGGTGCTAAAGAGAGCCTTTCGCCTGACTTAGGATATTAATGCGCAATGGAATCTTCCAGGGCTGGCTGTGTAACAGCTGGCACAGGGTCGAAAACCCACCTCTCCTGGGCCACTTGGGGGCCACTAGGAGAACTGACGCTTCCTCTAACCGAACCTTTTAGAAATGCGGGAGCAGCGATATAGGCGGAAAGCATACAAAAACGCTTTGGGCCACTCGTGCACTAGGGCGTCTATGCCGAGTGGCCCGCCTAAGCGGTGGAGGGAGTACCATAGTTGGCAATGCATCGTCTCTGCCGAGGCGAGGAGATCAATCTGCGCCTTCCCAAACCGTTCCCAAATGCGCTTCACTATGTGAGGGTGGAGTCACCACTCTGACGGAGGTGGAACGCATTGAGCCACGCTTGTAGCAGGCGCATGCAAAGCAGACCCAGCTGAATGGCCGATATGGCTGCAGCCATCAGAACCAATAGTTTCTGATACAATTGGAGGGTGACCTGTGATCCCTGTTGAAACAGGGAGAGGCAACCCTGGATAGCTGCAACTCTGTTGTCTGACAGGTATGTGCGCATCGTATTGGAGTCCACCCGGAGCCCCTAGTACTTCGTGCACTGCACCGGTGTAAGCCGACTCTTTGCATCGTTGATGGTGAGGCCCAGCACAGTGAAAATAATATATGCTGTTTTTTTTTTTCTGTAGTCCACCAGTTCACCTAGTTTACCCTTAACTATTTGACTATAAAATTAGTAGTCGTTCTACCCCTAATGTATACAGTGTGCCTTTGCATTACATAAAAAGAAAAGACCAATAAACAAACAACGCTGGTTCACCACATCATGAATAGATTTTAAACAAACAACGCTGGTTCACCACATCATGAATAGATTTAAAAAAAAAAAAAAAAGTTGGTTGGTTGGGTTTTGATGTCAAGTGTTGAGAAATCTCGAGGGTACTGATAGTTTCTAACAATGCAGTACACCATGTGACCTGATATGTTAGTATCTGTCATGCATTGTATTGTTGTTTTTATTGGGCTGATGTGCAACCTCAGTAAAAACACACAAAAAAGTAGATGTTTGATATCATTTTAGTGAAGAATTTGATAGTAATACAGCAATGTATGCAGCAGGTCTATACAATTTAGTAAAACATGAGATATACAAATGTTATTCAACCTTTAGTGTAATATGTTTGACTACATTAATTTACATATACAGTAATTGCATTAGACTATATATAAAGTGAATGTAATAAAATAATGGGCTATCTGATAATACACATTAGGTATTACAATGTCTACAATACAAGTTAACTGCACTACATAAAAAGACTACCTCTGAGGTTTGATTCTGAAGTGTGATACCTGCATTAAGCCATTTTAAACTGCCGTTTTAAATGAACAGTGCAGATATGGCCTAAAGTAACATTAGGTACCTCAAGATTGGCGTTAATCAGTGTGTGAAACCAGCTGTAAATATTTGAAATGGTATGTATTGTTGTGATGTGGGAACAGGAGAATTGCACATGTAAGCCCTAGTCCTTGTGTCTCTTGGCAGGCGGTGCTGTAGGTGACAAATGGAACTGTAATGATTGCTTAGTCTTGGTAATTGCAAAGAATACAAAAGCAACACAAATGTGAACTACCTTACATACTTTTGTAATCTGTCTGTTAATATGCCACTTTTAATGAATATTTATTTCTTGGGTTATCTGTACGTTCAGCTTTACCTTGATCAGAAGTGTATGAAAAATGTAACTAAAAACCGGGGATGTAAACAGAATTCAGAATGCTTTTGAAAACTACAGAACGGATTAATCTCCATTGATTTCTACAAGAACCAGTGTCTGAACACTATAGTACATTATTTTAATATAGGCTACAGCCGCGGTTTTCAAACTGGGGTATGCTAACTCACTTCAGTGGGTACACGAGAAAAATCTTGTAATGGCGAACAACGCATGTTGAATCTGCTATCAAATAAAACCACATGTGTACTGGTGTATGTTTCCTTTCTGTTGGGCGAGGTTAACTCTATAAACACCCAGCCGGCTGCTGACAGTGAGTGACCGTTGAGCACACACGGCTAAGTTACATATTTAAATAGCAGTGTGTTGGTTACTGCAGTCTGTGGGGGTTGGGGGGTTGGGGGGTTGGGGGGGGGGGCCTCAAAGATTGCCACTGTATGATGTTGCTTCTTTAAAACATGTGTAGTATTTACTAGGTAAGTTTACTTTTTGAAGTTTAAATGTTCAGTGTTAGTAGTTTAATCAGTTTAGTGTTTTATCTACGTTTACATTTTAAAAATAATAACAGTATTATTGAGTTGAGCAGGCAGCTGTGCCGCCCTGCTTTAGACAGTGAAATCACTCACTTGTTCTGCGCTGGAGCTGGAGTGACACGACTGTTATCTTTACTTTAATGCTTCTATGTGAATTAATTTGTTGAAGAATTCCTTTGTCGTGTGAGTGCATTACCCTACGCCTCCACAACGGTAATTATTAATAAAAGCAAAAGCACAATATTATTATTATTATTATTATTATTATTATTATTATTATTATTATTATTATTATTATTATTACAAAAATGGAATCCCGGGATTAAAATAAAAATCAATCCCGAAATCCTGGTATTGGGAAAAGTGTCCGGAATTCCCTACTCCAGACCTATTGAGTGTGTTCATATCATACAGCGAGTACCCATCAACAAGCTTTAATTGTCTTACAGCCGATTAACACGAACAGACTACTGCATTAAACACTTTAACATGTAAGCATTTTGCTAAAAGTATTTTTTGAGTGCCTGATATAAAGATCCCCTTTCTGCTTTCAACAAATTAGATTTTGGAAATATTCACTTTAAAACACTGAGCTTATTCTAGCTGGATTCAATTCCACACAAGACACACATAGCATTTTACATTGTCCCAGCTCAAGCGTTAAACGATAAAATTCAAGTTCAATATTAAAAAAAGCCTATATTTGTAACTTTTTAATTTGTTGAATTTAGACTCCTATTGCATACGTTCCACCCATTCCAAGTTTTACTACAAGCTTGATTAGCCACAGGTTATAGGTAACAAGCCCAGGTGTGTCTTATTAAATGAGGAATGGATTAAACTGCTATGCAATGGGAGTCTCATTTCCATCCCCGAACACGCATCGTTACTTTTAATTAAAGTCTTTAAACTGTGTTCTTTTGCAGTCAGATGCTTTTCTGTGCATCAGATATGGCAAATGATGCACTGCAGTCTTTAATGTGTTCTTTTATAATGTTTTTTCAGGACCTGCTCAGAAGAACTCATTTATTTTTTTTAAGCTGCTTTAATAATTTCTGTCGAAGCATCAAGATGCATTTAGAACTGAATCATAAACCATTTTTAAAAGCATATTATAGCAAGAAACTAACCACTGTATAAACCTATAGTGAAAAATAAAATGAAAACTAATACAAAAAAGACCTGTCAGTTTCACAAAAAATAACTACACCTCCACCCACTGTATGTAAATATTTAAGTTTGACATGCAGCAGATATATGTAAAACTGAAAAGTGTGACTATAGGGATTTTCCATGTGTGGTTATTTACACGTGAAGTGGCGATGTGCGTGCATGTTTGGGAGAACAGCTCAACAGGATCAGGTTTGTGGCCGAAAATAATGGACACAGAGAGGAATAGGGTAAATCTCATTTACTCATGAGCATGACATAAAACACGGGAAATCCACACCCATTTTCACATGGAAACTCGCATTTCACGTGAAAACGTCCTCTGCTCCCAATCCAGACAGCCTTGGGAGTATACGTGGAAGGTGTCTGGTACAGATCTCTATAATCCTGCATCTCTGCCGGTTTTCAGCCATGGTATTCACTACTAAAGACATGCCACCCCACCAATGGACATTTGAAAAACAATTTGGGCAAAAGTACTAAAACATATTATTAAAAAACCAGGCACAAGGCATTTACAAACCACAGCTTTATTACATGAGCTTAACACTGTGCTTTAGAGTTTCACTCAAACAAGACATCACCTGACAACCATGGATTTCCAGGTGAGATTCTCTCGTGTACCTGTTCTCTGTGCATGGAAACCACATTTTCCCGAGCTGTCTGCGAAAACAGCATGAGAACGCTATGCATGGGTAATTTACATATCAACCTCCTCCTTTCCTTTTTATTTGCAACAACATCAGGTGAAAAGAGGGTCTTCTCGAAAAAATCCCCTATAGACACTAGACATACTTCCTCCAACAGCTTGCCCTTTGCAAGTTTCATCACAAAATGGTAAGTGTGACATACAGATGGACTGACAGACAGACAATGGGGGGGGGTTCCAAGGGGGCCCCTGAAATGTTAGTAGCCCTGGGCCTCCAAATACCTTAATACGGGCCTGCAGACAACACCCATTCTATATGGTTTAAAAACATAAAAAAGTTGTATATATCTATGGTTGCTACTTGCCACTGACAATCTGATTTTCAAAAGTGGTGGTGGGAAAAACAGGTCGCAAAACACCTTTGTGACTCCAGATAAGTTGCAAAATGTAGCGCAATGAAATTTAGGCTTTGTGCTTTTTTTGAAAATACACTCGCATTTCAGCTTGTTAAGCAATTGAAATTCATAATTGGTTCTATTTTGCAAATAACGTCTTATTTTCAAAAGGAGCAAAACACCAAAATACACTCGCTAATTAAGACATGCCCCCCTCTCATGCCTTATTTAAACTGCGACTGCTGACAGGGCTACTGAGCTGTAATCTACAATGCAGAATATCGAAGCGCTTCCAATTCTTTGACTGCAGCACGAGAGGGAAGGGAGGAGGAAAAAACGACCCTACACTAAACCCAGAACATTTCGTTCCCATCAGACATTTCTGGATCTAACTATAAAACAAGTTATGCGTAGATACAGATTGGATATTTGCACTATAACAGAGCTGTCTGATCTGCTTAAGTGTGATTTAGAATCACAAACAGGCCGCAGTCACACTATACCTGTACCTGTAAAGGTTACAGTAGCCATTCATTTTCATGCAACGGGTGCCATCCAGACAACAGCTGGGGACAGATCAGGCATCTGTCAGTCTTCCATGTCAAAGATACTGACTGATGTCACAGGTGCACTTTTACATAGGGCAAGAGTATATACTATTTCCAATTGGGGATGCGGGACAAAATAGAATGAAACACACATCTTATCAGTTGTCTGGCTTCCCAAACGTGCTAGGTGTAATAGATTGCACACATGTTGCAATATCCCCAGATTCAAGGAATGAAAACATCATTCTTTAACTGTGCAAGTTTTATGTGATGCTCAGTGTATCACGGATGTAGTTACCACGGATGTAAGTACTCTGGCTCATGCCACGACTCATTTATTGTGGACAACAGTGGCTTGTACAGAAAACTAGAACAGGGGCTTATAAGTGGAGGCTTTGCTAATTTTAGAATATATTAAATACATAATTAACATATGACCATTCAAAAACATGTAACAAACGCATATTACTGTTTAACATTTTTATTATGATTTTTCACAAACATACATAAACATTCCGATATTGCATGTAAAGAATATGAATATTAATATTGCATCAGAGAATACATTGTGATATTGAAATAAATTAAGGATTTTTTTTCTATAGGCCCACTGTATTATTATTATTATTATTATTATTATTATTATTATTATTATTATTATTATTATTATTATTATTTAGCAGACACTTATATCCAAAGCGAGTTGCAGAGACTAGGAGGTGCATCATAACTTCAGGTCCCAGAATCTTTTTTTGGCCGTCTTTATTTGACCTTTTTATGGAAGAGGTTGCGTTTATTTTTTCGGTTATATCCTTCCGTATTTTAAATTTAGCAGGGGCTCTGGACCTTTCTCCAAAAATAACAGCTTTATGTGCTAAAATATCATGGAGCAAAAGCTCAACTTGGGTGGCTAATAATGTATTTTTTGTTTCTTTTTTTCCCAATTGTTGTGACTACATGTGTGCTGCCTCGTTGTTTTCCAGTTAAATGGAAGTCCAGACTACTGAAATGTGACTAATTGGCTTGTTAATGAACCTGGAAATCAATTGTTGTTTCAATTAAATCAGTCATAAGCAGGACTCGCAAAGGGCATTGCGAGTAGGAGAAATTAACCTGCCCCTGTTGAAAATCGAAACGTAAAATTTGGTGGCACAAAATCTTGCAGTGCAAATGCCTCTATTTTCTCTCTAAAATGCGCCTTCTGAAAATCAGGCTGTAAATGTCTGTACTAAAATATTAGTAGGTTAACTGAAAGGTTAATATTAACACCAGGGGTGAAATTCTGCCAGTACTCATCGGTACTCTGTACCGGGACTTATTTTGATGCCGGTACTGGATACCGGGACTTATTTAATCTGGTTTTCATCCAATGCGATGCATTCCATCCACACACAGTCCACTAGCGCAACGTTTCTCAAATGCTCTTTCAAACGGCACAGTTCATGCTGCTTGCATTCTGTTTCCTCAAACTGCTTCTCTTAGCTGCTACTGGCCACCATTAATGTCAGTATAATCACTGCATGCTGATTGGCCGAGTTTTCATTCTGATCAGATTTCATTTTGGCATGCATCACAAATCTCCGCCCATTTCACTTTGTGTCAGTGCTCATTCGTTGATCAACGAGAGAAGACCTTAGCAGTGCAACTCTCTCAGTAGTGTCAAGGCATTCAAAACCATCTGTTTTTACCTTTTGAAAGACACCGCCAGCAGCACAGGATTTATTCAGCGCTGGTGAAGATAGACCACTTGTCCAGTATTTAGTTTATGACTCTTTTTAAAAGCATTCTATGTCAGTGGGGGAGTTTGTGACCAGAAACCAAGTAGACACAGAGAATGGCTTAGGACCCCCCTTTGTATATTCCAATTCTGTTAATTTCATACACAGAATGATATTATGACCCACTTTGATGCTACAGTAAGATGGAGATTAAAATGGCCAAGTACATCATTAATAGTAGTAGTTCCTGTTACATAAAAAAAAATCAGAGGGGTATTTTAGCCCCTATTGTGCATTGTTAGACGTAGATCTTTTTGTATCATTTTTTTCATATCACAGTTGTTTTTTATACAATTTTTTATAACATCATCCCTTTTTTAGGATATCTTGAAACAAAATCCTAATATTTCTTAATGCTTGTCATTTACGGTTTAACTTAAGTGTTATATTACAGTACATGACTGAGTGATACATGCAGAGGGTACAAAGCTTTCAGTATTTTCAGCTTCCTTGTTCATGGTGAATTTGTATTTATAAATGTATTGTGTACCAATATATTTTAAAAGTATTTATTCATTGGCACTCAAATTGTCTCAATTTTTAAATGTTTACACCGGGCTGTGCATATGAGGTACCTGCACTTTTTTCTTGAGAATTTCACCCGATTAACACCATGTGCAAAAAATAATCCTCTTTAAATGTATGTTTGTTTTTGTTTCCTGATCCTGTGTGCTTTGATTGAAGGTGTAATTTTTAACCTCATATTACTGAAAATAGTAGCTGAAACATGTCTATTTGATTCAGAGTGAAACGCTTGTATCACAGTAACTTTAACCAGACTGCTATTATAGCGGGGCACGTGCTAAACTATAGAACAGGATTGTAAATAAGCCGCCAATGAATTGTTCAACTATAAAACAGAACACAATGATAACATTAAATTAACCAGCTTTTGCAGTTGTTTTTCAGCATCCTAAATTATGATTCAATTAAAGAGGCAATTCATGATTTATGTTCTTAACAAAAACAAGGTTGCTATGCAGAAACGTAACAATTAAGTTAAAGTGAGACATTAATCAAAATGAACGTGATTTTATAAGAGTTAAAAAAAAAAACCGACACACTAGTGTACTGAGACTGCCTTGATAAGCCAAGAATGTGACACAGACCTAGTGTGTAGCACACAGCATTACTCACAAGCATCATTCTGCTCAATACTGTCTGTGGACAGTGCAACATTTAGTATTGAGTTTGAGTTTATATCTCAGGGTACGGGGGAGGCAACGCGAACAACATTGTACACATTTCGAGTCTAAGCAACTTACTAACAAAACAGGAATTACGGTGCTGTACATCGAAAACACTGTAAACATACAGTCCAACTATTACACTCATTAAAAATGAACAACAGAACCAAAGGTTTGTTTAGCAACTTAATGATGATAGTGACAACCCAAAACTAGTCTATCATCTTTTCATTACCACCATTAAAAGAATCGACATACTGCGAAAATATGAAACGTGCTTAAATAGATTGCAATTTGCCTGATCACCTACCGCTATTCTTAAAACAAAAAGCGTAATAAAGATATGTGAAGTATATGTTCACATACCTTCATGTCTCTAGACATCTTAAGACGCAGTCGATTCATCATTTACAGCTACCTCCAGAAGAAATGAAGTGTGTTACGTTTTCAACAACTTTCATTATTCATCTCTTTGTCTGCCGCCATTAATTTCCTACCGACAACCTCCCTTACGATCACTTAAATAAGACACTAGTTCCATTTTTTAAAATTATTTTATTTACAGCGCCACCTTTTAAATGCACACATGATCGTTAGAAAAATACAAGCAATTTGACCTCATCAACATGGTACCGCTGTTGCTCCACTTCATCCCTGCTGCGTTTAAGAAACCACTACTAACTTTCTTCACATGCGCAAACCGAGACATCTGTGGAGAGGGCTTTGACAGCAGCGCATGGAAACCGCGATGGGAATATCAAATACCTAGAAGCGCAATAAAGCACCAGTGCCGGTGCATTTCACATTTCACATAACACTATCCCTAAACTTTCCTTCCGACCTCAACATGCAAACGGGGATCTGCTAACAAGGAATTCACTAGAATGTCAGCGCTGAAGAAGGTAAATTATATTAATTATGCTTTGCAAATACCTGTGGAAAACTCAAGGGGCTGGGCTGCATATTTATTATAGAGGGGTTCAAGTCATGGCTCTGAATTTGCAGTAAATATGCGTCAGGCAAAAACATGAATGTGTATTTTTAAGTAAGCAAATTAGAATTGTGTGAAATGCATGTGCCTCACTGTACAATTTTTTTTTTTTTTACATCAGTGTTCAAATTTAAGCAGGTGTTGATGCTCGGGGGATTTAACTGTGGATTCAAGGTGTGAAAGAGTGCAGCTCGCTGAAATTGACGTGTATTCATATAGTACTAATTGTTGTCGGTCTTTTATCAGTATGCATTTAAATATTGATAATGCTAGTAATCATGGCAAAGATATAAATAAAGTAATACAAAGTATAAGCAAACGTGTTGAAGGTAAATACAGGCATTTATGAGAATTAAGTGGTTTTGGAGAAAAAAAAGTTTCTGCCAAATAAGTATCATATGCCAAAAAAAAAACAGGCACATAACTGTGTGGTTTAGCTGGTTGTTTCAATGATTGCCAGGTTCACGTTTATGCTGCACCTACTAAACCAGCATTACACTGTTACTGTAGTTACCCAATGCAGTGCAGTAGCTCTGCATTTGGTATTTGGAAAAGCGGCTGCTGAAGGTTTCATACACTGTTACCATTAAAGTTTTAACATCCCTGATCTTTGATTAAAATTCTCCTTATTAAAATGTTCACTGCATCAGTAGGTGTGCCTGTATGATCTCCAGTGTCAGTAGTTTAAAAATGTTTGGAGGCCAGTGTACTTGTGTTCATTTGAGGGTGAATATATTACAAGTCTGCTGAAAGCGTTTTACATAATCTCAAAGCAATACAATTACAGTTAAATTGCAGGACACCAAAGCATCAAACTAATTAAGTTGATTAATGTGAATTTGGTGCACCCTGTTGCAGATGGTTGCATTCAAAGTGATAATGTAACAGGAGGATGGATTTCAGATGGAAATGGCAAAAGCTGTATCTGTGCGGTTAGATGTAAAATATTAACCCACATGGTAACTTTAGAAAATATAGTATAGAAGCAGGCCTGTGTTCAATCTTTAAAAACAGGTTAGAGTCACGTTACAGCAAACGGACAAGGTGGCGTTACCATTTTGTATTTTCTATACTTTACTTTTCTGATTGCCATTACTAGATTTTCTGACTATAGTCTAGAAATGCACCAATTGATTTAGTTTGAATGTTTTACTGTGCTGTACACAATGCAAAATATGTACTTTTTTATTTTGTAATGCTTTAGCTTGCCTTCATAATTATTCAGGGTTCCCTATGAAAATTGCTTGCCGTTCCTATGGCTTTTATCCAACGATTATTAATATCATTTTTTTTATCCACCGCTGAGGAATAAACTTTTTAGCTTACGTTATTGAGAATATCGGATTCTGGGGAGATACAGTAAAGGGGTGTCTTGTATGTCCATTCATCCACCCATCTATATGTCACCCTTGCATTTTTTCATTAATCTGAAGAATTATGATTTCATTGCTAATTCTTTATATATATATATAGATAGATAGATAGATAGATAGATAGATAGATAGATAGATAGATAGATACTATTAATGAACTTTTCATCACACTGATGGCTTTAATTTAAAATGTACAGACATGATGGGGGATGTATGGTGCTGTACTGACAAACTTTCTTTTTTTAATACAGATACATTTTTTAAAAAGCACACTTTGCCTACACATTACTGCATCCTATTATAAGAGTTATGGACAATGCTTCATGTATAAAGAATAGTGAATATAAGACAATTTCCATTCATTTTGAATTGCATAAGAAACAGACTGTGAAGCAGCTGGAGTATGGTTTCCATGGCATAATTCCTTGCACTGAAATGGTCACCATCCTGGTCAAATACAGTCAGTTCTGTCACGTAATCACCAGACTGATATCCACTGTAATGCTAAACCTAGTTACACAAACAGTACATTGAAAATATCAAAGTTGCATTTTGTGCAGGAACAAACTTTTTTTTTTTTTTTCTACGATAGCAGTAAATTAATTCCTGTTCTCTTCCAAAGAAACACTGGACAATGGAATGTATTTATTTAAACATAAGTTACATCAAATCTTGTGGCATTGAGGTATTTATTTATTTATTTTTTTACAATATCAATGCCTCCAGGTTAATTGAACGACAGGTGTGTTCAGATATTGGAATATCTGTCCAATCCTTTTTACTAAATGTTTTTATTCACAGGTGAATGGTTATGTATATTGTTTGCTACAAAAAGACTGTGCCGATGGATTGAACAAGTCCACAGGAGAATGCAGGTGTGCTGCCTTAATGTAAAAATAATATATGTGTAGTCCTTGGAAAGATATTCATTATGCAAGTAAAAGCTTTATAGCAGCAGAAAGCATGTAAGCTTTTGAGCAGAAGAAAATAATGAAAAGGTTGGGTTGTCCTTCTATAAAAAGCAAGCTACTGTACTTCAGTTTTGTAACCAGGCAATAATAATATATGGCAGTGGCTGTTTTATTATATTGTTTGTACTCGTGTTAAGCCCCTGTACTAAATGTGGCATCTTGAATTGGTATAAAAAGGTTTATGTGTATACACCCTGTGTATATCATGCTCTAAATATCAGCTTCTTAAAAGAAAATCTCTTTTGATCACTGAACGCAGAAGCTATGCATTTCCATATGGTCTTCGGTCTCCATAGAGGAGCCTGACGCTTCACCCTGAGTATATAATACATCATTTATTCACCCAAACATTCATTTATTTAGCTGTATTGAAAGAGTTCATGTTTGATGGCAGCAGTTCTGTGTGAGCTTTATAACAGTGGATGGGTTGTGGAGTTCTAATTAAGAGGGAAATGTAAGGCACTTTTATTGTGGATCAGCAAACTACTGCTTTGCATCTTGACCAGCAATTGCATGGAGGTTGCAGAATTATCTGTTCATGGCAGTTTGGAATCTGTGCAGGAAAAAAAACAAAAAAAAAAAACGTGTAAAGGATTACTTGCTTGGTCGTCTTTGATTTATTGCTGCAAAAACTCAATTTTAAAATACATTTGAATTATTAAGCTGCTGGGCTGAATGCTCTAAAAAGTGACCACTGGCTGACAATGATGTCATTATTTGCACACTTTACAGGCTGGCATTTTTCGTCATGCACAAGCAAAGCCTTTTAAAGCTAGTGTCCCACAATGATGTTGACTTTTACTGTCAAATATAAACCCTTGATATCTGTTTACTTCATCAGCCAGTAGTTTTGCCATACAGTACACTCGGTACAGACCCTACACTGTTCAAAGCACTCGCTGGTACAGTTTATCTCCTTGACATCTTATACATTTTACATTCAGAAATCAGACCTAGTTGAAAATGGAGTTTACATTCCCCAAGGTAGTTTTACACAACCTCTATAGATATACTGCATTCCTGATGCTGTTTGCAGCAGTAAGAGGATATATAGAGGAAACTTTTTGAATGTTCATGGGCTGCTGTGGTTATTCCACTTATGTGGATAGTCAGATAACTAGTGGTTGTTTATAGCCATTCTCGTGTGAAATAAATATAGCACTTTGTGTACACTGATGGGGTATTCTGTTACTTTCCTTAAGTCAAGATCCTTGTCTGTTTAGTGGTGTAATTTGTAACAGCAGCATTGAATATGCAAAAGGTTATTCAGTGCTAGATATATGCATTACATTGTCAAGCCATGCTATAGATCAAGAAGCAAAACAAGATTAAAAAGGCCTTTTTTTGCAAATGATGAAACACCTACACTACAGAGGTTAGGCTGTATATTCCAAAGATGGGTATATCCACGAGTCCTCATCCAATCATATTTTTAGAACCACTAACCACAGTTGTTTTTTTTCTTTCAACAGTGGGCTTATGAAGGGGTCATCACTTGATGTAACAAACCAGATCTTTGTTAAAAACATTTCCCTAAATTAAAGTTAGACCACTGAGGGTGAATGCAGGGTCGGTCAGAAGCTGGTTTGAATCTTGGTCATGTTGAGTTCTTGATTTTTGTCTGGGTACCCACAGTTAGCGCTGCTTTGGTCTCCTCTGTGATTCATTCACCTACGAGATCCTTAGCGACCCTTACTTTTCAAGGTCTGGGCAGATATTACCCAGGCCCTTACTGTACTTCCAGGGTTCAGTAGCTTGGTAACATATTGGTTCAGTGGCTGAAAAGAGGTGATTAGCTTGTCAGCAGGCTCTTTAGTTCTCCACATTTCCAGTAAATTAGTACAGTTAATATGATCGTAGTATTTTTTATGTCTTTTCAGTTTACCAATTTGATCTACAGTGTACTTGATAAAATAACTTGATATTACATTGTGTTAAATGAATTGCTGCTTTGAGATGAGAGAAAGCCATAGCCTAGTATGCCTGAAGGCTTTCTGAGTAGAAATAACGATGGAAGACATCTTTCAGCTGGATTATCATAATTAAAAAAATGATCAGTTTCTATTTTGATATTTGGTTTCATTTTAAAATGCTGTGTGCATTTTTCATTTGTTTATTTATTGGAGGCCTTGATTTTAGCTTTTTCAGCAGCGTTAAATATGAACTCACTAATAGATCAAAAAGGAAGCCTGAGCGCCTAAATTAGTGGCATTCCATTTTCATAGGATGAAAATATTCATAAGGGTATCTGCTGTTTCTTTCGGAGTAAAAGCAGTGCTGGTTGTGGTGTGCTTCTTCTATTGTAAAACTGTTTTATATAGAAACATGTTTAAATTGTACTATATTCTTGAACTGTCAAATAGTTGATTCTTTTGTTAAATGTGAACTGAGAGCACAGAC
The DNA here is from genome assembly GCA_030684275.1 of Acipenser oxyrinchus oxyrinchus. NCBI lineage: Eukaryota > Metazoa > Chordata > Actinopteri > Acipenseriformes > Acipenseridae > Acipenser > Acipenser oxyrinchus. The sequence continues at coordinate 58,572,690 of CM060252.1, forward strand.
TGGGGTTTAATTCAGGAAACAAGGGGCCACAAAAAAGTACATACAAATAATTACAAATATGTTAAAATTGTACCACATGCTTGAACTGTGAAAATTCATTCTGTGAAATAGTTGAAGAATAATGCAATGCGATAGCGAGGGAGCTAATTAGTGTCTGTCCCAAAATTGGTTTGTTAGGAATATCATTTTCTAGGTTGTTGGGGTTATAACAATAATTTATATTGTTGAATATTAATAACATAGACCAGTACGGTTGTTCTTGTATATGAAAAAAAACCCTTTTAGTTCACTCTGTGAGCAGTGTTTTTGTTTAAACCTTTTATTTCACTCTGTGAGTAGTGTTTTTGTTTAAATATTTATTTTATTTTTGTTTGAATAAAAACGGCGCACCAGCGAGCTTTCACCCATAGTACCTGCTTGTGTGTCTCTCTGTCAGCTGTCTGGTCTGGGAACGTCACTACTTGGCTATCCTGTCACATTGATAAATTCACATTTTTGGTTATCTATACTGAATTGCTTTCCTCATTTCGTGCTAACAAATGCAGAAGGAGTCTACAATTAATTTTAATGTAATATGAGCACTTTACTGTATAAATCTGAGGCTATTGTAAAGTGTCCAATCAAAATAAGTTTTTTTTTTTTTTTTTTACAGAACAGATACATAAACTATGTAAAGTAGTAAGGAGACATTTTCACTGATAATTATGATGAAATATATATAGCTATAATTTATAGTAATACAGCAATTATTCATCTGCGTATAGAGACCTGCTTTTACACTCTTGTACTGCTTTTGATAAATGCTGACTGATGGCACAGACAGCGGTTTAGTACGGTAAACACAGAACCACTACAAGTACACACAAAAATTGCAGCCTGGTTATTTTCTGTTTCCCCCTGTTGTCAATATCTAGTTATATATATATATATATATATATATATATATATATATATATATATATATATATATATATATATATATATATATATATTTCAGATTTGTGTTTCTTATCATTTTTCCTCCGATTTTCAATGTCCAATCGCTTTTCCCCTCAATGCAACAATTCCCCACATGGCTCAGGAGACCCTAAGGTTCAGTTAGCGTCCTCTGATCCCATGACCAAGCCAGCTTCCTTTTTCACCCAGGAACTCGAGAGTGGATGTCAGTGAGCTACCAACCTCTGGAGGACAAAGGCCAGCCCTGCAGGTGCCTGCTCTGAGCTCACTGGGTGCCTGGCCAGCAGGGTCTGCTGTAGAGAGATGAGAAACAGTCCCTGCCGGTTTTACCTCCCTAACCCATGGGAGCGGCAGAGCCAAGGCGATGCTCCCTTTGAAGTCTCCAGCAAAGACTGGCCTACTTTGCACAGCCAGGACGCGAACCTGCGCTGTATGACTCGCCTTGCACACCACGTGGCTGCGCTTTTACCAGGTGAGCCACTCAGGAACCCCCCACAGATTTTTGTATAATTGATACAATTATTATTATTATTATATATTTTTTTAAAACCATTCCTTGGAGCTGCGCTGTTGGTGGCTGCATAATTTTGCCCATTTGATGCAGCTGGTGTAGTTAATGCAGTTAAACTATGCACGGTGAGGGCAGGATTGTTTGAAAGCAAAACAAAAAACAAACTGAAATGTTGTACTCTGTCTTGAGCATTCAAACCGTATTGGAACAGATGGAATGCAATTTCAGGCTGCAGAGTCTGCCTCATGTATTTTAGTATGTGTAACACACCTTTCTTAAGGGAATTGTGTGAATACTAACAAGACTTTTATGATTTGTTATGTGAAATTTTGATCGATCAGTAAGAGACAACCTTCTTCTGGCTTTGTAGCTGAAATAAATTAACGAATCATATCTTGCCTTTAGTTCACTTCCATTCGCTACAGTATGTAGGTCTGACGTGCAGATTTGAAGGAAGCAAATGTTAGAATAGCAAGCATGTTTTTTTTTGATGTTTGCTACCTTTTTTTTTTTTCTTTAGAAATTGTCCCCATCCCTCCAACTAGTGACATGCTTTGAACCTGACAACACTGCTGATGTAGTGAAATGATCTAGGGAGTTAAACTGTAACAGATAATCTGAAAGCAAGGCATTACAACTGAGAGCTTCCATTAGCTTAGTAATGTACCATATATGATTTAAAAGGATATTAACATTTGACATACTGTAATATGTGTTCCTTTCAAAACTGCAGATTTGAGATTAAAGTAGCAAATGGAAGTGCACCACAGGTAATTATTTCATTAGGTAGAACAAATTTAAGATAGCCATTTTTTTAAGGGGACCCTGTCTATGGATGTAACCCGACACCACAGCTAAAAATATCCCCACATTCACAAAGCCAACAACACAAACAAAAAAAGAAAAATAAATGGCCTCCATTCACAACTGTCATAACACACAGGTGAAGACAGTTTGTCAAAATGCTTGTTTACTTCAAACTAAACATTTTATGATTGAGTGTTCTGAAGTTATGGATTAATGTCTAACAACAGTCAAATTAAGTTATTACAACTACAACACGTCAAAGTCAACGCTTGAGTCTGGGTTTAGTGAGAGATGTGAACACAAAATGTCAAATAAAACCTAAACGTAATATACGCGGTGGCACATCCTGCAATGATACTATTCATTAGGGACATATAAGGCGACATTAATAATAAGTTAATTATCCTTATGTCACTTCACAAGACTCAAATAAATAACACACAATATGTAATAATAATCCTGACTTCCTGTCTGTTTTATTGCGACCCCCTTGGTTAGGATTTTGTCTTTCAAAAGCGCTTACTTGAAGGCCACAGCGGTCCCTGCTGTTATTTTAATGATTTTCCCGCTTTTTTTGCCACCTGGTGGCAGGAATAATGAGGTGCATGTGTAGGAAAATGCTTCTCCCAGTTTAAGTAAAATGATTCTAAAAGTATCGATAACAAAACTTGAATATGATTTTTTTTTTCTTTTAATAGGTTGAATATTACACAAATTTTTCTGGTGATTGGGCAAAAAAACTATGTAGTGTAGTGTAGGGTGATTTGACAAACAGTAAATATTTGAAAGTGTTCCTTATATAAAAAAAAAAAAAAATGAAAATGCCTTTCTTAATTGTGTGTTTAGGCTGTGCATTTGGGCTTCCAAGTTTACAGATGTTTGTAAGCATTTACAGTAAACTAAACTGTACCTTTTACACTTGCATTAATTAATTGTGCAAAATTGACAAAGAATCTCAGTCAATGAAAAAGCAAAACTATCATTCAGAAACTGTACGATTGAGATGTACCGAGGATACTGAATGATCGTTTGTGGTATAGAATAAAAAAGTATACCAAAAACGATCATTCAATTCATTCTGTTTATACCACAAGTATATTGCTAAAATAAATAGCAATAAAATGTGTACATTTTTTATATTATAGTAATTAATTCAAGGATTATATCCGAACCCTGTTCATGGCCTCTTTGTAACCGTCTTTTTAAGAACATAAGAACATAAGAAAGTTTACAAACGAGAGGAGGCCATTCGGCCCAACCTGATCGTTTGCTTGTTAGTAGCTTATTGATCCCAGAATCTCATCAAGCAGCTTCTTGAAGGATCCCAGGGTGTCAGCTTCAACAACATTACTGGGGAGTTGGTTCCAGACCCTTACAATTCCCTGTGTAAAAAAGTGCCTCCTATTTTCTGTTCTGAATGCCCCTTTATCTAATCTCCATTTATGACCCCTGGTCCTTGTTTCTTTTTTCAGGTCGACTTTGTCAATACCTAGAATTTTGAATGCTTGAATCAGATCACCACATAGTCTTCTTTGTTCAAGACTGAATAGATTCAATTCTTTTAGCCTGTCTGCATATGACATGCCTTTTAAACCTGGGATAATTCTGGTAACTGAACACAATATTCTAGATGAGGTCTTACTAATGCATTATTACAATATATCCGAGCATCTTATTGGCCTTTTTTATAGCTTCTCCACATTTTTTTCATAGATTCCTTCTTCAATTTCAATATCTCCCATATGATATTTATAATGCACATTTTTATTGCCTGCGTGCAGTACCTTACACTTTTCTATATTAAATGTCATTTGCCATGTGTCTGCCAAGTTCTGAATGCTGTCTATATCATTTTGAATTACCTTTGCTGCTGCAACAGTGTTTGCCATTCCTCCTATTTTTGTGTTGTCTGCAAATTTAACGAGTTTGCTTACTATACCAGAATCTAAATCATTAATGTAGATTAGGAATAGCAGAGGACCTAATACTGATCCCTGTGGTACACCACTGGTTACCTCGCTCAGTACTTTCTGTTTTCTACATGTTAACCATTCCCTAATCCATGTGCATGCATTTCCTTGAATCCCTACTGTGTTCAGTTTGAAAATTAATCTTTTATGCGGGACTTTGTCAAAAGCTTTTTGGAAATCTAAATAAACCATGTCATATGCTTTGCAATGATCAATTGTCGATGTTGCATCCTCAAAAAAATCAAGCAGGTTAGTTAGACACGATCTCCCTTTCCTAAAACCATGCTGACTGTCTCCCAGGATACTGTTACTATATAGGTAATTTTCCATTTTGGATCTTATTATAGTTTCCATAAGTTTACATATGATAGAAGTCAGGCTTATTGATCTGTAGTTACCTGGTTTGGTTTTGTCTCCCGTTTTGTGGATTGGTATTACATTTGCAATTCTCCAGTCTGTCGGTATAACCCCTGTGTCAAGAGACTGTTGCATGATCTTGGTTAGCGGTTTGTAAATAACTTCTTTCATTTCTTGGAGTACTATTGGGAGGATGTCATCCGGCCCAGGAGATTTGTTTATTTTAGAACTCCTAGTCCCTTTAACACTTCTGCATCTGTTATGCTAAAGTTATTTAAAACTGGATAGAAACAGGTCGACATGTGGGGCATGTTGTCCGTATCCTCCTTTGTAAAAACTTGTGGAAAGTAATAATTGAATATATTTGCTATTTTTTTTTCTTCGTCTATGATTTTGCCATTTGTGTCTCTTAGACATTTAACCTCCTCTTTGAATGTTCTCTTGCTGTTATAATATTGGAAAAACATTTTGGAATTGGTTTTAGCCCCCGTAGCAATATTGATTTCTATCTCTCTCTTGGCCTTTCTAACTTCCTTTTTGACTTGTGTTTGCAGTTCCAAGTACTCTTTCTATGTACTTTGTTTTTGGTCCCTTTTTAAACGCTCTGTAAAGTGCCTTTTTGCTGAATATTTTTTTTAATTGATCTATTAAACCATTTTGGCCATTTTGTTTTAGATTTACATTTGTCTACTTTTGGGATGTAATTGTTTTGCGCCTCTAGTACTATATTTTTAAAAAACAGTGTGACAAGCAGACTGTAGTGGATGACTTCAGACCAGAAAGGAATACACAGAGACAGTAGTGGAGTTGAAACTGAAAACACAAATGGCAGCGCTCAGTAGGTTTAATAAACAAATAAAATAAAAGGTTGACCAAAACAGAACACGGCACTTTAAGCCAAAATAAATAGACAAACAAAACAGATTAACACTAAACAAACAGTGGACGGACAGACAAACAAACATGGTGAGTCAAAACAAACAAGTATCGTAAATAGCAATTGTTATGAAATATTTTGAATGATTTTACTTTATTTTACTCTCTTCCTCTCTCCCGTTCATGACTCGACGAACACCCAACCCCGAGTGAATGAAATGTGCATCTATATATACTGTTGTGCCGGGATTCAATTACTAATTAATTATTCACTTGAATCCCAGCACGTGAATTAATTATGTGCAACCTTTAAATGCACGTGAAGTGATTCCTGCAATCACTTGCCTAAATACAATTATACATTTTAAATAACTCGTGCTGCACACACCCATTTATATCCCGTGCAGCCATCTCTTTACACCAACATTAACACACCACACGCAACATACAACACAGAAATGCACACAGGGTCGGGGCACATTGCCACAAACAGCCATCCTTTTTCTGTGGATGTTTTCTCTATTTTACTCCAATCTACTGTACTTCTGTTAGTCTCTGTTTCATACCTTCATAGTTTGCTTTTCTAAAATTGTAAACCTTAGCTTTAGTCATTACTTTTTTGGTTTTAAAAATCACTTAAAATGAGACCATGTTGTGTCTGTTATTTGAAAAGGCTAAATCAAGGCATGCCTCCCCTCTAGTCGGTGCCTTGACAAATTGCATTAGGAAGCAGTCATTTGTCACTTCCACCATTTCAATTTCATCTGTCGTGCTCCCCACCGGATTTTCCCATTTTATATGGGGGAAGTTGAAATCCCCCATTAGTATGGCTTCTCCTTTTTATTATTATTATTTGTTTATTTAGCAGACGCCTTTATCCAAGGTGACCTACAGAGACTAGGGTGTGTGAACTATGCATCAGCTGCAGAGTCACATACAACTACGTCTCACCCGAAAGACAGAGCACAAGGAGGTTAAGTGACTTGCTCAGGGTCACACAATGAGTCAGTGGCTGAGGTGGGATTTGAACCAGGGACCTCCTGGTTACAAGCCCTTTTCTTTAACCACTGGACCACACAGTCTCCTTTGCTACATGCATTTCTAATGTCATTATATAACAGATTATTTTGCTTGGTGTCTGAATTAGTGGTCTATAGCATGTGCCTGTTATTATGCCCTTTGAATTTTTGTCCATTATTCTGACCATATTGATCCGGCATTGTTTTCTTTGTCCAGATTTAACACCTGGGCTTCAAGACTATTTCTTATGTATAGCGCTACCCCTCTGCCTCTTCTGTCCTGCCTGTCTTTCCTATACAGTGTATACCCACTAATATTATATTCGTCTCCATCACTCTCAAACAACCACGTTTCTGTAACACCTATCACATCGTAGTTAGTGCAGTAGCTTCAAGTTCTAAAAAAAAAATTATTTCTGAGACTTCTAATATTTAGATAAATACATTTAATGGCTGTCTTACCTGAGCTGTTGCACTTGTTTTGATGTGGTCTCCCTTATGTTTTTTTTTTTGCTTTCTCCCCCCTTCCTTTCTAGTTTAAATGCTTCTGAACCTCCTCAAGGTTTAGATAGAACTTTCAGCTCAGTCGGTCAATTTCAGCAGTGCACCACTGGCTTGGAATGCAAGCAAAAACACATTACGCCTATGGCGCAAAGTGGAATAACAAAAAAGTATCCCATTCTAGATATACCCGAGCTTGTACATAACAAAGCAAATTAATAACACACTGTATGAATTTTCTTCACCAAACAAAACAGAGCCACCCTTAATAAGGAGTTATGTTTCTATGAGAATCTTGTGCATGTTTGGTCTACTATACAGGTTCTACGTTGAACCATTGCTTCAAAGTTTCCAGATGCTTAGTCAGAATAGTTGTGTCTGTCCACTTCATGTATTAGGTCACATTCCCGTAGGCCTATCCTATAAACCTAAGAAAATAAAGCCAGATTCCTGATTAATTATTATGTCTGAGTCTTTACTATAGACTTTTCTAGTGTATTGACCAACCTCTTAGTCACATAACCTGTTTGTTGCAGAAACATATCTGGGCTTCTTATGTGTTTAATCTAGTTTATAATGGAGGGTTTGCAGTCTAGAAGGATTTTAGGAGAGAAAGGTTCCATGCGACAGATTAAAAAGAAAACATTATTCAAGTGAACAGTGTAATTTTAACTGACAACATAATTTCATTTTCAAAAGACTGTTTAAAAAAAAAAGAAAGTTTTGCAAGCATGCTAAAGTTATTTATTTTATTTATTTTTTAAATGTGATGGTAATTGTGCTAAGAAGGGGAGTTACAGTAGATTTGTTTTATTTAGAATGCTGTTGCTGTTTTCCTTTGAAAGATTCAGATAAGAGCTACATCATCTGTACGCAAAAGAACGGATTTATTTTGATTACTTTTTTGATTACATTTTTGTCAAAGCTGCCTGTGGATAGAAAATAACTGTAATGTGATATGAATTTCAGTGTCATTTTAATTATAGTTAAAAATGCAATTGTTCAATATAGATTGGCTTGCCGTGAGAAACATTTTGACTAATACATGTATAATAACCATTTCCGTAATCTTGCCTTAACTACCTAAAAATGACATACTTTGGTTTCACAGGGCAATTTCTAAATGAGAATTTTATTCTGAATAATTTAATTTGCTGTTTTTCTTCTCAAAGATTATATAAAAGTAGCCAGTATTTTTTATTCAATAAATAAATAAATGTCTTGATAATATACTGTAAGGTGAGGCAGCATAGACTATAAAGTAATAATGACTTTGTACCACTTAATGAGATACAAACTTTGCGCCTGAATGTAATTTAGTAAGCAAAAAAGTATTTTTCGTAGAATTAGTAATAATTCATAGAATTAGTAGTAGTCTAATTCGTAGAATGTATTACAATGAATTAGTAATAGTGGTAAACTTTTATACAGCACACAGCACAGCAATATATTTATTTCTGCATACACATTTTTCATTAAGAAAATAATCATTAATGAGCTGACAGTAATACACAATTAATATACTAGTCCAGCATAGTACTGGACAATATTGTGATCCAGTAGAACAAGCAACATTCTGGTAAATTTGCATATAAAACAATTCAAAATGACGTTGAAGAATATTAATATAATATTGTTTTAAACAGACAATCACTCTTTGGTTATGACACAAAATGCCACAAAGACAGGCAGTGAATCCTTACAATAGCGCTTTTTGTTGGAACACATTTCTATTGCACTTAGGCCTACACCGTTTGAGCCTTGTCCATCAAAAGCAGACTGCTTAGAAACAATTCCCCTGTCATGTTGGCAACTACATAAATGTGCTAAAGTGATTAGAAAGACATTCGGTCATTAGCCAAAGGCACTTGGTTATTCTTGAGATTTACCAGTAAATGTCCGAAGTAAAGAGTTTATTTATTTAGAACATTTACTGATTTACTTGGTAAATATCGACATTTACCAGTAAATCTTAAAATTTGCCAATATTCTGACTCTTACCGTAACATATACACAACATACAGTACTAATTCCTTTTCAGTTCTTTCACTGAAAGTGGTTGATGATTTTTACACTACATATTTTGATTTAATTTTCATTTATTACATTTCATTAATTTAAAGGACTGATATTGTACTGAACTGTGTGACAAGGTCTTGAAGAAACAGAAAATGTCTAGAAAGTATTAAATCTAGTGGTGCAATCAGCAACCTAATCAATTATCACTTACACATTTATCGACAATAATCAATGCATCAACAACATTTTAGTATTTAAAATCAAGAACAAACATTAGGATTTTTATCAGAAGATTCAGTAACTAACAATGCAGCTGTGTATAATAGTTAAACGGAAAAGGCACAACTTGCATTCAAATGAGAACACTTTTGATTAAAAAAAATAACAAATCAGAAGGACTTGAGTTCAGTTAACAACTAAAACAAATATATGTGTGTCCACACCATTTGTCCCTTTAAGACTTTAATAATAATAATATACAATACTATTGTTTTTTTTTTAAAGAAGCCCTTTCAATCATATGCTTGTTAATTAACATTACTTACCATCTACATGAAATCCATTGCCAAACATCATTTTTCCATCCTCCCTTTCTTTTACACCAAAAATCTGTGTTAGATTCTTCCATTTTTAAAAAGAAAATAATTGTGTAGCTTTAAATTTTTAAATAAAGTAAATGTAAATAAAATATTTCATAACTTATGTGAGTTATCCAGCGCAAATCTAGAGGCCGAAATATTTGTATAACGCGGTGACACAATAATTCATATTTTTAATAACCAGCAATAAGAAACTTCAAAACTGCGATTCAAGTTGATGCATCGAGTCAACAATATGTAATCGAAGCTCAGGAAATGTAAGGACGGATGATCAATAATCATTAAATTGATTCATTGTTGCATCTCTAATTAAATCCATATTACATACTGTAGAGCAGGACTGAATAATAAACATTAGGATGTAATATTTGAAACCGTTTAAGCATTATGTGAAAAAGGTCAGCCAATTATATTTCAAATACCTTAATGCATTTGTTCTTTCACCTGTTCCAGTCTGCTGAATGGATCCACAGTGTGCAGTGCGCAGTAGGCGTAATTGAACCACATGTTTATTGCAAAGCTTCCTTTCCCTTAATGTCCTTCCACCCAGTGCTAACACTTAAAAACACAAGAACTCATCAATCTAATTGATAACTTTTGGTAGATATTTAAATTTGTTGAACATAATAATGCAATCAAATAAGCCATGGTAATATTTTCACTTAGAGAAGACTGTAGTTGCCAGAATTATGCAAATACAGTTATTTGTTTTTATTTATTTGTTTACTGATGTATCTTAAATGAACCGTTTATGTTTTAACTGGCCTAAAACTACTTGATAAATGTTTTTGGTAATTACAGTGCCCCTAATAAAACAAATGGTCTTATGTCTTCAACAGGTATTGCCTGGCTTTCTGCAGAAGCATTGCTGTATTTTACCTGCCAGGAATACAGGTAACAAATATGTCCATATATTTACATTTTTTGTAAAACAAAATAAATGAAGAAAAGAAAATAGTTTTTAAAAATGCTGTGTGTGTGTGTGTGTGTGTGTGTGTGTGTGATATATATATATATATATATATATATATATATATATATATATATATATATATATATATGGAGGATATTTATTATATGGCTGTTATTGTATGTGCTACTCACATCAGTTTTTATTGCTTTGAATGAAAGTTGTAGTGATACACCCATGATAAGGCGGAACATCTTTTTTTAATTGTTATAAGGCTGTGCTTTAAATTTTAATGCGCAGTCGATTACAACCACTCAGACTGCCGTCCTTAATTTTTTATTAACCACTTGCTTTATGGAATGACAGACACAATAGAGCCATAGGCATGCCGGACCCATGGTGAGAGTGTCTGGTTTGTTTAATTCATGGTCTGGATGCAATAGGGGGCCCTGCTGAGGACGATATTAATGCAATTAAAGCATGGGCAAGGGAATAAAATACTAAAAATGGATACATTATTTGTCACTTAGGTGTGTATAAAATTAATACAGTTGCATTAAACTAATTATTGTTGCTGACTGCTGTAGGTATTGGATGACATACAGGATTCACAAAATCATTTGTTGATTAACGTTAAATCAGGTAATTCTTTACTAAGCAATAATTACTGATGGTCGACATATAGAATTATTGATGTGTGTAGATCGGTAAATGTGTATATTTAAACTGTGGTGTTGGCTATTGGCAATCACAAGCAGTCCACTAGGGGGTGCAGCTATTCCTTGAGGTCCCTTTAGTCCTGATGACACTATATCCATTACCCACCTTCCTTCACTGCTTAAAAGGACCACCTTGCCTGAGCAGTAATCTGAGACAATTATATTATTATTGCTATCAATCGCAACTCCCATTGGGCATGTCAAAACCGGGTTATTTCCTTGTACAGGACAGACACTCCAAAGAAAGGACCCTGTATTGTCAAACATCTGAACTGAGTGGCTTGTTGTAACAACAATTTCATCTTTTTTACTGCAAGCCACAAACCTTGGATGTTTTAGACCTCCCACTACCTGTAAGTTTAAAACACTGCCATTAGTCCAGTCCACAGTAACAATGGACAGACTCCCGTTTTCACACCTGTCAGTAACAACAATCTGACCTTTCGAATTTACAGCCACTCCAAAGGGATATTGCCAGTCCAGCTTTAAGTAGAAAAGCCTTCGCCCGTCTCTTGCGTGAACAGATACTTGTTGCGCTTCAGGTTCAGCAAAAACTACTAAATAGCCTAAACTAGAAATAGCAATACCAGCTGGGGAACACATCTTTCTGCCATGAGGTTCTTCTGTTCGTATGAACTGCCCCCAGAACTCCCCTGAACTATCTAGTATTTGAACCCCTTGGTCACTGTGGTCAGTTACAAATACAAAGCCGTCGTGAGTGGCTGCAACCCCAGTGGGACTGACCAGACTTCCTTGGGACCTTCCAAGACTCCGCACCGGACTGACAACAGAGCTTGGTATGGCAAGTGTAGCATTTGTATCTCTTTCCTTGAAGATTCTAGAGCAGTTTGTATTTTGCTCTGAACAGCTTGGAAAACCCCAGAACCCTGGAGGTGTTGGAGGCTCTGATCTTTCCATCAATAGGGTCACTTGCTGCAAGTCTCTTGAAGTTACCAGGGAGGGGAGATGTTTTTGAGAAACACATTCCTCTAGCTGCATTAGTGTTTGTTTTTGTGACAACAACTCCATGTCAGATGCATTATTTATGAGGCGCTCCAGGGACAATGAAAGCCCAGCAAGTTGCTGCTTCTCTTCAAGTGAATCTTGTACGATCTTATCTAGAAGCTTTTGTTTTTCCTTGCAGTAATCTAAAGCAAAGCAGACCTGCTCTCTGTATCGTAATGCTGCTGACTCAGCTTTCACGACATTGTGAAACTTTTGTGACACGTGCTTTAGAGCACAGCAAGGGCACAATAACCTTCAGGGAAAGAAAGAACACAATTACTGTTAAGATGATTTTTTTATTGTCAATGCAACTTGTAGATACTGTAAATAATTTTCAATTATAATATAAAGTCAAGTATCTTAAAGAGAACAGTATATAATGTATTAAATACATTACTTTACAACTAAGACATTTTCCCCACTGTAAATTTAAATACCACACAAACTATGTGACCAGCACAAGTCTAAAACAGGTATAAACCATACATCCAGAACATTTTACTTCCATATTCCGCTGCTAATGTTGATACCTTTTTTAACCTTGGAAAAAACATACCAAATTTGAATGGCAATGGAGCAGAGATTGTAAGTCAGTATTTGGTTTTGAAATACATTTGGCAGTCCTCGGAAATATTCTAAATAACCCAGATGTAGTCTTACATAAGTTCATATAGAATCTCAAAACAAGCCAGACTAATGAAGTAAAACAATGCAGTTAGGCATCTGATTACAAACCTTTGGCATGGTATGCAGAAGAATTTAATTCTTTCATCTGGGTGCTTTTTGCAGTAACATTGTGCTTCCTGAACGCAATTAGCACTGCTCAAGTATCCAATGATTGCAAAATTATCAGTTAGGTCCAGAGCATTGAAGCTCGAAAGTGGTGTTGTTTGCCTGCAGTTCGGGCATGGGATTCTTGTTTCGCCGCTATCAGCAGAATCACGTTGACTTGCTTCTTTCAGAATTTCATTGAGGCATCTTAAGCAGAAAGTGTGTCCACATTGCAGAAGCTTGGGTCTTTGCTCTTTCTCATTATACAGTTCGGTACAAACCATGCACACTGCAATTGAATTCATAGACAGGTTGGGAGAGCTCATGTTCTCTTTTTATGTTGAGCCCATTTTTCAAACTGTGCCTAATGCAGTGGCTGAAATGATGTTATAACACTCCATTTAACAAAATATCATAATTCTTCCGTTTACAAGAGCTCTCTCCTTGAGTAAATTGGCACCAATTAGTGGGCTTATATAGTGTGTCAAGGAAAACATAAGCATGGCAACCTGTTTATTTGTTTGGTTAGGATGCTTTGTCAAGTGAGGGCATTGCTTATCAGCTGAGCTTACGTCAGCAGCAAATATTTGCTTTATGCAAACACTGGGGAAAGTATATAAGTCAACACACTAATCTAAATTATTTATACAAATGTTGGCCATTATGGAAGTAAAGCAAGTTCAAGCTTGTGCATTGTGTGTCCAGGTTCAAATTCAGGGCTTATAGTTCTGAGAACTAATAACAACTTGTAGTCTTGTGTTAGAGCCATGCCTAGGATACAGACAAAAACTACCACAGAATGTGCATCAATAGCTTGGTTTACATGCAGTTTAGAGACTCCAAATTCAGCCTCACGGTAAAAAGCAGCACAAATTGACTAAAAACTTTTTTTTTTTTTTGCACTGCAACAAGTTCGAAAGCATAGCATATGTTCAGTGACACCTTTTATTTATTAAATGTTTCAAATTACAGTATTGCCATTTGCTGGTGACTTTATACTGACGAAAGCTGTGCATTGCCTCTGCAGAATTCATATTCAGGTTATTGTTATTATTATTATTGTATAAGAACATTATATAGTGGGAATTGTGGGCGAATAGGGTAGTCTATTGTAGATTTACTACCTATATTTTGAAAATGTACTCTGCTAAACATTTTGACTGAATATGAACTATATCATTAACTTAAAGTGTTGGATTTTAGCACCATAAGGACCAGAAGTGCTGAAGCTACCCTTCTGTAGGAAACCTCTTATACCGTATTCCTTCGAATTTAAGACGCACTTTTTGAACAATTTTTTGCTTCTCAAAAATAGCCTGCGTCTTAGAGTACAATGTAGTAATGCGTGTACTAAAATCGGCAACAAAAGACGTCACTAACCGAATACACAAACAGCAACGTGATTTACTACCGAGAAAAGACGAAAAAAGACGTCGGTGCCCGAATACACCAGCAGCAACGTGACTGACTGCCGAGAAAAGACGAACCAAAGTGTTACTGCCCGATCTCAAATCATCCATGACATACAGGCAGCCATTTTCAAAGAACTGTCATTAGCTTCCTGAGGAAATCGAAGCGAAGCTTTTACAATTTCAGCATTTCTAGCAAACAATACCAGCTTCGACAGATCGGAAATGCTGATCAGAACCCCGTATTTTTCGACATGCCAAGCATATATACTGTATATATGTCCACGGTTCAGAAATTGAGAGAATATGGTGTCCATTTTAGGACATCCTCAGTCGTCACCCCTCCTCGAGTCAATCCTCACCCCTCCTCGAGTCAATCCTCAACCCTCCTCATTTCAATCCTCACCTCTCCTCGAGTCAATCCTCACCCCGCCTCATTTCAATCCTCACCCCTCCTCGAGTCAGTTGTCACCCCTCCTCGAGTCAGTCCCTCCTTGAGTCAATCCTCACCCCTCCTCATTTCAATACTCACCCCTCCTCGAGTAAGTCCTCCTCTTTTTTTTTCGGGGCGAGTGAGGGGTCGGATGGAGTCATCTGAATCACCCAATCAAAAAAGAGCAAAAAAACTTTCAGTGCTTCCACTGGATGAAACAGATGTCAGTGTAGCTGCTGACTGGTGCATGCGCTTTTACCTTTCTTCAGCATTTAATATGTATACTATAAGCGTTTTAAAAAATACTTTAAAAGTTACGATGTGCAATTTCATTATTTGAATTTGCTTGGATTTAAATTGTAAGACAAATCTTTTCAGCATATGGCATCAGACATATTTTTTCTTTTGTTCTTGTTTGATTGGATGATTCAGACGACTCTGTCCAACCCCTCACTCTCCCCGAAAAAAAAAACAACCAAAACAAAAAACAACTTGGAGGACTGACTCGAGGAGGGGTGAGGACTGACTCGAGGAGGGGTGAGGACTCAATCGAGGAGGGGTGATGACTGACTCCAGGAGGGTGAGGATTGACTCGAGGAGGGGTGACGACTGAGGATGTCCTAAAATGGACACCGTAGGAGAAAAACAGGTGTGAGTAATCACGACTGGAAATGAGAAGCAGCACATAACTGTAATGCTCTGCAAACTGCCTCCATATGCGTAATTGAGGTTGTATCTTAGTAAATATTATATTTGATTAATTATTTTTTCCTCAAATTGAGGTTGGGAAATTTGAGCTGTGTCTTAAATTTGAAGGAATATGGTATATTACACATGTATGTGTATAATATGTACAGTACTGTGCAAAAGTTTTAGGCAGGTGTGAAAAAATGCTGTAAAGTAAGAATGCTTTCAAAAATAGACATGTTAATAGATTATATTTATCAATTAACTAAATGCAAAGTGAGTGAACAGAAGAAAAATCTAAATCAAATCCATATTTGGTGTGACCACCCTTTGCCTTCAAAACAGCATCAAGCATCAATTCTTCTAGGTACACTTGCACACAGTTTTTGAAGGAACTCGGCAGGTAGGTTGGCCCAAACATCTTGGAGAACTAACCACAGTTCTTCTGTGGATTTAGGCAGCCTCAGTTGCTTCTCTCTCTTCATGTAATCCCAGACAGACTCGATGATGTTGAGATCAGGGCTCTGTGGGGCCATACCATCACTTCCAGGACTCCTTGTTCTTCTTTACGCTGAAGATAGTTCTTAATGACTTTCGCTGTATGTTTGGGATCGTTGTCATGCTGCAGAATAAATTTGGGGCCAATCAGATGCCTCCCTGATGGTATTGCATGATGGATAAGTATCTGCCTGTACTTCTCAGCATTGAGGAGACCATTAATTCTGACCAAATCCCCAACTCCATTTGCAGAAATGCAGCCCCAAACTTGCAAGGAACCTCCACCATGCTTCACTGTTGCCTGCAGACATTCGTATACGCTCTCCAGCCCTTCGGCGAACAAACTGCCTTCTGCTACAGCCAAATATTTCAAATTTTGACTCATCAGTCCAGAGCACCTGCTGCCATTTTTCTGCACCCCAGTTCCTGTGTTTTCGTGCATAGTTGAGTCGCTTGGTCTTGTTTCCACGTCGGAGGTATGGCTTTTTGGCCGCAAGTCTTCCATGAAGGCCACTTCTGACCAGACTTCTCCGGACAGTAGATGGGTGTACCAGGGTCCCACTGTTTTCTGCCAGTTCTGAGCTGATGGCACTGCTGGACATCTTCCGATTGCGAAGGGAAGTAAGCATGATGTGTCTTTCATCTGCTGCAGTAAGTTTCCTTGGCCGACCACTGCGCTCACGGTCCTCAACGTTGCCCGTTTCTTTGTGCTTCTTCAAAGAGCTTGGACAGCACATCTGGAAACCCCTGTCTGCCTTGAAATTTCTGCCTGGGAGAGACCTTGCTGATGCAGTATAACTACCTTGTGTCTTGTTGCTGTGCTTAGTCTTGCCATGGTGTATGACTTTTGACAGTAAACTGTCTTCAGCAACCTCACCTTATTAGCTGAGTTTGGCTGTTCCTCACCCAGTTTTATTCCTCCTACACAGCTGTTTCTGTTTCAGTTAATGATTGTGTTTCAACCTACATATTGAATTGATGATCATTAGCAGCTGCTTGGTATAATTGTTTAATCATACACCTGACTATATGCCTACAAAATCCCTGACTTTGTGCAAGTGTACCTAGAAGAATTGATGCTGTTTTGAAGGCAAAGGGTTGTCACACCAAATATGGATTTGATTTAGATTTTTCTTCTGTTCACTCACTTTGCATTTAGTTAATTGATAAATATAATCTATTAACATGTCTATTTTTGAAAGCATTCCTACTTTACAGCATTTTTTCACACCTGCCTAAAACTTTTGCACAGTACTGTATATAAATATATATTGTGACAAAGTGGCTGAGTGGATGCAGGTGCCAGGGTGATGCAGTGCGGTAATGAAACAGACAGAGATTTAATCCGGTTTGGAAAAGGGGTCTTTTATTTTTGTATCCAGGTCTGGCGACCAGTAACAATAACAATAAACAATAACGGGTTTGCAGACCCAAACAATAATAATAAACCACATGTGTCTGCCCCACAATTATACACACACGGTCACCAGTCCTGGGTGAGTGCAGTAGTGCTCATGGTGGTGATACAGTTTATCGTTGTGACAGTAGTGGTGCTGTTCCAACTTTAGTGCTGGCCCTCGGCGACAGCTCCGGAATCGTGTTGGCCGTCTAGTGTAGTGTTACAAACAAAGACGATTACACACACAGACAAACAAACAAAAACACTCATGATACTGTTTCACAATACTTGAAACGGGGTCTCTCATAGTCCTTCTCAGTTCTATCCATGTAAACCAAAGCGAAGGAATAGATTGTGATTCTCCGTCCCCTTTTATGCCGTCACACATGACCCCTTGGTAAACAAGTGCAACCGCCTCTTCAATCTGCGGCTGCCACGTCGTTTCCCTTCCGAGTCAATACGTTCTTGCAACGGAGTCTCGCCTTCATCCAGACTGGCCGACTTCCCGACCCTGGAAAAGAACTGTCAGACCAGCCCGTCCAAAGAACTCTGTTCTCGCTGCTTAGCGCCCTCACAGGTCAGGAGGGAGATTTACAACCAAGAATCATTGTATTTCTGTCACAATATGCAATAAAACAAATTGCATGGACAGTGTTTTACTTGTGTAACACTATGGGGTAAATATACTAAAATGGGCCAGTCGCAGCACAAACATCCCACAATTTGCATTTCTGTTGCAACAATTCACAAATTATGCATTTTGTCATATGTACTAAGAGAAAATGTGTTGATAAAGAGAGCTGTAATATACTAATTTAAATATTTGTTGCGTCATCTTAGCAAGATCTCTAGCATTGCGAGAGTCGTGTGACATTCTTCCGAATAAATATGAAAGGCAGTTTAATCCCATCAGATTCTATAGTGGGGCCCCCAACTTCACCCCCAAATAAAAAAATGTGTTTCTATCAAAAAGCTTTTCATAATCATACAACTTGGCCTACTTAATAGCCTAGACAATTAACACAAAATACATCATGGTGCCGCATTGACAAGTTATGATACTTACAGGAGGACAGTCAATTCTCATAAATACGAATTTCAACGGGCCAGCAACACATTTTGCATTATACCACTAATTCGTATTATCATGAGTAGTCTATAAGCCAAATGTATACTGTCAGTAGTTATTTGTTAGTTAGTGGTGCAGTGCTAAATTATGCACAATTACAAGCCACATGCACATTAATAGAATAGGTGTGTTTCCTATTCCTATATAGATGCTCAGAATGAGCTGGAGGGGTTTGTGGCACATGTGTGTAGTCTATTGCTCCCGTTGGGGAAACCAGAAATGTCATAGAAATTTGTTTTCAAGGCTTGTAAGTATTCCCTGCTTTTAGGGAAAAATAGGTATTTGTGTGTTCGCCTCAAAAATGCATTGAGCACAACTGGCAACGCATGAGAAAAAGCAGACTGGGAAATGCCAGCAACAATTGCGACTGTTTAAAACATGCTTTCAAAAATTCTTCTGCAACTGGTTTGTGCCTATTATGACAGCTGCAGCACTTTAGTATATCTACCCCTATGTCTGGATTTTTGTTTGGTTTCCTTTGCTTATTACATTTTTGGTGGCCAAATAAGGCAGGCTACACATGTGGTTCAACACAACCTAAACACTTCTTGGAAACCGAACTTAAGATAGCTGCACAATATCAGTCGTCACGCAAGGCCGAATTGGAACACTGACAGAAACATTTAAATGTAACTTCCCATGTTTTAATATTAATGATGTAATTTGAATTTTGAATTTGTCTCCCTAAAAAACAACAACATGTAAACCTAAATTGACCAAAAGGTACTACCAAAATAGCTTGCCAAAAAGGTGAGACTTTCTATTTTTGCATGTAAACCAATCGTTTTTCAGGTTATAAAAAGATTAGGCATTTTAGTTCTTAAAAAAGTTATAACCAACTCCCTATTCTCCCTATTTCTCCATTACTTTCTCCTGATAAACGTTCTGTAACTTATGAACATACATTTTCAGATACGTTGTGAAATGTCACACATGGCTGGTAAAATACAATATAAACCAATCCGTCCTTGTGATGACTGTGAGAAAATTTTGGTCAACCGAAACAATTGCAGTCTAGGTAGAAAGTGCCACCGTATTTCGGAAACTCAATACACAATATGAATTCAAACAAATCCTCTTATTTGAATTAGATATATTTTTTTACCTTTGTTTTTTAATTTATAAAATATAAATTTTAGAATGGGTTTAAATGAGGCCTGTAAAGTAGGCCACAAAGGATTAAGGCTTATGGCCACAACATGTTTTCTTTGACAGGAATTATCCCCTACTTTTGTATTCAGCTGTTGTTTTGAATCTTCTAGCAAAACAGGTTTTTGTAAATAAAAAATTAAAGCATGAGTGCTGGTGTTTGGTAAGTGCTAGGCATTTTCTACAAGCCAGTGTTCTATTTTAACTAAATATTGATACTGAAAAGAGATAAAGATATTGTATTAAGGGAAGTTTGAGGTTCTACCGTTATATCTGGCCCATTTTGAGAGGTTTGATACAATATTTCATATACAACATCGCCTTCAATCTAATTAAACTTCTTCTTGTAGAACTCTACAGTATAGGTAGTGTTCCACGTTTCTGGTTTATTCCGAATTTTACCGAAAAATTACAGGATTTTATTTTAACTGGACGTCGGTTTTTACTGATTTATACCCTATTTTTGTCTATTATTCAATATTTTCCAGGTACTGTGTTCTAGGAAATGCACAATATTTTGATTAAAATTCTGTTTTATTTTGACTCCAACATTGTAATAAGCAGCCCTACACTGTATCCTAGAATACAGCAGACGTTTAGACGTCAGAGGATCAAATATCATTCAAACGTGGTTCCCTGTCACTTCACAAACACATTAATTATGTTGGCCAATCAAATTCTGATTATTGTGGCAATTGCTGGGCTTAGTAACTACTAAATTGAAATACTTACACGAAAATATAATATGTTTAGTGGATGAGGAATGGGGAGAAAACATAAATCAGTTTATGAATATTCAAAAGAATACTAATGTTTCGAAATATACAAAAAGCAAATATAGCAGAAGTGGGTCAGATGAGGCAGAGGATGCAGGGTATTGCAAATACTGCTGCATTGAGGTACATGTTCGCGCTGACAATAAAAGAACATACTGAAAAATAAGCGACACATTAGATTAAAACAATAAAGTGAACTGAGAGACAAGTGATCCATTCATGCTGCTTTTACACATGCTTTAATAAAAAGAAAGCGCAGAATGACTGTGTTAATGAGTTTGTCAGAGCGCTGTGCTTTGCTGGACAGCCACTGTTTATTGCAGAGATGTATGTATTGTGTGACTTTGTGTGACAGTACTGTCTGTCCATCAGCTAAAACACTGTCTATCGCCAACAATCTTAATCGTAAATATTTGACAGAAAATGGTGATGATTTAGTTGGTAAACTTATGGAACGCATTGATGGAAATGTCCAGTGTGATTTCTGATGCGTCTCCCGATGACTTGCACCGTCCAGTTCTGTCAATTTTTTTTTTTTTTATGATTTCAAGGTGAATAAACCTGGCTTGTTTTGTGCTGATGTCATGTTCATACCTTCTGCAGATACTATTTCCATCAGCACAGCGACTGGCCAAACCTTTGCAAAGTACCAGCTAACTTGGGATGTGGCTTCGACTTGCACAGATTCTGCTTCAATATACATGCCAGGGACATTAAACTTAATCAGAAACCAGAACTGCTACGCATCATATTCCATGTGTAAAGTGTGTATACTAAGTCGTCCCCCCCCCTCGATTTTTACCGATGTTTCAATTAAAAAACTATTTATTACCGATTTTATCCCTATTTTAATATATATAAAATAAACTTGGAAAAGTTTTTTTAAAGATAAAAACCGAAGATGCGGAACACTAAGTATGTGGCAGTTTTGCCTGGATTGAAGACGACTAAAATAATTCTGTTTTACCATACTTATGCATTGGCCATGCTTGTCTTTGCTTTACAATACTCTTACTACATTTGCTATCCTTTTACAGTGGTATTCAACAGTGCATAGACTATTCACGTCTGCTTTCCATTGCCCTTCCAGACATTTATTTTCTGTTGCTGAATGAGGATGGAGGAAGAAAGACATGGGAGAGAGTGTTTAAGTGCCCCTTTTCATTTCAGCTCTTACCAGTATCTCTTTCACAGTTCTTAAAGTAACACAATATCTGTACCGTACCTGTGTATGATTTTTTTCTGCTGTATATTTGACCTTATCTTTCCCACTGGGGATATCTGCTCAGACTGTGAAACTGAAATGTTTATTTAGCTGTTGACTGTAAAGACACTGTGCCCTTTTAGTGCTCCCTCTCCCCCTTTCCAGTAGGAGACGTGTGATTACAGATTGTTTTAAAACACCTGCCTGCAGTATCTGTTACTATTTGTGGTATAACAGTATATCCATACATTGTTTTTTGTGGGTTTTTTGTTTGCTGTTGTATTTCACCAAGAGACGATACCCACCTCCCAAGAAGTTATCCAAGGGATTTCTCTAACAGCCTCTAGTTCATTAGCAAGAATATCTCTGAGGGGAAATAGAGAAAAAAAATCAATACTGGCCTTTTGTATGTCTCTTCTTTTTGCTGTGTTCTGAGAAGCACTCTTCTGCTGTCCCCCAATCTGTTTCTCAGATCATTAAATTAAAAAACTAATAGCATTACTCTACAGTACAAGGTGGATCACTGTACTTCACTCATTTCGCAGTGCTCCTTATTATTCTAATGCATCATCTCTGTCATGAACTGAGACGTAGGTTTAATATGAGTAGCTGTTGAGAGAAAGAAAAAAGATTTGAACTGTGAAATGTTTTAAACTTCTTTTTTTTTCCTATATGATATAAAAAAAAAGATATCAAAGATTCCAGAGGACTTGTACTGTTGCCAGTTTTAAGATTCATATGAGTCAGAATCCACTTAGTCAGTGGTGGTGGTGCAATTTTATTGTTCAAAGTACAGGGTCTGAATTTGTTCCCATTGACTGGAAAGTGCTGATTGAAAGCCCTCTTTAATGGCTCATGCTGCTTTTTGATGTGCTCTGTACCTGAATTATCATCAGCCTAATTTAAACATGGAAGAAACTAGACTGGCTTTATAATTTTGTTGCTGACAAGACTTTGAAGTTATATTCTGGAAAATAGTGTGGTAAATAATAAAAAACAGTATTAAAAAGGTACGTCTTTTATGATTTATTGTAATCTGAAGCACCCTGCATTGAACCCTTGACTGTTTAAGGTAAGGTATGCCAGGGAAAAGAACAGGGGGTTTTAAATGCTGGTGGTATAACATAAAGCCTTGATATTCACTGATAAAACACAGACTTGTAACTATAGTGGTATTGACATCCAGAATAGAATCCTGGTTATTTAACGACAAAAAGGAATAAATGTGGTCAGACTCGGTTATCTTGCTGGGCCGTAGTTTCACAGCTTGGTTCAGGGTCGGCACCACCAAAAGCACAGTAGAAACAGGTCTGAATGACAGTGGAAACTGGGTATTGGTGAATGCTGTCCTGTGGACCGGCTCAGTTGAGAGAGAGAGATGCTACACTGAATCCCCCTCTCTCTCTCTCTCTGTATCCTCAAGGAGAAATAGGAAGATTAAAAATCCCTTGCACTCTAAAACATGAGAGAGAATCTCTGCTCCGCCACAGTCCACTTTTGGTATAAGAAATTGCATTGTAGGAAAATAGTTTGCCTAAGAAATCTTCATTGTTGAAGGAATTAGCTAGAAAAATAAATGCATCCACCCACAATCTGATCATTGGGGGGAAATCTAAATACTAAAGCCTGGAATGAATGTAACTAATTAAACTCTCAACACAACTGAGGATTGGTTTTAGGGGATGCATTGTATTCGTAAAATAAATAAATAAATAAATAAATAAATAAATAAATAAGCCATTTTTATTCTCATAGCAATTATTTGAAAGCTTTTCGTGGAGAATGACAGATTAATGTAATGTAGTTGCTGCTATCACTCAGACTACTACACAGTTTATTTACTAAGAACTGATTGTGCTGTATGCAGGCTTACTGTATACATAGTTCTGGTCAGGTCTGTTTCCTCCCCTGCATGGGCTATGGGGATGTCATTAATGATTTGTCTATCCTTCCCTGGAGTTTTCATTCAAGATGTTAATCTGTTAATACATGTATACCACACATGGTGAGGAAAAAAACACACTTTGACATTTTCTTATATTAAAGGGATTTACAAGACTTTATAATACAGTACCCATAAAACAATCCAAAATGGAACCATAAATAACAAGACGTTCCTGCAGTCAAAATACCAGCGAAGACCACAGTTTATTTGTAACAAATGCTTTTTCTTACCTTGGTTACAATTTTGATGTTTGTGAAATATATGATTTTTATAAAAGTTATAATGTGAAGCTTGGGAATTACAACAGGATTTCAGGTACTGTAGATATCAAAAGTAAAGCCCTAAAATATTTGGATCATTTTTCATACAGATACTGTACCACTCTCAACAGCTTTTAATTACAGCATTTTACCAATTAAATTATTGGCAAATAATACTACTTGGTAGTATCCTAAGTGCCTTGCTAGCCACAGCAACGTCACAGTGTTACTTACAGTAGGGTTCTCCAGACAAGCTCATAGCATCTCACAGCCGAGTAAAGGCAGGTTTAGAGATTATAACTCAATATTGAAGTGAAAAAACCCAGAACCACTTAGACACTATCAAACAGTAAGGGGAGTGTAAAAACATAATTAATTAAAATGGCCTTTAAAACTACTTACTCCTTAAAGTTTGATATTTGAAAATGTTTAGAATGTTGGCTTTTAAAAACAAATCTTTGTAATTTGGGGGCTCTTAGGGTCAGATTCTCAAAGCTCTACTCCAAATAATGATTACCACATTACAATTATAAATATTAAATTGTTTAGGACTGCTTACAATTTATTCAATTAAGCATCTTAGTTGTTTATGTCATTGAAAAAAAAAAAACATGCTAATGATTATTTGGAGTAAAGAGCATTGAGATTCTAGACCTAAAAATTTACCTTAGTTTAAACTGGTTTCAAAGGACATCTTGGAAGATTTAGTTCTAACTGTGGTGGGTCATTACTGTATTATTATCATCACTGGAAAATGGAGGATTTAATGGCTTTTATGTTGTTAAAACCTGCCCATGTTCGTGTTTTAGATATCCCATGTTTCATTATTATTTCATCTTGAGATTGTGTGTGCTATTTTGTGATATGCAATTGCTAAGAAATTTAATTCGGTCATTTCTAGATACATTTTCCATTAATCAATAGAAATACAATACCAGGAAAAATGTGCATCACTGCATCAGAAACCTAAACATTTCTGTAAAACACAGCTCCTGTATCTGGTTTCTATGGCAACATCACTAGTAATGTAAATGTAGGTTAAGTTGCTATCTATATAGTCAAATAACAACATACATTTTATCTTGACATATTAATAAAGACATTTACGATGCATTTGTTAAAATCTGGCTTCCACTTCACAATATGCAAATCTGCTGAGAGAAGAAAACCCAGAACATAAACTCAATAAATAAACAGTACAATGATAACTGAATTCAAATACAAAAATGACCCAAGTACAAATAACAAAATACACAAATAAATCATATCTCATCTAAAATGAAATTTATGGAAAGATATACCATTAATACCATCTAGTGACACTCAGAATGTACTGTACAGTATATATTGTGTGAAGTAAGTTCCTAGTGCTATAGTTTTGTATCATGTTAATTATTTTCAATTATACAAACCTAGGTATGAAATTAGCAACACCCTCTTTAATCAGTATTAACTGTCTTACATTTATTATCTATTTTCTTCTTAAATATGATGCAGTTGTTTAAAGGAACACATTGTAAACATAAATATTCCAATTCACTTAAAAAAAATCTTATCAAATATTTCTCTCTTCCTATTAAAAAAGTTATTCAAAAGTACTCTACTACAGTACCAATACAAGTTAATGGTTTAATTATTAAAATAGGTACATGTGTACCAAAACGGTTTTTGATTCTGATATGATGTTACAGTAAATTATTATGTTACTGTATATAATGCAGCCGTTAACATTTTAAGATGTTTTAAGTCTAATCATACACATTCCTTTTAAAAAGTAGCAAACCTGGGCTTTTATGCTGTAGATGTTCCCAAAACTTTAGGCCTCCTTGTTTTGTGTTTCAACTTTTAAATTCTCTTTTAATTTGTTATTGATTTTTTTTTTCTTTTTTTTCTGTACATCGCTTCCTTGAGTTCCTGAGTCTGCTTTCTGGTAGCAAGCCCTTCGACTCCATTCTCTGTCTGTTACCTGCTGTCAGCCACTGTTATCTTGAGCAGACACTGAAGCAGATAATTAGAATCACTGCAGGCTGTTGAATATCTGACTGCTGCTGTGAGAAAACAGAAGTGTGTTGTACATATAAAAATTGTCAGTACTGAACCAGACTAGTCTTTTCATAGCTTTCAAGTAGTTAAACTACTGTATTAAAAACCAGAAAAACAGCCCACTACCCTAACCTTCACAAAGCTGTTACAGTGCAGGTCACAATGTTCTAGTATAGGTTTGTGAAGTCACAGTTAGTGGTTAAATGTCCCATTGACCTGAATTGATGCTCTTTAGGGGTTGCTAGATGGGGATCTGTAGTCTCAGTGATTTTTTTCTACCTGATTCTAAATATGACAAAGGCATATTGCAGATCTGGCTTTTGTATCAAATAAGAATACATAAAAAAATGTTGTCATTTTTGCTAATGTAGTGATGCATGATTGAGGGGCACCCTGCTATAACTGAAAGCTGATTGAACAATAAAATAGGGAAATAATGTGAGTCATAAAGGAGCACTTTTCTGTATGAATTAGCAGCTGCGATAAATAAATAAAATGTACAGATGTTCACTGCTCGTACACACTCTGAACCAGAAATGGAAAATATAAATGGTATATAGGAGGCTAATGGTCTTGATTAAAGTTTGGAAATTATTTGTGAAAATTCAAGGCAGTTATTGTGTTTTTGGCAGATGGACCTTTTGAATGAGCACTCGAAAAATCAGTTTGTGTTTAAAAAATACATAAAGTAGGAGAGTTGTATGAATTGATTTATTTGCAACCTGTCACATGTTTATCAAATTATGATCCGGTATGTGCAATCTTTCTCTCTCCACCTAAAATTCCTAAAATTTCTCATTGTTATGTTGCTGTTGATTCTTCTGATGCTTCACATGTTTAAAATGCAAGCCGCGGGGTCATTTTCTTTGATTACCTCAGCAAGTTCAAACGGCTGATTATAGTGAAAGATTATAGTGACATTTTGGTGTATATGGCATTGAACATAATTATTGTTTAAATAATTAAAATAATCTTTAGTTGAGTTCCAAAAAAAAGTTCAGAAAAATGTGAAATCAAATCTTTGTCTGGATTTCGACCAAGATATTTAACCTAAATACTTATGTTCCTGGACAAAGATATAAGGGTTAAAAAGGAAATGAACTTGTTAATATAGTAATTTTCACAAACCAATGTCTTAAGGTGCTTGTGAACAGATGGCTGGTGGGTGATGTCAGACCAGGAAGTAATGACAACAGTACTGTGAGTAAATCGCACTGTTGCACCGGTTTATTGTAAATAAATGAACAAAATAAAAGGTTTAACAAAACAGAACAAACACTCAACCAGACAACAAGTACCGTGCAGGTGCTTCCAGCATGAGTAGCAATTGTTATCTTTTAGTTTATTTCCTCTTCCTCTCTCTCCCATACCTCCTTGCTGTACCCGAGTGAGTGATTTGTGCCTCTATATATACAGCTGTGCCGGGTTTCAATTATTAATTAATCATTCACTTGAATCCCAGCATGTGAACTAATTGTGCAATCCCTGTGCCCACATACAAATACTTATTTTAATCTGCATGTGAAGTGGTTGTGCATTTCCCAGTGCCTAAATACATATATACATTTTACATCACCTGTGCTTCATAACCCACACTCTGTGCGCCACCACAATAATACATATAACAGACAACATAAAACACAAAATACGCACAGGGCGGGGCACCCTGCCACAGTGCTTTGTAACCATTAAGTATATATGATCAGGTTAAATAATACCACATTTCTGCCATACATTCACAACATAAAGGGGTCTGTTTTAATGATCTAAACCAGTGGCTCTCAAACTTTTTGAAGTTCTCAAAGTGTGTTATATATATATATATATATATATATATATATATATATATATATATATATATATATATATATATATATATATATATATATACAGTACTGTGCAAAAGTTTTAGGCAGGTGTGAAAAAATGCTGTAAAGTAAGAATGCTTTCAAAAATAGACATGTTAATAGATTATATTTATCAATTAACTAAATGCAAAGTGAGTGAACAGAAGAAAAATCTAAATCAAATCCATATTTGGTGTGACAACCCTTTGCCTTCAAAACAGCATCAATTCTTCTAGGTACACTTGCACAAAGTCAGGGATTTTGTAGGCATATAGTCAGGTGTATGATTACACAATTATACCAAACAGGTGCTAATGATCATCAATTCAATATGTAGGTTGAAACACAATCATTAACTGAAACAGAAACAGCTGTGTAGGAGGAATAAAACTGGGTGAGGAACAGCCAAACTCAGCTAACAAGGTGAGGTTGCTGAACACAGTTTACTGTCAAAAGTCATACACCATGGCAAGACTGAGCACAGCAACAAGACCCAAGGTAGTTATACTGCATCAGCAAGGTCTCTCCCAGGCAGAAATTTCAAGGCAGACAGGGGTTTCCAGATGTGCTGTCCAAGCTCTTTTGAAGAAGCACAAAGAAACGGGCAACGTTGAGGACCGTAGACGCAGTGGTCGGCCAAGGAAACTTACTGAAGCAGATGAAAGACACATCATGCTTACTTCCCTTCACAATTGGAAGATGTCCAGCAGTGCCATCAGCTCAGAACTGGCAGAAAACAGTGGGACCCTGGTACACCCATCTACTGTCCGGAGAAGTCTGGTCAGAAGTAGCCTTCATGGAAGACTTGCGGCCAAAAAGCCATACCTCCGACGTGGAAACAAGGCCAAGCGACTCAACTATGCACGAAAACACAGGAACTGGGGTGCAGAAAAATGGCAGCAGGTGCTCTGGACTGATGAGTCAAAATTTGAAATATTTGGCTGTAGCAGAAGGCTGTTTGTTCGCGAAGGGCTGGAGAGCGCATACCGAATGAGTGTCTGCAGGCAACAGTGAAGCATGGTGGACGCTCCTTGCAAGTTTGGGGCTGCATTTCTGCAAATGGAGTTGGGGATTTGGTCAGAATTAATGGTCTCCTCAATGCTGAGGAGTACAGGCAGATACTTATCCATCATGCAATACCATCAGGGAGGCATCTGATTGGCCCCAGATTTATTCTGCAGCATGACAACGACCCCAAACATACAGCGAAAGTCATTAAGAACTATCTTCAGCGTAAAGAAGAACAAGGAGTCCTGGAAGTGATGGTATGGCCCCACAGAGCCCTGATCTCAACATCATCGAGTCTGTCTGGGATTACATGAAGAGAGAGAAGCAACTGAGGCTGCCTAAATCCACAGAAGAACTGTGGTTAGTTCTCCAAGATGTTTGGGCCAACCTACCTGCCGAGTTCCTTTAAAAACTGTGTGCAAGTGTACCTAGAAGAATTGATGCTTGATGTTGTTTTGAAGGCAAAGGGTGGTCACACCAAATATGGATTTGATTTAGATTTTTCTTCTGTTCACTCACTTTGCATTTAGTTAATTGATAAATATAATCTATTAACATGTCTATTTTGAAAGCATTCTTACTTTACAGCATTTTTTCACACCTGCCTAAAACTTTTGCACAGTACTATATATATATATATATATATATATATATATATATATATATATATATATATATATATATATACTGATCTTAACATAACCATCCTTACATATAAAAACCAGATTCTTGCAAACTTAATTTCTCTGTATTTTAAAAACAATTTTTTGTTACAAAACAAAAAGGTGGATTACTGCATACTAGGAAATCAAAGATGCCATTGATGATACAAACAGAATAGGAGATGCATGCTGAATGCTGTTCAGTAACTCAGAATGAACACATTTGGTAAATTCCCAGTGATGACTCACATCATTAGAGTCGTATTACATAAAAACACAGCTCTTCAGTCAACAGTGTAGTAAAAGGGACACAGGAAGAACACATCTTAGTATTCATTCACTGTGGACCACGTATTGTTTACTGAATTAATACAAATAAAGAGGCACATTTTCCAAATCCCGAATGGACTGACTTAAGAGGTTGAAACCGTTCTGCTGTAAACTGTGCATATAACATTCATCATGCAAGTGTTGCATTGATGTCCATGACTTTTGCAAAGCCAACAAGACTGAGGGTTTCAGCACTATTGCCAAGAGTAATCTTTATACAGCCTTTTAGACTGCTAATATTAAAATGTTGAGGCTAAATATAGACAAGCTTCCTACAGTTAAGGACACTGTGTTTCGCACAAGGCTAATGATGTTAAAACTGTTGAAAAAAAAAAAAGACGTTTGTAGTAGGATAGACTAGGATAATTATGAGCAATGATATTTGGGTGTAAAAGTCTATAACACTGAGGCATTGTGAAAGGGACTGGAAACCGGGCCAGTCGGAACCCAAAACAAAATTCAGCTCAGAATCAGGTTTTAAAAAAATGTTCTTTACTTACAGTGTCGAAACAAAAAAAGTTTTCTCATCAAATTGGGACAAGGGGGGGTGCAGTCTTCATCTGGGTTTTTTTCCTGATTTCAAAGGCGCCCGGAATGTGGTCACATGGGTTCCCTTCTGATAGTGTCTGTCTCCTGGTCACAGGCTGTAGTTGCGGGGTCTATGACGCTGAAGAAAAAGCAGAATTACTGTTGCTACAATGCATATCCCCCATCAAGATGGTTGCCATAAACCAGCCATAGACACTGGTCTCTTCCATCTTGATAAGGGAAGGAAATAAATGGCTTTAGTGCCTCTGTCTGTCGGGAGGCCGAACTTCACAAATAAATGTCCTTCCCCCTGTCACACGCATATATCAAATGTAGGTGTGTAGTGCAATGCAATCAGATGTGACAGGATTTAATGAATAGAGGGCATTTAAAAAGTACTGCTTCTTGAGAGACCAGTGCTTTATCATAAAGTGCTGATGCCCTGATTCTTCCAATGTGCTTAATAATGTAAACGCAAAAAGAAAATAGATTATTGTTTAACATGTTAAATTAATCTGTAAAACATTGTCAAACAAACTTTTGAAATCATAATGAGTGTGTGGTTATATGGGAGAGTCCATGTGAGTATTTGGTGTATTTTGAGTTGCAAATACCTCCATAATTTACCAGGAAGGAGTTTGTTTTATGAAAATAAAGCTATTTAATAAATCTGAATTCCATATATATATATATATATATATATATATATATATATATATATATATATATATATATATATATATATATAGTATTATTATTTATGTTTAGAGTACCTAATTATTTCAGCTACTGATTTTCTTCCCAATTTAGAATGTCTAATTAGGCTCACTGCAGCAATTACCCACAACAGCTCAGGAGAACTGAAGGTCAGTGGGCATCCTCAAATCCTACCAAGCTAATTGCTGGTTTACACCCAGGAGCTTGAGAGTGGATGTCGGCAAGCTACCGGCCTCTCTACATTCACTTGAGCTTAAGATCCGCTGTAGCTTGATAAGGAGAATCAGTCCCTTCTGATTTTTGCCTTCCTAACCCTTGGGAGTGCCAGAGCCAATACCACAGTCCCTGTGGAATCCTCAGCGAAGACTGGCAACTTCACACAGCCAGGATTCAAACCTGCACTCCCCTGACTATGACTCACCCTGCACACCATACAGCCGTGCTTTTACCAGGTGAGCCACACGGAGACCCTCTCAGAATTCCATTGTATTTTACAATACAAACTAAAATGCTTTTAGTTAGACTTACTAAGCAGTTAGTAAGTTGGCATAGAGCCTTTCAGATTCCATTGGATACAATTGAGCCATTCATTTCAATAGAAACTGACAAGCTTTGCACACAATAACTTCATTTTTTGTTGCAATGCAGAAGCTGAATGGGGTATTTTACAGCATATTATTTTACACTGGTATTGAGAGTTTTAGAATACTGTATGAGGGTTGCGAGATTTGGAGAACCAAAAGACAGTCAGATTCCCTTGAAGAATCTGTTGCAGCTTATCCCTGTAACTATTACTGTAAACGTAATTGGAAAATTATTCATTTGAACTATTTAGGTATTACATTATGTGCTCCTTTGAAATGGTAAGAAATAGTTTCTTATAATTATGCGAACTGTTTATAGTAAATAAACTACGCAATTTCAGTATACAGTATTATAATGCAACAAATGCATAGACCTGTGTAAATGTAACGCATGGCAGTTCTGGCAAAGCTTGGGTGGCTTATTTTCACCTGCTGGGTATAAGTTATGACCAGTACGTGTTTAGAGTGAATACAGCACCATTTAAGTCATTATATTTGGCTCTTCCTGGATTTTATATAAGAGAAGTAGAAAAATTGTGAGGAAGGTTAATAACAATCTGAGACTGACTGCCAAAGATATTCAAAGTGAATTGGCTGCAAGTGGAACTGGGGTTTCCATTTCAACCATAGGTTGAGTATTGCATGGAGAAGGTCTCAAATTGTCACAGGCCAAGGAAAAAGACATGCTTTGGAAAACTTCACAAGGACAATTGCTTAAAGTTTACAAAATGACATTTGAATGATGGATATGAGTTCTGGTCAAAGGTTTTGTGGTGATGAAACAAAAATCGAGCTATTTGGTCACGCTGATAGTCGTTACATTTGGAGAAAGTCTGGTGAGGCGTACAAAGAAAAGAACACCATACCTACTGTCAAGCATGGAGGTGGTAATGTCCTTCTATGGGGGCTGTTTTTTCTCTAATGGCACAAGAAATTTAGTTCCAATACATGGTAAAATAAATTCCATAGCATACCAAAAGATACTGGCCAATCATCTGAAATCATTGCATTTTAATTTGGATAATTGCATAATGCAAACAACGTTTAAGTGTTTAAAATAAAAAAGAAGGAAAAAAAGAATGTTTGAGTGTTTTAGAAATAGCAGTGATGCATAGCAACGGCATGACAGCAGGAAAAGCCAGAAAGAAAGACACAGAAAATGGCAAAGCGAACCTGTAAAACTCGAGCCTCAGCACACTACGAGCCTTCACGGAGGCATGTGGTTGTCAGTCTTATGATTAGTATTACAATAAATTAGTTTATGCCGGCTGTTATATACTGTACATTATTTTACATTATTATACTTTTCATACCGTGTGTTGCCAGAGAATAGTGTTGTTTGTATTGCGTGCATAACGTAGCGGTATTTCAAAATTCAAATTATTTTATTTTTCTGAAATTGTACAGTTTTTTGGGTTACATGTAATAAGTTACTTGTAATAAAATATATAAAAATTACAGTAACTTAGTTTATGCCGGCTGTTAGATACCTTATTTTACTTTTCATATCGTGCGTTGCCAGAGAGTAGTGTTTGCATTGAGCATATAACGTATTTCAAGTTGGTTTATTTTTCTGAACTTGTTCAGTATTTTAAGTTACTTGTAATAAAAAGGGAAAAATACAGTTATGAGTCTGATCAAAACGAGTCATATACATGCACATGTACCTAGACATATTGTCATTGCATCCCATTGTATTCCCTCACTCCTATGATATGATGTGCATACTTCGGTTATGTGCATTACCACCGGTCTCGAACCCATGCAATTATGCAGAATCAACTGTGTGTGTGTGTGTGTGTGTGTGTGTGTGTGTGTGTGTGTGTGTGTGTGTGTGTGTGTGTGTGTGTGTATATATATATATATATATATATATATATATATATATATATATATATATATATATATATATATTACATTGTAATACACTACAGACGGGTATTCACTATTAAAGGTGCTGGTTTTCATAATCCTGCTACAAAAAGGGCTTGATTTAATGATATATAAACATCAACAGTACTGTATGTTGAGATATACAGTATAATTAAAATCTGTTGTCGGTTTTCAACGATTTTTGTAAAACCTTGCCCCCTCCTTTCAGATGTAGTAAACTGATGAGAGGGAACTCTCCTTAGGTAAAATATATAAAGCATTGTTGAAAAGGTGTTGGTTCATCCTGCTGGTTAAGGATGCTTGGCGGTGGTACATTTACCCATTTTACATCAGTTAGACCATTTTCTTATTAAATATCTTAATATCCCTGAATAGATAATAAGCCTGAGTGGTATTAATGGACAATTAACCCCACTTTGCACCTCGAATCAGCAGAGGTGGCCCAATACTTTTTCCAGGATGCTGTATATATTTTTAATAAATGTAGATTATAAAGGCAGATTTATATTACAAAAAAAAGGTTCCCTTGACCAAAACCATTAAGTCACTCTGGGACAGATGTATGGAGTTGCCCTGGACTCAAACACATTTTAATGGGTGCATGCTTGCTGCACAGCATGTGTGTATCACAGTACTATATACTCGTGCAACAATGTTCACGTGGGTTACAGATTGTGTTTAGGCCAGGACCAGAAGCCCATACACTTGCACATTACCTATATACTTTGCTATCATCTAGTGGGTAAAAAAGATATGGCAGCAGTCCTGTGTTACAGACTTCACTGTTGCATTTTATTTACTTGTGCAGTATCGATTATTTAACAAAAACAAAGATATGTTTGACTGTAGGTTATGATGTGCAATACAAGGTCCTCTTCAATATCCTGCTGTATATGGAGCTAAATGACATTTGGTATAATTGTCTCCATCTATCTGAAAAAGAGAGTACAGTAGTGAGAGGAAAAACAGTAAACACTTACCTGTGTTTAAGCACAAGGGGAAACAAAATGGTGCTGATGCAGATATATTTAACAGCATCACCCACCTTAAAGCTTTTTGTAGTATCTGGCCTTTTTAAAACCGTTTTATCCCACAATCAATGTAATATTACACAAATTACTGTGTTTAAGACTGAAATCAACTGAAATTACCAAAATACCATGAAAGTAATTTGAAACATTTTTTGTCAGTGTCAAATGTTCATGTTAGTTAGCATTCCTATTATTTGGGGTAGACCTGATTACATTTGGGAATATACACAGTGCCTATGCCACCATATTTCTTCCAGATTAAAATAATAATGAGGGAGTGCCCTGTCATTTTATCATGTAGATGTCCAATGCAATATCAAAGAAGCTTGTATAATGAAAATAGTTATCACTGAATTTCCTTTAAATCATTCTTCATGTAATATGATATAACTTTGAACTAAACTTAAAATGTGAGGTGTGGTAATTATCAGGCATTTTTTGGGGCTCCCTTTACTCTCTGCTTGGGGACTTCACCTTGTAAACTATGTGGGGGTCTCCATTGTGTTTTACATTCCACTCCTGCTGAATGTCTGAACTGTCTCAGACTCTTGATCTGTGAGAAAATCAATTTGTGACCACTTCACATTGGTAGCTCATGCAGTCATTTGCTTAAGTGAGGGTGGTTATTGCCACTGTGATACAAGTCTGAATTTCACTACATTAAATTGGTGTCACGAACAGGATCAGTCCATTGTAGTATGACCACATAGACTATAACAGAGTGACGAGATAATCATCAGCAAAATGGCAACTATGGAGGAGCTGTCTGCCCAGCTAGCAGCACTGGAGAAGAAACATTATTATTATTATTTATTTCGTAGCAGACGCCCTTATCCAGGGCGACTTACAATTGTTACAAGATATCACATTATACGTTATTTCACGTTATACAGAGATCACATTATTTTTTACATACAATTACCCATTTATACAGTTGGGTTTTTACGGAGCAATCTAGGTACCTTGCTCAAGGGTACAGCAGTAATGTCCCACACCTGGGATTTAACCCATGACCCTCCGGTCAAGAGTCCAGAGCCCTAACCACTACTCCAAACAGGAAGTCTTTTACAGGAAGCAAGTTGGAGCTTTGCGTCAGGCCCAAGAAGAGCAGCAGGAAGCCCTGTCTTTGGCCAAAGCTGTAATAGAGCAACAGACTTCTTCCCAGAGACCCCCTACTGCTGTCTATATTCCTTCGAGTCGCAAGGTAGGAGTATTCAGTGGATGTCCAGCAAAGGCTGGTGACGTGGCTGTGGAAGAGTGGATTGCATCAATGAGAGCTGCACTGAGGACGTGGTGTATTCCAGAAGAGCGCCAGGTTGATACGGTTGGTTAATCTACTTTGGCTGTCCTGCAAGACCATTTGGATCAGGGCAGAAACTTTGAATCCAGTGTAATTGCGAATCTGTGTAAAATGTTTGGTGTAGGGAAACGTAGGACAACTTTTACCACCCTCAGGGGAACGCCCACTGTGAGAGATTTAATCGCACCCTACATGAGATGCTGAGATCACTGCTGCCGGAGAAGAACAGCAGGTGGAAAGACCACTTGCCTGAATATGTTGGTAGCCCATGCAATCATTTCCTTAATGGAAAGGTAGTTATTGTCACTGTGATACAAGTCTGAATTTCTCTCTTACACTTGTTTTTGAGAATATCAATATTAACTTTATTAGGACAAAATTGTGATACCTCTTCAAGGTCATAAAACAGTCAGTACATCTGCCTTGTGCTTCTTGCCACCAAATGTTAAATGTCCTTTTGCACAGAAACAAAATCCCAATTCATCAATCACGCATGCCTCTGTCTCCTCCATTCAATTACATAGCTTTAAAGGCTTGTGGACTGACAACATTGTATCTGTTTACAATATCATTCCTCACCTTCAGTGATCCAGTATGATTTGATGTGTATGATGTCAGTAATGTGAGGGAGCCAATAAGAAGCAAAGAATACAGTGGAAGGTACAATTAGGTTTCCCATCAAAGTGTATGCACAGGAGATGAGAAAACTGAAGACAAACCTTTGTCATGATTTGTGTTGAAACAAAAAATGTTAAGTTGGTGAAGGCTTATACTGTATAAGAGCCTGGCATCAACTATCCCATTAAAAGCACTTTTATCTGTGTTAAAATATGCTTTACCTTTTTACCTTAGACATGGCGCGAAATAACCGGAGACAACTGCAGTAGTGCCCAAGCTGCTTGCCGCAATGCCTCTTAAATTAAAAAAAAAATACGGCAAAAGTTGCCTGTAAGCCCTCCCACCATTGCCGCCGGTGTCCCTCAGCACCAGCACATCTGATCTACAACCCATTCACAAACTTGCTCAGTGTAAACTGGCCTGTTCTGTACAATTCAATTTAATTCTGTCTAATCTCATCCTACAAGAAAATGACTCCTTGTCAGAATGTGTTAATGTTGCCATTCTTTTTACTGTGCACCTCCCAGCACTAAGCCACGAGAAAGACGTACTGTATCATTGGTTAATGACGGGCAAACAGAGGGAGGGGCGGTGTTGTGTTAGACTGAGCTCACTATGACCGCGCATCCAGATATTTTCAATCACACGTGTTAACCGGCAGTGTCACTGTGTGGTTTTTCCATCTGAGTACCATGCCAATTCAAAAACGTTTAAAAACAAAGAAGGAAGAAGAGCTGTCTAAATCGGCAGCAGAGTGTTCTAGGAATGACCAAATGTTCAGGTAAGAAATGGGTGCACAACAATTCGTCCCCGACAATAATAATAATAATAATAATAATAATAATAATAATAATAATAATAATAATAATAATAATATTCATGTCAATTTACAATTGTCAAGTACTGCAGAAAGGACGAGATTAGACAGAATTAAATTGAATTGTGACAGAACGGGTTTAAAATTGCAATACGTTAAAGTGCAATTCGGTGTTATTTCCCCGAAAACACCAACGCTAAAAATGAACACACAATAGGTAGATGAGTATTTTTTGTTGAAATTCTTATAACAAAAAAAAACAAAAAACTGAGCAAGTAGCTATGACATGGTTCAAGCAACAGCTCCCTATGAAGCGAGTACAAAACACAAAACACAATCTTGAGAAGTGCGTCGATTTCTGTTTTCATTTATTTTTGTGTAATACATTCTCACTGCCGTACGTAGTTCTGCTTTTTAACTAGTTAAAACGTGTGCTTTAACGAAAGGGGTTAGAATATGTATGTATCACTCGACCACCCACAGTATAGAAATGTTCATTAATGATCAACAAAATGAGAATACGTTAAAAAAAAAAAAAAAGTAAAGCTGGTACATTTGTATCTCAGAGAAACTGGAGAGGAACGGGAAATTAAAACAAGTTAAAGGCAATCATCCAAATAAAGCTGAAGCACTAACGGATAACGACATATAACGTCTGTACAGCACTGAAACACTACGTTTAAAATAAAAAAAAAACCAAGTACTGCTGAACCTCGTCATCTTTAACATTAGCATCACAAGGGTATCCATGTATTATAAAAAATAATAGATGGGCCTCTTTAGTGAGTTACAGGAAAACAATTCCATCTTGGGTTTCTGTGACAGTTTATAAATTACTCGACCTTCGGTCTTGTAATTTATGTAATCCGTTAGTGCTTCAGCTTTATTTGGATGATTGCCTTTACCTTGTTGTAATTTTCTGTTCCTCTAGAGGAAAATATACTTGAACTTTGACCCATTCGACTCCTTGAGACCATCACGTTCAATTCAAACACAAAATGTCTCATTTTCAATCACTCCACAACACCTACAGTACAGAAATGTTCATTAATGCTCAACAAAATGAGAATACGTTAAAAAAAACAACAACAAAAAACATATTAGGCTCTCTATTTCTTTTTTGTTGTTTTGTGAATGAGTATGAAATCGCCTTGGTGCCCTTGGGTTAGATTTATGTTTTGCCTTTCTGCCCCCTATAACTCCCATGGTGCCCCTGAATCTTCATGCCCAATGAAGGCAACATTGCCTTTCCCTTCATGACCTTAACTTCATGCCCAGCTTAGAAATAAAATTATTTTCTGCAAAAGTTGCATCACTGTTGATTTGGTAATAACAGATCATGGTGTTGTAGAATGGTTAAGTCCAGCTACTCCAATAGTAAAACAAATGTACAGATATATATATATTGATGTAATATGTGTTTTCTAAGCAGGTGGCAGGGTATTTTTTATGTTCCCACTTGTGTTCTATTTTGAGTAGTCTGTATGGTTTGCCAGGTTATTTTATTATTCGAGTCAGAAGGCCTTTTGAAAGCGTATGTGTGCACTGCAGTGCTGCTGTTTATTGAATGGTCTTGGATGTCAGTTATTTCTGTGAAGGATGCATGCACCTTCTCCTTGTGGATTAGCTCACCAATGGTGATTGTTCTAGAATGCTTTTTAAAACATACAGCAGCTTGTGCATTAATGAAATAGTTACTAAAATATTGTTTTAATCCAGTATTTACAGTGGTGATAAAAAACACAAAATAAGTGAGCTAGAGCTGGCACAACAAATGAAACAGTTACTGCATTGTCGTAATTTTAATCCAGTAATTACTACATACAACAAACATTGACAGAGACCTGCTATTTTTTACAGTACAGTCATACACACATGTCTGTTACGCCTATGTATGTATGTATGTATGTATGTATGTATGTATATATATTGTAAGGGATTGGTCAATAAAAACTCATAAAAGATGGAAAAGACAATGTAAACAAACTGGATGATAAACAAATAAGTACATAAGGTAAAGTGTTTTGGGGATCAAAACTGGGGTTAAATAATGCACTTTGTAAATGATAACTTTGTTAAATAAGGGAAACAAATAAGTATGGTTTCAAATAATTATTATTTATTATTATTTGTTTATTTAGCAGACGCCTTTATCCAAGGCGACTTACAGAGACCAGGGTGTGTGAACTATGCATCAGCTGCAGAGTCACTTACAATTACGTCTCACCCGAAAGACGGAGCACAAGGAGGTTAAGTGACTTGCTCAGGGTCACACAATGAGTCAGTGGCTGAGGTGGGATTTGAACCTGGGACCTTCTGGTTACAAGCCCTTTTCTTTACCCACTGGACCACACAGCCTCCTATGGTACAAAGACAATACATGGGGGGGACATTAGGACCATGGTGAAACTACTGGAGTTAGGGATGACTCCAGTTCAAATGAATTATTCAATTTAATGTCAATTGTCTTTAACGATGTAATTGATTAGCATTTAAAAACTCTGTGTTTGTGAGTGCTGGTTGAGGAAGAATGTGAGGAGTTTGGTTGGCGACTGGGAGAGTGAATGAAGGAAATTATTTGTTATTGATTTACTGGTAAGCGAACACTGAAACAGGTATTTGGATTACAGTTTTGGATTGTGATTTGGTTTTGATGACGAAGGAACAGGTATTCAGATAGTGTCAACACCTGTTTAGGTAGGGCCCGAGAACGGGTTAGGCTTTTGTTTTGTTTGTATTTACTTTGTGTATTGTAAATAATAGACACATGCTACAGCGTTTCACCGCATTCCAGCTGTCAAGTCTTTGTTTAAAGAAGAAAAGATCTGTGACTAGAAGGCAATCCATCACTATATATATATATATATATATATATATATATATATATATATATATATATATATATATATATATATAAAATGTGGCAGGGAAGAGAAAGTGATCGGTTATGTGTTTTGATGGTGGTGGCAGGGATAGGGTTAATTTCTATCCCTGCCAAACACATGTGAGAATGTGGCTGTTCGCAAATTAGATATTTTGTGCTAATTGGGAGCAGCCACATGATATAAAAAGGGAGCTTGAAGCTCCATTAGAGAGGAAGAGGAAGAGGAAGTACCGCGAAGAGGAAGAGGAAGTACCACGTGGGTGTGCGTGTGCGTGAGTGCGTGTGGGTGTGGGTGTGGGTGAAGGGTATATGTTTGGTGACTGGTAAACAGCTTAGCTGGCTGGTTTAGTTAAGGAAAACCAGTGAAGGATTTGCCCAGCCTGGTAAATTTTAAAGGAGTGGTTTTGCTGGGAAAACGGCTTAGCCATCCCAACCCTTTAGTTAGAGAAAAACAGAAGTTTAGTTAGTGCTCCCAATTGGAGTTAGGATTTTGTTTTGTTTGTTTTTCGTTTTACTGTGTGTCTGGGTCACGTACTTTAAAGGGCATCAACCCAGCCTTGGCTGGGGGCTATATCCCCATATATATATATATATATATATATATATATATATATATATATATATATATATATAATGTGTGTGTCGGGGGATACACACAATATGAGTGTTATAACCAAAGATTGTTATAAACAGGGAGGGGTGGGTGCCACGGGACACATAACAACACACATCTGACTAAAATACAAAATAAAATAACTCCCTCTCTATAATGCACATATTGTGAAACAAAAATGTAACTGTCCGTGATTTTTAACCATGCCTAAAGCACCATGTAATCAACGCTATATTTCTAAGATGTCTGTGTTATAAAGTGCCAGCGTAGCGTTTCTTCAGTTCAGATACTGTATCAAAAGGGAGAGACAGAAATGGAAGTTAGACTGAGAAGTTGTTTACAGCTTGAGCACTGGTACTGTATTTACTGTAGAAATATTACATGAATCACTAGTATAGGGAACTGGGGGACATGCTGTAGGAGCGTTGTATCCGAGGCGTGTTATAACCAAGAGCCTTATCACGAGGGACCACTAAGTGTGTGTGTGTGTGTGTGTGTGTGTGTGTGTATATATATGAACTGGAGAGGGCTGTGGTGAAAAATTATTGACACGAGGGAAGACTATTGTTACCTGAAGCCACAGGAGGTAACAGTAGTCTTCACGAGGGCCATTTCATTTTCCTGTTAGCTGAGTCAGCAGTACATATTTAATATTTAAGCTTAGATAGTAAATATGAAGCCTTTAATATTTGTGAGCCTTTTATTATGCATTTTGTTCACTTATGAAAAAAAAGTAAACATTTTTGGCACGAATATCTGAACATTGTCATCGGTAACTTTAATGTCTATGACTGTAATCCAATTAATGATTAATTATTGGATTGATTGGTGTCCTTTTTGTATATGATAAAGAAGTGTTTTCTAATTGACAACCTCTGCAACACCTGATGAAGACACACTATATGGAGAAATGTGTTGTGTTTGTTTCTTGGTTGTTGCAATAAAGAATAAAATGTTTTTTAAAACAAAACGTAAGAAGACTCTGATGCGCATATATATATATATATATATATATATATATATATATATATATATATATGATATGTATAGATGTATCTGTATGTGTTGTTTGTGAGGCCTGTCGGGCGTTAGTGTGTGTGTGTGTGTGTGTATATATATATATATATATATATATATATATATATTAGTGGTGCAATCAGCAACCTCATTTCGTAATCGATTATCACATATGCATTTGTCGACAATCAATTCATCAACAGTATTTTATTTAACATCAAGACCAAACATTCAAATAGTTAAACGGCAAGGCACAACTTACATTCAAATTAGAACGCTTTTGATAAAAAAAAATTGGAAGGACTTGTATTCAGTTAACAACTGAAACAAATATGCATGTGTCCACACCAACTATCCCTTTAAGACTTTAATAATAAGAATTTAAAAAGCAATCTTAATTTTAACAGATTTTTCTGAAATCTATCTGAAAATAAAAATTACTTGTTATTAGCTTTTAAGCATAAAACCTGAACTACAAAAGGCATACATACTCCCAAATCCATTTTACTAGCTGTTACTGTGGAGTGAACAGCTGTCGTAGGAATATTATTTACAATTTATACTTTAAAGGCTTGTGCACTGATGAAATTGTATCTGTTTACAGATCATTAAAAATAATTTGTACCCTTTCAAAAGTAAGACAGCTTGTTGGGAATAACGATAACAGTTTTGTTTCCATGTTTTTGACTGATTGGTGTAATTGTCATGTATTTTAGTTCAGCATCTGTAACTGTCACCAGTGACTGTTCTGTTTATTTTTTAAACCACAAATATAGATAGTCGTTATGTGAATTGCATTGAAATGAAGACACAAATGTTGTTTACACTGAGAATTTGAGACACTGAAATATGTTTGATATGCAGAAGAGCCGGAGGGTAAAAAAAAAGCAATATTCAGATATTAAAACTGACAGTCTCAGAACTATTGTCACTAAAATTGAGGTTAAAAGGTGAAAAGGCCTGAAAAATGAAAGTAATATTTAGGTTTTCTATGGCTGAAAGTATGTGGCTGATGAGTTTATCTAAGGAAATTGTGAAATACTGAATTGACCATTAATATTAATACATTTTTTCAATGGATTTGAAACACTGCCTGAATATTATGGACTGATAAAATATTTAGGGACACATTTTTGATGCAGATTCAAAGGCTCAGCACAGATGCTAACTTTTGGTGGGGGGGCGGGGGGGCGGGGGTAAACATTTAAGGATTAAACATACATCTTATTGTTAAAATCAACATAACCATGTAAAGTATAACAAAATCAAATATGTTTACAATCTGGTGCAAAAGCGTATAAAAGTATGATTTGAGACGTAATTTAAAAATACCCAAAGTCTCAGAGCCCTTAATCACCCCAGGAAGAGCATTCCACAATCTTGGTGCATATCTGCAGAATGCTCTGTCACCCATTGAATGTAGCCTTGTTTTTGGAATAATTAAAAGACCAGAGTCCACTGACCGCAAATTCCGTGAGGGAATATAGTTATGTACCGTATCTTTTATATAGCATGGAGTCAATCCGTTTAGGGCCTTATAGGTCATCAGTAGAATTTTAAAATCAATCCTAAAGACAGGCAGCCAATGCAAGGATGCCAAAACAGGAGTAATATGTTCGCAGGATTTAGATTTTGTTTAAACCCGAGCAGACAAATTCTGAACATACTGCAGCATGTTGAGAATACTGTTAGACACCAGCAACCAGAGCATTGCAGTAATCAAGTCTAAAAGAGACAAAGGCATGTTATTATTATTATTTGTTTATTTAGCAGACGCCTTTATCCAAGGCGACTTACAGAGACTAGGGTGTGTGAACTATGCATCAGCTGCAGAGTCACTTACAATTACGTCTCACCCGAAAGACGGAGCACAAGGAGGGCAATATGGTGTAGATGGAAAAATCACACCCTGATGACATTCCGCACATGGCACTCAAAGGCTAGACTAGGGTAAAAAATAATACCATTTCAGAAATCTAGCTGTAAAACACTCAATGGTAGTATGTATAGTAACACTAAAATAATTACAATTATTTGACAAAGGTTTTGATTTGTTTTTCTGAATGGGGTTGATTTTTTTAAACTTTATTTTTTCTCAAAAGTGTAAACACCTTTTCAACTTGCAAACGAAGCAGTCAACAACTTACTTTATTTCATTTCTTAGCATTATTATATATTGGTGTAATCAGTAAAGAAGATCACAGATTTAAGTGCTTCCTACTGTATGTTTTCTTTTGTGTTCCGTTAAGAGGTCCTGCAGGAAAATCTTGCTTAAAACATCTACATTGTGAGTCTAGAAGTGACTCTGTTGGGTTCTGG
This sequence comes from Acipenser oxyrinchus oxyrinchus, assembly GCA_030684275.1. Classification (NCBI taxonomy): domain Eukaryota; kingdom Metazoa; phylum Chordata; class Actinopteri; order Acipenseriformes; family Acipenseridae; genus Acipenser; species Acipenser oxyrinchus. Next base: position 58,616,811 of record CM060252.1, read on the forward strand.
TATCCAAGCTGGCTTGAGGATAAGAATTTGCAGTGCCAGGCACAATAGAAATCACAGCAAGCCACTTCAACTACAGCAACCCTGGAGACCATAAGAACAAATATTGGCTTAAGGGAATGGAGCTGTGTGGACCCAGACTTTTCTAAAGCAATAATGCTGACAACCTGGAAGACGGATGACTGTTTACTCTGCTTGTAAATTCCTGCACTGATGGTGCATTCTGCCATTAGTTATAAAATGGTGTTCCAGCAGAGTTGGCAAGAAAGGCATTTTCCTTAATTTGATCTGTTATCCTTGTTATTTGATTGGACCTTAAGCTGATTATTTCTGGGGTTGTCTGCAACCCACCTAAAGCCCACTATGTGTGTCATTAGGCCAGCATTAAATGGTGCCAATTACTACTAATACTGTATATAATTGTAGCTCATTATTTTCAGGCCATTCAGTGGACATTGCCTTTAGGATATATATTTGATTCAGAATAGAATAGCCTGAATGTTGACTTTTAAGTATCAGTTTTATTGCATCTCATCAAGTTATATTCAGTGATCAACACTTGTAAATAATAGTGAGGGCATCCACCCCAGCCACCTTGTCAAGCTATATTGTTTATGTGTACTCATAGGGATCTTTTGAAATTGATACAGAACATTCTGTATTTTCATAAATTACATATTACATGCTGTTACTTCCTTGGTTTTGAAATGTTTTTAGTTTATATTTTTATTTTTTTGCATTAGACAGGGCAGACATTGAATTTGTTGACAATTTCTCCAGGTTACTAAAGTCCCTTTCACACTGGTATGCTCTACCCGGGTCGTGACCTGGTGTAATGGAGGCCGGCTAAGCATTTTCAGCTGCTTTTTGAAGAAGCAGGGTCAACCTATGGTGACAGAAGCAAGTACATAATGTGCGTACGCAATACCCCAGAAGCAGCAATGTTCACATGACCACGCTTCCATCTGTTTTTAATCTGGTAAATTGTTTGGAAGACGTGCTTGTTATGAATGCTTCCATCCAAGCTTCTCTGGATTGAAGCATCGGCCCAAACTTTGACTAGAGCAAATGTTTCTTAATCGCTCCACGCCATCCCGGCAGCAATCTGGCTTATGGTGTGTCTCAATCAACAAACCATTAATAAATAGAAATGGCTTACAAGTTCCTTGTGCGAGTGAAACCTTCACGCAGGTGTGGCTGTTTGTTACTTCCTACGCTTACAAGTGCCCATCAAGCATTTTTTGTCGGGTCGCCCGGGTACATGGTTTCGCACTATGCGGAACTGTGACCTGAGTAGTAGCGCAAAGGGGCTTAAGAGGCAGCAAAGAAGTGTCTGCATGGTCATTTTTCTGAAGCCTGCATACAGCCAATTAGCAAGAAAAGGTTCTTAAATGAAGTGCCCTCTTTTTTCTCGCAACCACCTGTAAATTCAATATCCAGTAAATTTATCATCTGACTTTGCTTTTACACAAGGAAGTAGGTCTAAGCAGGACATATACAGTCAACCTCAGTTTAGTCGACAACCCACAGGGATACCATTTAGTGTTGACTTGTCCAAGGTGTCGAGTTAACCCCGGGTGCAATGAGCCATGGCATTAACATGCATATTAGTAACAGAACTCACACGTTTACAATATTACAGTATTTACAAGTTTATTTTTTGTTAAATGTCGTTATGCAAACGGTTGAAAGAACTGCAGTGGATGAATCAATTACAGTGTACAGCACTGTACCTGTACAAACTTGGTACCACTCTATAGTTCGATTTTGAAGTAAGAATTAATAAAAAAACTACAGAGTTATTTTTACGAAAACAATCTAACCACAAACTGTTGACTATACTTTTAGGTATTGGCTTGTACTGTCTAATTTACAAAAGTTAACAAATGTAGACTATACAGAATTAACTTGGTGAACAAAAACAATAATAAACAACTCACACAAAAATCAAACATTGTCGATTGTTTCGCATGCAAAAACATGCGCTTGAAAGTTCTGCTGACAAGCTTGTTATCTCGGATAACCTGAGGTTTAAAGCCAGTTGAACGAGAACTAATTCTTCACTTCTCACTCATTGAATGAACAATCCGTTTCCAGTCAGAGGTCAGTCACGTGATACAAGAGTGTCACGTAGGTCAGTCACGTGAAATGACAGTGTCGAGTTATCCATTAGTCTTTTTAATAGTTTATATCCCTTCAGTATCGGTAATAAGTGTCGAGTTACTAGTAAAGCGTGGTGTCGAATTAAAAAATTAAGAGGCAGGATGCATATATTTTATATGGAGAAAATTCGGGACCAAGACTGTCTGTCGAATTAAGCGAAGGTGTCGAGTTATCCACCAGTCGAGTTAACCGAGGTTGACTGTATTTATTGATATGCTGCGCTGTGCGCAAACAAAAATACAGAATAGGGGACACTACCTTTTAAATAAACCAAAACAAAAACCTCTGGTTACTAATGTTTTGGGGCATCAAACGAATACCCACAATTTCCTGTCTTCTATTATTTATTTCTTAGCAGACGCCCTTAGCCAGGGCAACTTACAATTGTTACAAGATATCACATTATTTTTTACATACAATTACCCATTTATACAGTTGGGTTTTTACTGGAGCAATCTAGGTAAAGTACCTTGCCCAAGGGTACAGCAGCAGTGTCCCCCACCTGGGATTGAACCCACGACCCTCCGGTCAAGAGTCCAGAGCCCTAACCACTACTCCACACAGGAAAGGCTAGCCTTCCCCAGTTTAACAAAAATATATAACATCTTTGGTATATCTGTTTTAGGAAACACAAACGGACTGCTAGCTGCAGCCAGCTTTTATGGTGTAGCTAATTACTAATGTGGCTCAGGTGAGAATAATCCACTCACCTGAGACTGGCCTCTGTGACCCAGCAGCCTCCTCTAGCTACCAGTTACCATATATAGGGAATTGTTCTCTATTACAACACAGCAAAGCCTTTAGATAGGAGATAAAACGCTGGACAACCTCACACCAACATGCATGCCCTGTATTACTCTGTCACAGAGGAATTCATTCTTTTTAATACCTACAGCAACAAAATGCACAATGATATGTTATTAGCCTCATTCAGTGACAATAAAGACACTCTGTTAAACCTGTGTTGTACTTTACCTGGGAATGTTGGAGACTGAGAGTCCTTTGCCTGATTTAAATAAAAAAGGGTTTGCATATTCATTTAAAGTATGAGTCTACTGAGTCCTGCAACGCTTCATACAAACTGTTTATCTGAACTGAATCATAAAGTCTTTCTGGCTAGCTTAAACCCAAGTAAGTGTTGTGCATCTTTATCATGGTGCACATAATATGTCTCATAGTTCTTATATTAAGGTGTTTCTATGGTCTCATGTTTCTGGTATTCTTGTTTAGTTTGTAGCTGTTGAAATCCTGATTAGAGGTTATAACAACTACTGCAGTTATACATTTAGTTTGATATACAGTAAAACATTGCTTCAAATATTTTCACAACTAGGACCTATTACCACTCAGAAGTATATATAATAAGTAAAACATTGTATCCTGGATGCAAACTTAATTTATAACATCAGTGCAGATGCATTCAAGTTATAGCTGCTTATACTATTGCTTTAATTCTTTTGGCGCAGAATATTAAATAAATGTATTCACTTTTGGAGAAAGAACTTTATCATAACTTACAAACAGAATTGGTTTGAAATTACTTGCAGTTTGGATTAAACTACTTAAAGTCCTATTTTTTTTAATAGGGAATGCTTGTCTGTTCAGGAGTGTGGGAAGTTGTGTGTACCACAGTTTGTTCATTTCACATCTGGAACACAGTCAAAGGCATTCTTAAAATGTTATTTTTAAATTTTAGTTACAGGTACCTGAATAAAGCCTTGCTGTCAAAGGTTTAACCGGAATTTGTTTCATATTATCTTATCAGCAGAAGTCCTTTGAAAAGGAAAACAAAAGCTTTAATGTGTATAGGCTGTGTAACTTCATACCATCTGTTGAGGCGAAATTTGCTTGACAGAATTACATTAAAAGAGCCCTTGGAAAAATGATTGTGTAACCGTCTTGTTAGTAAAGTGTATGTTATTGGATTATATCAACGAAATGAAAAAGCATGCTCAAAACAGTCGTGTAAACCCAGCTGATACCAATTTATAAAGAAAGTATTTTCACATGAATGTTAAACCCAATGAGTAAAACCCAACTTCCTTTACAATTAACCAACATACTAACTTGAAATGTTTTAACCACATTCAGATTTTTGTTGCATAACAGAATATTAATCTGTTAAGCAAAAGAGGAGTCAGTAAACGACTGTATCTGACAGTCATTTCAAATGGTGATAGAAACAATGCCCATGTTTTCTTTATCCAGATCATTCACAGATCATTTGTGTTCAGTAGTTTAAGCATTTAATAGTTTAAGTATTTGAGCTCCTAGCACATGGAAGCAAGCATAATATTTTTGTCGGTATTTTTATGAAATGGAAACCCGCAGCTTACCCATCACACAACTATATTGCATTGAAAATAAAATAGGTATTAAAGTTCTGTTACTTTTATTGCCCTTAGGCTAACAGAAAAAGAGTAATTTCCTTTCATAAACAGTGGTGTATGTAATGTTAATGGCCTCATTCATTTTTCAAGAGTTCTGAATCACTAATCACAAAATAGATCAATAATACTCAACCTTTTATATTCTTTTCTTTCTCCATTTTGGGTTTTATTGAAATAAACAGACAACAAAAGGACATAGAATATATTTTGTATAGACACTTGTATCATTACTGGGGACGAAAGTCAATAGTTATCTTTTTCAGACCGATTGGATGTTATTAATGTTGCCTGACTTGTCTGTTTATGCCCAAAGACTCATGTCTCACTAGCTGTCTTGAATAGTAGCGTGTTTAGTACAGGAGACCAGCTATGTAGATGGAAGTTAGACAAAAAAACTGTAAACCCGTGTAAGCTCTGAGGTAGCCATAACCTTTTCGGCAAAACAAACGGCACCTTGGCCAAAATAAATAGACAAAACAGTGGACCAACCCTAAACAAGTATCGTGCTGGTCTTCTCCACTGCAAACACACCAAACCCAAATGACTCTTTTAAGCAGCTGTGCCGGGACTTGATTGCTAATCATTCAGTCTGGCCCCAGCACAGTCTGCATGTGAAGTGATTGTGACTTCCCCATGCCCACATGCAAACATACATTTTAAATCACCCGTGCTACATAACCCAAACTATACCAAATAAACCAAATACACCCAGGGGTGGGGCGGGGGCGGGGGTACCCCGTCACACATCTCCCCCCTTGTGTGCAGCACACATGGCCTCAAAGGCCACCTCCCCCCTTGAAATCCCAAAAGTCACGGGGTACTCTGGGCCAAGAACGGAGGCCTCCTTGGGCCCATGGGTGGCAATACTGTCAGCAGAAATGCTGACAGATGCTAGGATGGCTCCTCCCACTTGGGCAAGCATAGCAGTGAAAATGCTGCCATTGGCAATGCTGGCAGTGGCAATGCAGTCAGCAGAAATGCTGACAGTGCCAAGGCTGGCTCCTCCAGCATAGGCGGTTCTGGCAGCAGAAGAAAATCACACACACAAAAAAAAAAAAAATGTTTTTAAAAAAGTCACCCGCAGTACTGTTCCTGGCCTGTGTATTGTGAAGGCGCTGTTTCCCACTTGACCATATGTGAACAGGATGGCTTGTGGTGACATCAGACCTGAAGGAGACAGACAACAATACTGAGAGTGAAGTGTTTCTGCGCAGATTTATTGTTAAATTAAAGGTTTGAACAAAACACTTATACACAAAACAAACGGCACAAACAATGGACCAACCCTAATCAAGTATAGTGCTGGTCCTTTCCAGCATGAGTAGCAATTGTTATTTGTATTTTAGCTTTTCTCTCCTTCTCTTTAGGGAACTTTAGGGGGGAGGCCTTATTAGCATGAACTTGAGTGATTTAGCAAACTGGACATGTATTGCGCTGGGCCTCAGGTCATATATTTTAAATTAATTTTAAAATATTTTAGACAAGTTCAAACTGGGCAAAATAATTGTTTTCACTAGAAAAAAAAATCAGCATATAAACATGGAAAGAAATAGTGCATCAAATAAATAGAATATATGCATGCTTATGGTCATTATGGAGTTGTGTGTCTTACCAAAGTTGTGTGCTTGCAAATTACTAAAAAAAAAGAGTTCACAGTTAATGTGACAAAAAAGGCACATATTGGGGTATATGTAAGTATAGGCGCAGTGCAAATAATTGCTGATGCAAAATTCAAATTGCATTGTGGCCAGGCAATTATTTTGCACTGCACCCTATGTAAGCTTAAGAGCAATGCAAATTACTCAACATGCACAAATAATGATCCGCAATTATAATAATGAGGGTCTAAATGAGCGCATCAATCTGTTTACCGGCTGCATTTGCAGCCTTGAGGTGATGGTAGGAGCACAGAGAGCAGTAGGCACTGTATGAGCAGGAAGGGCAGCAAAGTCCTCTTCACACATGAAAAAGAAAAGTTTTCTGAGAAGGAGCTGAGAGTCCTTACGGCTGAGGTCACTCAGCATGAAACATTTTTTTGAAAAGCCTCAGCCAACATCGGTTATGCTTGTATCCTTAGAATATTATATGTATTGGCCTGTCCTTTTCAGCATGACATCCAGAAATTTGCCTAGCACTGGGAAAGGTGGATTGGGCTATCCCTCCAGACATTCCAACTGTGGTCTGAAAGGAACCAGTAGTGCAGAGAACACAGCAATATCACATGTGCAGGAATAGCAGTCCCTAGATTGACGCTGGGGTCTAGCTCATCCCTCAATTCAGCTATTAGGTCTAGGATGACCCGCGGAGTGAGACAATAACGATTTAGCACTGCATCCTGTGGCATCCCAAACAAAGTGACCCTGGGATTGAATATGCAGGGTATTCTTTGTCTTGCCCTTCTGTCCGAACTTGTTCCTGCCTCTCCTCAACAAGAGTCAAGTGTCGCTGCATCATGATGTGTACCACAGTAGCCATCCTGAAGCCAGTGACAGATCTCTGCAGGTGTGTGCTTTCATACAGCTCTTAATTACTCGCTTCTACAATGGTTTGCACCTTGTCAGAGGAGGTGTACAGTATTTGGAGGTTCAGTAGTTACCTAAGTGCAAGGCAAAATCCTTACATCACATTATAATGTTTGTGCCCGCTTAGTATCCAGATCCCCACCAATTCCATGCTCTATTCTACATTTGAATGCTTTTCAATATAATTTTAATGGATTAACGATGGCAAAGTGCAAATTTGATATATAATATATATGTAAAACCTCCAGGTTATTTGAAACACACATTTTGTAACCCTGGTAAGGGATTTCTTATTAAACATTTGATTATTGTGTGAGGTATACTGGGTCAGCTTTTTAAAGGAATTTTTAGTGACTGATAAAATCCCTTTCAGATTTGCATGTGACTGCACACACATAAACTTGTTTGCGAAATCCCAGGTTTGTTTGCAACAGTCCCAGTCAGTTTTGCACATTCGCTTGTTTTTGCAAACATATTTGATAAATAGGGCTTTTAGTCTTTTTTATTCTTGAGATTTTGTATCTTCGTTTGCATTTAATACATACAGTAAATGCAGTCAATGAATATCTTTGTTTGGTTAAAATAAATATTCTCAGGAAGACTAAGGGTTATTTATATGCATACATGCTTTATAGTGCTATGTGGAGGAGGAGGCTGTGTGGTCCAGTGGTTCAAATCCCACCTCAGCCACTGACTCATTGTGTGACCCTGAGCAAGTCACTTAAGCTCCTTGTGCTCTGTCTTTCGGGTGAGACGTAGTTGTAAGTGACTCTGCAGCTGATGCATAGTTCACACACCCTAGTCTCTGTAAGTCGCCTTGGATAAAGGCATCTGCTAAATAAATAAACATGTGCTGTTTGGGCTGAAGGTTAAAAGCCATTCATGATTTCCCTTGTGGTTCCCACCTTTGGTTACCAGTGCTAATGTCGCCATCTGTTTTGCTACATTGCATATTTATACATATTGCAGTTCATGTTTCTCTCCAAGATGCCTGCTGATAATACAATATGTATGTGCCTGCTTGTTGCAGGATGAATATAATAGTCTGTATGTTTCTGGCATACAGAGTTTGTTCAATAAAATTAGAAACACTTCTAATCCTAAAGACACATGGTATCTTTGACATGTATTCTGTAAAAATAACAATGGGGCATTAATCATTTAGCAGTGTGATGAATTCCTCCAGAACAGTTAAAACACCTGGAATACTCATCACTTTTAATCAATGCTCTCCTGGATTCCCCTGGTGAACATATAGGCTATACACAATTGATAGTATGGCAGGCATCCCTCAAAATGTTCAATACTTTTTTTGCTAGAAAGGTTGTACATACTGTACTCATGTCTGACCACTTTTAACTGTGTATGTTAGAGACCAACATGCTCTGTATAGATCCCATTTTCATTATTATTCTGTTTTAAAGCAAGGTTATTTAAGATGTATCAGACTTGATAAGGAATTCAATTATGCTACCAGTATTGGTACACTTCTGTGCTGCTGTCATTTTCCCAAGAAATGAAAGCTATTATTCCCTACATGGACATCCCCGACCCCCGCACTAATAAGCATTTGCCTTTCTCTCAACTAACCTCTGTAACTGCCCACACTGTTCAATAGCTAACAACACAACTGTCCCTTATCAGCATTTAACATCGCTTAATCTTAAAAAATGATGATCAATTTATCAAAAGATGCAGCATCACATAAGACCTTAATTACTTGAACCATTTACATCTTGTGTTAACAGATGACATTACATTACATTCTTGCACTGTTTTGCCGAAGCTTCCATAATTTGGTTAATTTCAGTGTTTTAAAGTGTAGGACAGCCCCAATAGAATGGTTTGAGGCACTGCTGATATGGAAAATGAGCAATGAAACCTGGCAGATGTAACATAGGTACCAAACAGTCAGCTTCAACATCCAAGGACCAGAAATTAAATATTAAGAAAATGAATGTATTGCTTTAATGTGGCCAGGATTTATCTTGAAGAGGGCTTTTATCACAAAGATAGCATTAAGGAGTAGATGTACTAAGATGGGCCAGTCACAGTGCAAACAAACCGCAGTTTGCATTTTCATTATGACAATTTGCAAAGTGCACATTTTGTCGTATGTACTAAGAAAAAATATGTTAATGAAGAGAGCCGCAATATATTTTGCAAAGACGAGCAGAATTTATTATGCATAGAGTTAAACAAAAATATTACTTTCAAGGCAGTAAACCCAGCCGATTACTTGCACTAAAATTGAAACAAAAGTGAATCTCATGCATCTATTGAAACAATCCGTTCACCTTCAAAAATGACTCATTTGTGACCCCAAAGAGATTAGTGCAACCTTCCACTCTTTTTTTCCCAATTTGTATAATTCTAGCTCCACGCTAGATAAGGAGGCTTGCACTAACTTCTTGCAAAGCCTAAACCTTCCAAAACTATCTGAGGCAGAGTCAGCAGAATTAGGCAAACCCATCTCTATTGATGAGCTAAAAGCAGCACCGGAATTGTTGTTGTTATTTTGGGACATATAAGTGTTGTCTGTTATAAAGCATTTTGTAGCTTCCCACACTATAGTTGAGTCATTCACGGAGGGTCTGTTCATTTCCAAAATTCAACAAGCTTAGTTTTAAATTGGGCAATGAACTCTGGATTTTGTAGTAAAGTTACATTAAATTGCCAGCATGATGGTTTTTGTACTGTAGGAAGAAAATAAAATTAGCACCGTATAGGATTGTGATCTGAGAGAATCTTTGTAGATGCCAGATATCTGAAAAATTCAGGTCTTGTGCTAAACGATTTAGTGCTTGGGATGCTAATTGTTGTGAACTAGAAAAGGCACCACTTCTGTCTTGTTGCAAATCAAAAACAGCATTCATATCTCCCGCCATTATCAGAAAGTACCCGATAGGGACAGTAATTATTTTGTTAGAAGAGGGAAAAAGTTTGGGTCAAAGACAGCGGGGGCATGTACACTAACAAAAGCAGTTTTTTCTCCCTGTAGTGTTGTACATATGTAAGCCAGTCTTCCCAATTTGTCATTACTAACCTTTTTTATATTAAAATGGAGACTGCATTTAATAAGAATAACCACACCCATTGTTTTTGAACCATCATTAGATGTCGCAGCAACTACGATGTGATAGGTGTTACAGAAACTTGGTTGTCTGAGAGTGATGGAGACAAATATAATATTAGTGGGTACACACTATATAGGAAAGACAGGCAGGACAGAAGAGGCGGAGGGGTAGTGCTATCCATAAGAAATAGTCTTGAAGCCCAGGTGTTAAATCAGGACAAGGAAAACAATGCAGAATCAATATGGGTCTGATTAATGGGCACAAATTCAAAGGGCATAATAATAGGAGCATGCTATAGACCGCCAAATTCAGACGCTGAGCAAAATAATCTGTTATACAATGACATTCGAAATGCGTGTAGAAAAGGAGAAGCCATACTAATGGGGATTTCAACTTCCCCCATATAAAATGGAAAAACCCGATGGGGGGCACGACGGACGAAATTGAAATGGTGGAAATGACAAATGACTGCTTCCTAATGCAATTTGTCAAGGCACCGACTAGAGGGAAGGCATGCCTTGATTTAGTCTTTTCAAATAACAAAGACAAAATAACTAAAACAGAGGTCAGAGAGCCATTGGCAAACTCAGACCACAACATGGTCTCATCTGAAGTATTTTTTAAAACCCCAAAAGTAATGACTAAAGCTAAGGTTTACAATTTTATAAAAGCAAACTATGAAGGTATGAAACGGAGACTAACAGAAGTAGATTGGAGTAAAATAGAGAAAACATCCACAGAAAAAGGATGGCTGTTTTTTTAAAAATGTAGTACTAGAGGCGCAAAACAATTACATCCCAAAAGTAGACAAATGTAAATCTAAAACAAAATGGCCAAAATGGTTTAATAGATCAATTAAAAAAAATATTCAGTGAAAAAAGGCACTTTACAGAGCGTTTAAAAGGGACCAAAAACAAAGTACACAGAAAGAGTACTTGGAACTGCAAACACAAGTCAAAAAGGAAGTTAGAAAGGCCAGGAGAGAGATAGAAATCAATATTGCTAAGGGGGCTAAAACCAATTCCAGCATGGTTTTAGGAAAGGGAGATCGTGTCTAACTAACCTACTTGATTTTTTTGAGGATGCAACATTGAAAATGGATAATTGCAAAGCATACGACATGGTTTATTTAGATTTCCAGAAAGCTTTTGACAAAGTCCCACATAAAAGATTAATTCTCAAACTGAACGCAGTAGGGATTCAAGGAAATGCATGCACATGGATTAGGGAGTGGTTAACATGTAGAAAACAGAAAGTACTGATTAGAGGAGAAACCTCAAAATGGAGCGAGGTAACCAGTGGTGTACCACAGGGATCAGTATTAGGTCCTCTGCTATTCCTAATCTACATTAATGATTTAGATTGCAAACTCGTTAAATTTGCAGACGACACAAAAATAGGAGGTCATTCAAAATGATCTAGACAGCATTCAGAACTGGACAGACACATGGCAGATTAAATTTAATAGAGAAAAGTGTAAAGTATTGCATGCAGGCAATAAAAATGTGCATTATAACTATCATATGGGAGATACTGATATTGAAGAAGGGAACTATGAAAAAGACCTAGGAGTTTATGTTGACTCAGAAATGTTTTCATCTAGACAATGTGGGGAAGCTATAAAAAAGGCCAACAAGATGCTCGGATATATTGTGAGAAGTGTTGAATTTAAATCAAGGGAAGTAATGTTAAAACTTTACAATGCATTAGTAAGACCTCACCTAGAATATTGTGTTCAGTTCTGGTCACCTCGTTACAAAAAGGATATTGCTGCTGTAGAAAGAGTGCAAAGAAGAGCAACCAGAATTATCCCGGGTTTAAAAGGCATGTCATATGCAGACAGGCTAAAAGAATTGAATCTATTCAGTCTTGAACAAAGAAGACTATGCGGCGATCTGATTCAAACATTCAAAATCCTAAAAGGTATAGACAATGTCGACCCAGGGGACTTCTTTGACCTGAAAAAAGAAACAAGGACCAGGGGTCACAAATGGAGAATAGATAAAGGGGCATTCAGAACAGAAAATAGGAGGCACTTTTTTACACAGAGAATTGTGAGGGTCAGGAACCAACTCCCCAGTAATGTTGTTGAAGCTGACACCCTGGGATCCTTCAAGAAGCTGCTTGATGAGATTCTGGGATCAATAAGCTACTAACAACCAAACGAGCAAGATGGGCTGAATGGCCTCCTCTTGTTTGTAAACTTTCTTATGTTCTTAACTTTGTAAAATTTGTTTTGTAATCTATGGACATCTACTGCACGGAAATGCAATTCTTGTATAAATTCCAAATCCACATATTTCCTTTGTAAGATATTTAGTGTGTTTATTTGGGCTATTTAAAGCTCTCAGATTCCAGGAAATAATTTTTAGCTTAACCATTATCAAAAACTAAACCAGGAATTGTACCGACGAAAATTAAATATTTCCCTTTGGGTTCGGAATTCAAACATAGTGGGATACACAATGCCATCAGCTGGTCAAAGGTGAGTTGTCTGTATTCAGTATATTTGACATATATTGACAGCAAAAAAAAGTTTTCTGCCTCAATCGCCAATGAAAAAGAGTTGTTCTCTGTTGTAAGAGACTCGTAGGGTAGCTGGATAGATCAAACATAGACCATTTGCTTCTGTGTTGTAGCCGTGCTCTAATCAGCAAAAAATCTGAGCGTTTTACTGTTGTCTTGAATGGGACCCATTCCCCTGGCCCCCTGCAGGAGGGCCTGCCGGTCTTTGTACCCAAGTACTTTAAAGATCATAGTGCGTGTTACTTCAGAGCCTTTTCGATCAATATTGGGTTGTCTGCAAATGAGGGGATCCGTTTAGGGAGCATTTTTTGCAGAAAGCCTAGACATAATACACGTTTATTCTCAGGGTCTTTATAAGCAATAATGCACTACTCAATTATTTTCTCAAAATAAATATTTATAAATATTCATTCCATTATTTTCACTAATAAGGAAAAATAAACTTACCTGATCAATTTAGTTCATGAAATAGTATCCACTCATTTCTTAATATTTATATATTTATATTTTTATATATTTATAAACGTGCGTGTGTGTATATATATATATATATATATATATATATATATATATATATATATATATATATATATATATATATATATATACATACACACGTTTTTAAAACATTTATAATTAGATTTACAGTGTTTTCCCAGTTTTTTCTTAGCTGTAAACAAGTTAGTCATATTTTGTTTCTTCGTGCTGCTGAAAATGTCTCTGCCCTTTAAAAATGAAATTCCCATCTCTGTGTCACAAGAAAAAACAAACAAGCAGGCAGTGAACTGCAAACCCTCCCCTATCCAATGATATGGGTTAACAAGCTGCACTAGAAGTTAACAGTGAATCTCAAGACTAATCAACTCTAAAAGCTGCTAAAGCATTAACATTTACAATCAGGTTTTAGTAAATACACCTGTACATATAACACGACAGTATTCTACTATACACTGAGAATGGTAAAAAAAGAAATGGTTGCACTTTCATATAATGGCTGTGATTTTCTGTCCATTAGCTTCTAGTCCTGCGGTGTTTTGCACTTGAATTTATTATAAAATGTGGCCATTCAGTACTAGAAACATCATTACACAATAATAACAAAACATTTGTTTTTCCCATGTTATTCCTGTGCAATCCTATGAAGCTGTATTAAAATTCATATTAATTTGCATCATTTATGTTACAGTGTTGCCAAACAAAGTTTAAAAGATGAGAATGGAGGAATATGCCTAAGGTAGAAAGAATTTAAGCCAGAAGGACATTTCAGACATAACAATCCTTCTAGTTAAAAGTTTTTTGCGCATTTGAACACAGCCCTGGTAGTGTGGGCCTGTGACAGAGATAGAATGAATCCTGGTTATAAATCTCCCTCCCGACCTGTGAGGGCACTGTGTCAAGGGAACAATGTGCCTTTGACTGGATATGCTGTCAATTCATTCCAGGGAAAGTTGGAAATCGGCCATCCAGGGGCGAAGCCACAATACTGCAAGTCATTGTCCCCATGATTGGCAAGGTGGCAATCGCGGATTGGATAAAGGGCAATTGCACTCGCTACCAAGGGGCCGTGACTAACAGTATAAAAAGAGGTGTGGCGAGGTAAACTGTTCCTTGGTTTTGGCTACTGAAGGAGCGACGAATGGACATAAAAAACGTGAGTGTTTCATGTGTTGTCAATGTTGAATGTTAACGTTTTGTTTTGAAATTGTTAAGCCCGCCGCACGCAGCCCGACTCATCTCATCTGAGTATGCACAGATTCTGCGATCAGTTGTGCTCAGTTTTGGTTTGACGTCACAATTTGGTTTTTCCCGACTGGGTGTCGCACACTGCTAAGACTGTATTACTGACCACAACTAGATACTCGTGATTACTATGCATGCAAATTTAATTTAATACTGCCCTGAACACATTTTTGTATTAACTTAGCCCAACATAGCGACCCTCATATTATGCATGGCATTGTATGCTGATTAGACGGAGGAGACAGTGGTGCAAGGCAACCAAAAGAAGCGCTTAGCCTATTAATTGGTTGACACCCTTATGGTTGACACCCTTATGACTAATCAGTCTCAGTCAGTCTTGGTCGGCAACCGCCGCACACAGACAGACTGATCACATCTGAACGAAACGGCGTCTGAAAAAGATTCAACATGTTCAATCTTCAAATCTGAAGACATCCCGACTGAAATCTGCATAATCTTGGTTTTAAGGGCACGCACACTGCTGCGATTCAGCCAGACTCTGTACGGCCAGTTGAGATGAGATTAGTCGGGACGGCTTGAGTCGGGCTGTGTGCGGCGGGCTTTAGATGGCTAAACTTACACCATGGCTGCTGTAGTAAGAGGCCAGCAGCAACCCGGAAATCACTGCACCAAAACAATCCCGTTGCAAATAGCGTTTTCACCCACTGGTGTTATTTTTGTTTGTATTGTGTTGTACTGTTTGCAACTCTGTTTTGATACACTATTATTTTGGGATTGAAACCCTTGTTTTAGGCTGTGTGTTACACATAGTTGTGTATCACCAGCAACCTATTATTTTTGAGAAGGATTACTAAAGGAA
The DNA here is from genome assembly GCA_030684275.1 of Acipenser oxyrinchus oxyrinchus. Taxonomy (NCBI): domain Eukaryota; kingdom Metazoa; phylum Chordata; class Actinopteri; order Acipenseriformes; family Acipenseridae; genus Acipenser; species Acipenser oxyrinchus. The sequence continues at coordinate 58,632,046 of CM060252.1, forward strand.
AGCAAAATAAAAATATCCTTTGTCCTTGGAACTTTGTGTGGTCACATCATTTCCTGCATCACTTCCACACGTGGTGTCAGAACAAGAGGGATATGGAAACCACATTATCTTCACTGCTGGAGGCATTGGACCAGTGGCGAGAAGAAAAGGAGAGGAAGAGAGAGGAGAGGTACAAGGCCCTGATTGAGAGGACAGGACTCATGGAGGCAAGGGGCACAGGCAGGACCAGTGATGGTACCCCGAAAGCCAGAGCCCAGAAAATGACAAAGGAGGATGACCCCGAGGCATATTTGGTTGCCTTCAAGCTGTTGGCGACCACCGCATTGTGGCCCCGGGAGTACTGGGCCGGCCATCTGGGCCCCTGTTTAATCGGGGAGGCCCAGGCGGCCTACAAGGCGATGACCAACGAGAATGAATGCCAGTAAGACCTGATGAAACAAGCCATCCTCCGGCGTCTAAACATCATGGGGAGACTCACCGCATGCACTTCAGGGAGTACCAACGGCCTCGAGACATACGCCCCAGGGTGGCCGCACAAAAGCTGTGCTACCACATGGCTCACTGGATCAGACCCCTCCAGAAGACAGGAGTAAAGATGGGGGAAGGCATGGTGATGGAGCAGTTTTGCCATGTGGTTGGTGCAGAGACCCAGGCTTGGATCTGTTGCCACAATCAGGACACCCTCCTCCCCGCTGCCTTATCAACAGCGGGACAGGTATGTAGCCCCAGCGCCCTCTGCCCCTATTGTCTGTTTCAGAAGCCATGAGACAGGATATATTGCCCGGATGTGCCACGCTGCAATGGAGTGCAACGTGGCGACATGCTATCTGGCATCAGAAATAGGTAAGAAACGGAAATGATCGGGAGGGGCCTTGTACTGTTGATGTGGTAGTAGGTAAAGTGAGGACCCAGGCATTAGTGGACTTCAGGTGTGGACAGACCTTAATTCAATCAGCTCCACCTGGTGAGAGCACATGGCTAGACTTACGGCCGTCTTACAGTCTCTGAGGGCAGCCCAGCTGACAACCAACTTGGGTAAGTGTGCATTCGCCAAAGTAGAAATGCAATATTTGGGATTTGTTATGGGAAATGGACGGGTGAAACCCGTGGTCACCAAGGTCCAGGCCTTGATGGACGCAGCAATTCTGAAAACCAAGTCCCAGGTGAGGTCTCTATTAGGGCTGTCTGGTTATTACCTCAGATTCATCCCCGAGTACACCACCTTGGTCAACCCCTTGGTAGATCTCACTAAGAAATGCGCCCCAAATTTTGTGGTCAGGAGAATGTCAAGGGACGTTTGATATCATCAAGAAGAGACTCTGCCAGGCCCCCACCCTTATTACACCAGATTTTAGCAAGGAGTTCATCCTCCACACCGACAGTTCAGAGGTTTTGTCTGGGTGCAGTCTAGTCCTAGCAAGTAAACGGAGTAGAACACCCGATTCTTTACATTGGTAAAAAGATGCTCCTTCAGGAGCGTAACTACTCCGTCATCAAAAAGGAGTGTATGGCCATTAAATGGGTTACTCACACCTTGCAATACAACCTGCTAGGACATTAATTCAGTCTTGTCACAGACCATGCCCCACTCAAGTGGTTAGGCACGATGAAGGACACCAATGCCCGGATAACTCTGTGGTATCTACTGTTGCAGCCCTTTTGCAGCCCTTCATGTATTATATGACACACCGTACAGGGAAAGATCACCAAAATGCGGATTACTTTTCCTGGGAGGGGGGGTGGAATGGGCAAAGTGACAGAGAGAGAATGAATCCTGGTTATAAATCTCCCTCCCGACCTGTGAGGGAACTGTGTCAAGGGAACAGTGTGCCTTTGACTGGATGTGCTGTCAATTCATTCCAGGGAAAGTTGGTAGTCGGCCATCCAGCAAAGGGGCGGAGCCATAATACTGCACATCATTGTCCCCATGGTTGGCGAGGTGGCAATGGCAGATTGGATAAAGGGTGATTGCACTAGCTACCAAGGGGGCTTGACTAACTATAAAAAGGGGTGTGACGAGGTAAACTGTTCCTTAGTTTTGGCTTCTGAAGGAGCAGCGAATGGACATAAAAACTGTGAGTGTTTTATGTGTTGTTAGTGTTGAGTGTTAATGCTTTGTTTTGTAATCGTTAGACGGCTAAACTTACACCCTCGGAGCTGCAGTAAGAAATCACTGCACCAAAAACAACCCCGTTGCAAACAGCATTTTCACCCACTGGACTTGGATGGTGTTATTTTTGTTTGTATTGTATTGTAACTCTGTTGCCACCTATTTTTTATTAGAAGGATTACTAAAGGAAAGCAAAATAAAAATTTCCTTTGTCCTTGGAACTTTGTGTGGTCTGCACTGCATCGCTTCCACACCTGCGCACTACTAACCACTTTGCCACAGGGCCCCATAGAATTGATAGATTATGCAAACAGTGATGACATTAATAGAATTTGCATCTGTATTACAATGTTTAGCTATAGATGATAACATGGAATTGATCTTAATTTTCATAAGTGCCCAACAAAGAGGTTGGTCAAAAGTCTTCTCTGATTTAAAGCAGGTTACAGTTTTCGCAGCAGACAATTTTCAGTTTTTCTTTGTATTGCATGTGAAGTGCTCATAAGTGATGAAAGATGATTTAGGACCAATAATGTCTGTATGGTTGTTTGGTGTGTTTGCAAGAAGCACAACGTGATCTGTTGCAAAGGAAGTTCCTCTTACAGCTTTATTGAAGATTGTGCTGTGGACCAGATAATCCCTTATATGTGTGTCTCTCCAATATGACTTTAATGGAAGAGGCTTAGTAATTATTGCGGTTTTAAGTTTTTTCAGTAAATGATATTTGGCTGAATAAATTGCCAGAGCCTTTCTTTTTTATTCTTGAATACATAAACATGTTACAATATAACATTTAGTTTGCTGTTCTACTTTTTTAATGTAATTATTATTACTGTTTGCATAAAAAGTATACAGTGTAATTTCTGGAGCATGAAGGCAAAAACTACGATTCGGTTTGGATAGTGAAACTAGGGTTTCAATGTATGAAATGCAAGTCTCAGAAAGGACATGGCAATAGGGAGCTCATGTGAAATCCTCTTGTTTATTCATGTGGTATGTTGTTTAATGTGAGACATTATGATTAATTCGTTTTTCCATGCTTAACTACATCATACTCTTTGGCTACATTTACAACAACAATATAGGTAGATATGATCGCCATGCTATTATTCCTGAAGAAAATGCCTTGACCCTGTCCTTTTTTTGACAAGGGTTTGCAACAAACTTCAACAGTGAAGGGTAAAGTGCCACAGTAGTGGGCGCTATGCTAAAGTTGTGCCAACATGCTACCACTACTACTAATGAATTTAAGTTTATTTTTTAAACTACATAAGTTAAATTGTACAGAATCACTGCACTGCAACATGAACTTCATAAAAATATATCCAGTACAAGATATTATACTAAGTTTCTACTTTATACTAAGTTTCAATGGCCTTTGCTTTATTTTGTTTTGATGTAATACGATATGTATTTCTTAACATGAGATTCGCAACTGGTTTACAGGAGATAAGCAAGTGTATTTCTTTCTCAAGATGACGATTCTGCAATTTGTCCCTTGAATTTGATGCATTTTGACTCATGAAACGATGTCGTCGGGCCCCCCCACCCCAGACGTACCGTAAATGAAACGTGCATTTTTAAAATCTAGAATAGCATAGTATGATGACATAACAAATCTAAAAAAAAAAAATTCCATTCTCTGTGCCAAATGTTTTTGTAAATGTAGCCATTATTATCAAATAGATTTGGTGCAGCATTAATTTTCCAGAATTTCTCCCGATCCACGAAAAAAGATAACATGATAATATGAGTGGGATTGTCTTTTTGTGTGGGATGAAATGGTTTATATATATATATATATATATATATATATATATATATATATATATATATATATATATATATATATATATGAAGAACAAAAGTAATTCATATACTGAAAACTCAGTATTTGAATAATTAGTGGCTACTTTTCTTCATTAATTATATCTAGTGATTGATGAGTAAGTATCCTGTTGTGAGTCTCTGGATATAGAGATGTTTGCTCTTTTTTAATGTATGTACTATGTACATACTCTCTCTCTCTCTCTCTCTCTCTCTCTCTCTCTCTCTCTCTCTCTCTCTCTCTATTTAAATTAACAGTCAAATAAGGAAGATAAGCACTTTATAAAGTTGACCTCTTGGTGGTGCTGTATGCATTCAAACAGCAAAATAAATTCTGTTACAGGGGATATGGAAAAACATTGAGCCAATGTTAATTTTGTTTTTCATTAATATGGTATTTCTTTAAAAATAAAATATTATCAGCCTGTCTGATGTTACTCAAGTTGAAGCACAAAAGAGGTGTGAAGCATTAATACAAAATTGTACATCATTAGGTCATGTATTTTCCACAGAATTTTTTTCCAATTTTGCACAAGCATGAGTTTAACTACTGTATGTGCTAAAGTTATGCATTAGCAACTGAGTTCATAGCTAGGCATTTAATGTTCCCACAGTGTTGTATATAAACAGTAATGGCTGATGCAGCTGTCTCGAGATTAAGGCAAAGGTCAATGGTGAAGGGTAATGACTGCTGCAGAGGATATCAGAGCTATTATAAACTGAACAAATCTTTTTTTGTGTATGAGAATGTTTTTTCTGATGACATTATATTTTGGACTGTCTTAGCCTGCTTGTATGTTGTTGTTTGAAGCGAGGTTCAAGATTCTACAGTCAGTTAGCTGTTAAAGAGCATCTACTGCACCTGTGGGGAATTGATTCCAAAATCCTCTATGTATCCTGCATGAGTATTGAACTGTGATCAGGGTTGGGTTTTTAACTTGATTCAAGTGCACAGGTTCAAAATAACGATTCCTCCAAACCTGACTGAGTTTGCCATGTAAACAATTGTTTTCAGATTCAAGAATCAATTACAGTATGTAAACATAGTATACGACTGCTCTGCTTTACTCAAAATGAGTTTTTATAAAAATAATAAAAAAATATATATATATATATATATATATATATATATATATATATATATATATATATATATATATATATATATATATATAGTGGTTGTTAAAACACATTAATAGATATACAGTGCCTTGAAAAAGTCTTCACACCCATTTTTCACATTCTGCTGCCTAAAAAATACAATTCAAACTGCATTAAAGTAGGAGTTTGTTTCACTGATCTACACAACAGAACAATTATAGAAATATTCAAAAAGTAATTAAAAATAAAAAACCAAAAAGTCTTGATTGCATAAGTCTTCACACCCTTTGTCATAGCAAACCCAAATTAGCTCAGGTACAACAAATTGTTAAATAAGTTAAATATAGCCCACCTGTGTCCAATCACAGTAGTTCAACTGATTTGAATACTCCTGGATGAAGAATCAAGCTGTTTCATAAGAACATAAGAAAGTTTACAAACAAGAGGAGGCCATGCAGCCCATCTTGCTCGTTTGGTTGTTAGTAGTTTATTGATCCCAGAATCTCATCAAGCAACTTCTTGAAGGATCCCAGGGTGTCAGCTTCAACAACATTACTGGGGAGTTGGTTCCAGACCCTCACAATTCCCTGTGTAAAAAAGTGCCTCCTATTTTCTGTTCTGAATGACCCTTTATCTAATCTCCATTTGTGACCCCTGGTCCTTGATTCTTTTTTCAGGTCAAAAAAGTCCCCTGGGTCAACATTGTCTATACCTTTTAGGATTTTGAATGCTTGAATCAGATCACCGCGTAGTCTTCTTTGTTCAAGACTGAATAGATTCAATTAATTTAGCCTGCCTGTTTCTGTTGTATGAAATGAATTTGAAGCAAATGGCAAAACATGCCGAACAAGGAGCTGCCAAATGAACTCCTGTATAAAGTTATTGAAAGGTACAGATTGGGGGAAGGCTATAAGAAACTTTCAATGTCTTTGAATATTCATTGGGGCACTGTCAGGTCCATCATTGTAAAGTGGAAACAGTTTGGCACCACCAAGATACTGCCTCGATCAGGCCGTCCCTCCAAAGTCAGTAGCCGTGGCTTAAGGAAACTGCTGAGTGAGGTCACTGTGAGGCCTAAGATTACTTTAAAAGAACTACAGAGGTCTCTGGCTGAGATTGGGGAAATTGTTGACTGTTCAACAATTTCAAGAGTACTCCACAAACATGGCCTGTATGGGAGGGTGGCAAGAAGGAAACCACTGCTGAAAAAAAGCCATATGATGTGCCGCATAGCTTTTGCAAAGAAACACTTTGGGGACACTGCACGCATGTGGGAGAAGGTTTTGTGGTCTGATGAGACCAAAGTGGAACTTTTTGGTCTCAATGCTAAGCGATATGTGTGGTGTAAACCAAACACGACACATCACCCTGCTAACACCATCCCTACAGTAAAGCATGGAGGTGGCAGCATTATGTTTTGGGGATGCTTTGCAGCAGCGGGGACAGGGAGGCTTGTGAAGATCGATGGTGCAAATTATAGGCAGATCCTGGAGGAAAACCTGTTCCAGTCTGCCAGAGACCTGGGACTGGGGAGAAGATTCACCTTTCAGCAGGACAATGATCCTAAGCACAAAGCAAAAGCAACAATGGAGTGGCTCGGCAAGAAGAAAGTGAATGTCCTCGAGTGGCCTAGTCAAAGCCCAGACCTGAATCCTATAGAAAATCTGTGGCAAGACTTGAAGACTGCAGTCCACAGACGATCCCCAGCCAACTTGAAAGAGCTTGAGCTGTTCTGCCAAGAAGAATGGGAAAAAACTGTTGGTAGACACTTATCCAAAACGACTCATTGCTGCAAAAGGGTTGTGAAGACTTATGCAATGAAGACTTTTTGTTTTTTTTTATTTTTAATTACTTTTTGAATATTTCTATAATTGTTCTTTCACGTTGAAAGTGTAAATGATGTTGTGTAGATCAGTGAAACAAACTCCTACTTTAATGCATTTTGAATTGTATTTTTTAGGCAGCAGAATGTGAAAAATGTTCAAGGGTGTGAAGACTTTTTCAAGGCACTGTAAATGTTAGCATGTATGTTTTTGTGAGGGTTCAGTCTGGGAAAAGGAACTATCCAGTTGACTAGTGCTGTAAACATCCTCCAGTGTTTTGCCTTTCTTTGAAACAAGCAGCATCCCTTCATGTGATGATTTGTTTCAAGTTAAACTGTTACAGAACACACTGCAATGTTCACAAGAAACACATTACTTTTTCCTATAAACTTTTTTTTTTATTGTAATCCTGATTGTTTTTATATTTTTATTCTCACATAAAGCTAGAAATGTATTTCTCAACTTAGTGTTCTCCTGGAGAAACAGAATTTATGTTATGAGAATCATAAATCACAAATCAAGGCATATACAAAGTTTCAAATCAATCCAAGTAGTCATTCACAAGGTATAAGAGTCAAAACCTTTCATAGAAACAAACCTTCAAACAAACATACATCCATACAAGAAAATATATAAAGGCAGTATGTCTGCTGAAATTACGCACACAATTATGTATTGGACACAATGTTTAAAACGTTTTACTCTTCTAGGCGCTGCATCCAGATTTTCTTGGCTCTCTCTGAAGTCTCTCTGCACAACTCTTAGGGGTCTGTCAGGGTGATCTACCTCTGATGTATGAAAAAAGGGAAACTCGTGGGTCAAAATTATTTGTTTAAAAATGTGGATATCATTTTTTTTTTAGGAGATCTTTTAGCCAGTATACAATAGGTTCAAAATAAAATTGTAACATCGAGATCTTTTTCAAATAATCCCTGGCCCTTGACATTTTAAACTGCTTTTGCTGAGATCCTGAAGTTTTCTCTTCACCTTTCTTCCTCTGACTAACAGAAACAATGAAAATAAATACAAAATAGTTTTATCTTAATGTTTTCATCTTTTTTTGTAATCTCTGTTGTCTCCTCTGTATCTCTCAGAGGTTCCTGTTGAAGTTCTCATTTTATAGTGAGAATCTCTCCAATGAGCTTGGTAATGAGGCCACAAAAATGGCGCAATGCATGGTATCAAAATTCCATCAGATCGCAAAGTGAGATTGTTCCAATTGAGTCCCCATCACCATGCATTGAGATTTGCTCTGTCATCAAAAGTGTGGGCCATTTCTTTAATGTTAGTACTGTATAATTAAAAAAAAAATTGGCCAGCAGGCCAATTACATTCTGCAGCAAGCATTTTCATTTTTAGTTATCTCATTTTAAACAATATTTTGAAAGAAAATGAATGTTATTTATATTACACAGTATTTTATCTAACGTTAGAGTGAAAAAGTTAATTGAAGAATGTGAACTTAAAAAAGTTCCCACAGTAAAGTGTAGCACAGTGAAAGCATGGTAAAGAAAATAATGATCTTCTATTGTTTTTTTGAGAGTAGTGTATATTATCTCTAAACCACTGTGCATAAATATTTTTATTTTTGTTTAGCAGCTTTAAGTTAACAGTCTGAGATTGAGATGAGATTTTTTTTATGTTGTACCCCATGAGAGTTTAATATTTTAGCTTGCTTGTTGTCAAGGAGATGAGAGTTTTCAGATTAGTAGTGTCAGCTTCAGATAACGAAGCAGGAACACTAGCAATAAAGATGGAGATTGGGTCCAGTGGTGATGTTCAGACCTGAGATAAAAGGCCCTTTCCTTCACAATCCAGGCCTTTTAAATGTAGCTGGAAATTGACATTGCTTAGGGGTTAACCTGATCTGCAGTGACGTCTTTCTGAGACAAAAGTCCTTTGCCCAAGGAAGAAACACATGTTCTTTTGTTCTTAACTAAGGTGAGTGGGAGATTCAGTTTGGTCTGCGACTGTAGCTTTCTTTGTTCTTCCTCTGTGTACTCATCTATTTACCTCACCTGGTGCATCTTTTTCACAAATACAAACTCTATGTCCTTTTGTATCTAAATTATCAGCAGTGCTAGAGATCCCCTCACATCACAGGCATATACTGTAGATGGTTAGTTTAATTCATGTATCAAAACATTATACAATTAGAAAACCAGTTGCCTAACCAGCCCTCCCCAACCTCGAATCTCTCTACTATAGACTGGGCTGACAGTTGCACTGTATGACAATTTGAGACATTCACGATTTACTTAATTTCTTAACTGTTTAATATCCTAATACAGTAGTCTCCGGCTAAGAGAACAGAGCTGGCCACCAGACACAATATGAATCAATAAATAAATAAATATGCATTATTTGTCATGACACATGTGCATCAACATGTGAAATTAACTGAATAAGTAAAAGAAAAGCAATAGGTAAGTGTATGTTAATAAACTATAATAATAAAGTAACAGACAAACTAACGTTAATAAACTAACTGTCAAACTAAAGCTCTAGATTAATTATGAATACATGTACAGGAGCAATATTCAAGACATGCACATTATTCAATGGTGAAGCAACTCACCAGAACGGGAAACAGCAAATTGCTCTACGACTTGTGTCAGATTCAGGTTTTTCTCAAGAACTTGAACAATTTCGCCGTTTTTTTTACATGCCATTTTGTAGCAATGCAGTACACCAGTGGTGGCCAATACGTGGATCGCAAAAGATTTTTGGTGGATCTCGGGACAAATCAGAACAAGCACTAACATATAAGCATACAACAGTTTTTGTTACGGCTGATGGGGAGAGCCTTCTGTGTAGCACAGATGAAAATATCCAGACACTTTCTGCATATGAGACTAAAAAAATGCTTGTGCGAACATACATTTTAATTTAGGCACATGTGTGCGACTAGAAATTCTTAAAGGTTGACTACAAAAATAAAATAAAAAAATTTTTCAGCTGAAAGTATATATATATAAAAAAATTTTAAAAAAACACTCACAGTCGGATCTAAACTCTGATAGCTCAATGTACTTTGGGAATGTAGTCTATTGGTGTCCACTGCCCACTGTTAATCACACATTAAAAACTACAAATCCCATCGGTGCGATGGCTACTCGTTTCCAGAAAACTTATCAAACCAAGATGAGGAAGATAACAAATTATTGTCATGTAAACCGCGATGAACGAAATTCAGATATGTCAGCGTCTTTACAAGAAATGAGCAATAAAGGTATGTCAGAAGATGAAAGCGAACAGGGAACTTCGAGAAGTTACAGCGTGTTCACAGTTGTAAGTAGCAAAAGAACATACAAGTTCAACCAACAGTGGCTAAAAGATTTTCCCTGGATGAAGTTTGACAATGTTAAAAAAAAAAATCCATGTTTTGCACATTTTGGCAAGATGCAGTGGAACTGATGGCAGACAATACTGCGTTTTTAACAGGTAGCCAGAAGTTAAAATGTGAAAATATATTAAAACACAGTGCTTCAAAACAGCACGCAATGTGCGGAGAGGCATACATCCAGAAACATCAGCCATACTATCCCGCTACCATAAACAGGCAAGCAGCACATTCTGAGGAAGATTCTACCAGGCAGTTAAAAATCATTTAAGTTGGGGAAAAAAAATTGTCCATTATAATTTTGTTGATGCAGAAGTATTGAACTGCACAAGTGTTATATAAGAAAGGAAGGGGGAAAAAGGATTTCTAGATATTAAACAATACATTGGAGCAAAATCGTATTTTTTTTTTGTGTGCCCCTACTTAGTCACACATGTGCCTAAAATAAAAGTTAGCGTAGAGCCCTGCTTACACCAGGTTTCAAGATTCAGATGCAGAATGCTGTTAAGTTTCTGTTTTATAACTACCTATGGGTAGTATTAAAAATGCTTTAATTGTTACATTTGTTGTTGTGGTTGTTTTGTTTTATTATTGCTGTCTTACTTATTGGACACTTATATTAAATCCTGCTAGTAATTGTTGGTATTAGTTTACTGGTGGATCGCGGAGCCCATTGAGATCCATCAAAATGGATCGCAGTGTTTGGTGTATTGGTCACCAATGCAGTACACTCATGAAAATCAGAATACAAAATGAGTCAGATATGACGACGGTTCTGGAAAGATTTAATAAACCAATAAGTGTGCCTCAAGACACTCTCGCAATGACAAGTCCCTTTTTAAAAGACTGAGTAAAACATTTTAATTTAGGTTTGATGATGATGAGTTATCAGGTTACAAAACAGTACTGTATCAGTTGTGAACTAATCGCTATTGGTGCCAAGAAGGTGTTCTTTTGAGCGAAGTTCCTGTTCCTTTAGTCGGTGCATTTACAATGGGAAAAATCTGTTTAGCCACAAGGATATACACTCATAGGAAGTGTATACGTTGAGATGACTGTATGTGTGTTTTATATCATTCTCTATTGCAGAATTCTCTATTCTCTTCCTTTCTCTATTGTCTCTGCATAGATCATTGTTTTCCAGGCATACTCCTTTTTTAAAATGTTGTCTGTTTCTGAAAATGCTCCTGAAGGCTGAATATCTGAAGAGTTGGTTTTATAAATGACCAAAAAGGGTGTGCAAATGTAATTTTTTGTCCCCACTGAAACTGAAACATCTCTATACATAATCCAATTAAACCTTGGTGGTCATTTTGCAAACCAACTCACCTTATGAATCTTTTGAGAAGTTGGCTGAATAGGGATATTTTGCTGAACTATTTGTTAGTCAGGTTAAAAAACAATATTAGCATAAACAACAACAAAAATGATAGCGAACACACATAATAGAATATTAAGCAGGTACGAAATGACTATATTTAGGGCTTCTGATTTTCGGTTTTAATCGATAAAACCTGATAAAACACCCCTGATACAAAAAAAAATTAAATGAGTGGCTAGCCAATAAACATCGGAAAACACCAGAAAAACTGTGGAAATGGTTAATCAATTCATGTTCACTTTATCCTTTTCCCATTAAAAAATAAAACCTACTCCAAAAATAATAATAAATACATTTCCCAGTGCTGCTGGGAAATGTCCCGCCTTCCTGACTTGTATCTATCATTGATTTGTTGTGAATACTTTAAACCCGCCCCAACTACTTGAGTGACAGTGCATTCCTACATTTCTATTGGAGACTAAGCTTGCGAGATTTAAAACGAGATTACAATCAGGAATGGAGGCGTGTTAGTGGGATTTAACGCTGTATTGCAGTTAAGATAAGGAGGACTTAAAACGGAATTGTGGCGAAATGTAAAAAAATGCCTACATACAAAAATCCCGGAAGAATGTGCCCATGACCATAGGGATTTCGTTGTGGAAGACAGCAAAGGAAAGAAGGTACAACTTAAGTGTGCAAGTACTGTCGAGTTACTATACATATTTTGACTGAAAAACATCGCTCAAGCATTTTGGAAAGTAACCAAAAACACTAATTCCATACAGTATGTCAAAAACAAAAGCCCCGAAAAAAACTATTTACATAAAACTCAAAAACTGCTAAAAATAAGCACCGAAAAATACAATTAATAAAAACCGAAAAACAGAAGCCCTAATTATATTTCAATATTATGATAAAGCAACCCTTTTAAGTTCATAATTAAGCTTGGAATGGAACTAAAATTAGAATATCCACCCCTGCAATGTCCTTAGGGAAATGATCAGTGAGACAGAAAGGGTAATCTCCCATCCAAATGCAGAGCAATATGGCATATCAGCTGTAAAACATAATACACAGTTCATCAGTCCACAACTGAACAGTTTCATGAAGAAAATCCAGAATCAGGCAGAGTAATTTCAGGTCATAACCCTGCATTTTACCTTGGAGATCAGGAGTAAGGCCTTAAAAATTGATAGATTACAAAAAGCATTTGTAAAGAAAGATGCGTTTTCTGTGTCCCTGGAGTCTTTCACTCTGCATTCAGTAGTAGAGGTTGAAACATGCACCTTCAGTTTAGCTTTATCTTACTGCTAAACATTTAGCCATTTATTGAACCTTTAAATTAAACTGAACTAAATTCACTCCCTTATATATCTTTTTTTGTATTTTTTTTTACATTGTGTACTGCTTATTAAATGGGGATCACAGTTTTACTTTGTAGAGTCTTATTACCATCCATAACTATTAAACACTCACTAGTGCTAAATTTAGAAATACACTCAAACTTAAGAAGTAATGACAGATGTTCTGACTGTCTTGAAAAATGTTTTGACATTCGTCTGTTGGACTTGAGGGGGACTCATGATCACTGACTTTCCCAACTGATCCCACAGATGTCTGATGGGTGAAAAGACTTGGTCATAACATGATGTCTCTCTCACTGTCCCATTCCACCGCCACTATCACTGTTTCAATGTGTGCTTTGGCATTGCTATGACGCTGGATTGCACTGGAGGAAATGGTGGGGAAAATACTGTAATTACTGTTGGAAAATCTCATCAATATACCATTGGACTGAGATTCCACTCTTGACACATCCCGTTCCTCCCCATGAACAGCACAGACCACAGAGTAACATCTTTGAGGTCTTTCAGAATATTAGACAGGAAGCAGTAAGCACTTCTATCCCTAAAGATTATCTTGTTCCTTTGTCTCTATGTACACCACACTACACCTTTTATCACATTCAGCCTTTTTGTATCTGTTGTAAGGAACTTCTGGTCATAATGCAGGGTTAAATGGGAGAATGACAGTCCTGCAGGTAGTCAACACTATTTTTATTTATTCATCTAAATTTTAGATGTTAGGGACCATTCATAATGTAGCCCTACAGCCAAATAGCCATTATACATGTTGTACTTTAGAGTAAACTTGTACTAGTGGGTGCTTCAAAAGGAGGTAATACATTAGACAGCAAGCTGAGATTCAGTATGTGACTTGTCTGCATAAAAATCATACCTACAGTGTAGAACAGAAATGTGATTAATTTATTCAACACAGGATGGCTTTTAATTAGTATATAACATAGTGTATATGACTCTCCTTCATATTAGAGAGGGTCTTTCCGTGTGCCTGATCAAGCTTCTAATACATTTGCTGTAAATACTCTGATCCAGGAACAATGTGCTTAACAACATTTAGACACAATGGTAAAAAGTAATTATGCTTAGATTTGCTCAGCTATTATTTATTCTGCTGGGTCTCCGCTGTAAGAAATGAAAATCCATTGCTTTTATGATTTAATATAATATATTTTTTTAATTTACAGAAGCATAAAATCAACAACCAGACTCCCCCACATCATGGCTGCAGCAGCCAAGGTCACTTGAATCACAGTAGGCTGGAGTAACCTTGTTCCCAGCTCTTCGTTGTTCCCAGCTCTGCCTTGTCCCCAGAACACTTCTTTAACAGCAGTGCTTTTGAAGAATGTAAGCTTTACCGGAACCTGTTTTTTGTATTTTAAATCTTTATCCTTTTCATATTCTAGTTGCCTAGTAACGCTCAAACACAACCTTCGGTTTATTTTATTACCAATCCAACATGTTTGAGTTGTTCTGCCAGTGAATTGGAGAAGGTGGCAGGGCTGTTGCATTATCACACAGTTTACATGCAACAACATACAGATCATAAACGGATCCTGCTGTATGTTTATGCTTATGCTCAAAATGGGAATAACCTCTTTTTACAATCCCTGTAGCTTCCTGTGTAGGACTGTGAACAGGAGGTGAGGTGGTGTAGTAATTCCAATGTCCAAACAATGTTACAGTTCCCAAAAATGTCTGTGTTTATTTTTATAAACAATAAAATAATAATAATAATAATAATAATAAACCACCCAGGTTACAGTCCTGGTGCTGTGCTGTGCTGTGAGGGCGTGCTCCAGGTGTGGTGCTGTCTCCGTAGCTGGAGTTCCCAGCTTTTACTCCTCTACAAGACACAACGAGAAACAATAACAAACAAAACACAAACTCCGGCTGTATTATGCTTTCAGCGCAAGGGCCAGTACTGACGTAGCTGCTTCCCCTTTGTACCCCAAAAACTCCTCCCTGCAATCAGCCCGTCGCCATGGTTTCTCCAATCGAGGGCCGCCCCGCAGCTGATTTAATGGAGTCCTTCCAGGTATCAGCAACTAAGTGCTCCCCCTTCCGGTTTATGCCTAGCGTCAAGGCTGTCCATCTAGGAGGAAGCATACTACCAACCTTACACGGCACCCTTTCTGATCCGGAGGGAGATTTACATTTCAAATTCTTCCTCTGTCTGTCACAAGGATATATACAGGTACTTGTGGTTTATGATATCACAGAAACCCATTATGCAATTATAACCTTGTGATTTGCTGCAGCCCATCTGTTGTTATTTATAATCCAGCTGTGGCTATGGAACCTGAAAAAAAAACAATTTGATTGATTAGGCAAGGTTCCAGCTGTACGTACACTACCGTTCAAAAGTTTGGGGTCACTTAGAAATTTCCTTGTTTTCGAAAGAAAAGCAATTTTTGTCCATTAAAATAACATCAAATTGATCAGAAATACAGTGTAGACATTGTTAATGTTGTAAATGACTATTGTAGCTGAAAACGGCTGATTTGTAATGGAATATCTACATAGGCGTACAGAGGCCCATTATCAGCAACCATCAGTCCTGTGTTCCAATGGCACGTTGTGTTTGCTAATCCAAGTTTATCATTTTAAAAGGCTAATTGATCATTAGAAAACCCTTTTGCAATTATGTTAGCACAGCTGAAAACTGTTGTGCTGATTAAAGAAGCAATAAAACTGGCCTTCTTTAGACTAGTTGAGTATCTGGAGCATCAGCAATTGTGGGTTCGATTACAGGCTCAAAATGGCCAGAAACAAAGAACTTTCTTCTGAAACTCGTCAGTCTATTCTTGTTCTGAGAAATGAAGGCTATTCCATGCGAGAAATTGCCAAGAAACTGAAGATCTCGTACAACGCTGTGTACTACTCCTTTCACAGAACAGCGCAAACTGGCTCTAACCAGAATAGAAAGAGGAGTGGGAGGCCCCGGTGCACAACTGAGCAAGAGGACAAATACATTAGAGTGTCTAGTTTGAGAAACAGACGCCTCACAGGTCCTCAACTGGCAGCTTCATTAAATAGTACCCATGAAAACACCAGTCTCAACGTCAACAGTGAAGAGGCGACTCTGGGATGCTGGCCTTCTAGGCAGAGTTGCAAAGAAAAGCCATATCTCAGACTGGCCAATAAAAAGAAAAGATTAAGATGGGCAAAGAACACAGACACTGGACAGAGGAAGATTGGAAAAAAGTGTTATGGACAGACGAATCTAAGTTTGAGGTGTTCGGATCACAAAGAAGAACATTCGTGAGATGCAGACCAAATGAAAAGATGCTGGAGGAGTGCTTGACGCCATCTGTCAAGCATGGTGGAGGCAATGTGATGGTCTGGGGGTGCTTTGGTGGTGGTAAAGTGGGAGATTTGTACAGGGTAAAAGAAGGCTATCACTCCATTTTGCAACGCCATGCCATACCCTGTGGACGGCGCTTGATTGGAGCCAATTTCCTCCTATAACAGGACAATGACCCAAAGCACAGCTCCAAACTATGCAAGAACTATTTAGGGAAGAAGCAGTCAGCTGGTATTCTGTCTATAATGGAGTGGCCAGCACAGTCACCGGATCTCAACCCTATTGAGCTGTTGTGGGAGCAGCTTGACCGTATGGTACGTAAGAAGTGCCCATCAAGCCAATCCAACTTGTGGGAGGTGCTTCAGGAAGCATGGGGTGAAATCTTTTCAGATTACCTCAACAAATTGACAACTAGAATGCCAAAGGTCTGCAAGGCTGTAATTGCTGCAAATGGAGGATTCTTTGACGAAAGCAAAGTTTGAAGGACACAATTATTATTTCAATTAAAAATCATTATTTCTAACCTTGTCGATGACTATATTTCCTATTCATTTTGCTATATTTCCTATTCAAACTCATTTCATGTATGTTTTCATGGAAAACAAGGAAATTTCTAAGTGACCCCAAACTTTTAAATGGTAGTGTATATATGATGTAAATGGACAGTTGGGACCTTATCACACATTAGTAATTACTGTGCAGCCTCACAGACCTTCATAGAATGTTCAGTATCCATCTTGTTTACTGTTACAGTAGCCATAAAATCGAGTGGCCAACCACAGTACATGCAAATATGAATGTCTTTCAGTCTAAAGATCCTGAACCACCAAAAAAAAAATCCCAAAACTAGTAAATAGAGATGCATATTTGGTGGAAGAACATTTAAATTAATTGGAAGATAGCAAAATATTTTTTAAAAATTTTTAAAATTTAGATAAAGAAAAAGATTCTAGCAGCATCAGTCAGTTTCGCCCTATTTCCCTATTAAACGTAGAAGGCAAGATTTTCTTCAGCATTATTGCTCAGAGATTGTCAACTTACCTATTAAAGAACTGCTTCATTGACACTTCAATACAAAAAGCGGGCATTCCAGGTTTCCCAGGATGCTTAGAACACATCAGTGTGATCTGGCAACAAATTCAATCAGCTAAAAAGGAGAGGAAGGAGCTCCATGTGACATTCCTGGATTTGGCTAATGCATATGGTTCAGTGCCACATGAACTTCTTTGGGCAGCATTTGATTTTTTCAGTGTACCAATGACAATAACAAATCTAGTGAAAGCCTACTTTGGAGATTTGCAATTTAGTTTTCAACTTCAGAATTCAGCACTACATGGCAATGCCTAGAAGTTGGAATAATGGCAGGATGCACCATTTCTCCACTGGCTTTTACCATGGCAATGGAAGTAATCATTAGGGCATCAAAATGGGTAGTGGGAGGAGAGCTTGGCTTCTGGAATACGACTACCACCAATTCGAGCATACATGGATGACATGACAACCATGACTACAACAGTAGCCTGCACTAATCGGTTATTGGGCAAATTAACCAATAACATTGAATGGGCACGAATGCAATTCAAGCCCACTAAATCAAGGAGCATCTCTATAATTAAAGGTAAAGTAGTAGATAAAACGTTCTTCATTAATGGTGAGGCAATACCAACAGTGTCTGAGAAGCCAGTGAAGAGCCTTGGGAGATGGTACGACGGGGATCTAAAGGACACAGTTCGTGTGGGAGAAGTTAGACAACAAGCTGTGGAAGGGTTGAAGAGCATAGACAGCAGCGCTTTACCAGGCAAACTAAAACTCTGGTGCTTTCAGTTTGGCCTACTGCCAAGGTTGCTGTGGCCACTGACTGTGTACGAGGTTTCTTTGACAACAGTAGAGAAGCTGGAAGCTTTAATCAGTTCACACATCAGGAAATGGTTGGGAGTTCCACGCTGCCTCAGCAGAGTGGGACTTTATGGTAAAGGAATACTGCAGCTACCTGTCTCCGCTCTAACCGAGGAGTTTAAGTGCGCCAAGGTCCGACTGGAAATGACATTAGTAGAGTCACGCGACAAATGCGTAAGGGAGGCAGCACCTGTGTTGAAAACTGGAAGAAAGTGGGTGGCAAAGAAAGCTGTGGAGGATGCAAAGGCTGCCCTTCGAATTGGTGATATCATGGGGCAAGTTCAGCATGGAAGAGGGGTCTTGGTCTCAGTTCAGCTCCTCCTACATGGCACAAGGCAGCCCCAGCGCAACGGAGGAAGCTTGTAGTCAACGAGGTGCAAAAGCAGGAGGAGAGGATGAGGTGTATAAAGGCCATTTCCCAGGGCAAGCAGGGAGAATGGATGAGATGGGAGAGTGTGGAACAACGCAAGATTGGCTGGCAAGACCTATGGTCAATGGAACAGAGCAGGATCAGTTTCCTTATAAGGTCAACATATGATGTTCTCCCATCACCACAGAACCTAAACCTCTGGGTAGGAGAGGATCCCTCATGTCCTTTGTGTTCATCACCTGCAACATTAAGGCACATTTTGACAGGATGTAAGGTGGCTCTTAGCCAAGGACGGTTTACTTGGCGCCATGACCAGGTGCTGCGATGTTTGGCCTTAGCATTGGAAGACAAGCGTAACATGACCAATAAGTTGCCACCTGTTCCATCAAAACATTACACACAAAAGACAACATTCCTCCGCCCAGGAGAGCAACCACCAAGAAAAGGTGTTAAAACCAATCCTCGCCCAGGACAACTGGAAGCTGCTAGAGACTGGAAAATGCTGGCGGATGTTGGTCAACGGCTTATTTTTCCACCTGAGATTGCCACCACAAACCTTCGACCAGATATTGTCTTGTGGTCTGGATCAGCACGCCTTGTTCACCTGGTGGAGTTAACAGTGCCATGGGAGGATGCTGTAGATGAGGCGTATGAGAGGAAGAAACTGCGGTATGCTCAACTAGCCACTGAAGCGGAACAGCGAGGATGGAGAGTCTGGGTTTACCCAGTGGAAGTGGGATGTCGAGGATTTGTGGCACACTCTACAACCCGGTTTCTCAGAGATGTCGGATTCAATGGCCAAGAGTTGCGTCGCACAGTGAAGAACTTATCTGAAGCAGCAGAGAGGAGCAGCAACTGGCTGTGGTTGAGACGGAAAGATTCTGGCTGGGGATCTCAAGCACAATAGAAAGAAAGAAAGGCTGATATACAGGTAAGTAAGCTGGGCTGAGTTGAGTGGGGGACGGAGGGGGTGATGCTGGGACGCCAGAATCACCGTCGAGCCCTCTTGAGGTGTCGTGGGCTAGTCGACGAAACACCGAGGATGGAAGGTGCCCACTTGAAGACCCCAGAGATGTACCCTACTTAGCTCAATCCAGACGGTTGTCATGCTGATGCGCTGGGGAGACCGCACTATGGTTGATCCCGGAGCCAGCATCGCAGCCGTTGTGTGTGCTGATGCGCTAGGGAGGCAAAATAAGCTGATCCCTGGAGCCAGCATTACACTTCAGCCATCAACACCAGACAGAAGGATATCTACATCATCATATGGAAGGAAGCGCAAATGGATGGAGACACATATGGATCACATTAGTTTACTGTGAAGCTACGTCTTAGTTGGTGCTTATCTTGGCGAGAGCCAAGTTCAAATCAGCATGAAGTTTTAACATCTACTCTCATGTAATGGAAATCATGAAGATCTGGATACGTCCAGTGACTGCTGTGAATAGTGCAGCTGGCAACAAGGGAAAGACCTCGTGACAGCCTGGAGAGACAGCTGACTGGAGGAAAGAGACCCCATTGGGGCTGGCAAGGGTTAGCTACCCTTGTCGGCAGTATCCAGCTCTGTGTTTACAGGATGCTGGAGACACCCGCCCAAGGCTTCAAAGAAATTAAACAGAAAAATACCCCTAGAGTCTGCGAGAGCGGGGGCGGAAGATGACTCAACGTTGGACAACACGGTTAAGGACTTAGGAACGGAAACGGATATGAGTATGGAGAGTACTTCACAAAAGACTAGTTCAAGATCTGCAGTTAGCAAAGACATGGAACTCCAGGTTTGTGTCTGCGGCTGGAGCAAGGCGACAACAGTCAGGGGTTTGAAGATTCATCAAGGGAGAATGAAATGCTTGAGGGAGAAGGGACAAGGGCCTCGCATTGATCAGTACTTCTTACGAAGTCAGTCAAGTCAGTCGAATGAAATCCAGCGACAGGAAGCAAACCACAGTTCGCAGGATATCAGCACCCCTGTCATAGATGTGAGGAGGACTTGCATGGACACAGTTAGTGATGAACCTAATGATCCTTGTGAACCCGGGCAGACAAACCAGCGTAAGAGAGAAAAGAACCTCAACGGGCACAAGCCTGGAGTTAAATGGCCAAGAGCTTGTGAGAAAACTGCATGGGACACAGTAAACACAGATCTCTGCTTTGCATTGGAAAGGTTAAGTGGAACAGTTGAAAAGAAACTGGATAAATTTGGGGACATCATCTACGCATATGGAAGCGAGAGGTTTGGAGTTGAAAAAAGGAAGGAAAAAGTACAAACTATTCCTGGAAAGTCTAGACGGCAGCAGGAGATTGAACGCTTAGTTAGAGAAAGGAGACAGCTGAGGAAGCAATGGAGAAGAGCAGAAGAAAGTCAGAAGGAGGGACTCAATCTCTTACAAAGGGTCATAAAACATAAGCTTGCAACATTGCGCAGAGCTGAGCGCCTACGGAAACGCTACAAAAAGAAGGAGCGTGCGAGAACTAACTTTTATAAAGACCCATTCAAATTTGTAAAGAAGTTATTCACCAGTGAGAAGAATGGCACACTAAAAGCATCTAAGTTTGAGTTGGAGAGATATTTGGAGGAAACGCATACAGATTCAAAAAGGCAGGAGCCTATGTCAATTCCTTCAGACATCCCACCTATCAATCCACCAGAATACCAAATGGAGGACTGTGCACCTAAGTGGAAAGAAGTAGAGCAAGCTGTGAAAAAGCAAGGGCTTCATCATCTCCAGGGCCTAATGGAGTTCCGTACAGAGTGTACAAGAGTGCTTCAGGAGTTCTACGAATCCTGTGGAAACTGATGAAAGTAGCATGGGAAAAACAGGTTGTACCAAGAGCATGGCGCCGAGCAGGTGGAGTCTTTATACCTAAAGAAAAAGATTCTAGCAGCATCAGTCAGTTTCGCCCTATTTCCCTATTAAACGTAGAAGGCAAGATTTTCTTCAGCATTATTGCTCAGAGATTGTCAACTTACCTATTAAAGAACTGCTTCATTGACACTTCAATACAAAAAGCGGGCATTCCAGGTTTCCCAGGATGCTTAGAACACATCAATGTGATCTGGCAACAAATTCAATCAGCTAAAAAGGAGAGGAAGGAGCTCCATGTGACATTCCTGGATTTGGCTAATGCATATGGTTCAGTGCCACATGAACTTCTTTGGGCAGCATTTGATTTTTTCAGTGTACCAATGACAATAACAAATCTAGTGAAAGCCTACTTTGGAGATTTGCAATTTAGTTTTTCAACTTCAGAATTCAGCACTACATGGCAATGCCTAGAAGTTGGAATAATGGCAGGATGCACCATTTCTCCACTGGCTTTTACCATGGCAATGGAAGTAATCATTAGGGCATCAAAATGGGTAGTGGGAGGAGAGCTTGGCTTCTGGAATACGACTACCACCAATTCGAGCATACATGGATGACATGACAACCATGACTACAACAGTAGCCTGCACTAATCGGTTATTGGGCAAATTAACCAATAACATTGAATGGGCACGAATGCAATTCAAGCCCACTAAATCAAGGAGCATCTCTATAATTAAAGGTAAAGTAGTAGATAAAACGTTCTTCATTAATGGTGAGGCAATACCAACAGTGTCTGAGAAGCCAGTGAAGAGCCTTGGGAGATGGTACGACGGGGATCTAAAGGACACAGTTCGTGTGGGAGAAGTTAGACAACAAGCTGTGGAAGGGTTGAAGAGCATAGACAGCAGCGCTTTACCAGGCAAACTAAAACTCTGGTGCTTTCAGTTTGGCCTACTGCCAAGGTTGCTGTGGCCACTGACTGTGTACGAGGTTTCTTTGACAACAGTAGAGAAGCTGGAAGCTTTAATCAGTTCACACATCAGGAAATGGTTGGGAGTTCCACGCTGCCTCAGCAGAGTGGGACTTTATGGTAAAGGAATACTGCAGCTACCTGTCTCCGCTCTAACCGAGGAGTTTAAGTGCGCCAAGGTCCGACTGGAAATGACATTAGTAGAGTCACGCGACAAATGCGTAAGGGAGGCAGCACCTGTGTTGAAAACTGGAAGAAAGTGGGTGGCAAAGAAAGCTGTGGAGGATGCAAAGGCTGCCCTTCGAATTGGTGATATCATGGGGCAAGTTCAGCATGGAAGAGGGGTCTTGGTCTCAGTTCAGCTCCTCCTACATGGCACAAGGCAGCCCCAGCGCAACGGAGGAAGCTTGTAGTCAACGAGGTGCAAAAGCAGGAGGAGAGGATGAGGTGTATAAAGGCCATTTCCCAGGGCAAGCAGGGAGAATGGATGAGATGGGAGAGTGTGGAACAACGCAAGATTGGCTGGCAAGACCTATGGTCAATGGAACAGAGCAGGATCAGTTTCCTTATAAGGTCAACATATGATGTTCTCCCATCACCACAGAACCTAAACCTCTGGGTAGGAGAGGATCCCTCATGTCCTTTGTGTTCATCACCTGCAACATTAAGGCACATTTTGACAGGATGTAAGGTGGCTCTTAGCCAAGGACGGTTTACTTGGCGCCATGACCAGGTGCTGCGATGTTTGGCCTTAGCATTGGAAGACAAGCGTAACATGACCAATAAGTTGCCACCTGTTCCATCAAAACATTACACACAAAAGACAACATTCCTCCGCCCAGGAGAGCAACCACCAAGAAAAGGTGTTAAAACCAATCCTCGCCCAGGACAACTGGAAGCTGCTAGAGACTGGAAAATGCTGGCGGATGTTGGTCAACGGCTTATTTTTCCACCTGAGATTGCCACCACAAACCTTCGACCAGATATTGTCTTGTGGTCTGGATCAGCACGCCTTGTTCACCTGGTGGAGTTAACAGTGCCATGGGAGGATGCTGTAGATGAGGCGTATGAGAGGAAGAAACTGCGGTATGCTCAACTAGCCACTGAAGCGGAACAGCGAGGATGGAGAGTCTGGGTTTACCCAGTGGAAGTGGGATGTCGAGGATTTGTGGCACACTCTACAACCCGGTTTCTCAGAGATGTCGGATTCAATGGCCAAGAGTTGCGTCGCACAGTGAAGAACTTATCTGAAGCAGCAGAGAGGAGCAGCAACTGGCTGTGGTTGAGACGGAAAGATTCTGGCTGGGGATCTCAAGCACAATAGAAAGAAAGAAAGGCTGATATACAGGTAAGTAAGCTGGGCTGAGTTGAGTGGGGACGGAGGGGGTGATGCTGGGACGCCAGAATCACCGTCGAGCCCTCTTGAGGTGTCGTGGGCTAGTCGACGAAACACCGAGGATGGAAGGTGCCCACTTGAAGACCCCAGAGATGTACCCTACTTAGCTCAATCCAGACGGTTGTCATGCTGATGCGCTGGGGAGACCGCACTATGGTTGATCCCGGAGCCAGCATCGCAGCCGTTGTGTGTGCTGATGCGCTAGGGAGGCAAAATAAGCTGATCCCTGGAGCCAGCATTACACTTCAGCCATCAACACCAGACAGAAGGATATCTACATCATCATATGGAAGGAAGCGCAAATGGATGGAGACACATATGGATCACATTAGTTTACTGTGAAGCTACGTCTTAGTTGGTGCTTATCTTGGCGAGAGCCAAGTTCAAATCAGCATGAAGTTTTAACATCTACTCTCATGTAATGGAAATCATGAAGATCTGGATACGTCCAGTGACTGCTGTGAATAGTGCAGCTGGCAACAAGGGAAAGACCTCGTGACAGCCTGGAGAGACAGCTGACTGGAGGAAAGAGACCCCATTGGGGCTGGCAAGGGTTAGCTACCCTTGTCGGCAGTATCCAGCTCTGTGTTTACAGGATGCTGGAGACACCCGCCCAAGGCTTCAAAGAAATTAAACAGAAAAATACCCCTAGAGTCTGCGAGAGCGGGGGCGGAAGATGACTCAACGTTGGACAACACGGTTAAGGACTTAGGAACGGAAACGGATATGAGTATGGAGAGTACTTCACAAAAGACTAGTTCAAGATCTGCAGTTAGCAAAGACATGGAACTCCAGGTTTGTGTCTGCGGCTGGAGCAAGGCGACAACAGTCAGGGGTTTGAAGATTCATCAAGGGAGAATGAAATGCTTGAGGGAGAAGGGACAAGGGCCTCGCATTGATCAGTACTTCTTACGAAGTCAGTCAAGTCAGTCGAATGAAATCCAGCGACAGGAAGCAAACCACAGTTCGCAGGATATCAGCACCCCTGTCATAGATGTGAGGAGGACTTGCATGGACACAGTTAGTGATGAACCTAATGATCCTTGTGAACCCGGGCAGACAAACCAGCGTAAGAGAGAAAAGAACCTCAACGGGCACAAGCCTGGAGTTAAATGGCCAAGAGCTTGTGAGAAAACTGCATGGGACACAGTAAACACAGATCTCTGCTTTGCATTGGAAAGGTTAAGTGGAACAGTTGAAAAGAAACTGGATAAATTTGGGGACATCATCTACGCATATGGAAGCGAGAGGTTTGGAGTTGAAAAAGGAAGGAAAAAGTACAAACTATTCCTGGAAAGTCTAGACGGCAGCAGGAGATTGAACGCTTAGTTAGAGAAAGGAGACAGCTGAGGAAGCAATGGAGAAGAGCAGAAGAAAGTCAGAAGGAGGGACTCAATCTCTTACAAAGGGTCATAAAACATAAGCTTGCAACATTGCGCAGAGCTGAGCGCCTACGGAAACGCTACAAAAAGAAGGAGCGTGCGAGAACTAACTTTTATAAAGACCCATTCAAATTTGTAAAGAAGTTATTCACCAGTGAGAAGAATGGCACACTAAAAGCATCTAAGTTTGAGTTGGAGAGATATTTGGAGGAAACGCATACAGATTCAAAAAGGCAGGAGCCTATGTCAATTCCTTCAGACATCCCACCTATCAATCCACCAGAATACCAAATGGAGGACTGTGCACCTAAGTGGAAAGAAGTAGAGCAAGCTGTGAAAAAAGCAAGGGCTTCATCATCTCCAGGGCCTAATGGAGTTCCGTACAGAGTGTACAAGAGTGCTTCAGGAGTTCTACGAATCCTGTGGAAACTGATGAAAGTAGCATGGGAAAAACAGGTTGTACCAAGAGCATGGCGCCGAGCAGGTGGAGTCTTTATACCTAAAGAAAAAGATTCTAGCAGCATCAGTCAGTTTCGCCCTATTTCCCTATTAAACGTAGAAGGCAAGATTTTCTTCAGCATTATTGCTCAGAGATTGTCAACTTACCTATTAAAGAACTGCTTCATTGACACTTCAATACAAAAAGCGGGCATTCCAGGTTTCCCAGGATGCTTAGAACACATCAATGTGATCTGGCAACAAATTCAATCAGCTAAAAAGGAGAGGAAGGAGCTCCATGTGACATTCCTGGATTTGGCTAATGCATATGGTTCAGTGCCACATGAACTTCTTTGGGCAGCATTTGATTTTTTCAGTGTACCAATGACAATAACAAATCTAGTGAAAGCCTACTTTGGAGATTTGCAATTTAGTTTTTCAACTTCAGAATTCAGCACTACATGGCAATGCCTAGAAGTTGGAATAATGGCAGGATGCACCATTTCTCCACTGGCTTTTACCATGGCAATGGAAGTAATCATTAGGGCATCAAAATGGGTAGTGGGAGGAGAGCGCTTGGCTTCTGGAATACGACTACCACCAATTCGAGCATACATGGATGACATGACAACCATGACTACAACAGTAGCCTGCACTAATCGGTTATTGGGCAAATTAACCAATAACATTGAATGGGCACGAATGCAATTCAAGCCCACTAAATCAAGGAGCATCTCTATAATTAAAGGTAAAGTAGTAGATAAAACGTTCTTCATTAATGGTGAGGCAATACCAACAGTGTCTGAGAAGCCAGTGAAGAGCCTTGGGAGATGGTACGACGGGGATCTAAAGGACACAGTTCGTGTGGGAGAAGTTAGACAACAAGCTGTGGAAGGGTTGAAGAGCATAGACAGCAGCGCTTTACCAGGCAAACTAAAACTCTGGTGCTTTCAGTTTGGCCTACTGCCAAGGTTGCTGTGGCCACTGACTGTGTACGAGGTTTCTTTGACAACAGTAGAGAAGCTGGAAGCTTTAATCAGTTCACACATCAGGAAATGGTTGGGAGTTCCACGCTGCCTCAGCAGAGTGGGACTTTATGGTAAAGGAATACTGCAGCTACCTGTCTCCGCTCTAACCGAGGAGTTTAAGTGCGCCAAGGTCCGACTGGAAATGACATTAGTAGAGTCACGCGACAAATGCGTAAGGGAGGCAGCACCTGTGTTGAAAACTGGAAGAAAGTGGGTGGCAAAGAAAGCTGTGGAGGATGCAAAGGCTGCCCTTCGAATTGGTGATATCATGGGGCAAGTTCAGCATGGAAGAGGGGTCTTGGTCTCAGTTCAGCTCCTCCTACATGGCACAAGGCAGCCCCAGCGCAACGGAGGAAGCTTGTAGTCAACGAGGTGCAAAAGCAGGAGGAGAGGATGAGGTGTATAAAGGCCATTTCCCAGGGCAAGCAGGGAGAATGGATGAGATGGGAGAGTGTGGAACAACGCAAGATTGGCTGGCAAGACCTATGGTCAATGGAACAGAGCAGGATCAGTTTCCTTATAAGGTCAACATATGATGTTCTCCCATCACCACAGAACCTAAACCTCTGGGTAGGAGAGGATCCCTCATGTCCTTTGTGTTCATCACCTGCAACATTAAGGCACATTTTGACAGGATGTAAGGTGGCTCTTAGCCAAGGACGGTTTACTTGGCGCCATGACCAGGTGCTGCGATGTTTGGCCTTAGCATTGGAAGACAAGCGTAACATGACCAATAAGTTGCCACCTGTTCCATCAAAACATTACACACAAAGACAACATTCCTCCGCCCAGGAGAGCAACCACCAAGAAAAGGTGTTAAAACCAATCCTCGCCCAGGACAACTGGAAGCTGCTAGAGACTGGAAAATGCTGGCGGATGTTGGTCAACGGCTTATTTTTCCACCTGAGATTGCCACCACAAACCTTCGACCAGATATTGTCTTGTGGTCTGGATCAGCACGCCTTGTTCACCTGGTGGAGTTAACAGTGCCATGGGAGGATGCTGTAGATGAGGCGTATGAGAGGAAGAAACTGCGGTATGCTCAACTAGCCACTGAAGCGGAACAGCGAGGATGGAGAGTCTGGGTTTACCCAGTGGAAGTGGGATGTCGAGGATTTGTGGCACACTCTACAACCCGGTTTCTCAGAGATGTCGGATTCAATGGCCAAGAGTTGCGTCGCACAGTGAAGAACTTATCTGAAGCAGCAGAGAGGAGCAGCAACTGGCTGTGGTTGAGACGGAAAGATTCTGGCTGGGGATCTCAAGCACAATAGAAAGAAAGAAAGGCTGATATACAGGTAAGTAAGCTGGGCTGAGTTGAGTGGGGGACGGAGGGGGTGATGCTGGGACGCCAGAATCACCGTCGAGCCCTCTTGAGGTGTCGTGGGCTAGTCGACGAAACACCGAGGATGGAAGGTGCCCACTTGAAGACCCCAGAGATGTACCCTACTTAGCTCAATCCAGACGGTTGTCATGCTGATGCGCTGGGGAGACCGCACTATGGTTGATCCCGGAGCCAGCATCGCAGCCGTTGTGTGTGCTGATGCGCTAGGGAGGCAAAATAAGCTGATCCCTGGAGCCAGCATTACACTTCAGCCATCAACACCAGACAGAAGGATATCTACATCATCATATGGAAGGAAGCGCAAATGGATGGAGACACATATGGATCACATTAGTTTACTGTGAAGCTACGTCTTAGTTGGTGCTTATCTTGGCGAGAGCCAAGTTCAAATCAGCATGAAGTTTTAACATCTACTCTCATGTAATGGAAATCACAAACTGGGCAATCACCATCTTTCAGGACTGGCTAAAACATAAACAAATTGAAATAGATTTATCAATTACAGAAAATATACACTTAAACAAAATACTATGAAAACGTAAGGAATGCCAAGGGCGACACTCAGCCAATAGTCGCGCGCCTCCTGGGAGCCCCGTCCACGGTCGACTGTGGAACAGCCTGGACTTGAACCGACGACGTCCAGGCTATAGGGCACATCCTGGAGCGCCTTTGGGCCACAGTCATTTTGATTATTATTATTATTTGTTTATTTAGCAGACGCCTTTATCCAAGGCGACTTACAGAGACTAGGGTGACTAGGGGATTTGAACCGGGGACCTCCAGGTTACAAGCCCTTTTCCTTAACCACTGGACCACACAGCCCCATCAAGTTAAAATAAACGCTGCGGCCCAATTTGAAGTAATACAGTATATACACACACACACACACACACACACACACATTTGGTGGTTAGAAATGGGGACTTAGTGAGGTTTCTAAAATTGTCTGTGGGCTCAGCTACTTACTGTAAGTATGACTTTTGAGAGTTATGCTTTCAACTTAATTTTCAACCATTGATATCTTGGCAGTGGTAGTGATGTCCTTTGGAACATAAGCCTTGACATTGTAAAAAGCAGACAAGGTTGGACAATACAAAGAATTGTTTGAACCGTGAACTTTGTGTTTGTCGTTGTCTGGAGCACCTGCATCACCACTACACCTACGCACTGCAAACCACTTTGACACAATTCCTTAAAAGTAAGTTAGCTTTCATTTCTTTTCAAGGACCGTCTTCAGTTTAACAGTAGAGTATTCGGTATTTCGATGCATATGCTCTACTTGTACCATTTTGGTTTAGCACTTTCTTTTTTAGTGCATATTTGTAATTTTGGAATGTTTTGATATGCTTGTTGCAATGTTCTCTTACTGAAATATATAAATAAATAAATTGGGATGGTTTGATGATTTTATTTCAAAGCATATGTCTGCAATGCATTTATTTATTTATTTATTTATTACTTTTTTAAATGTTTATTTCCACAGTATAGTTTGACACATTTGGGCCTACCCTGGAAAATCACTTTGACACGAAAGGGAGGTCACATCTTGTTCTGGTATTTGTTCTTATTCAGGTCGGCTTTGGCAAAGTAAACAAGAAAAATGAGATTTCGGCTTTCTAAAAATGTCAATGAACGGTCCTCAAAGGGGTTGGGATTGTAACATAAAGATAAAAAAATATATATATTTGGATGTACGCTAAAGGTTTACAGATTAAAAAATGATTTATTTCAGGACGTATTAGACTAAAGGCCATCTTCATCTGTGTAGAGAGAAACAAATGAGAAAATGTTTTTGTAAATCTTCATTTTTGTACACCGCAGTTATACCTCCTTTCAAACAATTTGAATGGAAACTGAATGGAAATAAGAATTTGCCCTTGTGTTCACATTTGTGTTTTGACTCGTTTTTCCGCTGGTTTGGCACAATTTTTCGATTGTGTTTTATATAGCATTTGCTAACACAATTGAACCAGAAGTATTATTTTGTTGGATAAAACCACTTAGATACTCATTACTTATTCATTTAGATCAGCAGAACATTATGCACGAAATGTGATCCGCCGGCTGATAAAATGGAGGATCACATTAGAAAATAGGCGGATATTTTTTAACAGATTAACAATTTTCCACCAAAAATTACCCCCCTTTCGAAAATCGGGCCCATTGTCTCTTTTAAACATTATTTTAATAAGATTAGTATATTAAAAGAGGGTTAAAATGTTAAAATTCCCCTGTGTAGAATATGTGGGGTTTTATCTTTGTTCAGTTGGGGGCGCGGGTATTGTTTTATTTTTATTATTTGCCAAAATCTGTTATTTTCAGATAATAAAAATAAACGCCACTCAAACACATCAAATTGTGAGAAGTAACAGATTTCATTTTATGCCCATTACTGCCCTCGTATCTAATACACTACAGTTCATGTTTTTTTGTTTTTTTCCTGCCCATCCCATCATATGACTATAGCCAGGGCTGGCCTTAAGGCAAGGCGAGCGAGGCAGCCGCCTAGGGCCTCCATTCTTCAGGGGGCCCCGCGCTCAACCGGACTGCCGTGAGATTTAGTATGTTCGTTTAGTGCACAGAAAACGCTCTGGGGTGCAAATTTGCCTCTATGGTGCTAGATTCTAGCGCTAGGGTACCTCATATAGCACCAGCAACATTACATTCTGGCACCAGTAGACATGTGTTATTTTTTTTTTTTATTTTTTTTTTTTATTCCTTAGCAACCATAAATGATGATAGTTTCTCATTGGGTCTAGATTACTCACATGACACACCCACACTAATCCACGTGTGGTAAAGTGGTAGCAAACATGTCGCAGTGCACTTTTACACAGTTATCAATTAAATATTTGTTCAGCAAGTCAGAAAGGTATGTGGGAAATAGTAGACCTAACAGGTAAGATTTATAGTTTCAACTTCGTTTTTATATTAAACATCCAATTTTCAATCATTAATAATTTAAGAAAATCCCCCCCATCTCCACCGGATACAGCCGTATAGGAAATTATGTCATTAAATATGAATAGAAAAAAGTTCAGTCAAATATAAACGGATTTAAATTTAAACATAGTTTCTGCTACACAGCACTTTGTGTTAAGAGCCACCACATGTTAATTGCATGGTTTGCATTTTTTTACAGCTTAAAAATAATTCAAAAAAAGTAATTATCACATTTCCAGTAAGTGCAAACCACCATCTAATGAGTTATTTAACATAAAAGACAATGTTGTTCTATGTTATTAACTTGAACTAAAGTTAACTGCAGTTGCCATGCGGATTTGATTGGGTAATGAAAAAGAAAAAGTAAAACCATCATTATATTAAAAAACTAAAAAGGTTAATCATGTATACTTGTTTGTGGTTTTGCATTGAGGTATAGGCTAATTCCTATTTGCCTATACCTCAATGCGATGTGGTAAGTTTATAATTTTTTGAGTCATTTTATTGATCGTGATATGTGGTCATTTTAGTACATAATGTAAACATCGCAGATAATGAAATCAAAGTGTTCAGCATTTCTTATGACTACTTTCATAATTTTAAAGTAAAAACTAAATTAAGTACAGGTATAATTATTATAGTGCCGCTATATAGATAGACCTGGAGAACAAAAACTGTAATAGCTACAGCGATAGTACTTTGTAGAGGTAGAGGTCTTTGCTGATTGGGTCTTTGTCAACCAAAGTACTTTCAAAATGTACCTGGGTACATGTTGATATATATCGAAGTGTACCCTGGTTTAGACAAAGCTCTCATTTGGTACCTTGACATGTTACCTTGACTGATTTCAAGTCTTGTTTTGTGTTGCGAGTGGGAGTCATTTACGACATCCCTTTGTTACAACATTTGTCATACCTACATACAGCACTGGATGGGCCATAGTGAGAGAGACTGTTCAGACAAGATCAGATTGTTTTACTTGTTGCAATACTTTTAGATGAATTATCAATGATTTATCAGGGGCGATAACGATGATCATGAGGGGAGACCTGGTGATGATGTCGCTAGAGTAAATGTTGGAGGTGATGATATTGAATTGCTTTTCGCAAATCATCCTTTTTCAAAAAAATGTGATCTTCATCATTGCATTTGTTCACACTTTGTCTCTTGTTGGGGGCATCATACCGGCTGTTGAATACGTCACGTAGACCCAAGATACCATCTGGTATTTTGTCTACGGTGATGTATTCTGCCGTAATCTCCCTCCCCTTTACCACAGTATTGGCTGCCGCATATGTCTAAACGCTCATGAGAAAATCAGCATTGTGTAACACTCCATAAATGTAGTTGTAACCGGATACATTTGATTTTGGGCGTAGGGATGATGCCACATTCTTTGTTCTCTTCTCTGGTGCAGTCACAGTAATAAAGCCATGACTTATTGAAACAAGTAATTAAAAATCGTCTTTTTATATTTCATAATTATTTACACCTTTATATGACATGGTGTAAACTTGCACAAGTCAATTATGTGTTAATATTGAAAATAATTGAGTAGTTACTTGAAAGTAACTCCCACAGTGTGAAATTGCACAATTACAGGGATCAGAGAGAATACTATTTAAGCTAATAAAAAGACAGGAAATTGATTTATTTTTTCTTCTCAGGACTATACACATAACATATCCTTCCCACAGACCTACCAACTACTGCTACATTGTGCTATTTATATACACCTGTGTTCTTAATTATTGACAGGTGCACCTCATTAAGAAACTCTGTGTTTCTTTCTGGTTAGCCATGTTTACCAACCCCCGGGCATTCTGGGTACTGTGGTCCTGCTATCTACTTTAAAACTCATAGGACTACATATTTTCCTCTGTACTTGTTATAGAGGGTACAAGCTACACTCTATTCGCAGTCCTATATATCTACCCTCTATAATCTTTCCCCGGACTCTGTTATAAACCATACTGATTTGATGTTTTAATTGTTTTACATTCTTTGTTTTGGAAGATCAGAGAACACTGTACTTTTAATTAGTGCTTTACTACTGTAGCAGAAGCAGAATAACTCTCCATTCACCTTTTAATGTGTGTAATCATGTGCTGAGAATGCAAAGATTGTCCTCACTGATACTTGTTTATATAAATATTTTTATTAATTTTTATTTTAAAAAAAATTGCAGGAGTACTAAAACTTTTATTTCACGATAATTTATTGCTCTAATCACTAGTCAGTATAGAAGTCAATGGGAAGAAAAATTGATTGATGATTGAGCACATTGACATTTGGGTCACACTTTATTTTAAGGGCTGTTTTTTTAGTTTAATAACTGTTAACAGACATTGTTAATATTTTAGCTAAGGGTTAGGGTTAAAGTCAGAGTTAGGGTTAGGGTTATTAAAAATCTGATTTAATTTGCTAAACATTACTACAGTAACAGTTTGAACCGATTTCGAGCATTTAATCATCTGGGTATTGATCATCCATAGGGCTCTGGTGTTTGTAGTTTTAACAGAAAATAAATAATGTACATTAACATGTTTATTAGCTGTTTGTTAACAGTTGATAAACAAAAGACCTTAAAATAAAGTGTGACTGACATTTGTATACTGTATTTAAACTGCTGACCACTTTTGCTAATTGTAATCTTGTCGGCCCGCTTTTAATAATCAAATCCAAGACGGCTGTGATTCTTGTAAACTGAGTGCACTTTATATATAGTGGGCTGTAGTGGAAAATTATTGACCCAAGGGAAGACTTTTTATTATCGACAGGGGGCTATAATGCCTGAAGCCTCAGGCACCCTGCAGGTAGCAATAGTCTTCGAGGGGCATTTAATTTTCCACTGAGCTGAGTCTGCAGTACACATTTAATATATGAGTCAGTCAAAATAATAAGAGAGGCAAGGTTGGATAGTAAATATTACTTTATATACTGTAAAGCCATAAATATTTGCAAGCCTTTTATTTTGCGTATGAAAAAAAACCTAAACATTTTTGGCACAAATATCTAATGCTGTACATATAATGAAGAACTATACTACTACCAGTACAGCAGTTCGCCAACATTTGTGGAGCAAAATAGGTTTTATGGGTGTGATTCGCCAAATATTTTGGTTGTAAATATTTATGGCTTTACAGTATTTTGTTTTAAATATAGCTGATATAGCATAAGTAAATAACAAAAAATGTTTTTGAAGTTCATACCACAAGTTTTTTTTTCCTTCTTTTGTAGTATGTTTTGTAATTCTTTTTCTGTCACAGAATCACCATTCAGCAGTTTTGTCATTCAGCCATTTTATCTTGTTGTTGGAGTGGAGGTGGAGGCCATTCCTTTGAGAAGGGGCTAGACTGACAGTGATGTGAACCAATCACATGACAGATGAAGACTATTGTCCGGTGGTGTAAGGATGTTAGGGCAACAGTTCAATCTATTTTTCCTCCTATAATGAGGTTTGAACCAATCACAGGCCAGAATTTCCAACCACTGACTGATATATAAATATATATATATATATATTCCCAGTGATGACAGTAGTCCACCTGACTACTGTCATATGGACACATTTTCACAGAGCAACTGAATTATTGAATTTTTTTTTTTTTAATGATTTGTGTAAATTAAAACCTATAAATAATGTATTTACACTTATGAGTTCTCTGAAATAATATTGAAAAACATTTTAAAATCCTGTTATACATATTGTAACAAACACCAGCTGAGGACAGTTGATTAAGAGATTGTTGTCCTTTGGTAGGACACTGGCTAATAGGGCGATCATTGGGGATAAAAGGACAGAGAACCTGTTTCAATGGGTGAAACTGGCAGTGGAGACAGCTGTTGCGTCTTGCTGGAACAAGAGAAGGGCTGTGTTTTTAAACTGGAGCGGGTAAGCTTCTGGGACTGTTTATGGGATTATAAAGACGCTTTCATTTCTCCTGGTTGCAATTTTCAGCCAGCTACAGGACAATTGGACTTTTTATCTTAGTCTGGAAATAAGGGAAGTGCGACTTTCATTGTGTTTTATTGTATTATTGTAACTCTTATTGTAACATGAACTTTAGAGTGGGGGAGGATCTTTGTAAGACTTGATTATGTCTTGATAACTGCTTTGCTGTGTGAAAAAGGGGTAGTAGTTTATAGTTTTGTTTGATTATTTTGGGGTGTGATATATTGTTTTTGTTTCATTGAACTGTTTAACCACCCAGCTGTCCATTTATTTTGGCAATCTTCATGTCAAAAATGTGCTTTTTTTGTGCAGATTTTTCATTCTTAGCCCTCAAATAAGCAATCTGGACAGTTTTCAAAACAATTTTTGCTTTAGTTTTAAACTCTTTTTTGTTATTATGAAAAACAGAAATATATTATTTCAATAGAACTTAAATAACAATTTGTTTACAATTATAGCATTATAACAATATAAATAACAACATAACATCCAATGACAGCATTATATAAGTATAAATAATGTAACTTTTTTTTTTTTTTTTTTTTTTTTTTTTTTACAATTGCAGCATTATAATAACAGTGCAGCAAAAAGTCATTGTGCAGTCCTATCACGTTCCATCAAATGCAAAACCACTTTTGTGGATATTGGATGTTCATGTATTTGTCATTGTAAACAGTGCTTTGTCCAGTGTAAATAATGAAATCACAGATGAACCCAGATTTTGCCTCACGCAACACAAAGAATTTCACAACAAATCTGTCTCTTTTTAGAGGGATATACTGTTTCCATCCCAGACGCCCTTTGTACATCATCAAACTCTCATCAATGCTAACGTCTTTATCTGGTACATATACATCAGAAAACGTGTGCTGCAAAGTTTCAACCACGTCATATATCTTCCACAGTTTCGGGTATGGGTGAATCCTAATCAACAATCTCCCTCCTGACCTGAGGTATGTTTCCGGCAGTTCATTCCAGGGTCAGTTGGAAGCTGGCCATCCAGGAAGGGGGCGGAGCCACGATACCAGAAGTCAGCGCCTTAATGCTGTAGGCGATGTGTCAGTCACGGATTGGAGGAGACGTGATTGGCCGTGCCACTGAAAAAGGGCGTGGCGGAGGGTATTTAGGGGAAGTGGCCCCAGTGATCTGTTCCTCCATTATGGTTACGGACTGACCGTGAGGAATAAAGAGAAACTGAGTATTTAGCATTGTACTGTCTGTCTATTTAACTGTGTCTTGTTTGTAATTATAGACGCCTAAAGATCCGGGAGCTGACGCTGTCAAGCCAGCATTAAAACTGGACTGCACTGTACCACTGTAAAGCTCTCGTTTCACATTTACAACACCACTTGCACCCGGAGCACTCACTGTTGGACTGGTGAACATATAGGTGTCTTAAAGTGTGTGTTTGTTAATATTATTTCGGGACTGAACCCCGTGGTTCTGCTGACTATACACATCGTTGTGTATAGTCAGTGTTATTATTTAAAAGCCTTAATAAAGCTTAATTATTTACCCTTGGAACTGTTGTTAGACTGTTGTTATTAAGCACTGCATCACCTCTACACCTGTGCACTACTAACCACTTTGCCATAGACCCCCAAGCCCTCAGCCTTTTTTCTGCCTTCCCATTTTTTCAGCTGCCTCTGCTTTGGGACTGTATAACACTGGCTGTATACACAATAAAAGTTCCTTGTTTTTTTTTTTTAATTTAAAAAGTGTTTTCATTTTTCTTCCCCCAAATGACAATTAACTTTGAAATAAGTTGTCTGGGTTTAAGCCCAGTGAATTTGTATTTACACAACAGTGAACAGGGTTTTCTTAATCCTGTTTTGCTGTAGAAATGCAGCGCAGTCTTTCCAAGGGTCTTTCCGTGGATTCCCTGGTCACAATAAAGAGGAATCCCCTTCGTAGTGGTCTGTATCCAAATAACAGAGTTCTGTAAAACAGCACAGGATTAAAATAAGCCATTCACCCTCATTCCTGTCTCTTTCCCAACCTTGAGCTCTGAAACAGCGCTCCCCTTAAGTACTCCATGCTCCGCCCCAGTAGTCAGCCAAACACCAATGCTACCTGTTGAGGTGTTTACAAAAGGGCTGACTAGAGCTCCACAGCCTGCAGCACACACCGTTTTCCCTTACCAAGGTGTTAGTCATTAAAGTCACCGTTCCCTAATCCTGGTAAAGGAAAGCTCGCACCTGGTTTCAGCGGTCGCTGCGTCGATAGGACGGATTTCAGACAAGACCTTTTTCTGCCCGTCACATAGTCGTTTTATATGCATTATAAACCACTTCGGGCCGTGCGGTTCCCATTAAATATATGCATGCCTGGGTGGTTAAAGGTCCTTGGCTTCACCTCGGGTCTAAACACATCACCCAGGCGTGTGTACATTTCATGGGAACCGCACGGCCTGTCGTGGTTTAGGACTTACATATATATGTTTGAAAGGAGGTATAACTGCAATGTACACAAAGGAAGTTTCAGATAAAAGCCCTTCAGCTGTGTACAAAGAAAAGTAAACACAGTGCAGTAAAAAAAAATTAATATATATATATATATATATATATATATATATATATATATTTTTTTTTTTGGAGACATTGAGAGACTTCTAAATCAAAATGTTGGGAAATGAATTAAGATTTTTTTAGTATTTCAAAATTTTAGATTATATATAAAAAAGTAGTGTTGCATTGTTGTAAAATGCTTAAAGGATGATTTTAGTAGAACAATATAAAAGTGTGTTTTTTATCGCAGGAACATGGCATCCCACACTAGAACTGTTTTTACCTTGTGAGGAAAATCTTTTCATTGGAAATACTTATTCCATAGTGCATTTCCCAAGGGTACCCAGGAAATCGTCCATGAACCGGCCCATTACTGTTAAAATAAACCTTTCTGTGACCTGCATTCACTGAAGCGATAAGTCTCAAAGACACTAGCGTGTCTTATATGTATGTGGCTAAATAAATTATGAAATGGGCAATGGCTTTTTACTTTTGTTAGTTAGTTAGTTATTTAGTTAGTTAGTTAGTTGTTTTAAATCTCAATAATACAAGGTCCAGTTGTAAAATAAGCCTTTAAATATAGTTGAACAGAAAGACCTTTTTTTTTTTTTTTTTTTTATCAATCTTAAATACTAGTATATATTTCCTTACCTTCTTTTAGCACTGATGACAAAAAATTGAGAGATACTGTGGCAATGATGGTCATTTACTGTGAAGAAAGCAATCATATGCCTGTGATTGCCATCAATGATTACAGCTAAACAAAAAGCCCATAGGTTGTTTGGCTTGATATGATTCAGTTACAGCCTGATTTGTTTGTACCATTACTGAATACATTGATTTTACAAGGGTTTACTGGGTGTATTTTATAACAAATGGCTGTATGAAGCATTTTGAGACAGTATTTTTCTAATATGCAGTCATTTAGATGATTCATGATGATACATAAGCAGAATCTGCTG
Organism: Acipenser oxyrinchus oxyrinchus; assembly: GCA_030684275.1. Lineage (NCBI taxonomy): Eukaryota > Metazoa > Chordata > Actinopteri > Acipenseriformes > Acipenseridae > Acipenser > Acipenser oxyrinchus. The sequence goes on from CM060252.1 coordinate 58,670,238, forward strand.
CTGCTTGATGGGACCCCATCAGCCATCCAGCCTACAGATCCTACTTGATATGATAAAGATGTCTGTCGTCAATGGCAATGACGTTTTGTAGGAAGTTGTCCATTTTTGGTAAACAGAATAAATGATGTCATCACAATAGGTGGTTTCAGTCTTAATAGGGATCATTTTGTAAAGTCTGATTATAGGCATTTATCTGGAAAGAAAAACAGCCAAAGCTTGTGAGATCTTTGGGAAATATTATTCTCCTAATACACATACTTAGCTGGAGCAGCCTCTTCTGTCATTTTGCTGGGTTCCATTTCCAACAGGAATATACTCCAGATCCGTGTTTTAAGTAGTGCTGGATATATGGAACATGCATTGTTATCCTGTGCTTGCCACACTGCTGCAGTAGAATGTGTTTTTTGCTGAGCTGAAAAGTGGTCCTGCTAAAAGCAAAGCATCCTTTACCAGAGGACTTGGATAAAAAAAAATGTAACGATTCCTGGCATTCAGAAATCAAGCTCCATTATTCTTATGCTTATTTTGTGTTTCTGTGCTGCTATGTGAAAACTAAACCTGCATATTCAGATGTCACCAGCATATAGGCACCCTCTAAGGTAAGTCAATGGTGATCTATAGATTCTCTTTATTTTTTACTAATACCTAAACATGCATGTAATTTAATAGATCATTTTAAAACTAATACATGATAAAAGGGATGTATTAAACCAAAGGCTATCAAATACAATTAATTCTACACTTTAGAAGTGATTTGATATACATGTCAGAAGTTACAGTCTTCACAGATTATATGTAAATATTCAGTTTATTTGCCATAACATTAATAAGAATGAAGGAATACAGACAGATTCAAGTAGTAATGCATCTTGGTAATGTTTCAGGCAGTGGTTTTTGTATATATTAGATATTGGGGCTAGAGGTTTGCTGATAATATTATTTTGAAACATGTCTTAATCTCAGGAAAGGAAATGTGTTTCTTTAATAAAAAAAAAAGATGATATGTGTGTTTTTAGCACTGGATAGAGTTATTGGCAGGTAAGTGATGATAATTATTTAAGGTTGAATTAAAAATGGCTGTAGAATGTACATATGGATACATATTTATAATTAACAGAGAAATGAGTAGCCTGAGAATATTAGCATAAAATATGTTGCCTAGCAATGACCAGATTCAAGGGCAGCTTAATCAAAGCAGGAAATGTGCTTTTCTGCTTCAGTGAAAAACAGAACCTCATATTCTACCAACTTGTTTGCCTGGTGTACATAATGGAGCTGAGCTAAACACTGTTTTACTGACTGCAGTGGTCCAGGGAATTTTAATATAGAAAGTGGAAAAAGCTGCTTTTGTTTATTTATCTACAGACTACAAATGCTTGACTTACCTTTACCATTATACTTTAAAGCATGTGGTCTTCCCTGTTCAAAACCAATGTATTTTTTATCGCCATACGTGGTATACTTCAGCAAGGTGAATGTAAGTGGGCAGTGTATTAAGATTTATCATTACATTAAAGCTAATGGTAGACATTGGAATAAGTAAGAATGAATATTCCATAGAATTATATGCAATGGAACAGTGGAAAATGTGTGCCTTTTTACTCTTTAAAAGCTGGGTATTCTTCACTCTTATTACTTCTACGTAAAAACAATACTAAAAATATTGTTGATAAAACTGTACAGTTATTTTGAACGTTTAAGGAAAACAATCTCTGTATTGCAGGTCATAGATTGATCTTGCAAGGTTCGGGTATTTTTATGAGCTGTACATCTGGCAACATGAGTTATTCGTTTTACATGTGTGTATTTGTACTGGACAGTAATGCATATTGTTAGAACTGTTCATATATTGATGTCCCAATGTGGATACAAAAAGCATATGCATTTGCAGTAGGTGAATTGGATTATGGTAGATATTTCAGATTATTTTCATAACTTGCAGTTTTGGTACTTCAGCATTTATAGTTTTGACATCTGTTCACCACTACTTTTAAATACAAAAAATATTTATAAAAACAGCTGTGGTAGGTTCTATTCAAATATTATATACTGTAATAATAAAATCATTGTAACAGGACCCATTTTTTTAACACTGAGCAAAATTTAACATACGGTAGTTCATAATAAAAAAAAATGCAAGCAAATTTGTAAATTGTTCACTGAATATTTTGATGTTTTAGTAAATTTAAACATTGAGATGCCAACACTGTAGGCCTTCTTAAATTCAGTAGAGGTTACTTGGGGGGGACTAACATTTTTTAAACTTGTGTAAAACATTGATCTGCAGTATTTTCAGATAAATACAAAACAACATTTTTACCAAGCCTTATTATCAAGTTATGTTAAATGTGTAACATATTTATTGAAAATGTTTTAACAAATTTAACTTAAATAGTAAGACAATTAGAGGTAAAAGATATCAAATAATCATCTTCCTGAAGCAAAAGTCAAAAGAAAAGGTATTGGGGGGGATGGGACTGAGAATAGGATTACTGTATTCTAAAGTTCATGTTTCTGTCATCCTGTGCACACTTGACTGATGGTGAACTTGGTGTGACAGTTATGATGCATTTCGGCGATTGTTGCTACCTGGTTCTTACAAAATGTAATGAACATTCAGGATTTTACTTTGTATCGTACACATAAACAATAAAAAGTTAATATGTAAAATATGTAAAACATACTTATGGTTTACTATCTAAGTGACAGAATAATGGGGCTGATGTAAGGATAGGCCATGGATAGGCTAAGATCCAATTATTTGGAAAAGCCTCAGCCAACATCAGTTATGCTACCAAAGAGGCCATATGGTCCTGTATTGTGGAGAAAGTCAATGCTGTCGGTTACCAGGAGGATAGTCAACCAGGTGATGAAAAGGTAAAATTCAGCTATTAGGTCTAGAATGACCTACAGAGTGAGACGATAACACCTCACCACCACATCCCAAACAAAGTGACCCTGGGTTTGAATATGCAGGGTCTTCTCCGTCTTGCCCTTCTCCTCCAAAGGTTTCCCTGCCTGTCCTCAACAAGAGCCAAGCATTGCGCCGCAATAGAAAGTGTACCACAGCAGCCATCTTGAGGCCAGTGACAGGTCTCTTAATGTGTGTGGTTTTATACAGCTCTTAATTACCATTTAGTATTCCAGATCCCTGCCCAATTCCATGCTCTTTTCTTCATTTGTATACATTTCAATATCATTTCAATGGATTAATGATGGCAAAGTGCTAATTTGATAGCGGGTGCAGAACGGCAGGTGAAAACCATTTTTTGCATACACCACATTATTTGTGGCCGCTAAAGTCCCACTTTATGGCCAAAAATAATCAGCCCCACTATGTGTATATTTTTCACTCGTGTTGCATAATTTAAGTAAAGACTTGACATTACTTGTTAAAAGGTTTGTCTATTGACTACCTTATAGTTGTGCAGCATCTTTTTGTGTAACCTGGGGATTGAAAAAGGAAGTGGAAACCCCACTGTTTTGTAAATAGGCAATTGAGAATTCCTATTTGGAATCTATGTAGTCAGAATAATCGCGTGATATTTTGACCAGCAAGTAAAGGACAAACAAAATTGTTAATTTCAGCAGTAGCCCAACATATTGCAAATTGTAGTGCTAAAATTCATAAACAAAAAGTGGTTCAATATATAGTCTGGCACCAGTAAGGTTTCAGTTAGCTAGTTAAATTTGTCTTGAAGATTATGCAACATACAGTACATATCATTTTTTTTTTTTTTATGCTTCTGCAACCACTTTCAAAATGTGAGTGTAGGAAAGTTATCCAAGACGTAACAAGATATCACTTGCTGCCACACTTATTCAGTGGCTATAAATGTAAAGTTAAGCCAAACTTTACATTAAATTGCTTTAAGAAAACAAATATATTAGTTTTTTTTAAAATGACAAATTATAATTTGTGCATTATAATATGTGCATGCAGTTCATTTTCAGAGCCAAAGCTGATGATTTAATCTTTTCATCCAATGTACTGCTAACTAAAAATCCCTTACGAAAGCAATTGTTAGCAGGATCACAGTACTCTGCTTACACACTAACTTCAGTCTATATATAACACCATTTACACAGAGAACTTGCTATGATCAACTAAGATGATAAGGTACCATGCATAGAAATGGTCATTTGGTTTTAAGAGTGTATTGACATCATACAGGAAATGCTGCTTGTGTTTTTAAAGGGTTGAGGCTTTTTGAAGTTCCATACAGTATATTGATCATTTATAAAATGTGAAGATGAAATGTAACATTGCAGGGAAATTAGCTATAGAAATGCTGTTGCATGTGATGTTGGCAATATCAAGTTTACATTAATAGAATACAGAGCGACTCTCTAGGAATCATCTGGGGTGCTATTACATGCCAGTGTCACTGCTTACAAAATTGTACTGTACATTTAACCTAGTTCTGAGATCAGAAATGCTGGGGTACACGAAGGCTGTGTAAATTAAACCCCAGGTGTTTAATAAATTGAAGAAACCTACTGTAAACTGCAAGGCATCTGAAAGATCAAGGTAATGAATAATGAATTTTGTTTTCCTGTTAAAAATCCCTCTGGTACTTTTTCTATTTCTGCTGAGGCTTAAATTTCTCAGTCTTTTGACTATGCATCACACCCTGCACTATGTCTTGTTGCCATGGAGACACATAGGAATTGTAGCCTGCATTCCTTGCATTTTTCTGCATATCACACCACAAACTGATGCTAGAGATTCCCTAGATGTCAATATTGTGTGTTTGGGTGTGTGTGTTTGATTTTTTCCACTATTATTTAATGAAGATGCTGCAATGCCTGCATCCAGCAATGCATTCTGAGCTCACAAAGCATTTTAAGCAAGTCAAATTAAAAACTACCAGAAGATTCACTTGCAAAATGTAGACCCTTTAACACTTGAATGACTACGTCCATAGGAATACCGTTGTTTTATTCAGGAACATCACATAAAGCATCTACACAACCGAAACATTGAAAATAAACTGACATTTGAACAGAAATGTGTTTATATACAGACATATTACATAAAGCGCACCTTCAAAAAACAGGAAAAAAATTAAACAAATATTTGAAAATACATTTCTGTATATACTGGTATATCATGTACATACAAAACTGCAACTGAAATGATGTAAATAAGTATAAAAAAAATTATAAAATAAATATTGTCTACATAACAAAGCGCATATATGCAACTGAAGCTATGTGTTTATATACAGACATACCATAATTGAAATTACATGAATAAATAAACATTTGATGGGCTTCATTTACAATCGTTTACAAAGTCTAAGTGCGGGCACAGATCACAGAGATCCTGTGCTTTTCAGAATATGCAGTGCACTTACCGCATACTCTTTGCACATTTGGCACAGCTATCAACAGTAACCCAGGCTTCTAGCACCAAATGCTCCACGGGCATATACTAGTACAATGGAAGGGGCTGCCACAGGATTGCTTCTTCTCCCACAGGATCTCCTGTGCACTCGGGGTCACTGCTGCTAGAAGATTCATCTTCACAAACCCAGTCTGCTTCAGAGCCAGATTTGTCATTGTCCACCTCTGCTGCATCAGAATCGTTGTATGGTAAAATTAATTCCAAACACTGCTTTGATGTCCTGCGTCTTCAATGTGTAATGGGGTAACAATGAATTTCTTAGAAAAACAAGTGACTTGTAGTAACCAGAGTGCAGACAGACAGCCTGGCGCCGTGAGCTGTCAAAGCTGATTGATGGGCTATCAGTAGGCTCATTGAAACAATAGAAATGTCAGAAGACCGCTCACTTGAGGAATGCAAACTAATATAATCAAACTTCAATACATGACGGCAAGTCCCAACTGATAAATACAAATAATACCACAACATTTAATTGTTATAACATGTTTTCTATGTAGTGGTCAATTTGACTGATCCTGGTTGGAATAGGTATGACAGTATTTTATCGCTAATTCTTTGTCAGGGTAATTAGTACATATATTTAGGAAAAGTCAGGAAAGCACAGCTCCATATCTTAAACACATGCACTGCAATTTAAATTTAAATCCCAAAAACAGTCAAAATGACCGCCTTGGTCATTCTAGTGTTAACTACAAGCATAGTATAAAATAATATTATAATTGATATAATATTTCTGTTGAGGTCGCTTATTTAATGGGGGAGCTACATTCCTATATAACTGACAAAGCAGATACACAGGGAATATTATTTTGAAATAACATAGAACAGGGTTCTAGCAATGACTGGTGAGGTGAATCATAGCAAATTTGAGTTCTGAGTGTTTTCAAACAACAGGCCTTCATGAACTGTTGTTAAAATGCATTAGTACAGGATCCAGAAATGGCTAAAAAAAAATGTTGTGTATATCGTAGGTTACATTAGTTATGGAATTATGTAATGTAAGGTTATTGGATTATATTATGCAATCAAAGTATGTTGTAATTCCTCCAACAAGGAGGGATTGGCATTACAATCTCTGTTTTCAGCTTGTGCATTATTTAGGTAGTGCAGATGGGGTCTAATTGTGTTCTTTGATCAAGGGCACAATGGTGAAAGGCAGGTGCTTGTCTCATTAAGGATCAATGTAATTCATTTACTGGTAAGATGTAGACATTTAAGGCCCAGGGATATGTGTTTGTGTGAGTAAAACACACAAAAATATACAGTATCAGTCTCGTAAAAATCTGAAAGAGTTGAATACCTTTCAGTTGGTTCATCCTTAGAGTTTAGGGAGTTGAATTTCATTGGAGTAATCATATTTTAAAGGGCTTGCTGTAATTTTGTTTAATGCTCTTTTATAAAGATACCTCTTTCAAATCTTTAACTACTATTTAATAAGTCTGAATTTCTATATTGTAGCACAACTACAAAAAGTAGTAGCTGTTCTGTATTGTTTAATAAGAGAAGAAAAATAATAAGTAATGTGAGGTAGTAGAATTTTAAAGAATCTAAATTACATCAAAATCAGTGAAGCATCTTTCTTTTAGCTAGTCAGTACTGCTGAATAGACAGGGTCACTGAGAGGATTGAGAAGTGGTCAGCAATGCAGAGAGTTATTATTACTGATTTAAGGGGCAGATTGATTATGGTGTTTGCAGAAAACCTATAGAAGATAGACTAAGTAATCACATACACTCTCCAAAAATAACTCAGATTGTATGTGAAGTTACACATCAAAATACTTGCATAACAGAAGTCTGTTTAGGAGTCATGCATCAAAGAAGATTTTCCTTTCTGATGTCCCCTTAATGGGGTTCAGATCTGGTGACTGTCATCTATCATGTTCTACAAGAACACAATGTTCAGGTGGTCTGTAACATTGCCTCTGCCCGTTTCATTATATCTTTCTGGACAGATTAAAATGTACCTGTCCTAGTCAGAAATTAGAGGTTTCTCACCTCTGATCCACCAGAAATCCTCCATAATACTGTATATTTCACAGTTCGAAGGCATTATCATTTTTTTTTCTCTTGACATTGAACTACTTTTTTTTCCAAACTATGAAATACAATCACATTAAAATACAGATTTATCAGATGGCAGCATATTGCAATGACCTTTTTCCACTAATAAATGTATACATTTGCATTGCAATGTTATATATATATATATATATATATATATATATATATATATATATATATATATATATATATATATATATATATATTCGTTTTAAAAGGTAAAATACCAAAAAAAATATTATACTCTATACATATACTGCAAACAGTCATAATGCTAACAGGAAGATGGCTGATTAGATAGACAGTATGACTGTATCGCTTTAGGTTTGGTGCTCTTCACTGTATTTAAAACTGTCAAACTTCAAAGTATCATCAGTGGCAGGAACCAGCTGCTTGCAGGGTTTTAATAAGGAGAGTCATTAAACTGTGGTAGACAGTAGAAACCTACTGGGCAACAAATGTCCACATTTGTTATCCAGACTGGCTGCTGATGCTAAATCAAGCAGGCAGTAATGTTGATATCCAATACATTTAGTTTCAAAGTTTTTGGGCATCTCAGGAAAATAAGTTTAGCAGCAAGATGATATATTTAGAGTTGGAAGTTCTACATCTTCACTTAAATGTTTTTTTTTGTGTTTTTTTTAAACTGTCAAATACTTAGATGGTTAAATGGTTTGGAATCTGTTAATTGCACATCTATAAATACAGAAATGTGATAATTGTATAACCACACATTTACAATACATTTACACACATAAGCAATCCCCTGTCTGACAGCCATATGTGCCACTTAGAGTGGGTGGGAATTAAGAATAAAAATACAGTGGCTAAGTGTCTCTTTACAGAGGGAAAGTAGCCTAACCAATACCAAGGGAGGCAGCGCCACCGTCGGTTTACATTTTAAATGTCCACCCTCTCCTGAGACCAGTACCATTGAAAAGATAGTCAGGTTATTAGGATACTGAATACAAGTTGTATATCTAGCTTCAGAAACTACAGTACTGGTACTCAAACTCTGAACATGATTATCCAGGTAAGGCAAAGACAATAATGTATATGATTTTGCTCATGTTAGCCACAATCCCCTGGTCTGCAGTTCCCCAAGCGAGAAAAGTTACAATGTGTCATTTTTCACATAAAAACAGGCTGCATAAAAAGTGTGTTTCATAGCAGCAGATTCATATCTTTAAATAGCCTATTCCACGAATTGAAAAGGGTTCCTATATTATAGTTTACTATTTAACCCAGTTCATCCATTTCTGAAGGATTATGTTTGAAATAACCTTACTCAGATCTCAAGTATATTTTCATATTCAAGATTGTGAAAGGGGGCTGTTAAACACTGTAACAGCGGTGAATACATAACATAAGTGCATCACACCCGCTACATGTGCATCAGTGCATCACACCCGTTACATGTGTATCAGTGCATCACACCTGTTACATGTGCATCAGTGCATAACACCCGTTACATGTGCATCAGTGCATAACACCCGTTACATGTGCATCAGTGCATCACATGCGTTACATGTGCATCAGAGCATCACACCCGTTACATGTGCATCAGTGCATCACGCCCGTTACATGTGCATCAGTGCATCACACCTGTTACATGTGCATCAGTGCATCACACCCATTACATGTGCATCAGTGCATCACACCCATTACATGTGCATCAGAGCATCACACCCGTTACATGTGCATCAGTGCATCACACCCGTTACATGTGCATCAGTGCATCACACCCATTACATGTGCATCAGAGCATCACACCCGTTACATGTGCATCAGTGCATCACACCCGTTACATGTGCATCAGAGCATCACACCCGTTACATGTGCATCAGTGCATCACACCCGTTACATGTGCATCAGTGCATCACACCCGTTACATGTGCATCAGTGCATCACACCCATTACATGTGCATCAGTGCATCACACCCGTTACATGTGCATCAGAGCATCACACCCGTTACATGTGCATCAGTGCATCACACCCGTTACATGTGCATCAGTGCATCACACCCGTTACATGTGCATCAGTGCATCACGCCCGTTACATGTGCATCAGTGCATCACACCCGTTACATGTGCATCAGTGCATCACACCCGTTACATGTGCATCAGAGCATCACACCCGTTACATGTGCATCAGTGCATCACACCCGTTACATGTGCATCAGAGCATCACACGCGTTACATGTGCATCAGTGCATCACACCCGTTACATGTGCATCAGTGCATAACACCCGTTACATGTGCATCAGTGCATCACACCCGTTACATGTGCATCAGAGCATCACACCCGTTACATGTGCATCAGAGCATCACACCCGTTACATGTGCATCAGTGCATCACACCCGTTACATGTGCATCAGAGCATCACACCCGTTACATGTGCATCAGTGCATCACACCCGTTACATGTGCATCAGAGCATCACACCCGTTACATGTGCATCAGTGCATCACACCCGTTACATGTGCATCAGAGCATCACACCCGTTACATGTGCATCAGTGCATCACACCCGTTACATGTGCATCAGTGCATCACACCCGTTACATGTGCATCAGAGCATCACACCCGTTACATGTGCATCAGAGCATCACACCCGTTACATGTGCATCAGAGCATCACACCTGTTACATGTGCATCAGTGCATCACACCCGTTACATGTGCATCAGTGCATCACACCCGTTACATGTGCATCAGTGCATCACACCCGGGTTACGGGTAAAGAACGTTTATAATGTGCATCTTGATTGAACATATTCATTTAAGCACAGATGAAGAAACATACCGTAAAATTTGCCATTTTGATTCAGTCTCTTATTTGTGTTGACAGGACCTTGGTTTAAAGACTCATTCAAACATCCCATACAAGTTTACTCAAGGTTATTTGTGCTGCCTTGTTTTTTTATACAGTACATATTTAGCTATAACATACACCCTTGACTTTACATGTATATCCAATATGACTGCCTATTGCATCTTGGGAATTATTAATCTTGTGAAGCAATTTGAATTGGTGAGTTCTTTGTCAAAGATGGTTGACTGTTGTTCTCTATACTGCATGGTATATTTAGCAACCACCCTTCTGGAATTTGTTTAGTGACTTAGCATTGCAAAAAAAAAAAAAAAAGTAACTCCAGTAGCTCTTTTCTCTTGTAAAATGTTAGTTATTTTGCAGCATTGGGGGCTGAGAAAGTAGCAGTTACAGTTCAGTATGTTAGGGATTTCTGTTTGTTTTTACCTGCCTCTTTTATTGTCATCTATTTCAGGCCCTCTAGGCCAGAATGTTAACTCGCATCTTGCTATGTTTATATGTTTACATTAGGGAAGTAACGCATGGTAGCACGTTTACAAAATAATTCTTAATTACACAATTTTATCAAACAAATGGATAAGTTATCACTGTGAAGATGGCTATTTGACCAAAATTTAGCATATATATATATATATATATATATATATATATATATATATATATATATATATATATATATATATATATATATATATATATATATATATATATATATATATATATATATATATATATATATATATATATATATATATATATATATATATATATATATATATATATATATATATATATATACAGTACTGTGCAAAAGTTTTAGGCAGGTGTGAAAAAATGCTGTAAAGTAAGAATGCTTTCAAAAATAGACATGTTAATAGATTATATTTATCAATTAACTAAATGCAAAGTGAGTGAACAGAAGAAAAATCTAAATCAAATCCATATTTGGTGTGACAACCCTTTGCCTTCAAAACAGCATCAATTCTTCTAGGTACACTTGCACAAAGTCAGGGATTTTGTAGGCATATAGTCAGGTGTATGATTAAACAATTATACCAAACAGGTGCTAATGATCATCAATTCAATATGTAGGTTGAAACACAATCATTAACTGAAACAGAAACAGCTGTGTAGGAGGAATAAAACTGGGTGAGGAACAGCCAAACTCAGCTAACAAGGTGAGGTTGCTGAAGACAATTTACTGTCAAAAGTCATACACCATGGCAAGACTGAGCACAGCAACAAGACACAAGGTAGTTATACTGCATCAGCAAGGTCTCTCCCAGGCAGAAATTTCAAGGCAGACAGGGGTTTCCAGATGTGCTGTCCAAGCTCTTTTGAAGAAGCACAAAGAAATGGGCAACGTTGAGGACCGTGAGACGCAGTGGTCGGCCAAGGAAACTTACTGCAGCAGATGAAAGACACATCATGCTTACTTCCCTTCGCAATTGGAAGATGTCCAGCAGTGCCATCAGCTCAGAACTGGCAGAAAACAGTGGGACCCTGGTACACCCATCTACTGTCCGGAGAAGTCTGGTCCGAAGTGGCCTTCATGGAAGACTTGCGGCCAAAAAGCCATACCTCCGACGTGGAAACAAGGCCAAGCGACTCAACGATGCACGAAAACACAGGAACTGGGGTGCAGAAAAATGGCAGCAGGTGCTCTGGACTGATGAGTCAAAATTTGAAATATTTGGCTGTAGCAGAAGGCAGTTTGTTCGCCGAAGGGCTGGAGAGTGTACACGAATGAGTGTCTGCAGGCAACAATGAAGCATGGTGGAGGTTCCTTGTAAGTTTGGGGCTGCATTTCTGCAAATGGAGTTGGGGATTTGGTCAGAATTAATGGTCTCCTCAATGCTGAGAAGTACAGGCAGATACTTATCCATCATGCAATACCATCAGGGAGGCATCTGATTGGCCCCAAATTTATTCTGCAGCATGACAACGACCCCAAACATACAGCGAAAGTCATTAAGAACTATCTTCAGCGTAAAGAAGAACAAGGAGTCCTGGAAGTGATGGTATGGCCCCCACAGAGCCCTGATCTCAACATCATCGAGTCTGTCTGGGATTACATGAAGAGAGAGAAGCAACTGAGGCTGCCTAAATCCACAGAAGAACTGTGGTTAGTTCTCCAAGATGTTTGGGCCAACCTACCTGCCGAGTTCCTTCAAAAACTGTGTGCAAGTGTACCTAGAAGAATTGATGCTTGATGCTGTTTTGAAGGCAAAGGGTGGTCACACCAAATATGGATTTGATTTAGATGTTTCTTCTGTTCACTCACTTTGCATTTAGTTAATTGATAAATATAATCTATTTTTGAAAGCATTCTTACTTTACAGCATTTTTTCACACCTGCCTAAAATTTTTGCACAGTACTGTGTATATATATATATATATATATATATATATATATATATATATATATATATATATATATATATATATATATATAAAATAAATTAAAATATAAATTGGAAATTCAGTACACTCTTATTTTAAACTCGGATTTCAGTAATTTAGGTCTGTGTCAGAGAGGAATGGATAATGACCAGAAGTTTATTTTGTGACATTATTTGAAGTGAGAGTCAAGGTGAGTGAGTATAAAGACAGCAATTTGTTTTTTGGGGGGTATTTTTTGTTTTGCTATCTTCCTATTCATTTAATTGTTCTTCATCCAAATCGGCATGTCTACTTACAACCTTTGGGATTTCTTTCCTGGTAATTGGTCACTCACTTTTATAGTTACCGTACATCTGTAACCGTAAATATGATGGCTACCGGTACTGTAAATTCTGTGAGGAAGCGCAGTGATTTCGAATATGTGACAAGGCTCCAACTGTCCATATCCATCCAATATACAGACAGCTGGAACCTTGCTCGACCAATCACTTTGCTTGTTTCACATTCCATTGCTAGCCCTGGATTATAAATAGCATTATTAACTAACACCAAGCTGGACAATGCAATGAAAGTCTCCAATCCAGTGATTACCGATGCTAAAACCCTGCCTAGTTTATGGGTTCTGACAAGATCACAATTCAGGATGGAATAGCCGTGGTAGTGTTATTATTATTATTATTATTATTTTTATTTATTTATTAGCAGACGCCCTTATCCAGGGCGACTTACAATTGTTACAAGATATCACATTATTTTTACATACAATTACCCATTTATACAGTTGGGTTTTTACTGGAACAATCTAGGTAAAGTACCTTGCTCAAGGGTACAGCAGCAGTGTCCCCCACCTGGGATTGAACCCACGACCCTCTGGTCAAGAGTCCAGAGCCCTAACCACTACTCCACACTGCTGCCCTATTAGATGTCTCAGAGCTTACATGTAGATTTTTTGTTTACTTATACCTTTTGTGTTAGAATAATTAAATGAGAACATACTTAAAGTATTTAATTCCAAAACTTAACCACTTGACTGCTAGTGAATACTTTATACCAGGTGCTATACATCCAAATGGAGCAGAGGGTGTCAAATCTGAAGTAGGTGTGGGCAACTGAAAATTGTGTTAAAATCCAATCCAAATACAGCACACTGCTATCCTTGATAAAAACAAAATGTATGCAATCACTGCCTTTCTTTCCTGTTAAAGTCGCTTGCTTCCATTCGTGCTTATCTCATTGTTTAGGATTTTCATTGTTTGAATGTCTGCTACTAAATTTTAGGACCAGATCTTCCAATTAAATCCATGAATAATGATTTTATTGTTATACAGTATATAAAAAATATGTGTTGTTTTATTTAATATGAATTCAATCCAGAGCCACTTTTACTGGCCAGCTGTGTTTACAATGGATGCCCGCTTAGAACAGAAGCATAGGAACCAGTGCTTGAACAGACAAGAGAATGATGCTGATTTAAACTTCATAGAGCGATGTTCACAAGTGCATCACTTTCACAATAAATAGTTACTTTAGGTGTTAATTAACTTTGAAAACTTGAAGGGAGAAAATAGCATGTGACATTAAAAGGTGTAAATGACAACTTTAAACAAGTTAGCTGTGGCAACAACAGGAACATCTGTTTCTTTACAGTAAGTGCAATTTTGGTTTAGGTTGAATTTTTTGGACTATACCCCTGCACCTTTTCTTTATAGCACCATTTTGACTGGGCTAAGCAGACGCAGCTGTCATCTGAGCAAAATATATCATTACAAAGGATGAGAGATGTTAATTTGCAGACCTGCACTGAAGAAATTCTTGAATTAAGATGAAAAGTAAGTACTGTACATTATTAATTTGGCTTTTCGTTGCTCTATGCCAAATGCTTAATTTTACACAAAACATGGTGTTTGATTTGCAGATCAGAGAGAAAATTAGGAAGGGAATGCAAACGTTCCTCTGGTCTCCAATTTTATTGATTAGATTGTGCACAAAATAAATATTTGGCGGAGAGAAAAGAATGCTGAATTAATAATTGTGAGCAAAGGTTAAAACTTCTCTTTCAGGTGTTATGCCAACACACACTGTGCCAGTTTCACTGCCTGAGCCCATCACCTGTCATTGCTTTGCAAGAACAGCTTCCATTAGTTTGCTTTCTGTAACAAGTATTACATTTTGTATGCCAGTTTTAAAACACCTGCTCCAGTGCAAAATATACAAAAGAATACATAAATACAGTGAAATGTTTATATGACATTCCGATCAAGAAACTTTCAAGTATTACATTACAGCCAATATGCATTTAAGGTCCCTCCTCCTTACAATTTCACTGTTGATTTGCTGTAATATAACCTTGCTTAGAAGGAGAGCTAACCAATAATTTATTATCCATGACTTCTTATCTAGTGTATTACTGGTTTTCCCTTGATTGCACTAAGAATCTTTTGGTTCTTTGTGTTTTTTTGTACTTGTGAAGTATTATAAATACAGTACAATGCTATAGATAATTGCTTTGCTGTCGGATTATCATTAGAGTGACTTTGAATTACAACATGTTCCAAAAGGAAACAAGCAAAGTACCAATTGTTCAACATCAGAAAATGAGAACCAGTGATAATATTGGTAGTGAAAATAAAACATAGGAAAAGGGATTTTATAACCTTCAATGTCACATTGCTCAAATCAGCTCTTCTTTCTTGATTGCAGTTAGTTCAATCTATAAAGCTTGAATGAGCTGTAAGCGAGACGCCACACGTTTTGGCCTACCAGAGAAAAGTGCATTACAATAAGGAGGCATTTTCAGACCCTGGCAAACTCTCCTCGGCCTCACTGAGGAGGTGGTGGGAAGGTATTGATTGAGCACAGAGATCATATTGCTTTGTATGATCAGCTACATACAAGCTGATCTCGAGCCAACAATTGCCAGGGGTAATACTGTGCCTGGTATAGTGAAGCTGCTGTGTTCATTACATTATTTAGCCTCTGGCTCTTTTCAAACTACTGTGGGTGCAGTTGCTGGGCTTTCGCAGCCCATCTTTTCAAGGTGTTTCCAGCAGGTACTACATGCCCTCCTGAAGCTCACAGGGAGTTATATTACATTTCCCACAGAGTACAATACAGGATGTGAAAGTGGGCTTCTACAAGGTGGCTGGCTTCCCCAATGTGAGGTGTGCTATTGATTGTACTCACATAGCACTGTCACCACCAAGTGAAAGGGAGCATATTTTTGGACATGGCTGATATTTTTCGGGGGGGTTCAAACTGCTAAAACCACCCCCCTAGCTACGCCACTGAAACAAAATAATGGAGCTGTCCTAAAATTCAATAATGGTACATAGTAAACAGTTAACCTTTACAAATTTTATTTTCAATTAAATTACTGTAAATACCAACTGAGTCAAAATGCACATACTAACTAATGCTTACTAGTATTTAAATAACGTATTTAAAAAATGTATGCTAACTCAGGTGGCAGAGTTAAATCAATTACTTGAATTATAATAATAATACTTTTCCCATTGCTTTGCAGTTAACTTTTTCCTCATAAGAAATCTAAAAGTTATAATCCAAAGTGTGTGGCCAAAAGCCATTGGTAGCCTCTTTTTTAAGCCTTCTTCCTGGTGTAAAATACAAATGCCCTCATTGGAGCATAACCAAAACATACAGATTTTATTTTTAATCTATATTAAATAAAGTTCTCTATGTACACTTCTGTGAAAGTCAGTGTTAACAGAATATACATGTGTAATGAATTGTGGGTTGCAATCCCTTAAGCTGTGATAGGCTACAGTATAAATAAGAAGGTGAAAACTGAAAGGTTAAACACTTCTTCATATCACTTGTATAAATAAAACGAGGATGTGTTATGAATTAAATCATTTTTCACAGCCTTTGGACATTTCCTTGTACCGTATATAAAGTAACCAAAAGCCTGCTAGCCAGTGCTACAGTATGTTACTATGATAGTGAGTGACAGTGGTATAGCCAATTTACCCCTGATGAATGTGAGTTGGGACCATGATAGCTGAAACATATCTGCATTAATAAAATAGAAATACGAAAATAAAATGTTGCCTATGTTAGACAGCAGAGCTGTGTCTATTATATACTGTATCCTATACTGTATCCAATCAGTCATTTACACTCATTTGAACAAAATGTTTTCCTTTAATAATATAAAGCCCATATTTCATACCTGTGTGAAATGACATATTCCAGATCATATCAATCAATCAATCAATCAATCTTTATTTTATATAGCACCTTTCATAGTGGACCACCATCACAAAGTGATTTTCAAGAGGCAGTAACAAGAAAATCCATAATACTTTAAATACAGAGAAATGCATAATACATGATATACAGTAAAAAAAAAAGTATAATATATTAAATACAGTGAAAAATGCATAATACATGATAATATCATAATACATGAAATAGTAGCAACAACACAGTAGCTAATAGCAGTTATCAGGCTTAAAGCGCATGGAAAGCAAGACAGAACAGGTGGGTCTTGAGAGTTGATTTAAAGCGAGCGACGGTGGAAGCATCATGCATCAAAGCTGGGAGAGAGTTCCAAAGAGTCTGAGCCATGAAGCTAAACAAGCGTTCTCCAAGTGTGGTGCACTTTTGCTTGGGGATAACAAGCAGCCAGAGTCGGAGGACCTCAGCTTGCAGGCAGGGACATAGCGGGTCAGCAAGTTGAGGAGGTACTCAGGACCTGTGTGATGAAGGGCATTGTAGGTGAGCAGGAGAGTTTTGAAAATAATCCTGAACTTTACAGGTAGCTAGTGCAGCTGGGCAGGTTTGGGGGTGATGTGTTCATGTTTTTTTTACATCTGGTAAGGATCCTGTCAGCGGCATTCGGAACTAGCTGCAGTCGGTTTATGGTGCGTGCCGGGAGACCACCATATAGAGTCGAGAGGAGACAAATGCATGACAAAGTATCTCCGCATCCGGCAGGGAAAGGTAGGGACGGACTTTGGAGATGTTTTGACCACGGAGGAGATGTGGGCATCAAAGGAGAGGTTGCTGTGAAGAAGTACACCAAGGCTTCGTACTGTGGGGGAAGGCAGCAGGAGACAGTTTCCGAGGTTCAGGGCAGCTATATTGAGATTCTTAAGCTGAGTTTTAGATCCTACTAGAAGGAGTTCAGATTTACTAGTGTTCAGCTGAAGAAAATTGGCAGACATCCAGGCCTCAATGTCTTGAATGCAAGCCGAGAGCCGGACCATGACAGAGGGGCTTCCAGGCTCTAGTTTTAAGTAGAGCTGGGTGTCATCAGCATAGGAGTGAAACATGAGGCTGTGTTGGCGGATGAGGTGACCCAAGGGAAGCATGTAGATATTGAAGAGAAGGGGCCCAATAACATCCTTGGGGGACACCAGAAGTGACAGGGTTTGCGACACCACTGCATCCAGCATAGAAAACAGACTGCATGTGTCCGGATAGGTAAGAGGACAGCCAGGAGAGCCAGGTTCCAGAGATCCCAGCATACCTCTGAAGGCGGTCAAGAAGAATGCCATGATCTGTGGTGTCAAAAGCGGCTGTTAGGTCAAGGAGGACCAGCACAGAGGGAGCACCAGCATCAGCATTAAGCAGGAGATCATTTACAATCCGGAGCAGGGCAGTTTCAGTATTGTGATGCGGCAGGAAGCCAGACTAGAGATTCAAGCAGATTGTTATACAGTATTATTTTTAAGAGTATATTTTCTTCTTGCGTGGGTTTGAAACATACACAAAAACAGCCAATGATTACGTGCATATTCAAATTTAAAACACTTGGAATAAATTACTTCCAGTAATTATGAAGTATGATATATATATATATATATATATATATATATATATATATATATATATATATATATATTTTTCAGAGCAGCCCTAAAGTTAACAAAAACATATTCCATATTCCACAGTTCACACATCTATATTATTTATTGTTTATTTTAAAATATAACAAATATATACTGTATAACACTCCCTCAGTCCTTTACCACTTGCTGTTCTCTTTTCATATCTGGTTAGTTTGAGACGCAGTTGCCCCCACCTGCGCCATCATCGAAATCACTCAAAGCTAACATGCAAATTAGGCCACACCCCAGAAGTTATGTACATGCAAGTATATCTTGCATGTAAAGCATGATCGTGTTGGGGTCTGATGCAAAATAGCGTAATATTTACATTCTCTGCGTATGTGAGTTGTGTGTTATGTACAAGGTACACAGTGTACCCGGTTTATAGCATTCTACAGTGCAGTCTGAAATGCAGTCAGTGCAGTGTGAAAAAAAAGCGGTCGGCTGACGGCACACGCTTCAGAGGACAGCGTGTGTTCGTCTTCGCCCTCCCGAGTCAGCGCAGGGGTGGTAGCTATGAGCTGAGCCTAAAAATAATTGGTCGTTTCCAAATTGGGGAGAAAATAATAAAAAATAATTGGCAACGACTAAATTTATTTTTAAATCTGATCTAAATATTTACTTGACTAGATATTGTAGTGTAGTGGAAGATGCCTTGTACCATGTCAAGACTTGATTACAGTCAGATATTTTTCACTGAAACAGTTTTAGACACCATTAATAATACATAACCATGTATCCCAATATCAGGACAACCGAAAAGAATGAAACGCTTGACAAACATATGGGAACCTTGTCAAATATGTTTTTGGGGACCATTTGTCTTAAACAGTGTTATTATACAGAATGCAGATTCATAAAGTCAAAAGCATACTTTTTTTTTCCAATTTTTATGAATCATATATCTTTTCAAGCACCTGCCCCATCTATAAATATACATAACACATACAGTATTGAATTTGCTCAGCTGTACAGTGACTCTCTTGGCAATCCGAACAGTTGGTTAGTCATGTAAAACTGATAAACACAATAAAAGAAGATGTATGATTAAATTCAGATTTTCTTTGCCGAGCCTGGTTTATTTATTTATGGGTCATTGTTACTACAGTGGAAACTATCAAAATGGAACTGGGGGAATGTAGGTTTTTAATTGTAGAAAATAGAGCTAAACTGCAAGCTTGACATTGTGCACTTGTATTAAGATATAGTGACCTGGGTTTGTGTAGTGGCTTGTGTACTGTAGGCCCCCATACATTTTTGTGATTCCGGGAAATGGGATGTACCGTAATGCATTTCATTTTGACAGTGGTTAGTTTTGGTTTTATAATATTATTATGAGTGACCTATTTTTAGCTGTTTTTATTTTGCTGTTTTTTATCATTTAAATGTTTCATAAAATGGCAGCAAAGGCTCATAAGTTATATCTATCATAAACAACATATTAGCAACGTATAGCAAGTAGCAGTGACAGCAATGTATATTACCTTGAATCAACTACAAAAAAGAGAACACATTCACATGGTAGCTGATTTAATATGAACTGATCCTTCTCTGTTTAGTTTTAGCTGCACTTTTGTACACATTCTTTACCTGTCTTCTGATTCTCTAGAGGTTTAACAGCATCTTCTGTCTCTGCTTCCTATTCCACTTGTTAGTGGTATTACCACCACTGCTGAACTTTTCCAGAACCGTCAAGTCTTTCTACCAAATTCTGAGGCAGTTTAATAGGCAAGCAACAGAGCAGCAACGCATCAGAAATTCACTTTCCGGAGGGTTTCCATATATTTTATTGATGGGGTACAACTGACGGGTCATTTACATTTTTTTCTAAATCTCCAATATAATAAAATGTAATTCCTCGCCATTTTACATACATTTTTACAACGTTTATGAATGCATTTGCAGCCTAGGGACTTTAGCTTTAATTCCCAATACAATTGTATGCAGTGAATTTAGAGAATTAAAAACAGTTTGTTAAATCAACTGTAAAATAGGGTTACATTTGAAAGATTATTTCTCTAATCTAACTTTGAACAAAACTAATCCTTGGGGAATAATCTATATACCATGTTCTTTCTTTCTGGAGACAAATAGGTAATTTTTCTTATTGCTTTTTTATTTTTTATTCCTGTACAGTATGGTGCTGAACCACATCATTTTTAATGTAACTTGATATTAACATTCCTAAGTGTAAGTTATTGAGTGTATTATATTGACTTACCTTTTAGGGATCTGTCCTGAGAAACCCAATTTGGAGTTATTCTACAAGCTGTGGATGTAGTTCAAAATAAGACTTAGTATCTCCTATGTGTTTATAGTTGTTCCAAATGACTGTTTTTTAGTTCAGTTTGACTAACAAAGATTCATGTTTTTGTTTGTAGCTAAATTGAGCATGTTTTTATTTACACGTGAGCGTCATTTTTAAACAGTATCATCTTTTAATATTTATCACATCCCATAATGCTGAACAACATAGAGTACTGATGTTGATTAAATAATGGCACACACTCAACATGGATGCAAAGTAGAAAAAGTTATCTTAAAAAGAGCGACATTTCCAATTTATTTTCTTTATACATATTTATTGAGTTTGAAAGACATCAGAAATGTTAAGGGCTAAGTCATCCCCACATATTAAATGCAATTGTATTTGCAACATCAAGATGTCGGGTAAAAACGAGTGAAATACTAGACACTATTAAAGACACAAAATGTATAAAAATAGTGAACGTATCAATGTCCCACAATTGTGATCAATATTATACTAAGATATGATCATTGGGTATCTGCTAACTAAATAATGAATGTAGGAGTTTATTAATTGATCTGCAAACTCATGAAGCAAACTAAAGATAGTGTATAAACAACAGTAAGCCAATTAATTTGTATATGTTGTACATATCAGAATTTCCAGTGCATTACAATGCAATTGTCATTTTGGTCCTCTAATTTTGTGAATTAAAAAAGTTAAATGGGACACAAACACCTTGATAAATGAGGCCAATTGGATTGGACCTACTGTAGTGAATTTACCTTTCTAAAACATCAAGAATGAGAACAGTTCAATCTATGAGCTGATTCAGCCTGGAGCTTTTTTTCTGCTAGATTAATAATACAGTTTCTGTGCTAAATTACATAGACATCTGTGATGTGGTACGTCATCCCCTGAAGACTTTGTTGAAAACAGATTCAAACACCTGTGTGCTGTGACAAACCACGGCTTAAGTCCACAAACACGTCCAACGTGTGTCTTCTCTGTCTGGTCTTGCTTGGAGATTTAACAAACAGCAATCATGTCCCTGAAGAAGATGACTGCTTCATATATATTAGGAATTCTTCAAACAGTGTTAACACCCAACAATGTGTGGAGGATACAGGTTGTAAATATTATATATGACATGTCACTTGCAGAAGACTTGATCCTTCGGGTCTATATAATCTACTACTGTACTGTAGAACTGGTGATAGAAGCTTTTTTTTATAAGGGTGCCTGCTAATTTAAACAGATTGGCATGTTTAGGGTAGTAGTCAGGCCAACATGTTTCTTTTCATTTCATGATAAAATTACATGCAACTTACAGCAAAAAAGAAGTGCAGAGATATATTTTGTTTTATGGAGTATTCTGTTTATTCGGTTCCTTTGTAGTATAAAAAAGGAACCCATTAATTCAAAAAAGCAACAGACGTTGACACCGAGATTGAATAGGTCTCTTTACAAACCTTTTATTTGATTATTAACCAGTAGATTGATTTAAAATACATTGCAGAGAGAGTCTAGTGTAGAGCAACTATGGTATGAGAACTGGGGGAAGTGAATCTTTTCAGACAACATAGTTAATAAATTATGAGTGTGGTAAGCGAGGGTACAAAAGTAACCTAGGACAAAGAAGGATCAGGGGTGAGTTTTTTTTAAATCCAAAAAGGAGTTGACAAAGTTAACCCTAGTCAATATTGTTAACCACAGTGGGCAAAGTTAGGACATGGTAATTTTTTTTTTTTTTTAGTGTGTGGAATGGGTTACCAAGCCATGCTGTTGCAGCACAATCATTTGGATACATTAAGAACCAACTCTATACATGTTCTCATGTAAATAACTGAATAGCAGACTTTTTGAGGGCACTTGAGTCCGATTATACAGAATTACAACATTGAGCATGTGTTAACTTTCTATCACTTGACGACAAAGTGAGTACAGCTGATGCATTTTTATCTGAGCTGAGCCATTATATAGCGTGTTTATGCTTTATAGTTCCTTCAGAAACTGGGATTAGCGGTTAAGCTGCACTTGGCAATGTGGAAGTTAGAATTGTGATTAAATTTAATGCCACTCTTAAAAAATGTATTCATAGATGTACTGGTCTATGTTGTGATGCAACAAGCAAAGGTAGCATTGACCTAGCAGCAGAGCTGCAAAAGCACAGGAGGCTATCAATAGAAGTGTCCTCAGGGGAAAACACATTGATAGATGTTCCAATAAGAGAGAAAGCCATCCAGCCGTGAAGGAGGCCATTAATAACACAATATTGTCTGTGCTGTCGCCTGCAAAACCTACTGGTGAAACAGGTTCAATATCTTTTTTGAAAATCTGCAACATATTCTCTCTGCTCAGTGTTCATGATCAGCTAATAGAAGTTAACATTGAATAGCTGAATAAATCTAAGCAGGTCTCTAATATTGAAGGTAAAGAAATAAGGCTGAAACTACTGTACACTGGAGATGAGATGACTTTCAGCATCACAAAAAAGAGGTATTTTAGCAGTGAATGTTCAAATTTAAAATCAAACCAAATCCAGTGAAATCTGAATGAACTAGCCAGAAGAGAGACTGAGCACGTTGGCTGCTATGGCATGTGACTCCTTATTGAAGGTTTCTGTCATTCACTTGTATTTGGGGGCCACTTAGTTTAGGGTATTATTAATGTAGGTTTTGCTGTACTTCAAGATGGTGTAATTGAAAATGCTTTGGCTGATTTATCAAACACAGAAGCTATCATAGAATAATCGCTGTTATGCTTGTTTTTATAAAACCTGCAATATTAAGATGTGGAGCTTTTTATATAAATGATGCAGTCTGCTTTTGAAGTTGCCAACATAAATAAGAGTTTCCATGAACAGTGTTCTGCTACATGTATATTGTGATATTTATAGTTACAGCCCTAGAATGAGATTAGTAAGATGAGACAGTAATGCCATTGTGATAGGTTCCAGTTTTAAGACACCAATTGAAAATTACTAGATTTTTTTTTTAACGGGTCGGAGGCTATACTGTATTTATACAGCCCATTGATTTATTTTATGGAGCATGAAGTTACAGAGCTGTTCTCTTGTCATACCATGGCCTACCAAGTAAACACATTTTAGTTCAGACACATTAAAAAAAACCCCATGGTGGTGGATTGCCATTCTACAGCTACAGTTTTACATATAGATTTGACTGTCAGTCTCTGGCGGGGGAGGTGATATAAATGATGTGTAAACGTTGTTTATCAATAGATACAATGCTTCTGTATGCACCTGTTCTAGGAATGGCAGATGATCAATAACAAGTTCTCCATATAGCATCTGTCATATTTTTTCAATCATTCTACAGCATTCTGTCTTTATTTTGCACCCTATAACATGACATGTCATTCATTTTTTGTAGTTGGCAATTGAGATGGTATAAAACTATTATAGGGTATAGAAAATATGAAAATGTTAAATCTAAGCACTGCATGCTAAGGTCTGTCAATAGAGCAGGTAAAGCACAAGTTGCTGTAGAGCATGCTTTCTCTATGCATCTCAGAACCCTGGAGGTCTGTTTCCATACCTTTTCTTTCTTTGTCTTCTCTGCAAAATGCAAATAGTGTTGGTTGAGATAGAAGTTGTGTTTATTGTATACCCAGCCATTGCAAATATACTGAGACCACCCAATGTCAGAGGATCCCAACACCAAATCAAAGTGACTTTTCATTAAAACTGTTCTGGGCTTGAACTGAATTGGAGGTGGGTGTTCTTTTTTCCTTCATGCATCCATCAGTATAAATTAATTATTGTGATTCCAAACTCCCTTGTAGATTTCAACAAATATATTTTATTCAATACAGTCAAACAGTTGGGTATTCCATTTTCCCTGAGCACAGGTCATAACAGAATCAACAAGACAATACAATGTTGGGATTTAATACAGCTTCTCTTAAACATCACCCCTTATTCCTTAACCTATCAGAATATCATTGACCACGTGGGTCCACTTTCGTTTTATTACCTTAAGTGATTGTAACATCAAAGCCTGTTTGATGTTCCACTCAGGAAACCCTGATGTTATAAAGATAAAGAAGGACGGAGATTGTTTAAGCTTTTGAAGGATTTAGCCCCCAAAGTGTTATCTCTGACAAAGCACAGGGTTCCCTTTTAAATTCCCATTTGGTGCTCTTTAAAGCTTTCCCCTTACAATCTGTCTTCCTGCTCCAAAAATGAATATTAAACCCAAATTGTCTTTTACTCAATCAAAAACTAAACAGTTCTTTTAAACTGTAGTTTCTTAAAGTGTATCTTTCTGCAACAGGAAGTACATCTTTTATATAGTCTAATCTAACAATCCTCAAAGGCTGAATAATGTAGTATGTTACCAATATACACAAGTATCAACTAATTACATTTTAAATTGCCTGGAGCATGTTGAGGCTTTGTATGTGCAGTGATTATGTACAGATTGTGTTCTGTACATTATTCTACTGCCTCACATTTAGTCCACTAACAACATGTAAAAGTGGATGCAGCTCATTAGTTACTCATTGGTGGGAAATTATGAACAATGGGAGTTATTGTTGAAAATAAAAAAATGCATCTAGCCTTAAATACAGTACCAAAGCTCTCAATTGTCAATATTTCAATATGTGAGATAAACATCGGGAGAGGACGACTTGACCTAAATGCAATAAAATCCAAGTTCCACATATAGAAAGGTAATGGTATGAAAGTGGTAGGGTTGAAAATATCTCCATTACCATTACCAGATTTGTAGCTATTCTATTCAACCACAACAGGCATTTGTTATAAGACTGGTGCAGATATAAGCCAAGCGGCATGTAATGGGAGTTCTTCTTCTTTAAGAGGACAGCAGCATCTCCTTTCCAGAGATGTCCTTCTCCTTTTTAAATTGGTTTTGAGAATCGAAGGGTGTGTTTTTTCTAATTTATTTATTTTTTTTTTTTATAATTTGACATTGTTAAGTTTTTCTGTCCTCTGAAATCACTAGATTAATCCCTTATACCTCTGGGACTATTCTGCCTTTCAGTTTTTTTTTTGTTTTTTTTTTGTTTTTTTTTTTATATTAAACACCTTGGGGCATTTGTTAGGTATGACGTTGTCATCAACCTTGTATCCAATATAGCTGCCTTGTGACCACATTGGATGTTTTTCTTGTGGTAGCAATATATCCAAAATAGCTGAATGGATTTCTTTCAAATGTTATCCTTCATATAATGGTTTAATTATAATTTTGTATGTTTTACCCCATATAAAAGTTTGCCATACTAAAATCATAGTAAAGTATAATAAAGCATAGTGAAAACATAGTAAAGCATAGGTAAGCATTATAAAGCACAAAGAGGTATGGTAAAGCATATTACAAAACATGTCAAACCATGGCAAATGCATAGTATAACCATGGGGAAACTGCAAAAATGCCATACAGAAGAACTATGGTAAACTTTTATTAGGAAATTGTATATAAAGTCCTGTGACTGTAATTGCTCCATTACGGCTGAATGTGCTATTTGTCAAATTCCCCTTGATATAAAGGTATGCTTATTCAGCTTGATTATATCTCCAAAATAGCTGGAAGATTTTTTTAAACATTGCCCTTCATATAATGGTGACTGATTTATGTGTTTTGTTACTGAGGTTGCTCACTTTATATTAAGGTATGCTAAAACTACTGAATAGCCTGACAACTGCTCAGATCTGATGAAAATCATAGGAATAATCATCAAAGCTCAATAAAGTTGAGTTCCATTGGTCTGAAAAATATGTGCTTCCATAATGGACAACATTAGTCTTAGCCAGATCACTGTGCAGTGTTTGCACTTTTCTCCAATTGAATGTTTGTACATTTCCCCTGAAAATAAAAATATGTTCATTTGTAGTTTACTTCTAGTTTTGAAACTACAGCAAAGTTTTACTTTTGCATTGGAACAAAAACTCAGTAAATGTGTGCATACTAGCCAAGCTAGACTTCATAGGCAGTGTATAGTATATCACAGTGAATTTTGGTTATAAGTTAATTACATGGCTTTAACATGCAGGTAGTCTTGGTGTAGAGGCAGTCAATGAAGACTTTAAAATCAGTTACAATAATTTGATATACAAGTTCTGCTTTGTACTATACTTATATTTGAGCATCAAAAGAAACTTATCACTTATATTTGGATAAAATTCACTAGATGTGATCGAAAAAAGACAAACTCTGTTTTAGAGCAGGTGCAGTGACTTTTTATTGTGCTGATTAACAGTTGACATCACAAAGATGCTGCAAAATGATCTGTCGATCTTAAGCAGGTGTTGTGACTCTTGGTCTCCCAGTTTCTGGCCTGTCATTGACAGTGTGTCTGGTTATACCATCTCACCAGGTTTGAAATTGCTGGCTGTGAGCACCCAAGACGGCGAGCCACAGTACGCTGCCCTAGTCCAGCCTCCAACATAACGAATGCACGAAGGCGCTGCTCTCTTGACAGACGTGGCATATTTGTTTTTTTTTTCTGTGATTTTCTTTATTGCTTTTATTCAAGCTTGCAATTCAACAGCTGAACTCACTCCATATCCAGTGTCCAATCAACTGTCTCACTAATTATGTGATTAAGTGCATATGCATAGTCACTCAAGTGTGTCATGGTCAAGGATGAATGATCGAGTGATTGAAAAGAAACCAAAAACATTTCGTCAATGTCCATCATTTATAGACCTTATAAATGGGTGTGACAGGCTGGCTACAGGCTGGCTGAGTGCGATGGTTGCACTCAGCGTTTAATAGCAAATAAATAAAAAGGTTTAACAAACAGAACACAAAACACAGGTCACGGCACTCGTCGCCAAAACAAAAAGACAAACAAAACGGACTATACAGACAAGACACGGTGAGCTTCTTTAACTTTACGTTATTATTAGTTTTAGTCTCTTGACCTCCGTCTCCAATCCCGTTCTCCACTCACCGAACACACCACCCCGAGTGAGTGAAAACATGCTGTTTTATGCAGTTGTACCGAGACTCGATTGCTAGTCAATCATTCAATTGGAATCTCGGTACAACTGCACGTGAATTAATTAAGTGTACTCCGTGACCACACATTACATTTTAACCAGCACGTGAAGTGATTTGTGCCATCCTCGTGCCTAAATACAAATCTACATTTTTAAATACACGTGAAACACAGACCTGTTTATATCCCGTGTACCAATGACTATACACCAACATTAAAACACAACACATAACACAAAATACACACGGGGGCACTTTGCCACAATGGGTTATAATAGTGATACGTTTTTTGCTATGTATATATTAAGGAGGAAATTAAAACAGATACAATTCAGTGTAAACCGTGTCTCTTCATTAGTTTAACACTTAGTTCACCGTACAGATTTTAGCAGGTCCAGGTTTTCAACATTCCATGATTTAGCAGTGGTATGTCACATATGAGAATATGTTGCAGATTTTTAAATATAAATATGTTATTGTATCATACTGCATTACATTGAAAAAAATATATATTTTGATTTGTGGTTCAAGGAAGTCTGTAGTAATTCTCTTTTTTTCTTTTGGTTCTTGTTTGTAGAGTCACAGTGTACACTGTGTGGTGAGCCTGAAGGTGAGTGTGTTCGTTTCTAACTTCTTCATCATGCATGGTGCTTGTATGTGTGAGGCTTTTCTCACTTGTTATATCTTTTAACTATGTATGACATAGGACAGTAAGACAAATGTAACAGAAGCATTGACCATAGCCAAAAAAGCACCTTATTCATTCCATCAATGAGCATCAGGAGAGACATTCATAAAAAGTGGACAAACCTATTTAACAAAGAACACAATCCCATAGTTCATTGGTAGAGTGCATGTTAATTATTATTATTATTATTATTATTATTATTATTATTATTATTATTATTATTATTATTATTATTTCTTAGCAGCAGCCTTATCCAGGGCTTACTTACAATCGTAAGCAAATACATTTCAAGTGTTACAGTACAAGTAATAATACAATAAGAGCAAGATAAATACAATGACTAGTTCAAGCAAGTACAAGTGTGACAAAATACAATTCAATAATACAGCAGATAAAAGTGACAGTGATAGTTACATCAAGATATGATTAAATACCAAATACTACAGATTAAACACTTGGCAGATTACAGTACTCTGAAGTACAGGATTAAATGCAGTAAAATAGGGGCAGATAAGAGTAAGTAAAGCACATTTAAGGAAGGGTGAAAGTGTCCCAGGGGAGAAACAGAGGAGTTCTACAGGTGCTGTCTGAAAAGGTGAGTCTTAAGGAGGCGGAATGTGGTCAGGGACTGGGGGTCCTGACATCTGTAGGTAGGTCATTCCACCACTGCGGAGCGAGGGTGGAGAAGGAGCGGGCTCTGGAGGCAGGGGCGTGAGGAGGTAGAGCCAGTCTTCTAGTGCAGGCGGAGCGGAGAGGTCGAGTTGGGGTGTAGGGAGAGATGAGGGTCTGGAGGTAGCTGGGTGCAGTCTGGTCAAGGCATCTGTAGGCTAGTACAAGAGTCTTGAACTGGATGTGAGCGGTGATTGGTAGCCAGTGGAGTGAGCGGAGTAGTGGAGTTGAATGGGAGAAGCGAGGCAGAGAGAACACCAGGATGGCAGCGGAGTTCTGGATGAGCTGGAGCGGACGAGTGGCGGACGCAGGGAGGCCAGCCAGGAGGGAGTTGCAGTAGTCTAGGCGGGAGAGTACCAAGGCCTGGACCAGGAGCTGGGTGGCGTAGTTGGTGAGGAAGGGTCGGATTCTTCGGATGTTGCTCAGGAAGAATAGGCAAGTGCGTGCCAGAGTGGAGATGTGCTGGGAATACGAGAGGCAGGGGTCTAGGGTGACTCCGAGGTTCTTAGCGGAGGAAGAGGGAGAGAGTGTGGTAGATTCCAGAGGAACAGAGATAGAGAGATCAGAGGAGGGGGAGGAGGAGGGAAAGAAAAGGAGGTCAGATTTAGAGAGGTTGAGTTTGAGGTGATGCGAGTGCATCCAGGAGGAAATAGCAGACAGACAGGTAGAGATACAGGAGGAGATGGTGGAGTCAGAGGTGGGGAAGGAGAGGAAAATCTGAGCATCATCAGCATAGAAATGGTATGAGAAACCATAGGATGCAATGAGGGGGCCCAGGGAGCTGGTGTAGAGAGAGAACAGGAGAGGACCCAAGACTGACCCTTGGGGGACTTCTGTTAAGAGAGGGTGAGGTGTGGAGGTTGCTCCACGCCAGGTTACCTGATAAGTGCGGTTGGAGAGGTAGGAGGAGAACCAGGCCAGAGCAGTGCCAGAGATCCCCAGGTCAGCAAGAGATGATAGTAGAATAGAGTGATCAACAGTGTCAAAGGCAGCAGAGAGGTCGAGGAGAATTAGGACAGAGGAGAGAGAAGCAGCTCGGGCAGACTTAAGTGAGTTGGTGACAGACAGGAGGGCGGTTTCAGTGGAGTGAGCAGAGCGGAAGCCAGATTGGAGAGGGTCGAGCAGAGAGTGGTTGGAAAGGAAAGCAGAGAGCTGGCGGTGTACAGTCCGCTCAAGGGTTTTGGAGAGGAAGGTAGGAGGAGACAGGACGGTAGCTCTGGAGGGAGGTGGGGTCGAGGGTAGGTTTTGAGGATGGGAGTGATAGAGGCTTTTTGAAGGCAGAGGAAAGAGACCAGAAAGTAGAGAGGTGTTGAGAAGGGAGGAGATGAAGGGAAGTAGAGCAGGAGCAGCAGCTTGAAAGAGGTGAGTGGGGAGGGGTCCAGGGCACACGTGGTGGGTTTGTGACCCTGGAGCAGGGAGGAGAGGTCAGAGTCTGAGAGGGGCGAGAAGGTGGAGAAGGAGGGTGAGTTAGTAGGGGATGCAGTGGGTGTAGGGGTTGGAGCAGGAGGAGGTGCGGGAGGAGAGAGTGTTAAAGAGTTTGCGGATATCTGAGATTTTAGAAGAGAAGAAGGAGGCAAAGTCATCAGGGAGCGGAGCGCAGAAGAGAGCCAGGGATGGGGAGGGAGGGGCGAGCAGGTCGGGAGGTGAGGGACAGAGGGAGTCGAGGAGGAGGTAGGGAGGAGAAGAGGGTGGAGGTAGCAGAGTCTACGGAGAGTTGTGAAAAGGAGTCAATAGGAGGGAGGTGAGAGAGCAGTGGAGGCAAGGACAGAGGGGAGAGAGAGCGGAGGTTACGAGAGAGGTGACAGTGGGGGTAGGAGGAGCAGGGGAGGCGGGAGAGACAGAGAAAAAGAGATGAAATAGTGATCGGAGAGGTCCAGGGGGTGACAGAGAGGGTGGAGGGGTAGCAGGCCCTGGAGAAGGTGAGGTCCAGTTGACGGCCAGCTTTGTGGGTAGGAGGGGATGGAGAGAGACAGAAGTCGAAGGAGTGAAGGAGAGGGAGGAATCCAGCAGAGTGGCTGGGGTTGGAGAGATGGATGTTGAAGTCACCTAACAGGACAGTTGGGGTAGACAGAGAGGGGAGGGAGGAGAGTAGATAGTCGAGTTCATCCAGAAAGTGAGCGAGAGGCCCAGGAGGGCGGTACAGTACAATGAGCAGGAGCTGACAGGGAGAGGTTAGTTGGACTGCATGAAATTCAAAGGTATTGACAGAGAGTGAGGAGAGATCGGAGGGGACAGAAAAGAGTAAGGAGGGAGAGAGGAAGACCAGTCCCACCTCCCGTCCAGTGAGACGCAGGGTATGGGACAGGACATAGAGAGAGGACAGGGCAGCAGGAGTTACAGTGTTATCAGGGGACAGCCAGGTTTCAGTGAGAGCAAGGAAATCGAGAGAGGTGGGAGGCAAAGGCAGAGATGAAATCAGCTTTGTTCGCAGAAGAGTGACAGTTCAAGAGTGCACCAGAGAGTGTGCGGGGAGGGAGAGGCAGAGGGATGAGGTTAGAGGGGTTGGAGGAGCAGCAGCGGAGAGAGGGCAGAGGACGGGGACGAGAGGACAGAACAGGGATGTGAGAGACAGTCATAGCAGGACAGGCAAGACAAAAGGCACAGTAGGAGCAGTGGGGTGGAGGGTACAGACCTGACAAGTAGATGGCTTCTTCCAGAGCGCTGTTAGGTTCGGATCTATTCCAACAGCGTCTCGGCGCAGGCCTCCCCTCGCTGGACTCCCACAGCTAGACTCCCGGCTCTTTTGTTGAGGCTCTTCTGTTTGCTGGTGCTTCTTGCTGGCGCTATCTGCCTCGGTCAATGGTTGCCTGGTTAATGAATTGCATGTTAATGAGCCATATTTTTGTCTTGAACTAAAGATAGCATCAAATGTTCATCTTTCTCCTCAACACTTCCAGTCTTATGTTCATTTTCAAAAATCATGCAGTTTCTAAAATTAAGCCTGTCCCAGTGTTTTCCTCCTTATTATTGAGTCTTGTCAAACAGGTACAATATTATATCAATGTTTGTATTTGTGAAATAGAAAATAGAAGTGGGATCCTTTATTATCTTTTTTTTACTGTATAGTAATTTAATACCATTTTGAATGGCTTTTCAAAAAAAGAACTGCATTGCTTAAATGTTTTAGATTGTTGAATGAAGGATTGCAAGATGATCTTACCAATGGTACTTATATAATTAATAAATATCTGTAATTCGTCAGTAGCTGTAACTGTACTGTGATTAATCACCATTTCTTTTGCTAACTGGAATACAGCACTTTGTCCTTGGTGCAATAATGGGTGATAGTATGTAAGTGGAAGTGGATAAAATATTTTTCATCAGACTTTGAGAAAGACTTCTAGTTAAAAATGGTATATCAATGAATTTAACTTTTACATATGAGTTTATTTTTTCTTATGGTGTTACATTGGCATGCACTTTAAGAAGCAATCATATTTTATTTTATGCTTGCATTGCAAATATAATTAAAATGAGTCGCTTTTAGGCATGCATGATTACCAGCAGGCTTTAATTTTTTATACAGACTTCAAAGCTTAAATTGTGGTAAAGCACAGAATACCCTTATGGTGTGTACTATATAAGGCTTTTTACATCAGAGTTTTACATTAATTAAAAGAGGATTTTATGCTGTCCCTGTTTGCCAGGTTTTCAGGATCTGATAGCTCACGTAATATATCTAATTCTTGAGTTAAAATTATAAGAGGCATTTTTTTAAAGCATGTACTCCAGTTCTGAAAATATATTTAAAAAGATGTGAATGTTACAAAAAGGGAAACAAGCAACTTGAGAGTGCTTAAGAAACCTTGAATTATGTTACTTAGTTGTTTGGTGTTTGCATCCTTAAAAAACAAAGTATGCATTGAAAATATGCAGTCTAGTTTACCTACAAATGTATGATTGAGTGTTTGAAGTTGTGGATGTATTACTTAAGAATGTATTTCTTCTACTGTTAGAGACTCATAAAATGCATTTGATCTCTCAAACATTTTAATGCCTTTTAAAGGTGTTGTACACAAAATAAAATAATATAGGGCTATCATAATTATATAATAATTGTGTAATAATCACACAGTTAAAAAATATGTGCATTAAATCAAGTTTATCGAAATACAGACTTTCTTGAAATCACTACTGCCTGTGACATATATGTCTATCGGCATATTGGAAATGTTAGAGCCTAGGTGTTGCTG
Source organism: Acipenser oxyrinchus oxyrinchus (assembly GCA_030684275.1). Taxonomy (NCBI): domain Eukaryota; kingdom Metazoa; phylum Chordata; class Actinopteri; order Acipenseriformes; family Acipenseridae; genus Acipenser; species Acipenser oxyrinchus. The sequence continues at coordinate 58,703,583 of CM060252.1, forward strand.
AGAGTGGTTTCCTGCACACTCTTTGAGTCAAGTCTACTCTCTGTCAGGTCACATGATTAGAGGTAGCCACATAACACTTTAAGGAGCATTATAAGTCACGAAAAAAAATTGATTACAAGTTCAGCAATTTACCTAAAATTCAGAGGTACATGTGTTCTAGAAGGTCATTTACAGTCACTGAGACCTGAAATTAACCTAGTGAAAACGAATGATAGGCTCTCTGCCTCGTGAAGAGTTGTCTTCAGTGCATACACTCTATGAGGAGGGGGAACCACTGCAGGTCCCTTATCACCAAAAGTGCCACTGATCAACAGTATGCACTGAAACACAACAGCAAATCTGACTTCAATAGGCAACCTTATTATGCATCAGGCATCCGACCATGATTAACTGCCATCAACATGCTTCTAATTACTTTAAAAAAGACATACTCTTTCAAGAATTCTGATACCAGCACTGAGGCAAGACATGCAATTCAAATACACTTATTTTTAGAAAGTAGCAAAAAATGTACTAAATAAAAACAAAAAAATCTTGTGACTGGGTCAAGGAGGAAATTAACATTTCCCTAACCATCTGTAGCAGGTCTACTTTGCTGATTGGGAGCATTTATTGGCAGCCACTAGTCCCAGGGGAACCTTGTGGCTGTATCAGCCGTTTTGCTTGTAATGCAATGTGAGAGTCCCTTCAATAGACAGGTTAGCTTGGGGAATAAAATAAATGCAATGAATTTCAAAAGTTTTCTTCATTAGCCAGATTTCCTAAATATATTCCATTGTCACAACAGATTGTTGCGTGATGTTTGATGAACCCAGCATGAATTCCAATACCCTGGGGAAAAAAATTTGTATCATGCAACAATAGCAAAGTGTGTAATGAGGTAGAAAATTCAAGCACTGTGGCATAGCAGCCCCCTTGAAGCTGGGAATCTTAAAAGAGTGTCCCACAGGTTTGACGGTGGTTTGATCTTGCAGCTCTTAAGTGATTGTGAATACAGTATGCAGAAACCACATCATGCACAATTTCAACTACGTATATAGACTACTGCACATAAAGAATGAGGTGAAATCCAAGATGAACCACCCTCACTGAGAGTAATTTAAATGCAGTACATAGGAGGCTGTGTGGTCCAGTGGTTAAAGAAAAGGGCTTGTAACCAGGATGTCCCCGGTTCAGATTCCACCTCAACCACTGACTCATTGTGTGACCCTGAGCAAGTCACTTAACCTCCTTGTGCTCCGTCTTTCAGGTGAGTCCTAATTGTAAGTGACTCTGCAGCTGATGCATAGTTCACACACCCTAGTCTCTGTAAGTCGCCTTGGATAAAGGCGTCTGCTAAATATACAAATAATAATAATAATAAATGGACGGAAACTATTTATAGTGGTTTTAAAGTGGTATAGGGATATAAGACAAGGCTGTTAAGTAAAGTAAGATGTATTTTTATACATTCAAAGATTCAAATACAATTTCTGATACTGTTACAATTTGTATGCATAAAATAGCAATATAAAACTTGCTTGCTATGCCTATTGCATAGCAACTTCAACACCTCCGTGTAAACACAGCATGCCAGTTTTTCTATTCTTTCACTGCTTGACTACTCAATGTCAGCAGGCTCAGTTGTCACCAATGGACGGAAATCTGATAAGAAACCAACCCTTTTAAATGAAGCACTCTGATTTTTAACCTCATGTTTTAAACATTAATGGTACACCTTCACTAAGGTCATTCTCTATTACACCTTTCTTGTGTCATTTAAATTGACCACTGATGTAAATGATGTAAACAGCAAATATATGTGTAAATAAATCTATAGTTTATAAATATTATGTGTAAATATTAAATGTGTAAATATGAATAAAAAGTTTGTGGTAGATATGGCAGGGCTGGAAGTTAAGATTCCAGCTCTGGTTGTTTTGGGTTTGTTTGTGGTGGTGGTTGCCAGGTTTTGATTGAATTATTAATTGTCAATCAAACCTGGCCACATGGTATTTAAGAGAGGCAGGAGTACCGTTGTTTGGAACTGCCTGGGAGAGACACATGCTCCTGAATTTTTGTTTGCAAACTTCACTGTGAAAGCACTGCTTGGCTGAGGGTTTTGTTAGTTCATTTTGGGGATTGTTTTGTTCCAACCTTTATTTTGCTCTGTGAGCCTTGTTTTGTTTTATTATTTTTGGTTAATAAACATGTGCCCCAGCACTTGAAACCTGCAATTACTGTCTCTGAGTCTATCCACCCAGCCATCCTGTCACAAGGTCCCTTTGCAAACAGAAAACCAGTGCATTGTTAGCTTTTTAAATGAGTGATTGAGTCAGGCGTTTTCAAGATTATGCATGAAGAACTTATTCTATACTTTATGCAAGATTCTATGAGAGATTGCACATTAAATATGCTCATCTGAAATCTTCAAAATGACAGATAATGGCTGCTTCTGCCATATATACAGTATATTAGCAGATAATGACTGAAAAAAAACATACAGTATATACAACTCATTTCGCAACTTCTCACTGAATCTTACTGGAAAAATATTTTGTGTATATAAGATTATTCCAATTATTTAAGCAATACGGCTGACACAGGGCATTAGTAGGCACTGAAATGGTTGTAGCTACCAAAAATAATTCCTTCCCTGTATCCTGCTGTACACTTCCATTCGACAGTGACAGTTGCTCAAAAATAGCTCCTCTTTGCTTTCAAATTTAGAGAGAGGGTTTAGAGTAACAGAAAATGTTCAATAAAGTGGGAAAAGAAAAAAAGATGATACTGTAGACAGAGGTGGGTTTGACACTTTTTGCTGCTAGTTCTAATCGAGGCTTGCCTTAACTAACAACTAAGGCCTGCGTAAAAGTAAAACAGCAAATAAAGTCTGGCAGTCTGGCGTATCTTATAATGTATTTATATTAAATAACAGAATTATTATTTTTGACACTGAAGAAAAGGGAGGCTACCGTAATTATGGTAAAGTGTACCGGTAAAGGCCTGTTTTGAGATGGATTAGCGTCATTTATCAAATAGACAGTTGCGTGATCAGAGTGCAGGAAATCTTTTCATTCAAGTAAAACGCTGTTACATGTACTTATAACTAAGTGAATTGCGTCTTTTTCTTTAAAGATGCTGAAGCATCCAGCAACACAGAATGATATCAAATCTTATGCCATCATTCTGCTTCTTGAGTGTATTTTAGCATGCTGATTGCTGATCTTGCCACAACCAATTTGTTGAAACAAAGTAAAACATCAAGGTTTCTTTATTTTTACAAGGACAGTTTGATATTGACATTCCAGTTTCCTTCATAGTAGACCCTTCTTATTTTTTCTGTATTTTAGTTCCCATGAGGTTGCTCCAAAAGACAGTGCTACCGTGTATTAAATATACAGCATTCTCCAGCCTCTTTGCAGCAACATTAATTAAAATCAATATAAAGGGGGACCTCTTTGACTGATAATCTATGATCTGTGTACGTGTGTTCTGAGATTAGTGGATGGGAACCTTGAGAATACAAAGGAGAAATTGTACAATCAGCCCTTCCAGGGCTGAATTCAGGGTCTGACATTGTTATAGACAGATAGACACTATATTGCAGTGACAGTGAGCATGTCTTTGAGGTTTTTGTTAGACTGAGTTTGATGTAGAACAGGAAAGGGGAGAGAGAGGGGAAACACACAAGCTGTCTTGCCCAATAGGACTGAAACTGAGGAGCACGGAGATGTAAAAAATGAGTGAGACTTGAAAAAGAAAAATGGTGAATACCCTATTAAAATCCATTGTCATTTCAATTATTTTAGGAATGAGACTACTGGAAGCTAAAAACATATTGCCATGTCTGCTAGCAACAAATAATATTTGGTAGCAATCTAGGTGAAAAGTTGGATTTTCTGACTCATTTCAGTTTCTGGGTTTAATCTCTTCACATAATTTTAAACCACCCTTTTGTCCAATATAACCCACAACTACTACAATTATGGTAGCTTGGCTTTGTAAATAAGTTGTCAGTTCCCTGAAATCACTTCTGTGCAGTTTTCAAGGAAGTTATCCAGATCAATGATCTGAGCAGTTCTCTTATTTATTTCAGGGGAAGCAAAACATGCAATTATTCTACATGGTAGAGGCATACAAAAGACATTAATTAGTTACGCAATCAACTTTCAGATCTCAATTGTGGATTTACATCATGCCATAAAACAGCTCATTTTAGTGGTTTAAACTGTTAATGAAATTCATATTTTTCCTACTTTGTAGCATCTAACCCATGCTTTAAAATGCAACATTTAAGATTGCCTGAGGCAAACCAGTGAAGTGAATTAAGCAGACAAGACATTAAAACTGCACATTTCCAGCCTTTAACCCTACCTATTTTCATAAAGCAAGTAAATGATACTGCTGCAGCAGCTACATAACTGCAAACAATTGTTCCACGTTTAACACAATTAAAGTTGGATTCATTTAAAATATATAATGTAAAAGAGAATTGTACATAAATAAACATGAATTACATTATACTAAATTATCACTTTCATTACCCCAATCTATAAAAAATCTCAGTTCTCTATAGAAATTAAAAGCTATAATTTTGCCATTTTCTATAGAAATCTAAAGGCATGTTTATATTGTTCTTTAGAAATGTCTATATTATTGTGGCAATGTGCCCCGCCCGTGTGCATTTGTGTGTTATATGTAGTATGTTGCGTGTGTTAATGTTGGTGTATTGTAGTTGGTACACGGATATAAATGGATGTGTGCATGTGGCAAAGTGCCCCCCTGTGTGTATTTTGTGTTACGTGTTGTGTGTAAATGTTGGTGTATAGTCATTGGTACACGGGATATAAGCGGGTCTGTGTTTCCACGGTATTTAAAAATGTAGATTTGTATTTAGGCACGAGGATGGCACAAATCACTTTCACGTGCTGGTTAAAATATAATGTGTGGTCACGGGAATTGCACTTTAATTAATTCACGTGCAGTTGTACCGAGATTCCAATTGAATGATTGACTAGCAATCGAGTCTCGGTACAGCTGCATAAAAGCTGCATGTTTTCACTCACTTGGGGTGGTGTGTTCGGTGAGTGGAGAACGGGTGTGGAGAAGGAGATAAAAGTAACTAAAATAATTGATAGTTGTCTAACTCACCGTGTTTCGTTTGTCTGTCCGTCCACTGTTTTGTTTACTGTTTAATCCGTTTTTGTTTGTCTGTTTATTTTGGCTCAAGTGCCGTGTCCTGTGTTTTGTGTGTTCAAACCTTTTTATTTTCTGTTTGATTATTAAATGCTGAGCGCGATCACGCGCTCAGCTTCACCAAAACCCCAAGTCTCTGTCTGTTCTGTGTTGCTCCCTGTCTCTGGTCTGACGTCATCACCCACTCTGGCCGTCTTTGTCACAGTGCAGCACGAGTTATTTAAAATGTATAATTGTATTTAGGCACGAGGAATGGCACTTCACTTCACGTGCATTTAAAGTATCTAATATGTGAGCAATAAGGTTGCACGTGAATTAATTCTGGAATGCGACTGCCACCAATTAGAGCATACATGGATGACATGACAATCATGACTACAGCAGTAGCCTGCACTAACTGGTTATTGGGCAAAGTAATCAATAACATTGAACAGGCACGAATGCAATTCAAGCCCACTAATTCAAGGAGCATCTCTATAATTAAAGGTAAAGTAGTGGGTAAGAGGTTCTACTTTAACGGTGAGGCAATACCAAGAGTGTCTGATAAGCCTGTGAAAAGTCTTGGGAGATGGTATGATGGGGACCTAAAGGACACAGTTTGTGAGGGAGAAGTGAGACAACACGCAGTGCAAGGGTTGAAGAGCATAGACAGCAGCGCTTTACTGGGCAAACTTAAACTCTGGTGCTTTCAGTTTGGTCTACTGCCAAGACTTCTGTGGTCACTCACTGTGTATGAGGTTTCCTTGACAACAGAAGAGAAGCTGGAAGTGTTAATCAGTTCATACAACAGGAAATGGTTAGGAGTTCCATGCTGCCTCAGCAGAGTGGGACTGTATGGTAAAGGGATACTGCAGCTGCCAGTCTCGGCTCTAACTGAGGAGTTTAAGTGCGCCAAGGTTCGATTGGAAATGACACTGGTAGAGACACATCACGAAAACTGGAAGAAAGTGGGGGGCAAAGGAAGCTGTGGAAGATGCAAAGGCTGCCCTTCATATCAGTGATATCATGGGGCAATACAGCATGGAAGAGGAGGCCTTGGTCTCAGTTCAGCTCCTCCTACATGGCACAAAGCAGCCCCAGCTCAACGGAGGAAGCTGGTATTCAATGAGGTGCAGAAGCAAGAGGAGAGGATGAGGTGCATAAAGGCAGTTTCCAAGGCCAAGCAGAGAGAATGGACGAGATGGGAGAATGTGGAACAATGCAATATCGGCTGGCGAGATCTATGGACAAATGGAACAGAGCAGGATCAGTTTCCTCATCAGGTCAACAAACGATGTTGTCCCATCACCACAGAACCTTAATCTATGGGTAGGAGAGGATCTGTGGTTTCCTTTGTGTTCATTGCCAGCTACATTGACACATTTTGACAGGATGTAAGGTGGGTCTTAGCCAAGGATGGTTTACTTGGGGTCATGACCAGGTGTTGCGATGTTTGCCCTTAGCATTGGAAGACAAGCGCAGCATGACCAACAGGTTGCCACCAATTCCAACAATATATGACACACGAAGAACAACATTCCTCCATCCAGGGGAGCAACCTCCAAGAAAATGTATTAAAACCAAACTCATCTAGGACAACTGGAAGCTGCTAGAGACTGGAATATGCTGGCAGATCTTGGACAACAGCTTATTTTTCCACCTGAGATTGCCACCACTAAACTTCAACCTGATATTGTCTTGTGGTCTGGATCAGCACGCCTTGTTCACCTGGTAGAGTTAACAGTGCCATGGGAGGATGCTTTGGATGAGGCATACGAAAGGAAGAAACTTCGGTATGCTCAACTAGCTACTGGAATGGAACGAGGATGGATAGTCCAAGTTTACCCAGTGGAGGTGGGTTGTCGAGGATTTGTGGCACACTCCACAACCCGGTTTCTCAGAGACAATGGATTCAGTGGTGGTGAATCCAGTGGATCTGAAGTAGCAGAGAGGAGCAGCAACTGGCTCTGTTTGAGATGAAAAGATTCTGGTTGGGGACCTCAAGCACAGTAGAAATAAAAAAATGTTGATGAAGGTAAGTAAGCTGGGCTTAGCTGAGTGGGGGACGGAGGGGGGTGATGCTGGGGCACCAGAATCACTATCGAGCCCTCTTAAGGTGTTGTGGGCTAGTAGATGAAGCACCAAGGATGGAAGGTACACACTTGAAGATCCCAGAGAAGTACCCTACTGAGCTCAGTCCAGACAGTTGTCATGCTGATGCGCTAGGGAGGCCACATTGTAGTTGATCCCTGGAGCCAACATTACAGCCGTTGTGTGTGCTGATGCACCGGGGAGCCAAAATAGGCTGATCCCTAGAGCCAGCATTACACTTCAGCTATCAACACCAGGCAGAAGGATAGCTACATCATCAGATGGAAGGAAATGCAGATGGATCACGTTAGTTTACAGTAAAAGAAGCTATGTCTTAGTTGGTGCTTTTCTTGGCGAGGGCTGAGTCCAATATCAGCATGAAGTTTTAACACCTACTCTTATGTAATGGAAATCATGTAGTAATATGAAACATTAAGGGGGTGTGCAAAGGAGCCATGACTTGTACTCTGACTCATACTCGTTCTTAGACCCGTCACACTTCTACAGGTTCTCATACTCATTCAGAAGTGGGCATTACATATACTTATTTTTACTCTTTACTCCACAAATGTGTAGTTTTCCCTTGCCATGCAATGCACCCAAGACACCTGTATATTTCTAACCGGACCCATTGTCATGTGCTTTATTAAGATACTGTATACAGATAGTATATTCGGTAGCAACAGATCTTTACTTTCTAAATATTTATTTAGCTTTCTATATATTTCTATAATATATTTCTATAGGATTTAGCTTTTTAGGGTATAAAGAGAGCAAACACAAATAACTTGTCACAAGTTTAAAATATTGAAAAGTATAGCGCTATGAGCCCAGTGGTAAAATAGGCTTCCCTTACCATTAAACCCTTGTTGTTTCCAGTAACTGGTGTTTCTTGATACACATCAGAAAGTACGTATTTTAATAGTTGTGTATAAAGAGAAAAGGAACAGACCCCTTGATGGCAGCTGGTGATGACACAGATGCATTAATAGAAATTTTCTGCACACCAGGATGGTGAAAAGTGGCTCCAATCTATTTAATTTAGCAAGTCAGACAGAGATTCTCTCCTGCTTCAATAAGGCTTGATTTTAAACAGGGAGTAATTGGTGGTAGTTTCTTTGATAGTACAATACATAAGTGGTGCACTTGTTTTTGTTTTTAAAGATATCTTGTTTAAAAGAAACAACTTCATTAAACTGTGGCTCTGCCTAAAATCATATTCCAGCCCCCCGTCCCCTCTATAGTTCTGAAGTTGGGAGCCAATGCCTTTTAAACGGAATACAAGTGCTGATGAAATGACATAACCATATCACCTCACCTTATAACTGGGATTTAGTACAAAAATAATTTACATACTATGATTCAATGGAATCATTTAAGAGCCCACTACCTTGTTATATTTTCAATTAATCATTATTTTGATAAAAGTGTTTTTTCTTAAACATAAAACCCTTCAGTGATGTGTCCTTGATGAGTTATATGAGATACCAGAAAATAATATTACAAAGGTGTACATATTGTACATATCTGAAGAGCAAGTGGGTAGGAGTACACACATATGGACCTATATTTAGAAGTTTATCAAAGGTATTTGGTTCATGCCTGTGTTCTATACTGACTTCTATGTCACGTATAAGAAATCAACCAGTCACTGTTGCAGATTTGTCAAAGCACACTGTCTTCTGTGTACAGTCTTCCCATTCATGACTCAGTTCTAAAGTTAAAAAAAAAACAATAAATATATTAATAATAGTTTCTGAGTACAATGTTCGCTTTTTATTAATAATAAGTTAGAATGTTTTCATTCACAAATCAGGAAGCTCCATGTCAAGGTACTTGATAGATGATGAGGAACACTCATATAGAATGTCCAGCTTTAATAAAATGAAAAGGAAGGAAAATAGAACATTGAATGAAAAAGGGGTATGGTTGGTGTTCCCATAGACATTTTTAAAACATCTTGTCAGCCTCAGTCTTTGTACAGCTGTCAGCTGATTTAAGACTGAGAGAAAGGCCCTGTACTGACAGCTGCTTGGAGCAATTTAAATGAATGTTAGCAAGAAGAGAAAAACAAAGGGTATAATCAAGCAGTGATGTAAACAGTGATGCTGTTGTGTAATGGAAGCAGAGGATATAATCATGCATTCATGGGAAGTAATTTTCAGAGAATTTAGCATAATAGTTGGTATGATATGGGTATGATCAGTATACCTAAACCAGAAGTACCCCCTGACTAATTGCCAGAATCTCTTCTGAACCTCAGGATGACCTACCCAAGACCCTAACATTACAAGTTACAGCAGTTCCACATCACAACCTTTCTGTAAAAAATGCTGAGAATAGCTACATTTAAATGTAGAGAATGGCTTATCCAATAGTGAATGAATGTGAGCATTTAGCTCGTTTTTGGGGGTTCATGGAGGATGTCTGTCTTTCTGACTGCTTGTATTTACGTTACACTTACCTAGAGAATCCCATTACCAATGCTGATGAAAAATACTCAGTACGTTCTTTACCACAAGATTACAAGTGCTTCATAATCTAGGGGTAGAAAGAGCCTGCATGTCACACTGCCATTTTATCTAATTTTGTATTTACAGCATGGCGGGAAATGAATGTCGCTGACATGATTGTTAATTAAAGTTCAGAGTATGTCTACCACTTTTATGTTCAATATATGAATAGAGTATACGAATTGGTCTTTGCTCTGCATCACTTAAAGTGGCACAGACTTTTTACACTCCTAGAAATATGTTAAATAAATATCAGTATTGAATACTAATTAGCAGAAAGAGCCTTCAGTTAAAACGCTATCAATAGCAAGTTGTGATGACTATATGAATCACTTTAAAGATAAAATCACTGAGATAAGAAACCAGATAACTGTGGTCTGGATCCTGCGACACCAGAATACATGTTTGAATCCTTTTCTTTTATGAGCCAACTAGATTTAACTAATCTAGTTATGAAGGCAACACCTACTACCTGCTCTTTACATCCCATTCCTACTAAATTATTAAAGGAAGTACTCACTAGAATTTAAATTTCTATTCTAAATATTCCAGTGGTTAAAGAAAAGGGCTTGTAACCAGGAGGTCCCCGGTTCAAATCCCACCTCAGCCACTGACTCATTGTGTGACCCTGAGCAAGTCACTTAACCTCCTTGTGCTCCGTCTTTCGGGTGAGACGTAATTGTAAGTGACTCTGCAGCTGATGCATAGTTCACACACCCTAGTCTCTGTAAGTCGCCTTGGATAAAGGCGTCTGCTAAATAAAATAAATAATTATTAACAGCTCCATTTTTTCCAGTATTGTTCCAAATTCATTTAAGATTGCAGTGGTAAAACCACTACTTAAAAAAACTCCTTTGGATCCCGCAGTTCTTAACAATTATAGGCCTATTTCTAATCTCCCCATTCTATCAAAAATTTTAGAGCGAGTGGTGGCTAATCAATTAAATTCATTCCTTTCAGCCCATAATATCTTTGAGAAATTTCAGTCAGGCTTTCATCCCGGTCACAATACTGAAACAGCTCTCGTCAAAGTAGTAAATTATGTTATATTATCCTCTGATTCAGGCCTTGCTTCTGCCCTAATCCTTCTAGATCTAAGTGCAGGTTTTGATACAGTTGACTGTCTAATTTTAATTGGCTGCCTTAAAAACCTGGTAGGACTGTCAGAATCGGTCCTATCCTGGTTTAAATCCTACCTTTTAAATAGGCTACAATATGTCCAAATAATCTGGCGTTACATGTGGCATTGCGCAGGGCTCTGTCCTTGGTCCTATTCTGTTTTGCTTGTCTATGCTTCCCCTGGGTGATGTTGTCCGTGGAAACTGTGTAAATTCTCATTGCTATGCTGATAACACACAATTATCAAACCAGGTGATTCCACATCTCAAAATAACCATCTGTCTCGTAGATATTTAAAAAATGGATGTCAATGCATTTTTTTAATGCTAAATTCTGATAAAACAGAGATCATAGTTTTGGGTTCTAAAAAGCAATGTGAGGGCATAAACCCATGTGTCTGTAAAGTGGACAGCAACCCCACTGAGCAAAAGCCAGAAATCTGGGGGTAATTTTTGACTCTGATTCTTCATTTGAAACTCACATTAAGAACATAACTAAAGTGTTATTTTTCCATGTACGAAACATCGCTAAATTCAAACGCTTTCTTCAGTACGTGATGCTGAGAGACTGATTCACGCCTTTATAACTTCCAGACTAGTCTATTGCAATGCCCTTTGTCCAGATTGCAGCTTGTGAAGAACGCTGCGGCCAGGATCTTAATTTCAACAAAAAAATAATGATAATATTACGCCGGTTCTGGCGGCCCTACACTAGCTCCAGATTCGATACAGGATTGATTTTAAAGTTCTACTCCTCACATATAAAGCCTTACAATGTTTGACTCCATCCTACCTGAGTGACTTACTGCTCCCATATGTTCCATATCTTCCTAGAATGCAGCCGCTGTGATCCCAGGATGCTGGTCATCTCACCATTTCAAAAATTTTAAAAACAAGCACAGGAGGTAGAGCATTCAGCTGTATGGCCCCTAAGCTATGTAACGAATTGCAGGTTCCTGTTAGGAAAGCTCCTACTGTAGCAATCTTTAAAACTAGGCTGAAAACACATTTTTATAGTTTAGCATATTTATCAAATTTACTTTTTATTCATGGTCTTTTATATTCTGTTTTTATTGTTTTTACTCTTTTTTTGTTGTTGTTTAATTGTATTTACTGCATTTTCCTGTCTGCCTTTTTATTGTAATCTTTGATGTTCTGCATAAGTTAAAGCGTTTTGTGGCAATTTGTTGCGAAAGGCACAATACTAAATATAGATTTGATTGATTGATTGCATATGGTCCTCAGTTCATCTCACAAATAAGCCGGTAATTTATTTGGTTCTTTAAAGCACAAGGGCAACTCTCTGTCCTTTTCTTACTTAGACAAAGGCAGTCCATGCCCTTGATCAAACGGCAGTGATGTGTGTAAAGCCGGGTCCACATCTGAGAGATCAGTAGCGCAACCCAATTGCTCCCGAAATCACGCAATTCAGCTGTGAGCAATTGCTGTGTTCACATCTGAGCAATTACTTGTGCAACAAGGTTCCCGTTTCTACAAGTTTCATTTTTTATGATAACTGAGGTGACAGAGTGTTTTTTTGTTTTACATTTTTATTCCATCAACAAGGTGAAGTAGTTTGTTTTGGTTTTGACAACTGAGTTGACACGTTTTTTTTGGGGGGGGGGGGTTTGTCCCATGTCTACAAGTTTAGAATTATATTTATTTTATTCATTTTTTGACAACTGAGGTGGCATTTTTTTGGTCGGGTCTTAATGTGTCCAGTAATTAACAAGGAAGAGTTGGCTGTTTTTATATTGTCAACCTAAAGAAAAAACAAAGCCACGTAAAAGCTGGACGAAACCGTTTTAATTTTACGGCTGACATTTTTTAAATTAGCTCTTCTTTATGACAGGATATGCAACTGTGCAGTCAGCATTATAAGAACCAATCAGAGTTCGCAAATTGCCACATGATCACCTATGTCTACAGAAGTCGCTCAGGAGGTTGCTAAGTTGTGCAAATGATCGCTCAGGTGTGGATCCAGCTTAATAATCCAATCTGGGAATTTATCCTAATAATTCATTATAGATGGCATGCTGTTTGTCAAGATGAGATGAAGTGGAGGCATTACAACATTCTGCATAATCAAGCATGCATATCATTATTTGGTTAAATGTGCATATAATATTGTTATGCAGAGGTCCTGATCTGAAGCTTGGACTTTAGTCATAAAATTTAAAATCTTTTTTTTTTTTTTTTTGTTTAAATAAGAATTTCTCAGAAAAAAAAACACTTTATTTACATTACTACTTACTAAGTTAGGAAAGCAAGATAAACTCTTGAAGTGCCTGTAGTGATTTATTTCCTCCAGGAATGGATTTCCTGATATGGAATGAAGCCTGATTTTTTATTATGCTTGTCCAGAGGTAATAAGGAAAGAAATGTAGAAGTCTAAATTAATATATTAATATCCTCCCTGCCTACTAAAAACGTGTGTTAATTGTTTTTGTTTATTATTTTATTGTAAATTAGAGCCAGGTGCAGGGTTATTATTGTAAATTAGAGCCAGGTGCAGGGTATTTAAGGAAAGCAGCCAGTCCTTTCAAGAGGAGCTCAGTCGTATTAAGAAAGGTAACTGTGTGTTCCTTTTGTTTTGTTGTTAAACTGTGTGTTTTTAGCCAGTAAGCAGCTTAGCTGTCCGGCTTGTTAGAAAAGTTTCCTGATGTGTAGTCAGCACTCCAAAATGGAGCTAGGTGTTTTCTTTCATTTTGTTTATTAAAAATAGCGCGTCAGCACTCAAAAACTAAATTTCTGTGTCCTGAGTTCATTTTTAAAGGGGCAACGGACGACCGTGGTGGCTGTGTTACTATATATATATTGTAAACCAATTGCTACTACTTGCGGTTCTTTGCCCCTTTAAGAATAGACCCAGACACAGGAAATTGAGTTTTTAAAGCGCGGATGTGCTATTTTTAATAAACAAACACAAAAACAAAATAAACAAAACAAACACCTAGCTCTTTCTTGAGCACTAAACTAAAACACAAAACAGGAACCTAAACTACATAACAGGACAGCTAAGCTGTTTACCTGTTCAAACAAAAAAAACAAAACAACACACACTGTTTTTAGGCAGATCACAAAAAGGCTTTACACTACCTTTTCTTTTATGCTTACGGCTGTACACACACACCAGCACAGTCGGGCGTCTGACTCCCAAGACGTGACATCTGCGGCTTCAGGGGGAGCGGAGCGAGGGACCAGGCAGACAACTGCCTGGCAGAGCTGCGACCTAGGAGCCAGGTCCAGTCTGGGCATTCCGACCAGGTGTCCCCGATGATGGGACTGGGCACCTCCCTCGGCAGCGCCGGACTCACTTGTAGGGTTGGTGGTTGTGGCCCCTCCTCCCCCTCGATAGCAGCCGGTGTCTTCGGAGACGGCAACGGCTCTTCTCCCTCCGACAGCTGCAGCTCCTGCCGCAGCTCAGGCACCGCCGGTTCTAACTCCGGAGCAGGCTGCTCCGGTTCCAGCTTAGGAGCAGGCAGCTCCGGTTCCAGAGCTAATAACTCTCGCTCTGGTGCAGGTGTAGGCAACTCTTGCTGTGGTGCCGGCCACACCACCTTTTGAAGCACCAGCTCTAGCTGTGACACGGGGCACTCCAGTTCCCATGTGGGCAACCCCCACTCTTGCCTCCACTGCTGGTTGTTCTCCCGCTGCTTGCGGGTCGCCTCCTGCGTTGCCACCGTGGACTTTTCCAGAGTCCTGATTAGCTCTGCAATGTCCATTTCTTCTGGGTCAATTGGGGCGCTCACAACCACTGCCACCATATGTAAATGAAAAGCTGATGCATAGTTCACACACCCTAGTCTCTGTAAGTCGCCTTGGATAAAGGCGTCTGCTAAAAAAAAAAAAAAAAATAGAAATGTAACCATTAGCCTTCAAGGTTGCTGAGTCCATTATTAGCAGCAGGCTTGAAGGGAAAATTATGCTGAGATCTGTTACTGAAGTGCTTTTGTTCCCTCAGGGGCAGGGTCATGACTGCGTCACAGACTCTAAGAGCAGCTTTGGTATGAAGTATTCAGGATTCGGGTCTTTAGGAGATAAATACCCATTCAGTAATAGTTACATTTATATTTCAGGGAACCAGGGTTATGATAATAACCTAACGTTATCCTGTGTCCTCAAACATATCAGATGCATGGAATTGTGCAGTTCACTTTTTTCAATATAAAGTATTTTTTGTCTCCTTGTTATTAATAAAAAATGATCCACTTGAGTATTTAAAAGAAATACACAATGGCAACACTTAACCATAGCTTCTTTTTAAACTGCATGTACATACAGTACATATTCAATCTTGTTCAGTATCTTTGAAAGTGTCTGTATGAAATATGGCAGTATTATATTGATACTAAAGCTAAATACTGGGCCCATTGTGAACCAAAGCTATGAAAATCACTCATCTGATTGTGAGCCTCTTTAGAGGAATGACGTGTGTAAAAATATGTAAAATGTTTTAATGACTTAAACAAATTGATTTGAGCCCATGGTTTCTAATACAACAAGTTGTCTGACTGCAACCATAATGTAAAGATGTGCTTAGAATGACATGCACAAAATGCAAGTGGCAGACAAAAACCACATCAGTACAAGATAACTGAAACCACGTTATTCCCTCAAAGTGTGGTCAGACAGTAGAGCAAGAGGCAATACTCTGTGCTGTCTGTATCCTCGCTTTCAAAGATAGTCTTCCCTGCTGAGTGTACTAGCTCTTTGAAATTCTGCTTTGAATATCTGGTTGACAGAAGAAACAGAAACACATTTTAAAAACATGTTGTTTTATTTTAGAGGAGAGCCTTCAGCTTTTCCCCTGACTGTTCAGATATTCAGATGAACGAAGCAATTACTTTAATAAGGCAGATTCTGCTGGGGATCCCGTTATCTGCATTCACTCTTTACTTCTGCACAACAGTAGAATTTGATCAATGCTTTACATGTAATGAGTTTCTTGCCCATGAATCATTGTAGTCAGATAAGCTGCCTGGTGGGCTGACTGCCACAGCATAAGCCCTTAGCCCTTATAGTAAGACAGCTATTGGAGAGTGGAAGCTGTATTGACAATCCCTGATAGATTCAGTCTTCCATGGTGCAAGTAACTAAAGAACAACAGGGGAAACCTTTAACAAAATCATTTAACAACTTCGAGTTATTAGGTTAGAGAAAAAAGGTGTTAGACTCCCATGTAAATGAGATAATGCATTTCATAGGACTATTATGTGAGTAGAACTTTTTTTAATAAAAACCTTTTATTTGGAATTCGGGTGTATACAAATACTACATTCTTTAGAAACTGTAAAAGCAGGTTGCTGTAAATGTTACTTATCTTCAAAACACCTGCCATTTCCTCAACCACAAATGGAGGAAACACCTCCCCAGTATATTGTACACAGACAACAGGTTGCAAACGAGATGTAGTGGTTTCATACTGACAAACAGATCTCGGCCTAATCCAGCTGGTGGAATTATCTATTTTAACAAATTTAATCTTAATAGGTTAAGCAATATTCAAAAGGAATATGTAAGTTTAAGACACAACTGAAAATACAGTTTGGAGCTACTAGAGCTCATCTGGATTTACCTGCAGCATTTTACTAGTAAAATCTATTTTTTGTATTTATTTTTTGAGTCAGAGAAACACTGGGCAGCTGCAAAAACACATTTCCCACATTCTTCCCCCTCTTGTACCATACCAGGGATCACTTTCATCATCTCCTCATACTGGTTGGAGGTGTTCTTGGATTGAGTCACACACAGACTGCTCAAAGTCTGTATCCCTCCTAAGGAGATGTAGTGATGCAAGGATGTCAGGAGGCACCTGCTGTTCATTCATAGCCATACTGTACATCATAATCCTCAGGTCTTCAGCCATCTTAGATTGAGGGTATCATTCAATTACCTTTTTATTGTTTGATGTGTTTAATTTAAATTAGTATTTATTTTGAGGAGAAGCTTTTATGTTCACAACATTGACAAACACCAGAAATACCGTCTGTCCATAGTGGCTAGTCTAATGAACTCCTAATTAAAACCGGTAAGACCACTTTAAGTCTTGTCGTTAGTTGGGTTAAAAATACATTCTACAAATTAAAATATGTTTTCAAAATGTGTTTGTTACCAGTACTAAATTCTTTAGCAGTCTTTGACACATGTTTTGCACTGTATTTGCAGCTTGCTGACAGGAATGATGTTTTTCTTCATTAGGTTGCCATAGCTACAGTATGCAAACATTGACTTGCAGCTTTAATAAACAGTCCCCCAAGCTAATGTATATTAAATGAGGCCTACTGGTTCATGAGGTGTATCATTAGCTGCTGGTCAACAATAGCAGCTCGTCAGCACACAAACATTTCTCTATTCATATGCAAAGAGCCCCACTGTATTTGTTTTGCAAATGAGAGGCAATTGTTTCAAACCAACAAACAGATTTGGGCTCTGATGCCATTCCTCAAAAATGGTTATTTTTGTATACACCGTACAAAGAGATATAAAGCAACATTATCACATTGTTACATTAAAGTGACATACAATTATTAAAGTGGACTGTATTTCTAAAAACACACTATAATAACGTGAAATCTGCCATTTTACCATGCTAGGGATGCATATCATCAAGGACAGTAATTATCTGGGAATTAATTGCAGTTATCTGTCTGTCTATCCGTCAATCTGTATGTCTTAGTGCAAGGTCACTGGTTTGTGACCAGCCTGTCACTGCTTGGCTTCAGCTTATATACAATATCTTAGGGAGGAAGTGTGGAACAAGTATTACTTTAACTTTAATATTTTGTTGCAAATTCTTTATAAATGTGTCATATTTGCACACAGTAATTGTGCTTTTGTATACAGCTAATGAACTTCCTAAATAATACACATGTATTCTATGGATACTAATACCATAATGACACTTACAGAAAAATTGTCAAGTAGTTCAAATAGCAACAAAGACTGTCACAATAATGTGGATAAATCAATTACCATTGATGGTAAAAAAATAAATTTGATGTGGACTGTTGTAAAATCAATACCTTTTTTATGAAAAAAACATCATGGCCCAAAATAATGTGCTAATGTAAAACAAATAGAATAATATATGGGTAAGAATACTGTATATTATCACACAATAATATGTCTCGAGTTTTGGGCAGTAATGCATGATTGATGCATATATTACTATTGTGTGATAATAGTATTTTCTGACCCTTATGTCATTATATATGTTCTACAGTATGTTCCTTACAGCATACAGAATGAGTAACATTTAAAAACAAACCTCCAACATTATCACCCTGCCTGCAACAAGTACAGTACAATGGAGAAGAAAACATAAATTAAAAATAAAGACATTGTTCAAAGTCTTTTCTTTTTTACTGACATCTGGTGAAGTCTGCCTGTTTCTCCCACTGAAAGACCGCTTTGTGAGGTTTATATCAGTAAGTGTTTTTTTCCCTTGTATATTAATTTTTTGCTCTTTTAAAAACATCTACTTAAATTCTTCTGTTATTATGTCTGAACCCCGTTCTTGTCATTATTTGGTTGAATGTCCATGACTTTAGTTTGAATTTATTATTTCTTCTCCATTATACTGTGCTTGTTGTAGTGAGAGATAATGGCGATGGTTTGTTTTTAAACAAAATGACCGGGCACTGTCATGAAATAGGAACTTGTATATCACAGGAATATATATTTTGCAGGTTCATGACGTTTACAAGGATATATCTTTTCAATATAGCGTTCTGTTTCCATGGCAACATAGAACATGTTACTTTACAATATTACTTGCACACGTAGTGCCTACACTAGCAGTGGGAAATATCCCAGAGGAATGACAGCTTTCAGGTCACTGCAAACATTGCTGTATTCTCTCTTGAGCAACTGAGATGGACATAGTTGTGATCATTTACTGTACATGGGCACCAGAATGTTTGGCTAGTAAGTACAAGGTAAGTGGAAGCAATGGTGTGTAAACTCCCTAGTCTGCCGGGAATGCAACATGTCCTAATGATCAAAGTACAACAGTGAGAAACAGCTTTTAGCACACAAACTGGCAGAACAGGAAGTCTTTTTTTAGATAGCAATAATGTTCTATCCGATATTCAGTCTGGTTTTTGTTCTGAGCATGTTTGTGTTACAGCGTTTTTAAAAGTTTTAGATGATATCATAATGGGTCTTGATAAAAATTATAGCTATCCAGCTATTTTTATTGATTTATCTAAGGCTTTTGAAGCTGTCAATCACTCAGTTATCTTGAATAAGTTGTGCAATATTGGTTTTGGTATTCTCTTGCATGGTTTCACAATTATTTTCAAAATAGAGCTCAGTGTGTAAAATCTGATAGATGAATCATATTCATCTTTATGCAGATTACACTATTTTGTATTCAGCTGGTCCTATGCTGCCATTAGTAATGTCAACAAGCCTTCTATGACTTGCTTCTTTTGCTGAACATTGATAAAACTAAACTTATGCATTTTAATAGAAAAAATACGACAGGTTCTCTTAACAGTGTTTGCAAAATGTTTACTTCTAGTAAGATTGAATTAGATCAAGTAGCAGTTTATAAATATTTAGGTATTTGGGTGGACAGTGCTTTGTCTTTTAAAACCCATATTGATAAAGTTCAATCTAAAGTTAAATCTAGAACTGGCTTTCTATTTCGCAATAAATCATGTTTTACACCTTCCGCTTGGTATACTCCAGTCTAGATGGCTGATCTTCCACTACTGGATTATGGTGATGTTTCTACAAAATGGCCTTGAAAGCTGCTTTGGGGAAGCTTGGTGCTTTATACCATTCTGCTATAAGATTTATAAGTGGTGCTTCTTATCTTACTCATCACGGCAATCTTTATATTATGGTTGAATGGCCTAGGCGATTGGATCATTGGCTTAGGTTAGTTTATATAACCCTGATTGGGAAAAACCCCACTATATCTGTGCAACCTATTACAGTTCTCTGCTTCAGTTTACAATTTAAGATCAGATTAATTTGTGTGTGCTGATGCGCTAGGGAGGCAAAATAAGCTGATCCCTGGAGCCAGCATTACACTTCAGCCATCAACACCAGACAGAAGGATATCTACATCATCATATGGAAGGAAGCGCAAATGGATGGAGACACATATGGATCACATTAGTTTACTGTGAAGCTACGTCTTAGTTGGTGCTTATCTTGGCGAGAGCCAAGTTCAAATCAGCATGAAGTTTTAACATCTACTCTCATGTAATGGAAATCATGAAGATCTGGATACGTCCAGTGACTGCTGTGAATAGTGCAGCTGGCAACAAGGGAAAGACCTCGTGACAGCCTGGAGAGACAGCTGACTGGAGGAAAGAGACCCCATTGGGGCTGGCAGGGTTAGCTACCCTTGTCGGCAGTATCCAGCTCTGTGTTTACAGGATGCTGGAGACACCGCCCAAGGCTTCAAAGAAATTAAACAGAAAAATACCCTAGAGTCTGCGAGAGCGGGGCGGAAGATGACTCAACGTTGGACAACACGGTTAAGGACTTAGGAGCGGAAACGGATATGAGTATGGAGAGTACTTCACAAAAGACTAGTTCAAGATCTGCAGTTAGCAAAGACATGGAACTCCAGGTTTGTGTCTGCGGCTGGAGCAAGGCGACAACAGTCAGGGTTTGAAGATTCATCAAGGGAGAATGAAATGCTTGAGGGAGAAGGGACAAGGGCCTCGCATTGATCAGTACTTCTTACGAAGTCAGTCAAGTCAGTCGAATGAAATCCAGCGACAGGAAGCAAACCACAGTTCTCGGGATATCAGCACCCCTGTCATAGATGTGAGGAGGACTTGCATGGACACAGTTAGTGATGAACCTAATGATCCTTGTGAACCCGGGCAGACAAACCAGCGTAAGAGAGAAAAGAACCTCAACGGGCACAAGCCTGGAGTTAAATGGCCAAGAGCTTGTGAGAAAACTGCATGGGACACAGTAAACACAGATCTCTGCTTTGCATTGGAAATGTTAAGTGGAACAGTTGAAAAGAAACTGGATAAATTTGGCGACATCATCTACGCATATGGAAGCGAGAGGTTTGGAGTTGAAAAAAGGAAGGAAAAAGTACAAACTATTCCTGGAAAGTCTAGACGGCAGCAGGAGATTGAGCAGCTTAGTTAGAGAAAGGAGACAGCTGAGGAAGCAATGGAGAAGAGCAGAAGAAAGTCAGAAGGAGGGACTCAATCTCTTACAAAGGGTCATAAAACATAAGCTTGCAACATTGCGCAGAGCTGAGCGCCTCGTAAACGCTACAAAAAGAAGGAGCGTCGAGAACTAACTTTATAAAGACCCATTCAAATTTGTAAAGAAGTTATTCACCAGTGAGAAGAATGGCACACTAAAAGCATCTAAGTTTGAGTTGGAGAGATATTTGGAGGAAGCATACAGATTCAAAAGGCAGGAGCCTATGTCAATTCCTTCAGACATCCCACCTATCAATCCACCAGAATACCAAATGGAGGACTGTGCACCTAAGTGGAAAGAAGTAGAGCAAGCTGTGAAAAAAGCAAGGGCTTCATCATCTCCAGGGCCTAATGGAGTTCATTACAGAGTGTACAAGAGTGCTTCAGGAGTTCTACGAATCCTGTGGAAACTGATGAAAGTAGCATGGGAAAAACAGGTTGTACCAAGAGCATGGCGCCGAGCAGGTGGAGTCTTTATACCTAAAGAAAAGATTCTAGCAGCATCAGTCAGTTTCGCCCTATTTCCCTATTAAGCGTAGAAGGCAAGATTTTCTTCAGCATTATTGCTCAGAGATTGTCAACTTACCTATTAAAGAACTGCTTCATTGACACTTCAATACAAAAGCGGGCATTCCAGGTTTCCCAGGATGCTTAGAACACATCAATGTGATCTGGCAACAAATTCAATCAGCTAAAAAGGAGAGGAAGGAGCTCCATGTGACATTCCTGGATTTGGCTAATGCATATGGTTCAGTGCCACATGAACTTCTTTGGGCAGCATTTGATTTTTTCAGTGTACCAATGACAATAACAAATCTAGTGAAAGCCTACTTTGGAGATTTGCAATTTAGTTTTCAACTTCAGAATTCAGCACTACATGGCAATGCCTAGAAGTTGGAATAATGGCAGGATGCACCATTTCTCCACTGGCTTTTACCATGGCAATGGAAGTAATCATTAGGGCATCAAAATGGGTAGTGGGAGGAGAGCTTGGCTTCTGGAATACGACTACCACCAATTCGAGCATACATGGATGACATGACAACCATGACTACAACAGTAGCCTGCACTAATCGGTTATTGGGCAAATTAACCAATAACATTGAATGGGCACGAATGCAATTCAAGCCCACTAAATCAAGGAGCATCTCTATAATTAAAGGTAAAGTAGTAGATAAAACGTTCTTCATTAATGGTGAGGCAATACCAACAGTGTCTGAGAAGCCAGTGAAGAGCCTTGGGAGATGGTACGACGGGGATCTAAAGGATACAGTTCGTGTGGGAGAAGTTAGACAACAAGCTGTGGAAGGGTTGAAAAGCATAGACAGCAGCTTTACCAGGCAAACTAAAACTCTGGTGCTTTCAGTTTGGCCTACTGCCAAGGTTGCTGTGGCCACTGACTGTGTACGAGGTTTCTTTGACAACAGTAGAGAAGCTGGAAGCTTTAATCAGTTCACACATCAGGAAATGGTTGGGAGTTCCACGCTGCCTCAGCAGAGTGGGACTTTATGGTAAAGGAAGACTGCAGCTACCTGTCTCCGCTCTAACCGAGGAGTTTAAGTGCGCCAAGGTCCGACTGGAAATGACATTAGTAGAGTCACGCGACAAATGCGTAAGGGAGGCAGCACCTGTGTTGAAAACTGGAAGAAAGTGGGTGGCAAAGAAAGCTGTGGAGGATGCAAAGGCTGCCCTTCGAATTGGTGATATCATGGGGCAAGTTCAGCATGGAAGAGGGGTCTTGGTCTCAGTTCAGCTCCTCCTACATGGCACAAGGCAGCCCCAGCGCAACGGAGGAAGCTTATAGTCAACGAGGTGCAAAAGCAGGAGGAGAGGATGAGGTGTATAAAGGCCATTTCCCAGGGCAAGCAGGGAGAATGGATGAGATGGGAGAGTGTGGAACAACACAAGATTGGCTGGCAAGACCTATGGTCAATGGAACAGAGCAGGATCAGTTTCCTTATAAGGTCAACATATGATGTTCTCCCATCACCACAGAACCTAAACCTCTGGGTAGGAGAGGATCCCTCATGTCCTTTGTGTTCATCACCTGCAACATTAAGGCACATTTTGACAGGATGTAAGGTGGCTCTTAGCCAAGGACGGTTTACTTGGCGCCATGACCAGGTGCTGCGATGTTTGGCCTTAGCATTGGAAGACAAGCGTAACATGACCAATAAGTTGCCACCTGTTCCATCAAAACATTACACACAAAAGACAACATTTCTCCGCCCAGGAGAGCAACCACCAAGAAAAGGTGTTTAAACCAATCCTCGCCCAGGACAACTGGAAGCTGCTAGAGACTGGAAAATGCTGGCAGATGTTGGTCAGCGGCTTATTTTTCCACCTGAAATTGCTACCACAAACCTTCGACCAGATATTGTCCTGTGGTCTGGATCAGCACGCCTTGTTCACCTGGTAGAGTTAACAGTGCCATGGGAGGATGCTGTAGATGAGGCGTATGAGAGGAAGAAACTGCGGTATGCTCAACTAGCCACTGAAGCGGAACAGCGAGGATGGAGAGTCTGGGTTTACCCAGTGGAAGTGGGATGTCGAGGATTTGTGGCACACTCTACAACCCGGTTTCTCAGAGATGTCGGATTCAATGGCCAAGAGTTGTGTCGCACAGTGAAGAACTTATCTGAAGCAGCAGAGAGGAGCAGCAACTGGCTGTGGTTGAGACAGAAAGATTCTGGCTGGGGATCTCAAGCACAATAGAAAGAAAGAAAGGCTGATGTACAGGTAAGTAAGCTGGGCTGAGTTGAGTGGGGGACGGAGGGGGGTGATGCTGGGACGCCAGAATCACCGTCGAGCCCTCTTGAGGTGTCGTGGGCTAGTCGACGAAACACCGAGAATGGAAGGTGCCCACTTGAAGACCCCAGAGATGTACCCTACTTAGCTCAATCCAGACGGTTGTCATGCTGATGCGCTGGGGAGACCGCACTATGGTTGATCCCCGGAGCCAGCATCGCAGCCGTTGTGTGTGCTGATGCGCTAGGGAGGCAAAATAAGCTGATCCCTGGAGCCAGCATTACACTTCAGCCATCAACACCAGACATCATCATATGGAAGGAAGCGCAAATGGATGGAGACACATATGGATCACATTAGTTTACTGTGAAGCTACGTCTTAGTTGGTGCTTATCTTGGCGAGAGCCAAGTTCAAATCAGCATGAAGTTTTAACATCTACTCTCATGTAATGGAAATCATAATCATTAGATTGGTTCTTCTCAGAGTGTCCATTGTTTTTGGGTGTAATTCATTTCAGTTTGCGGCTGTTTATGACTGGAATTAATTTCAAATTAAAATTAAAACTACAGAGTTTTGTTTTGGAGGATGTTTTTAATCGCAATCTGAATTCACTTTTGCCTGATGCATGTGTATGTACTTATTAATGTGTTATTTATTTATTTTGTTTTTCTATGTTGTATTTGTTTGCTTTGTGCTGCTGTGATGTTTGCCTCTTGACCAGATCGTCGTTGTAAATATGAACTTGACCTTCTTATCTGGTAAAATAAAGGTTAACTGAAAAATGAAATTTGATTGAAGAAAATGAAGTAGAGAGAACAGGGAATAATCTAAAATGTGGAGCAAATTCTGAAGTAAAAGATGTGTGTTAGTAATTATTAATGTGGTTAAACATGGTAGTGCAAAATAAATGTATATTAAACCCAATGATAGCAGAGTCAGTAAAGAAGGGGAGGTAGTCTTAACACAATTCTAAAATATTTATAAATTAGAGGAAGAAATTCAGACAAGGAATCACAATCTCATGAAAACTGCTTTTCCTGAGAGGGCGTGCCTTTTATGTGGTTTACAGTCAAATGGAACAGGGCAGTGTATAATGTATCTGATCTAACAGAGAATACAGTATAATAGGCCGATAACCAGGGCAGGGCAGCAGTGGGCTATGGTTCACTTGGTGGTGTTTGATGTCATGTTGAGTATTAGGTCAGTTTATGAGTTCATTTCACCATTTAACATTTTAGATTGTAAAATATTAGATAGTTTCTCAATTAGCTGAATAAAATTAAGAAATTTTACTCACGCATGGATGACATGGATTTGTATTTTCCTGTAACCCATTTTACCAGCTAAAAAGTAAGGTTGGTATCCTGGATTTAGCTAGGTGTCTAATTTTCATATTTACCTGAGGCATTCTAAAGTATTTAGAAGTTATTTTGATAACGTCACCATCGTGAGTCAAAAATCAGCTTTAATTAAAGCATTTGAAACCCCAAATACTCAAATATAGTCGATCAAGCCCTGTGAAATTCTAACATATTATTATTTATTTCTTAGCAGACACCCTTATCCAGGGCGACTTACAATTGTTACAAGATATCACATTATTTTGACATACAATTACCCATTTACACATTATACAGATATCATATTATTTATTACATACAATTACCCATTTATACAGTTGGGTTTTTATTGGAGCAATCTAGGTAAAGTACTTTTCTCAAGGGTACAGCAGCAGTGTCCCCCACGTGGGATTGAACCCACAACCCTCCAGTCAAGAGTCCGGAGCCCTAACCACTACTCCACACTGCTGCCCATAGTGAGGATTTGCTACCTGCCTGAAAAGTAGGTAGCAAAATCGTCTTATTCAGTAGGGGTTTATTTGACTAATTATATATAAAAATAAATTTAAAAAATAGAATATCCCAAACTGCCACATAGTAGACTTATATTTAAATCAAATAAAGCATTTATTGAAATCACCTTGTGCTCAACTAAGTAATGGAACTAATGCAATTCCTTGTCAAAATGTATTTTGTTTCATCATCAAGTTCTGCTAGAATGCAACCATATCTATCATCTAAGAATCTGACATACCATCAGTACGGTTAACCAGGTTATGTTTCATCTGTGCAAATTAACTGGTACGAATTTATCCTCTTATCTGTCTCTTTAGTTGTTGACTGAGATTTTGGTAACTAACAAATCATACACGCCTATAAAGACAGCGATTATTTAAAAAAAAAAGGAATGTGTGCCACATTATCGTTGAATCCTGCATTGTATGCCCTTATAAATTATAAAATAATAAGGTTACAATCACAAAATGGAAGCTAATTCCAGCATGGTACCCCTACATTTACTAGATTCACACAGCGTTTTATACTAACTGGTTTGTTCATGCTCACACCCTGCCTTTTCACTGCATTTTTAAATACAGTATAATTTTGAATAAATTAACTAAGAAGTAACAACAAAATAATGCAAGCCGCGAGCGGGGGAAGATGTGCAGACTTGAGAGCGAGTGGTTGTGCATGACAGTGAGGGACCGAGTGATAGGTTGAAAGTGAGGGTCTGATCTTTGAAGCATGAAGTATGAAAATAACCCCAAAGAAAGTCTGAACTGTGCAGTGAAAAAGGAAGAGTAAGAGTGAGTGAGAGAGCAAGGAGAACAGAGAGAAAGCAAGTGAGGAAGAATGAGACGACGACACAGAGAGTGAGGGAATTAGTTTTGTTTTATTAGTTTGGTGTGAACCCCGGCCCAAACAGGGATTTGTTGTTATTTTATTTACTTCAGTTAACAAAGCAGCAAGTCTGGAGTCCCATCTGGTCTCCCCAAGTCCTGTTTCACTTGCAGACGCAACAAGAGCATTACAGTTAAACAGGAGAAATGTGCAAGGTAGTGATAATCTATTATAAAAAGAAAATAGATAGATAAATTAATGCACCTCAAGATTGTATTTCATCTATCATACTGATAAAGCAGTCTGAATTTTGAGAAAGTAATAATTATCTACCTATTATGTGTGTTCATTTTTAGCATGGGTGAAACCAGGGTTAACATGATAACAAAACCGGAACTACCATTCTCCATGACAGATTAAATTAGCATTTTATAGACACTGAATAAACTTAATATCCTGTTAGGTCATTTCTGTTATCTTATAAAATCATAATGTTATTTAATTTTACTTTTGGTCTATAAAATAAACTTCATACCCTGAAATTGTATCCATGTTGTTCTGGTACTGTAGGTATTTGTACTCCACTGTCCAATACAATTTGCATTGTGGGCCTCGCGCATATCTACACAGGGCAGTACAAACCTCAGTCATCTACAAATCAGGATGAGCAATGGTTTCCCTCTTTATGAAAGATACTAATAATGTACGTGTTTAAAAAAACTAATACAGGTAATTATGTATGTGTTCACTCAGGGTCCATCATATAAACTGCAGCGTAAGGTATCAGAAAAATGCTAATTAAGAGTTTTGGGTAGCAAAATGCTACCAAATATACGTTAACTTCGAGCCCTGACATAAGAATGTTTAAAAGTATTTTCATTCCATGAATTCCTTCAAGAGTTGATGCGGTCTGCAACTTTGGTTAGAAAATTCCTAGCAGTGTGATATATAGGATTCAATTGATTCAAATCTTTTGCGCTCTAAGCTGTTCAGGAGAGGGGAACATGCCGTATGCATATTCTATAATTTTTCATAGAAATCTTGAGAAAAAAGTATCTTGTGTTTATTGCTGTCAGAGGTAATACAGTCACAGTTTGAATAACAAGTTGAAGAACTGGATGCAGTCTGATTACTTTCAGCAATGTTATTCCAACATATCACAGCCTTACCAGACGGTAACGCCCTCTTCTTCGGGTTCTACTGCTTAAAATTTAAACAGCTGCCTCAATATCCCTCATTTTTATTGTTTTCCTTTTGTTTTTTTGAAATTTTAGAGTGAGGTTAGGGTGGTCAAAATACACTTTAATCCCTGTTAGGGAAGCCGCTGTTGACTGAAAATGTGGGACTCCAAATGTGTATGGGGGGTTAAGTCACCTCAACAACAACTAGGGTATTTCAAAGCATTGAATTGTAATATAATATTTTTTTCAATATGTGCCACAGTAACATACAGGCAAAGCAAAATGTATACATTTGCCACAACACATTCTCTTGAATACTGACCCAGTATGTTGATATAAGATCTGATAATAAATGTTTTTTTTTTTTTAAAGATTTTACCGTTGTATATATATTAGATACAAAACAGTTTATTTTTATAGAACAAATCCATGCAGCCTTTTACTTCTTAAATTTTGCACAGTCAGTAATGATCTATCAAATAATTTCTACACTTGCTACTGAATCTATTCAGGTATTATTCTAAAGTAATTTAATGCACTCACCTTTCACAAACACAGCATACATTTAAATATACAACATTCAGCCTTTCCTTAACTTTTGATACTACCCAGCAAATTGTGTTAATCCTCATTAATAAATACATCAACATCTTGAAATGCTGTTTACATAGATATGCTTTTGAGTCACATTTCCCACATACAAAAGCAATTCTCTTCCCGCTTTAATTCGTTCTGTGTGTGTGCGTGGCTGTTATTATATTCCTCAGTAAGACTGTCAGCAGGAACTGCTCAGCCTTAAATGCAATTAGTTGGAAACAATATCTGCACACATCTAAGGAATGAGACTTTGATGTCTGTGTGAAAAAAAATAAAGCATGCTCCAAGGATAGGAACTGTATTCCCGGCAAATTTACCTAACAGACTGATAGCATTATGGGCACTAATGATGTACTGCATGGGTGCAGCAAATGTCGTCATTGAGAATTGAGAAACTGTCTGCTTTTGCAGCGATTGTGATGAATAGAGCACAGCCCTGATTATTAGGAGCTATTTTTATAAAGACCTTGTCATGCACGTCAGCTTTTGACATGCACAGGGATATTTAGTGATTCCTTTCATACAAGGAGAACATATAAATCAATTTAACTTCCCCAAGATTCTTTAAATAGCCCTACTGCCATTAGCAGATTGACAAACTAAACCCAATCACACTATAAAGAAACCAAGACAGCTATACATAGTTGTTGATACAATAGGTAAGCAAAAGTCCTTGGTGTGAACAGCAGCAGGCAGGCACTTCATTGTGTAATTACTGACATTTAACAAGGAACAGTGAAGAGTGATGATGCAGTAGATGATGCTGTAGATTATTTCCCTGAAATAATTTGAGATGGTAATTTTTGAGTAATTGTCACATATCCCTCAGAACATCATACGATGATTGCTGTCATTACCAATAAGTCAATATGGAAAAAGTAAAGGGCTATCTGAAGAACTTAGGCAGAAAATTATTTATTGTCATAAAGCTGGAGAAGGATACAAGAAGATTTCCAAGCATTTGAGTATCCCAATTTCAACTATTATTTCTATTATCAAGAACTACAAGACTCATGGTACTGTCACAATGCTCCCTCGGTCTGGAAGAAAGAAGGTTCTTTCGCCAAGAACAAGTAGAACAATTGTGAGGAATGTTAATAACAATCCGAGATTGACTGCCAAAGATATTCAAAGTGAATTGGCTGCAAATGGGACTGGGGTTTCCATTTCAACCATAGGTCGAGTATTGCATGGTGAAGGTCTCAATGGTTGCAGGCCAAGGAAAAAGCCACTCTTAGGAAAACGTCACAAGGATAATTGCTTAAAGTTTGCAAAATGATGGATATGAGTTCTGGTCAAAGGTTTTGTGAAGTGATGAAACAAAAATCAAGCCCTTTGGTCACGCTGATAGTCCTTACGTTTGGAGAAAGTCTGGTGAGGCATACAAAGAAAAGAACACCATACCTACTATCAAGCATGCAGGTGGTAATATCCTTCTATGGGGATGTTTTTCCTCATATGGCACAGGACATTTAGTTCCAATACATGGTAAAATGGATTCCATAGCATACCAAAAGATATTGGCCAATCATCTGAAACTGTCTGCTACAAAACTTGGTTTAAAGAAGAAAAAAATCAAGGTTTTGAAATGGCCTAGTCAAAGTCCTGATCTAAATCTGATTGAGAATCTTAGGTATGAGTTGAAGAGGGCTGTGCCCAAGAGAAGTCCTCGGAATTTGAATGAACTGGAACAATTTTGTGTTGAAGAATGGTCAAAAATCACTGAAGAATCATGACAAAAGCTCATTGACAAATATCTCAATGCCACTTTGGTGAACAGCTATTAGCATCACCATTGCGAAGGCTGTTAGTTTATTCTGACAAGCAGGCTTCCCTCAGTTTTGTACATTGCCACTCGCGGTAACTGCGACCAGGTGGACCCATACCGCCGGTACCGAGGTCACCAACCCGCTTCTGCTCCCGACCCGGTACCAAGGTTACCACACCGGTACTGGTGCCATCCCGGTACCAACCTGGTGCTAAAGTCACCGAACCAGTACTGAACCGAACCAGTACTGACCCAGTGCTAAAGTCACCGAACCGGTACCAACCCAGTTCTGAAAGGTGCCAATGCCACCGAACTGGCACCGAAGTAACCTGCTGCTGACCAGGTTCCAAACCAGTACTGAACCGGTGTTTAATACACCAAACCAATTCTGAACCGACCCAGTACCCAGTGCGGGCTGCGCCCGCTGCCAAAGGCGATTTCCAGGTTTAGGCTGCAGCTGCTCACTGCGGAGGCCATAAGCCACAGGCAAAGCGACAGACTAATAGGCATCAGAGTACTCCATTTTCTGGACAACTGGCTTATCTGTGCCGAGCCTCCAGCACAGGCAGAGGCCCACACAGAACTTGTCACCGGCCACCTCCAATTGGTTGGACCTTACGGTGAACCATGTGAAGAGCCAGCTGACACCTTACCAGACAGCCTCTGATCTGGGAGTGTGCTTGGACTCCGAGTCCATGCTGGCCACTCGGTCGGACGGCAGAGTTCAGAGAATAGCCGCCTGCTTGGAGCTCTTTCAGCTCAACAGAGCACTAACGGTAGTGATGTACCAGAAACTTATGGGCTTGATAGCAGCAGCTTCCCAGACCCTCCCATTGGGTCTCCTGCACATGCGCCCCCTGCAGGCCTGGTTTAACAGCAGTGTCTTCCAGCCCATGTTGAATCACGACCGCCTATTGACAGTGACCCGCCTCTAAGGCCACTCTCTTGGTGGAAACAGACGGCATATTTACCCCTAGGCGTAGCGCTGGGCGGTGTCACCAGAAGGGAGGTCGTCACCATGGACGCATCCAGCCTGGGAGGGGCGCTGTGTGGAATGGCCGAGGCGTGCAAGGTGCGGTTCAAGGGAGGTTCAAGGGAGACATGTGCTTGTCCGCACAGGCAACATGACACTGGTAGCCTACATCAACCACCAGGGCAGCCTCTGGTCTCCCAGTCTCCATCGTGTGGCCCATGAGCTTTTGCTGTGGGTGCACAAGAACCTCTCACTGCCGGCAGTTCATCTGCCCGGGGTAACGAACTGGGCGGTGGCCCTCTCAAGGGCAGTCCCCAGCAGCTAGGAGTGGAGGCTTCGCCCCGAGGTGGTGAGCCTCATCTGGGAGAGATTAGGGAAAGCAGAGACAGACCTCTTTGCCTCCCAGGAATCAACCCACTGTCCCTTCTGGTTCTCCATAATAGAAGGCGGGGACCCGCTGGGAATAGATTCCTTGGTATACCAGTGGCTGAGGCAGCTGTTATATGCCTTCCCACCGCTTGGGCTGCTCCCACTTGTCTGGAGAATTTCAGGCAGGACCGGGCCAAGGTGCTCCTAGTTGCCCCATATTGGCCCAGAAGACTCTGGTTTTCAACCCTGATGCAGCTCTTAAGCGGCCAGCCGTGGAGACTGCTGATGTGCCGCAACCTGCTCAGTCAGGCACGGGGGACCTTACGGCATCCTGACCCATCGAGGCTGCAGCTCTGGGTCTGGCTCCTGAACGGCTGCATTTGAGCCATCTAGGACTTTCCAACACAGTTACTGACACCCTACAGAATGCCAGGGTAGCATCCACTCATTCCCAGTAAGGGTACAAGTGGGGCATCTTCTAGACGTGGTGTCTGCCTCGTGGGTTCGACCCCATGACTTGTCCCATGGCACTTATACTGCAATTTTTGCAGGACCTATTTGACAAGGGGAAATTCCCCTCTACTTTAAAGTTCAATATGGCAGCTATTTCAGCTTGCCATGTCAAGACTGACTCGGTTCCTGATTAACTCGGTTGCTTTGAAAGGGGCAATTTTTGAAAGGTGCTTGGTGGCTTCGGCCACCTATGAAGGACATTGTCCCTCACTGGAGTTTAAACGCGGTGCTTAATGCATTCATGAAGCTTCCATTTCTGAGTTCCTGCATTCTGAGTTCCTGCATTCAGCTGAGCTGACATTTTTATCATTTAAAGAGGCTTTCTTGCTTATTATCACCTCCGCAAAGCGGGTGAGTGAGATGCAGGCATTCTCTATTGTGAAATCCTGCTTAATTTTTGCAGAGGCCAGAACAAAGGTCACACTCCGCACCAATCTTGCCTTCTTGCCGAAGACTATCTTTGTGTTCCATGTCAACCAGTCTGTGGAATTGGAGGCTTTCCATCCAGCTCCATGTGCTCTCTGCCCAGTCCAGGCCCTGGTGTATTATGTTGATAGGACAAAAAGTTGGAGGCAGTCCAAACAATTTTTTGTCTGCTATGAAGTCCCATGGTCAAGCCCTGTCTAAGCAGCGGCTATCCAAGTGGATAGCAAACACGGTCAGGACTGTCTATGAACTGTCCAGGGGCCTTGCAACTTTGTGGGATTTATTCCAGGGTGCATCTGTCAAGAGCATATGCAATGCAACAGTGTGGGCTACTCCCCATGGATCCCCCAAACCCTGATTTTGGAACTAGAGTGTTAAGGGGCAGCTTCCCAGTCTACCCTTACAACACAGGCATAGAGGTGAAATTATCTCTCAATTTTTTCAACCTAGCTACTTGTTACTGGGGTTCTGAATCAAAACACACAGTTGGTTGTTCTGCAATCTTGCCCTTGCGATGGCTTTGTTATACTTACTCATTCAGTAATGGTTACATTTCGTACTTGAAAGGGAACGTTAAGTAATGATCATTAACCTTCAAGATTGCTGAGTCCATTATTAGCTGCAGGCCTGAAGGGAAAATGATGCTGAGATCTGTGACTGCAGTGCTTTTGATCTCTTGGGGGCAGGGTCACGACTGCGTCACAGTTTCAAAGAGCAGCTTTGGTATACAATATTCAGGATTCGGGTCTTTAGGAGGTAAATACCCGTTTGGTAATGGTTACATTTCTATTTCAGGGAACCAGGGTTATGATAATAACCAAACGTTATGTATGAGCCTTAGGAATTAATGTTATGACAAACATCCTATAGCATACATCATTTATCATTTATTCTCATTCAACAAAATCAGTACATTAAATAAACAGTATTGTAAATGTTATGATTTTCTCTATCCCATTTAATTTATTTCTTCACTCCACATGCCCAATGCATTATATTTTAAAGGTCTTAATTTGCTTTATTAAGGAAAAAAAAAACATTTTAAGGCATTTTACATGTCCTCATTTACACAATTGTTTGGTATTAAATGACAGTATAATAGTAATAACAAAAGGAATCTGAAAGAAATGCACCCATACAAATTCTGTACATTTTGTCTATTTATTTGATTTTCTTTTGATGTCTGAAGTGTTGTGTCTTTATTGTGTAATGTAATTGCAATTCAATTCAGTCTACCTTGTAAAGTGGGCAATGAAACATTATTAATCCATGTTTTCCTTCTTCAGTCATGTAAATTTCATTTTAACATGTAAAGAAATCAGTTTCTATGGTAATGCATATTTTAAAATGCAGAAGGCTCCCACACAGCACTGTGCTGAGTATGTCTCAGTTCAGTAGGGATGAGTAGAGATGTAGGGATGCTGGAATTTTCTCTTCTCCTTTTAAGTTGTAATTTATCACCTTTAAATCGAATGTGCAGTTAAACCATAAATAAACCTAATAATTATGCAGTGGGTATACTGTAGATTTTTCACTATATTTTAAATGAACCAAAACTTGTCATACAGGAAGGTGTGTTTTTTTAAACTGTTCTCAAACAAGTCAATTTAAAGAGTTGAAATGAGAATAGGACACTTAGATATTTGACATGAGAAGCACAGAAAAACTGGCTAATGCACCATTTCCTGTTGCTAAGATACCTGTGTAGCGCCTATTTTTTTTTTTAGCACATTTAGAAGCTGCTGCATGTCTTTCTTACTTTAAAAAGAAATGCCATAATCCTGGAATTTTAAGTGCGAGTAGGTGGAGCGGGGGTGGGATTGATTACCTTCAGTTACCTCATTCTGTAATTTCTGCTCCTGTTTCCACCAAAAACTCAAAAGTATCTTTGAATTACATATTTAAGCAAGAGCCGGTGTCTGCTCTATACTTTGGTGTTAGCCAGAGTTGGGGTAATTTAATTAATGAGTTGCTTTAATTATTAAACTTTTGACAATAACAAGGTAATATAATGCGTTACATTTTGAATGGGAGTAATAACAATTCAGTTAATTTCTGCAAAAAAGCTTGTTGTGTTACCTTTTCTGGTATACACCTACATTGGTCGTCTTTTCTTTTTTTAAAGCCAAAGTACATTTCAGTTCAGTTGTAACTGCAAATGTGAACTGCTCTTTATTGTATTTTCAGTCAGCACCACACGCTGTCA
This sequence comes from Acipenser oxyrinchus oxyrinchus, assembly GCA_030684275.1. Lineage (NCBI taxonomy): Eukaryota > Metazoa > Chordata > Actinopteri > Acipenseriformes > Acipenseridae > Acipenser > Acipenser oxyrinchus. Next base: position 58,738,118 of record CM060252.1, read on the forward strand.
GACTGGAAACACTAACAACTCGGCTTACAGCAGTCCCTAAAGACGGAACTGCTATTTTCCTTGAACACATGGAAACCCTGAGCACAGCTTTCATTGCATGCATGCGCACAATTGGGATTAACTGGTTTGAGTACAGAGCTTACAGGGCATAACAGAGATCCCGACAGGTACGTAAATAGCTTCTTCTTCAGTAACCTAAACTCTGTTTGATGTGATACAACAAGGACTATTTAGATTTATAAACAAAACGTTTAAAATAGTTTGACTGAATGTACATTTTGAAGAACTCAAATTGCATGCATACGAAAAATACTACAGTATAATTGATGCATAAGTATGTATCTACAAAATACATGTGTATCTATTACATTAAGTAATTTATATACATTATGTGTTTTTCCCAACTAATGCTCGCTATTCTCTTATAAAAAGCCTTTATGTAACTTAAGTTTCTTTTTAAGTAAAATGTTCACTTATGACTTGCGCAAAGTCACATGTATTGTAATGATTACAATTTACTACTATTTGCCACCTCATGGACCCTTGTGCCCAATGAAGACACTGAGGGATCTACCACATTAACGTGGTAGAACCTGGTAAAGGTATGTAGCGTAGTCCAGCTAGCCACAGTACAAAACTCAGACAGTGAGGCTCCTATAAGGAGGGCCCAAGATGTGTCCACCCCTCTGGTAGCTTGCGCAGCTACCTGCCCAGGCAGGGGTAAGCCGGCATTATAATATGCAGTCGAGACTGCGTCCGCAATCCAGTGTGACAGTCGCTGCCTGGAGAGGGCCTGTCCCAGGGTCCGTATACCATGACAGACAAAGCTGGTCAGAATGACGCAAAGCTCTTGTCTTCTCAACTAAACATCTCAATGCCCGCACTGGGCAGAGGAAATTTAAACACCTATCCTCCTCCATAGCAAAGGGAGGTGGATGGAAAGACTCCAATTCCAGAGATTGGTTCATGTGGAAAGCCGATATCACCTTGGGGAGGAACGCAGGGTTTGTCTGCAGACACACCATTCCCATTGTCCCAAATACGCATGCAGGAGCTGTGCACCTGCAACTCACTAACGCGCTTTGCGGATGTGATGGCTAAAAGGATGGCTGTCTTCATGGACAGGTACTTCAACTCTATGGAGTATATGGACTCAAACGGGGCCTTCGTGAGAGCCTGCAGCACAACATCAAGACTCCACTCTGGGAGAACATCCCTCTTGGGAGGGTGTAAATGTCAGGCACCCTTTAGAAACCGGGATGCCAACAAATGCGCACCAGGTGAAACAGAGTCCACTGGGGCATGTCATGCAGATATAGCTGCCAGGTACACCTTTAATGTAGAAGGTGTTTTATCTGCATCTAGCAACTCTTGCAAAAACAGGAAGATGATAGGCATAGGGCAAGATATGGGGTCAAGCAGTACCAACTGCACGGAGGTACCTAAGTACCCCGTGCACAGGCAGGCCAAGCACCGAGGGCGCAAAGCGGCGAGGATGAGCAGGCAGGTGCAGCCCTGACCGTGTCTAATCACAACTGGCAGTGCGCAGCCTACACCAGGGGGATATACAGGCTCGTAAGCCACAGTGGGCGAGTGTGCTTGTGTAACAGTTATGACAGAGAGGGGGGTATATAAGATTTTTTTTTTTATTAGACCTGAAGCACCGAGATGGTTGGGCGACACACTAGAAGTGAGCGGCCAGTGCAGTCACTCTACAGCGCGGACATGGCAGGCCGAGCCCCGATGGAGGATCACGCAGATATCTTCCTTCTTTTAGCTGCAATAGCAGATGAATATAGAGTTAGAATTAGTAAGCGCTCTGCGATGCAAGCAAAGCAGAACTGAAGAAAGAAGAAAAAATAAGCTCAGATAGTGGAGCAGCTGATTCCACGAAGGTGGCAATGCCAACCTCCAGCGAGTAATCGCAGGGGAAATACAGGTACTTAGAGTGAGAGTTCTTTTTGAAAGGACTTGACACAACGCTAGGTTAGACACCTACCTTACCGTTGGTGAGAGGCAAAAAGAGGATGAGCATTCTGTGTAGTGTAGTCACTCCACAGATGGGACTATCAGCAGCTTTGATTTAAAATGCTCAGAAATACCTACCAAAGGCAGGCAATATTCCAAAAGTATAGTTTGGTGGTCGTCTTCGAATTGAAAGGGAACCCCTAACCAAGTTAGTAGTGGAAATTAAACCGCTTGGAATCTGTGGCTAAACGGACTGCCCTTCCTCCAGGCGGCTAGCTAAAGGTCGTATTATGGTCCTTCTCATGCCCATCTTCAGATTCCACCCATGGCCCCATTGAAATAATTCTCAGCAGTTACTTTGTTAAACCCCTTGACAATTTTAAATACATCTATTAAGTCACGTCTGGCTCTTCTAGGCTATACAGATTCAGCTCTTTCAGTCTTTCTATTCGCTCAACCTGTATATATACAGCTCTGGAAAAAATTAAGAGACCACTGCAAAATTATCAGTTTCTCTGGTTTTACTATTTATAGGTATGTGTTTGGGTAAAATGAACATTTTTGTTTTATTCTATAAACTACTGACAACATTTCTCCCAAATTCCAAATAAAAATATTGTCATTTAGAGCATTTATTTGCAGAAAATGACAACTGGTCAAAATAACAAAAAAGATGCAGTGTTGTCAGACCTCGAATAATGCAAAGAAAATAAGTTCATATTCATTTTTAAACAACACAATACTAATGTTTTAACTTAGGATGAGTTCAGAAATCAATATTTGGTGGAATAACCCTGATTTTCAAGCACAGTTTTCATGCGTCTTGGCATGCTCTCCACCAGTCTTTCACATTGATGTTGGGTGACTTTATGCCACTCCTGGTGCAAAAATTCAAGCAGCTCGGCTTTGTTTGATGGCTAGTGACCATCCATCTTCCTCTTGATCACATTCCAGAGGTTTTCAATGGGGTTCAGGTCTGGAGATTGGGCTGGCCATGACAGGGTCTTGATCTGGTGGTCCTCCATCCACACCTTGATTGACCTGGCTGTGTGGCATGGAGCATTATCCTGCTGGAAAACCAATCCTCAGAGTTGGGGAACATTGTCAGAGCAGAAGGAAGCAAGTTTTCTTCCAGGACAACCTTGTACTTGGCTTGATTCATGCCAAAGCTGCCCGATTCTAGCCTTGCTGAAGCACCCCAGATCATCACCGATCCTCCACCACATTTCACAGTGGGTGCGAGACACTGTGGCTTGTAGGCCTCTCCAGGTCTCCGTCTAACCATTAGACGACCAGGTGTTGGGCAAAGCTGAAAATTGGACTCATCTGGGGGTGCTTCAGCAAGGCTGGAATCGGGCAGATTTGTCTTTGTGAAGGACGCATGAATCAAGCCAAGTACAAGGTTGTCCTGGAAGAAAACTTGCTTCCAAACACATACCTATAAATAGTAAAACCAGAGAAACTGATAATTTTGCAGTGGTCTCTTAATTTTTTCCAGAGCTGTATATATATATATATATATATATATATATATATATATATATATTTTAGCTCAAAGAGCCAGCTGCCCAACGTTTCGATATGTTGCACATATCTTTCTCAAGGGAGCCTGTGTTTGAATCAAAACATTGGAGGTATTTATAGGTTTTTGACGGCATGACAACTACTTGTTATTGTTTACATTCAAATCTATGATTTATTCTTACATGATGTAATGCTCTTCTATATATTGTGACATCATTTTTACTTCTATCTTAGAATCTGTATTAATTCTAATAAACATTATTTTATATAAATTTATATTTTTATTATATCATGCAATGCTGGCTCTGAGGATCAGTCTAGATTTGGCCTCCCCAGCGCATCAGCATGCACAATTTTGAACAAACTTTGTTTATTTATTTAAATGTTATATATCTATTGAAGTTAATTAGTTCATTCTTTTCTGTTGAGTCCCGCTGGCATAATTGTATTCAGTCTATTTATCCATTTACTTTCTTTTATTCTTCTATATGTTGCATTGTCTAATTTTAGCTGTTCTAATACTACAAACTTTACATCATTTATGTCATGTCCTTGACTGGTGAAGTGCTGTACTATTGGTTCATTCATTTTTTATTTCTAATTAATGAAAGGTGGTTCTGAATTCGTTTATATAAAGTAGTTCCAGTCTCTCCAACATATTTGATTTCATCACATTTTTCACAGGCTATTCCATAAACAACATTGCTATTTTTACAGTAGGTATTAGTTTTTAGTGGATATGTGGTGTTCTTATGTTTAATTATATTTTTACTTTTATCTATGTATTTACACACTTTACATCTACTGGTGCACATGTTCAGTAGAACCTATTTTGTCAATTATTCTTTTATGTTTACTGTGAACTAAAATATCACCTAAATTAGCTTCTCTTTGAATGCTACAACTGGGGCCTTAAGAAATACTTTTTTAATTTTTCTGAATTATGTAGAATCATAAGTGTTTCCAAACTATCTTAGAAATATTGGGCAAAAGTTTAGAGTAAGTCATTATTAATGGGACTCTTTTGACCTTTTTATCTCTAGTTTTATAATCTAGTAGATCATCTCTTTTAGTTTATCCACTTTTCTTAACTCCGTCTCTATAATTCTTTCTTTGTATCCTCTTTTTTAAGATTTGTTTTTAATACATTTCTTTGTTTTACATAGTCACTTTCTTTTGAGCATATTCTTCAGATTCTTATTCCTAGACCCTTTGGGATTGCCCTTTTAGTGTGTATCGGATGTGCAGAGGACATGTGTAAATACTGGTGCATGTCAGTAGGTTTACAGAAGAGGTCAGTCTCAATTGAACCTTCTTCAAGTTTTACTATGGTATCTAAAAATTCTATTTCTTTCCTTGACCATCGAAGGTCCACCTTAATATTACTGTGTATTTCATTTGCTATTTTATGAAACTGGAAGAGAGACTCTTCTCCATGTGTCCAAACCCAAAAATATCATCTACAAACCGAATGTATTCTAAAGGTTCTCTTTCCGATTTTCTAAGTAATTGTTCTTCCCATGTTCCCATGTATGTACTGGCAAAATGCATTCCTAATTTAGATCCTATTGCTGTACCATCGTTTTGTTTGTAATTCTTATCAACAAATGTAAAATAACTGTTTTCTAAAACTACGTTGATCATGTTCAGTACTTCTGCTGTTGGTATTGATTTATCTAGTCTATTATCTAGTGCTTTTTGACAAGCTTCTAAAGTTTCTTTACTGAGGGACACTTGGGTACAAGGATTTTACATCCATGCAAAATAAAATTGTATTCTCTGGAAGGTTGTGTTTTATTGATTTAAGTCTTTTAAAAATTGTGTTGTATCCTTAACATAGCTTGGTAATTTCTCAACGTGCGACCTAAGTTGTTTTTCTGCTATTTCAGCTATTATGTGTGTTGGATTATCAATTGTACTGACTATCATTCGCATCGGGTGATTTTCTTTGTGCATTTTAGGATTTCCTCTTGCTAGGCCTGTTCTCGCATTATGTGGCTGCATGTATTTTTTAATTCTTTTGATATAATTCCTTTATTGTATAGTCTCTCCGCAATTTCCTTAACCTCTTTTGCCGATTTATTGATCTTATTGCTTTTAACTTCTTCATATGTATCTGTATTATTTAATTCACATTCTACAGATTTCATATAGTCATCTGTGTTCATTATCACTATTCCTGAGCCTTTATCTGCTGGTCTTAACATTATATCATCATCATTTAACAACTCAGTCATAGCTTGTTCTTCAATATTGGTTAGATTAAGTTTACATCTTTTCTTTAGTCCTACTATTATTTCTTGTTTAACTACTTCAATATACATATCTAACCATTTGTCTCTTCCATCTGGAGGAGTCCATGTGCTTGTACTATTAACTTTAATCCCATGCTCATAATTACCCTCTGAATCTGAGATATTTTCATTGAAAAAATATTCCGCTAATCTCATGTCTCTCCCACTCCTTCAATTCAGTGGCCAGTTTATCTTTATCGATGTATCTTTTAGTCGGTATAAACTTAAGTCCTTTACTCAGTACTGCTTTTGGGATGTGGTTAAGGTTTTACTTGATAAATTAAATACTATGTCTTCTGTCTTATCTTTTGTGTATTTGGTACCATGTCTATTTTGGGTCTCCTATCTTTATGTTTTGAATTCTCTGTCTTAGTCATGTTTAATTCCCTATTTCGCATTTTATTATTAACCTGGTTTATTTTTACTGTTTTAGATTTATTTTGATTATCTTTTCTTAATTATGCCACAGTATTCAGATTTTCTTCCGGTTTCATTGTCTTTAAATACAATAACTGAGAAATGGTTATTGTTGTATAAAAGGTTAATTGGATCGTTCTTATTTTTAATGGCTTCTATTGTGCCTTCGTATTTAAAACAGTCCTTATCCTTTAAGTCTATGTATACATGTATGGGCCTATTTAGGAGATCTACAGCCGCCATAACTTCTGCCTCTGTAGCCCAAGAATCTATACTTCCGTCACTTAATTTCATTTTTTCAATATGGGCCACTGAGTCGATGTACATTTCATATTGTTTTATATTGCTTTCCATTAGTTCTATTATATTATGTCTAATTGTTCGATGGTCATTTTGTGAACCGTATAAAACTACACTTAAACATCTAAAGAAACAGTTCCCGTCCTTCTCTATTTGAACTATGTTGTAGTCGTCATAACTCTTATACTCGTATTGCTCAAGCATTCTATTCGATAGTTTTTCAGCAGTGTTTTCCTTATTCTCGGAATTGTTATATATATATATATATATATATATATATATATATATATATATTCCATAGGGTCTCAATGGCTTACCTGGAGGGCAGTGAGCCATGTGAGTGTGGTTCCAATCCCAGTTGCCGACTTTGGCTGAAGACACACAGGGCCTGCTGCTTTTGCTTTTTGTAGTCCTACAGGGTTAGGGAGATCATTTTCTGTTTAAAAAAAAACAATTAAAAACGTTGCTCACTGGAGATTTAATGACAGTATTGACTGTCAGTCTCAAGTCTAGGGATAGAGAGCCAATCCATATGAGAAGGAGGATCTAATACCTCACAGAAAAAATGCACATTGGTGTATTCACATTGTGGTCACTTTCTGACTGTAAATCATTTTATGTCAAACAAATATGAGCATGAGTAAAGGGTCCTCTGCACACATTCAGGTGACCCAAGGCTTCAAAGCAACAAGATCCTGTACATTTATGCAGGAAGAAGGATTTGGATCTAAACTTGCAATTAAACTTTTGTTTGCCTGTTTTGGTGTTTCAGTGTGTCTAGAAGGGCAGTGCTCTTGGACTGGCTGGGGACACCAAGATCACTGTAATCTACATTCCCAAGCAATTTTATTTAAAAGACTGCAACGTTTTCTGCTATAGTGTGTTTCAACAGCTTATGTTATGCAGTTCCTCCAAATTCATAAGGACCAAATTTATCAAAATGAAACATCCAGTTTCTCTTTCAGTGCTGCACATGGCCGTAATCTTTATTTCAGTTCATCCCTTAAGTGGTTAAGCTGCGTTAATGTAAATCTGTTGAATGGTCTGTATTGCAGTGAGCTATGATTGTACTGTGAGCTGTGTGCATTGTGTGGGAGTATTTGATACAGTTGTTTTTTTTTTCTCTGCATGTATGTTTTAATTGTGAAATACAAAATTCTGTAAATATATTAATCTGTCTGGCCACAAGATTTGGATATTGAGATTTTTATTATTATTACTTATTTATTAGCAGAAATCCTTATCCAGGGCTACTTACAATTGTTACAAGATATCACATTATTTTTACATACAATTACCCATTTATGCAGTTGGGTTTTTACTGGAGCAATCTAGGTAAAGTACCTTGCTCAAGGGTACAGCAGCAGTGTCCCCCACCTGGGATTGAACCCACGACCCTCCGGTCAAGAGTCCAGAGCCCTAACCACTACTCCACACTGCTGCCCACAAGGTTGTTTCAACCAAATCAGCACAAACAGACATTAATTTATTACACAACAGCAGAAATTAAACACTACCATGTAAATAAAACCATAACCATAAAATATCATATAATATTACTGCTAAACACAGCTTAACATCCACCACCATGTAATCATAACATTAATACTTACTGTTAGATATGCATTATAAAATACACCCAACCTATGGGGCTCCCGAGTGGCGCATCCAGTAAAGGCGCTCCACGTGGATGTGCCCTATAGTCTGGATGTCGCGTTTGAGGCTATTCCTTTGCTGACCAAGGACGGGAGCTTCCAGGGGCGCACTCAATTGGCCGAGCTGCCCGGGGAGGGAGGGTTAGGGTGGGTGGGTGGTCCACCCGTATAAAAAACACTATAGTGTTGTCCATAAACTTTACAGTATTTAATAAAATACCATACTATTGTGATGGACAAGGAGTGTTTAATGAGTAAATGTTAGGTCACAGTGTATATTGTTAATAGGAATTCAGAAAAGGTATGCTAATAGGGCAGAAGGTGGGGGATTATGGGTACCTGATTTCCTTTGCTTTGGGGGCTTTTGGAGCTCTGAATGGGGGATGGGGTAGTTTGACAAGGGTGCACTTCCCATGGTATTACAGGTTTGTTATTATTTATGCTGTTCAGCGGTTCTATTGCGGTGGTGGAATTAAACCCTGGAATGCCCTTCGGATTGAGCAAATTCTGGGTGAATACTTGTTGTTTGAGTAGCCTGAATAACAAGACACCTAAAACGTAACTAACTTTGCTGTATCCTGAGAAATTTTTCAGTTGGGTAGTAATTAGTCAGTTGGGTAGTAAAACATTTAACTTCTCAACTTTCTCTCTGGAGAGTCTAACTTATCAAAGAGGATTTGTCTTATACATCCAAGTACATCCAGGTAATGTGCCCTCCTGCAACAAAGCTACTGTTTTGTATGTTCCCACAGCCATTCTTTTCAATCAGTGCATAAGTGTTTTCTGGACCCACACATGATGCAGCAAAGGAAAGTATTGTTTGTCCTGTAAACACTAAAGGGTGTTCTGTAAAATGTAGACCAAAACAAGTACCAGAAAATGTAGTGGTAACGAGTGGCATCCATGGACTTGGAAACTCTTATGTTTTTCTTACAAATAAACACCACTAATGTTTATGAAATACTGTTTGTCCTTCCCTCCCTACTACCAAAGCAGTCATTTGTAGATGTTTTTGAAGTTTATATAACAAAAACGTTATTTATACATTCTCTTTGACAATATAAATCATCTGCAATGGGATGTTTACATGTTTATTAAAAATGTTATAACCAGGTAAACTAAACTGCTGTTTTCCTGTTATCCTCCATTCATATCAAAGTACAAAACATTTTTAAAGTGCACATTTTTACATTTTAAACTTGTGTGCTGACATTGTCTTGCAATTGCCTATAATAAACATTGTAGTCTTATTTATTATAAAAGAGGCTCATGTGTCTACCATATGTCTGTTCAAGCTGCTGAGGTTTTAACAGACTTTAACCAACTGTTTGAAACAAAAGTGTAAGGAGGATTTACCCATGGAAAATAATACAATGCTCCCCCTTTATAAGGCGGCCCATTATACTGCGGAACAGGTTATAAGGTGGTACGGTCGTGGCTCCCATTTGCCCCATAATGCCATTACACTCACACTAGTATTCTCGTTATAAGGCGGAACACAAATAACTATGGCTCCCGATTACAGCATTATAAAGAAGGAGCATTGTACTTACCTTACTCAAAACATCCTATTACCCAGACACACCACAGAAAAATTAGGATGAAATGTAATTGTTAACCAATTGCACGTTATGTCTGTAACCGTTTCTGTCTACTATTCTGCTATAACCCAGCTCTTTTTGCATAGCAGATAGCGGGTTGGTCTCTAAACCTGAAAATAGGGCTCAATCCTTTCCCACAACCTCCATATTATGTTAAGGATGCTCACTTACCGTAGAACCTCCCCTTACAATAATATGCTGCCAAAGAACACACACAGTACATAATGATGCAACCGAATGATGGCCTGGGAAATGTAAATTATGAACATATTGTAACGTCGACGGTCTGTGCGGCTTGTGACAACGTTGACAGTCCGGCCATGCTGGTGCACGTCACAGACGGCTGAACCAGCCTATAGGCAGAGAGAACACTAGCGGAGGAGTTGTCATAGGAATGAATGGGAGGGTGACTTGCAGAAAAGGAACCTGACATGACTGATGGAGATTGGAGTCAGGACGTTATAGGGTTAGGCATTAAGGGAAGTTATAAAGGGAAGCCCCCAGACTGACTGGGGGGTTGAGCGAATAGAAAGACGAACTGACGACGTGAACATTTAACACTAGAACTACCGGAGCACTCATTTTGATCAATCACGGTTTTTAAATACATTTTCTCCACTGATTTGGCTGCTAGATGCCTGTGTTTTTTATTTACTTTTCCGAAATATATGTATTAAACATCTCAAAGCATCAGTAGACCAAGGGTTGCAGAAGCTTATGGAGATACAATACATTATACCTAGAAATACCAGAGCTGTCATTTTGACAGTCACAGTGGGTTTAGCTTAGTGCACCTGAGACAGAGCACATGATCAAACTAATGAACTTGAAAGCTTTGCTTCCATTTTGAATAGTTACAACAGGAGATGTTTTCAGATGTGATTTATTTTATCAACACCTGTATAAATACTTATTGTCTAGTGAAAATGAATAGACCAACATCTTGCAGTACTTTCAGGAGTTATCAGTAGACGATACTGGACACAAAAATGCAAGACAGTGATGAAACTTACTCTCATCACAGTAAGGTTAGTGATAGTGAAAGTGATAACGAAGCTGAAGAAATTTTGGGACAGAGACAAACACAAGCTGTGGAACGTGCCTGGCATGTGCACTGCACATGTGCATAAGTGGCACGTCTGTGTTGATTGCACAAACTAGACTCCACAGGGTTTTGTTTTTTTTACATTCCATATTTTGAGCAGTTATACGTTTCCATCTTTTGAACATTTAAATAATCCACATTTAACAGTTTTACCTTTCCATCTTTTGAACAGTTGAACAATCCACGTTTTGAACAGTAAGTTCCATCGTTTGCGCTTTTGAACATGTTAATAAACCGTGTTTCAATGTAGTCCTTTGTCATGATTATATTGAAAAACAAAAATAAAAGTTACAGAAAGTGTAGCAAATCAGCTATTGCAAGACTGGAGACGGAAATTACCGTTGAATAGCCAACAGCGTCAAACTCAGACACAAAATAAAAGACGGGTAACCCGAAAACAGTCAAACAAACAAATCTCGGCATCCCGCAGCATCCCAAAAGTTGTCTGTGAGGCGCTAAAACCACCCCATTTTATAGCCTAGCATTTGTAGAAACTTGCAACATTTTCAACAATGCAACCAATCATAACTCCCCTTCCTTCAGTTTTATTAATTAGACCAGATTGTAACTGCTGTGTTACAATCCACCACATTTCTACTGGGATTGCCAGCTGTACTCACTCACGACAGTGAACATCGGTTAATTTGAATAAATAAATCGGCAATTGGAATGCCAGTACCGACTCGGTGTCCATTTCATTTCTGCAGCAAAACGTTACAATATAAACTATAAGTACCATTTGCAAAAGCTGTATTTTACATTTGCTTGAAGACTGATATCTTATTCTTCTGTGCAAAAACCTTGTATTCCCAAGCAACCACCCACCATGAATCTCCAAGACGCACTATACAGTAGTCATATGCTCTCATAACGGCCAGGAATTTACAATGCATTTCAAGTAAGTATTTTTAATATGTCACGCCCATGCTGTGACCTTGGCAACCTGTTCTGGACTGAAGCATGGCAGCCTTTGAGACACCTGGCTAACTTGTCAGAGGAAAATGTTTCTCACTGGGAAAGTCACAAACCAGAGTTTGCTGTCACAGGCTTGTTATCTTTAGTAGACCTCCCTTTGGCTAACTGATGATATCCTGGCACCTCTGCTCATGCAGTTACCTTGGTAACTGTGTAGCACCTCCTTCCATGCTGTGAAATCTGAGTGTGGCTGTTGTTAGCTCATTTACTGAATATATTTTGCCAGTCCAGCGGTCATTGAAGTGTTAGGCTTACGATGACATACCTTTTCACTATTGACACTGAGTTGGTCTACGGAACCCCTTATCTGATTTTGATTAAACTATGCAGTGCTTTTGTTACAATATTCTATTCGACATGCTGTGAATCATTCTGACCTACTTTTTTTTTTAAAGCGCTTGACGTCTGTAATGTGTTATTTGTATCTTGGGTGCAGATACTGTATGTATGTTACCAACATGCCATACCTTGTTTGTATAGCATACCGGAAATAACCTGCAGGGAGTCCTGTGTGTCCATTAGCAGTCCAGCTTATCATTTGAAGTTAATGGTACTTTTGGGTTTCAACATCTGCTGCTTCCCTATAACTTTAAATTTAATAAAGGCATCTTCCAAAGTGGCATCAGTGACTTTCTCTCCATTGGGAGGAAGTTGCCACTTTAACAAGGTTATGAAGGCGTGTCTGTCATAGAACATGATTTATGGTGTCGTTTCACTTTTAATGAGATTCAGGCTTAAATTTATAAAACAGTTCAGTGGCTTAAGTGGTCTCATGGAGTTTAATATTTATAACCCATTTAAACATGGTTTAGTTTTTCAGTGTATCAAGAGTTTCCCAGTAATCCATTGCTAGAGATATTTGAAGCATTTGAAATCACAACATCATTCATAGTAAAAAATGGAAAGAATAAAGAAATAATAATTACCAACAGCTGCATTTTCTGCTGTGTTATAAATTGTGTTTATCCTCATTCCTTTTGTTATGTATTGCTCTCATTTTTCCCTGCCTCTTCGCTCATATAAGCATTCCATATTTAACTTTAAATCTTTACCTGATGTGCATGTATGCACAGCAACCAAAATTAAATTACAGCTGTCATTAAATGCTGTAAAACCTGCACTGCAGTTCCATTGCACCTGGGTAGTGTGTAACCTAGAATGGCCAAACCAGTAGGCTTACAGCACCTGCTTCAGAAAACAGATGCATGGGAAGCAGTTATTTTTCAATGGCATGCCCTTTTTTATTTATTCAAGCTTCACTGCAAAAGTATTGGGCTTTTGGTAATTTAGTAAGAAGTGTGGAACATGATTTTCTATTCTCCTTTCCTTCTGTACAGTCACAGCACTTTGGGCGCTGTTCATTCAACCCTTATTTAACTGAAATATTAAGTGAATCTGCCATAAGCCATGAGCTCAATAAGTTAGGATTCATGAAATTCAAAATGGGTGATTAAAAGACATCAAAGTGGTTTAGCTGACAAAATAATTCTGTTAATTGTATCTGTTGTGCGTGTCCGACTTTCAGATAAGGTTGCACTTACTTGGTCATTTCACCTGGATTGTCCTCACATCTTTAACGCCTTAACCAACCAGCTGCTTCCTCTGTTGACCAACATGCTGTCAGCCAGTAACATTTGTTGTGCCAGAATACACAGCTTATGTAAAATGACCTGGGAAGTGAAGCAGTAACATACTTCCTGAGAGTAAGGTACAGAAACTGAGAACTTTCTTTAACTTAGTCTAATACCAGACATCACAACATGTGTTCCTTTCAAAACTGCAAATCTGAGACATACTGTATGTAAAAAAACTAATGTGTTCAATATGTAAGTTTTATGGAATTATCTTTTAGCGACAGCCACTTAAAGATCCATTACCTGTGTTGTCAAATACATACATATTTCATTGTCGCATTTTGTTTATCAATGATGCATACCACACGTGTTGACATAGTGTTTTTATAGTTATCTATAACCATAAGGCTAATAATATTTAAAGGAGAACCAACCATTTTTCAAGACCAGAAAAATACATTGCTAAAAAAAATTTTAAAAATTCCCCAGCACAATATATTTAAACAAAACAAACTTTTGTATTAAATTGTATATTTAACAGTAGCTAGTAGTACAGCAAATGTACCAATACAGTAAATGACCTGTAGATCTGTAAAATCTGGATTGTCTGTTTATTGTTCTTAGAATAATCACATACAGCAAGTGCCTTTATGGGCTGATGTGTGACATTAAGGGTAGGAGTTGATAGTCAGGCAATATGTTTTTGGCAGGCATTAGTATCTAGTTCAAACAGAACTGAAAAAAGTGATGCATTCGGTGACATAAACTATGCTATTATAAAAATATCTGAACTATGTTTGTTTCACATTTTACTAACATTAAGTAATAAGTATTAAATTAAACTTATTTTCATATTGCTCACTCTTTAAACCAGACTAAAGAAGGATCATTTTCAATGTATCATAAGGGAAAGTGGAAAAGCTTTCCCTGTGAGTGCTGTAGTGGAGGAATAGCCAGTGCAGCCTGTGCAGCTGCACTGGGCCCACGCCTTAATTTTCATATCATTGTAGCTACTGATGCCAGTAATTACATTTTTATCCTCCCTTGTTTTAACAGGTATTGCTATTCTCTTAATCATGTTTAAAACAACTGTTGAATTAATATGAACTTCTGAATTTGTATCCCCTCACAACTGTCTTTATGGAGCCTGGTACTAGCCACTGTTTTATGTTTTGTTGTCATCTTTTTTTGCACTCCATGACCACTAGTGCTTTACTGGTCACTCAGTCTTCTTGGATGGTTTTGGGGTAATGTTCATCACAGTCTACTGCAGTTATATTCTATACACGATTCATCCTGTAGTCTAGGTGGAAGATGTTGCCTGCATCTTTGATCGAAAAAAAAGGTTTTCTATGGCTTGGTTTACATGCAGTTTAGAAACTCAAAATTCTCTCTCCATTGTTGTGAGCATGTGACATATCCGCACATATCACGCACATTCCTCACGCTATAGGAAGTGCACGGCCAAAAAATGGTACGGCTAAAAAGGGTGGGTACGTCGCCTCCTCGCGCTAAAAAGATGCTAAATTGACCCAAAACTAAGGATTTTTGCATGGCAACAAAGGGCATTAAGGGCACAGCAGTAAATACCATTTGTGACGTACCCACACACAGCTTTCTACTATAACTAAAGGCCATATACCAAGCAATGAGATCTGCTGAAAGTAGCCCTTGCAAGCTTCTTTGACCAAATTCAAATAATAATAATAATAATAATAATATGAGAGGTTAAAGCCGTGTTCACACTTGTATCAGTACGATACTGATAACATTTTTTTCGGTTTAGAATATAGCAATACAATGCCACTTTCTGTCCTAACTCACTTTAACACCAGTACAATACCAATACTGCTGCCATATAACCTGTTCACATTTAACCTGGTTTATAGCGATAATTATATCAAAAGCCCTGTTCACACTTGCATTTTTATACCAGTATCGTTGCCCCGTCACAATTTATTACCATCTTTTCCCCCATTGTAAAAAAAAAACAAAAAAAAACTCAGCTAGCTTTTTCTGATGGGGAGGCAAATTGTGACGGTACTCCTGCCCGGGGGTCCATCTTTCTGTTCTTCCGCAATTATGTGCGTGGAATCATTTTTAAAAAATAAACAAAATTTGCATTGCAAACTATTCAGTGTGGAACTTGCATATACAAACAGGATGGAGCTATGATGATAAATGGATTTACAGGAGCTCAGGCACCTGTGTGTTTCATCAGAAAGAAAAAAAAGACGAGAAGAAAACAGCGCTTGGCTTTATTGTCTGTATTTGGAAAGGTGGTCAACAGTACGTTTTTGGTGAGTACATGATGTAAACAATACTGTATATACACATACTGTAGTAGTACAGTACATGTCAGTTTAGGGGTACCCATGTATAATGTCAGGCATTGTAATGTAGCCATAGAGTTGTACAAAAAAACATATGAATTCTTTATTTACTTCCCCTTATAAAAGTTTTAGTAAAAGCATAGCAAAGTCATAAAGCACAGTGAAAGCATGGTGAAGCATAGGTAAGCACTGTAAATCACAGAGAGGTATGGTAAAATACTATGCAAAAATACTGTGGTAAACTTTTATAAGGGTCCATAAACTATATATACATCCCTAGTGGATATTCAGATTGCTGCCGCCACTGGGGAGTGCTTTGAGGAAAGGATTTACTATTGTTTTACGAAAAAAAGAGAGGAGTTCTCAAGAGCAGAAACGTGTCCAAACGTGAAAAACAAACAGCATACCTCCTGCAAGTACTGTGGTAAACTTCTGGATATCAAACATTTTGAAGAAGGTCAAAAAAACGAACTATACTTTAAATAACAAGGGATTAAATAATTGTTTGCACATGGCTGTATATTTTACAATATTTTTTAAAAAACTGTAAAATAGGGCTTATTTAAACAAAAAAAAAAAAAAAGTTTGTGAATTGTAAATAATAGGCCTGAAGTTACAAAACTAGTAACAACATTTTCTTTTAAGTAATGTAATTAACACTTTTGTAATAATGTATTTTTGTTTCCTTTTATGGTCTGCACATTGCACTTTAAAGTTATAAAGACCTTGATCAATCTGGGCCTTGCATCTGTTCTGCCAAATAAAAATCTATGCAACCTTGATCATCATGGTCACTGCTATTCACCTGTAATTTTCTTTCACATCTAATTTATGCTAAATAACTACTTTGTCTAGGTAAATCAAACAGTAAATCAAAATCCAATTACATAGCTTTCTCTCAGTAAAAAATGACTTTTTACTACAGTTCGACAAATGTTAAACAAGACAGCATTAGTTTTATAGTCGAATAGTTAAACAAGACCATATTGGCTTTAATATTTATATTAAACAAGAAATGCATTTTACATAAAATATTGTGATTTGTATTAATGAAACACTACCCACAAAAGGTATTTGAACTCTCAACCTTTGTGTCTGAAGGCAGACATCTATATACTCTATATTAATATATATGTATATAGTTAACATCAGTATTACAGCTTTTGGAAAATGTGTATAAACCTGACCTCCTTATGATTTTGCTAATTGATCTCAATGCCGAAGCTACTCCCCTTTCAGTCAGCCTATGCTCAGTGTGTGTACATGTGTCACGGATAGCTTGTGCTGGTGACATCAGACCTGGAAGACAGTGGACACACAACAGTGCTGGGGTATGAAACGCGCTGACACACCGGTTTATTGTCAAATAAAAGGTTTAAACAGAAAACAAAACACTGAACAAAACAAACAGCGAGGTGGCCAAAACAGACAAACAGTGGACGAACAAACAGGTATTGTGCTGGTTTAAAAGCCAGCACACTTAGCAATTGTTATTTCTTTTCTTATTATTTTACCTCCTCTCCACACCCGTTCTTCACTCATGAACACACAACCTCGAGTGAGTGCTTTGTGCATCTATATATACACAATTGTGCTGGAATTCAAGTATTTATTAATTATTCACTTGAATCCCAGCATGTGAACTAATTTGTGCACTCCCCGTGCTCACATACTAATACACAGTTTATTTGCATGTGATTGTGCAATCCCCGTGCCTAAATACATATTACAAATATACATTTTAAATCACTCGTGCTCCACATAGCCCCATTATATACCGTGCACCAATACCTATACATCAACATTAACACACCACACACAACATATAACACAAAATACGCACAGGGGCGTGGCACACTGCAACAACATGTCTATAGATTACAGTGTATAGATTGGTCATATAAAGCTTGACTGGGTTTTCTCCTTGCCCTCCCAATGAACTGCTTTAGTATTGATGTACTGACCTTCAAATCGGCAAGATAAAAATGATAGAAGACACAGCACATTTGTGTCATTCATGTGTGCCACTTAAGAAAGAATGGGAATTGAGTTTAGACAAACTGAGGGCTCATGTATGCCTAGGAGAGGGACTACAATAAGATACTGTAGGCACAGTATTGGAATATGCATGTCAAATTTAGATATACAGAATTGTTGGTTTATTCATCTTTTACCTATACACATGCAATATATTTATTCTTTATAGTAGTCATAATGTACTGTAAGAACTGCACCTGACTTGCTGAATATAGGCTATATATGTAAAATAACAGATAATGGTTTTACGTACATACATTTTTAAATAACTTATTGTCTGTAACTCCCCTGGAAAAACTTTAAATTGCAGTATTTTTCTACGTCAAAGGACATATCCCGGTGCAAAACCTAATAAATACTATTGTAGTATAAAATATTTTATGATTGAGTGTTTGGAATCAAAAATCAGAGTTGTACTGTAAGAGCTGTTAATAGAATTAATAAAGTTTATTATACCCTTACAGATGTAATATTGCTGGTACATACTGTATATCAACTTCCACTATCTGATTTTTATGAAGAAAGTTGTTAGCACAGTAATTAAATTTTTAGAGACAGTATTTCATGCTTTGTTAATTCACTGGTTGCATTGTCAATGTCAGGCTAAAATATTCAGTCTCAGTTGCCATAGTACTTGGAGATCATGACCTTCTAAAAGAGGAAAAATCATTAAAGTGAACATAAATTAGGTTTAGTCCAGTCTGTTTTTGCATTACTGTAATGAAGTGTCCACTGTTTAAGACCTTGTTTGAAAATGTATGATAATAATCCATAATATTCTGCATACTTATTGGGAACAGGTTTATGTGTATTGTATTGGAAATACAGTATCCCTGTGTGCACCCTTTTTCAATTTATAGATTTGTAAATCATTTCAGTTTATTGTTTATAGCTCAAAGACCAAAGTTGATTGCATTTGGTTAGATTTTATAAATCGTCGATTATAAATAGTTACTTCTCAGGCACAGTTTGCATTTTAGAGAGTTTTTTTTTTGTTGTTTTTTTTTGCTGTTTAGTCAGGCTGCAGCTCGAAATATTCTTTGAAGATCCAGCTGTCGAACCCACTCATTCCCTCATCTGATTCAATTTTCTAGCAAGGTGATATGAGAAGCTCATTCATGTGACATGTAAGGTTTGACTTGCACTGTTGAAGCGCTTACTGATTTCCACATTATGCATAAGCGATTTGTCCTTTTTTTAAATGTAACGAAAAGTAACATTTATGGCGTGCAGCATATTAAAATGTTAAAATAATATGACAAATATTGGAAGAGTTTTAATATGCTAATATGCAAGGGACTGACACAATTAGCAGTCAGACAAGTCTAACAACTTTCTAATAATGTGAATATCAAAGTGCATTATTTAAAGTGTGGATTCAATGTATGTGTAAACGGACCGCTGCTACACGGGTTCGTTGCCCCTTTAAAACCACGACCCAGCACACAGGAATGGATTTTTTCAAGTGCTGACGCACTATTTTTAATTCACACAAATAAAACAAAATAAACAAACAAACACCTAGCTCTCTTTACGAGCACTAACTAAACAAACAGGAACACCCTGACTACGAGTGGGACAGCAAAGCTGTTTCCCCACCAAACAGAAAACAAAACACACAGGTTTAATACACCACACTTTACCTCACGACTGCTGGGAAGCAGAGTACCTCTTTCTGCCTCCTTCTACTCAGCAGCCCTGAGCAAACTAGCTGCCTCTCTTAAATACCCTGGACCTGGTACTAAGTTAACAATGGCTACCAGGTGCAGGGGATAATTAATAATCAAACAATTAAATTAAACAATAAAACAATTAAACAAAACAAAAGGTGCATTTCCATTTTACTCTTCAGGGAGGTTTTAAACAGCTTTCTTATGTGAAACAAATACAGTGCTAACTAAATAACTGTTACACATTATGAAGGCACATTTGTCTTGTCAAAATTGGAGACTTATTTTTTTAGCCAGCATTATTTAAAACAAAAAATCTACATCTAATATTCACGTAAATGCCCATCTTTATAATCTGTGCTAATTCTACTGCTTGTTTTCACTGTTCAGGAAAAGAAAAATGTAATCTGGCTGTCCAAGCTTTTTCACTGCAAAAAAGTAGCGCATTGAATATTCCTAACTCAGTTGGAATGACTAAATTAAAACAAACAAACAAAAAACATTAAAACCACAGTTTTAGTACTTCATTTTCAACAATATAAAATATGTGCCACAGTATTGCCAGGGATATCCCTGTTATTTCCATATACGTTTTTAGAGAGGTTAGCTGCATATAGTAATAGAAGATAATGTGAAACAAAAAGAGGCTATATGTGTTTGACTTGTGAACTCTACTGTAGTGTGAATGATCGGTTTTAGCTCCATGTTATTATATGGGTTTATTCAGCCAGGTTTAATTTCTTACAAGATTATATGCCAAAAGGAAATACTCTTTAAACTACTTCTGGAAATAATGTGTACTGTCTGTCCTTGACACTGTCATACTTAACCAAAATGCTATAAATCCATTTAGTTTACACATCACAGCCCACCAGCAGTGATAAGTAACATCCTGTACAATCTCCAATATTTTTTCAAATTGCTTCCCACCCACCATATTCTGGTGTGTTTTTAATATGTACATTGAGCAAAGTTTGCGACTCGTCGTGTGCAATAAGTTGCATTTGAAATGTTGCTGGGACCAGTGCATTATTTGTCAGGAGGCTTTGTCGAACAAAACTCTTAAACCTGCACAATTGAGACACCATTTATCTACAAAGCATTTAGAATGTGAAAAAATAACCTTTTTAAACAAAAGAAATGGGAACTTTTCCACCAGCAACTTTCAATGCGCAAAAAGACAACATTCTTTGATGAACTGGTAGCAAAGATTCAACCCAGGGATCTCATTAAGTTAGATACATTATATGAATACTTTACTTTCTACATGTACTTATGTGTGGTAAAATTATGTGGCAAGTGGTCCGTGGGAAAAATCCAAACAACAAGTGGTCCCTACATTGAAAAAGGTTGGGAACCACTGATGTAGAGTATAATAGGTACCAGGAATTCTTTCGATCCAATCTCTTCCCCGAAATAACAGGCAGTCATTTCAAGATATCTCTAAGTGACTCCTTGTGAAAATTCTCTATGTTTTGAATGTTTTGATATATCTCTAAATGAACAGGAAGTTATTTAGAGCTATCTCTAAATAATTTATGGATATCTAAATGGACAGGAAGTTGTTTCAAGAGATCTTAAAATAATTTAGATATACCTGAAAATGATTTAAAGATATCTCAAACCCATTTTAGATATCTCATTTAAAGCTCAATTTAAAGATATATGGAAATAATTTTGAGACGTCTCTAAATGTACTTGAGATAGCTTTAAATATTTTTGAAGATATTTTCAAATATTTTGAGATATCGGGAAATGATTTAGAGATCTATAAATTAATTTGAGATATCTCTAAATGATAATTTAGCTTGCCATACAAGTCAGCATCAACCATAAAGGGCACTTAACGCCTGCATATACTTTGCAAACTCAGCTTCCAGTCTCTTCCCTCTCCATAAGTGAATCAGAAACTGTAAGTATCTCCTGTGATGGCTCTGATGAATCCAAAGCTGAGAAAGAAGATGCAGTTTTATATCAGAGAGGAAGTTTATTTTTTTTCTTTCATCTATGCAGATACGTAGTGGATACATATGACTGAAAATGTCTCTGAGGAACTTGGGGACTTTTATATCCAATTCATGCACCCTGGTGGGAAATCACATCAGTATCGCTGGCCATAGAAGGATGGGTACCTCATGGCAACATTCTTTGCAGTGTTATATGCCCTAGTCTCACGTAGTCTTCTTCAAGAGGCTACCAGTTTCAGAATCAAGATCTCAAAAAGACTGAGAAACTGTGGAGAGAGAGACCTTGACCTTTTCTTAGTATTTTTTTGAGATTTTTATTTTTGGGGTTTCACCCCAAGGTCAAAGGTCAAAAACTTTGTTAACATGTTTTCTTTTGTGTTCTTTCAAATGTATGTAGCACACATTTTGACTTCTCTATAACTTTTGACCCCTTTACTGATCAGTCAAGTTGAGCTTTTTTGCCTGAAACAACCCCAAGAACCAAGTTTGGTGTAAATCGAGGACGGTAGGGTGTAACCTGTTTTGTGATTTGTCACGGAATGACCCCACTGGATTATCAGGTGCACAAAACTGAACAGGTACTGTTGGACAATCTCTGGAACCATGCAGTTTGGTTATTGAAAAGCAGGAACAGGCCAGTGCCAGTTTGGTACGATAAACATCGTTCTATGGGTCAAAATGCATCAAATTCAAGGGAGAAGTGAAAGAATCGTTATCTTACGACTGGTGGTTGATGCTCGTCTTGGAGGGTCCGAGTCTGTTCATCTTTCACTAGACTTTACCCAGCGCCAAATCCATATACCGCCTCGAATTGAGCGGGAATGGTAAGGTGACTTTTAATTAGATCATTTATTAAACAAACTATTTTCTTTAAATTAATTGGTTCTCATTTAATTTTCAGTGGTCTAAATGGCCAAATTATTACACGTAATAATTAGAATTACTAAATTAAAATTAGAATGTGTACTAAAATTCAAAATGTGTACTAAATAACGCATTTATGATCCGGAGGCCTTCCATAGTTGTACACATGACTAAGCGTCAGCTCTCAGCCCTCCTTCCTCCATGTAGTTGAAGCAGTAAACGTGTCATTCTAAGCCCATTAGCTTATATATGGTCAGTACAATTATGTTATAGTGTAGTGTTAAGGAATTCTGACAATGTGAGCTGCCCTTGTTTTTAATCTTTTTTATGTATTGCATCAATTTAGGTTTCTGATTTTTAGGTAAGCAATTTAGGTTTCTGATTTTTCGCTATATATCATCCGCGAGTGGGGTCGCGACCTATATTATTATTATTATTATTAGTTTATTTAGCAGATGCCTTTATCCAATACGACTTACAGAGACTATATGTTGAAAACCACTAGTATAGGGCATTGAGGTGCATTGCCACAAAAATGCTCTAGAAATATAAAATTACTTGCTTTTTTATTATATTGGCTCAGCATTCTAGTTCTAAAGGATCCCCATCTTTATTATAAATGTTATGAAAACACATTTTAAACTAATAAATATCAACAGAATTAATTACATTTGTGCATAAACAATTCTTCAGAATACCATGAATTTGAGGCATGCAGAATCCTTGAAAAAGGCTAAGAAACACACCATTGTGTTTTTTTCTTCAGATTTTGAGTTCTGTCACCATGACAACTATAATTTTAAATTATTTTAGGCCTTCTCCATATACTCTAGGAGATTACAGTCATTGAACAGCACATAAACTGACAGTGTTTTCTGTGTCAAAACATTGTACCAATTTTCTATTTTATCTGGACTGTTTCATTTTACATGCATGTTGCTACACACATTTTACCACCATGAAAACCCTTGCTTTTCTTATTTTCCACACTTCACCAGGGCAGCTGTTTTCACTTGGTACTGATCGTAGCTAATACTAAAGAGTAGCATGAGGTGTAAATGTGCTTTCCTACACAAGTAGTAGTCTCAGGATTTCAATGAACCGGAGGTTTAACTGACTCCTACATATCATCAGGATTTTTATTTATCGTCATGATGGCGCATAGCTTAAACCACACAGAATATGAAACCTGTCATTTCAGGATTTCTTTTCTAAGCAAAATGGTTTGAAGTTTGAGTTAAATGTTTTTGAATCATATGATTTTGCTGGGGTTTTTTTTGTACTGGAGTGTGACAGTCTGGCTCGCAGTGGTGAGTGTGATGACGTCACGGACCAGGAAGAAACTGAAACCACAACAATGGATGGCGGGCGAAACTGAAGCATACGGCGTTCAGTTGATTTTATTAATAAACAAACAAAACAAAAGATTTAAACAAAACAACAAAACAAAAGGGCACGAGGGCCAAACGAATAAACAGACAAACAAGTAAGTGGCGTGCTGGCTAAACCAGCACGTTTTAGCAATTGTTTTATGTCGTCTCTCCGCTCTCTCTCCGCTCTCTACTCCAAAACTCCACACCGCAGCACAGACAGCTGTCGGTTCTTATACTCTGGCCGAGGGGTTAACTTGCTATTAATTATCTTATTACCCCTCGGCCACAGTCTGCACGCGTTTGGTAAGGATGCATGACTGTCAGCTAGTTAAATAATCAGTAGCTGATCAGTCATGCATCCTCACGGGGTTTTTAAATATACATATAAAAGACGCGGTGCTTTTACCCGCGCCGCAAACAAAAATACAAATAATAATAAATAGGGCGGACACTCCACACATGGAGAGAAAATTATTATTAAAAAATTTTGATGGTGGTAAATGATGCTATAGTTAAAATTAATTTTGTTGATTAAAACATTTATTCAAGTCAATTTGCATATTCTGCTTGATGAGTTTTTGAATGTTAAAAGTAATCCTTTTAGCATCCATTTGAAATCAAGTTTTTTATTTTTTATTTTTTTATTTAAGGAACCTTGAACTTTAATAAAATAAAATGATTAAATATTCTGTTTACAACATGACATTGACTAAACTGTATTTGGCACTGCAATCCCACTTAACTGGTCCCATTTTACATACTATGGTAATTTGGTTAAATAGACAATTATTCTACAGGGGTATCTAAACATTCTTCAAGGAATTAGTTCCTTAAAGGCAGTTAGATTTGGAAATCAGTTCTTCAGATTTGCCAATAGTCTGTCTTTTAAAAAATATCAGTAATTTGTGCTGTCTTGGACACAAAATAATCTTCCAGCAAAGTGCTTTCAGTCAACCCTCTATCAAAATGGGTCAGGCCCTTTGTGACTTATACTGAAGCACATTGTACACTTCATACTTTTATTTCCATTTCAACAACAGTATGTGCTGCATATTACAGGTGTTTTATTAGAAACGAAACTCCCTTTAAACTGAATTCTGACAGCTCAGCAACATTAGTGTCATTCAAAAGGCTCCAGAGCTGTTATTTAGTCAGAAATACAATAACTGTTGTCTTCCCAAGCATATGGCACTCTAATGCAAGGGCCTCTGTGTGAAAAAAAAGATTTTTTACTTGGTCAACCAAAGAAAAATTTGAATAATTAACCATCCTTTCCCAATTTAGATAAATTGAACCTGACAGGCCCACAGTAAACGAAAAAGACATACTTTGTTATCTGTGTGCCCCTTTAGCTCTTTTTGTGTTCTGATTAATATGTCTAATTTCTATGCCTGCTTAGACCTGCAGATGCTCTACTTATGCTATACTAGAAACCAGTAGGTCATAGTGCCTATAATACAGGGGCAGATTAAATCTAAAGCTAAGGTGGCATATGCGTTCTGGGAAGCTGCAAGAATTGTGTGGCTTTCCAGCATCAAAACAAACTTTTTGTTGTTTTATTACCATTTATCTTTTATCAGCTAGGACGCCACACATCAGTTAGATTCAATCTTTCTTTCCCATAGTAAATACAAAACAATACAATACAAATTTATTTTTATATAGCATCCTTCACGATATGGCATCCCAGAGCACTGTGCAAAGAAAAATAACACAAGAAAGTTCATATGTACAATACACTCCAGCTACAACCAATTATATACAAGCACATTTAAAAAAGCATGTTTTCCATTTAGACTTAAAAGAATCCAATGTTTCAACCTGCCTAATATCAACTGGAATAGAGCTGTGGCTCCAGTAAAATGAAGAATTATTTTTTGGAACAACTAAGAGTTCTCATTTTCTAGGATGGGATAGGATGGTCTTAATCCATGAAGGACCTTATTTAAGTTATTATAGCAACTTTAAAATCAATTTGGTAACTCACTGGTAACCAATGTAAGGAGTAATATGCTGAGAAAGACGAGTGTGAGAAAGTGTATGGGGGGGGGGGTAGTTTTAGACAAGGATATGTGGGCTTTACCAGAGTTAAAGTGAAAATAAAGTCTGGAAAATAAAAAGATAAACAGCAAAACAGCGTTTTTTGAGAATGTTTTACGCTAATGAGAGGTACTAAATGCGCAAAGAGAAAAAACAGAACTCACTTGTGGTTTTTGCAGAGGCTAATGTGAGGTGGGGTAGGACAACATAAAATGTTCCTGTGTGTTAGCAGTTCTGTGCTGTGTACATCAGATTTGATTGCAATGAAGGGTATCAGGCTCTGCTGAGCCTGTAAGTACCTCTTTCTGAAATAAGTTGGTTACTTAATAGATTTCATTAAGTTGGATTTTGAAAGGAGGCCATTTTTTGGGCCTGTAAATATTGCATGATTACTTTTTTCTTTTAGGTTAATGAATTGTGAATAATTTGTTCTTGCCCAGTGAAACAGAGATTAAAGTTGGCTCCCTTAGTGGGTTGATTTTTACAACAATCCAAATACTGTACACAAACTAAAGATGGCTTCAAAAAGTCCATTAGTACAAAATATTCTTCTTTTAAAAAATAAAAAGAAATAAAGGTTGCCCTTTATTTGTAATAATTTAGTGATTTAATACTAAGTGCTCTTATTGTCTTGAACGTGATACTCCACACAGCAATAAACCAAACCTTAAAGTGTTACCTGTTTGGATATTTTTATTCATATGTCCTTGGTCATAAATCCGTTTTCAACACTTTTGCATTTATAGCATCCGCTATTATAACAGACTCTGCCCAGTGCAGGGAAGCTATGTACAGCATGCATACTGTACTTCCAATATTAATATTCATGTATTTTATCAAACTGCAACATTTACAACACCATACAGTATATAACACCTATCGAAATCTGCTGACCGGCGTAATAATGCTGTGTGGCTTAGCAGGTACAGTTCTTACTTAGTTAATTGTTAATGAGTTTGTATCCCACCCTTGTTGTTGTTTTTTGTAAATTTTAGAATCTAAATCTTTTGTAAGACTAGTTCTTCTTTAAATGGTTCCCATGCATAAACATAAACCTGTTTACACCCCTGTGTAAGCCCCTGCAAGCTGCCTGTTGTTTTATTCACCAGTTGATCCCTGATGACAATACCAACTATTCAAACCAATGAAAATGTTGAAGTCCATGATAAACCAAAGACATGTTTCTGATTGAGTGCAAACAGCAGACGTTTTTGATGCACAACAGCATTTTATTGGCAATGACCCAATGTGAAATGAAAACAGGATATGTGGACAAAAATAAACAAACAATCGATATACAGTAAGTAATGTGTTTTTGTTTTAACCCCTACAGCCTTTAACTGTTTATTTAATATACATTTTTGTTCTCCAAGCTTTAGTCGTTCAAAGCTGTGATACACAATTATATTTTAGTTTCACACAAATTACCTTTAATAATGTTCGTGATTTTAAATATACGGGGCGATTTTATGTCGGTCTGACAAAATCGCCCCGTCTATGATGAAAATCGTCTCTCGTCTACGAGAAACGACAAGTCGTCAGAGAATAGAGCGCCCCTCTATTCTGGACGACAAGTCGCTCGGAATCAGCCAATAAGCGCGGCTGTTGATGTCACCGTGGTAAATGTCATTCAAACCAATTGGAGAAATGGTGTCTGTAGTTGCGTGGCAACAGGAGTGCATTGAGAAATATCCATGTTTATATAATACGAAAAAGAAACAGTATCATGATAAAAATGAAACGAGCAAGGCAATTGAAGAAATTGCCGCTGAGATTAACATGTCAGGTGAGGTTTTGATATTTAGATGTGAAAAGCCCAGGCCGGACAGATCTACCGGTCAATCTCTAATATTAGAAAATACATTTAAAAAAGGCACAGTCCGTCCCTTGCTAAACAGACAACCTGCCTGTCTCCGACAATGACAATGAAATTGATACACATCGCAATGATCTTTAACTTTTTATCCTGTGTTACGGCAGTAATAATTGAACCAGTAAATAGCTTTTATTTATCCAAATTATATTTCTACAATATTTCTGGTATAAAAGGGTGTTTTGAATATATAAATTGAATATATAAAGGGTGTTTACTGTATGATAGGTTGTGTTTCATGACTGACCAAATTCAGGTGTGATTTGAAATAGTGAATTTAAGTGTAACTCCAGTAGAAATATTCCATCCTGCATCAATGTCTTCCTCGCTGTGGATTAGAGCTGGGAACCTGTGTTTGAACAGTATACGCTTTGTACACTGCAGTGCTTAGAGCCTCTAGCTACTACACCACCTTTGTTCTAGGCTGTTGAAGTTGTGTTGAGGAAAATATGACAGCATTTTGCATGTTGAATTAGTGCAGAATGGTTCAGTGCCATTCCACAAACCTTTATGGAACATAATTTGTGTAGGAGGTGTGCATTTTTGTATTTATCTTGAGAAGTGCAGTGGTTGTTGAGTGGAAAGGACAAAACGCTTGTGTGATAACATTTCTCCAGAATCAGGGTAGGTGTGTGGGGGTGGCTCTTTTAAGGCCTTTAGGTGCACTATGAGATTTGGAAAAGCAAGACTCACATGAATTAGGAAGCCATAAACAGTATTCTGTTTTATCAGGAAAAAGGAAATGTAGAATCTATGGGGTAGGTGTACTAAGATGGGCCAGGCGAGCGCAAACATACCGCAATTTGCGTTTTCGTACAACACTTAGCAAAGTAAACATTTTGTCATATGTACTAAGAGAAAATACATTAATGAAGACAGCTGCAATATACTAATTTAAATATTAGTTGCGTCTTCTGAGCGAGATCTCTAGCATTATACACTGCGAGAGTCATTGTACAAATAAATAGCGGGAGTTGAGTTGTGGTTTGCTGCAGCAGAGGATGCCCGAAGGTTAACGTCTGTACATGCAAGAGTGCAAGAATCAAAATAACATTGTTTTTGTTAAACGTAAAACGTCACCTGTACAATGCATTCTGTTCTGTCTTTATTTTACCTATTTTAATACCGTGGCCCTGTGATAGAGAGAAAGAATCGATGCTGTAAATCTCCCTCCCGATCGGAAATGGCGCCGAGTAAGGTTGGTAGTACACTTCCCTGTAGGCGGGTCAACTCGACAGTGGGCGAAAAACGGAAGTAGGACATTTTGGGGTAAGTGCGTAACTGCAAGTACTCTAAACAACTCCATTGCAATCAGATATGGGTCAGTCAGCGATTGGATAAACCATGGCAACGGGCTGATTGCGGGGAGGAGTTTGGTGGTACAAAGGGGATTCAGCTGCGTGAGTACTGCCCCTTGCGCTGAGAACGTAATCTATGGCCGGAGCCTGGATTTGTTTTGTTGTTACGTGTTTGTCTGTTTATTGCAGAGGAGGATTAAGGATCCAGGAGCTGACGCTACACAGCCAGCACTGACCCTTGAACACTTCCTTTACTGCACAAAAGAGACAATCACCACGATTCCCCAGTTTTGAAGAGCACTGTGGACGTGGATTGTGGAATTATTGTTGTTGTTCTATTTTGGCCTGCAAGCCAGCCGCGCACCCCCCGATACGATTGTTAGTAGAGGGTGGCCTTTTTTGTTATTATTTAATAAAACACGGACGTTTTAGGGAATATAAATACTGTCTGGCCATTCACTTTGTTCACCACACCACTCGCACCTGTTCACAGGCCCCCACCTTCACCCCCAAATAAAAAATGTGTTTCTATCAAAAAGCTTTTCATAACCATACAGTAGCCCCTCGCTAAACCGTATACGTTTGTCCGACGTTACGAGGTGTCAGGTTTAAAAAAATAAAATAAAATCATGCACATATACATTTATAATGCTCAATGTATTTTAAATGTATAAATCAAAATAACATTAATGTGTTTTGTGCAGGCTACACATTACATTATGAAAAAAATATATAAATCTGTACAGTACGCCTGTACAGTACAGTAGTAAAATCAAATGAACACCTAGCGCACTTTTTTACTTTAGACTTTAGGCTACCGGTATGGTAACATAAAATAAATTATGCTGCTGCATTGTACACATTGGTGTACAATGGGAATAAAAGATTATTTTAAATTGAAACCATGGTTATTATTATTATTACTATTATCTTGGCAGCCCAGACAACTAACACAAAATAGATCATGGTGCCGCATTGACAAGTTACGATACTTACAGGAGGACAGTGAATTCTCATTAATACGAATAGGGACCAGCAACAGATGTTGCCTAATACCACTAATTTGTATTATCATGAGTAGCCTATAGGCCAAATATATACTGTCTGCTTTTATTTAAGTTAGTCAGTGGTGCAGTGCTAAAAGATGCTCAGAATGAGCTGGAGGGGTTAGCGGCACATGTGTGCGGTCTATTGCTCCCAACACGTTGGGGAAACCAGAAATGTCACAGAAATTTGTTTTCAAGGCTTGTAACTACACCCTGCTTTTTGGGAAAAATAGGTATTTGGCTGCTCACCTCAAAAATACATTGAGCACAACTGGCAATGCACGAGAAAAGGCGGACTGGGAAATGCCAGCAACAATTGCGACTGTTTAATACATGGTTGCAAAAGTTTTTAAAAAACTGATGCAATTGTAAGTGTCGCAATTGTCTGCAGCTTTCCGATATCTCATTATAATATTTGAGAACCATGATTTGCACTATCACCACCCCCTATTTGCAAATTTATGCAGGAACACCCATAATTACATATTCATCTACACTTGAACCGTAAACAGAAACTGCAGCCACAAAAGCATTCCCTAAAAAGTCGCAAATAGTATTGCGTCTGTCTAGTACATTTCACCCAAGACTTCCGACTCGTTTGCAACTGGTTTGCGACTATTGCGACAGGTGCAACACTTTAGTAAACCTACCGCTAAATCTTTTAAAAGATTTTATTTATTTTTTAAATGGTTCCCCTTAACATAAACCTGTTCACGGCCCTAGGAAGACTATAACTACTATAACTATTATAAGTATTTTGTATTAAAATGTTTAGCAGGCTTTGACGTTATAAAGACCGCAAGCTAAGAGTTTATGGATTGATCTAAATTGAGAGCTATGAACAGATAAACAGATTAACCTGTTTGAGATTATTCAGAGAAGGCTGTTGTGAAATTCCTAACAATGTACTTATGTAGCTCTGTGCCCTTAACACTGGCCCTTGGTTATTTGTTATGCTATAAGCATTTATTTGTTTATTTAGCAGACGCCTTTATCCAAGGCGACTTACAGAGACTAGGGTGTGTGAACTATGCATCTGCTGCAGAGTCACTTACAATTGCGTCTCACCCGAAAGACGGAGCACAAGGAGGTTAAGTGACTTGCTCAGGGTCACACAATGAGTCAGTGGCTGAGGTGGGATTTGAACCGGGGACCTCCTGGTTACAAGCCCTTTTCTTTAACCATTTAACACCAGACTTTCAGCAGGATTACAGGAGATAAGGAAAGTGTGATTATGTCTTAGTAAGATGATGCTACACCAATTTATCCCTTAAATTTGATGTATTTTGACCCATGGAACGACAATGTTAATCGTACCAAATTGACACTGCCCAACCCCTCCCGGCATGCCTTTCATGCTTGGAAGGCACATTTCCAACATCTAAAAAAGTATAGTATGATGCCGGTATGATGACATCAAAATTCTAGAAAAAGAATGTTCCTTTCTGGGTGCCACCAGTCATAAATGTAGCCAGTGGGGCTATTTTATTCATTTAATAACACATGATAATAGCATATTAAAACAAATGATGATGAGGTTAGTGGGGACACATTGTGCTACATTATATTCATACAGAAATGCTAGTAGGGGTATATAAAATATTCCAATAATAACATTAGCGTTCACATTCAGGTCATACAGTATAAAGTCATTCTGCTAATCTGATGATTATGGATAATTCCATTAACACACGTTACATTCAGTCCCATATTTTAACCCAATACCCAACATTAGAGTAAAAAATTATCCATTGAAGCCAAATGACTCACACTATGCAAACAACTTTATTTGATTAACATGGTACAGCAATTAGGTTTGTGAGCTGCAGGCAACGTTAGACAGATACAGTTACACATGTAGAGATGAGAACTTGCAGTTCGATCTCTTACAGCATTAATTTCTCTCATGACAAGTTTAGATCATTCTGGCCATTCATGCTTTTCTCAGCATCAATGGAAACACTTGGTTGATCTCCTTTCTTTTCCATCACCTTCCCTTTTTTAAGAAGTGCCTCTGCAGTTTGTCGTTTAAATTGCAGCAAAATATCAGCTGAAGTTTGCTCCATCCCTTCTGTATAACTATGCAGTGGTATAATATGTGGTGGTGTCATTTCTTACACCTCATCTAAACTTGATAGAGCATAATCAAAAGGTCAAGCTTCACCTTGCATTAACTTTCTCTTTCATTGCTTGAAATAACAACCATTCTACTGTACTTCATCCTGCAACCTGTACAGCTGAAAATGTGCTGAGCAATGACACTGGTCTGTCATACCAGCTCACAACTGGCATATCACAAATGACAAGCACTCCTTGTCAAAAATAATTTTCATCCAGTTACTGTGTTACTGCGATTAATGCCAATGGAGTAATAGATTCCTGCAAACTCCTCTATACAGCTGGATGCTATTAAACCAATGCAAATACATCTTGTAGTGCTACTGTGGCACAGCGAGAGCTCTGCCCATGTATATTTATTGGTGTTTGGTGGTGGTTGGCAGGGATGGGGTTAATTCCTCCCTGCTAAAAACATGTGAGAATGTGGCTGGAACCTTAATTAGATAATCGCTAATTACTGATTAATTAGGCTCCAAGTAGTTTGGTGAGTGAACCTGTGTTGTTTCTGTCTCTCTGTATTGGTTTTAAACGTTCAGTGAATTCTGCCCAGCCTGAACAGTTATTTTTGTTTATTAAAGTAAAAATAGTATTGTTATTTTTGTCTATTAAAGTGCGCTTTAGCGCTTGTACTGCAGTTATTTGGCTTCTGAGTCTCTGTCTCGCTGCTACCCTGTCACAGCTATGTACAAGGAATAATGCTGACCAATCTCAAGATAATGTTGCAGCTTACACACTTATTAGAAAGTCCAGAGGCCTTTTCAATGGTACCTTTTTGTTGTTGACAATACCATTTGTGTTACAAAGCACTGTAACACCTTTTCCCGAATGTATTCCACAACACATAAGTACTGTGCTCATTCATAGGGATAGCCTGAGAGCAGTGGAAAACCATAAGCAGCCTTAATGCCTGCTCCCTAAAGCTCAGAGTAGCCTTAACACAGGGGTGTCAAACTCACTTCCTGGAGGGCTGCAGTGTCTGCTGGCTTTCGTTCCACCCAAGCTCTCAATTACTTAATTGGTCTAATTATTATTAACTGCACACATTTAACATTTCTCTTCAGGCCGCAACATGTTTCATAGGTAGTGTACCTTGAATCAAGTGCATTTTAAAAACCATCAACTGAAAAATATTAAATATGTCAAATTTAACAAATAATTATATCAATTATGTTAACTGAGAGCTTAAGTTGGAATAAAAACCAGAAGACCCTGTGGCCCTCGAGGACTGGAGTTTGACACCCCTGCCTAAATGCATCAAATGATTTCCCTTGATTCCTCTTCAATTGATAATTTATGAAACCATCAAAATACCACGGATAGTATTTTCACTTGCCACAAGAGCATTCAGATATTTTGTAGTTGCTTTTTGTACATTTATCTTCTTGAAAAATACTGATGAGGCAAAATCAGAGTAGAGAATATTGTTCCATTACAGGAACTGCAACCTCCTGTGTCAAACACTGATTGCTAGTTTTTTTTTTTTTTTTTGCTGGTTATGTGGGAACTGCCAATTATCTGAGGCAATATAAGCTGAGCCTTCTTCAATAATGGAGGTTCAAAATACTCCATTGTTCCTGCCACCACCTATTTTAATTGATGTGTTTTCTTTAATTTTGCCTGAAAAACATTCCATGGAAATATTGATTTACCTCGAGCGAGTCAAAAAGTCAAAATCTAAGGAAGGGAACACTTATTTGAACACCTTATAAAGCATACGACATATACATTTGCCGTACATGCAATAGAATGCTTTAAGATCTGATTCCCATAAAGCAATTGAATACACCCGACTGTATTTATGGTACAGAATAATGACACAAATATGACACAATGTATGGGCATTAGTTGATTAATGAATAGATTAATCCGTCCACATTTTTAATAAAGGTAACGATCTCATAGCGGCTGTCCTGCAAAGTAATACTTTAAAAATCTATAGAATCTAAAAAAAATGGGAATGGGAATTTGGTCTTTTTAAAAGCATTTTTATTATTATTTTTATTTTAGTAAATGCAACAAATTTTCACAGAACAACCGTTCTTTCGGGCCACTATCACATACCTGAAAACACAAGACAGCTGAGCTATGTACTTGGCTTCTTGTACTTCTGCTTTTATTGCATCTAGCAGAACCCGAGACACCGAAGAGATTTAGTCGTTCAGAATTTTGTTAGAGGTTCCTGAGAACACTGTATTTGTGGTGTATACCTCCCTTTTTAAACAATCTCTTTTTTTTTTTGAGAAAGTTCTTCTTGAGAATTGATTTGTAACCAAATCGACTACAATGTCTCTGTTGTCTGATGACTTTTTTACTTGTAAAAAGCAATTCGAAACATTTGAGGTTCTCGGTATAATTTTTAATAACAGTCTCTATAATAAGCAATATCGTGCGAAATTCAGCTATTCTTACACCGCTTGCCCTATCATATTTATGACCTGCCTCTGCTCACTAATGATTGGACAGCTGCAAAACCAAGGCAGATCGTTGACTCTCCCATTGGTTAAACTTACTCAAGACCTTCAGCCGAGGTACAGAATATCTTCAACTGTTTATGTCCCACCTCCGCTCCCATATGATTGGACTGTCACGGAGAAAATGGTTATATATAAACATCTGCATATACAGTATATACTATATATATATATATATATATATATATATATATATATATATATATATATATATATATATATATATAAATTAATCTGCGATCAACTCTTTAGTTGATTAATCGGTTCGATGAATCTGTTAATCAAAACAGCCCTAATTGACTCGTATACTAATCTCATCTTCCAAAACATCCCAGGAGATCATTGTGCATGTAATCCTCAGGCTGAAAGGACTGGTGATCTGATTAGTTGCGTATCAATAGCCGGGAGATACCTCACTGAATCATTAAGCTTGGTCCACTTCCAGTACCCTCCAGATCTATACATAACTCTACTGTAAGACATGTTTAATTTCACTTCCTTTTATCAGACTTAAGTATTCTGGACAATGTATTGCAGAGACAATGGAAACAAGTTCCTGCTAATGTTATGACCGGTATTGTCAAACTCTAAGAACACACTAGTTTGTTTGTTTACAGCGTTTTGCTGTTTAATAATATAATGTGTTTAAAATAAGTATTGTACTTAATGCAGTAATGAGCAGTATTGTGATGAATACATGATACTGTATGTGGAGTTTTACATATTGTAAAATAAACAGAATCATAGGGTTAGTGCAGTATGAAGTGTCTATATGTGGTTATATGTGGTCCAGTGGTTAAAGAAAAGGGCTTTTAACCAAGAGATCCCTGGTTCAAATCCCACCTCAAACACAGACTCATTGTGTGACCCTGAGCAAGTCACTTAACCTCCTTGTGCTCCATCTTTCGGGTGAGATGTAATTGTAAGTGACTCTGCAGCTGATGCATAGTTCACACATCCTAGTCTCTGTAAGTCGCCTTGGATAAAGGCGTCTGCTAAATAAACAAATAATAATAATTTGTTTATTATTATTATTATTATTGGTAACACGACATGTTATTTCTGTTATATTAAAGGGTACTGACTATGTATTCCATTTCCTTGTTGGATGCTTGCACTAATCTGGGATACAGCAAGCTGTTGTAATCGACAATGATATATTTCCCCACAACTTGATTCACAAAATGTCCACGCTGGAGCAGGGGTGTTGTTCTTCTCACTACTGCATGTGGTGCCTGCAGATTTGCCGCTGAAAGCAGTCAGTGGCAGTGCAGCTAGATTGTTTATGCAGTATAACAGCTAGGCTTTTTAGTATTGCATAGATTGTTTCTTAATTTATGTTAGTTACTGTACACATTTGTTGTAGTCAACTCAAATTAAGTATTAAGCTTTCAGACATTAACATGTTAGAGTTATATCATTAGTCTTATGTGCACTATATTCATAATATTTTACTTAAACTGCTGAGTGCAGTTTTTCTGATATAACCGAGATTTAATGTAAAGTGTCATCTTGCATTATGCAGAATTCCAAGTACAGTATGACGTGGTTAATTTAGACTCCAATTTATTCAGGCAGAATAATTTGACACTTGCCAAGCATAGAGAAAAATCTGTTTTTACAAGTCTGTCAACTGCCCTAAGTACAGTAATTTAAATATATATATATATATATATATATATATATATATATATATATATATATATATATATATATATATATATATATATATATAATTTGAAAAGAAAACTGCTGTGCAAAATCAAAAGAAAAAGGTAATATAGGTACACAAAAATGTGAATAATTGATACAAAATTAATTATATCAGGACGTTTCGGAAGTCCTTTACTATGGACTAAATATTCTCTTTTGTAAGACATCAATGGTGTAGAGAGAGAGAGAGAGAGAGAGAGAGTGAGTTAGTTCTGTATTGGGGGTCAATGGTTGCACAAGAGCAGCTACTGTACAATTGTATGAGTCATTGGAAGAATGGTACCATAAAGGTAAAGACCATTAAATAAAGGTACCATATGAGTACCACAGTCCAATTTTCCAATGTTTCATATCCATTATATTGATTTTTCAGGGTAATATATAGTACTTGTATTATAGTGGTATCCCAATTATATTTTCTTGACAATGAATGAATTTTAAAATGTTGCCTTTTGACTGTGGCCTTGGATCCTCTTACCTCGCTCAATGTCCCTGCTCGCACTCTAAGATCTCATGATGTTGGTTTCCTTGTAGTCCTCAGGTTTCTGCTGAAGTTTGCACGTTCCAGGGCTTCCCATTGTAATGCACCTTTATACACTTCTCAGAATATCCGGGATGCAAATTCAGAGAATTTTTTTTTTTTTAATCTAGCATAAGATATTTATTTTATCTGACTTTTGGTCATTACCTAGATTTAATCTGAATAATTATTTTGTAGAGTTATAAAATGCTAGACTGTATTGTATTGTATTGTATCTTCAAGGACAGAGTGTAATCTATTGAAATTTGTATATATTTATTTAAGACATAAATGTATTTAGGAAAATTGACGCAGAAAATATTTTGACGCTCAGATCTGGCAGACTTCATTCATAATACCTGGTATTCAAATCAAGTAATGTTAGAGAAGCAGTGTGGCGGGTTGTCCCGTCCCTGTGCGTATTTTTGTGTTTTTTGTTTTATGCGGTGTGTATGTATTGGTGCACGGAGTGTGAGTTATGTAGCACGGGTGATTAAAAATGTATAGTTGTATTTAGGCACGGGGATTGCACCATCACTTCACGTGCAGATAAAATGTGTATTAGTATGTGGGCACAGGGATTGCACAAATTAGATCACTGCTGGGATTCAAGTGAATGATTAATTAGTAATTGAATCCTGGCACAGCTGTATATATAGATGCATGAATCACTCACTGGGGGTTGGCGTTTTTCATGGAGAAAACGGGAGGGTGAGGAGAACGGAAAGGAAAGACATAAAACAGTTCCTACTTGTGCTGGAACTACTAGCACGATACTTTTTTGGGGGGTTTGTTGTTGTTAGTGTTTTGTTTGTTTGTGTCATCACACGAGCCAGCTTCACAAGCAGTTTTTGATTTTCTTATGGTGTAACAGGCTGCTGGCGTGTGGGTGCGTGCATTCGCTGTTGAGTGAGAGATTGAGACAGAGGTTGAAATCGATACACCCCACATGACGCTACCAGCGATGGTAGCTTATGGGAGACACATGGCCAGAGTACAAAAAGCAAAATAAACACTGTACAAAAACTACAAAATAAAAGGTGTTGTGAAAATGGTGTGCATTACTCCTAATGCATGGAGGTAACACTTTATACACTTCGCTCACTATACAGTAGTGTGATTTACAATCCCTGAACTAATCTCTGTTTCACTACTATACAAATCCCAACTACTCGCCCAGCAGTCGGCGGTGTTAGTTTCTTTACATTCTGATCCCGGGTCACTCTCAATGGCGATCAGAGGATTACATAAGGTTTTTAGCTCTCTTTGTCTGGGTAGTGTGGACGGTGTTCAGCCTGTTCTCTTTGGCTTTGCAACAGCCCTGAGGTGAATAAACAGGACCTCTTTATACCTGATGCCCCGTTGGAACACACGTACCTGCTGATTATCCACAGCTGGTAATCACACACAGCAGACAGGCTTTCCAAGGAGCGTCAGGTACATCATCAATTATTTACAATAATTACAATAAACACACACTATTTACAATACATGCACACAAAAAAAACAATATTATTACTGTATTTTTTCTGTAGGAATAGTTGCCAGTTTTGTAGTCCTTAATAGCAAAAAGCCCACAAAAATGTGTACATTTTGATACCTCAGTTGGCAGTCTTGCTTGTGCCTAGGCCAGGTTTCCTGCAGCAACAGTTTAGTCTCAACTGTGACTTAGCTGGAGGCTTGTTAATGTGGTGAGAAAAAAGCAACACTTCACAACAGAATTAATCTGTGAGAGCTGTTCCAGGATGTGACTGATATGGAAATGCAGTTGCTTCAAACTGGGGAAAAATTTGCCGCTATTCATCTTTCTTGGAAACATTTCAATTTCTGAAGGCAAACTATATTCTCTCAGAATGCAGTGAAGCTGTATGATGTGATAATATGGCCATTGTGCCATTGTGTAGCTGAGTTTCCAACCAAACACATTCATGTACATTAAATCCCACACACTGTAAAGCGCTGGCAGATGTGAGTTTTGGTTAAAACAGCCATTTTGTTTTAACACCGCTATTTTATCATTATTGCTTGCAGTTTATACAGTATGATGGGATATCTTGCTGATTCATTAAAACACAATAGTGAAATACTGTAGATATGGAGATATCTATTTCATACATCCTCAGGGAAACTTAACCTTTAATGAGATGAGGTTTACTGTAGATCGCCTTTTTGTAAACTAGGTCTACAGTATGTTGAGTCCTACTGCCTTACAAAAAAGTCCAGTACTGTAAGCCTCACCGTATAGAAACTTCATGAGGGAAATGTTTTCCATCTGCCATTTGTTATAATCACTTTACCATACGGACTATGTGGCTGCTATAAAGGCTTTTTTGTCTATAGTTGAGGGAGAGGATTGAGTGTATATGTTTTTTTTTTTCCAGCTCTCTACCATGAAAGACAAAATGGTGAATACAGGTATAAATGCCTAGTCCTGAAAGGATTTATATACCTGTGCAAATCCACATGAATTTCAACCGACTAGCTGTAATTCTTAAGATTATTGAAATTCAGAATAGAGTTTTTTTTCCCCCTACCATTTCCAGTTAGAACATAAATGAAACAAGTATAGTAATCTGTATCTTTGTCTCATTTATTTTTTCAGTTGTTGCAATTGTTATCCCAATAAATAAAAATAAATTGTTTACTGTAACAAATAATTATACATCCCAGAATGTGTTGAGATGTAAGAAATGTATATATTTGACTAGATACAGAAGGGGACGTATTTGATATTTCTTAGAAAACAGGAACAGGAAGCAGACTACCTGTTACAATGTACTCTGCAGCCACCCAACTACACTACAGCATTCTTATACAGTAAAACCTGTGTAATCCAGCCCTTATACAAACCGACATTCTGTATAATTCGGCATATTTGGGTCCCGCTCAAATCCCTATTGAAATGAATGGCGAGACCCCCTCTACATGATTTTTGACTCTCTATTGCCTAAAATCAATGTAAACGCTAAAAAATGTAGACACACATTTTAAAAAAATAAAACAAATACACAAACACAATTTGAATTAACATCGCGATGCAGAAAATTCACTTTACTCTGAAGATGAAGATACGCTTTTGTACTTTTGAAATGTAAATATATAAATAAATCAGGCGGCTTGGTAATTTTTATTTAAAAGCGTAGGTCTGCAATGTAAAATATTCCTTCAAATTTAAGATGCACTTTTTGAACCATTTTTTGCTTCTTAAAAATACCCTGCGTCTTAAATTTGAGTACAGTAGTGATGCATGTATTAAAGTCACCGACAAAAGACTACCTGAGTACACACACAGCAGCATGAAAGACTGCTGAGAAAAGATGAACAAAGACGTCACTGCCCAAATACACAAGCAGCAACGTGGCTTACTGTTGAGAATAGACAAACCAAAACGTTACTGCCCGATCTTGAATCATCCATGACATGCAGGCAGTCATTTTCAAAGAAGCATCATTAGCTTCCTGAGGAATTACAATTTCAGCGTTTCTAACAAACAGTACCAGCTTGGACAGATCGGAAATGCTGATCAGACCCACGTATTTTTCGACATGCCAAGCAATACCAGAGTTCACAAACCGGGAGAAAACAGATGTGAGTAATCACAACCGGAAATGAGAAGCAGCACGTAACTGTAATGCTCTGTGTGATAGCAGGCTGCCGCAAACTGCCTACATATGTGTAACTGAGGTTGTATCTTTGTAGATGCAGATTTATTTGATGTTTTTTTTTCCTCAAATTCAGGGTGGGAAATTTGAGATGTGTCTTAAATTCGAGGGTGTCTTAAATTCAAAGGAATACTGTATTTATTTATTTATTTATTTATTTATTTATTTATTATTATTATTATTATTATTATTATTATTATTATTATTATTATTATTATTCAGTTTGCTTAGTTTCCAAATAGTTTGATACAGTTCGTGCTACCCTGTAGAATAATTCCAACTAGTCTCACTTTTACATGAAGGGATGAAAACTAAACATGGTCTATGGGTAGAATGGTAAACAGTTTTTATTTTTTTTATTTTGTATTTATAGTTTAACGTAACATTTATAATTGAGTGT
Source organism: Acipenser oxyrinchus oxyrinchus (assembly GCA_030684275.1). NCBI lineage: Eukaryota > Metazoa > Chordata > Actinopteri > Acipenseriformes > Acipenseridae > Acipenser > Acipenser oxyrinchus. The sequence goes on from CM060252.1 coordinate 58,778,916, forward strand.
TTAAAGTTGTGGATGAACATACGCTAAATACATTACGGTACGTTCCTTAAACCTAATGTCAGTTAGCTTTCATTTCTCTTCATAAGGGACCATCTTCAGTTTCATACAATATTAATAAATAAATAAATCAGATGGTTTGACCATTTTATTCAAAAGCATAGGCCCTGCAATGTATTTATTACAGCATTAAGGTTTTCTTTTTTTATTATTTTCAAAGCAGCCTAGTTTGACACATTTGGGGCTACCTTGAGAATAATTCAAACTAGTCTCACTTTGACATGAAGGGACTTCTCCTTCGGATCAGCTTCGGGTAAAGTCAATTTTCTGCATTGCAATGGGGTCATTCACAAGACAACCCCAAGCCTAACGCAAAAATAGATTTCGGGGCTCTAAAAATGTAAATGAACCCCAAGCCGATGGGGTCGACACGATCCCAATGGGGTTGTATTTCGGTTGGGGTCCTAACATATATAGAAATTCAGTATATTAGTACAGCAGCTGAGAGAAATATTGGTTTTACACAATATTTGTTTTTGGTTCTCAACGGCCTTTATAACTGTCTTTCAAACCATGAGTACATAACGCTTTTCAAACCGCTCGTTGTTGCATGCAGTTCTGGGTGTGTGGGATATGTAGTTTTTAGCCTTGTTAGCAATAGAAATAATGGTACAATGGACTACAATCCCAGGGGCACACGAGTTAGCATTCTCCAGAAAAAAACTTTTTTTTTTAGATGAGTTTATATTTGTAGTTGACAACATTTGTATTTCTTATCAGTTTTTGAGGTTGTGAAAGCATTTGTCACACACGTGCACCTTAAACAAAATTGATTGTCGCACAAACAAGTACGCACCATAGAGCCCTGCCATGTCACCCAGCACCAGTCATGTGACCAGTCTTTTCTAAGTTTAAAACTAGTATAAAAAACAAAACAAAAACAAAACGTTGTGTATATACTCGCATGTCCCACCGGTGGCAATCTGAATTGTGCAGTTGCTGTACAACAAATAAATGTCTAAACAGTATCCACACATGACCTTCTCTTGAACGGAAATGTGCGCTTATCAAAAAAGCTGAAAGTTTACCAAAACCAACAAAAAAAGTGAAAAATTCAAAACACAAGCCAAATCGTTTTAGACATTGTGAAAAAAAAAATGCCTAAATGACGCATGCAGGTACAGTATGAACAATGAATGTTTTTCTATGGGAATGCTTTAAACAAGCTTGTGCTAATAACAAGATTCTGTTGAAGAATTGTTGTGTTTAAAGTTTGCTGAGGCAATATTTTGATTACAATACTGAGAAGGAACAGTAATGTTTTTAAAGCGTTCAGCTGGTTTTGTAATTTTCCCTTATTTAGGTACTTTATTAGATTTGTTATTGTATAGTAACTCAGCACACTCCTCTGGTCCCAAGCAATGCCAGATTGTACAGGTATTACTGTATTGCAATTCAGTCATCTCTTATTTTATTTTCCAAGGAAGAAACCCTGTTATTTGCAACGCAGTTCTTAAAAGAGGTTCTTAAAAGTTTTTTACATACAGAATATTTACTATACAATGATAAAAGGGAGTGCACTTCAACTCATCTTGGCATCCAGAGAGACTTAAACAATTAGTTGAGTAACCTTCACACTTTTGACAGCATAGAAGATCATTTAAAATTAAGTTTCATTTACCAAAAATCTATCTATCTATCTATCTATCTATCTATCTATCTATCTATCTATCTATCTATCTATCTATCTATCTACGGATGTTGGTGTTATGTCTGGTATAAAACTCAATTTGTAGTTAAGGTACCTGTGTTCCTGTATAATTGAAAAAATGTGAAAAAAGGATACTCCCTCAAAAGCAAACCCCATTGTCGAATGAAAAGGGGTGGGATTAATTTGTTTAAAGGGGTCCACAACTATGGATTGAAAAAAGAAATAGGATGTAGCGATGTTTGCTAGAAAACTTCTTTTTTAAACAGATATAAGGACAAACAGTTCCAAAATCTCAAGTATTATTAATCAGTACTCTGCGTTTCAGTACTCCTTATGAAGGACAACCTGTTATTTTTCTAGTTTAACTGACAAATGACTTCTACAGAAAGGAACAAGCAGGAACATTTAGAGGGGTGCTTGCAGCACTTAATTATAGGAACAAGATGAATAGGTAAACAGACAAACAATCATATCCTTATTTAACTACATGTACACTACAAACATATTACCATAACAAGACAATGATCTTGCCCCATATTTCTTCTTGTATTTCTTCTCGAAGTTTAAATTGTCTGTTATTCTACATGTATTTTCCTTGTTTCTGTGAAATAACAATAAAATAATAGGAATCAATTGTTTTATACAAAAGAGGCGTAGCGGACAGAGTTGGTGATGCATGCCTATGGCAGAGGGCAGAGGCATGGTTAATTCAAGCCTCAGCCCTGTTTCATTATCTTGCTACATTTTTTTTTTTTTTGTAATTCATCTTACTTGAAACAAAACAATAGGGTATACGTTTTTTTATTCTCCTTGTCAAAAAGGGGGTACACGTTGCACTGGGGCAAACTACAAAAATATATGTGAACTATCTAGAAACTGAACAATTAAAAAAATATTAAGAATACATCTTTCCTCTTTCAACTTTTATAAAGATTTTTATTAGCAGGAAACAGTTGCCACAAAACTCTTGGCTCTTAATTCCATGCCATGGGCATCACCAGACGGTTCATTGTGTCTTGCTAAATATGAAGCCAAATGGACACATTTAAGAAGTGACAGGCTGTTTCAAGTAATTAAAAGTGTACTTTTTACAGCATTTATTCTAAAAGCATCAGTGTCTCTGAACTTTTCTTTTGCTCCCAGCTGACTTACAGCTACAGCAAATGTACCTCTCCCTTTATACTATTATGTAATTACAGGATTTGTGTGTTACTTTGCCAGTTAGTAGAGATAGATGTGACTACATGTTAACTTAAGTGGCGCACAGGACTTTGTATAAGGATTAATCTCGAAGAATGATTGTTATTCTATTTTGCTGTAATTAGTTTGACAGTTGTCCTTTTGTAATCAAGTTTACATGTGCAAGTACCGAGTAAATATCTCAAGTGACTGTGGAAAATCTCTTTTGTGTCATTGGAAAATAAGGGGAGAAAATGAACAGGCTGTAAAATGTAGAAATGTAAGGTATTTTGTTTGTTATTAGTATATACTGTATATATTAGAACACTAACTAAAATTGCATTTTCACTTCCTGCTATTTTAATTTAGTTAAACAGTTTAATTGCCTGGTATTGTCTTAGTTTCTCAGCAGTTCTAATGTAGTCTGGTTGCTGCCTGCACTGAAAATGAAGCTGCCTCAATTTCAGAGACACATTAATGATTAAATGTTTCAACAACTCCCCAACAATACACGATATTCAATGCACTTTAAGGGTTTATTACTACTTAAGATTTCAAAGTACCCACAAAACCGAACATTTCCTTATAATAATACGTATCAAAATACGATCACAGGTTACGTTTATAGATATATGTGAAAAATAATATTTCCAACAATACCGTTTTTGTGGCACATTATACACATTTAAATGTCTTTTCACATTACAGCACAAATATATAAAAGTCTGTTTTGTGTTTTGGAATCCTCTGCCTCTGTCTCTCTGTTCTGTCAAATATATTTTTTGGTTCTGTTGTCTGAGTAACAATCCCAACTTCCTGTTGCTGTTCTCTGTGCCTGTTTGACGCTGACAATGGGAGCATTGCCCACGAGCGCACTTGGCAAACCTGAGCTGTCTTCAGGACTGATGCTTTCACAGTGGAACAAAAAACAGACCACATAGCCAAAGTACTTATTAGAGGAGAAACCTCAAAATTGAACAAGGTAACCAGTTGAGTACCAAAGGGATCAGTATTAGGTCCTCTGTTCTTCCTAATCTACATTAATGACTTAGATTCTGGTATAGTAAGTAAACTTGTTAAATTTGCAGACAACACAGAAATAGGACGAGTGGCAAACACTGTTGCAGCAGCAAAGATCATTCAAAATGATCTAGACAGCATCCAGAACTGGGCAGACACATGGCAAATGACATTTAATAGAGAAAAGTGTAAAGTACTGCATGCAGGCAATAAAAATGTGCATCATAAATACCATATGGGAGATACTGAAATTGAAGAAGGAATCTATGAAAAAGACCTAGGAGTTTATGTTGACTCAGAAATGTCTTCATCTAGACAATGTGGGGAAGCTATAAAAAAGGCCAACAAGATGCTTGGATATATAGTGAAAAGTGTTGAATTTAAATCAAGGGAAGTAATGTGAAAACTTTATAATGCATTAGTAAGACCTCATCTAGAATATTGTGTTCAGTTCTGGTCACCTTGCTACAAAAAGGATATTGCTGCTCTAGAAAGAGTGCAAAGAAGAGCCACCAGAATTATTCTGCATTTGAAAGGCATGTCATATGCAGACAGAATAATTTAATCTATTCAGTCTTGAACAAAGATGACTACGCAGCAATCTGATTCAAGCATTCCAAATTCTAAAAGGTACTGACAATGTCGACCCAAGGGACTTGTTCGACCTGAAAAAAGAAACAAGGACCAGGGGTCACAAATAGAGATTAGATAAAGGAGCATTCAGAACAGAAAATAGGAGGCACTTTTACAGAGAATTGTGGCAGTCAACTCCCCAGTAATGTTGTTGAAGCTGACACCCTGGGATCCTTCAAGAAGCTGAATGATGAGATTCTGGGATCAATAAGCTACTAACAACCAAACGAGCAAAATGGTCCGAATGGCCTCTTCTTTTTTGTAAACTTTCTTATGTTCCTCTTATGAGTAAAGTTGCCAATTAGTGTCAACTGTGACTTTAATGAAGACACCTGCTTTCTAGGAACTGAACTAAGACCAAAGGAACACATATCACACAGGTCTCCTCATGTATCGACTGTACTTGTATGGAAATTCACACTGTAGGAAAAACAAGCTATGGTATTTTGATTTTCGTATTGGTTTCTTAACCAGTGTTTTAAAAAACTTTTTTAATCAAATTGCTTGTTTGTCCATTTGGTGTCTGTAGCAGGGTGATTGCCCTGCACGTGTGTATTTAGTGTTGGTATAATTTGTATGGGGAAATGGGTTTATTGTATGTCGTTTTGGAGCTGATTTGTTTAATTACATTATTGTTTACAGACGGGCGCTCGATTGAGACTTGCTGCCTGCTAGGCTTGGTTGAGGGGAAGGGCAGCAAGTGATTGGCTATGCTGGACCTCAATCAGCAGGTGGACGGGTCTTGACCGAGTGTCCGTCAGTTCAAAAACATCAGCGGGAGATGGCTCGGGGCGATTGCAACGCCATGCCAGAGGGGAGCGGCATATACTCGGGAGGAGAGGGTCCGCGCTGCAGGAATGACCGCTACGCAGCCCTGAGACTGCAAGCGGTGCTTCTGAAGGCAATGCCCAGCCAAGGCCGTATGAAGCAGCACGAGTCGTTGTATGAATACCGGCTCATCAGTAGGTTAGTTAGGGGATAGTGATCCCACGTGATGTATAGCGAGGGTTACGTAGTGTAGCCGGTTCCTGGAGCTGGACGCCTTTGTTTTGCTATTAGCCGCCCTTTGGGGCACCTTTTATTTGTAGTTTTTGTACTGTGTTTTATTTTGTATTTTTGTACAGCTTGCTGTATGTGTCCTCTGTGCGTTACCATGGTTGGTAATGTCACATGACCCCTTTATTTACTTTCTGTTTGTTAATACATCCTGCACGTCGTGCCGGCGTTTCAACTCCACCCCCCAATGTCTCTCTGTACTGCTAAACAGCGGCGACCCACGCACGTGACACGAGCAGCACCCTGTCACAGTGTCTTTAACCTTTTGGCCAATGCTTGAGCAGATTAAATATTAAATTAAATATTAATCAGGTTTACCAGTCTAATACAGTTCTTAGCTAAAGAAAAGGAGCAACTATTAAGATCAATCTAATCTCTTTTAAAAATAGTACTTAAATATACAAAAAAACACGCATATTGCCAACACAACTGGAAGTTTTATTTCAATAAACCTAAGTCAATGTTTGGAAAATATATAAGAAGAAGCAGATCTTAAAATATTTAAACCAATGTGTCAGTCAACCTTTCATCCCAGTTTACACAGCATATAATGTCCGGAAAAGGAGAGATTAAGGAATATAACCTGTGGTTAATAGCTGATTTGGCCATTCAGGGAACCCTGGTTGTGAAAGCAACCTTCCATTTCACATTACACTCACCACGAAAGATGCTTTCTGTACTTTGGACAAGAGATATCAAGATTAAGTATCCTATTCTTTATGATAAATCTCAGGTCATCTTCCTTGAGATTAAAGTTATCCTTAAGAGGAGTAAGGTCTAATTACAATAACAGGCAATGCAAACAATTTTCAAGATATATCTAGTTTACGTCTAGCTGTTGTATTTTGCATTTAAGTATAAAACTGTATGTAATCATGCATCTCGTTTTGATTTTGACAGACCAGCAGTATTCCTGGTCACCTCAGCACTTCAATGAGGACAGATACTCTCCTGCACCAAGGAGCATGAAGGGTTTATCTGGCAGCCGAACTCAGCCACAGCTAAGTTCAGGACACACTTGTGGCTTAGCGGAATGTGAACATTCCCACGACCATATCCACCATGGGCAGGACTCGAGGCAATCGTATTTACTTAGCCCAACGGACAGCTGCCAAATGGACCACCGCTGCTCGCCTCGTAGCTCCATCCACTCAGATTGCATGATGATGCCTATGACGGTGGGAGACCACATGTCAAGCAGCACTTTCCCGAGAATGCACTACAGCTCTCATTACGACACCAGGGATGACTGTGCCATGTCACACGCCAGCAGCAAGATAAACCGAATCCCAGCCAACCTCTTGGATCAGTTTGAAAAGCAGCTGCCACTGCACAGAGATGGTTTCCACACCCTGCAGTACCAGAGGACATCCACCACAGAGCAGCGCAGCGAAAGCCCTGGAAGAATACGGCACCTTGTCCACTCGGTCCAAAAACTGTTTACCAAGTCTCACTCTTTGGAGGGGTCTTCAAAAAGTAATATGAATGGAACTAAGGGAGACAGCAGAGGTGACAGCCATCATCACAGTCACCACTCGAAACACAGTAAAAGGAGTAAAAGTAAGGAGAGAAAGCCGGACTCCAAGCATAGATCAGGGATGGGCTGGTGGAGCTCTGATGACAACCTGGATAGTGACAGCACTTACAGAACACCGAGTGTCATGAGTAGGCATCACATTGACCATATCAGCCACTGTTACCCAGAATCTATACAAGGCCACTTTGGGGACCTTACCCTAAAGACTTCAAAAAGTAACAATGACGTTAAATGTTCAGCCTGTGAAGGGCTGGCCATGGCACCTGAAGGAAAGTTCATGAAAAGGAGCTCATGGTCAACTCTAACCGTGAGCCAAGCCAAGGAGGCTTATCGCAAGTCATCACTAAATCTGGAAAAGCCAATGATGCATCAGGATATTAAACCATCCCTGAGGCCATGCCATTACCTACAGGTAAGAAACTGGTTTGATAACATTGCTCTTGCTGGTTGTTGTTACTCTGGAGAACAAAATTGGAGAGTTATAGAATCTGAGCCATATATCTAAATACTTTGCACAGCTTTTAATAGTTTGTCTACATTTCTTGCTGATTTTTTATATTTGATTGCTTGTTTACTGTGGCACAGTTAGAAACAGTGGCATATACAAAGCAAACTTACTTTGTAAATATTTCCATTGCCATTTAGAATTAGCCTTTAGCCCCAGATACACTGACAGAAATGAACGGTAAGTAGTTTTGCCAGATTGATTTTATCTTCTCATGCTTCCAGAAATAACTAGGTTATTTTAAAATGTATTTCCTTGTCAAGTTAACATAGTTTTGTCCTCTACAGATTGTTTTTTTTTGAACAACCTGGCATTTGGATTACATTCCGAATCAATCCAAATTGAATCTAAGTTTCTCCATAGGTGTTGTTGTTGTTTTTTTAACATACAGTCACAGACAGAAGTATTGGCACCCAACACTTACTATCAGATCATTCAAGAAAACATGTTAAATACAAGCATTTAGTGAACATTAATATGACAAAGACCAAGAAACACAATTTCTGGTAGTGTAACAAACAATCTTTATTAAAAAAAAAAAAAGCACTAAGCAATTTCAAATATTTGTTCATGGCAAAAGTATTGGCATTTGTACTTTAAGTCTGTAAAAATTGAAAACTAATTAAAAAATATATTCATTGATTGAGAAACATTACAGAGTAACTACATCAAGCTGCATTATAAAGTCAATAGAATGGGACCAGACATTAATTAGTGGCTAATGTTCACAAAATGGTTGTATTTAACATGATTTCTTGAATTATCTTATAGTGAGTGTAGGGTGTCAATACTTTAGTCTACGACTGAGCTGTTGTAAACTCTATTTATATAAAGTCATGTTTACGTAGATGTGGTAAGAGAGGTAACAGGAGAAGTCTGTCCTAAGAATAAAACAGGATAGTATTTCCATAAGAGAATGCCACAATGAATGTCTCTGGGAGACTGTATTTTACAGGTCACTTACAATAAACAATTTGTATCCAGCCATGCGTTCATATTTGGTTCAGTTACCTACTGACACACTTTCCAGAGTGCTCACAGCTATTGTTTGTAGTAACTTCAGCACTGTAAAGCACACAGCGAAAGGTTACATAAAATGGATATAACTATGGCTCTACGGTTCCTTACAATATCAGCATTTTTTTAATGTAGTGACTAGGCTGGAAAAAGTAGTTTTGAAAATCTCTTCTCTACAGCAAATTCAATATGTAATACCAAGTGCCTGTATATATGATTGTATTGACAACAACATGTATGGATGATTAATGCGATTACATTATGTTTTACTATAGTAAACTTTTATAAGGGGTAGAGATTGACAGTACATTAGGTTCCCCCGAAAATAATGTCCTAATTTAACTACCTTCCCATCTTCAGAGTTGGCTTACCAAAATATCAATAAAGCAACACAGTAATGCTTCATGAGTAGGATATAGCTTAATAATCATATACTGGATCCATGTTCAGCAAAGGAATGTCTATATGCTACTGTAACATACATTAATTATTATTGACATTACTGCATTTTCAGGAAACCAGTTAACGAACAATTATAAATATGTAGTGCTAAAAACAAAGAATGACATTGAATTGCTGTGATATTTTTAGGCAATATTATGAATCTTAGGATGCTGACGCATTCGCAAATGTTCATTCAAGGAAGATTAGCATTTTATAAAAGGCAGTTAAAAATGTCTTTATAAAATTAACATAAGACTGGAAAACCTGGGGAAGTTAGTGTTGCAGTTGTATATAGGGCAGAAAGCAGAATGTAGTTTTATGAATAATTTACTATATTCTGCACTAAACACCCATTAACTGTGAATCCAACCTGTGATCGTTGTACAAGGTTAAAGATAGGTAATTGTGTTTAATCAATCATTCAATCATCCCTAATAATCCAGGCAGATAGATAGAGCTTTATCTTTAACCTCTTACCTCTCTTTCCCACTGGAACGCTTAGGAGTGGTTTGCTATTAGAGCTGTGGAAAAAATATGAACAGCCCAATCCCATTTCCAGGAGCTATTCTGACCCCCAACAAAACAGGTGGTCTCAGTGTGCTTGCTGAAGCAGTAGTGGTGGGTCATTTTCTTGGATTTGTGTACAGCAGTGGTTCCCAAACTTTTCAAGCTTGCACCATCTTATTCAGCACCAAAATATTCTCTCTCACACTGATGACAGACCAGTATAATTTTTATAAAAAAACAGTATAAAAATAAGTCAAGGAGGCTGTGTGGTCCAGTGGTTAAAGAAAAGGGCTTGTAACCAGGAGGTCCCAGGTTCAAATCCCACCTCAGCCACTGACTCATTGTGAGACCCTGAGCAAGTCACTTAACCTCCTTGTGCTCCGTCTTTCGAATTCGAGTCATATGCCTCCGAATCAGAAGGGTCAAACTCGAGACTCCGACAACACCAACACGGACGGACCAGTGGGACAGCAGATGTCTGCAGAGAATCAGCGTCTTGGCAACATGGAATGGTTAATAAAAACCCTTACGTTTAACATTGATTGATACTTAAAATATTTCATATTACCCATAATTGTATAGTTATGTCAGTCCTTTAGTTAACAATATTGATACATGAATTATTGATACTAGCAGAATAACCGAACGCTGTGGATTTCTATTGGCATGTATTTAACATATCTCTCTTTATATACATATGTACAGTATATTAAGGATGTAATGCATAATGCAGAGATGTCAAAGGCTATGATTTGGCCGTAGCAGCTACTATTTTTTGGAGGTACTGCTTCGGTGCTATGTTGAAGGGGTATGTATAATACTACAATTTTTAATAAATAAATACATGATGGATACTCCCTGAACGTTTATGAAATATTATTTCAATACCATGTTTTTCTTTTTGTTTATTTTTTTAATGAATTAATGGTTCGCAATACTGTATTTCACTGAGTTTATTGTGGCATTGACATACTAAAATCTCTGAGCCGGGTTGCTTAGTAACCAATTTAGAAACTGAAACTGCTGCAGAAAACTCTAAACAGTTTTTTTTTATATTACCGAATTTATATATTACATCATTATATTGCACATTGTGCTTATAAAGACCCTGTGCTTGCACTGTATTTTTTTCTGAAAAAACTAAAAACAGAAAACAAATTATTAGTAGTATACCGGTAGTGTTTAATGCAAAACCCTATAAAACCTAATTTTATACATGAATACGAAAATATCTATACCTCCAAATAATAGGTGATCTCTGTTTATCACGGGATGGGATGGGACGGGATTTTTTTTTTGACAGAACAGTTAAGGGATGGGACGGGACGGACGGGAAAAAATTTGCACAGGACAGGATTGGAAATGATTACTCTTTCATGGGATGGGATGGGACAGGAACATTTTTGACAGGACTGAAGTTTCATTCCCGTGTCACTCTCTAGTACACACGCAGGTGCACGAATCAAAATAATCAAAACAGAAGGCACAAAGAAAAAAAGAGAAATAAAACACTTAACAAAACTACAAAATAAAGGTGCTGTACTCTGCAGCGTTTCTCTCGACCGTCGCTACCCGCATGGCCCGAGACTCCGGCCTACACTCCACAGTTCCCTCAACTGCGTAGGTTAAAAATATACTTTCAGGGGTCTGCCCAGATTTCCCTGCTACTGCTCTATATCTTGTCTTGTTGTGCTATATATCGTTGCACTGTTCTCCGTCCGGCCGCAAAGCTTCCGCTGGCTCATGTGCGTCCTATAGGGGCAGATCTGAGGGAACAACAGAGTGTTATTTATAGGTTCAGCAATCCTCCAAGGCCCGCCTCTCAGCCACTCAGAGAGAGGGAAATCCAACACACCCTCTTCCCCATCTCTCCGTGTCACTGCCATGACTGTCAGGCTGCTGCCCTCTTCCTGCAGCACCATGCATACGTCAGACAGTCAGCACAGATCTCCGCTGTTACACATACATTTCTATTATATATTAAAAATATGTTTTTGTTCCATATGGGATCAACCCACAGTACTCTGGATCACCCGTGTTACATTGCATTGGCTGTGTTTCGTTAGAGCACTGAAACGCAGTATGGCCATACTCATTGCATTTGTGACATTTATAATACTTATACCATTCTGTAACGGGTATTACACTAAAGCCCCTGTTTCCCCCAGTTACCCTGTTCATTCACGACCTCTGGCCGCTCATCAACTACCCCTCCCCTCAGTTCCTGTTTACCGGAAATCCTGTCTGTGTACTGCCTTTGTCGGCAGGATCGTCTGCTGCTTCTGAGTGAAGTGACCATTGGTTGTGTTGCCCAAGTCCTTGGCAGCCAAATGCCATTCAACCAAAGCAACAAAGTCATCCAGTGTAGTGGGGTCACTTTGGCCAAACCACCTCCTCAATGTGGGGGGCATGGCTCTCAAAAACTGATCCATGACCAATATTTCAATAACTCAGCTGTAGCCAGCGTCGTGCCAAGTGGATCAGGTCAAACATTTGTGACCTAGGAGCTTGCTCAGATTTAAAGCTCCAGGCATGAAATTGTTGAGCCCTCACCTCAGTCGTCACTCGCGTGCCAAAATTTCAGCCTTGAGCTGGTCATAGTCCTCAGCTGCCGCTTGTGCAGGCCATAATAGGCTTTTTGAGCGTCGCCTATTAAAAAGGGCCATGCTTCCCTGGTGGCCACTTGCTCAGATGACAACAGGCAGGCTTCTACATCGTCATCCCTGGTCATTTTTACAGTGCACAGAGAAACCAAAACAAGAAAATTAAATAAACAGCAAAACAAAACAAAAGCCAAACTCCATCAAAGAACGCTAACTAGGTTGGAACGGCTAGTCCGTTTCCCCAACAAAAACACACGATAATGGTTACACACAGTAACAATATAATGTTGTCCTGTTTAGGACGCAAACCCTGGCTCACCCTGCACTGTTGTGGTTTCTCACTCTAGGTGGCTTTAAACAGGTAGATGGTACAACTCTCTAGATATAAACACTTGAAAAAATGGCTTCCACAGTTCACACATGCACGCACGCACGCACGACGCGACGCGACGCTTCTGCTCTCAAACTCCTAGTCTCCTTCAACTAGGCCCAGACAAAAGAGCTTCCTTTATAGGACTCTTAATTAGATAATTAATGACCACTTATACAAAATTGTTTACACCTGAGTTATACATACAGACATACAGACATTAATGGTGCGTTTACACTGGCCGTTTTTAGGATGGCTTTGGGCCGTCTCGGGTCTTTTTCCTGCAGTATAAACACACACAGCCGACTCTCTGCTGTCCTAAAAACGGCCAACTAAAGACGTGGCTCAGCGCCTGCTTAGTTCCGTCTGAAAGGCAGTGTAAACTCATCTGACATTAAAGCTGCAGTGCCGTTGCAGCATCACAAAAAGAGTAGAACAACTTGAGACGCAAGCATCCTGAATATTTGAATTTATGAACTGTTTATATTGGGGAGTATTTGTAAATATCTACGTTTTATTATTAAGTTGTCATCAAAAGTGTACATAAATATTTTGATTGTACCAGTGATTAGCTTAAAAACATGAAATTTTTTTTTTGTTTGTTTGTTTGTTTGTTTTTGACCTGGGGAGAGCAAGAAAGCAGAGCTGTCATAGCGCTGTGGGGCAAAATCCAGAGTGCACTAAGCGGAAACACAAAATAAATACATATACCGAGAAATAGCGGCAGGTCTGGCGAAAGATCTGTGCAACCCCCTCTCTGCACTTTTTGATTACAGCTGATCTGTTACACAATTGTGTTTTACATGTTATGTTCTAAATAAAGATTGTTTAATAATTTGCGGTTCCTGTCATTTCGATTTTTAAAAAAAATTTTAAAAAATGTTTTAAATAATTACAAACAATTTAGATAGTGTACTTATAGAACAAATTATTATTATTATTATTATTATTATTATTATTATTATTATTATTATTATTATTATTATTATTATTATTATTATTAATTTGCAGTAGTAGTATTTGTAACAAGGCTAATTTGAAAAAATAAAATTTGTTAACTGCAATTGTATACAGTAAATGTTTTTTCTCCAGTATTCCTCTGGCTGCTTAGCCTATTTTATCTAAGAATAAAGGACTTATGCATCATATATATATATATATATATATATATATATATATATATATATATATATATATATATATATATATATATACATACAAGGCGAGATAATATTGGTGAAGAAACAGAATAGAGTTCTTTTGAAAACAAAAAGGTCTTTATTATTACAGTAATAAACAGCAAATTGACTTATCTTACTCAAGGTGAAATCCTTCACATACAAATGAGTCAGGAACCATTATGTTGTGTAAAACACTGTCTGAACGAATAACCATTTTCCTCATAGACTGCAAGATAAGTATATATTTAAGATGAGTCCCCGCAATATGAACATGACACTGTATTGTTTGTTTGCAATACCATTTTGCCTCTTCCGCCTTTGTGGTTTGGGGAGGGGAAAACTCGTCATCCCTTCAGTGATCATTATGAGGTCGCCGAGCACATATTGTAATTTAGATGGTATGCGCGTGCATTCGGACCGAAGCCGGCTCAGGGCACAACCGCAGTGTAAACGCTACATGAAAAATGATGGCAGTGTAAACGCATCATTAGAGTTTTCCCACGACCTCTAGTGGACACTCTTAGAAATACCGGTAAATCCTGACTCACTTTTTTTTACAGAAAACGTGGACACAGTGCTCAACTCATTCTCAGGCTCACATACATATTTTATAATAATATATGGGAATTTTTAGTGTAAATTAAGTACAGTAGCAATTGATTCAGCAAAAAATGTTGCCTGATAGCCAAAAGAAATGAAAGGAAAGTATATTTAAACCTAAATTTAAAAGTCGAATTTGGAGAATATTTTTCTTTAGGTCATACTCTTCATCTTCTTAGCAACAAGGTGTAATGTGTTGTTCGATCTGAATGAATGCAAGATAGCTTCCAAAATGAGATCTAGTTAAGAAAAAAATAATTAATTCTGAAATGCCAAACAAAATATACAATAAATGCCCACAGCAAGAACACAATTAATTTAATGGATATTCAAAAGTTTGCAGAAGACCAAAAAAAGTTGCTATAAGGTACTGCAAAAGGGAAAGCTGTGAATGTACTTGCTACTGCTGCAGACAAAGGCCAATAAGTACCTGAGGGCCACAATTCATTGGTCATGGTAAAGAGGGAATCACACATTTTGAATAAAAGTTAATAAAGTAATGCATGGGCGCTTGAAATAGGTAACCACTTAACCACTGTATAATGCCCATTACCTGAAACTCACAATTGTGACACAAACATACATATACTGAATGCTGATAGGGAAGCCATCAAAGCAAACAGTGCTCCTTTTTTCTTTTCTTTTATATTTTGTCTATTCAGGTTTGCGTTTTTGTTTTGTTTGTGTGTTTAATTGGATCATACAGTAAATCATTCTCTTTTGACTTCTGAGTATGAGAGCGAGTAATGGCTCCTGTGACAGAGCAGGCTGTTCTGAAGCATCACTTTGAGGTACAGCACTTGTAGGAAAGCTTTACTCCGGAGGACATGGTAAGGTTCCACAGTAGCTATATAAAGAAGACAGAGCAAACAATCGGAGGTACAGAATTTACTGCACGACACATGCACTGGACAAGCTGTCCACTTTACACTTCAAAATGTGTTCTTTGCTCTTTCTGGTCTCAGCTCCACTGCACACCCCTGGAGATCAGTATACTTGACAAAGATGTACAAATGCACAAACTCTACAGTGTACTGTAGAGAAATATGGCATTGGAAGATCTTTAAACTGTGGGTATGCAGTGAGCAAATATATATCCCTTAGTAATAAGATACGTTATTGAATTAGAACAACGGAAGATAGTGTTAAATAATTTGAATGAACAGAGAGCTCTATTACAGATAATGTAGCATACTGTTGTTCTTAAGAAATATGAACCCACCTGTAGCAGTACAAAACATACAGGACAGCAACTCTCAATTAAAGAAATATACAGTATATGGTTGATGATTGGTGTATTGCTTGTCACTTAGATGGTATACTAAACACCAATGGGCACGTTGTTGAATTACCTTTATTTTTTATACAATATGGCTAATTGTTACAAAATTTCCAATTCTTTTGAAAAATGTCCCTTCAAATAAAGGTGTGCTCATTAGATTTTGGAGATGGTCTGATCAAAGGTGACTAACTAGTCTTTGGCCCTTTATTTTGTAATTTTGTACCCTACTGTACATATGACATGAAATCTAAATTTGGTCGCTGTATTTCATAAGCATACTAGATAGAGGTAAGACAACGTTAACAGAGTGTTGTAAATGAGATGGAAATTTTTTAAAATTATGGATGTCATCAATCAGCTCTCACTATCCTGTGGAGTAATTAGGGTTATTAAATTGCAATTAGCCACTGCAACCCCACTGATGTGAAATATAGGGGCTGATTGAGATGCCACAGGTGATGTTGATGGAGACATGAAGTGAAATTAAATGTGAAATAGTTTACATTTAGGGACAGGTCACACAGTTTAATGGGAGATTTGTCTCATGAACAATGTAGATTCCACATGGTAAAACTTGTTTGAACAGGAGTCTTCCACATTCTGCTGTAAATGCTCTACCAGATCAAGAACCCAGACACAGAGTTACATAAGAAAGTGCTCTATATATATATATATATATATATATATATATATATATATATATATATATATATATATATATATATATATATATATTATAAACCTATTATACATGTACATGTACAAGTTTTTTTACAGAACCGTAGCTTCAGCATCCTTGTGGTAGTCTACGAACTGAGCTAAAATCCAGTACTTTAGGTTAAGGATATAAAAATTATACAGTCAAAGTATTTAGTACATAACATGTTCAAAATACTGGTAGTAAATCTACAGCTGCTGCTTAAGGCTAGTGTACAATGAATTGCATCTTATCGCTAAGGGATAGAAAAGTCTAGGCTTAAAGCAATCGGCTATCCGATGAGGAAGCATGACAATAACAAAAGTGTAAAGCATGAAAAAAAATATCTCTGTGCTCTGCTTTCTTTATTTGTGTATTTATTTATTTTCAGGATTTCAAAGGGCTGTTTTTAAAATGTACTAAACTATAAAGCAATATAATTTTATGAGTCACTATTCTTCTTGTTACATTTGTGCACTTCTTTAATTCTCTAGTAGAATAAGGGGAGGCAAACAAGATTGAATAAACTCCTATAGTACGTTGTTCGTGTACTGGCTTACAGATTTTCACATACAAAGACAACAGTTAATCAAAGTTTAACGAATCAGGATATGTATTTACTCTTACAGTTTATTAATACTTAAATGGATAGAGTGATCACAGATCTACTTTGTATCCTAGCTCATAGACAGTCCAGGCAGTCTGGTGTCTGCAAACTAACAGCATTAATAATATATAAAGCAATATGGTTACATTACGCACTTCAGGTAGTCTATACTAAGGCACCCATTTACATTAATGCATATAATATAACAACATCTCTAAAGCTAATAATAATCCTATACTATAGCATCATGCTTCAATACAGGTGAGATATAAATTCAGTATTATGCTTACCAAACTCTCGCAGAGAGGACTTCAAAAGATGGACCAGACAGGCTTGTGTTACCAAGCTTGGCTGATACCTAATTGTAATTTTGCTTTTTATACTTTTTGGTGCCAGGCTCCTCCTTAAAACTAATAATTTGCAGTACCAGCCTTTCTCCCACCTTTCTAAGATAAGGATATATGAGGTTTTCTCTAAAACTAATAATATATGTTTTTGTACCATGAAGTTCCTCTCACTTTTTAAGATAAAAATTATGAAAGCGAGGGGTCCTTAAGCCCTAACTTGCAACTGCTGATAAGAATCTTAGCTACATGTGCATTCCAAGAGGCCCCATCAAGGTTGTTGAATTATTGAATTAGGTCAGTGTTTTATTGTTCATTTTCTAAACTAATACAGAGTTTTACAATAATATTATTAGCCTTAACAGTTATTTTTCTTCCAATGGTCTTTTGAACACAATATCCAGTTTATGTCCAAGATATCAGAGTGTTCCCAGCAGGATTGGAAATCTTTGTCCGGCTCTGCTCTCGGAGGTTCCTTAAAAACCACCACAGGGTCCGGAATCCAGCGTTGAGCATGAAAAGTGTGTTTACTAAATCAATTACCTGGTATCTACAGGACATCTGAACCCCTGTAGCAATGTTCCCATCTTTACATTCTAACTTTCCCAAATAAGCCCACTTTACTGGATGAGTTACATTACATCCCATACATTCAATTCTCCTTACGTTCTCTGATTTAACATTCAAATAAAAAATATGATCATCCCAGTGAATCATCAGGGGCACACTCAAACATTGTCCTACAATGCTTTACCATATGGGTACATGCAGGACACCGTTTTGGTTCTGCTTGTGGCAGCCCAGTTCTACATCTTTCACATTCACACATTAGTCTGGACACATGCCGGTCTGTCCCTCTTTTCAGAGAGAGTTTCCCACAGAGAGTAATGGTTCTGGACTAATAGGTATTTTATTTATACATTTCAATTTGATCACAGAGGGCTATTCTATTAGGTATTCTTTCCATCCAAAATATCTGAGTTGGCCAGAGTTCACTATTTTTCATATCAGAGGGTTCCCAAGCCTCATTATCATCTCCATCATCAGTGGGGAACCCCCCCCCAGAAATTAAGGTTGTTCGATTGAAGGACCAGTTACTTTTGCTGCATTCCTTCCATTCAAAAGGAACCAATACCTTATGCAAAAGAGAAGAGGTTTGAGGGTCACTTGTGACATGCTTCTAACACCACGTGTAACAGGTTTGTTTTAGGGCCTGTGGGGAAGCATACAAAGGACCAGTTTTCAGCCACAGTTTAAAAAACAAATTATTTTATTGGCAGGATCAAGTTTCAAATCATAAAGAAAGAATAAACAAACAAGTGTGCTATCTTCCTCACACCTTTATTAGCAAAGCAAGGGAAACACAAACAAACTCCACCAACTCTCCTGCATAACATTTCTCTCTCGCTCACAGCTTTTATACCATGACCAATCAGACCAACTAGTTACTCTCTAACGAGTAACTAGTGCTGCCTGTGCAAATTTACCAGTTAGCCAATTAAGTCTCCTAAATACCCGATCCTTGTGATTTTAGCATGGAACTTTAATCTTCTCACGCCAGGTCTTCTCCACCAGACCTCTGGGCAAATTCAGCCCCAAAATCTTGCAGAGAGAGACATATGGAAAAGCAACAGAAATTAGCACTACACAGATGTATAGTATTGATATTGACTAATCAGATGTGTATTATGATTAGGAACTACTAAACAGTATATGTATTATTATTTTAAACATTTTCAATAATATTTTGGTTTGTCAGTGATGACTAGTTACGATGGAATTAATTAATTTTTTTTCTGAAAAAAGTCGTTCTAATGACAATCAACTTTGAGAATCTAGCCCATTCTCTCAGTGTTCCATTGTCATCTACTGTGTGGTAGTAGAGCTTTCTGACTGGTTGATAAAAGTGTAGATGTTTGTGATGACGTATAATTTTACATTTGATGACCAGTCATAAATAAATAAAAACTATATTAATATTTTAATCTAATGTTCTGGATTGTCTGCCCTGGACACTGAGGTACAAGCATGCCTCAAGCTTGGCCTGAAGAAATCACTCTCTTGAGGTTAGCAATGGAGAAGATCAGTTTCATACCCTCACAGTGCTTTCAAGGTGTCAGCAGACCATGGGGCGTAACTCAAATCCAAGATGGCCACGGACAGAAAAAGCAGCTGCATTTGGTGTGTTAAAACTCATTTTTACATGAATAAAACACATTTCTGGGGAACCTTGATTTCAGATATGTTTAAGTTAGTTAAAACTGAAATGTAATTATCTATTTTGGATTTTGTTTGTTGAAATCAAAAATGTTGTTTGACAACCCTAATGTTATACAACTAGAAATAAACAATAAACTTATGAAAATTAAATATTATTCTATTCTTGTTTAGATTCATTAAGTATATAATTGTAAAGTTTTAAATTCACTGTGGGGTAGTGTGTTGCAGGGGGAAAGGTTAATAGTTACACTCTGATGTACAAGCTGTCCTTCGAGATAAGACATGTTTCTAAGCGCTCTCTAGAGTCCACTGGGGGGAATTAAACTTCTGAGTTTTATACAGTTACCAGGATGTGTTGTCTGAAACATAAAATATATAAAGTGATATTCTACAAAAAGACAAATGCATTTGTGATGGTGTGTGGTAGACAGTGATAACAGAGTCTTTGAGTTATATGCAACACATGTTTTACTGGTGCAAACACAAGCCTTTACAGTCACAGTGCATAAACAACAACATAGTCACTCTTGTCATCTTCTTCACTAAGTCCTGGATTCGCCGCTCCTCAGTACTCCAAACCCCCTTGGTTCTCTGGTCTGCGTCGGCACTTTATCCTCCTGGGAAGACAAAGGTCAAAAGTAAACTTTCCATGTTTGTTTTTATATTGTAGCTCTGCTCTGACTTGCTCCAACTCAAAACTCCCTTCACTGAACGAACACACTCAGCTACACAGTTCCCTTATATGTACCAAGACCTGCCCCATTAATCCACTGCAGCCAATCGCTACTCGATAGAACTGCCGTTGAAATCTCAATCTTAACTGGTATGAAACTCAGTACACCTGTGTAGCCAACCTCCCCAAGATGGCTGCCGCAAGTTGGGCGGTGGAGGGTTAAATATTTTAATCAACTTCATAGTGGATCATGATGATGTAGGCTATGTTACTGGCTTTTTTTTCCCAATTATGCTTTTTAATCATTGTTCCAGTTTTACTTTTAAAAGTCTGTTAAGCATTAATAACATATTGAATGTCTCTGTCTATGCAAATTCTGCACATTAATTATAGTATTTAAGTGGCGCTCCTCAATTTCTGGAGCGTTGACTGTTCTGTTCCAATCCTGACAGCTGCCACATTCGTCGTCACAACTAAATGACAGTTATTATTTTCTGTAATTGACAACTGTCAAAGTTAATGGTACATCTGTGTTTTCCACCCACCTGGTGGTGAGGCTTTACATGATAGGGTAATCGTTTCAGAAGTATGTAAAAAGAACACTTATTTTTGCGAAATCATATTTATAGCCTGTCAATAAATAGCTTAGAAACGATCTGGAGAGAGCATGATGTACAGGGCTGGAGCTAAAGAAACAACCATTATATAGAGGGGCTACAAAGATTATTGAAAATACAGGATACAAGCAGCTGGTGAGAGGCTTGAATAAATACATTTAGTACAAGAACATTTTCTATTCGTATAAACTGCAGTGTTCTGGATACTAGTATTCAGATTAACACGCCTAGGATATTGCAATTATTATCAGACATTTGACAAAATACTTATATGTGAAAAAAGGAAAAAACCCTATCATAAAATTATTCTTTTTCTGTACAATTTAACCCATTGGGGACTCTAGACTTCTATTTTTTTTTTTTTTGTAACATTGCAACACACTAACCAACTTGCCAAGACACCCAAAACATTATTGCAAACACACAGGACATGATGCAAATATGTTTGGGGGTGGCTAAAACTACTTAAAGCTGATTTGATCTATTATATCCATGTATAGTGAGATTATTCATGTTTTTGAGGTGGCTAAAACTAAGGAAAGGCTTTTTCCATCCTTGTAAACACACAGGACTTGATGCAAATATGTTTGGGGGTGGCTACATAATTTAAAATCGATTCTTCTCTCCTTGTACTCTTAAACGCCTGTAAATGAAAAATCAATCGACAATAAGCAACCAAGTTAGCAAAACGGCAATCAGCAACCAACTTTATGTCCTTGAAGTGCCAAGTCGAAATTATTTTTTTGAAGCACTGGATAACTAGGCTTTCAAATTATAACAAAACAAATTATAACAAAAAATAAGTATATTCTGAAAATCCTTACCTTCCAGTTACTATCACCTCAATGGGATACAATACTTTTACTGCACAGGCAACCAACAACATGATCCCCTTTGCATGGTTGCTGGGTTACATGTTGCCTAATGCCATGGAGTGTTGCTGTTGCATGTGTGATGCCGTAAGTGTGTGGTGGTATGTGTACGACAGAGACGCCATCTTAAGTATTAACAATAAACAAGCTTTGTGGTTAATCTACAACAACACTGTGTTTTGTGTCAGTTTTGTACGGTACAACAGCGTAATTGAGGTTGTATCTTTGTAAATACATATTTATTTGATGTTTTATTTTTTCCTCAACTTGAGGATGGTAAATTTGGGCTGTGTCTTAAATTTGAGGGCATCTTAAATTCGAAGGAATACGGTAGTCCTGATTTACAGGTATTTCCAAGTGTCCATTAGAGGTTGTGGGAAAACTCGAAATGTCTGTATGTATAACACAGATGTAAACAACTTGGTAATAAGTGGGCATTAATGATCTAATTAAGAGCCCTATAAAGGAGGCTGTTTATCTGGGTCTAATTAAAGGCAAGTAGGAGTTTGAGAGCAGAAGCGTGTGTGAACCGTGGAAGCCATTGTAAGTGTTTGTAATCTGAGCGCAGTATCATCTTCTGGTTTAAAGCTACCTTGAATGAGTAACCATCCACAGCCCAGGCAGGGTGAATCAGTGGCTGTTTTTGTTGTGTTTTGTTTTCCCATTCACTGTAAATAAAACACACCCATTGTTCTGGAAAACAATCTGAAGTCTCCAAGCTCTTTATTGTCAAAATCCTGCACAACATAGAGCCACTCTGTTATAATATGTATATAGATATTTGTATAAAACTACATTTATCACTATTATAGAAACCATTTCTCGAATGTTCATAATAAAATTCAATATATTATAATTAAGATGTTAAAGTTTACCACAAATAATAGCAGATGACTTGCTGCTCCAGGCATGCATCACCCAGTCACTTGCTCTAGATGTGTGAGAACATGATCTGCGAAACGCACATTTTTATCTTAAAAGACGTTTGAGTAGGGGTACACTCGGTTTGATTTCAGACTGACACATTCCTTTTTGTTGTCAGTATTATCTACATTTGTATTTATTAAGATTAATCCGGCACACCTAGGAGTTAGAAAAGTGCTTTGCATGCCAAGCCAAAGGGCTCCATGTGCCACCGGTTGCCGACCCCAGAGTTTGAGCTTTAAAACATTAAAAATTAATTGGTTCACTGGCAGTAAACCACAATATTGTAGGGAATTTGGTATTGTTTCTATGTATCCCTATTAGGACAGTTTGAAATTATAATGTGTTACCCAATTGTATTGTTATTATCCAGTATTAGACTATGCAAGAATTAATATAAGATAGAGCAATTGAGAGAGGGAGCAGGTTTGGATATTTATGCCCATACTGTACATAAAGCTTTTGTGTGCAGTAAATGCATTGCAGTGCTGTCTTTCTGTCATTTGTTTTGGTTTGCATTTTTTAAAATTATTTGTATCAGAATTGTGTTATACAGGTGCCTGTAGAAATTAATATATGAAACCAAACATAACTGTTTAAGGTCTTTGTTCTGAAAAGTGAAGAAAGTACTGGCTTGTTTTACAGCTGTCTTTATTTGCCCCAAATCCATGTGTGATGGAGAATGCCGCCGCTCCCATCACTGACACAAACATTTTAATACAAGTTTTGTGAAACATTCAAAAATGCATTTGTTGCTGTTTTTTGGTTTCTTTTTAATGTACATTTTAGAGAAACACGCATACAATTTGATTACCTTACAGGAACTGACAGAGCTCCTTCAACATATGAGAGCTACTACATGTTCTCTTAATCCTATTTCTACAAAACTATTAAAAGATAGTTCCCTCAGCACTTAAGGTAGCTGTGGTAAAGCCTGTGCTTAAGAAACACAATTTCGACCCTAAAGTCCTCAATAACTAGAGGCCAATCTCCAACCTACCATTCTTAGATAAGGTTCTAGGGAGAGTTGCTGCAATTCAGTTACAAAAATGTCTAACTTTTAATGGTATATTAGAGAAATTTCAGTCTGGTTTCGTGCTGCACATAGCACGAGACGGCCCTTGTCAGAGTTGTGAATGATCTGCTGATAAACTCTGACTCTGGCTTTCCATCAGTTTTAATTCTTCTAGATCTAAGTGCTGTCTTTGATACTGTAGACCATTCCATCCTACTGAATCATCATGAAAGCACAGTGGGACTGTCTGGCCTTGTCCTATCCTGTTTCAAATCTTAATCTTTCAGTTCGTCTCTATTGGGGAGGTAAAATCTGCATTATCGGAAGATGTTTGCGGTGTTCCACAGGGCTCCTTTCTAGGTCCCTTGCTGTTTTCATTATATATGCTACCGTTAGGTGACATTATCTGTAGACACAGAGTGAACTTCAATTGCTATGCTGATGATACCCAGCTATATTTGTCCCTGAAGCCAGAACATTATTCTGCCTGGGTGTTATTAGCTACTTGCTTTGCAGACATCAATCATTGGATGTCACAGAATTTTCTAATGTTGAATTCAGATAAAAAAAGAGGTTATGCTAGTGGGCTCACAGAACCAACTAAAAGGAAATGTGGGATTACATGACCTCGACCCTTGCAGTCTCTCTAAGAAATTAAGTTTGGGGGTCATCTTTGATCCTTATCACTTGATCTTTGATCCTTATCAACTCATATTAGGGAAGTTACTAAAGTATCTTGATCCTTATCACTTAAGGATCTTTGATCCTTATCAACTCATATTAGGGAAGTTACTAAAGTATCTTTTTACCATTTGAGAAATGTAGCCAAACTTCGACCAATTACCATATTACTTTGAATTAACTCCGCCCTCGAATTAACGCTGCCCTCAAATTAATTTAGTCGTTGCCAATTATTTTCTCTCAATTTGGAATGGCCAATTATTTTATTATGCTCAGCTCACTGCTACCACCGGTGCGCTGACTCGGGAGGGTGAAGACGAACACACGCTGTCCTCCGAAGCGTGTGCCGTCAGCCGACCGCTTTTTCACACTGCAGATTCACCATGCAGCCACCCAAGAGCTACAGCCGGAGGACAACGCAGCTCTCGGCAGCTTACAGGCAAGCCCGCAGGCGCCGGCCAGACTACAGGGGTCGCAGGTGCGCGGTGAGCTGAGACACCCTGGCCGACCTAACCCCGGCGGCGCCGGCCAATTGAGTGTCGCCCCTGGAAGCTCCCTCCTTGGTCGGCAAAGGAATAGCCTGGACTCGAACTCACGACGTCCAGACTCTAGGGCACATCCTGCACTCCACACGGAGTGCCTTTACTGGATGCGCCACTCGGGAGCCCAGATATCAGCTTTTTAATAGACGCCGCTCTCGAATAAACGCCATTCTCAATAAAGAAAAGAGGTTTTTTTTTTTCTACCCCTGCTCAAAAAATAAAGAAACGCGCAACTCTGCCTTTGTACATGACACCCCCGAAGAGACTGCAACCTCAATCCAGCATGCAATACAAACTAATGTACACCCACCTTAGTAAGCAAATGTTATTTTATAGTACAGTCCCGACAGACAACCTAACCCAAGATGAACTACTTACAGCACAGCAGTCCTTCACGTCCCTTTTTTTCCAGCAGAGTTCAGTGCCAACACAGCAAGGGATAAAACAAGGGCTGTCTGTTTACCGTTGTCAGCTTGGATGGTGAAAACTTAAACTCAGAGGAACATAGAGCTTTGCTGGTCACTCTAAGCGCTATCCGAAAGCTGGCTGAAGATATCTTCATGTAGGGGGTTTAGTTGTTTTGTTTTTTATTCAATTGGAATTTTACTCAGTCCTGTACAATTGTATATAAAAAAAAAACTTGCTTACTATCTATGAGAAAATTTAGTTTTGGTTTCTATTACAGAGAAATTACAAACAAGCAGGTAAATTACAGTGAAAAAAAAAAAAAAAAAAAAACAAGTAGGATATACAGTATTTTAGTTTTAACAGAAATCAAACCGATATTCAGAAGTAATATTTTTCGTTAAGAAAAACAACTGCATCACACTCAACTATCGTTCTCTCTCCTCTTCTTGTCCCGCCCCATAGCAACCAATACACACTCCTGATTCGCTGGTACAGTACTACCCTCACCTCCCAACTCCCACCTAATAGGCTCTCGTTAACTGTCAGTAAATGTACTGTATTAAAGTCTCAAAAACACATAAGAGTATAGTGCTGCAGATCGGAGCCTTTCTGGCACTGTTTCTAAAATGCCTTAAATCATCTAATAAAATATTGCAGCGTTTGTAAAGCATAGTATTATTAACAAAGGCCGCCCTTGTATAATCGCCACCCTCGTTTAAGGGCCGCAGACATTTTGATCAATTTAAAATAAACGCTGCGGCGCCAAATTGAAGTAATACGGAATTTCCGTATCTGATGCCGAGTGACTGTAATGTATGCCTTTGTTTAATCTAAAATTGATTATTTTAATGCACTTTTTTCTGGTATCCTAAAACATGTGGTATCCCGCTTGCAGCTTGTTTAGAATACCGCCGCTAGAATTCTGACTAAAACCAGGAAAAGTGAACATATTACCCCTGTTTTGGCCTCTTTACACTGGCTCCCTGTGCAGTATAAAATTTATTTTAAGATTTTGCTGTTAACATACAAGGCCCTGAATGGATTAACATCTAGTTATTTGCAGGAGTTACTGACCCCGTATCTTCCAAACCACATTCTGAGATCTGGATGCAGGGCTGCTGGTTATTCCTAGGGTCAACAAAAGCAACATAGGAGGTAGGGCTTTTTCTTGTAGAGCTCCTAAATTATGGAATGCTCTGCCTTCGTTTATCAGGGAAGCTGGGACCGTTACAGTTCTTAAGTCAAAACTAAAAACGCACTTTTATAAAATGGCTTTCTTATATTAGTGGGTTTTAAATTATGATTTTGTATTATTATGTGTATACTGTTATTTAAATCTGTTATAAATGATCTGATTGTGGCAGTTATATGTGTGACATGATATACAAATGTGTTGTGGGTTTTTTCTTTTCTGCTATGTACTGTACAGTGCTTTGTGATACTTTAAGCGCTATATAAATGTAATAAATAAAAAATAAATACATAAACTTATCTACTTACCTTGGTTCCGGCAGCGATGTCTGATCTCTGGCAAAGTACCTGTAAAAGAATTAAAATAATAATAATGAAAAGTTAGTTTTAAGGTCATGGATTGTATTACTGGGAGATATTTTCAAGGTTAGGGTGCTCATTAACCCTGAAAATAGGAATACCGCTCAGGATTTTATCTTTATAGATTGCTAAAGAAATATAGGTCTTTGTTTTTCTTAACTCAAAAAAATTGACATCAGTTGTTTTTAACATCTGATCAAGATTTGTTTTAAATACCAAATGAATTAGTAGATAGCAAAGATACATTTTTAAGTATGTTTGTTTGTTGGGAAACAGCACCAGAAGAAGAAACTTTAGCCAGGGGCGCGCCCAATAAACTTGTATGATAGGGGGAATGAACCGTAAATATACCATTGTTTCATGGCCATTGTAAGTAGAATATGGATTTTTGCATATTGAATGGTGAATTGAAATATATATATATATATATATATATATATATATATATATATATATATATATATATATATATATATATTACTGTAATGGAATAATCTTGGTGACATTTTGGTTATTTTAAAGTATGCATTATGTCGAGTCAGTATGTCCCTTGGGAAGGGGTTAACTAGGTCCAAGCCTATATAAGTCAGTGAGAGTTAGTCTCAGAGTGAGAGGATAGAGGACAAGTTTGTTTCTCTGTGTGGCAAGATGGCGAGTGGTGTGACAGGTAGGTCAGAAAGTAAACAAAGGCTAAGCAGCAAAGGTAGGTACGGGGAACGAGACGCGATTGCGCTCGGTTTTTAATAATAAATGAAATAATAAACAAAACACTTTACAATACACAAAACAAAAGGGCTTGGTGGCCAAAATAAACCAACAAACAAGTACTGTTTGGTACAGCGGTAGCAGTTGCTTCTCTTACATTCTCCAGCTCAACACAGTACTCCGTCTCTGGCTCAAAAATGCCTCGATCAGCCTGGAGCGGGTTCTTTTAAGCTGTGGCTGGAGCCTTAAATAATTATCAATAAAACAATTACCTTGTTGAGGCTCCAGCCACATTCTCACAGGTTTTAATTAAAAATACAAACAATAAAACACAGCTTTTTCGACGTCATAAATACAAATATATAAAAATACAAATAATAATACAGGGGTGGGGTGTACCCTGTCACACTCTGTAAAAGACTGTAAGAAAGATTATTGCTTGAGTAATTTGTCCTGCTTTGTTTGTTTGTTTGTATAACTGTAAATAGTTGACATTTAAGTTTGTCTGCTGGCCAAATAAAGGACTTATTTGAACCCTGACTGTCTGATTCCTTCCTGCTACACCTTCTGCCACTAAGCCTGCCTCACAACATGACCACTTATCCAGTTGTTGTCTCCTCTGTTTGAAAATGTAGCTTAAAAATGGTCATCTTTAAAATTTCTGAAACTTCACCGCTGTCAGCCCAGTCCCCACATTCACATTTCCGCTATTAATATACTTTGGGCACATCTCCCTGGCACCACGGTTTTTCTTTATTTATTTTTTTGTTGATCAAGGTACATGCACAAAGAAGGAACTCACATATTTGAATTATAACTTAAGAGTTAGCTGAAGTATGTCACCTTGAAGAAGTGAATAGAAAATCCAAATCCTTTTGCCCCTCAGCAAACATAAAATTCTAACAGGTGACCATTTTGTGTTTTTTGCCATTTTCAAATATTTTAAATTACTGTAAGTGAAATAACTTTTTTACGCCTCTGAATCTGACATGCATTGAAAAAGAGCACTACTGTAACACTGCAAATATGAAAACTGGCAGCTTTGTGAATAATGCATAATAACATCCATCAAAGAATTCAAACATTTATTTTGCCGTGCAGGTCCCTCAAGACGAGTGGGGAGGGTACCCAGGAATTAACAAAGATGACGAGATCCCCTGCAGGAGGATGAGGAGTGGGAGTTATATCAAAGCCATGGGAGACGATGAAAGTGGAGAGTCTGACACCAGCCCTAAAACATCACCAAAGGCAGCCGTCCGACCAGATTCCCTTGTCAAATTTGCTGGGCAAAGGCCACATGGAGATCACCAAATGTAAGTGTTTGCAAACAGTATTATTTAAAACTGCATACCACAAGATTAGGGGGGAGTTCTTTCTCTTATACTGTTTTACAGACAGACAGCTAGTCAGCGATGTCATTGTTATTATCCAAGTATGATTTGTTCACAGTCAGCAGCAGAGTTTTGATAAAGAGTACTGTATTGATTTTTAATATGGCGTTGTCATGTTGGAAATGGAAAGCAATCCAAAAGAAAGTTGAGTTACTATCAGGGTTAATTTGTGCTGGATTGCACCGAATCCCAGATAAGGTACCCTTTTGTCTGTCGAGAATTAAACAGTTTTGCAATAATGAACCGTATGAAAAAGAAAACAAATTTGCAAAAAATAACTCTATATAGGCTACATAACATATGCAATACAAAAAATCCTTTCCTGTTCCATGAATTGAATGACAAAAGTGTCCTGTAATGATATATTTTAGGACGTGACGTCTATGAGTAAGAACATTACAACCCAAACGGCAAAACGCCAAAAAACTAGCATTCTTATCAATTGTGTGGTTGCTCCTATTCATCATATTAGTCAACCCGCCATTGGTATTGTTCAAACCTGAAGAGGCAAAGGTTGGCATGCAGCTACTGACACCAAAAACCCTGATCCACAAGCAGATGAGAACTTGAAGCATATATGGAAGCTACTGTAAATCAAGGTCACTATATTAGGTCTAGAAACAAAAATGCTATCCCTCTTCCTTAATTATAAGATCCAGTAGCTTTTTGTTTACAAATTAACCCCTGGTTGGTACATGTTTGCAATGTGAGTTTTAATTACCAATTAACAGACTGTCTAATGGGGTATATTAATTTTGGTGTCTTTATCTGTCGCACAGACTTACTGTTTGTTTATTTTTTTCATTTAGTGTTCTTGTCTTCTGGAGGTTTTTTCCCTTGTTTCTTTTTTTCTCTTTTTTTTTTTTTTTTACTGATTTTCAAAGAAAATATATCTCACCAGTACTGACCCCCGACCCTATCCTAGTTGGATTGTCAGTGTGCGCACATCATGTTTTTAAGCTAAAATCAACAGAATTGTGATTGTTTAGCAAACCTTGAAGCATTCTACAGTCAAATGCGTACAGTGTGATGAACTAGATAAAAAAAATATATATTAAAAAAGGAACTGTAATCAAAATAATCTATTTATGAGGAGTGGATATCCAGGAGGAGTGATGACGTTGCAACACAGTTCCTGGTTGCTCCAACTTGGTCCTATGTCACTTCCCCTGGAGATCTGGACAACTCTCTGGAGTTCCTGGATGTCGCACCTTGGAGCTCAGCTGCCGGACCTAGGTCTCCATCCACCTCAAGCCTGGAGGCGCAGGTCAATAAGCTGCACCAGCTGTCGTCGCAGGTCCAGCGTCTGCCACTGTCATCCCTGGGTACGCTGCCATCGTCCAAGGGGGAAGATGAGCTGCAGCCACTGCCGATCCCCAATGAAAGGATTATGGACATTATGACTATGAGGTCATGGGTCCTACAGCCTCTCTTTACAAATAGGCCAGAGACTTTAAAATGACTTAAGTTTAAGGGGACCTTGGAATGGTATTGTATGCTTTGCACAAGGGGAAGGCTGTGTGGCAGGCCAAAAGCCCTGTACTTAAAAAACATAGGAAACTGGGGAATAGGAAACCCAAATATGGGCATCCTGTTAGGGGACTGGTGGCCGAGTTGATTGTTTCATTGATGAGCAATTAACTCAGCTACATGCTATAAAATAACTTGGCTAGGAGCTGCTACCAAGCTCCTGTTGTATTTACTGTTATCAAAGTACACGTTTCTTTTTAAGTGCTCCAGTGGGAGCTAGGCTTTAAAACTGTTTTGTATTTCTTTATTTTCATTTTAAAAAAGTATTTACTGGAGCTTTAATGCATATTTGTGCGGATCCTAAGGGTTTACTGGAATTTTTTTCTATTCTATAAATGGGTAATTGTATGTAATAAATAATATGATACCTGTATAATGTGTATCTTGTAACAATTGTAAGTCGCCCTGGATAAGGGTGTCTGCTAAGAAAATATATATATATATATATATATATATATATATATGACAAATATAAAAGTAAAAGTAAAAACAAAATGAATCTTTGGCAGGACATTGAACAAATTAGAAGATGTATCCACATCACAGGCTAGATTTATTCAATAATGGGGTTTCCCTGGTGATGCGAAATGATGCTAGCCATTGGCATTAGATAACAAGGCATAAGGATTTGCTGGTAGAGGGTGTTTGGAGGTTCAAGCTGCCGAAACAAAGTTAAAACATCTACTGTTCCCAATCCAGACAGCCTTGGGAGCATATGTGGAAGATGTGTGGGACAGAGCTTTAGAATCCAATCCTACGTCTCCGCCGGATTCAATACTAATGACATGCCACCCCGCCAATGACGTTTAAAAAACAATTTGGGCAAGAGCAGTAAAACACATTATTAACCAACCAAGCACAAGGTATTTTGCTTTATTACAGCAGCTTAGATTTACTCGTGTACCAGTTCTCTGCTCATGGAAATCACATTTTCACAAAATTTCACAAGTAATCTTCAAAAACAGCATGAGTACTTTACGCATAGCTAATTTACATATCAACCCCCACCTTTCCCCTTCATTTGCATGACGTCGGGTGAAAAGCCTGGTTTACTCGAGTAAAATAATCTGAGCGAATGGAAACCCCAAAAAGCATTTTACACGAGACATTTTTCTCGAGCAAATGTCTCGAGCTAAAAAAAAAGCATGCATGGAAACTCCACCAGTGTTGCAATGCATTTTAGGCCTATGTGAAGAATTCAAAGTCAGTTGTGATCACAGTCAGGCTACTTCAAATACAACAAATCTGGGGTTCATTCCTGAGTCGATCTTTAAACAATGGAGATGCCAGGCAACGTTTAGCTTCATATAGAAATGTATTTTGTTTATCCAGAGTGTACTCTCATTGTTGAAACTGGTGACAGTATGTGATTCCCTGGGAGGCCAAGGGTAGGAATTTAAGAGCACTAGTGTCTGAGTTAATTGCTTCCAGTGGCATTGCCTAAACAGTTTCTTGCTAAACAGCAGGTGACAGTCTTGTGGACATGGCTGCATAGTGTTGTGTGAGCATTCCACCCCAATGAAAATATAGAGTATTAACTATAGGTAAGTGTGTGTAATAACCCTTTTAAGGGCTTTGAGGGGTTATGGGACATCCTAGGCCTCAAGACTGTAGGTAGAACCCCGAGAAGCCCTTTAACAGGCTTGATTACACACTTACCTATACTTAATTCTTTATTATGTAATCGATCAAACATATATTGGCCAAAAAGCTGAAGAAATTTTTTTTTTTTTAAACATTCATTGTAGAGCTGAAAAATTGCATCAAATCTGTTTCCTCAGAACCGCTTCTTATATAGCCTCTGAACAAGTTTAGGTCACATAATGTTTTTCTTTGTGTGCCTTCTTTTTCTTGTTCCTGGGTAAAACTATTCACCTCAGCCTCACTGACAGCTAGAAATCTTGAGTCTGCCATTTTTTCTCAGTTTGTTCAGAATTCTGACAGGGTGATGACGTCACTGCCATGGCCTGTAATCGATTACAGGCCACGGCAGTGACGTCACAGTCTTCTTACACACACTTACATGGTAGTAATAAAACTAAGCTTTACCAAGTTCTATGGGAGATTACAACTCTCCATCTATAACAGTGTTATTATTCCTGAAAGAAAATCCAGTTGAGCTGTTCTTTTTTTATAATGACATGGGTTTACAACAAACTTGAAAGTATTTTGGAAGTCATAATGCATAATCATAAGAACTGTACTATTAATACATTGCATTTAAAAGGTTGTTTACAGTGACTTCTAATTTATTATCATAAATATTTTTTTCATTATGATTTTCTTTTACATTACCTGAATAAGTTACTGTGCTGTGTTCAGGTATTCTCTTTCTTCCTTTATTGGAATGATCCCGCTCCTGGGCAGTCATTTCGGGATTTTTTAGAGGAAAGACCAGACATTTGAAATACTATAAAAATGAAGGGCCAACTTGCTTTGTAGAGTGAAGATTGACCTGTTCACCTAAAATAAAAAGCATAAATGTATATTTTATGGATGAGATGCACAGAAAATGTTGATCTCTTTTGGGGCTGCTCCAGATTCTACCCCCTGCAAGCTTCCAAAAAGATTGGACCCACACTAACAATCTAGCTTTTATAATAGTGTAAATAACAACTGTGTCATCCCATAACTTATTTTAAATACTAACTTCTTAATAATATAAAATCCCAGTTAGATTAACTAATCTGTTATTCATGTTGTTTAGAAAGACTTGTATCGCCTGTACATAAAGAAGACATATAGAGGAACCAGGAGTGCTTTAAACATCTTGAGTTTTCTGATATAGAAAATGAATCTAATCAAGAAAAAGAATACATTAGTTAAGTTAAGTGATATGGTATACTGAGTTTATACCAATCTGCTCTTCAAGTCTTATTCCATACATTTTGCACACAGTATGGCAAATTGTCTTTGTTGGAGAACTGGATTCATGCTTATTTTTGTTTTATTTTCTCCATGTAGCCAGACCTACCACCTGCATGCTGCGAGAGATATGCATCCCAGTGTCAGCTTGAATCCTGCGGCCAACTATAACTGCCCCAAGTTCCGTTCCAGAAATCAGAGCTACATGAGAGCAGTGAGCACCCTCAGTCAGGCAAGCTGTGTTAGTCAGGTGAGTTCATTCTCCATAATGTACAACAAATCAGAGGACTTAAACCAAGAGCCTGAAGAAGATAATTAGAAGAAGGCAGTGCGGTGGATCGCTGTGCCTTGACATTTGCTGCTGTGAGGCAGATTGTGGGACAAGAACTCCATGCTGGAGGTTGATCTCTCTTAAGGTTAGTGAACACTGCTGTAGATATAAGTTAGCTGATAGTGGATAGTGAGAAACCCAACTAGCTGTGTTCTAATCAAAACTGTTCAGATCTGAACAATATCAGACATTAAACTTTAAATCTCTAATACCCCCATAATAAAGGGTCCACTGTAGTGGTGAGCAACGTGAGGCGAGGGGGCCACATCAGGCCAAAAGGAGTGCTAATAAACAGCAGTGGGATAATTTAACACATTTTAAAGTTGTTTGAGGGTCGCTCAGGTTGCCCATTTCTGATCTGGTTAGTCTGACTGCTAGTCCTATTGTTGGTTAACTTAGCCAAAATATCAATAACATGTACTGTAACACTAAACTAAATGGGCAATTAGATGTTTGTATCGTACATGATTGCATATGTCTTAACACTATAACGAATTAGATTTGACTGTGCTAAAAACATATTTTTAAGCAACTAGCAATTGTTGGGGATATGCATGTTGATTTCTTGAGAAGGTTTCCCATGCCCCATGCTGCTGTACTTCAGATGTATGCCAAATGTTTTAAAGATGCAGTACCCTTTATTCAGTTACATGCTTCTTAACAGGCAAAGTACTGTTTCTTTAAAGCTGCACAATCACATTTTGAAACAATTTCTACTATTTAAAATAATATTAAGAATACTCTTGTAATTTATAGATTGAATTGCTGTTTTAAACCAATGTTTACAATGTTCTGCTCTCTCATTTTCTAGGGAACCAAGTAGCTGTCTAATTTTGGGATATTTTCTCTCAAAAAATGTTATTATAATTTTAAAAAATAACATTGACTTTGCATTTTTATATATATATACTTTCCATGTGGTAATGTGACAGTGCAGTTTTAAGTTAACCTCATCCTGTTTTAGGGCTCTGATTCATCCTTTTTTCTCCCCTATACTGTATTACATGTTGCCACTTTAATGTTTGAAGTCCTCAGCAACTAAAGCATGAACGAAATGGTCAGCTGAAAGAAATACCCAAACCCCATACATATGTTATAAAATACTTCAGTACCCATAAACAGATATTCCTGCATGTATGTTGTAGTATGCCTTTAAACACACAAAGATATATACAGAGTATATGCAATGTACACTATATACATGCATGACCTGATTTGCTAAGCTTTTGCTCCCGTGCTAAATTTGCACTATGTATCTATCAGATGCTATCGGATGACAAGAGCTTACTTTTTAGCTTTGCCACAACTGACAACATAATACATCGAAACACAAATAATATTTTCAAACCAAATTGACTTTGTCTGTGTGGGTTGAAAGAATACACAATATGGTCTTTTTGCACCCTGCAAATTGGCAGTTAATCCAGATCCACCGTCATCCCCTACCCACCAAATTTGTAATTCTCTGAAATAGGTGTGTGTGCCTCTTCCTGTAATTTGTGAATGGCAATCTCCAACTACTCCCAAATCGTAGATATTGTTTTAAATGTTAGTTTCTATATATATATATATATATATATATATATATATATATATATATATATATATATATATTTAAAATATGTTAATAACTGGGGAAAAATATGTGTGAAAACATGAGCAAATGATATTTCTGATTTAATAGTTATTACTTGATTTGCCACTTTCTCCACTCCCTTGTGGAATATAGCAACAAATAATATTTCACACACAACTTTTAAGTCTTACCATGCCCAATTTACTCATTAATCGAATTATACAGAAATTCTGTACATCAACCTTTTACAGTATATATAGTTTTAAAAGACTAATTCTTAATATACCAATGAGTTGACTCAGACACTTGAAGTAAAAATCACATGATTGTTGTTCTTATGTAGTGTAGACTTACTTGTCAGCTATTAAGTCACACTGGCACTAATTCATGATAAAATAATGAAAAGTGTATTTATTATTACAGTCCTCTGTTTTAGAAGGATTTGGTAGCGTGCGAGGTTTTAACTTTTTTATTTGTAAAACATTACAGTCTTTCTAAAGAGTTATTAGCTATTACCCATTTGGGGAGGTTCTTTTAAAGTTGACCAGAGATGAATATTCGTTTGGACATTTTCCTTTTTAATCATTTTGAGAATAGGTGAAATTCCCATCCATTTAGTTGGAAATCATTATTGGATGGAAATCACTTTTTTCAGAATACTGCCCTATTAGTAAAGTAAATGTACATTTAAGAAAGCCTGGAACTAAGCCCTTTTTCTTCACTGAAATTGTGTTTCTTTTCACTGCAGACTCCTGCATCCTCTGTATACAATATACAATGGGCTCCAAATGTATTAAATACTGTAAATTAAGCACAATCTTTCATAATGCAGTTAAACAGTGGATTATTATAGTAACCTTCAATGTCATCCAGACATACTGCTTCTTAGACTTACCAGTGCATTCCATCATAAAATCTGATTATAGCTAAATTAACTTAAAGAATGATAAAAAAAAAAAAAAGTTATCAAAATGTTTGTCCGCCAGACAAGTTTAGTATTGGATAAATTATATTTTATATATATATATATATATATATATATATATATATATATATATATATATATATATATATATATATACCAAGTCTATTTTAACCCACAGTAGATTATATAAATATTGACTCCTGTATTTGAACCCAGGGGTGATTTATTGCCCTCATTATTAACATCAACATACAAAATTGAGTTTTGTAACTTCTAATTAGATACAAATGGCATCCTCCCCCACATCCTTACCCTGCCCTCCCCCACCCTTTGACATCACAGTGACTGTTTCAGAAAAAAATGGGATAGTGCAACAGTAACATTAATATAAGTAACCACAATATTTTCAAATTCTTTTGAAGTTCAAAGACTGGGATTTTGCTAACACTCCTTCATATTTACTGTACAAAGGGGAAGAGTCAGAATCAGAAAGAGAAAGGAAGAGGAAAAATTAAGGACTGCTATTCCTGTTTTTGTCTCTCAGGTGAGTGAGACTGAGATCAATGGCCAGTTTGAATCAGTTTGCGAGTCCGTTTTTAGTGAAGTAGAATCTCAGGCTATGGATGCCTTGGACCTGCCTGGCTGTTTCCGCACTCGAAGCCACAGTTACCTGCGTGCTATTCAGGCTGGTTACTCCCAGGACGATGACTGCATACCTTCAATGACATCTTCCACAGTCACCTCAACTATCAGATCAGGTAACAATATGCTTAAGAGAGGCGAGCCATAGAATATATACATACATATCCTTGCCTGGCAATCTCAAGCAAAGCGATGCCTAATTTCACTGGTACTTGAGTTTGCACAACCACCTTTTAATAATTCAGAATTTGCTTGCGAGTCATGCACGAACAAAGCCCATTTCTGGGCATCCAATTAGCCTCTTTTTTTTTTTTTTTGGCAATTAAGAAATATGTTTGAGCTTATAGAACAACTTAGTCCAGAAACATACATACTTATATAACTGATATGTCACACAGCATGTTTAAGAGGATTAAGCGCTGTTCTAAGCATGTAAAGAGGAGCTTCATTTAAAACAATATATATATAATAATTTTGAAACAAGATAAAAAGTTAAAAGATTATTTTAAACAAAGGGTGTGTCCTGTGTGGTCTGATAGTGGCTCTGTAACACTTCTCTTGTCAATGAAACAACCATCTGTAGTGTTGCTTACCTTGTAAGTCTCCAAAATATAGTTTCCATACAACTCCATGGAATTTAACAAAGTCAATAGAATAAGAAGACTAAATAATTCAAAGCTAAACTATAATCAACGACTGTCTTAATATAACACACGGAATGCATCAACACCTTTGCATAATCCTGATACATAGCATGGCATAGGTAGAGTTTTTTAAATGGTTTCTTTTTGTACTAAGTTATAACCTTTTTTTCATTTTAGGCGCCCGTAGATTAGCTGGTGATGGTAAAATGTACGGTAGGTCTTGTAGGGGTCCTGTTTTTAGTATTATTATTATTATTATTATTATTATTATTATTATTATTATTAGTATTATTATTATTATTATTTTGTGCTAATAAACCTGTTCAATACTTTTGTAATATTGCTGCACAGGTTAGCTGTAGAGGAGTTTAAAAGTGTATGCTTTTTTGCATATATACAATATATATAAAATAAAGTTAAACAGCATCATACTGATCTAATACACTTTGAATGGATTTTCTCCTGTCGATAAACTACAGACAACAAAAAGTCATGCTTAATATTTAAATAATGCAGAATACTTTTATATACAGTTTGGTTAAAAAATGACTTGGTCTCTCTGCGCTGCTCTTTTGGAAAAACTATTTCTGACTGAAATTACAGATTTCATCCATCTGTAAGTGTCGTGTGCACCTGCGTGTGTGTATATATATATATATATATATATATATATATATATATATATATATATATATATATATATATATTTAGACCCAATTAATATACAATAAGTAAATATTCCTATAGAATGCATTGATTTTTAGAAATGATCGTTCATATTAATATAAATAAACCATAAACACACTGAAATATAGTACAAATAAATGTAATTTGTAATATAAAGTTACTTTTCGTAATTTGTGATTACTTCACAACATGTCAGAATCACATTAATCAAAGTGAGTAAAAAAATGCACAGGAAGAAACATTTCCTTAAATATTTATACCTGAAATCTGCATCAACTGAATTAAATTTAAATAATAATAATAATAATAATAATAATAATAATAATAATAATAATAATAATAATAATAATAATAATAGGACAGATTCAAAAATACATGTCATTCTACATAAAGTTTACAATCCACATTTATGAAAATCCTGCTGACATCCAAAGTCAATTGTTTTATTAATTGTTTATTTAGCAGACGCCTTTACCCAAGGCGACTTACAGAGACTAGGGTGTGTGAACTATGCATCAGCTGCAGAGTCACTTACAATTACGTCTCACCCGAAAGACAGAGCACAAGGAGGTTAAGTGACTTGCTCAGGGTCACACAATGAGTCAGTGGCTGAGGAGGGATTTGAACCGGGGACCTCCTGGTTACAAGCCCTTTTCTTTAACCACTGTTGTCATATATGTTGTATAGAGACTTTTATATGGTCACCATCTCTTTTGAATTCATACTTGTCAGTAAGCTTTCCACCAGATTTCCATTACACGAGAGTAGATGTTAAAATTTCATGCTGATTTGAACTCGGCTCTCGCCAAGATAAGCACCAACTAAGACGTAGCTTTACAGTAAACTAATGTGATCCATAGGTGTCTCCATCCATTTGCGCTTCCTTCCATATGACGATGTAGATATCCTTCTGTCAGGTGTTGATGGCTGAAGTGTAATGCTAGCTCCAGGGATCAGCTTATTTTCCTCCCTAGCGCATCAGCACACACAACGGCTGCGATGCTGGCTCCGGGGATCAACCACAGTGCGGTCTCCCCAGCGCATCAGCATGACAACCGTCTGGATTGAGCTAAGTAGGGTACATCTCTGGGGTCTTCAAGTGGGCACCTTCCATCCTCGGTGTTTCGTCGACTAGCCCACGACACCTCAAGAGGGCTCGACGGTGATTCTGGCATCCCAGAATCACCCCCCTCCGTCCCCCACTCAACTCAGCCCAGCTTACTTACCTGAACATCAGCGACTGTCACACCGAAGTATTCACTGGTACATGGGCTAATATATACTTCCAACTTAATGTAGGTCTCACATTTTCCTACATGAAACACACATATTATTGTAAAGATTAATTTGATGTATTAATTGTATTTTATTTGAAAATATTAGTGAAGTAAAGTTATTGATAACTTGCCGGTACTTCAGTGTTGCATTTTCAAATTCAAGGATCCATGAAGGAACACAGTCGACACTGAAAACAGTGACTAAAAAGTATATATGTATAGATCATTGATAAAAAAAAATTATATCAGGACGTCGTTTCAGACTACAAGTCCTTCTTCCTAGATAAATAGATATTTTATCAAACACACCATCCTTTTGGCATTTGGCTATAAATTGATTAACTCAATTTTATGCAAATATTTTTAACCTTTCAGGTACTGTTCAACTTATACTCAATTTGGAGGACCCTCTGTATGTGCGTGCACTGGATTTGTTCAGTAAAACCTGTGCAAAAAATCGAGTACACATTCACCTTTCATATAAGAGAATGTGAGATCTACAAAGTGATGATAATACATAGTGGGTAAGATTCACTGGAATTATTTTGTTAGATTCACATACATTTAATAAAAAAAAAAAACTTTCAATACACTTTAATTCATTTAGTTGCTTTACTTATGTATGACCTTACTGTCCAGACAGCATCCAAAACAGTCGATCTAAAGTACAGTGTATATTTGAGGATAGGGTCAGCAGCACGCCACCATTAAAAGATAAGGAAGAGCAACCAGCTGGAATGCTAAAATTGCCTTTGGCTGTCAGCAGGAATTCCATCAAGGTTCTGTTAATTCAAGACAGGCATTCTAAATGCGTAATACCAATTTTACTATGTTTTCATTACATCCATTAAATACATTCCAAATTTTGGATTTTATTGAACATTTTTAAATGCTCTATTACCTTTACCACTCTGAATATGCTTAGTGGCATACCACTTTGT
This sequence comes from Acipenser oxyrinchus oxyrinchus, assembly GCA_030684275.1. Taxonomy (NCBI): domain Eukaryota; kingdom Metazoa; phylum Chordata; class Actinopteri; order Acipenseriformes; family Acipenseridae; genus Acipenser; species Acipenser oxyrinchus. The sequence continues at coordinate 58,819,223 of CM060252.1, forward strand.
AAAACTGTTGCATGTTCCATTATCTGCTCTTCAACATTAATCGACTAAACTACCATTTTGTTCCATCACGGTAAACAACAACTGCGTCTCACAAGCTTGTATTCACTAGTACTTCTTTATCAGAGTGTTCAAACTGTGATTGCAGGAATGTATTTAATTAAAAAGGTCCTGTTCTGCAATACTATAATGTATGTAACTGTACAGTCCCATTATTAGAGATGCTTATGGATTGGCGGATCATAAATGATGTGTTTTTTCAAATGGCTGATCCTCTTCATTTCACACATGGTTAACTTGGTCATCTCAATATGATTTTTAGATTTATTTGAAGAATCTGACCTTACTGATCTGTCAGAGCATATTGTTTACATTGTAATTTTAAATTGCATTAGTCAGTATGTAACAAGATACATTTAATCTCATGAAGGATGTTTTTCTTAACAAGAGGTGGGAGTGAAACAGTTTCTGTAATTAATTAACCCTTCGAATACTCTAAACAGGATGCCTTTTCTTTCTATTGCCTCATACTGGGTCTGGCAGGTTTCCATGGAAACAGTGTTAAAATGAAATTTGCTGACTAAATAATGTGTTAAGTGTTTAGAAAAGTGTATTATGTCTGTCACTAGCTGGCACTGTAAATTGGGATGCAGCCAACCTTTCAGATACCATTGTTCTAAAGGTTAAATCGACAATAACACAGGGACGGCAGTAGAGTAAAAATATTACGGGTTGATTTGATCAACCTATACCCTGCTGGGATAGCAACCACTGGATTCTAGTATTTCACTGCACTGAGGAATCCCCCTGAATCTGTGGTTATCACCAGATTACCCCTAGAAATTGGTGGTTAATACAGAGCAAGTCCCCCATTTTGTAAACTGCTTTAATCAAATCCAAGGCTGGCTTTTCTCAGCAGGAACCCCTAATTCACCTTGAATCTTGTTTTTCTAAACCTATGTTTCTATGTAATTAAACTGCATTTAGATGCCCCTCCCCCTACACAAACACACACACACACACACACACACACACACGCATACACAAAGAACACAAACATTGAGAACAATTTACTAAAAGAAAAGAATGTGCCTAAGTTCATCTTTGGGAGTTGAGGGGAGTGGAATTTTCATAGTTACAAATATGTATTCCTCATTAAAGGTTTGGTAAGGGGGTGTCTTTCTTAATATGGCCCTTTGTGCTTATCAAATGATGGTTTGGTAATCATAAAGACAAAACATTTAGCACAATAAGTAGCATAGACTTACTATCTTTATGTTATTTTTAAATAGCAAAATGGTTAGACAGAACAACAAATAGTTCAACATCTTAGCTAGTTTTCTATTACACATACTTACAAATTTGCCATTCATTTTATACTGTATCAGTTGTTTTCAACCAGGGTACGCATACCCCTGGGGTACTTCTAAAGCCCCTTTCACACTGGCATGCTCTACCCTTTTCGGACCTGGGTGATAGAAGCAAATACACAATGCTGCCCCAGAAACAGCTTGTTACGGACGCTTCCATCCAAGCTTCTCTGGATTGAATTGCCAGCCCAAATGTTGATTACAGCAGATGTTGTTGCAGTCTGGCTCATGGTGTGTCAATCAGCAGAATAGGGCTAAACTGAATAAACAGAAATGTTCCTTGCAGAAGTGAAACCGTCACCCAGGCGTGGCTGTTTGTTAATTAGTCTGCATCTGGACGGCCATTGTCTCGCTTGGCTCGGGTCAAAGTGTGTCGACCCAAATCCTGAGGTGGGTCACTGCCGACCCAGGTCAACCCGGGTATGTGGTTTCATACTAGGTGGGATTGTGACCAGGGTAGGAGTTCCAGTGTGAAAGGGGTTTAAGGGTCATAGGGGTACACAGGACAACTCAGAAATGCAAAAATAAAAATGAAAGTAAAAGAAAGTAATTGTCTTAAATCACTGAACCGCAAATGAAAAAAAAAAAAAAATAGAATCTATCCCCTCCGTACTTTCCACCTGTACGCATGAGTGATTTCAATTGAGTGGATTTCCACTCTGGTATGGGTGAGTGAAGCAGGGTTTTGGTGATTCTGCTGATGGAGAGCGTTCTGTGCTGCTCAGGAACTTAGCTACTTTCTGCATGTTTTAGAAGTATAAATGTTCCGGTAAACATAAGTAACTCATGCTTTGACGGTTTTATTTATTAGACGCTGCTGTATTTTAGTAACAGCAATAGTGGAATGTTGAATTTGTTTACAGTGTTTGAAATGGATACATTTATTACTTCAATAATGAAGGAAGAAAACACAAGAGTAAGTGTAAATTGACAGAAAATTATACAGAATCCCTTTGGATAATTGTTACATTGTTAGTTAGTATAGTTGTATTTTGAGGTTAATGTTTTTGATATTGTAAACATTTTAAATGACACACATAATTATGCTGAGATGGGAAGTAAATGGTAACTTGATAAACATTTACACTGGATTTTTTATAATTTTACAGAATAGAAAGCGAATATGAGTGTTTCCAAAGAGATCCCCAAATACTGTCTTTTAATTCTGTGCATCAGAGACATGCAATTAAAAGTTTTAAGAATTAAGCCTACTGCTTGGTATTCTGTCCTAAACTAGTAGTTTATCAGTCCCAAACTGCTGTGACATAAATTATGTATTAAATAAGGGGTATTTGTTAATCAGCCTATTCTGCCTTTTATTGCAACTGTGGTACCATTCAGTAGAGCAAAAATTGGAAGCTGATACCTCTAGACAGAAAGGGTACAGGTTCAAACAAAAGGTTGAAAACCCCTGTGCTGTATGATCGATTTCAATTTAACAATCATTAAGCAGAGAGGGTAGGTGTAAATTGAAACTAATTCTTGATGAAATGGGAGTTGTTTTTTTTAACCAAGCTCATTGACCATTTTGACTCCCCACCAAGTAGCCTATTAAAACTTTCATGAGTTGTCAGTTCATCACTGTCTTTAATTAACAGAGCAAATACCGTACTCCTTCAAATTTAAGATGCAGCCCAAATTTCCCACCCTTAAATTTGAGGAAAAAATAAAACATCAAATAAAGATGCATTTACAAAAACACAACCTCAATTTTGCATATAAGAAAACGATGCATGGAGACAGTTTGCGTCTGTCAGCTATCACACAGCATTACAGTTATGCGCTGCTTCTCATTTTCAGTTGTGATTACTCACACCTGTTTTTCTCCATTTTTGTGAACTGTGGTATTGCTTGGCATGTCGAGACTTATGGGGGTCTGATCAGCATTTCCGATCTGTCCAAGCTGGTACTGTTTGTTAGAATGGAGCCTATGAAGCGAAATGCTGAAATTGTACAAGCTTCTCTTCTGATTCCTCAGGAAGCTAATGACCCTACTCTGGTAGTTATGTCTTTTGTTTGCGATTTTAATACACACATCACTACTCGAATTTAAGACGCAGGCCATTTTTGAGAAGATAAAAATGGTTTAAAAAGTGCGTCTTAAATTCGAAGGAATATGGTAGTTGTTTTCTAGAGATCTTTTTTTGTAATTTGTATGACTGAACAGCAGTACTAAACGCTCTACATTGTACCTACAGTCCGTCCCACAATGCCTTTTTTTTGCTATCCTGAAGACTGCAACAATGTACTGTACCTGACTGTTTTTATTGGTTCGATATTATATATATATATATTTTTTGCTTACCATGCAAGAGAACAAAAACAGAGTAGCTCATTCCTTACCTACCACCAAATAATTACATTTTAGTTCATCACCAGATTAAGCCAGACCAATAGCCAGAGATAGAATGGGATAGAGAAAATATCTGGTGTGGAAAACCATGGAGGGAGAATGTTTACAGTGAATTTGTTTAGGCATCAATCAGTTGTTATAAAAGATATCTATAATTGAATATATGTCATTGAAATCCAACTAAGATGATTAAAAATAAATAAGATGCAGTGTTCTAAATTCATTATCTATGTGCTGAATATATACATTTTGGGGTAATTTTTGCTCCAGTGTAACCTTCAAAGCCAGCAGTTAAAACCAATTTATAGTATATTTTAAAATGTAAAATGTTGTTTCGATGTCAATGGACAGCACTATAAATTGCTGTGTATGGTGTTCAATTATCTCTGCAGGGGAGTTGGTGTTGAACACCATGGCATAAAGCAATAGTGGTTTCTTAAACATCATTTGTGTTGACAGGAATTGCAAAGGTGTATTTCAGATTAGTTTATAGCTAGAAGCTCTTACTCTAACACCAGTACTGCTGGTCCAAAAAAGTGGTACAAACTTTGCACTGGAGCACCACCAAAATGCAATAAAGTGACTGCCGATGTAACTTTACTTACTTAAGTGCATAAGAAAAATACAATGATGCATGATGAATCTGGTCATTTCATGATATTTTAAACCGTATATTGTTTTTAAATCTAATTTTTAAATAATAATCAGTCATGGTGATCATTTGGCTATCCTCTCTCTAGCCCTAAAACTAGTGCATTACTACAACAATGACTCTGTTCTCTGTTTATTAAGACATTGTACATGTAGATCTAAATTTAAAAATAATAATTCTAAAGTGTGGAAGACCATTGAGCCACCCAGAGCACTGAATGTACACTCATGATTGACCATTTTCTCTAATTTCAATTGTTATTTAGAGATGTGCAGGCTCTAAAATGCCTGCTATCCAAACCACCTGTGGATAATAAAAATGACCCACTTTTTCAGGGATCCAGTTTCGCCTTCCATCTGCCGTGGATCGGACGCCACAATCTCCAGGTATCTTTCATTATAACCCACTTGCTGGCCGCTTTACTGCATTGCCACATACAGTGCAACCAAATAGACAACACTAAGTATATACACTACTGCCACCTGCTGGATGTTGAACCAGTTACTGCTCATTCTGTGCAAATAATTATTCAGCATATGGAAGCAGACCTTATAGGCCACAGGTACCACATTTTTTCGCTCTGCCTAATTTAGATTCAAAACTCAATGGTTAACAAATAAAACCTGCACCAGATTATTTTAATTGCTATGTTTGAAAAGTGAGGTCAAATGCTCACTGATATTCAGTGTTGGCAATAATTTATCACATACCTAATGAATTGATTTAGTACTCGTTTAATTTGCATGTCAGCACTTAAATAAGACAGGGAATTGTTGTCACCGGAATTGATGTATGTATAGTATGTTTGCGTGTGTTTGCATGCGTGCAACGTGCGTGTGTGATTGTACCTGCACACTACTTTTCAGACTAATGCTACTATCATCGCCTGGCTTTCCTTGTGTGGAATCTTAGTTAACATAATACCACGTTGTTAAATACAATTGAATAATATTTTATTTGAGGGGAGGGACCAGGAGACATTGTAAATCAGGCTGGACTCTTAAAGAGTCTCATCACTTACATGATGATTGTGGTTTCTTGCTAACTTATTTTATATTCTATCACAGGACCAATGCTGTGGGTTCAGCAATACATTTTCCATATGACTGAGAAACACATGTGTATTTTAATATTAAAACTAGAATAATGTGTACTAGTATCTGCTGATTTTATATAATACAGATAACATCACTGTTCTGTGAAAACAGTGCAAAATAATGACTGACCCACTTCTGTTTAACAGATTTTCCTGAAATACAATATCCGTTCCTAACACTAATTGTATAAAATGTTTGTAGTTAAATCCAGATCAACAGTTCTTCTTCTACTTTGACATAGGTGAAAACAGAGGAGGGTCTGTGTTTGATTTGTCTAGACTTATTTCCGTTTCACTGAGTTTGTGTCCAACTGTACAAATATTGGATAATTGGGTCAAGAATCAAATGTCACCTTGTTTTATCCCTGTGACAATGATCTCTGTGACCTAATTAGACATCAACACAAGTTAGCCTTTCAGTGCACTGCGCTGCTATTCGAGATAATGAGCAGATAATAATTTAGTAACTGAAGCAGTAGCAAAGCTTGTGGAGGCTGGGATTATCTCCAGTTCCCTTTGACATGTAAAACGTCCTCGTTTATTTTGTTACTTCAAATTCCTGACAGGCTGGGTAAGGGAACTCCTGAGCTCTCACTGACTCACTGGCAAGGGTTGAAAAAGTAGGAATGTATTACCAGATTCAGTTACCTGGGGGAAAGATTATCTGTTTCAACAGACACAAGTCAAGGCAGCAAAATTTGGTAAAGGTGCTGGCCTGAAGTTCCCCTCTGTATTATGTAAGACTAAACCCACATTGTTCAGGTTAGAGGTAAGGCAAAGAGATGTGGAAATATGCTAGCTAGAAATAAATACTTTGAAAGACTATGGCCAGGGTATATTTTTAAATCAAAGTGTTAACTCTAGTCTTAATTAACCCCTGCATTTTTTTTTTAAACTGGAACTAAACAACTAAGAATATCAAGGTAGGGTGACCAAACGTCCTGGTGTCCTGACATTTTTCCCCAAAACTTAAAGTCCCAGTTTCCAACAGCACCAGATAGCACTGCTGGCGTGAAATATGTAAACAATCGGCAATCGTATTAAAATATGGTTCCAGAATAATATGTTTCATTTAGGCTTCTATAATAAATTAAAAGTATGTAAAATGAAAAGGGTAAAGATAGCAATACATATGGTTATTTTAAGTTACGTGTAGCAAAGGAGAAGCCATACTAATGTGGGATTTCAACTTCCCCCATATAAAATGGGAAAACCTGATGGGGAGCACGACAGACGAAATTGAAATGGTGGAAATGACAAATGACTGCTTCCTAACGCAATTTGTCAAGGCACCGACTAGAGGGGAGACATGCCTTGATTTAGTCTTTTCAAATAAAGAAGACAGGATAACTGGCAAACTCAGATCACAACATGGTCTCATTTGAAGTGATTTTTAAAGCCCAAAAAGTAATGACTAAAGCTAAGGTTTACAATTTTAGAAAAGCAAACTATAAAGGTATGAAAAACTAACAGAAGTAGATAGGAGTAAAATAGAGAAAACATCCACAGAAAAAGGATGGCTTTTTTTTTTAATGTAGTACTAGAGGCACAAAACAATTACATCCCAAAAGTAGACAAATCTAAATCTAAAACAAAATGGACAAAATGGTTTAATAGATCAATTAAAAAAAAAAAATCAGTGAAAAAAGGCACTTTACAGAGAGTTTAAAAGGGACCAAAAACAAAGTACACATAAAGAGTACTTGGAACTGCAAACACAAGTCAGAAAGGAAGTTTAGAAGAGATAGAAATGAACATTGCTAAAACCAATTCTAAAATGTTTTTCCAATATTATAACAGCAAGAGAACATTCAAAGAAGAGGTTAAATGTCTAAGAGATACAAATGGCAAAATCATAGATGAAGAAAAAAAATAGCAAATCTATTAAATTATTACTTTTCACAAGTTTTTACAAAGGAGGATACGGACAACATGCCCCACATGTCGACCTGTTCCTATCCAGTTTTAAATAACTTTAGCATAACAGAGGCAGAAGTATTAAAGGGAATAGTAGCTCTTAAAATAAACAAATCCCCTGGGCCGGATGAGATCCTCCCAATAGTACTCAAAGAAATGAAAGAAGTCTCTTGACACAGGGATTGTACCGACAGACTGGAGAATTGCATACGTAATACCGATCCACAAAAAGGGAGACAAAACCGAACCAGGTAACTACAGACCAATAATCCTGACTTCTATTATATGTAAACTTATGGAAACTATAATAAGATCCAAAATGGAAACTTACCTATATGGTAACAGTATCCTGGGAGACAGTCAGCATGGTTTTAGGAAAGGGAGATCATGTCTATTTAACCTGCTTGATTTTTTTGAGGATGCAACATCGACAATTTCCAGAAAACTTTTGACAAAGTCCCGCATAAAAGATTAATCCTCAAACTGAACGCAGGAGGGATTCAAGGAAATGCATGCACATGGATTAGGGAGTGGTTAACAGAAAGTACTGGTTAGAGGAGAAACCTCAAAATGGAGCGAGGTAACCAGTGGTGTATCACAGGGATCAGTATTAAGTCCTCTGCTATTCCTAATCTACATTAATGATTTAGATTCTGGTATAGTAAGCAAACTTGTTAAATTTGCAGACGACACAAAAATAGGAGGAGTGACAAACACGGTTGCAGCAGCAAAGGTCATTCAAAATGATCTAGACAGCATTCAGAACTGGGCAGACACATGGCAAATTACATTTAATAGAGAAAAGTGTAAGGTACTGCACACAGGCAATAAAAATGTGCATTATAAATATCATATGGGAGATACTGAAATTGAAGAAGGAATCTATGAAAAAGACCTAGGAGTTTATGTTGACTCAGAAATGTCTTCATCTAGACAATGTGGGAAAGCTATAAAAAAAAGGCCAACGAGATGCTCGGATATATTGTGAAAAGTGTTGAATTTAAATCAAGGAAAGTAATGTTAAAACTTTACAGTGCATTAGTAAGACCTCATCTAGAATATTGTGTTCAGTTCTGGTCACCTCGTTATAAAAAGTATATTGCTATATACTACATATATATACTACGCGGTGATCTGATTCAAGCATTCAAAATCCTAAGAGGTATTGACAATGTCGACCCAGGGGACTTTTTTGACCTAAAAAAAGAAACAAGGACCAGGGTCACAAATGGAGATCAGGTAAAGGGGCATTCAGAACGGTAAATAAGAGGCACTTTTTTTACACAGAGAATTGTGAGGGTCTGGAACCAACTCCCCAGTAATGTTGTTGAAGCTGACACCCTGGGATCCTTCAAGAAGCTTCTTGATTAGATTCTGGGATCAATAAGCTACTAACAACCAAACGAGCAAGATGGGCCGAATGGCCTCCTCTCGTTTGTAAACTTTCTTATGTTCTTATAACATGCAGTTAAATGAGGCTGCAAATTGGAAAGGGAAGGTGCAGTGGTTGTGCAATGTGAAAACAGTAATAGTGATAAAAGCACTAAGTTCAAATAAAAAGCTTTTAAAAAAAAACAACAAAAAAAAAACACTGTATACTTTCAAACTGATCCCAGTTCTGAGCTTTGGAAATTGTGTTACCCTATATCAATGTCTCAAGTTGTTTGTTTTATACCATTAATGTTGATTTTGTTTTTCTTTCAAAATCCGGAGGAAACGCTTAGAAAATTCACCACTATGTGATTTATCAAGCAATTGTTAGAATTGACAGATGTTGAAAAAAGTTTGTTGATTGTTGTATTTTAAACCCAGAAAAAAATATATATATATACAGTACTGTGCAAAAGTTTTAGGCAGGTGTGAAAAAATGCTGTAAAGTATGAATGCTTTCAAAAATAGACATGTTAATAGATTATATTTGTCAATTAACTAAATGCAAAGTGAGTGAACAGAAGAAAAATCTAAATCAAATCCATATTTGGTGTGACCACCCTTTGCCTTCAAAACAGCATCAAGCATCAATTCTTCTAGGTACACTTGCACACAGTTTTTGAAGGAACTCGGCAGGTAGGTTGGCCCAAACATCTTGGAGAACTAACCACAGTTCTTCTGTGGATTTAGGCAGCCTCAGTTGCTTCTCTCTCTTCATGTAATCCCAGACAGACTCGATGATGTTGAGATCAGGGCTCTGTGGGGCCATACCATCACTTCCAGGACTCCTTGTTATTCTTTACGCTGAAGATAGTTCTTAATGACTTTCGCTGTATGTTTGGGGTCATTGTCATGCTGCAGAATAAATTTGGGGCCAATCAGATGCCTCCATGATGGTATTGCATGATGGATAAGTATCTGCCTGTACTTCTCAGCATTGAGGAGACCATTAATTCTGACCAAATCCCCAACTCCATTTGCAGAAATGCAGCCCCAAACTTGCAAGGAACCTCCGCCATGCTTCATTGTTGCCTGCAGACACTCATTTGTGTACGCTCTCCAGCCCTTCGGCGAACAAACTGCCTTCTGCTACAGCCAAATATTTCAAATTTTGACTCATCAGTCCAGAGCACCTGCTGCCATTTTTCTGCACCCCAGTTCCTGTGTTTTCGTGCATAGTTGAGTCGCTTGGCCTTGTTTCCACGTCAGAGGTATGGCTTTTGGCCGCAAGTCTTCCATGAAGGCCACTTCTGACCAGACTTCTCCGGACAGTAGATGGGTGTACCAGGGTCCCACTGTTTTCTGCCAGTTCTGAGCTGATGGCACTGCTGGACATCTTCCGATTGTGAAGGGAAGTAAGCATGATGTGTCTTTCATCTGCTGCAGTAAGTTTCCTTGGCCAACCACTGCGCTTCACGGTCCTCAGCGTTGCCCGTTTCTTTGTGCTTCTTCAAAAGAGCTTGGACAGCACATCTGGAAACCCCTGTCTGCCTTGAAATTTCTGCCTGGGAGAGACCTTGCTGATGCAGTATAACTACCTTGTGTCTTGTTGCTGTGCTCAGTCTTGCCATGGTGTATGATTTTTAACAGTAAACTGTCTTCAGCAACCTCACCTTGTTAGCTGAGTTTGGCTGTTCCTCACCCAGTTTTATTCCTCCTACACAGCTGTTTCTGTTTCAGTTAATGATTGTGTTTCAACCTACATATTGAATTGATGATCATTAGCACCTGTTTGGTATAATTGTTTAATCATACACCTGACTATATGCCTACAAAATCCCTGACTTTGTGCAAGTGTACCTAGAAGAATTGATGCTGTTTTGAAGGCAAAGGGTTGTCACACCAAATATGGATTTGATTTAGATTTTTCTTCTGTTCACTCACTTTGCATTTAGTTAATTGATAAATATAATCTATTAACATGTCTATTTTTGAAAGCATTCTTACTTTACAGCATTTTTTTCACACCTGCCTAAAACTTTTGCACAGTACTGTATATATATATATATATATATATATATATATATATATATATATATATATATATATATATATATATATATATATATATATATATATATATATATATATATTGAGCATATGTTCAGAGCCTTGACATAGATTGAATAGGATTGTTTTAATAGGGCAAAGGACAAAGAGACCAAAAGGTTTTCGGCAGAAGCCTAGCCAGTAGATTGTATTGTATTTCAAGTTGGGCAATAATTATATTAATCATTACAGAACATTGGACCTAACTTTACACAATTTTTGTGAAAGAAAAATAAAACTTTTAATGTTACAAAACTAACTTTAGGTACTTTTAATTGTGCATATTACTAGTTTTGCAGCATAAACAGTTTTGATGAAAGGAAAGGCCTGGTTCAGAAAATAATCAGTACTTTCTCTTACTTCCCTGTGCAGTCTGTTTTATCACTGTAACTTTGTTTTAAAATTTTTATATTTTATTGAGTGCCTGGAGCAATAGCTAGAAAAGATACCGATGTTGTTTAGAACTTCTCATAACTGATTAGAGTACCTTTTTAATATTGATGTACCTGAATGCATAAAATATAAACAAGGATGGCTGAAGAAACCCTGAACAAAACCAGTTTTATTTTAAAAATGGGCCACACAAAGGATATAACATTAAAGAATACATTTTATGATATAATTAGGTAATGTAAGATAGTTTTTGCATTGGTGAGGTTTTTTTTATTTATTTTTTAACCATTTTTAAATATGTTGATATCAGTGCTTAATGAATAACATTTGTTACTCTGGAACCCCAGTGTGCTTTCCCTAACATCCCTCTCAAGCTGTTAGAAACTGTTCCAGGCTTGATTTTTAATTGCTCATTCCCTGAGAACCGCTTCAGCTTCCAATTAACCTTACTTTGCTGCATCACAGGCTTTCTGCTTGAGCAACTGTTTAGTAGGTATATCGATTCATGAGGAGCAAACAGTTATCTCATAAATAGATTGGAAATGGCAGCTGATTCAGACATGTCCCTCTTGAAGGTGGAGAGTAAATGTAAACTTTCGGCTGACACTTAAGTCAACACTATGCTGATCTATCTAGCTTCCATGACCAGCATTCATAAACATTATTCAGGTCTAGCCTGCCAGGACAGCAAAGCTCTTTTGCATAGCAAGCAGAGCTACATTTATACCCTTCAACAATATTTATCTTCGTAATGTGTCTATTAGATGGTGTCTTCCATCATCCTAAAAGAAGTAATTTATTTTCAGGCCGTGCTTATGAAAGTTCCTTGCAGTACATTTACAGTACATGCTTGACTCTGGTAATTATCCACGTTTTAACACTTTGCCATGTGTTTTCAAACACTTTGCACAGCAAAGCATTCTTTCTTAATAAGAATGATCCATAGATTTGTATGTTAAACAGACACTAGGCATGCAATTATTAAAATAGCATGTTTGTGGTTACTCTATGATTTCTTCTATTCTATTAGATGAAACCTTTGTCTTGTACAATAGATTAATTATGCAAGTCAGCACTCCTACACAGAAAATAATGGGGGAAACAAACAAAAATCAGGCGAGGTGGTGGGGGAAGGTTTATGTTTGTATGCGTACACAAATTTGGGGCATGTTATGGTCAAAACCAAGGTTAAAAGTATTTTCCAAAAAACTAAAATTCCATAAATGTCTATTATTGATCAAGAAGGATGCTTTGGAAAATGTAACATATGACCAGGAATCAATATAGAGTAGAGTGAGTAGTCATCAACCACAACCTACTGATTAAAATACAGATTAAAAACAATTGCAGGATATATCCAGGTAAGAATGCATACTGTTTTTTAAACTAGGGAAGCTATTGGAATATTGTATGTGGGTTTAGCAAACAGAGGTATGCAAGGATGCTTATCACTGGACAAAAGGATTGATACCATTGGACATGTGTTTTTTACAAGCTCATAACCCATTACCTTGTCTCACAAGTAAGATATAGCAGCAAACATAATGGCAAGGCATCACACAACACAGCCAGGAACATATGCATGTAGTATTAAGATTTAGGTCTGCAGTAACTGAAGTCACCCTTACCAGATTCAATATGTGCTATGGGTTGTGTAATCATTTGATGAAACTATTCCATATGTATATGAATTTCATTAAAATGCGTATGCTAGAATACACAAAAAAGCAGTGCAGAAGTGTGCTCACAAGGCATAATGCCATCTATTTAGATATAAAATCAATCTAAATGACTTCATACTTGCTCAATGGTATTAACTGCACGATTATAGTAGAGGATTCTGCATTGCAAGCCCTTCTGGTCTACAGTGCATTAGCCTGAACATGCATTGCCTTAAGTCTCAACATCTAATCTTATTTCAAGCAGACTGCACTGGAAATTGTATTTGAATTTGATTATCTTTGAATGTGATTATTGAGTCAGATAGGAATGACTATCCTATTTAAATTTAAAAGGTCTACAGAACAAAATTGCTCAGTAATTTGGAAGGGTAAAACCATATAAAGTTGCATGAGGCCGTTTTTATTTTTCATTATAAAAATAAATCATAAAACTTGCATAAACGTTATGATGTTCTTACCGTGAAAGTTTTTATTACGCATTTAAAACAAGTGATAGCAGACTTAAACCAAGTGTTTTAAATTGCACATTAATGGTTAATTCTGTTTTTAACTCACTATAGATGAAATAGAATTAAATAGAGTAAACCACAGCAGGGTTCAGTCTGAAGCACAATTTGTATATTCGATTTGTTACGAATATTTGTGAACACCCACATATTGTAAAATTTGGTTTAATCAGAGAAGCACTGATGGGCCAAATGGCCTCCTCTTGTCTGTCAATTTTCTTATGTTCCTATAAGCTACTGGAATCAAGTAATCCTTGCCACTGGATTCAGAAACAATATACTGTACAACTGCATTTTATTTTAGGAACAGTGCCTAAGAAATCTTCATTCTGCACATTGAACCAATTAAAAATTCCTTTTTCAGTCATGAAAGTAAGGGGAAGGATTTGTATGGCTGCATGTTGAATGTAAATGTGTTCAGCAGTATATACGGTAATAGTCTCATCTGTAATGGTTAGTGTCATATTTATTAATTAAACCTGAAAATATGAACTGCATCCCTAATATCATCACATAAATCATCCAAATTCAGTTTATCCAAAAAAAAAAAAAAATTGTAATGTTTAAAAGTCAGATTATAAAATCTGAAAAAAGGCAAGTATCATCTTGATATCTGTAGGGAAAATGAGGGGCTGATGTAAGTAAAGGCGGAGTGCAAACTAGGCAATTATTTTGCACTGTGGCCTATGTAAGCTTAAGAGCAATGCAAATTACTCAAAACGCACAAATAATGAGCTGCAATCATGATAATGAGGGTCGCAATGAGCGCCGCCTGTGCATCGGGGTATTTAGCGGCCGCACTTACAGCCCAGAGGTGAGGTGAGTTAGGAGTACAGAGAGCAGTAGGCGTTGGATGAGATTTGTGGAGCACAAAAATCAAACCAAACAAAAAAATGTCAGAGGAAGGGCAGCAAAGTCCTCTTGGCACATGGAAAAGAAAAGAAAAGTTTTCTGAGGAGGAGCTGAGAGTCCTTACTGCTGCGGTCTCAGCATGAAATTGAGTTGTTTGGAAAAGCCTCAGCCAATATCAGTCCCATATGGTCCTCTGTAGTGGAGAAAGTGAATGCTGTCGGTATTACCAGGACAGTCAACCAGGTGATGAAAAGGTGAAATTCAGCTATTAGGTCTAGGATGACCTGCAGAGTGAGACGATAACGCCTTACATCAGCCCCTTAATGTACTGTACAGTATTGTTTTTCCACAACTTCTGTTTTGGTTGTATGGATACACAGTTATACAAGGATGTGTCAAAACTGTAATGCCATTCTCAAATGTTTGTAAAATATGCAAGGTTAAATAGACAAACTGTTGTGTTTAAATAGAGACTTCCAGATAACATTGTGTTGTGACGTTTGGCTGCGCGGCAGTTCCATTGGCACTTTTTTTTAATAACAAATAGCTTTCATGAAGTTTAGCTTTTGTAGATCAAAGCCACTAAAATGCAGAAACGCAGCTCTCAGTACAGTTTCATTAGGTTGACACATTAGACAAAGGAGGACGAGGGAGGACAGCACTAATCAGTGGTGAGGATGGAGGATTGATGAATCCCACAGAATGAAATATAACAGACTTCCTAGACATCTCAAAGGACACAGCACATTATGTAATTTCTGGTGCTATTGACATTAAGCAGGTGTCGACTAGGTGGAAACCCAAAATGTTGACACTTGGGCAGCGGTGCACCAACTGGACTTACATCCAAGTCTGAAGAGTAGGCCATAAACCCTAAGTCCGATGTTATTACATGTGACTTAAATATTTTGAATACACCTGTTGCACCAACTAAGAATTAGCTCACACTTAACAACATCCAAAGTTAATGCTTTAAGTCAGTACTATATAGGTAATGAGCCCCCTAATTAAGTTAATTAATTAAATGAATAATAAATGGCCACAGTACATGTAGTTTACACTTTTTTAAATTTACTTGAAAAACATCACTGGATAACTCAACCAAGCTGCTAAGCACTCAGAAACAACTTCCTGCACCTGTGAACATTTCAATTGTAAATAATATCAAAACAATGGAGGTACCGAGTGCAAAAAAAAGAGGAAAACAAATTTTGATGACAAAGAAATTAGAAAATTAATTGAAATGTATGATAAATATAAATCTATTCTAACTTCCAAACAAAACGGTCACACACACAAGAAAAAGCATTTGGAAAGAAATGAACAAATTCGTTCTGTGATGAGCACAGAAGTGTTGAAATGAAGAAGTGGACAGATCATTTAGCAAGGGCTAAAAAGGACTGTAGTAGTCACAAAAAACATGCAACTGACAGAGGACCTCCACCAAAAACAGCACTCAATAGTGACATCATTTTTGTTATTTTTAGAGAATATTATCTGATGTTCACTGGTTTGGTAGACATTGACAGTGCCAGCCAAGGTGTGGTATTTATTAGCTCAATTTCCCTGAAAACAAAATACTATATAAATCAGGTTAACTAAAGTGGTAACTAATTTTGTAAATAAAACGGCACACATGTACAGTAGGATATTACTGTAGGCTACTGACGGAAGTACTTCTTTTGTTCTTTATTAAACTTTGATAAGTTTAATTACTGTATATGCATATAGATTATGGCACATCTTCTGCATTAGAAATGTAGTAAACCTAATCAAAACACTGGGAGTCTCTTTAGTCTTGTCACTCAGAATCTGTGACTTCCCTACATCAATCTAATAAATTTAAAAAGTATTATTTACATAAAGTATTAACATTACCTGTGTACAATGTGAATTAGAATGTAATTTTTTATCAGACCTGGAGAAAAAAACTGTAATAGCTACAGCTATAGGACTGTGCACCAAGGTAACAGTCTCTTGACTTAATTTTTATGATGGTTAGAATTTGGTTGGATTTGTAGTTTTCAATGTATTTGTTTTTTGTGGCATGTACATTTGAGTGTTTGAGAGGTGGCTCAGGTCAGCTCAGAAAGACACACGCCCATAACACAGGGTGCTGTGTTAGAATGCATATTCTTTTTGCGGCCGACCTCATGGAACTCATTGTGGTTCACAGGCCTCCCGGCGTGGTCTTCCATCCTTATTCAGTTAAGCTCCATCTTGCTTTGCCTGCCTGCCTGCCAGCCATGCCCAGCAGCCTGTTATCTTTATAAAGATGGCCACAGAACCACAGACGGGCCATATACATAAAATTAATTTACAACATTTAAACACTATCTATACATGTTTCTTGTAAACTCTTAGATAAAAATTAATTTAAAAAAAACGTAATTGTGTAATGGCATGATTTATGGTTTCAACTTCGTTTTTTTTGTGTTAAACCAATGATTTTCAACCATTAATATGCTGGTCAAAACACCAGTATGATACACTGTCTTTCTGAGGCAAGCAACCCGCTCGCTTTATTTATCCAGTGTCTACCCAGTTATTTATCCAGGCTATTTAGACGGGTTTAAAATTACCAAATGCCGCTTCAACACAGATGATGTGTGTACTATTTATTTTGTTACAATAACATATAGAAACAATAGAAACAAAACAGGCCGTTCGACTTGCGTTTTCCTTCATAAAATGGGAATTTTTAAATATTCTATCCTGATTGGTCAAAACAGGTCACATGAGGATGTTGATATTAGAGTACCGATATATCACCATGGGTCGGTACTTCTTTTCCAAAAAGGGGCAAATCACTAGTAGATAGCCATATTAAAATGTATCCCAATAAACATGACTGACTTGCAGTATCCATACCGGATTTGCGGTACCGCTTTACAGTGGAAATAAATACATTGTTTGCACTCTGGAATACCGTGTCGCTTATCAAACTAACTTTACAGTGTATGGCTGGACTATTTTAAAAGCATTTTAGACCAGCTCGTAGGTTCACATAGCTTGAAACGGAATACTCCCATCCCACTAAACTACAGACACTGGCATACAATTCCCGTCACAGAAAATACTTTCAAATCAATGTTTAACGATTCTTGTTTTAACCAGTCAAATAGGACACCCAATGCCCAGACAGTGTTTTCTTTTTCCCTTCATGTCATTGGTGTCTGATTCATACTTATCGAAAATCTCTTCTGGAGTGATTACCCAAAAGGTCAAAATGTACTTAAATCTAATCAGTCATGTGTATCGGGATAAATTTGAATATGGCTATGTTTTTTTTGTTGTTTTTTTTAAATTCAAAATTCTATATTGGCGTATGGATATCTACTAGTGATTTGCCTCTTTTTGAAAAGGACTGATGGTGATATGCTCTAACATCTACATCCTTCTTTGACCTGCTGCTGCTGCTGCTGTGACGTTTTGTTTTAAAATCAATGTCAATGTTCTTTTCAGTTAGCCAGTCACAGAAAACTTTCATAGCCCATTTTGTCTGGAGCATAGTTGTATTCATTTTTAGGTTTTCTAAATCTGCTTCCTTTACCTCAGTATGTCGAGAGGTTGACATTTTCTTTTCTTTTTCTATGTTTTCAGCTACAAAACTTTTGTAGTTAATCTCAGGGATTACTGTCATATTGACTGACTCGAGTGATTTTGTTTACCCAGGTGTACAGTCACAGTTAGCATATTGGTTTTGTTTACTGTGATGAAAGAAAGAAGTTCCGTACTGTTGAGTAAAAAAAAAAAGTGATTTGGTATAGTTTAATTATAACGTTATTAATAATAAACAAATCATGTAGCATGGTCCTAATAGCAGTTGTTAAGCATTCTGTAAATATTTTGTCTAATAGTTAAAAAGTGCAATATGGGGCTTGCTTTCAAAAGATATCGCCACGGACTTCAATGGAATACCTAATGTGATCGAGATCATTGACATGGATTTTGCCTAACGTATTTGAAATGGTGTCAGACTTCCCCCACACTGTATGTACAGTGTACACTCTCACCTTCACACGTCTGTATGCACATATTATAACATCTTCTTATAATGCTGTAAGTGTTCGGTGGCTACTTCTAATCATGTTGAGTTTATTTATCATGGAGGTGAGCAAACAGTACCAGAGAAAATACATGATTAGAGGAATTCACCAAACAACTGTAAACAAATTGTGTATTGGAATAGGGAGTTCTATCGTAATTTTAAAAGCTTAATAAATGAATAATGAAGTGTTACATACATGGTATACATGTATAATAACTAATAACTACAAACACAAATAACACTTCAAACATATTTAGTTATAGCCTACAATCATAAAAGTAAATGTCAACATAAGAAAATACATTCCACCCAATATAGATAGATGGCTTACCCCCGCCCCATCCAAAAATAAAAAAGTTTTTTTGTTTTGTTTTTTTAAATCTGTGCCATCCGATTTTTACCCACATGCCAGATGGTAAATCGTAAATCAGCATTGTGTATGTGAAGTTATCTAAATAAATGTACATTCTGCATGACAAAATGCACAATTTTAAACAAAGTTTACAAATTATACACAAAATAGATATTCCCATTATTTTTTATTTCATTTCCATTTGGCTGCTGCTGGTGAGAAAGCCATCTCATTGTACGTTATGTAGTTTCCATAACAGAGAATTATGCTTCCATTCATTTTCTTGATCTTGTTAACTTGCATTTTGATTAATGAGTTCCCCTTATTTAGTCATTGAGACAGGAAGTGATTAAGCTTTTTAACGAAATTCGTTCATTAACGACCTCATCGACACAACTTCAAAGCATTAACGGTTTGATTTATTTAACACATTTTGTTTGAAAATCTTGTTGCTATACCACGAGTTTGATACAATAACACTGTTTTTTGAAAATCCTTAAGTAATTAACAATTATAAATACAATTTTAGAATCAATTAGTGGCACTCCAGTGTGTTGTGAAATGTTGAAATCATACAGTAAATGTGCAATACTTAAATAGTTTTAAATACAAATGTGCAAATTACATAACTCAAAGTGTACAAAAATAAGCCACACCAACCCCAATTCGTCACCCCTGTGACAAATACATTTTAGAACATTTCCCCACCCCGCCTGACAAAGTCATATAGGGAATTATGTCATTAAATCTAAGGTCAGTCAAATATAAACAGACTTGTGCTAAGAGCCACCACATTCACATTTTGTTAATTGCAGTATTTACAGGTTTTTTTTACAGCTTAGAAATAGTTCAAAATATGATCATGTTTCCAGTAAGTGCAAACCACCATCTGCAAAAGATGTTCAGATGTTCAGAAACTAAACTAAAATGCATCATAAGAGTCCTTTAGTGTAGCCTTAGAGATGATGGTGTTGAATCATGGTTGTATTTTGTGGTGCATGTTATATGCCAAGTGGCAGACTTGCAATCTGGTTTACCACATGAATCATAAGAGCAGCTGTCACTTTTCAGTTTGCAGGAAAGCCTTCATTAGTCTGCACAAAGTAGGGAATCTTGGCTGACCTGCAGTTGTCATCTGTGCAACCTTTCCCCAGTACTTGTCCAGCTTGTCTTCAGTACCGAGTCTGTGAGCTGGTGATCAGTGAACTCTTCCCAGCTCATGTTCTTCCACAATGTGAGGGAACTGCTTGGCCATACAGATCACTACAAAAAGAAAGGTTAAACACTATAAAGAGGCTGAATTATAATTACATTTAGTAGATATGCAGTTTTCCTCTTCAGCTTTGTACAGTAATGACGCTGAAAACCAGAAACTAATAATATTTTCCAAATAATGTTACCAAATAATCATAGTTAAACTTTATTTGAGACAATAATATTTTATGCAATTATAATATATTGTTGATACTTAAGGGCACTTGTGATAGACAATAGAGAGGTTAACTAAAAAATCATTGCAATTTCTCACCAGATTGTGTGGGAATACTGCCCCTTCCTCTGGGAGACAGTATCACTAGGTCCTTTCCAATGGGGAATGTGTTAAGCATTTTCTTTGTCGTCTCAAAGAAGACAGACCTAGAAGACTACAAAAATGACAATGGGCAATAAGAAAATAGATAATGTGCATCTAATTTGCATCAAATCAGAACAAGATTCTATAGCATAAAAACAAATAGTAATTTTGTATAATTACAAAAGAACACACAAAGAAAATATTTACACACAGAGTGTATGTACACATTATTTTGCTGTGATCTGTACTATTTATAAAGCAGGTCCATTAATGTGATCATGCTGACTAAAAACAAGCAAAAGAAAACACTGGAAAATTATGTCAATTTCTGACCTGAAAAATCGACTCTTTGTCTCTGGAAGGATGTTATCTTTAGATTTGATCAGCATCAGCTGTGCCTCATTCCCAACATTGAGGTCAGAGTCTGCCAGCTGCTACTGTTCCACCTTGTATTTCATCCTTGTGAGGTCCCTTGCAGCTGCAACGATGCTGTCAATCGGGAGAAAGAGCCCCATGATTCTTCTTAATGATCCGCACCATCTCACTGTACATGTCAGCCAGCATGATCTCTTTAGACTAAAAAAAAAAAAAATCTGATTGTTACTTTTTTTGTTCTGGAAGCTGTCAGTATTCTTGCACCATTAAGAAAACAAATACTAGCAATCTACACATTAATATTTCAAAAAGATAGAAAATGAAAAATTTGCAATGATTCTACCTGAAAGGTGGTGTTGAATGATGACAGAGGTCCAAGAATGAAATGAAGAAAAGCTAAATTGCTGGATCAGCTAGCAGCTGTGCCACCCTTCTTATCCGGCCCTTCTTTTCGCAGTCTTCGTGGCTGTTGTAGGCTTGAAGGCTGGCCACTGACTTAGGGTGCGTCCAACACTCTTCTGGAGGGTGAGCCATCTTGAACAATGCTTGATGATCTTCAAAGGATCAACATTGCAGAACTCTTGAAAGTCTGTATTGAGGTGTATGAACTGACCTCAACCACAATAAAGTGAACATTTCAATGACTTGTACCTTTGGTGGAAGTGGAAAAAAGTATCCACCAACAGATCATCCACAGGAGGCAGTTTCTTCACTCCTGCTCCAGGTGGCATATCTAACCCATGTCTACGATATTTAGCTGTTTCTCAGTGATGCAAGAATAGACTGTTCTTCCTGCCCTGCAGAATTATCAGAGTTGTATTCAATAACGTTCTTCCATGGAATGCCAATGCTTCTGAAATTTTAAACTACGCACGAATGTCTTATGAGAAGAATATTACTAGTATACACACATATGCTCAACATATTCATTCATTCAACATATTTTTCCACAAAAAGTAAGAAGAGGTCTCACATATAATTCAATGCCAATAGTCTGTTTGAGGGTACTAATATATTCAAAATACTATAAATATATTTCTAATTAATTGATTTGCAACATTTATGTGCCTGCAACTTTCATCCAGACAACGGAAGAGGGATTCTCCAGTGCCAATATTACATGTGGACATATCCAGGAATTGTGTTTTAACAGCCATCTCCTTCTCGTCATACAGCCTCGCAAGGATAACAAAATCCTTGTCATCTCCTTGATCATTTTGATTCGTCGCACATCAAGCCAAAAGGTTGTGTTCTGCAATGTTGTCGTCTAGGCTGGGTGCAAGACCACCTGAAAAATATCAAGTGATATATAATATGAGGATCACATTTTACCTATAACCATAGAAATTACACATATATACATGAATAACACATGCACATTGATGGAGTGCAAGTTACTCAAAAATGATACAGAAACCAACATGTTCACATCCACAGACAAAGCACTTTACAGGAATCATGTGGTAAACCAAACTTTTTATTTTGCATTACATGTAATGCTTAATGTTGTTCTTTCCACCTGCTGCACAACTCAAGGTCATGTTTATACCGAGTAAAAAGGAAGGAAGAAATGCCCTTGTCACTTTCATGAATGCACTTAAACACCTTTGTCCAATCTGGAAACATATTTCATCGTCTTCGCTCCACGAATGGGTGACACACAACGTTTCGACATTTTGGACATTCGTGCCTGACGCTATAGCAAAATTCATTGTTCATACTCAATCACACTCACAACATGTCACGCAAGTCAAGCAGGTTCGGAATAGACTGGCCACCAGATGGTGTGTGATAGTACTAATCTAAGGTTGGAAGAAAAAAAAAAGAAAAAGAAAAAATATATATAGACCAGGAGATTCCTAGATTCCTTGTTTTGTTCTGACTGGGAGTGTGGCAGAGTGAAAGCCCTGCCAGTGTAATGTGTGCGTGGGGAATATTGGGTTGGCAGTTAAATTCCTCCCTGCCAGAAACACATGAGGGAATGTGGCTGGGGCTGTAAATTGAATAATAATGATTAGGCTCCAGTCACAGGTGTATATAAAGGGTAATCATGGATGTTAATATTAGAATTAATGTTTGTGACAGAGGTGGAGGTCCGTGTGTGCTGTGCTGTGCTGTTACATTTAGTACAGTATTGTTGGTGTTTAGGGGAGTTCACAGCCATGTTTACATGGAAGCAGCAGCTCTGTTTAAGCCACACGGTGTTGTAGGTGAAGTGTTTGTCTGGTTTTGTTTAAGCATTTTGTCTGGCCACCATGCCTATTTGTTTTGTACCTGTGTTTTGTTTTATTATTATTATTATTATTATTATTATTATTATTATTATTATTATTATTATTAATAATAATAAAAGTGCGCACCTTCTGTCTCTGGCTCTACTTCCTGACATTCACCAGCGTGGGCTGTGACGCTACTCTGTTACAGGGAGATTGGTCTTGAAAACAGGAGGGTCCTGGTCAAAACGGGAGACTTGATACGTATGTCTGAACCCAGCTGTTTTTATTTTACTGCAATGGTACATCAATTGCTACAATTATGTGGAATGTGTATGCTACTGACAATACAAATCTTATTTGCTTAATGATGAATACATATTTGTGTTGCTTTGATGTTCCTACTGTTCTTTGTAATGATTAGTCCCTTCAAATGATGAGTTTGTTACATTACAAATTAAAGTTTGATTACATTAAGAAATGCAGAACCATAGGGTATAACATTATGGACTTTGATGAGTTTTAACATTAATTTGTAATATTTCAAAGTACTGTTATTATAAATCTAATAGAACATCGAACACTGCCTCAGCCAATCCAGATGCAGCATTTCAAGTCCTTATCTACCAGTGATCGCCCGCTAGTGTAAACCAAAAGCTTTGTTTCAATCCACTCCAGTTTAAAAGGTGAACAGAAAGGTATACCAGAGTATTTGGTGTGTTGAACGTTAGTATTTAGGGACTCGACAGCTGCGTTGTTAATGCTGTTACAATGTAATTCATCCTAGACCCATCTAAAGAATGCAGGTCTCCTCTTCACATGCCTGAATTGCACACACGCAGCCTGCATCTCCCCAGTTTAACACTTAAATAATAGTTATCCTAATTTTCATGGATTGCATGGGTCCATAACATTTCGGGAGCTCCTGTTAAAGATACAGGTTAACGTCTACCTTAACAATGTAAAATATATTTAAATGGCAATCTTTTCTACTCCAGTAGTCCCCGAAACACAAATCGCCAGTATGTCTGACTATTGATAACAATTGTAATTTAAGGAACATTTAAAATATTTATTTAAAGAAAATAAAACCACTCTGAAAACTGAATGAAATTTCTCACAATTTAGTTTAATGATGTGAGGGGGGCTAACTTTCCCAAAATTTCACAATAATGGTTTATAATAACGTCAATGACCTCTGTGTCAGTCTCTAACTGGCAGATAATGGCCTGCAGGTTGCTGAGAGCCCCCAGCCCTTCCGGCTTTGGGCCCAACCAACCCCTTAGGTCATTAGCTGCCAGAATAGATCATCTAAAATGGCTTGGATAAATTAAATGCCATGATCAGCTGACCAAGATCACATGACCGTGCAGTAAGAATTGTCTTCTTGCACGGCAAGGGGCTAATCACCTCTGAAGATCAAAGCTCACCTGGGTCAACAACTTAAAAAAAAAATTCTTGCCACCATCCTGGCTGTTAAGGACTTCAGGTCCCTTAAATATTAAGCATTTTTACAGTCAAACAATAACAGAAATTAAATAGAATAATATCCAATTAAAATGATAATCCGTTTCATTGGAATTCTTTTCTTTACAATCTCAAAATTTGAATCTCTTCGGCCATGGTTATAGTGGCTGTAAAGCCCCAAGCTGAACTACTTAATTCAGCAGAACTGTATGATCTGAATCGGGTTAAAGAGCATTGGCTCTTAACAATGAAGGGACTGCATATGAAAAAACCCTAAAACCACAGTTAAGATTTTCAAGAATGTGGTATAAAAGTTAAATACATTACAGTAATTGCAGACGGCATTTATATAAGTGACATTCTGCATGACTGCCTCCTTGACAGTGGGGGAGACTCTGAAGAAGTAAATTAATGTTGAAAAGAGACGCAGCAACACATTTGGAGGAATAAAAAATAATGGTGGAGAGTGCGGTTATTGTCTAGGGAAACAGTGATTTCAAACATCAACTTTACTTACAAAAGCAATACATTTAAACAACAGTATAATAAAATAACCTTGAAAAAAAATACTGAAGAATAATATGTTTTTTTCCAACAAATTTGTAGCTTCTAAAGACAAACTAAAGAAACTATTTTTCATTAAGATGTGTCTCACTGCCCAAGCCTGTCGTGGCTTATTGCTTAGATAACAAATACTGTATTGCTACCGCTTACATAAGTAAGGACATTCATTACAAAAAACTTAATTTCTTCAAGCCTCAAAAGTCAGTAAATTCCTTTCACATAAATGACAATTAAATTAACTTCAATGGTGCAGCTTGAAGCCATGAAAGTCAAGGAGTGCAATTCCACCCATTACTCAGCTGCATCCAGGTTAGGCTTTTAGCATAGATACTGAGAAGTGATGGGCAGGATAGCATTCAAGCATAGGAGGAGCAGTGAAAATGTTCATTTTAAAACCTTAGCAACAACATCTTTAACAAGTTCACAAATGCTGCCCTGTCCATCAAATCTATGCTAAGGAATTTCCTGATTTCTGTGGCTTCAAGCTTAAACCATATCTATTTTAACCAAGTTTTGTGTAAGAAATAAATGACTAATTCTGTGATATTTTTTCCTGCCACTTAATTAGGGGTTGTATTTTCAAAGCATAAACTCCAGTTGATCATTGAATGATTCAGTGAGCATTCAGTGTGCTTAATTTTTATTATTACAACAAGATAATGTTATTAATTTAAGAAATAACCAGTTTTACTGAAGAAATTTAAATGGAGTGAGTATTGACCTGCATAGTATACAACCAGTGGTTCAGTTACTTAAGTTTACTTCATTTTTAGATTAGTTGCCAACATGGATGGTACTTCCTGTTTAAAGCCTGGTTGTTGTTTTTTTTAAGGTACAGAAACTACTTTCCTATTTTAAAAGTATAAACATCAGTTGATATTCCTACTTTTAAAAAATTAATACATCTGGTAAATGGGACATGTGTTAAATTATTTTTATATTTTATTCATAGACACCAGTGCGCTCCTCCTGACTAGTGAGCCAGAAGCTACCTGCTCATACACCAGTATCAATGAAGGGACACAAAGTCCATCTCCTAAAGTCAAGGAAAGAAATATGAGAGAGAGGGTAGACGATCTTCAGTGCAAGCTGATACAGAACGAGATAATAAAATTAGTGGCAGAAACGGAGAAACTAAATGTAGAGAAAGAGAAGATGGAGCTTGAGAAGAAAAAACTGGGTCTGGAAATAGAAATATTAAAACAAAAGATGAAGTCTCGATGGAATCCACAGTGATGTAGGATATAGATTTTGTGTTTGCTGACGGAGAGCAGTCCTACTTCTGTAAATATTATACATAAAAAAAGATCTTGATTTTCCTTGGATATAGTAATGTTTGCTGTTTTTGAATTCATTTCTCTCTGTCTCTCTATCTCTCTCTTTCTGTCTCTGTAGCCTATTTGTTAGTTTTTTACAGTATTCATAAAATGATATGTTCTGTTTACCGTATATGCTAGATATTGTGCCCAGTCTAGACTGTCCGCCCTTATTCATATTAGCGGCCAGTTTTACTGTCCAAAGGTTAATAAGCGCCCACGCTCTCCAAAGAGCACCACCTCCCATTGATTTTTTCAATATCTTAAATTAATGTTAATTACAAGTCAAAAACTATTTTTTTCTTATACACAATTAAACTAATTACATAATACTGATGTATATTTGTTTAGTGTTTATTTGTAATAAAATAGCATTTTAAAAAAATATATTTTGCCATGGCTAATCAAGCCTAAAAAAAAGTCCATGTTTCAGCTTTCCCGTTTCATGGTGAAAACAACAGTGCTAGAGGGTTTAAGCTCAAAGGAAAGAGCATTTGGGGAATGAAGTAACCCTTGCTTTATATATTTTGTGATGATTGCATATGTACAAACGTAAGCAAATTATTTCATGACACAGCATTCCAAAAATAGCTTTCTATTCAATTCTCTCTGTTATTTCCCCACTTTCACTTTGTTTGCAGCTTATAGACAAGCTTCCAGCAATGTCCTTCATTTCATCATTACGACACTGTTTCACTTTAACCATGCCATGTAAAACCTCATTTATTTAAAATGCATAAAGTACATAAGAAGCTTTTGTGGGAAATCTATTTAAATTGACTTATCTGAACGAGAGCAAGGAGTGAGTCACCTCTTTTGTCTTCATAGTTCTCCTGCAGCTTATGTTAAGATTTACTGAAACATTTTTAGTCCAGTAACGATTGTTGAAATGTTACAGGGCTGTATTATGTTGTACTACATAAATACACGACATACAGAGCTTTTAATAAAGAAAACAGTGAGTAACTAGAATCCCACACTGCAGTTTTTTTTTCACTGAAATGTACTGCATTATTTTAGGAAAAAATAGACTGAACAGCAGATAGGTGACTCTCTGTAAGCTAATTCTGTGTATCCCTGTTCTGATCGGTTTTAAATCGATATTATAAATCTATATTCACAGCCTCTTGTAGACTGTTTAAAATTAAAAATTCAAAGCATTTGATGGTATTGAGTTCAGATGTGAAACCTGCAACTGAGGTGTGTCTGAGCCGCTGGACAAAGCATTTAACTTTAGGAATTACAATGTGGAGATCAGGATTCAACCACTGTAAAAGATTTGAGTGAGCCATTGACAAATACTGTATCCCAGTCATGTAGGCTGCTGTGGGATCCTTCAGATATATATAGTGGTGCTGCATCAATGATTTCATAGTATCCAAATAACTGCCCAGGTAATGAGAAGATAAGTGCCTGGGTGCAATATCAAGCATATACAGTATAAATCACACCAAAAAAAATCTTGTTAATGTTGCACTAAATGGCCAAAAAAATTCTTGCAGGTCAGCAAAGATATTGTTATCATATGAACTGTTATTTTACGTATTTACTGTGGCAATGTTAGTTATTAAATCTTACATAAATAAATCTTTAAAACAAAAACGTTTTACTTGTTTTCACTTGCATAAAAAGATCACATTTCTGTTCGGGACACTAGCAATGGTGTCATCATCCATCCATGCAATGACTATTCACTGTCAACGAGAACGATAACAGGATAACATCTCCTTGCCTCAAAGGCCCCGTAAATGGGCATCAGTCTATGGGCATCATGTGCTGAGCCAGGCTATCTCAATACACAATTAATAATTATCATGTCTGCATCACAGACAAGCTGGACTGTTAGAGAGTGATAGATAGCCCTTTCCGACTGACATATAAATATTCGTCTTGGGCTGGGGCTTGTATTCTAAAATGGGTGCTATCGATACAACACAGGATTCCAGGAATTCCAGATTTTTCCATAAACTTTTGCTTTATCTGTACAGTCTCTCTTTGATTTGGCTGACACATGGCTGTGGTGCCAGTAAAACTTGCCGAAATTGCACTACAGGCAGTTGTTCAATGTATATTTACCATGTCACCTACTGTATTCTGAAATGCCCCGTTGGCATAAAATCTCAAGGCAAGTGTTTGTATGGCTGGTGGTAGTGCACACTTTGTATCAGATGCGTGTTGTAGTTCTTCCGAAAGTTTGTCAATTAATTCAGTTAACTCAAGGCGATGAAAACGGAATCTTTCAAACAACATGTTGTCATTATATATACTTCTGTCCCTCAACACGCATTCACGCCTCATGGCTCACTGGTGCTGGTTCTGGAGTCTAAACTCTAAACATACTTTTTATTTAAGATTTTTATTTAGACTTTATACACATAGCTCCAAATTAGTTAAATCAGTTACTCCAGAGACTAATTCCTTATGCCTACTCTTTATGAGGCATAGAAATTAAGCTGAAGTGTAACTCAAAAATAAGTTCTGCCCAGGTATGAAATCTAAACCTGACTTATAACCATTTTAAACTCAGACGTAGCCTAAAGTCAAGCAAACGTCCAGGTGGTGCACCCCAGCCCAGAAGACATAAGGTACCAGTCTGAGGTGTCAGCAACTGTTTGAACTGAATGAGAGGGCTATCTCTCTTGTATATTAACCAATTATTTCTGACAAGAAGCAGTCTGTGGAGGCCAAGCAGAATTCTACTCTGTGAAAGCAATGGTACCGCCAAAAAAGCTAGGTAAAGCCACACCATCTGATGGAAAGGTAATGTACAACATGTTCTTCAACTTCCATGGATTAATACTAAACCGTGCTAAACATAGCCACCAACAAAGGTTGTGTTATGCAAGTATATTGAAAAAGCATGTCTAGCTATCACTAAAGGAAAATAACCTGATGGTGTTAAATGAGCCAGCATTGGCACAGAGCCTGGACTAGGACTTAGCACTGACAAAAAGCAATTTAATAGAGAACCAAACAGCCATTTTATTATTTCCATCCCTCCAGTTACCAGGTGCCAGATTCTTAGTTTGGTAAGGAGTCACAGTATTAAATACAAGCATGCTTGTGTATGTTATATTTTAAACAGTAAGCTAAAATGTCATTATATACTAGTGATGTATTTTAAGTGCTGTGAAGCATGTAGCTCGTTAGGAGAGTAGTTAGTATTTATAAGGTTCCTTAGAAAAACACTATTAATCGATGCTTAAATAGAATAATTATGTTTCTGAATGAATACCCTACAGCAAAGCAATTAGCAGAACTAAACACCAATCTCCAGAATTTCAAGTTGAAGCCATTGCTTTTAACTGTCAGAGAAGGGCAACTCATTATGTTGCAGTTTATAGGTCTTTTATTTTGGTGTGCACTTATGTTTTTTTATTTTACCTGCTTGCCATACGGATTAACTGACAGGGAGCTAGCCGGTAAAATATATTTTTCAATTAATACTGACAAACTGTCTCATCGGCTATTCTTATGGTGCAGTGATAAGACATAGAGTCAATACTGATATACAGTGGAAATGGCCTTGCCGAAAAATGTTAACCTAAAGGTATACAAAAGCAGAACTGTTAGCATGTTAGCGTGTCACTATCTTCACCTTTATATGAGCATTACAAAACATCAGGGCATATATTCAGTCCAGTGCTTAATAAACCCTATTTTTGAATGGAGAAAAAAAACTGCAATGTTTAGGCACTACGTTTATTCATCTATATCATTTGTGGGGAAAAAAAAACAATACTAAATGAACGTTTATGGTGTATCCGTCAACTATATAATAAAAATGTGATATATCCCAAGGAGGGTGATTAGATTACAGCCTAAAATGTATAGTTTTGGTGTATTTTATGTGTTATTATAAACTACAACCTCATAAAGAAAGTGGT
Source organism: Acipenser oxyrinchus oxyrinchus (assembly GCA_030684275.1). Classification (NCBI taxonomy): domain Eukaryota; kingdom Metazoa; phylum Chordata; class Actinopteri; order Acipenseriformes; family Acipenseridae; genus Acipenser; species Acipenser oxyrinchus. Next base: position 58,849,319 of record CM060252.1, read on the forward strand.
GTGCGGATGTGTTATACAATACATTAGTGGGTTAGAAATAAGATAATATACAAGAATTGAATAATGTGTGGGCTAAGTTTAAAAAATAAAAAATAAAAACCCTAAAAGCTATTGGAGCAGTATGAATTTCTGGCAAGGTGGCTGAACTTTCTGTTCTGAAGACTTGTAGCTCTAAGAGAGGCAGTGATAAAAGTATTCTCACGTTAATTCGAATTACAATTATGTAACCTGAATGATTCCTTTTTTACATTTCTATTTTTGTCACAGTGAATCGTGTCTTTATACTGACTGAAGTGGGGAGCTTTGAATTTTAGTCCCCAAGCCATCAAGTGGTTTTGAAGAATGTCTATCAAACAAATTAATTATGTTACCATAAATCTTATACACTTTAAAATACAGGTAGTTACATTCACTAATATTTACTATATGCACTGTGTTTGTGAAGTAGCTTTAAATGCCATTACTGTCTTTTAGCATTCCATTAATTTTTTTATGGTGTTCTAAGTGGTTCTAGATTCTGTTGCCCCAAAATCGAGTTATTGAGTTATTTTTGTAATAGCATGATTTTGAAGTTGAAACACCATCAGTGAAAATCAATATAAAGTTCCAGAAGGATTTGAAAAACCGATTTGAAACAGTAAGCTAAAATTGTGTTTTTTTTTTAACTTGACAAGTTCTTTGAGGCTATTAACAGTGAATCATGTGGGGTTTGTGTCGTGATCCCCTTAGGTGGGATACTGGCTTGTTTTAGGCTTGTCAAAGAAAATTGAGCAGGCAAACTATATTATTTTAAATAGTGATAACAGTGACACGCGTGTCCAAATGCTGGTCCCCTTATATAATCGCATGCCCAGAATAATCTCAAATTGCACTCCTACATCTTTGTGCTGTAGGTGGCATGAAGACTGCAAAGTATATTATTGTAATTGATTGTGAAACAGAAACCCTAGGAGATCCACAGCAAAAAAGTGCTGACTGGATTTTTACGTTCAGGTTTCTGTCGGAATTTCGTGGATGATGGTTAGTAATTAGCTCCCCCATTTTAATTTCGTGGATGATGGTTAGTAATTAGCTCCCCCATTTTAATCTGCATTAATGTTATGTTTGTATTTAGTGCTTCTAAATGTGAAGGACTACAGGGCAGGTTGATGCTCTGCAAGTTTTCTGAAAATGCTCCATCAATACACCTCAATCCTAATGCAAAGTGCTGCTATTGTAGTAATTGTGTGGGTGTTACTATGGAGAGGACACTGTGCTCATTTCAGTTGTAGTGCTGTACTGTGTGGGTGTTCTGTGGTGTAGGGTACCATGATTTCTTGTGACCTCATTGCGAGGCCACCAGGTAAATGAGTCTGCCATGCAAATGTCCCTACAGCATTAATGTGTAAAGAGGTCATCTAAAAGTGGCCTTTAGAAATAAGTGTTATTATATACAGGTGATTTAACACAATACACATATGTGCACATGGAGACTTATCAGAGTGGTCACCATAAGCAGGAGCTGTAGAGGTTTTTAAATACCGTTTTGGTTGCAGTGGCTGTTTATATCCAGGGTATGATTCCATTCATAGTTATATATGACTGCATCTTCATTAAAAGTGGGAGTGCTAAAGCAAATGTATCATACAGACAAGGGCACAAATTTGTGGTGTGAAGAGTCATACAGTCAAGAGAGCACAGGTTGACTGAATAAAGATACTGATCTTTGCAGGATATTCCACAGGGTCCTTTACATTGGCTCTGGTGCTTTACATTGGCTCTGGTGCTTTTGCAGGTTAGGTACAGGTACAGTATAGGGTCAATTGGCAATTGCGTTCTCTCAGTGCCCTTGGCTTGTGTATCCCAGGTAACTGATATAATGACACCACTAGAACGTGTGTTGGAAGAAAAAATGCAGTCTACTCCATGGATGTTTAAAAACTTTTTTTTTTTTCAATTAAGCAGCTTGAAAGCAACAATGACCTAATCCAATAACATGAGATACAAAACACTGAACACACAATCTTTGTTATTTTTAAACACTTTATGTGTCTATTACTATTTTTCGTTTATATGTACAGCCATCGCTGAAACTTAAATACCATTATGGACTGTATAATACAACTGCTTTGGTCTTTAGTGATGGCTTAGCCTTCGTAACCCTTTAATAACCACTACATCCTGTGAAATAGACCAGCAGATCTTTGGGAGACGTTTGGTAAACACTTCCTTTCAGATATACAACGTAAGCAGTCAGAAAACAGAGACTGACAATTTGCTGGAGAAACTTTTAAAATTATGATTATTTATTATCCACCCCAAAGAAACCCAAATGTCTCAATAAGCAGTTTAGAGGGCACTTTTTTCAGTTTTTTAACGAGAAAGTAGATTCAAATTACATTTTCTTCTTTCTTATTTCTTGTTCTGTTGACCTCTTAATGATTTAGGAATCATGTTGAGTACTTCTTACTGCTGTCACACAAATACTAAGCTTTCTTTATTTTTGATAAGTTGCTTTGACAATGAGTTCAGGAGCTGTTCTTCAGTTCTAGTTGTCTGCCATACATATAGCCAAACATATGTGCTATATCAGTAAAAGTGTTGATTGAAAAGATTGTGATGGCTCTTTCTTCTATAAAGACAGTTTGAGTGATCTAAAAATGATCTCTTACTGTGAGTGACAGTATCTTAGCAATTGCAATTAAATCATTGCAAATATCATGAAAAGGAAAGGGACAGAAAAATACTGAGAAATTAAGATACTACTCTTTAACTGTTAACAATTTACTTAGCAAGATTTAACCATACACTATATTGAAGGGGTAATGGCATTGCTCTGGCCTGTAACAAGTTAATAATGGAACTGCTGAGTCCCAGATCCCAGTCCCATAAAACCCAGACCAGAGAACATTATTTGAATGCGGGAGTTCCATTATTACAAAGGAACATGCAACAACAATGCCATTATCACTTCTGTACCACTTATTTACATGTGTTTGTCTGAAATGTAGTCCACTGAAAGAGTTAACTGTTTGAGACTAAGGCTCAAGCATCTGTTTGAAGCGCTGGTCGAAAAGTAAAGTGGTTTTAGAACAGGTGTCAAATAATTAACGTTCATCTCAAACATGCTTTATTTGCCATTCTGTTATTGAGTAATAAACAATGGGAGAGCAGTGTCTGGTTGTTGTTTAATAATACTTAATGCTAAATATATTAACCATTTACAAAAATGAAAAGCATTTGGTTGCTCGTTTGTAAGTTAGTAGTTAACAGTTAATAAACACCAAAAATACCACATAAATGTTTTAGATTGTTCTCCTTTTTATTGTATTCTTCTTCAGTTTTTTTAATGTTGTATTGTTAATATTTTAACTATCAATGTATATTTACTTTTGCAAAAGCTATGTAGGTACTGCTGTTCTCAGGAATGGCCGGGGAAGTCCTCTTTTTGTGAGCGTGCAGTGCAAATCACCTGTAGCTCGTTCACCTGCAATGTCTAAAAAATGCCCTCATCATGCAGCTTTTACTTAAGACTCTTTGTTACATACGCAACATCTGTACCTGTTTTCTTGAATGCCCTGTACAATCCATAAGAGAAATTCAAACCCATTCAAAGCTTGAATCTGTCTTGAAAGCTCACCTGTGAGACTGATTGTACTGTTACCACAGTTGAATCTAACCAGTCTGTTATTGTACATGTACTGTCATTTTGAGGTTTTGTCAATTGACTGTTTGTTAAGGAGTGTCCTGAGACACTTGTTTTTCGATGTTTGTGTTTTACGTGTTGTATGCTTATTACTATTGTTGTTGCTACAACTACTATGTACATTTTCATGTTGTTTAAAAACATGCATCTGGAATGTTTTTGCATGTTAATGTTTTGTGGTACTGTATGCAGACAACCAAAAGATATGAATGCATGCTGGTTTTTAATTGGGGTCTCTACAGTACCCATGTCTTAGCATTATGGCAATAACAAACCATTTGAAGCCAGTACACCTGTTCTTATTTGACCATCACCTTGGGTTTGTTAGACCTAATTATTTGAAATCTGATTTATTTTGATGTTATCTTTCCACCAAAATTAAGCAAACTACCTCACTAACAAACTTAGCATTTGAAATACTGGGATTTGGCTGGATATGGCGTCCATAGTACCATACAGTACCTTATAAATCAGAGCAAAGCAAGTTACTTCCAGAGCTGAGTGATACAAATATTACAGTGAATAGTATACTATAAACTGCATACCTCATAAAGTTGCCTTTGGTACACTGAAGTGACACTATTGTTAATCACAGTCAAACTCTTATTACCAAGCTGGCTTTTGTATAATATACCATCACGTCAAACAACCTGCATATATAAATTCAGGTTGACTTTCTGGTCAGTTATACTGTACTTGAGGAGGTCCATAATAGTGGTAACAATTTGCTCATTTTTTTTTAGCCCACTCAACTGCTAAATTGGTCATGTTGTCTCTAGTAAGCTTTCAGGTTCTAACTTTTCTTCTTTTATTTTTATTTTCTGGTTTATCAGCAGTAACATATACCACCAGTTACAAAAAGACACCACCTCCTGTCCCTCCACGCACCACCTCTAAACCGCTCATTTCAGTCACGGCCCAAAGCAGTACGGAATCCACCCAAGATGCCTACCATGACAGCAGGCATCAGAGGGGGGGACTGTGGCCTCTTGACATCCGAGGCATGTACAACTCTACTGACAGTCTAGATAGTACCAAAGCAGTAACTCTCGCTATGGAGACGACGGCCGGCAAGCGACATGCTTCCACTGACAGCCACAGCTCCGTTCTCACCAGCGACAAGGGCATCCTGGTGAAAAAGGGAGACGAATTTCTGAAGAGTCGGAGATCCTCCATCGGGATTCAGGTAACCAATCATTAACATCTGTTCTGTGATAAATTGCTTGCCTTGGTTCTGTAAATAGCGTGGAATGAGTCATTCAGCTTCACTGTAATAATCCAACAAATAACTCCCGGGTACACAGCATTAATTGGAATTCACCTCATGACAACAGGGTTTCACAGAGCATTCAGCAGCAAAGCTGATATATGAGCAGAATGAGGACGAATGATTATATCATACAGCAGCCTGTTTGTTTTAAATGTCAGACGCGGGACCAAATCAGATCATGCAGCATAGTATTGCACACACTCATGTGTCATAATAAGACTTCCTTTTTGTCTACAATATACTGAAAATGTATGACAGGATGTATTTATTTTAGGTTAATTTCCACTTGTTTTCTCCCCCCTTGTATTAATAACAACAATGTTTGTTTTTTTTGTTTTTTTTCCTATACATTGTTTGTTCTTCCCAATTCTTTTTCTGTCAATATTCCATTTTATAACAATTCAGTTCTGAAAATACATTTTATCCCCTGGCTGTTTGAATATACAATCTGAGTAAAAGAAGACATCTATTTGCAGCTGGAGAAATAAATCTTACCAAATTGCAGCGCCATTAGCATGGCTTCTGGAATGCTAGAAACAGTGAACAGTAAACCACATACAGTATTCGGTGTGGCTACTTATGGAAAACCCATATATGCCACAGCAATTTGACTTAGTAGGTGGAGAAGTAATGGGAAAAAAGATTTTAGGAGCACAACAAGATTATAAACTGTGCTAAAAAGATTTACAGTACAGGCCATAATTCAAAAACTATTTGGAGCAATTACATTTTCACAATATTTTTCAGAAACAATTAGTAGACTGGACACAGTGCTGTTTATGATAATTAAAAGTCTTACAGTTGTAACTGTAAATAATGTATGCACTCATTATGGCTGTTCAATATTTAATGGTTTGGCTGGCTAGATCAAATTGTCATTTGTCAATTGTCATCTGTTTAAAGTGTTGGTGAAGCAAGGATTTAAACACAGGATCCTTGTGATATCTGGTCTAAACCTTCTGGGGTCTTGTGGCCCCAAGACTTTTAAATCCTTTTGTGTTGTATAAGGTGGAAACAGCGACTGATTCTGAATCAGAAGGCAGAGGCTTGCGGGAATACCATTCAGTTGGAGTACAAGTGGAAGATAAAAACCGGTACGTGAAGCACAAAATGAGGGTATTTTCAAGGAAAAACAATGATTATTTTGTAAACTGCTAAATGGGTCTAAAAATGCCATTGTATCTTCATTTTTTTTTTTTAAATAACATTTAGAGAAGTATTAGGCAACTCCATTCCTGTGCAGTCATTACACTCCAGGGTTAATAATTGACCTTGTCAGAGGTGTGATTTATGCTTTTGGCTGGATCAAAGTCCTAAACTGGAAGGAACACGGTTGCCTGTATTAAGAGGATCTACCAGATTCTGCCGAGTCAACGGCCCGGTTTGAACGATCGCCCCCACCCCAACTTTTAGTTGAAGGTTCATTTTCACCATTCATTTCCGTTTTTTAATAATCATGGACAAACAATGTCGCGGCTCACGTGAATAGAAAAAAACTGTCTAGAAGTAGTTGCTCTGTGCATTGAATGATTCAGGGTTAGGGTTATCTTCGGTTCAGATAACGAAGACGTGGTGTGGTTCGGCGGTTTCAGATCAGATGATGCAGACTCTGCAGTCTGATTGTTTACGCTTTCCTGTTGTTACACGACCATCCATATTTTTGATTTGTATTTTATTTTATTTTTAGACACTGCAAAAGCTTGTAAGGCACCATTTTTTGTATTAGATATTTGAATGCTATAGTGCTATTGTGGATGTTAATGTATTATTTTGTATTATTTTCACATTGGACACTGCAATTTCTTACTTGTAGAAATTATGTAAAGCCCTTTATTTTAGTGGCCCGAAAATTTCACGTGTTTATATTTGTTCACGGGGCGGAGCTATGCCACCTGGTAGTGTTTATTGACAGAGTTAGTGAACATATACACAAGGAGAGAGGGGCTCCGCCTCTTCAAGGCCCAACATTTACTTGATCGATAGACACGATAAACAGGAGGGGGGCCACCGTCTTTGAGGTGACCCGACACACGAGAGGGCACCGTCTCGAGGTTACCCGACATCTGAAGAGGCTCGCGAACGGAAAGAAAACATAAAGTTAGTATCTGTTAAAACATGTAATGCGTGGTGTTCCGCCTCTTGAAGCCCAACATAATAGAAGGGGGTTCCGTGGCTGAGGAGACCCGACAAACAGGAGAGGGGCCACCGTCTTTGAGGAGACCCGACAAACATGAGGGATGCCACCGCAGGGACCCTCGCATAGAGGCATCAGACCTGAAAGAAGAATCCCAAAGAAGAATCCCAAAAGAAACATACATGCAGATGGAAGGGTTTGGCGGGGTCCCCTCTGACTCATGGAGAACCCTCCTCTATGAGGTAAATGAAGCGGAGCTTAACAAAGGGTTGGAGAAAGTGGAATCACTAACCCCCAAAAGATGGACCCCGGCTCCCGCTGGCCTAGCGTGAAGAAGAAAAAGAGAACCGCCAATGCATAAGAAAAGAGAAAAGAAAACATTTAGACGAAAGAAAACAAACACTTAACGTGACCAAGGGGTTAGTAGACTGTACCCTAATGACTATGTGAAGACCCTCTGCACAGTGGAAAGAAAAAACCCCTTTCTTTTAATTTAATTTCTTAGGGGAAATCTTTGGAGGCCCAGGCAGAAAGGTCGTCCCCACTCGGACATACTAGCAATGGACTGATGTGCGGAGGATATTTCAGATGATGAAGAACGAATATAAGTTTCAACTGCTGATGAAGTCCAGCGCCCATATTTTTAATTAAATGCTGGTTAATGTTGGCTTTTGCAGCTGAAGTAGCTGCCCCTATTCTAAATGAATGAGGAGTGTAGAATTGCGAAGGAAGACCTGCTCTGGACACCACGGTGGAAAGGTGTGTTGAAAACCAATGCCTTGATACAATGGACCGGCTTGAATTGATAAACAAAGGGTCGGAGGATGAAATGGCCTTGCGTTCTGCAATGTACTTCAACATGGAAGTGAAGGGACACAGAGGAGAGTTGATCTTAGAAAGCTGAATACATTGTCCTTGCCGCAGTTGATCTGTTTTGAAATGCGAAGAAATAAGATGAAATGAGAATCTGGGATGAGCTTGAGGTCACTGCAGCGGATACCGAGGGTAGGAAAGCTGGCAATGGAAGGAACTGTATATTCAGAACATCTCAAAAACCAAAAATGCAGATAGACATATGACTGCCATAGTTAAATCATCAAATGGAGAAAAACAGCCATGGCGGAGAATTGAAATCAAGTTACTGAGAATGTCTATTGAAATAGGCAGGCGAGCAGAAGAAGGAGCCGGAGAGCACTTGGAAATTCCTCGTAAAGAAGACGAACCTCTGGAATTGATAATAGAGTTGGGGAATTGATGGACATCAAGTGAAATTGATGCTGAATTCCTGACAAATATAGCCTGATTGTAGCTGGTGCCAGATGTAGAGAGTCCTTTGCATGCACTATGAGCGCCATGATCCAATCCTGGTTGAATGGAGTAGGATTAATCCTGCTTTGTAAACAGAAAGTTACATAACATGCCCAACCTGTAGAGTATGAGGATCTGGTAGATGGGGCAAGTGCTGATGCCATGTAATCTTGAGCTGAAATAAGAAGTTTATTAATAGTTGGATTTAGTTGAAAATCAGCTGATTGAACTGTGGCGTTGCTGCTGGATATTGCAGAGCTGTAGGCAGCAAACTGTGGAATTTGGAAATCTTCGAGAATGTTACGTCTGATTCGTGGAGATATAGTGTGACGTCTAGCTGCAGTTGGAGAGGAGGATCCGTATGTAGATGCAGTAGCGAGGTTGAATTGTGGAGGATCTGCTTCGCTGGCTGAAATTGGGGCTGGACCAGAAGAAGCTGTAGGCGGCGCTGCAGTGTTTGATGCTGGAATTAATGACAGCGCTGAAGATTGTTTTCCCTGTTCCATAATAGACACCCTTTTATTTAGATCCGACAGTTGAGAACTGACCGAAGATAGAGTATCGGAAAATGGCTGCATAAATGATTTTATCTCTTTAAATATTTGCGAATGTTGGATTTCCATGGCTGGCTGCTGGTTAGCGGTGCTAGTTGTGGGGGTGGTTAGATCCGGAATAGACTGCCTGCTGTCTGTTTTAGGATGCTGAATGGCTGGGCGCGGCTGATTATGTTTTTCGGAGGAAAAACTGGTTCTGCTGATACTGAATTGCAATAGAGAATGAAAAGAGACTCTCTATCACTCCCTGCGGAATCGCATTACCGTTTTAAGGAGGGTTTTATCAATTTATTCATGGGCCAGTCCTTCCAAAACAATCGATCCGGAGGGCGTCCTGAGGCGAAGTCGCTTGGATCGGCGCAGATTCGATGTTTGGGTGGCAGGAGCGGTAGGCAATACTTGAACTGGAACCTGATCGGGAGCCTGATCAGATGTAACTGAAATGCCAGAAGGGGAGAAAAAGCGGAGACTGGATGGGCCCTGGATTGAAGCTGGAGAAGAATGATCTGGTAATGATAGAAAATCCTGGGAATCCTCTGAATCCGATGACAACTGCTGTAAGTACTCCATTATTGAGGTATACAAAAGTTGATGGGTCTTGAAATCGCTTAGGTTTATGCCAAAACAAAAAAACACAAGACAGCTAGGTAGAGGTGACTAATGTTTAAATAAGGTAGATTTAATTGATGACAGCAGATGATAGGTTGTTGGTGCCTAGCTCCTCCCCCTGAACCCCACCTATAGGTTAACATTAAATGTAGCAACTTTTATTTTAGCGTTTTTTTTACCTACAAATGTGGTTTTTCATTGGACACTGCAGCTTTAAAGTTTAATGTCTGTTTTGTGAAAAAATTTGAAACGATAAAACAGTGGACATACTGCAGCAGCTTTGAATTGTATTTCACCAGTCATTAAATATGTTAACTGTACTCCTTGATTCTTTAGTGTGACTGGTGCTGTGCTCTACCTTTGAATTTTAAGCATGCCTAATTGTAAACGTAATCTGTCTATCCAATGTTAAAAATACTCCTTCTGCAGTACTGCCTTTAATTTCGCCCCTGCCTGAGTCAACGCCCCCCACACACCTTAAAATCAACTTTACGCCCCTGGGCAGAATTTGGTAAATTGCGTGTAGAGATTTAAATAATTGTACCCGACATTACGGCAGTTTTGGCCAGAAGAATAAGTCTTGTAATCTCAGGTAGTTCCTGATGTGGAGGGTATAATATTGTGATTATTTGTTAAGGAAACGACAGTATGTGACTTTTATTACCGTTTTATTTCTTTCATTCTTTTAAATGTATGTCTGTTGAGTGAAAGTGTCCACCTTTCAATTTATAGTAGAGCTTATTGTGACAAGGTCTTTTGTGGGTTATCAGGGATAACATACTTTTTTTAGCCAATCAGCAAGCTTGTTTTCTGGCGATTGACATATAATTAGAGATGAGATTGAAATTGCATATACTGGTACCATTCGGAGATAGGCATTGGATCTTAATTGTTTATAGATCTACAATTTAGATAGGAATCACAACCAAGATAAGGATGTTGTGATTACATGTCTGGATAAGAAATTATCATCCAGGATACATACCCTGTTTTAATGAAAACTCAGATTGCATTTGCTCGCAAAGCTAAAAACGTATTCATGTCTGTTCCGGGTTCATGTGCACAGTAATCGAGAGTGTAATGCTTGGTTGCAGAGGGTTTACATTTAGTTCTTGTTTTTAATAACCCTACAAGGATTTCTCCTTCACATTTGATGCTATTTAAAAAGCAGGTTTTTGTCAGATTGTTTCAGGTGCATGAAGTGTTGCATATACAGAAAGTGCTACATAGCAGTATCTTACTAATTACAGCCCTCAGCTGTATACTTACATTGTCTCTTTACGGTTGTAAATAGAATTTGGTGGATGGGGGGTCTACCTTTCAGGTCTTATGTTGTACAGTTTTCAAGGACAATTTTGAGTTGGTTTAATCAGGTTTTGTTGCCGGACATGCATTCACAGTAGGGTGAAAATGAGATTTATTTGATCACAAATGTTCCATTTATACAAGTAATAAAAAGCAAATATAGTACACAGATAAAGCAGAAAAGCTGCAGTCGGTAATATAAATGTCTACTTAATGGTTTTAAATCAAGGTAATTTTCCCGGGGAAATATATCTCTATGGGGATTCACCAGAGTGGTTGTTTACAGTTGGTTCTACTATGAAATCTGCTGATGTTTTCAGTGGGGTTTCTGATTTTGAACAACATTGTTTGCTTTTTTTAGACATGGGAGATTCAAGCGTTCAAACAGCGTCACTGCTGCTGTTCAGGCCGATCTGGAACTGGAAGGTTTCCCCGGCCATGTCACCATGGAGGACAAGGGCCTTCAGTTTGGAGGCTCTTTTCAACGGCACTCTGAGCCCAGCACCCCCACTCAGTACGGTGCAGTCCGGACTGTAAGGACCCAGGGTCTCTTCAGTTACAGGGAGGACTATCGGGCTCCTGTTGAGCTCCCCAGCCCTCAGCCTGACCCATGGCTTGTGGAGTCACCTCGCGAGGTGGTAGAAACAGGCAGGATGTCTCCTTGTCGACGCGATGGAAGCTGGTTCATGCAGCTGCTACATGCTGAGACCAAGAGGATGGAAGGCTGGTGCAAAGAGATGGAGAGAGAAGCAGAAGAAAATGATCTCTCAGAAGAAAGTAAGTAGAAATACAACTTTAATAGGGAGTTAGTTGTACAAACACTTCTTAAAGGACCGTTTGAATGGTTTTAGATGCATATTTCCTCCGTTTGAATGGTCAAATACATATTTCCTCCATTTTAATGGTCTTAGATACATTTCTTCCATTTTAATCGTCCTAGATACATATTTCCTCCATTTGAATGGTGTTAGATACGTATTTCCTCCATTTGAATGGTGTTAGATACGTATTTCCTCAATTTTAATGGTCTTAGATACGTATTTCCTCCATTTGAATGGTGTTAGATACGTATTTCCTCCATTTGAATGGTGTTAGATACATATTTCCTCCATTTCAATGGTCTTAGATACGTATTTCCTCCATTTGAATGGTGTTAGATACGTATTTCCTCCATTTTAATGGTCTTAGATACATATTTCTTCCATTTGAATCATCTTAGATACATATTTCTTCCATTTGAATCGTCTTAGATACATATTTCCTCAATTTGAATGGTGTTAGATACGTATTTCCTCCATTTGAATGGTCTTAGATATGTATTTCCTCCCTACCTCGCCTTTTTAGGATGTTTGCAATCCTCCTAAATAGTTCTGTTGCTCTAATATTGAGATTTGTAACATGTTTCTCTGTTGTTCAAACTAACCACCTAGGCAATCTAACTGGCATGTAAGCAAGCTATCACCTTAAATGAGTAAGTAGCATCAAATTCAATTTGAGCTGTTTTTTTTGTTTTATTTCACTTACTATTCTACGGTTTTACTACTCATTCTGAGTGGTGTAGGGAGAGTAATGTACTGCAGGTGGCAGAGCTGAAAAATTGCATTGTCACATGCTTTGAGGGAGATGGTTCAGTCCTGGCCCATATGATTCTCCAGACAAGCTCAAAGCAGCTCAAACCTTATATAGGCAGATTTAGAGAAAACTGGCAACTCTGTATTGGAGCCAGAACCCCTCAGAATCATAGTAAACACCCAGGGAAATAATAATAATAATAATAATAATAATAATAATAATAATAATAATAATAATAATAATAATAAAATGCCATTGAAAGCTACTTACTCTGTAAGAGTAAGGGAGAGGTATATGCCCTTTCACTTGTACTCATTACTGATACCTAGTCTGTAGTACAAAAAAAAAAAAAAAAAAAAAAATCATCATGTTTTCATGTTTACTCTTTGGTAAGAAAATGGTTGCAATTAAACTAAGAGGAGCTGTCTATGGTTCAGTGTTTGCTGTATAATATATGAATAGCTCCTCTCATGTTTTGTTTTTTTCACGTTAAGTCCTAGGTAAAATCCGGAGTGCAGTTGGAAGTGCTCAGCTCCTCATGTCTCAGAAATTCCAGCAGTTTTACTGGCTCTGTCAGCAGAACCTGGTATGTTTATATCTGAATAATGTCAAAAATGGGCTCAAGCCCTGTTTTTCTTGAAAACGTATGAAAGAAGGGTATTTGTGTAACACAAATTGTTTTTTTTACAAAAGAAACATCAGAAGCATCTCGTCTAAAGAATAAAAAAAATGGCGACTGGATGGGTGAAGATAAGGTTGGAAACCAGTTGCAGTAAACATCTTATGTCCATTACAGATCTCATGTCCATTACAGATTCACTTTATCTTGGCTTTTTGAAACTGTGAAAGGAACCATGCTGTAAGGTCTTGCTCCAGTATTTTGGGTGATTGCCTGGGTTATAGAGGAGGAGCCCCTACAGACCTCACACGCACATACACTATCTACAGAGAACTGCTTATCCAGTTCAGATTACTGTATTGAGAGTATCAGAATATGGAGGGGTCCCGTCTGTCTTTCCTTCTGTCGGTCTGTATGTCACACTTACATTTTTCAGTTTCCTTTTTAGACATTTTTATAACCGTTTATGTGAACTCTATGGGGTTCGAGAAGTTGCCCTGCCCTTGAGAAAACAAATATGCATTATAAAATAGATATATAGATAGGAAACGTATATACTGTGCATTTACAGTATATACTTATATATAAGGAACTGCTTATCCAATGCTGCTGAAACATTCTGAGGATATTCCATAGCACTAGTTATTGAGAGGATCAGATACTGGAGCATATGGAAGCAGCTGTCTGTATTCCATACTTTCTATTCATTTTGTGCAGACGGTGAATGTGGTTCACAGTGATATACTTTTTAATGATAAGTTTAATGTTGTATTTACAGATCAGGCTGGGGATGTGTGTCACTGAAATACTTGTTTTTTGTTCACTCCGCACAGTTTATTGAGAGGTTTTGTAATGTTAACCCACTAAGTCAACTAAGTGCAAATTATTTGTCCCTAAGGGTTTAATAAATCCTATCAAAGCAAGTTTCTCGAGATTCTTTAAACTGAAAGCGGATCTGATGGTGCTATCGGGCATTTCATTTTCAATGCTACAACACGGTGCTACAAGCCCCAAAAATCTACATGTGTGATCTGTGGCCCACTTGGGTGGCGTGATTGTGTGCTTGTGTACTTAAGGCACTAGCAGAAACGTTGACTTTGTTTCTTATAAGTTTAACATTATCAGCTGAAGCGTCTTTAAAAAGAGTGGGTGTCGATTGGACTCACTGTGGGGGTTGACTTAGCCTTTACATTTCTACGAAACTAGGCTGTCAATTTACACTACTTAGTGAAAGGAGAAAACAATAAATATGGCAAAAATAACACCATGAATATACAGTCATAAAGTGTATACTGTATGGTTCAGAATCTGCTACACAGCAGTGTGGAGTAGTGGTTAGGGCGCTGGACTCTTGACCGGAGGGTCATGGGTTCATTCCCAGGTGGGGGACATTGCTGCTGTACCCTTGAGCAAGGTACTTTACCTAGATTGCTCCTGTAAAAACCCAACTGTATAAATGGGTAATTGTATGTAAAAATAATGTGATATCTTGTAACAATTGTAAGTCACCCTGGATAAGGGTGTCTGCTAAGAAATAAATAATAATACACACCAATTGTGCTTACTAGATGTATTTATAGGAAGATTAAACAAACTTGATGTAATTCAGTAAGTATTTAAACATATATACAATATGAAAGTATGAACTGCTATTTGGTACAACACTTGAATGGCTACAGGTAAAATATTTGAATTCCTTACGGATGCTGAGGTGTTGTCAGTTTCAGTTAACAGACCACGTAGGGTGTAGCCATGTACTGCATGCTTGAGCTGCAGAGTCCTCCAAATTCAGCAACTTCAAAATATATATATATATTCTTAAAGGGTTTCTAAAAAGTACATTTTGTTTTGAAGTCTTTCTAAGGCCAGCATTTTAAACAAGGAAAATGCTGCCCTCTAATGTTAGTTTTTGTGTACTGTAAAATATTAAAAGCAAGCAAATAGCACAGATATGTTTATCTCTTGTGTATAGTGAAATACACACACACACACACACACACACACACACACACACACACACACACACACACACACACATATATAAAAAAGTATCTTCCAAAAGCAGTGGTTAAACCATTTCCTCTGACTTTTAACATTCACACTACTGACCCTTTCTCTGCAAATTGCTGCAAGCTGCTAGAATAAGCGAGCAATTGAGAAACCTTATCTTTTTGTAGTAATGTGTAGGAATTAACAGACATTGGCCATAGCAGAACTCCAGCCCTGCCTCTTCCAGTGGGAACTGTATCAAAGCAAATGAAAGATTAACTTGATGCAGGTATAAAAATACTGACATTTTGTTTTGAGATGTTGTGCTTGGTGTGATTCTGTGACATGAAAAGGCATATCAATCGCACGCATCTCCTTTGCCTTTGAATGAATTGAATACCCTCGGCAGCTAGGATTGAGGCGTCTGTATGTCAAATTTACATTTATACCTGCAGTATATCTTGATAACTGTTCTTAACTGTTCTTTCAAATATGATGACATTGTGCCACTGGTTTCAGAATGTAGGTCATGTTGAAACTTCATGGGCATTTATTCTGTGGGTGTAGGTCATGTAATCTGCAATGTGGTGTTCGTGTCCTTGATGGATATCCATGCCAACACAATGGAGAGTGCCACAGCATTGCCATTGAAGATCATTTGATAAGGGATGTCTTGTTGCTGGAAATAATTGCAAATACCCTTAAGCCCAAGAAAAGCACTAACAGCCTATTGTGGGACCAGGGTGTCTAAACTCATTTTATATCGTTACAGGACCCCAGTGCGATGCCTAGGCCCACCTCTCAAGACCTGGCAGGATTCTGGGATCTTCTACAGCTTTCCATTGACGATGTCAGCATGAAATTTAATGAGTTGCAACAGATAAAGAATAATGACTGGAGACCCATTGAAACTCCGGAAAAGAAGGTTAGTTCAACATTGTGGGAATTTAAAACAAAGGGCTTGCTCTAAATTTGTGTCCTTTTGTGATGTTGTCTCTCTATTTATATTTATTAAGATACAACTCAACCGTCCCCAAGTGACACAGAGTACAAGAAAAAAAAAAATGCGATATAGACTGCAGTTATGTGTTTGTTTTGTTTTTTTAAGAATATTTTTATATTTCAGGAGGAAAAGAAAATCCCACCTCCCGTACCAAAGAAGCCCCCAAAAGGAAAAATTGCTGTCATGCGAGAAAAGTCCCTGGACCTGCCAGACCGACAGCGACAGGAAGCCAGGAGACGGCTTATGGCTGTCAAGAGGGCGGCTTCCTTTCGTCAGAACTCAGCTACAGAGCGAGCCGACAGCATTGAGATTTACATCCCAGAGGCCCAGACCAGACTTTAAGAAATAGAATGCTTCAGAATGTTCCGTTTGTAAACCATATTCAACTTTTTTTTCATGTATTGCTTTATATCTACATTGGTGTTCATTGTGTAGTCAACACCTTGAACAGAATTTATTTTGCTCAGTAAAAAAAAAAAAAAAAAGATTTAGGTTTCTTACTTGGTAACAAACAGACTAAATGAAGCAAGGTTTGGAAAAGGTCCCCTTTCACCTTGGTTGTCTCTCAGAATGAACTCTCTTCAATACAAAAATAGTTTAAGAATGATCATATCTCTCAGCACAAAATGTACCTAGGGGTGGTCCAGCTATTTCAACTTTTTCAAGGTTTCTCACAAAGTGCAACTTTTTATAAACCCCCCAGCATCAGCAGTCTTTGGTTTAAAGGTAGCTCAGAACTGATGACTCTCTTCACATTATTTAATCAGGGCTTTTTTAGGGTACTATGAAATGTATTGGTTGCTTGATCGTTCGATTACTGAATTGACAAGATTCACTTTCTGATTGTGTTATTAGAACTTCAGAGAGCACTGCATAATTAACACAATAATGCTGTTGTTTGAAATACCTCAATAATTATTGATATAATTTAAAGCTGAGTGTGTCATCATCATTTCTGAAATCACCTTTTCTTACCTCTGTATGCTCTGCTTTGTAAATGTTGAAAATAATGGAAAACCCCACTCCCCTCTTCCCAAGAGAAGGAGCAGGCTGTACAAATAGAAAGCCCAGTGCTGCATCTACAAACAAACATGTGCCAACTAATACACAAACAGCCAAACACTGTCATACAGCTTTATTATCTTGTTCATTGAAGAGAAACTATTCACAATTCTGTGCCATGATTTGAAATATAAAATGTAACTGTGCCAACTAGAAAAAAAGAAAAAAGAATTAATGCATTTTATCCGTAGGTATGTTGTATGTTGTACATCGCTTAGTTATGAATTTCTGAAAATCAGATGTCTGCAGTATAGTAACCTCTTTTTTAAAATGGGCATGCCATCATACTTATTTTCAAGGGTGTGCAAGCAATATAATGTATCGTTTGAGTTGTACAGCTAGATATGAAGTGATTGATCTTGCTTGTTACTGAAAATGTCATTGACAGTGTCCTGCATATGAATGCAAGTCCTAACCTACCTGATGGAAAACAGTAACAATGTTGCTTTTGAAATCAAAAGAAAAACATACCCTGAGCCAGATAACTAGGGGACCAGTGAACTTAAAATATTGGACTAATGTTACTCATGTTCATTAAGAAAAAGAAACCTACCAGCAAAGTGAACAGTATGTTCAGAATAGCATCTGTTAAGGCCTGGACCCACTGCCAATCAATTGCGGTGTGTTATGCTTTACGGTGCAATTTTGCAGGATCGGCCGATTAATTTCAGTCGGCTTGCAGAGTTTAAACATGTTTAATATCTGGCAGTGTGTACCAGGTTTTAATAACCAAACTGACCTAAAATGTGTGCAGTAACAAGACATAAGCAAGTATTTAAATCTGCATTTAACATATGCATAAGTAATCATTCAATAGAACGTTTAGGGGGATATAACTACTAATTAGGCCACCCCTGAATGTTTCTTTTTCAGTTAAAAAAAAAACAGTCTGGTTTTAGGTGCCAGTTGTTATGAATGTAGTAATGAGTGTTAGCTTTTTACTAAAAGTAAAATAAGATAATATCAGTCTGTATTTAGTCTGCATGAATCTGTGATGATTCCCATGGTCCAAAAAGGATTTGAATGTATGAAGCAGACATACAAAAGGCAATACAATTTGTAAAGCTGGACCTTGCTTCATCGAACTTTGGGACCATGAAAACTTTCTCAGCTGTTTTAAAGGTGGCTTATTTCTTCTGTTTAATTCACTTTATTCTTATTTTACTTTTCCAATGTTGGGGTTCCTTTCCTAACATATGTGAGCACACATTGATCTTCATCAAAGCACCTGCCATTTAGTACTATGCCTCTCTCAGTTACTATGCCATTTAGTACTGTGCCAAATTGTGTAGTATTTTATGGTCCCTATTATCTGAATGATGTGGTATACAGATGAGTCTACTGACACATCTCATTTAATGCGGCCCACGTACGCCTGTCACAGGCAATAGGGAGCTCATTACAGGTGGTTTTGCGATGTGGACCAATATACAGGGGGACAAAGACCATGAGATCATGGGGTCTATTCATAAAGGGTTAACGCCTGTCGAAATGAGAAAACAGTGGTACGTGATCGGATTCCACCTATTTAACGGCAGTTGATATTTATAAGAGATAATTGAGATAATTGAGCCCCAATGATTTTCGTCTATGAAGGCATGTTTTTAATGAATTGAGAGAGGTTAACGATTACCTCATTAGCATAACGTTTTCGTCGGTCCTGAGCGTCAACCTGCTATTCAGAAGAGTGAACGACAGAAAAATGCTGTCGATAACTAGGAGTTATTGAATGCTTTCTACAGTCAAGTCTAAAATAACGACTCGGCAGACTATTTTTTAAAGACATTTTATTACTACACTTGCTCTGTTGTACAGTTTGACATACCCGTGATTAACACTCCCTATTTTGAAAAAAAATCTGTGGCTTTATATGAAGGAAAATGTTTAATATAAATATATACTCCCACAAGAACATATTCTCTGGCATAATCATTTTGAAACAGTGCTGTGAAGTGGAGAGCAAGTGAGAGACTGAGAATAGACAGTTATTTTATTATTATTATTATTATTATTATTATTATTATTATTATTATTATTATTATTATTATTATTATTATTTATTTGCCGTGATCCATGGCTGACCAGCGGTCCTTTTCTTTTTATCTTTTTATTTCAGTGTTCAAAAGGGATAATAATAATAATAATAATAATAATAATAATAATAATAATAATAATAATAATAATAATAATAATGAAAACTTTAAATGTTCATCTTACAAATTCTCAATTATTATTATTATTATTATTATTATTATTATTATTATTATTATTATTCAAACATCCTCCTACAGTGCTTGTTTAGTTTGTTTTTTTTTGGTCCTGCAGTTAAGAATGGAAATCTTATGTGTGCGTCTGGAAATGTCTTTACCAGCGTTGCCAAACAAAACGAAAATACAAAGTATTTATTTAAAAATACCTTTTTTTTTCTAAATTATGACATGTCCTGAATTTTTGGCAGACGTGAAGGGGCATCGGAATCAGGTTTTGCAAACTGCCCGTGACTGGCAGCTGCAGACTCGGGTTTCGGTAGTAGGCTACTGTCAGTGGATTCCGTTTTTCTTTTTTGCAACAGCTGCTGACGCCACCCAGGGAACATTAATAATGCTGATGAGGTCATCAAAAAGAGGCGACTGTATACCCATTCATAAAGTGCTTTGCGACAGTCGACCGTATTCTCAGATGATTTTATGAATAGCAATATGGACGACTTTCATTACTTTTAAACAAAATTCATTTTACTACAACAGTCGGCAAGTACTTTTATGAATAGGGCCCCATGTGACTAATTTCATTTGTGAACCAGGACAGATTTGAGCCCTTTGTTAACTTCTGCTGTCCAGAGGTGAAAGTCCTCATTTAAACTTGCTTGGTTTGAGTGAGTTTTCAAACGAGTGAGTAGACCCTCTTAAATGACAGTGGAGAAGGATTCATGAATACCAATCATCTTTTAATCCCTAAAACAGTCTTAAGTAACATTACAGTGTTCTAAATGGAGAAAAAGGTCAATCTCAACCTTACCTTGTGAAGTAAATGAAAGAGCATGGATGACAGTATAGAGTTGTGTTAACATGAATGTTATAAAAATAAAAAAGAGAGATCATAGAATAGGTTAAAATTACTAGATGAACATCCCTATAAAATTACATCTCATATTAGATGCATTTATTGTACCAAACAGCCTTAAACCACATTTGAAAGCAAAAATGCTTATGAATGTACAGCCCCTAAAGTTGCAAAAAAAAAAAAAAGAGACAACAGGTTCTGTGTTTCATTTTTCCACATTTGAGTTTATTTAAGACTGCAAAATTCTGCCATGGAAAATAATCAGTTTATTAGCTGAATTGAAATTAAGATTTTTTTTAACCCCAACTGGACCTCAAATTGGAGTTTTCCACGGCTCCTGTTGTCCTTGTTTGTGAACTTGAAAGCTCTTGTGTTATGAAAAGTACCTCAGGCTTCTTGAACAATTTTGTACAGTATCCAGATCCTAGCTATGCTATTTCCAGAACTCGTCTTTGTTTCTGATGTTAGTTTCAATACAAATCATATTGTAAGTGTGTAGTACATTTTACCAAAAAAAAAATGCAGCTAAAAAAATAAACTACAGAACAAAACAGTGTGTTAGAAAGAAAGTTCATTTTAAGATCATAGTTTTCTGTATTTCTATTTACTGAAAATACATCTATTATTAAGCTCAGCCTTGTGTAAGCATCATTATTATCAGTTACATCAGACATAATAACCTTTACAACAAACTATAACACTGCTGTCTACTTGAATTGAGTTTGCTATAGTTTTACCGTCTAATAAACTGTCCACATGTGGTCACAATCTGTGATAGCCAATGGTCAGATTTTAATTACCTGTTACAGTCTTACAAAGGTTACATTATTATAAATTAGCCAACTTGATTGCAGAGTTAACATTGAGCCTCATTAATATATTTTCTTTACATCAGTGCCAAGAATAGACTTGCCAGTGTTCTTTTTATCATATTCAATTGATTTTATTTTGCTTTATTGTTTATTTATTTACTGATATATGAATGTGCCATTTTTTGTTTTAAAAAGGAGATGCAGTATGCTTTTGTTACAAAAAATATGTATTTTACACATCCGGCTCAAATTACAGTATCTTATTAATACCAGGTATTCTCTGATGATACTTTTTTTTCTTTACTCCACTTATTTATATCAATAACCCCTGTTTTGACCAAAAAGAATAGAAAAGTGCTTTTTGAAACTGTACTAACTAAAGGTTATACTCCATCTTAACTTACAAACTTATTTAGCTGCTTTACCCAAAATGTAAAGTAATACATATTCTGCTTTTTAATAGTATATAACAGAGACTGCCAAAACTGATGTAATGTTATCAGTATTAATATTACTGCCACAAGTGCAATAAAGCACAGGTATGAGTACTGTAGGCAGGTCTTTGTGGGTAAAGCATATCAGTGCAATCAATGCCAGCCTGAGCACAGCAGAGCACTTTGCCATGTCAATATCCTGGTGTGTATATATATATATATATATATATATATATATATATATATATATATATATATATATATATATATATGAATGGTAATACAAAGATGGCTATTTTAAATCTGATTTTAGGCATGCTAAGTCAGTGCTTAGTATTTTGATACACAGACAAGCTCCATTCCCAAAACCGTCATTATATACAAAGACTTTTTTTTTTTAGTGAGAAGTGCTTCTAAAGGTTAATGGGGTGTGTATGGAGGGTTTTTTAGGTAGTGAGGAGTGCTTAAAGGTTAATGGGGTGTGTATGGAGGGTTTTTTAGGTAGTGAGGAGTGCTTCTTAAAGGTTAATGGGGTGTGTATGGAGGGTTTTTTAGGTAGTGAGGAGTGCTTCTTAAAGGTTAATGGGGTGTGTATGGAGGGTTTTTTAGGTAGTGAGGAGTGCTTCTTAAAGGTTAATGGGGTGTGTATGGAGGGTTTTTTAGGTAGTGAGGAGTGCTTAAAGGTTAATGGGGTGTGTATGGAGGGTTTTTTTAGGTAGTGAGGAGTGCTTAAAGGTTAATGGGGTGTGTATGGAGGGTTTTTTAGGTAGTGAGGAGTGCTTCTTAAAGGTTAATGGGGTGTGTATGGAGGGTTTTTTAGGTAGTGAGGAGTGCTTAAAGGTTAATGGGGTGTGTATGGAGGGTTTTTTAGGTAGTGAGGAGTGCTTCTTAAAGGTTAATGGGGTGTGTATGGAGGGTTTTTTAGGTAGTGAGGAGTGCTTAAAGGTTAATGGGGTGTGTATGGAGGGTTTTTTAGGTAGTGAGGAGTGCTTCTTAAAGGTTAATGGGGTGTGTATGGAGCGTTTTTTAGGTAGTGAGGAGTGCTTCTTAAAGGTTAATGGGGTGTGTATGGAGGGTTTTTTAGGTAGTGAGGAGTGCTTCTTAAAGGTTAATGGGGTGTGTATGGAGCGTTTTTTAGGTAGTGAGGAGTGCTTAAAGGTTAATGGGGTGTGTATGGAGGGTTTTTTAGGTAGTGAGGAGTGCTTAAAGGTTAATGGGGTGTGTATGGAGGGTTTTTTTAGGTAGTGAGGAGTGCTTCTTAAAGGTTAATGGGGTGTGTATGGAGCGTTTTTTAGGTAGTGAGGAGTGCTTAAAGGTTAATGGGGTGTGTATGGAGGGTTTTTTTAGGTAGTGAGGAGTGCTTCTTAAAGGTTAATGGGGTGTGTATGGAGCGTTTTTTTAGGTAGTGAGGAGTGCTTAAAGGTTAATGGGGTGTGTATGGAGGGTTTTTTAGTTAGTGAGAAGTGTTTCTTTGAAGAAAGTGAGGTAGATCTAATCAAGATCTAAAACAATGCGTGGCAAACACGTTTCACAATGTAAATGGAGTACCCCGGTTTGGCTGGGGGTGTTCTGAGGAATAATACCTGTGCATTCCATGCAGGAATGGGACTTGCAATATGACTTGCAATATGATATGTACAATATACTATATATATATATATATATATATATATATATATATATATATATATATCAGATGTTAATCTTCTTATGTATTAAATATGAAGAAAGAACTGAAATTACTAACAGAGCCAACCTTTTAAATTAAAAAAAATATTATTTCAAATGTGTATTTAGTTAGAAAATGACATCCGTGGAATAACAAATTGTACCATTATTCAGTGCCTGGTACTATACAGAACTGTTAGCAGTAGGACTACACTGAAAAACTATGTTAACAATTGTGAAGAGGATAAAATTGTGATTATGGTACAGGCTCTAAATCTGTTGTGGTAAATGTACATAGACCTCCTTCCAATTCCATTGTCAAACTTTTTTTTCCCCGCACAGAATCCCATGTATTGTGCCAAGGTATCTTCTGTTACCCCTATAACGAACTGTTCAGTTTTGCCTTTTCATGGTAAAGGTGCAAGGATGGTTCAATTTTCAATCTATTTTGCCAATGAAAAATGTGCATATTTTCCCACTATAATGGATACATTGTGTTATGTTACCTGCATAGAATTCCTCCTTACTACCAAGTTTCCATCTCAATGGCAATCGTGATGCGTTTGTTTACGGCTTGGGCGTGATTCAGATCCTTTGATTTGGTCATTTATATGTATATAAATATACATGTACAGAAACATGTACAGAAAATATAATTCAATCTACATTTATATATTTTTTTTTTTGAAAAGGGGAATCATGTTTGTTTATGTGCCAAAAGCATACAATGTTACGCAGTCTTACTTACAATGTCATCAGTGGATTAAGGAATGTCAGAAAAAAGATGGATGTTTAATTTGAATTATTTTGAAATCTTAAATATCATATCAATAATGAGAATGAATATAATACTAAATATTCATTATTTGTAAAATTATATATATAAATATATAAATATGCTTCATTTAAATGGAACTATTTTCTGCTCTCCTTCATGCTTTTTTGGGTTCTTTTGAGTCTTATTATGGCATGCAGGATACTAATACTGATTGTATAATATGTTGTTCCATTGCTTCTTGGTATTGCCTTCTTCTACAGATTGATTCTTGGATTACTTTTTTAAAATATTTAATATTTTCTGTTTGCACAATTTTTTTTTTTTTTTTAGGATTTCATTCATCTTCTGCTGACTATAAAGACACGTGCTTCGGTATTTTGCCCCATCTCTCTTTTTACAATGCTGCTTCTTTAAATAGTTTATGTGTTGCTGATGTTCATCTGTTGTAAATAATAGCAATTAAAACTTTTTGGAGAAAATCAAATATGGAGAGTGTTGTGTGTGTGTTTTTAAAGGCATTTGGGAATACAAGCACCAATTAAAACACTAACTACAGTGGTTTGGGTGCATGGCTATGCAGGTTTCCAAAATTATTGTGAAATATATGCATAGTTACTGTCTATAAAAAGGCCTTTTATCAATAAAAATAACAATATCAATAACAAGGTGTAGCCAGAGTATTTGCCCTGAGTGTATGTGTCTGAAGAAGAAGAAGAAGAAGAAGAAGAAGAAGAAGAAGAAGAAGAAGAAGAAGAAGAAACCAAACAGAGTAAACAAAAACAAACTATTAACGGGAATTGGGACACATATATTAACACTAGTCCTATTTTGTTCTTGTTTAAATATGTATTTTGTACAGCATATATATATATATATATATATATATATATATATATATATATATATATATATATATATATATATATATATAGCATGTCCTAAAATGATTGGTAAGTTGTAGGTTGAATGAGCAGGGGGAAACAAGTAAGGCTCGACTAGGCCCAAAAGCCTCTAGTTAAGCTACTGCTGCTGTTTGTTAAAAAATATATTAAAATAGCCTTAGAATTTTTTTTTTCACACAGCGGACTCACCATGCAGCCACCCAAGAGCTACAGCGTCGGAGGACAACGCAGCTCTGGACAGCTTACAAGCAAGCCCACAGGCGCCCAACCAGACTACAGGGGTCGCTAGTACGCGGTGAGCCGAGGACACCCTGTCCGACCTAAGCCACCCCCCGGGCGGCACTCGGCCAATTGTGTGCCTCCCCCTGGGAGCTCCGTCTACGGTCGGCAATAGAATAGCCTGGACTCCAGCCGGCGACCTCCAGACTATAGGGTGCATCCTGCACTCCACTCGGAGTGCCTTTACCAGATGCGCCACTCGGGAGCCCCTTAATATTATGTGTTATGATTTATTGTATAGATGACTGGTGGAAAGCCCATATGATTATGTGTATTATGATTTAGAACACAGGATGATCGAAATGCCATCCACCATTATTTGTTACTGTTTGTATTTTTGTATTGGTGTAGCCTACTCTACTGGGAATGTGTGACTGATCAGCTAATGGTTATTAAATAAGCTTACAGTCATGCATTTATATTTAAACTCGTGCAAAACATTAGCTAATTAACCTCTCGGCTTGTAAACTATAAATAAAACCCTACCGTTTACTAGTTCCAGGGAAGAGAGTGTTAGAGGCGGGACATAAGAAATGAGTCTGTAGAAAGAACAATTGCTATATATATTTATACTCGTTTTATTATCTGTGTTCTGTGTTTGTTTGTTTTGGCCATCGTGCCCTTTATTTTGTGTGTTCATTTATAAAGTCTGTTTATTATTTAATAAAAACTGAGTGCGGCCATAGCGCCTCAGTTTCACCCGTGATCCAGTATCCCTGTGTGTATTTATTTTTTGGTTCTGACGTCACCCACAAAGCCACTTGGTCACAGCAATACTTGAAGATAATATCCTTAAGGAATAAAAAGAAGAAAAGAGTTGAATTGACAATGGAATTGGCAGGAGGCACAGGTGTCGTTGTCCATCAAATTCACAGTACGAAGGTCACTCTTGCAATCAGAACTTAAAGGATGTGTTGCAGTAAGTATACCTCTGTTAAGAAAGGGTATCAAGACTAAAAGGCTAAAATATGCACAAGAACACAGAAATTGGACTATGGAACAATGGTCAAAGGTGCTTTGAACTGTTGATGGATGGAGAACGACACCTGTGCCTCCTAACCCTAACCCTAACGGTGCATATTGCTCAAGTATGCTACACCTGATGATAGTGAAACAGGACTGTGTTTTAAAAAGGACCCGGTTAATTTCTCGTTTAAGGTTCCAAAACTACAAGCGCTTAAACAGAAAGTGTTCATATTTATGACCAAATATGCTCCTGCAGGCAGCATAGGGTTAAATGTTATTTCAGATCAGATCATTTTAGGGAAGCTGGCTTCTGGTGTATTCTTGTGTTAGGCAAAAGTCATAAGATGAGTTACAATCAGGAGAGCTCTCTTACACCCAGCATTTTCGATATGGATTATTTTTCTTGGAATGTGCGCTACAAAGTAATTGCTGCTGGATTTCTTTTCTATTCTGCAGTGTTTCTGCTCTGCCATGTTGTGTCAGCTTGCTTCACTCAGACATACCGCTCGTTGTCGGCAAAGGAGAAGGTGTTTTGGGACCTTGCAGCTACTCGTGCAGTATTTGGGATCCACAGTGCAATAGCAGGCCTGTGGGCATTGCTGGTAGATCCAGTGATCTCTGCTCAGAAAGTAACAACACAGCAGAACTGGTCTTGGTTTACCCTACTTATAGCTGCAGGGTTTTTTCTCTTTGAAAATGTGGCTCTTCATGGATCCAATTTGGTGTTCAGAACATTTAACTTGCCTTTGGTCATTCATCATTTCTTTGCTTTTGCTGGATTTACTGGGGCAGTGATTTGGGACACAATTGGTCATTATTTACCTATAGTGGCACTGTTACTTGAGATGAGCACTCCATTCACTTGCATTTCATGGATATTTCTGAAGGTATTATCACTTTTTTTTGTTTGTTTACTATTATCTTATGTTATTTTAAGGTAAACTATAACTTGTCAATATACTCGAACTAGAAGCATTCTGATAGAGTACAAGATGTCCTAGTGGTTTGTATGAGATAATTTCAATTGTTTCCACCCAGCAAAATGAGGGGAGGGGCAGGGTTTACCATTATGGATTGTTATAATTTGTATTGTTTATCTTTTTCATTCTCAGGTTGGCTGGTCAAAAACTGTCTTCTGGAAGGCCAACCAGTGGCTAATGATCCACATGTTCCATTGTCGCATGGTGCTCACCTACCACATGTGGTGGGTAAGCTGGTGTCATTGGGATGAAATTAAAGAAAAATTTGCCCTGCCTTGGTGTGTCATCTTCTTAACTGGATTGGTCCTGCTTACTGTTATATTAAACCCAGTGTGGACTCACAAAAAGACCATGCAGCTTCTGAATCCAGTGGACTGGAACTGTGGCAACAAGCCAGCGCCTCAAAATGGTCCATCGCCATCTGTGAAACAGGATGGCCAGTTACTTAAAAAAGTAAGCTAAATAGCGCAAAAAAAAAAAAAAAAGTTTAAAAACGTATATTTAAAACCAGTTGGAAAAAAATGATTTACTTCTTTACTTGGTGGGGACTGTTTTGTGTTCCTAAATGACATTTCTGCCATTATGGCCAAGATTAATAGAAACAAACTACAAAATGATCAACCCACCTCCAGCAGTCACATAGCCAATGAATAAAATGACACACAGCAGCATAAGAGCAAGAGAAGCAGGGGAGGAGTCTATCATGAAACTAGCAGACTTCAAACTATACCGAGGAAGTGAACTTGACTTTGACCTCTTATTAAAGATGGCTGTGGAAACCATCTTGAAATTGTATTTCAATACCACTGATTATCCAAATCATCATCAAATTTTAATCTTATATTATCTAATTTGATATTCAAGATGAGATGATTATGGGAGTCATATGTTGTTTTTTGTTTGGCAGGTGTATTAATGGGTTTGAACAGTACTGTATGTCTAATTCAAAATTATGACTTTTTTTTTTTTCAAGTTTTGAATGTTTAGGTGTTTGTAAGCTTGTATGTATACAGCTTCATAATGGCCAAAAAGATCTTAATACTAAACCATTACCCCAGAAACCCACCAGCTGCAGGGGCACATTGGTATGACTGTACTGCAAGAAAACACCCTTCTTGTTTTGGGTAGAAATAATGAGCAGCATTATATAATGAAAGTGTTTATACTTTATTCAAGGTATACACATTTCCAGTGTAATTCACAACTGTTTTTCTTACTGGTATTTACAGTAATAACTTCTTGTGCAGTAGGTCACATTACCTGCTAGACCACCTGGAGTGAAACTGAGCAGTAGGAAGCACCAGTAACCTTTATTTCTATGGTATTGTCTTTGAAATATCTGCATATTCCAAACTGAAGTATACAATAAAAGCAAAGAACCAAAAGTGGGTGTCAGTACTGGTTATGCTTGAATATGAGCTTTTTAAAAGCCCAACAGACATTACATATGCATGGAAATGTCCCTTTACCAGAGACTGGATCTTTTTTTTAGTTACAACTAAATGTAACAGGT
Source organism: Acipenser oxyrinchus oxyrinchus (assembly GCA_030684275.1). Classification (NCBI taxonomy): domain Eukaryota; kingdom Metazoa; phylum Chordata; class Actinopteri; order Acipenseriformes; family Acipenseridae; genus Acipenser; species Acipenser oxyrinchus. The sequence continues at coordinate 58,877,824 of CM060252.1, forward strand.
CTGTGTGGTCCAGTGGTTAAAGAAACTGGCTTGTAACCAGGAGGTCCCCGGTTCAAATCCCACCTCAGCCACTGACTCATTGTGTGACCCTGAGCAAGTCGCTTAACCTTCTTGTGCTCCGTCTTTTGGGTGAGATGTAATTGTAAGTGACTCTGCAGCTGATGCATAGTTCACACACCCAAGTCTCTGTAAGTCGCCTTGGATAAAGGCGTCTGCTAAATAAACAAATAATAATGATCCAACTTTAGATGCCTAAAATGTGTTGGAGATTTGTAAAGACTGAGTACATGCAGGTATTTTCAAGTGCTGCAAGCAGACTAATTACAGTAACTATGTTATGTTCTTATACAGTATGTTCTGCTTGTATTCCCACCCCAGCCGGTTGTGAACAGTAGGCTTCGATTAAGGACTATACCAGAACCCCTTGTGCTGGTTTTGTATTCCTTCCTACTCATCACTTTGATGAGAACAGCTTTGGGTTTTCCTAAAATTAGCCCAACTTAAAAAATATTTTTATATAAATTATTCAGGGTCAACATGACATAGTGGTATTTTAGCATTGCATCTCCAGAATGCAATCATGAAGTGTTTTTAAATGCCCCAGGAATTAAGATGGGCTGTTTATATGTATTCCTGTGGAATACTAAGACAAAATGACATTCACTGCTCAGTGACATATGAAATTTGTTTTGGAAATTGTATTGCAAGTCTGTTTATGCAGATGTACAGCAAGCCCCAAGCAATATGTTCCCTATTTATTAAAGCTGTTTACTCCATGGTGCTACAAGCATCATATTTGTAAAAGAAACAGTTAAAGTTTCAGACAAAATTAGTATCAACTTTGGTGAAAAGTAACCTTCTAAGTTGTTTCACAATAAGCATTCAGGAATTAACCATATTTGTTTTAGACATGGTGTGTTTTCCTTTCACAAAAAAATGTGTAAATTAAATACAGGAGGCTTGTGTGTAATTACCAGAATCATTTGTTAAACTATACTCTCCCTACTTTAACCAAGAGATGTCACTTCGGGGATGCAGATAGGACTCCCATGGTATAGCAGTTTGATCCATTCCTGGTTTTACTTTGAGTTGAATAAGACACACCTGAGCTTGTTACCTATACACTGTGGTTAATCAAGCTTGCAGTAAAACCTGGAATGGGTGAAACTGCTATGCAACAGGAGTTTTATTTCCATCCCTGCATGTATATTTCTATTGGCCTTATAATACTGCCTGCAGTATGAGATCTTTAATCTCAACAGAGTACAGTAATTTAGTTTTGCTTTTTAACCCATGTCAGATTTGTAGCAAGATGTCCGAAACTTTGTGTGTGTATGTATCTTTGTGTCACAAAATCCAATACAAAATACTATATATACTGTATGTATATATGTGTATATAGATAGATAGATAGATAGATAGATAGATAGATAGATAGATAGATAGATAGATAGATAGATAGATAGATAGATATTTATATCAGGAAAAGGGTGGGTATTCTGTCATAGGACAAAGAAAATGACCAGAAAGACCAATCTAGAAATTGAATGGATACAACCTGTGGGCAGAGAACAGGAATATCTTTTACTACACTTAATCTATAGTGATTTCAAGCCAGAACAATGATAAAACATTTTAAAAACTGCAAAATATACATATAGTGATATCCTCCAAAAATCACTAAAGGGTCAGAGTTACAAAACATGTACTGTGCAAAAAGGAAAAAGTACTATATGAATAATATCTTTAACTTGGCTACTTTTGTATATGAAATGATTTGGTTTCATACTTTCATTGCAAATCAGTTAGTCAAGTCTCGGATACTGTAGGGATAATATAGTACTGTGTAGTTCTAACAGCTTAAAATGGGTGAGTAAGTTTGAAGTTTCTCCTGATGCATTTACCTACAGTAAATTCAGCCTTCACCAAGCAATTTGAAAGCCTGTTTAATATACGCCTACACGGGAAGTACATCCATAACCTTTCCTTGCTCATTGGGTAATTTCACCAAACGAATACGTCGAAAGAACGTAACCTACCAATCAGGTGCAAGTTAGGGAATTAAGTCAAAGGTATTCTATATACACAAGATAGTCAACGGCGCCTTTTCTTCCGTCCCTGTCGAACCGGTGCATCATGGGAATCCAAAGCGTTCCGGTAGCGACTTTCCTCTATCTATATAATGTAAAATCTGCCTAATTTCCTATTGCAAGACTTCTCTATTTAAAACGATTGCATTTTTAAACATGATTCACCTAGACTTATTTAGAGACACCCCTTCTTAACACATACTTGTTATTTCTATGATCAATGTTTTCACCTGGCCTGACAAGAGCTCTTTATCACCTATCATGGGTATTCATGAGCAGTCGAGACTGAAGCGTGGTTTGGTTTGGTAGCGGGTAAATTAGGCCTATTATTATTATTATTATTATTATTATTATTATTATTATTATTATTATCATTATTAAAATCACTACTACAAATAGTACTAATGCCTCTGAGGTGTTCCGAATTTAATTAAAAACAGTAAAAAAAAAAAATACTCCCTTTTCAGTTATCCGTGGGATGATCTTGAAGTTTTACAACTCCTGAATTCAGCTTTTTATTTATATACAGTAGATGCTGCTTGGTAGCCATCAAAAAGTTGTCATTATCTGAAAGTTGTCAATAAGTGAAAAACCATAGGATAGGACTGGTTCCTGTAAAAATGTTAATAAACCAAAAGTCCTTATCAGAGTTGTTAATAAGCGGCATCTATTGTATAAATTATATATCTGTTTCAATGTTTACCTGTACGAATTGACAATGTCTGATGATTTGAATTGTGATAAATATCAATTATGTCTGACAAAATAGAGCAATACATAAAATGAAAATGAACATGGATACTAAAGTTGCAAGTATGCCTTATATTAAATATATTATATAAGTATATAAAAATACAGTGTCCATTATTAAAAATGCATTGTCTATTTCTATTAATTCATAGCAAATGCTTCATTTAAAAATACGTATTCCTTTAAGAAGCTTGTCATATGTTGAAGTCTGTTTCATATCCTTTCTCCTTATATGTAGGAGGCTGTGTGGTCCAGTGGTTAAAGAAAAGGGCTTGGAACCAGGAGGTCCCCGGTTCAAATCCCACCTCAGCCACTGACTCACTGTGTGACCCTGAGCAAGTCACTTAACCTCCTTGTGCTCCGTCTTTCAGGTGAGACGTAATTGTAAGTGACTCTGCAGCTGATGCATAGTTCACACACCCTAGTCTCTGTAAGTCGCCTTGGATAAAGGCGTCTGCTAAATAAACAAATAATAATAATAAATATGTATTGTTTACGCATTATTAAAAGTGTCTATTATTAAAAATATAATTATATTATTGAAAATGGTGTCTATTATTAGAAAATACTGTGTATACTTATGTCTTATTAATTAAGCAACTGCTTCATTTAAGAAGATGTACCCTTATGGAAAACTCACATGGGAAAATTAAAAAAAAAATCCCATAGGATTCCCATGGTGAATTGGGACCCATGAAAATCCCATGATTTTAAATTTCAGTTATCCAATGGGATTTTAATGGGGTTCTTGTAGGATTTAAATAGGGTTCACGTGGGTTTTCAATGGGATTTTAATGGGGATTTCAATGGGGTTCCCAAGGGTTTCTCATGGGATTTTAATGGTGTTTCTGTGGTGTATATCTTGGGACTAATGGGGTTCATGAGGGTTTCTTACCTATACACTAAAAAAAAAAAACTTTTAAACACCTATTTATACAATAGGAAAATAAATACTCATTCAAAGTTTGTATGTCTTTCAGTTTAATTATATTTAACTGCAAAATGAACATCTATTTAAATAATATTGTATTTTGACAAAAAAACATAAACAATAAAAAATACATTTAGGATTATTATGAGTTATTAGTTTATATAGTAAGTTTAGTTAATTAGTTTAAATGGTAAGTTTGAATGGTCTATATGTCCTATGAATGGCATTTTATTTGAATGTTTTTATTATTTGAATGCTCCATGTCAGTTTTAATAATTTTCCTGGACTAAATGGCACTCTTAATAGATAATATGGCCGCTGCCTTAAGTTTACAGGTCTTTCGTTTCAGGTTTTGATTTGCTTAAATAGCTATAGTGGGGCAGGTAGTGTTGTTTTTTGTACAGCAGCACTGCGTTTTATTTTTTCAACAAAGTAAAATACTTATTAGGTGAAAAATAGGAACTAGTCATTTGAATTTTTAAATGATTCACTCACCAAAGGGGGTTTCATAACAGCATTTTCTTTAGTGTTTGACTTCTGCCCAGTCACTGAAGAAATAGCCATTTCCTCTTTTGAAAAGAGAACTTCCATCATGTTTCTTGTCATTTTCCTGTTAGAAAGGTTAACCACGGCAAACTTCTCTTTAGTAACATATATCCCAAATCATAGATCAATCTGAAAAATACACATTTGACTTAATAAAATAAAATAATCTAGAAATAGAAACTAGAACCATTACAGAAGTGTATTCTGATGTCAACCTGTGATTGTTTGAAACTAATGACACATCTTTAAGCTTAAGATTTACAGTTCTAGCCACTAGCCTCAAAAGAGTTACACTGATGGCACCACCTACAATATACTTTATAATGGCTGTGGCAGCATCTTATCTTTTTTTTTTAAATTTTATTTATCTGGGCCCTAGGTTCAATGTAACATTTCAAATAAAACTTTGGCACGATTAAATAAAATGAATATTAGAAGATAAATTCCTTGAATTTTTCCTGATTTTCTACCCTTAAAGAATGATAGTGTATTCTAAAAAAAATGAACTATTAAAACAAAACCAAAGAAAAGCTAAATAATAAAGCTAAAATAATTTAATTTAATCAACTGTTTATGGTGTGTGTGTGTGTGTATATATATATATATATATATATATATATATATATATATATATTACACACATACAGTGGTTTGCAGAAGTATTCACTCCCCTGCAAAGTTTTCACATTTTGTTGGCACCTGAGCGTACTCCACAATGCTTTCAAATAAGTCTTTACATGTAGAATCTACACAAACTACTCCACATTGATAAAGTTAAAAAATGCATATACAATATAAATAAGATTTATAGAGAAAAACAGGTTAATCTCAGTTGCATAAGTATTCAACCCCTTTGCTACTGCAGCCTTAAGTCAGCTCAGGTGCAAATGATTTGTTTGAAAGGTCACAAAATAGGTGAAATGGTGTCAGCCTGTGTGTACTCAAAGTGGTTTAATTTGTAGATAATTTCCCTCAGGTATATAAAGACTTTTAAGCTGCAACTCACATAGTGATCCAACAAAGCAACCATGAAGACCAAGGAGCTTTCGAAACAAGTCAGGGATAAAGTGGTAGAGAGGCACAGAGCAGGAGAAGGGTACAAAAAAAATTCCAAGGCACTGATTATCCCTCTCAGCACAGTGAAGTCCATCATTAAGAAGTGGAAGATGCATCATACCACCCAGACACTACCCAGATCAGGTCACCCTCCCAAACTGAGGAGCCGGGCAAGCAGGAAATTGGTTCGGGATGTCACTCTGAAGCAAACAATGACCTTGAGAGATCTGCAAAGTTCTGTGTCTGAGATGGGAATCAGTGTTCACACATCAACAATAAGCCAGTCCCTACACAAAGCTGGCCTGTATGGCGGGTGGCAAGAAAGAAGCCATTACTCAAAAAGCCTCATCTTAAAGCATGTATGGAGTTTGCGAAAAAGCATGTAGATGATACTGCAGACATATGGAAAAAGGTTTTGTGGTCAGACAAGACAAAAACGAGTTTCTACCTGGATAGAGTCTGTATTATTTAAAAAATATTGTGGTGGCAGTTCTAATCTACAGAGGCAATATGGGAACTTCACAATGTTATGGTTATTTTAATCAACAGAATTTGATTGCTGTTCAATGTAAATATCTATGCTGATAAGTGTGTATGGGGGTGGGGGTCTTTCTGGACTTTGTGATCCAGTAAAATCAGTTATGCTTGTGTGATCCAGCAAAGTCAGTTATGCTTGTATCACCACATTTTGTATTGATTTCTCATAATAATTAAACTTACTTCATCACGTTAATTTCAGGTGCAGACAGACCTCTTTAGAGAACCTGGCTTGAGGCGCATTCCAGTGTAGCTTCCCTGAAGTTGCTGTCTGTGAGCATCCCTTAAGTACTTGGAAAAACCTGGTGTTGTGTAGTACAAAGAAACAACAGTCATAAGATGAGTTCCAATCACGAGAGCTCTCTTACACCCAGCATTTTCGATATGGATTATTTTTCTTTGAATGTGCACTACAAAGTAATTGCTGCTGGATTTCTTTTCTATTCTGCAGTGTTTCTGCTCTGCCATGTTGTGTCAGCTTGCTTCGCTCAGACATACCGCTAGTTGTCGGCAGAGGAGAAGGTGTTTTGGGACCTTGCAGCTACTTGTGCAGTATTTGGGATCCACAGTGCAATAGCAGGCCTGTGGGCATTGCTGGTAGATCCAGTGATCTCTGCTCAGAAAGTAACAACACAGCAGAAGTGGTCATGGTTTACCCTACTTATAGCCACAGGATGTTTTTCACTTTGAAAATGTGGCTCTTCATGGATCCATTTTAGTGTTCAGAACATTTGACTTGCCTTTGGTCATTCATGATTTCTTTGCTTTTGCTGGATTTGCTGGTGCATTGATTTGGGACACAATTGGTCACTATTTACCTATGGTGATACTGTTACTTGAGATGAGCACTCCTTTTACCTGTGTTTTCCTGGATGCTTTTAAAGGTATATACATCATTTGATCAGTTCTTTTTTTCACAATTTCTTATGTACCAGAAATAAGTATAAGACTGGATACATGTGTGTGACAGAGACAGAATGATTCTTGGTGATAAATCTCCCTCCCGACCTGTGAAGGTGCTGTGTAAAGGGAATAGAGTGCCCTGGACTGGATGGCCAGACAAGTCATTCCCAGGGTTAGACAGAAGTTGGCCATCTAGAAAGGGGACGGAGCTACGGTACACTAAAGCATCGATCCGGAAGGGAAACGATGTGGCAGCCGCAGATTGGAGGAGCGGCTGCATTCGTTAAAGGGGTCGTGATTGATGGTACATAAGGGGACGTAGCAAAGTGATCTGTTCCTTTGTATGGTTAATGCTAAACTGGAAGGAAAACCTGTATTGTTATCGTGAGTGTTTTGTTTGTTTTGTTGTGTCTAATTATACTTGTTTGTTATTAGACGGCTAAACACAATCCGAAGCTGTCGCCAAAGGCCAGCAGTTACCCGGACAACACTGCACTATTGTTCTTGATTAACTGTATTTGCACCACGAGCACTATAGCACTCACTGTGGACTTGTGTTTGTGTTTTGTGTTATGTGTGGGTGTTTAAGATCGGGGCTATTATTTCGGGACCAACCCGTGGATTAAACGGAGCAATACACAGCGATGTATTGCCTGTTGTCATTATTATTATTTACTGTATTTTTGTAATCAGACTTTGGATTGTACAAATAAAACAGCATTGCACCTGGATTATCGTGGTCTGTCTGTTTATCGATCACCGCAACACTCCTGCACCTGCACACTGTTAACCACTTTGCCACAATGTGTTTTTTTGTTGTTGTTGTAATCAGTCTAAATAAATACTAGAAGGTCACCCAGAAAACAGGGGTGGATTATAAAATAGATTAAATAAATTAATACAAGCAGTATGAAGATAAGATTAAAGGGGCTAGAATATCTCCAGCTAGAGAGGACCGTCTGCTGTATGAGTTCTTGAAAAAGAGAGCAAAGCCAGTGCATAATATAAGGACTTATTTTGTGCAAAGGTAAAAGCAAATTATTCCATAAGGAACAGCCAGTTTCTAATTGTATTGGTTAAAGATAGTAACAAACATTCACAGAACAAATGAGCTACTCCTGCACTACATGTAACAAAGTTGTTTGTTGCTATTAAACTTTTCCATTGCATTTGCACTTGCTTTGAAAGGGTCCAAAGAATATGCATTGGATAATTTCAATAAACATGTTATCTGGAGAGAAATACCTGTTGTGTTTGGGATCTGGAACAGCAGGGCCTTGGTTTCTCCAAGAGTTGAACAACACAAATATAGATAATTAAAAAAATTAAAATGGGTTAACAACAAACTTAAATGTAGCATGCTATTTGCCGTTATATGCTCATTTAGGTGGAGCTATCGTAAGAAGACTTGAGTCATGTACAACAAAATCTTGGCATACTAATATAGTTCTAAAATGGTATTTACAAATTATAAGGATTTTTGTGTGAATGTTTCCTAAATAAACACCCAAAACATGAAAATAAACATGGATATTAAATTAGTTCTGTTCAATCTTTGTACTTTACTGTACTGACCATTAGAATAAGTTTTATCTGTAAACTAGTTTTACAAATAGTAAGTCTTGCTGCTACTAAACAGATCAGTTCACGTCGCAATAGACTCCAAGCACATTAAGCACATTATCATTTGCCCACCCGAATGTTTTAGAAAGCAAAAATGAGTGTCCCACAAATTGGCAAAAACATATTGTGAAAAGAACGTTACACCTTAGTTTGCCAAATGTCATTGTAAAATGTCCCTTTTGGTTATTATTTATAAATTCTTTTTTTTATCATCGTCAGGCTGGCTGGGCAAAAACTGTTTGTGATGACTGATAACAGGGATTTTCAAGTGACCGTTTTAAACATGTTCTGTTCTTCTTTGCTTGGTATTCTGCCTGCTGAGCAGTATCTATATCTGTAAAGGAAGATGCAACAACCCCCTAGGCTGTTATTGCATTCTTCATTGCAGATGATTTTGATTAGAAGAGCTTTGAGTTTTCCTGTTATTTTGTGAATTAAGTTTTGGCTTAGGCTGCATTCACACTGGGTCTGTTTCAAACAGACTCGGTCTGGTTCGTTTCGTTTGAAACAATGTATCAATTTGCTTGCTGTTCACACTTATCTGTGAGCAAACAGGCCGAGTTCGTTTGGATGCAAGCTTCTTTTGGTCCTTTTCCATTTTTTTCCAGGACCGAGTTCGCTTGTGTTTACATGCAGTTTGCAGGTGCACTTGGTTCATTTCATATTATCTGTGAACCAGATGTTTACAATATCCTGCAAGGCATATTGAAAGATGGGAGCTATTGATGTATTGCTCTGTTTTAATAGCATGTTTTAGATTCTTACTTATTGCTGTGGAAGAAAGCACTGGAGGAGCACTTCACTAATTTAATTAATATATTTATTGAATGCCTACAGTAGGAGAATAGTGCAGTATTCAGTTACACAATTCTGCACGGTTCTCCTACTGTGTAGGCATTAAACAAAGTAATTTGAGAAAACATATTTTACTATTTTTGTGCAGTTCGGCTTTTGGATTTTGGTGTCTGACCAAATTTCTATCAGCGCTTCAGTTTCTCTCTCTGTCCATGTAATATATGATTTCCAAAGTGAAAAACTGGGACTTTTTTCTTCTTCAGCTCACTGACGTTAAAATAACAGTATATAATAGTTTAAAAATAAAACATTGGCTGTATTTATTGCAGAGCTAATATTTTATACTGTCATCTAGTCAAAACATATTAAACGTACAAAAAGACAGATTTAAAAAAATAGATCAGCTATTAACATTTAAACATGTGATAGCTATATCATCAGAACGATTAAACATATAATTCATGAAATTATTTATGTTATTTTTGAATGGTGCAAACACAACCTAATAAATGACTGCTAAAACAGTACGATTTAACAATTCTACAGTTTCTGACCGGGACAAAAAATTAAGATTGAAAACTGGGACACTCCCAGTAACACTAATGTAGTTCACAGAGCACCTTTTGCTTTTTGCTCTACTTGTTTCCTCGGAATATGAACTAAAACTATGCGCAAAATGTTTACTTCCAAGTCTGGTTACCTTGTATAGCTAATTTCCTATGAGTAAAAGAACCGAGTCCAGCAGTTGTTCACATTTGAGGCCACAGGTGTATAAAAAGAGTGTTAATGTTAGAATGAATGTTGGTGAAGGTTAGTGTTTGTGTTACTGTCCGTGCGTTGGTATCGTTGGTGTCTGGGTCTAGTTCCTGGAAGTAACAGCCTCCTGAAGGCTGATTGTGAGCAAGTGAGGTGGGGTAGCATGTTTGTTTTTGCCCTGTGCACTAAAACCCATTGGTGAATCGTTGTGTATCGAAGCCTGTGCAACACTGACATACTTCCCCCACCTCACATCCCCACAATATGCTGTGAGGAGTCTTTACAGAAGCACTTTTTGCTGGAATAGTTTGTTAGTATAGAAAATATTGTTTCAAGCAGAAACAATAGACACACAATAGAAGTTGCAAAAAAAGCATGGTGTTGAGTGTTTTTCTTCTTTTTTTATATAACGTATTTACTGTTACTTTAAAAATCCTAGAGCTTGATCATTAGGAATTCATAAAGCCATACAACACAGGCAAACATATATGGACTTTTGTGTAGAGCAGGCACTACTGGTTTAAGGTATGCCTAGTATGCTTCAGGCAACCAGGGACCGAGGCAGATAGGTAAGTTCCTGCTTCAAGTAATTTTAAACTAACTACATTTGGTAACATTGTAAGGTGGTGTTTGAATTAGCTGAGTTAGTGTGTGATTAGTACCAGGTGAGTGGTTAAATTGATTAGAAGTTGATTTGCTATTTGATTGGTTTCCACACAGTTTAGTTGGTTCTTTTGCCACGCAGTCGTAACATTTAATCAAGCAGCCTATTTCAGCGCCAGCAAGAAGCGCCAGCAAACCGAAGAGCCTCAACAAAGAGCCGGGAGTCTAGCTGTGGGAGTCCAGCAAGGGAGGCCTGCGCCGAGACGCTGTTGGAATAGATCCGAACCTAACAGTGCTCTGGAAGAAGCCATCTACTAGTCAGGTCTGTACCCTCCACCCCACTGCTCCTACTGTGCCTTTTGTCTTGCCTGTCCTGCTATGACTGTCTCTCACATCCCTGTTCTGTCCTCTCGTCCCGTCCTCTGCCCTCTCTCCGCTGCTGCTCCTCCAACCCCTCTAACCTCATCCCTCTGCCTCTCCCCCCTCCTGCACACTCTCTGGTGCACTCTGGAACTGTCACTCTTCTGCTAACAAAGCTGATTTCATCTCTGCCTTTGCCTCCCACCTCTCTCTCGATTTCCTTGCTCTCACTGAAACCTGGCTGTCCCCTGATAACACTGTAACTCCTGCTGCCCTGTCCTCTCTCTATGTCCTGTCCCATACCCAGCGTCTCACTGGGCGGGGAGGTGGGACTGGTCTTCTCTCTCTCCCTCCTTACTCTTTTCTGTCCCCTCCGATCTCTCCTCACTCTCTGTCAATACCTTTGAATTTCACGCAGTCCAACTAACCTCTCCCTGTCAACTCCTGCTCATTGTACTGTACCGCCCCCTGGGCCTCTCGCTCACTTTCTGGATGAACTTGACTATCTACTCTCCTCCCTCCCTCTCTGTCTACCCCAACTGTCCTGCTAGGTGACTTCAACATCCATCTCTCCAACCCCAGCCACTCTGCTGGATTCCTCCCTCTCCTTCACTCCTTCGACTTCTGTCTCTCTCCATCCCCTCCTACCCACAAAGCTGGCCGTCAACTGGACCTCATCTTCTCCAGGGCCTGCTGCCCCTCCACCCTCTCTGTCACCCCCTGGACCTCTCCGATCACTATTTCATCTCTTTTTCTCTGTCTCTCCCCCTCTCCCTGCTCCTCCTACTCCCACTGTCACCTCTCGCCGTAACCTCCGCTCTCTCTCCCCTCTGTCCTTGCCTCCACTGCTCTCTCTCACCTCCCTCCTATCGACTCCTTTTCACAACTCTCCGTAGACTCTGCTACCTCCACCCTCTTCTCCTCCCTCACCTCCTCTCTCGACTCCCTCTGTCCCTCACCTCCCGACCTGCTCGCCCCTCCCTCCCCATCCCTGGCTCTCTTCTGCACTCCGCTCGGCAAGAATCACACTGCGATCTGCTGAAAAGAAATGGAAGAGAACCAAACTCCCTGCTGCCCTAGACCTTTACCGCACTCTCCTCTCCTCCTTCTCCTCTACTCTCTCCTCTGCTAAATGTACTTATTTCCAATCTGTAATCCAAGCCTCCACTAACAACCCACGTAAACTATTCTCTACCTTCTCCTCCCTCCTAAACCCTCCCCCTCCTCCTCCCTCCTCTATCTCCCTGATGACTTTGCCTCCTTCTTCTCTTCTAAAATCTCAGATATCCGCAAACTCTTTAACACCTCTCCCTCCCCGCACCTCCTCCTGCTCCAACCCCTACACCCACTGCATCCCCTACTAACTCACCCTCCTTCTCCACCTTCTCGCCCCTCTCAGACTCTGACCTCTCCTCCCTGCTCCAGGGTCACAAACCCACCACGTGTGCCCTGGACCCCCTCCCCACTCACCTCTTTCAAGCTGCTGCTCCTGCTCTACTTCCCTTCATCTCCTCCCTTCTCAACACCTCTCTACTTTCTGGTCTCTTTCCCTCTGCCTTCAAAAAGCCTCTATCACTCCCATCCTCAAAAACCTACCCTCGACCCCACCTCCCTCCAGAGCTACCGTCCTGTCTCCCTCCTACCCTTCCTCTCCAAAACCCTTGAGCGGACTGTACACCGCCAGCTCTCTGCTTTCCTGTCCAACCACTCTCTGCTCGACCCTCTCCAATCTGGCTTCCGCTCTGCTCACTCCACTGAAACCGCCCTCCTGTCTGTCACCAACTCACTTAAGTCTGCCCGAGCTGCCTCTCTCTCCTCTGTCCTAATTCTCCTCGACCTCTCTGCTGCCTTTGACACTGTTGATCACTCTATTCTACTGTCCTCTCTCGCTGACCTGGGAGTCTCTGGCACTGCTCTGGCCTGGTTCTCCTCCTACCTCTCCAACCGCACTTACCAGGTAACCTGGCGTGGAGCAACCTCCACACCTCACCCTCTCTTAACAGGAGTCCCCAAGGGTCAGTCTTGGGTCCTCTCCTGTTCTCTCTCTACACCCGCTCCCTGGGCCCCCTCATCGCATCCTATGGTTTCTCATACCATTTCTATGCTGATGATGCTCAGATTTTCCTCTCCTTCCCTCCTCTGACTCCACCATCTCCTCCCGTATCTCTACCTGTCTGTCTGCTATTTCCTCCTGGATGCACTCGCATCACCTCAAACTTAACCTCTCTAAATCTGACCTCCTTTTCTTTCCCTCCTCCTCCCCCTCCTCTGATCTCTCTATCTCTGTTCCTCTGGAATCTACCACACTCTCTCCCTCTTCCTCCGCTAAGAACCTCGGAGTCACCCTGGACCCCTGCCTCTCTTATTCCTAGCACATCTCCACTCTGGCACGCACTTGCCGATTCTTCCTGAGCAACATCCGAAGAATCCGACCCTTCCTCACCAACTACGCCACCCAGCTCCTGGTCCAGGCCTTGGTACTCTCCCGCCTAGACTACTGCAACTCCCTCCTGGCTGGCCTCCCTGCGGCCGCCACCCGTCCGCTCCAGCTCATCCAGAACTCTGCTGCCCGCCTGGTGTTCTCTCTGCCTCGCTTCTCCCACGCAACTCCACTACTCCGCTCACTCCACTGGCTACCGATCGCCGCCCGCATCCAGTTCAAGACTCTTGTACTAGCCTACAGATGCCTTGACCAGACTGCACCCAGCTACCTCCAGACCCTCATCTCTCCCTACACCCCCACTCGACCTCTCCGCTCCGCCTGCACTAGAAGACTGGCTCTACCTCCTCACGCTCCCCTGCCTCCAGAGCCCGCTCCTTCTCCACCCTCGCTCCGCAGTGGTGGAATGACCTACCTACAGATGTCAGGACCGCCCAGTCCCTGACCACATTCAGCGCCTCCTTAAGACTCACCTCTTCAGACAGCACCTGTAGAACTCCTCTGTTTCCCCCTGGGACACTTTCACCCTTCCTTAAATTTGCTTTACTTACTCTTACCTGCCCCTATTTTACTGCATTTAATCCTGTACTTCAGAGTACTGTAATCTGCCATATGTTTAAACTGTAGTATTTGGTATTTAATCATATCTTGATGTAACTATCACTGTCACTTATCTGCTGTATTGAATTGTATTTTATCACACTTGTACTTGCTTGAACTTGTCATTGTATTCATCTTGCTCTTATTGTATTACCTGTACTGTAACACTTGAAATGTATTTGCTTACTATTGTAAGTCGCCCTGGATAAGGGCGTCTGCTAAGAAATAAATAATAATAATAATAATAAATTATTAGTGGGAAGTGAGAACGACTCAGCGGGTCAAATTAAGCACTTGGAGACCATCTAAATGGTTTGTTCCTCTATTTGTAACCTCACTGGTGTGTTTAAATAGAGGTGATTGAATAGTGACCTTTGGATTTGAGAGGTGTTCTGAGTCGCAGAGCAAATTGCCATAAACCCCCCATTCAGTTCAATTTTCAATTTACTTCTGCAGTTCTATAATTGCCCCTGTACCATTAATCTGCAGCCTCAGGAAGTTAATGGAAGTGATTCTAAACTTTTGTGCTGATACTGGTTAAGTGGATTGCATTTCAATATACAGTATATTTTGGTACTACTGCTATTATACATTAGAAAACGATTCAGTATCATCAGCCAATCAGCTTCCAGCTGAAACATCACCTGTGAATCAAATTTAAAATCAATCTGACCCAGGTAACAGCTTTTTCTTTATGACGTGCTGTATATTTAACCTTAGTTCACTGAGCAGTTAATATTAAACAAAGATACAATTGGTCCAAATTAATTTTATTATCCACCAAAACCAGCCAATCAATACTTTGCACCGATGAAAGCCACTATCCCGTACCTGCAACTGCCAAGTCAGCCAATCGCAGCCTGTCCGCTTGATGGGGCTCAGCTTGTTTCAACAACGATAACAAACCGAGACATGGACAGTTCAGTAATATTGCTCCATTCAGATATCTGGCTCTGTCCAGGTAAACTATAAGCAGCTCTCACAAGTAAAAAAAGTTATTTGTTTGATAAAGTAATTTTGTTTCTCTAATTATGTGTGTGATCCTTCAAACTATTTTCCTAAAACTTCTCAGCGGAAAAGTCGAGCTATTACATGTTCAAGGTAAATGTGGGTTTTTTCAAAGAGTATTTTTTTTTTTAATTAAGAAAATAATCAGAAAAATCGTTTTCTAATAGCGATAGTGCCCTCGCGATGAAGTGTGTTAGTTAATCTTTACTTTTGTTAGCGCCCTCGGCTCAGGATGCATAACTCCAGTCTCGGTCAACTAAGGTAGAGCCTTCATCGACTGGCACTATTGCTTAATTAAATAACCTTGTGAATTGTAAAGTAAAACATCTGACGTAAATATTCACTTCCATACTAAACACATGTAAGATTTGTGAAAAGAGAATATTGGTGACAATAAGTATAAAAATGAATACATGTCTTTTTCATTCTGATAAAGTTAGATATTGTAGGGTGTTGATTTTATTTTATTTTAATATATTTTACTGCCATTGTGCACTTGTTCATTTTGTATTACATATCAATTAAAAATGGTGCTTATTTAAGACGGGTGTATGTTTTACAGGTAAACACTGTACAGTGTTAAAATAAAACAAAAGAAAAACTTGAAATATGAACCTTGAACTGATGAAAATTAGGGATCAAAGTGTCTTGAATGCTTTAATGTGTACTGTGTCTGAGGAATACAATAAATGATGTTCTGTACTTGCAATTCTTTTTTCATATTGGTAATTTAAGTGTGCATCAACTGAAAGTTCCTTCCACAGACTACCAGTGATAATGTTGCTAATTAGAGGTAAGAAAATGTTCTTCAAGTCTTGTTTTTTCACCTTGGCCTAACCGTCCACTGCAGAACACAGTATGTGTTAAGTACACACAGATGTAATCTAATATCTGCTTCATCCACCAGATGGCAGTAAATTAGGACTTCTGCAGTCACGTTTTTAGCTGAGTTGCTGCATATTTAAGGTGGTAGCTCTGTTTTGCAATACAGTATTATGAACCCCTAATTGCGATGTGACCACCATATTCGTTTACAAAAACCTGGGTGATATGTTTGAAGTGAGGAAGGCAGCAAAAGCAGTTTGCATGGCAGCACAGTTCACAGTAACAAATGCTATATATATTTTGTTATATATACAAAGGATTAATGAATCAAAGAACATAAGCCATTTAAAGAAATTACATTTACAGGATATAACAATTTTTATGAACAGGTAAATGCTAAATTGAACCTTTAGTGATTTGATTTTGTGACACATAAAGCTGGTACACCTTTCTTAGTTTTATTTTAATACTGACCAAATATAAAATCTATTAAAACTGACCATTTATTATCAAACAAAAAAAAAAAAATTATGACACTTTATATAAAAAATAAAAAAAACATATATTGAATTATTGTATTTCTGAGGCTGTGCTAATTTGAAAAAGTTCATATGTTCCTTCCCTTACTTTGAGATGAGAATATGATAGTCCCTATGTAATCTGAAGAACCTGATGAACTGTTTCGTGCCATGTTTCAGATCTTGTGCACTCATACTCTTGTCTTCTAACCTTTTTTTATTTATCCTTTGCTTATATAGTAGTTTAGACCTATGTAAATTCATTTTGCTTGTTAAATTCCATAGGATGCTTGTTCAGAAAGGATGCTACTTACATTAAATTGGTGTGTGAGGGTATATTTGTGGACTTCAGTTGTAAGTCACCAGCTTTTTTTTGTCCAGTGTAGCGCTTGACTGTGAATAAGGTACAGCTTCCAAGCCTGGGGTTGTTGAAACACCACTGACCTGGTCTCTTATGTGTCATCGATGAAACTGCTACACAACAACATCTTTGTATTTATATAGACATACCAAAGCACAGATGAGTGGTAGACTGAGGGAGTGCCTGTAATAGGTCTGACTCAGTTGATTCAAGACAACTATCAAGAATCTTAATGTCAATTCTGCCAGTGTTGATTAGTCCATTTGTCAGAACCCAAGTAGAAACACTTTCTGTTGCCTGCAGCATAGAAAATGTATCAACCGGATGCCACAGTGCAGGGCTGTACAGTAGTCAAGTCTGGATGTGTTTTAAGTAAGAGCATTATCTTCAGCATCCAATAAAGCAAGACAAAAGCCTTATTCATACAGGTTTCATCTTGCAGGTTGTAATGTGAAATCTTAGTAACTTTAATAGTTTTTCAATATTCCTTTTAAATGAATCCCAAATTCCTGACCTCATTTGGTAAGACATGAATACTGTATTAGGAAACCTCAAACAGCAGTAAAATTCACTCAGTGACAAAGACTCACAAACATGATATTTAATGGGTTTTGGACATTGTGTAGCAGTAATTAGCTCTCTCTGTTAGGCTGTTTTAGCTCTGGAGACTGTTAGTCTATGCCAGGAGATCAGAGTTTCATTCTTAGTTGCTGCCTCTGTGATAAAGATGTATTTTTTCAGTGTTTCCTAACAACTGGACAACATATTAGGAGCATTAGTTAGTTACATTACCTTACATTTTACATTATATTATGTGGTACAGGATAAGAGTGGTCTGTACATTTGACCTCTGAGGTGAAAATGAGGTAATGAATGGAAAGGAAATATACCAGATGTATATGTAACGCATGATGCAAGTGAACATGATGGCTGTTCTGTACTGTGGTTAAGGGCTGAAGAGTGCAAGGTACTGAGCAAAAGGTACAGCCTCCGCTTGTGCAGTTCAGATGCATTAGCCTGGCCCTGTCAACCTAAATCCGAGTTAGGAACCACTACCATAATCCCAGAAACCTGCAACAATTAGCTTGAATGTGATTAAATGCCATTTTGGGAAATATCAAGAAAGAGTTCATTGGTAAAATGCAAACTTCTAGCATTTTCAGTAAATAACCTTGAAAAGCTGCTCTCACTTCTCCCTTTCTTTTGTGTAACACTTTTATTAGGTCTTTCAAAAGCTGCGAGTGAGCTGAACTGTGGAATGTTTGATTTCAATCATCAGAGGATGATTGAAATCAACAACAAACAGCAGTGGTATTTTTTTATGACTCAATGCAGAATTCTAGGCCTAAGATATCATGTTACAAAGACTAAACAAGAAGTTTTTCAACAATCATCATCAGAGTTTGTGAGACATTTGGAACACAGTTATTAAAAGATTTGTAAAATATTGTTATAAGAACAAATGCTGTATCATAATTTGCTTCTCCTGTCTACCTTTTCATTGACTGTTTTAATTTTGGTGATGATGTCCTTAGTGGATAAAAAGGCACAATGGATAATCAGTGTTCTGACCCTGTTTCTAATAGCAACTGGTTTGATATGACTGAAATCAGTTTGCTGTTTAAAACACTATTCCAGCTCCATACACGTACTTTTTGAGGCCAGAACAGTTCTCAATATCACACCACGCCCACGCCAATTTTTTATGTATTCTGGCCCATTTTGACTTGGTAAAAACTTGTTGGGCTTTGCTTTAGAACCAGTAAGTATTTTCTCTCATAATATTATATTTCATGTACATTGGAAAAGACCGGTGTAGTACACTCAAAACACTCACGCATAAAACCACTGGAGAGTGTTTTCAACGTATGTTCAAAACACTGGACGCGTTAAGTAAGTGAGCCGCTCAGAGTGTGAACGCTCAGAAAGCACACTGAGCAGATTTAAATGACTTAACGCTCTGCTCCACCAGAGCACTGAGCCTTTTAAAAATGGCGAATAATTTGCTTGTTTGTGTTTCTTAGGTGATAGTAGATAAATTGGCCCCGTGTGAAGTTACTGTCTCCTGCTGTACCTCGCGGAGTTCGGCGCTCTGTTTGGACTGAACCTCATATCTGGCTGTGTTTAATACCGACGTTAATAATGAGAATTATGAATAATATTAATACTACAAGCCTAATAATAAATTAATAACTATAAAACCGCTCTACATTTAAAAAAAAAGAAATTAAATGATACAAATCCAAAAACAACAAATTTTACCATCTTATTTAGCTAATTAATACATAACTTCACAAGTCGAAATCAGTTCATCGTTCTTGACAAATGTATTTGTCAATCCTGCCTGTCATCTCCACTTGTTTCCTGCAGGTGTCCATTCCGTCCGCTCACTGATGAAAAATGCTCAGGAGCGCTCTGAGCGGCTCAAGCTGATTCTTTTACTGAGCCGCTCACTTACTTAACGCACCCACTGCGTGTTTTTAGTGTACGCTCAAAACACTCTCACGCTCAAAACACTCTATACATTACTGTGGACAGGGTGACGTCAGACAGATGCAGGAAGTAAAATAAACTGACACCAGGTAAGTACTGCAGTTAAAAAGAAAGAATCCGCTGCCCGCCGTTTTATTTTTAATACAAAAATCAATCAAATATTTTAACAAAAAGAAACTTGCTCACAGAGCGAAAATAAATATTCAAACAAAACAAATCTTGAACACAAAATACCAAATAAGACCCAGGTCAGGCTGAGCAACTGCCTTCACTGTTCTTGGAGTGTTATTCTTTCGCTTAGTTTCGCTTACCTTCTCTCCACTCTTGTACCAAAACACTCCACCTCGAGCGTAGAGAGCTGCAGGCTTATATACCGTGGCCGAGGGGTTTAACTGGCTTGTAATTATCCTATTACCCCTCGGCCACAATCTGCACGAGTTTATTAATTAAAAAGTGCTGTGGATGGGGCTACCCATCGACGCTAAACAAAACAAACAAAATCGGCTACGCCGTCCTAAATACATAAACAAAATACGCGGCGCTTCGCCGTCATAAATAATAATAATAATAATAATAATAATAATAATAATAATAATAATAATAATAATAATAAATATACAAAATAACACGGGGCGGAGGGGGAAAACCCCGTTCTAAAAATAAACAAACAAAACAATGTACAGCCAGAGCCGCTTGCCCTGTTACAATTACGTTCAAAGCATTTATTAATTTCAAAACACTCTCACACGCTCAGCACTTTACAGTACATTAAGTTCAAAGCATTTACGTACATTTTTACAGTTATGTTATTACATTTGTATTCCCCCAAACGTTTTTCAGCTAAAGCTAACTGAATTAACCAACATAACAATGTACTAATCGAAACTGTAACGTACAAACGTACTGTATATAAAAATACAGACAGCTGAAATACAAAGCAATATATATATATATATATATATATATATATATATATATATATATATATATATATATATATATATATACACACACTAAAGAAAAAACACAGTACTACAGCCAGAAAACACACACACACACACACACACACACACACACACACACACACACTAGTACAGTAAATTGAAATCGATGCCTAATGGGTGACCTTATTTCAAGCATACTTGTTTAAGTTATTTTGCTTCAAAAACAACAATCATTTAATGAAAAAAAGTTTAATATTAGAACAAATACCACTTGTTATTAACATACTAAAGTGTAACTCCTGTACATACTGATAGAACTGGTCTATTCCACCTTTTTTGTTTTTTCTGTGTAGTTTGTGTTTGTACATTAGTTGGCCATCTGTAATGAAAAAACGCTGGCATTGTTTTCCAAAAATGAGCCTTTCCGCCACTGTACCCTTTAAGTGTATCTGGGTATTTCCAGTTTGATAAATAACGTTAGGTTACTTACCGTAACTGTACTTCCCTGAAACAGAAGACGACCACCAAGACATTACGTATGGGATATGCCTGCCCATTGGGTAGGTATTGCTGAGCTCTCTATAGCAGAGCTGCCGATAGGCCCCTTCCTGGGATGATGCACTCGGTCCCACCCACCAAGGGGATAAAACTATCAACCAAAGGAAGCTATTTTTCTTTTTCCATCGAACCCGTGAGGGCGACCGATGCGACCATGATAGCAAGCAGAGATAGCCGCTAAATACACCTTCAAGGTGGAAGGTGACCTACCAGCATCAAGTAGTTCTTGCAGAAACTGTAAGATGACTGGCATGGGGCAAGATATGGTGTCATGGCTTTTAGCCAGACACCAAGCCTGGAAATATCTTATAGGTATATAACGACCTAGTGGAGTCTGCCCTAGCACTCTGCAACGTACCCACAACCGCATCTGATAGCCCTAGGGCTAACCAGTGGTCCCTTTCAGGGTCAAGACCCATAGCCGGAACCTACCCTGTTCCGGGTGCCAAAGAGAGCCTTTCGTCTGACTGAGGAGATCAATGAGAAGTGGAATCTCCCAGGGCTGGCCATGCAACAGCTGGCACAGGGTCGAAAACCAGACTCTCCTGGGCCACTTGGGGGCCACTAGGAGAACTAATGTTTCTCTAACCAGACTTTTTCGAGAAAGGCCGGGAGCAGCGGTATAGGTGGGAAAGCGTACAAAAACGCTTTGGGCCATTCGTGCGCTAGGACGTCTACGCCGGGTGGACCGCCTAAGCGGTGGAGGGAGTACAACAGGGGGCAATGCATCGCCTCTGCCTAGGCAAAGAGATCGACCTGCGCCTTCCCGAACCGTTCCCAAATGCGCTCCACTCTGAGGATGCAGTCGCCACTCTGACGGATGTGGACCACTGCTGGAGAGGAGGTCCGCTGCCCAGTTCACTGCTCCGGGAATGTGCGTCGCCCGTAGGGACAGCAAGTTCCACTGAGCCCATGTCAATAGCCTGAAGGCCATGCGATGCAACCCCGGGGACCGTAGGCCACCCTGATGGTTGACATTCGCCACCACTGTCGTGTTGTCCATCCGGATCAACACATGCGTACCGCTCAGCACTGGGAGAAAGTGGTGGAGAGCAAGGGATACCGCTTGCAGCTCCAGCATGTTTATGTGCAGGGATGTCCAGCTCGCCCTCGTGGCCTTCTCTAAACGAGGGCTGGAAAGCCTCACAGATGTTACAGGCCACGTCCCTCTCGAGGGCTAAGGTGGCATGTTGAACGCCCAAGCACCGCGCACAGAGGGTATGCTTGTCCTCTTGCAGGATATTGGCATTGCAGGCCGTGCAGGGGTGGAACCCCGACTTGGGCCTGGTGTTTTGCATGGGCCGTGCACTAAACACCACTTGCACTGTGCTCAAGCACTGGCTAAGTGCAAACGGCGTGCGCTCACCCACTAGAGCTGTAGCAGAGGGTACCGAACACCGCGCACCGTGCACCGTGTACTGTGCATCACTGTATGCCCGTGTACTAGTGTAGTACCAAGCACCGTGTGCACCGAAATACCTAAGTATCAAGGGCTATGCGCGCGCTGGTACCAAGCACCGGGAGGGAGGGGAGGGGAGGGGGGGGAGCGCTATGCAATGTGCCTACCCTAACCGCACGGTCACACACACCTGGTCAGCGCGTAACGTGTACCAGGGGGACACAAGGCCGAAGCTGCGGTGGGCGAGTTGAAGCAGCAAAAACACGGTAGAAAGACAGTAAAGAGGAGAGCACACTGTTTGTTTACAAGGCCTGACTCACCAAGTCACGCAGCCAGCAGGGTCTACTCGACAGCGGGGATGCTGCAAGGCCTAGCCCCATGGAGGAGAGCGCGGCTGGAAGAGTCACTCAACAGTGGGGATATGGCAAGGCCTAGCCCTGTAGAGGAACTGTGTACTGTCAGGAACAATAGACAACCACTCGCGGATGACTGCACAGGCAGTCGCTCACACACGACAGACAGATACAAAGAGCGGCCTACCACGTAAGCGAGGAGGCCACTAAAAGACTGAAAGCCAGCTTTCAACACGAATGCAAGGGAAATACAATCGACTCGATTCGACTCGAGAAGCTCTTTTCCATCAACACGCTCAGCTCAACACAGAGGTCTTACCGTGCCATCTTGAGAAGGAAAAAAAAGAGAAATGGCTTCCTTTGGATGATAGTTTTATCCCCTCGGTGGGCAAGACCGAGTGCATCATCCCAGGAAGGGGCCTATCGGCAGCTCTGGTATAGAGAGCTTAGCGATACCTACCCAATGGGCAGGCATATCCCATATGTAATGTCTTGGTGGTTGTCTTTGAATTGAAAGGGAACTGAATATTTCTTGAAAGTTGGGCTCTTTTTCTAACAGGTCTACCCATCATGTTGAAAAACTGCACGTGGTTGGGTTGTGATGTTGCACATAATATCGACAACAAACCTGAGCCAGAATTGCATTCTTGTATGTATAGTTTAGTTATCTAAATAGTATTTGCTCTACACTATGTCAAATACAGAATTACATTCGTATTTAGTCTCGTTTAGACACATTTAGATTAGCACGATTATTAGACACATTTTTTACACGTTTAGAAGAAAAATATATAGGTTACTTACAACAAAACACATTGACGAAATAAAACTAATAGGCTAAATGTATTATATGTAGCTGTTTTTATTTATTTAAACAGTTATTAGAAAATATGGTATATGTGCGTATTAGTATTAAACTGTTTATTGATTTGATTGTGTTACAGGGGGCTGTTTTCGGAGTACGTAGCTATAGTGTTGTGGTCTTGAAAGGGAGTGTTTTGAACGTGAATTCAAGCGCAGCAGAGTGTTTTGAACGTAGGCTCATTACACTCTAGACTACAGTTTTATCAACTTACATTCAAAACACTAGTGTTTTATACTGTGTAGTGTTTTGGGCGTCCTACACCGGTTGTTATTAACAATTTATTCATTACTTATTCATACATAAATCGGCATCATTTGTTTTTACTTCGTTAAAAGTTATTATACGTTTTCCTTTTGACTACCGTTACTGGAAAACGTGACAGGAACAAGTTAAACAGTGATTTGCCAACACCAAAACACGTCTCACCGCTCGTCTCTCGACTAGTTAAAATCCTAGAAGTTGATATAGCTCTTCTTGCGCACAGCTGTGCAAAGACAAGCCACCTCACGGGTCACGTGCATCATTGGAATGCAACACACACACTTCGGCTGGGGACCACAATACTGTGATTGAGGTGCAGTTGGCCAATCACTTGTTCCAAGTTACAGAGCAACACCAATAGCGAGCAGTGGGTGGTGGTTGTCTTGGAAGAGATTGGAAAACTGGAGTAAGAAAAATGCAAAAAGACAAGCAGTTGAATCATCGGCAGTCATGATTGAGTAGATTGTAGTGGTCAACTTTGGGACAAGCAGAGGAAGGAAACAGTTAAAAAAGAAGCTTAAATGCACCCCAGAAACCGGTAAGTGTACGGAGGTGTAAATATTCCATGGTAATTGTACTTTTGTGTGTCTCTGTGTGCAAAGGATAAATGTTAAGCGAAACGGTCGTTTGGAAAGTCTTGTCACAATGAGAAATTTTGTGTAGCCCGACGTATGCTGAATAATATAGTGTGGAGTATGATTTGGTTTTAGCATGGATGCAAAATACATCTTGTTCTTTAAAGTTCAGCTCGGCTTTAAAACAAGGTGTAAAGTATGTGATTGTGGACGGATAATTTGTGTTTTATATTGTACATTCACGATACCGTTTTGTTTAAATATGTTATTGTTTTGGATTTCAGTCTATAAACAATTATTTTGGGTTGTGTGTTCTGTTTGTCATTGCTAATATATTAACATCATTAAGTAACTTTTTAATTTGGAGGAAGCAATTGGAAATGTTGAGTTGTAATAAATATATTTAAAGTTTGGTAATGTAATATAATGTAAAATCGCCAAATTGCATACCTGCAGAGAGGAATATCGTTGCTATACAACACAACCCAGTGCAGTTCGTCATCGTAAAGTTTTCCAGTGAATTAGTTTGTAGGCCCTTCCTTTGGAAATGAGATGGTGGGTTGCTATTCTTATTGTTTTAAAACGACATCAAGCTTATTAAGTGCTGCATAACAATAGTATGCCCAGCACAGTGATGCACAATGTAACAGTGTTTGCTGGCAGAATTTGAGCATTTTAATAAGTAGATATTAAAATAAACGTTTATAATGGTGATTTGCTTGTAAAGTGCAAGATTGATGCGTGTACAGCCCATTTTAAGAAATTCTTCAGTAGACCTGTGTAGATTACACCTGGACAAACTTCCCACTTGTTTATTGCACCATTGTAGTTTACTGTATCAGCGTATCCCTGCACAGAAACAGACAATTACGACTCGTCCCAGTTGAGTATGACAGTAATTCAGTTTGGTGTCAGATGGATTTTACTACAGTATACTGTAATCTAGGTCTCAGATATGACCAAAATGGAACAAGTGATCCATTATGCCACCCACCAGCTGCAGATTCACTGTACTCTTTCACTGAGTTGGATTCCTGTTTCCTAGCCATAATGGGCTATTAACTTTTAACTGTAATTGGATCACCATGATATAAATATTTCTCCACAATGTTAGCATTCTATGTTCACATCTTATCTTTACATCGTCCCTTTAGGGACATTCAGCTCAAGAGGTCAAGGGGAGGTTGCTTGGACCCTTACTTCATTGACTCCTGTGAATTCATTACTTTTTTTGTTGGAAATCCCTTCAAACAATTAAAAAAAAAAATTATATTAACATTATTTGCCTACTTCATCCCCACGTGGAGAGAAAACAGGTTTATCCAATTTTTAATTTTTACCACTACAAACCAAGCTCTCTTTCACACAAACACAACTCCCTTTTCTCCATCAAATGTTGTTGAGACATCATGAAACACAAACTGGGGAAACGCCTCCCCAGAATTTGGTCCACTTGAGTTGAAAGACCCTTCGTAAGAAAGTTTACTAACTTGGATGTTGTCGTTGCCTTAAAACACCCACATGCCTAACCAGCATCAGAAAATCTGTGTCTGGTTTTCTGTTCCCTGACATTAACAGCTGATCACTATTTTTGGAACAGGGATAAACTGGACTGACATGAATTACTGTCCTTCATTTCAGCACCTTTTCAATGGTAGTGCTGTATATGTGTATTTTTGTGTATAGCTGTTATGTTTAAAATGAAGAAAATACTGTTTGAAAAGATGCTTCAAGGATAGAAATGAGTCCCATTGCATAGCACTTTGATCCATTCCTGGTTTTACTATGATTGATAAGGTACACATGAGCTTGTTACCTATACACTGTTCTAACCAAGCACATATTAAAATCTGAAATGGGTGAAACCACTATATTTCCATCCCTGTGCTTTTGAACTGGCTGCTATCACTCGTAGACGTGGTCTGTCCCCCAGTGCTTCAAGGCTTCTTGGAATGGAATTAACAAAGCTCTGTATCAAGGTTTCTGTGGATAAGTGAACAGCCTTCAAAGTCTGCAGATTAACAGGCTCCAGTGGGTCAAGGGAGTCCTTTGCTTGGTTCTGTAACCATACCAAACATCCAAGGCATTTCAACACACCGAACAGGCACAACAGCATTAGCCTGTAACAAGCACAACCCTGAACCCTGCATACAAACAAGACCATGTTAAATGTTTGTTAAAGAATTTGCATACAATGCATAATTCTTTCTTTTAATGATGACCTCTGCATGGATCAAAAGAATACTGTCATCAATCCATCAAAACTCAGTTTGAACTTTTTAGTCATTTTTAAAGCCATTCCCCAATTCAGTGATCTGGGAGTTCATTCTTATTATTAAAATTGCCAAATTTGAATGGTCTCTTTTTGGAACCTTTTACTTTCTGTGGGGATTTTAATATATTTTTTCAATGAGTTTTCTTCAGTTTTAATAGTAATTCAGTATATACAATAGCTGTATTATTATTCTGTAAGTACTGTAGCGAGTGAAGTAATCTGTTCAACTGGGTGAACACTTTGATCTTAACTCTCATTGTCTGGCAGTATGCTTGTTCAGTTCAGTTTACATCACTGTGTTTTGAAATTTGGTTGCCTGTGAGATATTTGCACACATTAATCTACTTGGCAAATGTGTTGGGTCACTAGGACATTTTTATGAGGGTTTCAAAAATTGTAATAAAAGCATTTTGGTAATCAATATTACGGTAAGTAGATTTTTTGTCCTGGAGCTTACTGTTAAATCATTAATTTTTTATTGCTGGTCCATAATATTGCAGTGCCATTTAGTGTAGTGATCAGCACCCACTGAGTGGTTAAGCACAGATTTCCACTGTCCTGTGTTTATAGCCCGATTTTGAGGAGAAAAATATTTTGCTTTTGTAGCAGAGTGAAGTGACATTGTTTATGTAAATATGCAAATATGTGATTTGCCTGTTTAGTTCCTGAGCTTTATCAGATAAATGTTCTCAAAACTTGAAACTATAGTTGGGAGTGAAAACTGAACAAATTACTTTCCAATTTGTTTTAAACTTCAATTTGGGATCTGGTTCACCATATGATACTGCAAAGTCAAATGCAGGACAACTAATTAACCGTAGATATTCAGTACCCTATTGTATTGTGAAGTGAAATGTACTTGTCTTCCCCTTGCAAAATGACATTTTCAGTTTTGGCAGTTTAGCAGAACCTGATACCTTTAGAAAGTTTTAGGCTTCTTGTGTACTGTAACAGCAAATGCTTAAAACAGCATACGGTTTTCAATTTGTGGTCATGAACTGGAAAATGGAATTCATCTAGTGCTGCTTTCCATTCTTGGATGGTTACAGTCAGTTTCCCTTCAGTAAATATTCCTGCAACAGTCTGGGTAATAGTTCATAGTTCATATTTCTCACTATAACAACTTAATATCACCCTTTGGTGAAAAAAAAATACAATTAGAAAGTGACATTAAAAAGGTTTTAAGGTTGTAATCTATAAAACAGTCTTCTGAAATATTCCTACAGATTAAGTAATAGATACATCTCTAATAAAATAGTTAAAAAAACAAAACAAAAAGAGACTGAATGGTCTCAAACATGGAAACCTTTACATTTTCTCTGGATGTTTTTTTTGGTATTCAGTTGATGTATTTAATTATATAATGAGAATCCAAGCTAAAGAACATGTGCATGGTAGTTTAACAGTTTCTTTGTAGATGTTAAAATGACAGACTGTTAAACATGGAAATTAAAATATAATTAAGTGTAGATCTACAGTACGGTACTGTAGGCTGTAAATCAACTGTCTGTCAGCAACAAGTTTACCCGAGCCTAGGCACAAACAGATCAGAAACTCAACCCTATGTCTGAGGAACGTACAGTACAGTGTAAGTGGTGTACTGTATAGTATTCATGCTGTGATTTCATTCATGGCTCGAGCAACAGCGTCACTTTCCAGGAACTGAAGATGTTTTTGTTTCTTTGGTTTTGTACTGTAATTCAGGATACGTATACAGTATATAAAAATGCTCTTGATACAAAGTTGTTGACTTCCTGTCAGAGTCCTGTGTGGGTCCGATTTTTACGACCCGGACCCGCTACTAGAGGACCCGGCCCGAACCCGCAACCCGCTGCAACACCGTCTTCTTACTCGCGGCCCACTTTAATAAGACCTGCAAGTGTTTGTCCTTAACCTATGCTGCGCTGACTGACTCTCACACTCTCACATTCACGCATAGATATCTCTACCATTCTCCACAGATTGAGTTTATACAATTGGCTATACAGCATGGTAGCTCTCTCTTGGTCTGGATGTATTTTAACATAGTAACATATTAACTAACTGTACTTGCTTTACTATAAAACTGTCTGTTCCTTTCATGCCACCAGTTGAAAGGGAACTACACCTGTGCTTTTGCAGAGGTGCTGTACCAGTTTTGTGGCTGTCATACACAAAAACATAACAGGTTTTACAAGCAACAAATCCTGTCACATGTTCATTATTTTCATTCGCTATGATTCCTAAATAATTCCACACTTCTGATTTACCTGTCCACAGAAATTTTTAATATCACCAAGCAGACATAAAAGGATCTTGCGACGTATCAAACAAGCGGCAAAACAAATGGAGAACACTGCTTAGTTAGCTGACTCCTCCCTAATCACTTCCTGCTTTGGACACGGAAATACATTTACCTTCTAGTACATCATTTGGGAAAGGGTTACAGACGAGTACTCTGTTTGTGAGGACAGAAAACGTTTTTTGCCGATTCAAATTCAGACCCGAGCCTGACCCGAAAATTACATTTTCTGACCCTCACTCAAACCGCAAACCATGAAAAAGTTTACATTCTGACCTGAACCTGACACGCTTTATGGGTCACCTGTGGGCATCTGACCTGGTGCAGGACTTATGAATCTCATAGCAGGATCTCATAGCAGGATTTATGAATCTCATAGAACATGCATCTGTAGCTCCAGCTCCAGCATTGTTTGACTGTATAGCTCGTATTTCAACAGTGTATTTGTAATGGATGATGCGTTGAGTCATCAGTTATGTGGAAAAGCTATTTTAATGTATTTACAGTATGTGAGGATGCCAAATACAGATGTAGCCTTGGAGGATCGTAACCCAGATGGGTTATAGAAACAGGTGGTGCCAAACTGTAAAAATTTCAACATGATGTACATACACTATAGGAGGTTGAATGAGGAGTCCCCCAAAGAAGAAATGTACCTTTTAAATCCTTGAGGCACATTTAGTCAGACTACTGGTAATTATGAGACACACAGCTTTTCAAAATAACGATGGTGACACCAGCAAGAAAGCACTGGAACAAGAACAGAGTATCAACTATTGGCGGCTGGACATGAATGCGGTCCCTGTAAAATAACTCAAATGTGCAGCATGCTAGTGTACGCGTTTGAATGGTTTCGTAGAGAATTATAAAAAAGAAGTGATGTAATTTTAGTGTCCTTGATTTTCACATACAATACTGTATGAGGTAATTTAACTGCTTCAAAATGTGTAATAGGCAAATAGTCCCAGGCCACAGACATCTAAAGCTATGTATGTTTTCACTGCCAAAACCCCTTTCTGGACTTCATTCCTCGCAGGTTGAATGAGCACACAGAATTCAAAAACAGGAAGGGACATAACTGATGCTGGTGTAAAATGCTGGAGGGGGGAATTTATTTTGTTTTCATCCATGATTGTGATTGGCTGTGCCTCGCGTGTTAATTGAAATGAAAGCATAAAGTGCAGTTTATTTTTTATATTTTTGTTCTCTTTTATGTACAAAATGCTTTAATTTAAGCTAATATTTTACATATACTTTTCTTGTGCTAAAATATTTGAATTTGAAATTCTGAAGTGAAATATGAATGTTAAGTATTTCAACAACTTTTGAAAACAAATTGTTATAAACTTTATTTCATTTCTGCTAAATTAAAAAAAGAATAAGGCTTTTTTCACATAGGGTTATTTTTTTCTCTAACTGTGCATCACTTTGAGTGGACAGGTGTCAGACGAATGACGATGACATTTTGTGTTGTGATGGGTAAAACATTTAGTAACCAGTCAGTGTTACTGGCAGCAGTTTTTCCTAGTGGAAATGTTGTCATTGTTACTTCAGTGCTGGATGTATGTATGTTGCAGACAATTTACCATATTCATTCTGAAAACTGTATTCATTCATAAACTCTTCACACATCTACAGTACATGTAATTTTAGAAAACTAAACAGAAATCATTATCGACGTACCGTTAACAAATGCTGTGTTCATTTTAGCACATCAGTTAACTAATAAAAAGTCCTTCAGGGTTTTTTTTTTTTTTTTTGCAGCCATTTTAGTGTGGGAATGTATTGAAAGTGGTTATGTTCCTGCCACCAGGCCCAAGCCTGTTTTACGTCAGCTCACAATGCACATGCTCTGTTAACTGTATACATTAACCCTTTGCGGTCCTATGTCGGACCAGGTCCGATATTACACCCCCCACGACATCATCAAAAATATATAAAACACAGGTCTCTAGTCGCTTTTTCTCCGGAAAAATCCAAGAGAACCATTCAATGCCCGAGTGAGAGCGATAGGAGCTGAGAGAAGCCCCTTTTTTTTTTTTTTTTTTGATAGAAACGTCATACCGTGCTGTGTGTGCCTTCTTAAGAGGAAGTAATATTTCCCTGTCTTAGCCTACAGCTTTTGAGCCTTTTAACTTCAAGGCTTTTTAACATTTTAGTAATTTACTGTAATCTGGGTACACTTTATAAGAACTTTAGTCTTTACATATTTAAATGGTGGAGATGGACATTTTTGATAAGAATTATTTGTGGGTTTCAACGATTAACTTGTGCAGTAAAGAAACCTAATCACTTGTTCCATTTTGTAGACATAGATCAAAGGAACCATTGATGACAGAAGCTTTGTGAAATAACTAATACTGGTGGTTTGCATATCGGACATTCTTGTTTTAGCAAAAAAAGTATTTTCAAATGTAACTTTACATTTTACGTTCTTAATGATTTAATGTCTAAGAGTGTTTGGCAACTACCACACTTCTAGTTAGAAATGCTCTTGCTAGATTATGCTTGTTTGTTAGTGAGTAGATATTTGGGGTAATGCTGTTAGGAAGCTGTATACAAAATCAAATCAATCCAATGGCAGGTCTTACAGAAGGTAAGTGAGATGTATGATTTGACCATCACTTTTTGGATAAATTCAATCTTTTGCCTCTGAGTTCCTGTAACATTTTCCATCAGACCCTGGTTCATTCCTAACAGTTGGTGGCAGCAGTGGGAACGCCCAGTGACCAGCAGGAACCTATTGAGACGATTGTTTGGAGCAGAAGTGAATGTCGGTTGGAAGAGGGAGTGGCTGGAGGAGAGTAAAGGTGGGGCGTACACAGCAGTCCATGGGATGGAGGAGGCCACAATTTCACAGCAATCCATAGCCAGCAGCCCCGGAGTCCCACTGGTGTTGGAGCTCATTAGTATGTTTAGATCATACTTTGAAATCCAGCAACGGAAGGAGGAAAAGGCAGAACGGAAAGGAGCAAAGCAGTAACGGCGATGGGAAAACAATGCAGCACCAGTTGATGCCGCTCCAAGAAGAGGTAAAACAGCAAGGACAAGCCAGGAGAGAGGAAGAGGGAGCCAATGCCTTCCCTGAACCTTAGCGGGCTGAGGAGCCAAGTAGAGGTTCATTGATGGGCGGAGAGGACAGAGGACCTACCAGTACTCCCAAGGGACCAGGGTACCAGGCCCAGATAAGTCTGTGGGGTTGGGGAAAGGTGTTGGTCATGTTAGTAAAATGCAAATACATCCCAATGCAACTGGTAACCCTGTCTGAAGGAGGAACAGTTTGTGGTTTCAGGAGAGCTCCTTTATAAAAAGACTGACACAACTTTATAGTTGGTAGTACCCCAAAGTTTAAGGCAGACCGATTTAGAGTTGGGACATACAGTGCCGTGGGCTGGACATCTTGGTAAGCATAAGACACTTGCACGTATTGCAAGTAGATTCTTTTGGCCAGGATTATATACTAATGTTAGCAAGCATATTAATCCTTGCAGTCCTAGGTTGGACCAGGTCCGACGTTACAATTTTTCCTTTCCGGTCCGATGTCATCAAAAAGACGTCAAGCACAGGTCCCTAGTCGTTTTTTCTCCTGAAAAAGCTGAGAAAAGCTTTCAATGGCCGAGAGAGGCCAATAGAAGCCGAGAGAAGCTGAAAAAAAAGAGACGGATCTGAGCAATACGCATAGTCCCTTCACCACAGACATAACATGGACATAAACAAACAAGATAGCTGACATTTGCTAAGCTTTTTGAGATGTTATAATAATAAAATAATGACTTGGATAGCATTATTGAGAAGTTTGGTGATAAAACGAGGGATCAGGAGATGATGTATCAGTATGCACTACTATGAAGAGATATGTGATAAATACAGTGAACAAGGAGTGGGGCAGGACTGGAGATGCAGTGCCTTTTAAACCTGTGTTACTGTGAATAAAATTACTTTTAAACGGCGCGTGTAAAATAAACAGCTTGAGTGAAAATAAATTGGACCTAACATGTCTGACAGGCACTGAATAAATGGACCGCAAAGGGTTAAGTCCTGTCCAGAGTGCCATTTGTCATGATTAGAGAGGAAGCCAATTTATGATTATGCCACACAGTACCCTGAAGCATTTCCATTGAGAAATGTGAAGGCTAAGCAAGTGGCTACAGCGTTAATAAAGTTGTTCTCTATGGTGGGCATCCCTAGAGAGATACTCGCAGACCAGGGTACCAACTTTAGGTCCAAACTGTTAAAGCAGGTTTACCAGTTGCTGGGAATTAAGGCTATAAAGACCACACCTTACCACCCCCAGACCGATGGGCTGGTTGAACGCTTCAACAGAACGTTGAAAAGTATGCTGAGCAAGTTTGTTTTCAATACCAGTACCGATTGGGACTAGTGGATCCCCTACTTGCTGTTCGCCTATCGCGAAGTTCCACAGGCCTAGACCGGATTCTCGCCTCATGAGTTGTTCTATGGCAGGCAAGTGAGAGGTCCCCTCGATGTCTTGAAAATAGGATGAGAATCCAAAGAACCCGAAAGCCTGAACATCGCTGCCTATGTCTTAAAGATGAGAGATCAGCTGGAGGGGATATCTGCCTTGGCGAGACAGAATCTAGAGGCAGCAAAAGGTCAACGAAAGACATGGTATTATAAGTTAGCCTGGTCATGATCTTTCAACCCGGGGCAGCAAGTTTTACTTCTGTTACCTACAAAGGACACAAAACTGTTAGCTAAGTGGCACAGACCATGTGAAGTACTAAACAAAAAGGGTCTAGTCATTTATGAAAGCCTAAAGCCAGATCGCCAGAAACAGAAACAAACTTTTCATTTAATTCTTTTGAAAGAGTGGCACTCAAGGCCTAGCAAGGAGAGTCTGCACCTGTTCATCAGGACGATGGAGAAGGAAGAAGAGCTATACTTCCTGCAAGAACAACAGAATATGGACTGGGACCTGAAGCACTTGATGGCAGAACAAGAAGAGGAGATAAGGTCTTGCCTGAAACCTGAAATGTTCCAAGAAAAGCCTGGATCTACTACCTAAAGTCCATCTGAAGGAGAGTGGTCCAATCTGTTTGCAGCCCTACAGAGTGCCAGAAAAATGTATCTGATTTTAAAGCAGAACTGGACTTGAGGATCTCATTGGGGGTTACTGAGGAGTCCCATTGTGCTGGTGGTAAAGAAAAATGGAACGTTACGATTTTGCGTCGACTTTCACCAAGTTAATGCCATTAGCACTTTCGATCCTTATCCCATGGCACGTATCGACGAGATGGTGGAAAAACTTGGGAAGGCAAAGTTTATAAATACTCTAGACCTATGCAAAGGGTATTCTGATGGCTTCAGCATCTAAAGAAATT
The DNA here is from genome assembly GCA_030684275.1 of Acipenser oxyrinchus oxyrinchus. Classification (NCBI taxonomy): domain Eukaryota; kingdom Metazoa; phylum Chordata; class Actinopteri; order Acipenseriformes; family Acipenseridae; genus Acipenser; species Acipenser oxyrinchus. Next base: position 58,911,872 of record CM060252.1, read on the forward strand.
ACAGCTTTCCGGACTCCTTTTTGGACATTACCAGTTTACTGTGATGCCTTTGAGATTGCAGGGTTCTCCAGTGACATTCCAGAAATTGATGAATCAAGTGCTGCCGTGTACCTTGATGACATAATAATCTATAGCCAGAGCTGGGAGGAGCACATAAATCATCTACGAGCTGTACTTCAAAAATTGCAGCAAGCTGGACTAATTGCCAACCCACAGAAATGTGTTTTTGCAAAACAAGAGACCAGCTACCTGGGGTATCATCTGGGTAACGGGGTTCTTCATTCCCAGGTGGGGAAGGTTCAAGCAATTTTACAATGTGCTGTGCCGGGAACTAAGAAACAGGTTCTTTCTTTTTTGGGACTGGCAGGGTGGTACCAGTGGTTTATTCCGAGGTTTTCCGAAAAAGCTGCTCCATTAATTGACCTGACAAAGAAATTGCAGCCCAACAGGCCAAGTGGACTGAGGACTGCGAAAAGGCCTTTCTTAACTTGAATGAAGCTTTGAGTCAGGAACCGGTTTTGCAAAGCCCAGATTTTGAACAACCCTTTATAGTTCAAACCGATACGTCTGGTGTTGGGTTGGGGGCAGTGTTACTCTAAGGGCAAGACAGAAATTTACGACCTGTGCTTTACATTAGCAGTAAATTGTTTCCAAGAGAAACTAATTATTTGACGGTTGAGAAGGAATGCCTCGCTATTAAGTGGGCACTTGACTTTCTCAGATATTACTGTAATAACTGTAATAATGAAACTCTGATTTATGTGTGTGGTAAACTAAGATGCACAGCATAACGGTAGCCTGAGGGTGGTCTGCCGGTGGAAACCTGATGGGGGTAATAAATAAATACATAACTGATTTAATAAGTACCAGATGTGGTTAAAAAGAAGCTATTGAAGGCTGAACGCTGACATCTCCCTGGACAGGTGCACATGTTGAGAGAGAGATCTGTGGACGGCATGAAAGTAGCAAAGAAACAAAAGTACTGTATAAAAACTAATATCTAACTTCTCGGTTTGTAATTAATATGTTCTAAATTGGGTGTAAAAGTTAGCGTTTGTAATTTAAGTTCATTTAATTAAAGTGGACTTACCTTAACTTTGGCAAACTTGGTTAAAAGTCTTTAGTTTGTATTGCAGCAGCATGTCCTGAGCGGCGCCATGTTTGTGAGGGGCAGCAATGCCTAGAGGTCGCCATGTTTGTGTGGGGCAGCAATGCCTACAGGTCACCATGTTTGTTGGCAGCACGGTTAAGCCTTTGGTTTTACCGTATCCATAGTAAACAAGGTGCAGCTAAGTTGTGCTTACCTTATTTTAGGTAGTTGGTGTTTCTGGAACTGTACCAATGGGGAGGGAAGCACTTATTGGTTTTAAAACAGATATTTATACAATGTTAATATGTTTTGGATTGATAAGGTGATTTTAAATCACTGTTATTTATTATTGCTGTATGAGATTTTAGAAGGTCACTTAAGATTTTAAAATATTTTGAATTCGTACTGGGCGGGATTTACCTCGGCTCAGGTATAGATATATAGCCAGAGCCTGGATAAGTATGGAGAGAAGTTGAAAGAGAAGGCTGTGTCTGAGCTCTGCTTATTGTTAAAAACTAACCCCTGGTTGCTGAAGCCAGGTTATTTAGCCCTAGCCTATGTATAGGATATTTGTTTTGTTGTTTTTGTAGTAAGTCATTAACTGTTTGGATTAAATGCAATAATTAATAAAACACCATCACGTTTTGGATAAATTCAATCTTTTGTCTCTTTTGAGTTCCTGCAATATTTTCCATCAGAAGCTGGGTCATCCTAACATTGACATCAATTTACCGTAATTGATTTTTTTTAAAGGTTGCACTATACCGATTAAGATATTGATGTGAAATGTAGTTCTTTGTGTCGAGTTTGATTGATTTTTATAGAAATCATCCTGACAATTCTATCAAGATTCTCCATTTAATCCACCCATGGATTGCATTTCATGCAGAATACCATTGGTGGTAGCTGTTCATTAATAGGGCATTTTCCCAATTTTTATTCCAATAAATGAAAAAACATATATGTAATTTTTTTGTATGTGTTTTGCATACGCCTTTATCCAAAGTGTAAAATAACTATTAAAACATGACAAATGATAGCAAGAATATGCTTATATATGAGATTATCTGTAAATCTCATGGCAGTGTGTGTATGCATTAATTCATTTATGCATTTATTTTTCAGTGTGTGTTCTGTGCGACGTGGAGGGGGCAAGTAGATTTTTAAGAAGGACAAGTAGATTTTTCTAGCATTTTGTCCCTTGATGACAAGTTTTTTTTCAAAAATTGCCCATCCCTGTATGAATAGTATTACTGTGTCTATTATAATTAATACATAAAAGCAAACCATTGTATGGTTTGATCACAGCCTGTGCTGTGTACTACTGAATAGTGTTTTTTTTTTCATGTAAAGAGATTGCATTTTTAGTATGCAGCAGAGCACTGTCTTTGCTACAGGAGTTCTTTGTTCAGAGAAGTAGTTTGACTGAATACCACAAGCCTGTAATATATTTATTAAACATACATTTTGGTGAAGTCAGATAGACTACATTTTCCCTTGTTCTCCTCAGTGAAAGGGATTTAATGACTGCATACATTCCACCCGCTCATCCAATTAATGGACATTTGTGACAAGAAGTTATTACTCCTACTGGGAATGCATAGCAGGTCTCATTGACTTTGAATTAGCTAGAAAATTAACACCTGAAGTACAGGGAAGTTGGTGCTCCTTTTAACCCATTAAGTACCAGATCACAACACAAGCTGTATTTATGTAATTTGATACGTTACATTTAGCGGTTAACAACATTAGAGTGAAGCCCAATTGGCACAGGACTAAAAATGACCACATAAACAGGTGGGTTTGGAGTTTTTACTGACCGTCCATTTCTTTTTATTCCAGGTCGTTTTCTCAGAAGTCCTCTGATTTGTTTTACAGGACCTTCTGTTATGTTATAATTGATACAACATTTCCAGGGTATTCACCTCAAAGCAATCCCAGTCTTTACAATAAACCATAATATAGTATTAAAATTGGTACAATCTGTCCTGAGATTCTACAGTTCAGTAAACTCAGCGATTGGGCATAACCAAATTGTATCGGGCAAAAAAAAAAAAAAATAGGCGACTTTTAAAAGATATATATATATATATATATATACAGTACTGTGCAAAAGTTTTAGGCAGGTGTGAAAAAATGCTGTAAAGTAAGAATGCTTTCAAAAATAGACATGTTAATAGATTATATTTATCAATTAACTAAATGCAAAGTGAGTGAACAGAAGAAAAATCTAAATCAAATCCATATTTGGTGTGACAACCCTTTGCCTTCAAAACAGCATCAATTCTTCTAGGTACACTTGCACAAAGTCAGGGATTTTGTAGGCATATAGTCAGGTGTATGATTAAACAATTATACCAAACAGGTGCTAATGATCATCAATTCAATATGTAGGTTGAAACACAATCATTAACTGAAACAGAAACAGCTGTGTAGGAGGAATAAAACTGGGTGAGGAACAGCCAAACTCAGCTAACAAGGTGAGGTTGCTGAAGACAGTTTACTGTCAAAAGTCATACAGCATGGCAAGACTGAGCACAGCAACAAGACACAAGGTAGTTATACTGCATCAGCAAGGTCTCTCCCAGGCAGAAATTTCAAGGCAGACAGGGGTTTCCAGATGTGCTGACCAAGCTCTTTTGAAGAAGCACAAAGAAACGGGCAACGTTGAGGACAGTAGACGCAGTGGTCGGCCAAGGAAACTTACTGCAGCAGATGAAAGACACATCATGCTTACTTCCCTTCGCAATCGGAAGATGTCTAGCAGTGCCATCTGCTCAGAACTGGCAGTAAACAGTGGGACCCTGGTACACCCATCTACTGTCCAGAGAAGTCTGGTCAGAAGTGGCCTTCATGGAAGACTTGCGGCCAAAAAGCCATACCTCCGACGTGGAAACAAGGCCAAGCGACTCAACTATGCACGAAAACGCAGGAACTGGGGTGCAGAAAAATGGCAGCAGGTGCTCTGGACTGATGAGTCAAAATTTGAAATATTTGGCTGTAGCAGAAGGCAGTTTGTTCGCGAAGGGCTGGAGAGCGTACACGAATGAGTGTTTGCAGGCAACAGTGAAGCATGGTGGAGGTTCCTTGCAAGTTTGGGGCTGCATTTCTGCAAATGGAGTTGGGGATTTGGTCAGAATTAATGGTCTCCTCAATGCTGAGAAGTACAGGCAGATACTTATCCATCATGCAATACCATCAGGGAGGCATCTGATTGGCCCCAAATTTATTCTGCAGAATGACAACGACCCCAAACATACAGCGAAAGTCATTAAAAACTATCTTCAGCGTAAAGAAGAACAAGGAGTCCTGGAAGTGATGGTATGGCCCCCACAGAGCCTTGATCTCAACATCATCGAGTCTGTCTGGGATTACATGAAGAGAGAGAAGCAACTGAGGCTGCCTAAATCCACAGAAGAACTGTGGTTAGTTCTCCAAGATGTTTGGGCCAACCTACCTGCTGAGTTCCTTCAAAAACTGTGTGCAAGTGTACCTAGAAGAATTGATGCTTGATGCTGTTTTGAAGGCAAAGGGTGGTCACACCAAATATGGATTTGATTTACATTTTTTTCTGTTCACTCACTTTGCATTTAGTTAATTGATAAATATAATCTATTAACATGTCTATTTTTGAAAGCATTCTTACTTTATAGCATTTTTCACACCTGCCTAAAACTTTTGCACAGTACTGTATATATATATATATATATATATATATATATATATATATATATATATATATATATTATTGTAAAAGATCGAACCTCTTTGCGGTTCGTTGCCCCTTTAAAAACACTGACCCAGCACGCACAAATAGATTTTTGAAGCTGCTGTTGCGCTTATTTTTAATGAAAACACCAAAAACAAAATAAACAAACAAACACCTAGCTCTCTTTGAGCACTAACTAAAACAAAACAGGAACCTAAACTAAACAACAGGACAGCTAAACTGTTTACCTGTAACAAAACAAAACAAACAAAATCACACACACAAAAAAGGACTCACTCTACCTTTTTTTTTTTTTTTCTTTTAAATTACGGCTGTACCCACACACCAGCACAGTCGGGCTTCTACCCTCTTCAGCAGCTGCCCAGAGCAGACTGACTGCTCTCCTTATAAACCCTGCACCTGGCTCTAATTTTCAATAATAGCCAGGTGCAGGTAATGATTAAACAATAAAACAATCAACAATTAAACAAAACAAAACAAAAATCTGCCTTACGCACATGTTTTTCTATAGGGAGGAATTAACCCTCCCTGCTGTCTCACACATCCCCCCATGTCTTTTCAAGACATCGGCCATACAACGCCACCTCCCTCCACCCATAAAGACCACCCACCCTCAAGTCCACAATGTCAATTTTCGCCTCTTCCACGGGCGGGCTTGAGGGTGGGTTGGTCCTCCGGCGCTTCCAGGAGGGACCCAGGACCGACGAGGAGGGACCCAGACGGCTTGTCCAAGGCGACCATAGCGCAGACCGGTGACCGGGAGCCAGGACTGACAGGCAGAGGCGGCGCCTGTGGACCTGCGCAGCGACCTCTGGAATCCCAGGTGGAGCGCAGCACTAGGCAAGGGGAGTGGAGCAATCAGCAGGGGAACGCTAGTGACCTCTGCCCTTATGCGTAGCGACGCCTGCCTCTTGCGCAGCGACGCCTGGGATTCCAGGGGAGGGAGTAAGGGACCAGGCAAGCGACTGTGCCTGGCTGTACTGCACCTGGGGAGCAAGGTCCAGCGCAGGGAGGTCTGGGCATTCCGCCAGGTGTCCACGATGACGGGACAGGGAACCTCCCTCAGCAACGCCGACTCACTTGCACGGTTGGTTGTTCTGGAAACGGCAGCTCCACCCCTCTGGCTCTCGGACGGCAGTTCCACCCCTCTGGCTCTTGGGACGGCAGCTCCCACTTTTGCAGCAGCAGCTCCAGTTCAGTTGGCTCCCGCTCCTGTATTAACAACGGGCCACGCCCAGCTCCTGCCTCTGCCTCTCCATTTTCTTCGCCTGCTCCTCCTGAGCAGCGGTGTTCTTATTGAACCTCTCTATTAAATCTTTAAAATCCATATTTGGGTCATTAGGGGCCCCACTCGCTGCCACCATATGTAAAAGATCGAACCTCTTTGCGGTTCGTTGCCCCTTTAAAACACTGACCCAGCACGCACAAATGGATTTTTGAAGCTGTTGCGCTTATTTTTAATGAAAACACCAAAACAAAATAAACAAACAAACACCTAGCTCTCTTTTGAGCACTAACTAAAACAAAACAGGAACCTAAACTAAACAACAGGACAGCTAAGCTGTTTGCCTGTAACAAAACAAAACAAACAAAATCACACACACAAAAAAGGACTCACTCTACCTTTTTTTTTTTTTCTTTTAAATTACGGCTGTACCCACACACCAGCACAGTCGGGCTTCTACCCTCTTCAGCAGCTGCCCAGAGCAGACTGACTGCTCTCCTTATAAACCCTGCACCTGGCTCTAATTTTCAATAATAGCCAGGTGCAGGTAATGATTAAACAATAAAACAATCAACAATTAAACAAAACAAAACAAAAATCTGCCTTACGCACATGTTTTTCTATAGGGAGGAATTAACCCCCTCCCTGCTGTCTCACAATATATATATATATATATATATATATATATATATATATATATATACAGTACTGTGCAAAAGTTTTAGGCAGGTGTGAAAAAATGCTGTAAAGTAAGAATGCTTTCAAAATAGACATGTTAATTGATTATATTGATCAATTAACTAAATGCAAAGTGAGTGAACAGAAGAAAAATCTAAATCAAATCCATATTTGTGTGACCACCCTTTGCCTTCAAAACAGCATCAAGCATCAATTCTTCTAGGTACACTTGCACACAGTTTTGAAGGAACTTGGCAGGTAGGTTGGCCCAAACATCTTGGAGAACTAACCACAGTTCTTCTGTGGATTTAGGCAGCCTCAGTTGCTTCTCTCTCTTCATGTAATCCCAGACAGACTCGATGATGTTGAGATCAGGGCTCTGTGGGGCCATACCATCACTTCCAGGACTCCTTGTTCTTCTTTACGCTGAAGATAGTTCTTAATGACTTTCGCTGTATGTTTGGGGTCGTTGTCATGCTGCAGAATAAATTTGGGGCCAATCAGATGCCTCCCTGATGGTATTGCATGATGGATAAGTATCTATCTGTACTTCTCAGCATTGAGGAGACCATTAATTCTGACCAAATCCCCAACTCCATTTGCAGAAATGCAGCCCCAAACTTGCAAGGAACCTCCACCATGCTTCACTGTTGCCTGCAGACACTCATTCGTACGCCTCCAGCCCTTCGGCGAACAAACTGCCTTCTGCTACAGCCAAATATTTCAAATTTTGACTCATCAGTCCAGAGCACCTGCTGCCATTTTTCTGCACCCCAGTTCCTGTGTTTTCGTGCATAGTTGAGTCGCTTGGCCTTGTTTCCATGTCGGAGGTATGGCTTTTTGGCCGCAAGTCTTCCATGAAGGCCACTTCTGACCAGACTTCTCCAGACAGTAGATGGGTGTACCAGGGTCCCACTGTTTTCTGCCAGTTCTGAGCTGATGGCACTGCTGGACATCTTCCGATTGCGAAGGGAAGTAAGCATGATGTGTCTTTCATCTGCTGCAGTAAGTTTCCTTGGCCGACCACTCGCGCCTACGGTCCTCAACGTTGCCTGTTTCTTTGTGCTTCTTCAAAAGAGCTTGGACAGCACATCTGGAAACCCCTGTCTGCCTTGAAATTTCTGCCTGGGAGAGACCTTACTGATGCAGTATAACTACCTTGTGTCTTGTTGCTGTGCTCAGTCTTGCCATGGTGTATGACTTTTGACAGTAAACTGTCTTCAGCAACCTCACCTTGTTAGCTGAGTTTGGCTGTTCCTCACCCAGTTTTATTCCTCCTACACAGCTGTTTCTGTTTCAGTTAATGATTGTGTTTCAACCTACATATTGAATTGATGATCATTAGCACCTGTTTGGTATAATTGTTTAATCATACACCTGACTATATGCCTACAAAATCCCTGACTTTGTGCAAGTGTACCTAGAAGAATTGATGCTGTTTTAAAGGCAAAGGGTTGTCACACCAAATATGGATTTGATTTAGATTTTTCTTCTGTTCACTCACTTTGCATTTAGTTAATTGATAAATATAATCTATTAACATGTCTGTTTTTGAAAGCATTCTTACTTTACAGCATTTTTTCACACCTGCCTAAAACTTTTGCACAGTACTGTATATATATATATTACACACACACACACACACACACACACTGCTGTGCAAGTCTTAGACATGTTGCATTTTTCGACTCTGATGCATTATGAGTGTCAACAATTTACTCAAGGCTTCCACTGGCGTTTTCTACTATTATAACAACCTTGACTTGCATAAAGAAGGAAAAGCATTGAGTGAAATGGCTCGCATCACTCGATTTTTCAAGGTGTGGTATCCGAAGCATAATCAAGTACAGAGAAACATCATCTGTAATTGACAAACCCAAGACTGGAAGACCCAAAAAGCTGTCTAACAAGGATGAGCAATACTTGAAGATAATATCCTTAAGGAATAGAAAGAAGCAGCGTTGAATTGTCAACAGAACTGGCAGAAGGCGCAGGTGTCGTTGTCCACCCATCAACAGTCCAAAGCACCTTCGACCATTGTTCCGTAGGCCAATTTCTGTGTTCTTGTGCATATTTTAGCCTTTTAGTCGTGTTCCCCTTTCTTAACAGAGGTATTCTTACTACAACACATTTAAGTCCTGATTTTCAAGAGTGACCTTCGTTGATGTGATAGACAACGACACCTGTGCCTTCTGCCAATTGCTGTTGTCAATTCAACGCTTGTTCCTTAAGGATATTATCTTCAAGTATTGCTCATCCTTGTTAGACAGCTTTTTGGGTCTTCCAGTCCTGGGTTTGTCAATTACAAATGATGTTTCTCTGTACTTGTTGATTATGCTTCGCTAAAAACTGATTAAGTTGCTTTGTTTTAAGTTTGAAACTCGAATTTCAAACAATCAGAACTGGTCTTCAGATTGATTTACTTGTCATTGGCCCTTGTCATTTTTGTAATCCTTATTAAACTATACAGAGAACTTGCTGTACTGTAACGGAGCCCTACAAAAAGTTGCAAGAAAGAATGTAGTAAGCCAGAATGACTTACGCTTTTTTTTTTTCTTCTATTTTTGTTTAGGCACACAGGTCTCATCTGTGATACTTACAGTAATAAGGAACAGATTTTTATTTGAAAACAGATTTGTGTCCACATGAACCTCCTGAGGAAGCAAACAGCTCTTTAAATGTATTAATCTTATAACTGAGTAACTGTAAGGAATCTTTTTTTTTTTTTTTACAAAATGATAAAATACTGTATTGAAATCTGTTATTTTAACCCTTTCATACATAGTGATTTTACAGTATATGGGGACGGATTAAAAAAAAACTCCTAGTCTGGAGACATGGAAGACGCAAATGCATGTGGTAGTGTGAAAAATGTAAATGAAAAATCTGTATTTGTCCAAAACTACTGTTCCATGCATGAAAGGGTTAAGTAGGACATCTTAACTAAGCAATGGAGATCTTTTATGGAAGGTATATAAATTCCTGAATAAAGATTGATCTTTGCTTTATTTAATACCACATCCTATCATGTTCTGGACCTTCTCTACAATTTAGGGTTTTAGAACTTCATAATTACATATTTGTTTGAAAACATGGCAAACCTCCCTTTCCCTTTTTGGAATGCTGTCACGGAAGATTTGCCTGGCTGCAGTTTGTTTTTGAATACAGTATTTTTATTTATTTATCTGCTACTGACAAATTTTAATTGAGGCTACCTTCCAAAAGGATATAGTTGTTGTGGTTGGGTGGTTGTGTGTACGTGTGTGAATTTATTTTTTTCAGTCTTTTGTATAATCAGAAAGACAAGACTGTGCTCAAAAAAATGCGCTCTTTCTACTGTATTTCTGAGTAGGCCTTCACTGGCTGGAAACAGTAGGATTCTATAACCTCTGGCATTTATTCTGACTTTCAGAATTCTTGTTTTATTCAATTCTAAACCTTCTATTACAAATATTTTCCATACATACTTAGAAGGATGGCTGTGCTATAATAATGGGTTCTGTTGCTGTTTTAGGAGTGACCGAAGCAACACAGCTATTGATTATGTTTGATTGCATCCATTTCTTTGCACAGTTAGGATAATTATTGGTTTAGGACTAGTTTACTAAAAAAAAAAAAATATGTCCGCTCTATAATGCCAAATGATTCAAATTTCCCATCTAATGCAAATTAATGCACTTTAAATTGCCACACAAAAGCGCCCAACCCCAAATGCTTTTAACATTTAGGTGTTTTATCTGTGCAGGCTGGTATTATTTTAGAAATATTAGCCATTGTGCTCTTTACGAGCTGCTGGTATCATACCTATTTCATACTGGATACACAATATACTGAAATGTGATATTCTGTCCTTTCCGCATTGGGAAATTAGCAATGCAAATTAATTTAGACAACTGGAAGGTGAAGCCTGTACCCCACCGCAACTGATTTGTATAGCTTATTGTGACAGTGGAGTACAGAGGTGGTACTGTCGGTATACTTTCTACTACAGAAAGTATACTTATGTTTTCCAAGGAAAAAAAAAAAAAAAGAAGTTTCTAAATTGTGTGCAGTTATAAAGCAGCTTGGGGAAAATTCCTCCCCTCCCACCCCACCTGACCAGACTCTATGACTAGATACCATGTCATGTCTTGACACTTAGCTATTTTTTTTTTCTGACAGTGCAGTAGTTTTATTTCATTGTACTGTATATGTTATGGTAAAAGTCAGAATATTGGCAAATCTTAAGAGTTACTGGTAAATGTCGACATTTACCAAGCAAAACGGTAAATGTCCGAAATAAACATAATGCTAAACAGAAGTGCCTTTGGTGAATGTCTCGCTTTCATGCATTGTAAGGCTTCAGGATTCCTGTGCAAGTAAATATATAAGAACATAAGAAAGTTTGCAAACAAGAGGAGGCCATTCGGCTCATCTTGCTCGTTTGGTTGTTAGTAGCTTATTGATCCCAGAATCTCATCAAGCAGCTTCTTGAAGGATCCCAGGGTGTCAGCTTCAACAACATTACTGGGGAGTTGGTTCCAGACCCTCACAATTCTCTGTGTAAAAATAGTGCCTCTTATTTTCTGTTCTGAATGCCCCTTTATCTAATCTCCATTTGTGACCCCTGGTCCTTCTTTTTTCAGGTTGAAAAAGTCCCCTGGGTCGACATTGTCAATACCTTTTAGAATTTTGAATGCTTGAATCAGATCACCGCATAGTCGTCTTTTGTTCAAGACTGAATAGATTTAATTCTTTTAGCCTGTCTGCATACGACATGCCTTTTAAACCCGGGATAATGCTCTTTGCACTCTTTCTAGAGCAGCAATATCCTTTTTGTAACGAGGTTACCAGAACTGAACACAATATTCTAGATGAGGTCTTACTAATTCATTGTAAAGTTTTAACATTACTTCCCTTGATTTAAATTCAACACTCTTCACAATATATCCGAGCATCTTCTTGGCCTTTTTTATAGCTTCCCCACATTGTCTAGATGAAGACATTTCTGAGTCAACATTGTTTATTATTATTATTATTATTATTTATTTCTTAGCAGATGCCCTTATCCAGGGCGACTTACAATATCACATTATACATTATTTCACATTATACAGATATCAAATTATTTTTACATACAAGTACCCATTTATACAATTGGGTTTTTACTGGAGCAAAAGTACCTTGCTCAAGGGTCCAACAGCAGTGTCCCCTACCTTGGATTGAACCCACGACCCTGTGGTCGAGTCCAGAGCCCTAACCACTACTCCACACTGCTGCCCACATAAACGCCACATAAACTCCTAGGTCTTTTCCATAGATTTTTCCATACCAAAATCTAAATCCATTTTATACTAATCAGTACTTTGTTCTCTACATGTTAACCACTCCCTAATCCATGTGCATGCATTTCTTTGAGTCCCTACTGTGTTCAGTTTGAGGGTTAATCTTTTGTGCGGGACTTTGTCAAAAGCTTTCTGGAAATCTAAATAAACCATGTCATATGCTTTGCAATTATCCATTGTCGATGTTGCATCCTCAAAAAAATCAATTAGGTTAGTTAGACATGATCTCCCTTTCCTAAAATCATGCTGACTGTCTCCCAGGATACTGTTACCATATAGGTAATTTTTTATTTTGCATCTTATTATAGTTTACATATAATAGAAGTCTGGCTTATTGGTCTGTAGTTACCTGGTTCGGTTTTGTCTCCCGTTTTGTGGATCGGTATTAAATTTGCAATTCTCCAGTCTGTCAGTACAACCCCTGTGTCGAGAGATATCTGTTCACTCTGTCTTTGGCGTTTTGTGTCTTAACCAAAGTGTGATTTTCTGTTGGCAAAACTAAGGTCCAAAATTATTTGATTTGCTTTTTAGAATATTATTTTTCATCAAACTACTATGTATCTGGAGTACGATGTCCTTCGACACCATTGTGAATTGTTTTATACCATGTTGAACTAGTTTAAATTGCTCAATTGTGCATTAATGTAAGCTCATTCATGATTATTTTGTTAGTGGAAAATGTGTATGCAGAAATAAACACGGTATATTCTTCGACATTAATGATTATTTATTTTGTTATTTGACAGTTTATATGCAGGAATAAATGCCTCCTTCAATGATATACCTGCATTTACGAATAAGCTTTGGTAAATCATAAGATTAACTGCTAAATGTCTGAAAGGCAATCTATTTCTTCATAATTTCTGACATTTACCACCTTTTATTTGGTAAATGTTGACATTACCAGTAAAACTTAAGATTGACCAGATCTGGACTTTTACCGTAACGTCTATTGATTTGAATTAAGATTACTCTTATTAAATAGCCGTGGTTTTATGTCAAATGTAACCTTATTTTGAATTACAAATGTAATTGCTTATACAGTTTTTAATTTATTTCCTTGGCAGGGATGTGGTAAGTACTAAAGCATTCTTGGCAGACGGCAAAATAAGTGTCTCCTAGGCAACCATTTAGCATGGATGTGGAAGAGTTCCCGCCCCCTCCACCTGAAGGTAAGGGTCTCATTGTTCTGTGCTGTGAATGGTTTATATTTTTATAGTACTGTGCAAAAGTTTTAGGCAGGTGTGAAAAAATGCTGTAAAGTAAGAATGCTTTCAAAAATAGACATGTTAATAGATTATATTTATCAATTAACTAAACGCAAAGTGAGTGAACAGAAGAAAAATCTAAATCAAATCCATATTTGGTGTGACAACCCTTTGCCTTCAAAACAGCATCAATTCTTCTAGGTACACTTGCACAAAGTCAGGGATTTTGTAGGCATATAGTCAGGTGTATGATTAAACAATTATACCAAACAGGTGCTAATGATCATCAATTCAATATGTAGGTTGAAACACAATCATTAACTGAAACAGAAACAGCTGTGTAGGAGGAATAAAACTGGGTGAGGAACAGCCAAACTCAGCTAACAAGGTGAGGTTGCTGAAGACAGTTTACTGTCAAAAGTAATACACCATGGCAAGACTGAGCACAGCAACAAGACACAAGGTAGTTATACTGCATCAGCAAGGTCTCTCCCAGGCAGAAATTTCAAGGCAGACAGGGGTTTCCAGATGTGCTGTCCAAGCTCTTTGAAGAAGCACAAAAAACAGGCAATGTTGAGGACCGTAGACGCGGTGGTCGGCCAAGGAAACTTACTGCAGCAGATGAAAGACACATCATGCTTACTTCCTTCGCAATCGGAAGATGTCCAGCAGTGCCATCAGCTCAGAACTGGCAGAAAACAGTGGGACCCTGGTACACCCATCTACTGTCCGGAGAAGTCTGGTCAGAAGTGGCCTTCATGGAAGACTTGCGGCCAAAAAGCCATACCTCCGGCGTGGAAAAAGGCCAAGCGACTCAACTATGCATGAAAACACAGGAACTGGGGTGCGGAAAAATGGCAGCAGGTGCTCTGGACTGATGAGTCAAAATTTGAAATATTTGGCTGTAGCAGAAGGCAGTTTGTTCACGAAGGGCTGGAGAGCGCATACGAATGAGTGTCTGCAGGCAACAGTGAAGCATGGTGGAGGTTCCTTGCAAGTTTGGGGCTGCATTTCTGCAAATGGAGTTGGGGATTTGGTCAGAATTAATGGTCTCCTCAATGCTGAGAAGTACAGGCAGATACTTATCCATCATGCAATACCATCAGGGAGGCATCTGATTGGCCCCAAATTTATTCTGCAGCATGACAATGACCCCAAACATACAGCGGAAGTCATTAAGAACTATCTTCAGCGTAAAGAAGAACAAGGAGTCCTGGAAGTGATGGTATGGCCCCCACAGAGCCCTGATCTCAACATCATCGAGTCTGTCTGGGATTACATGGAGAGAGAAGCAACTGAGGCTGCCTAAATCCACAGAAGAACTGTGATTAGTTCTCCAAGATGTTTGGGCCAACCTACCTGCCGAGTTCCTTCAAAAACTGTGTGCAAGTGTACCTAGAAGAATTGATGCTTGATGCTGCTTTGAAGGCAAAGGGTGGTCACACCAAATATGGATTTGATTTAGATTTTTCTTCTGTTCACTCACTTTGCATTTAGTTAATTGATAAATATAATCTATTAACATGTCTATTTTTGAACGCATTCCTACTTTACAGCATTTTTTCACACCTGCCTAAAACTTTTGCACAGTACTGTATATAGAAAGATGTCATCTATATTAGTATACTACATGGGGTTTACTTGTCTTTTTTTATCTCGTTTTTGTTGGACATCTTAGGAAAGGGAGTACAGCGCTATGTACTGTATCTATTAATACAAAGCCCCTTGGGCGTCCTATATTGAACTATATATAAAGTTTACTTGTTAACCAGAAGCTTTAATTTTTAAAGTTTAGCATTATTAGAGGGTTGGTTGGGCTAAACATGTGCTGGTTGCCATCTTATTAATATTTCATGGTCATGAAGAGAATTAAGTTCTGTGTTCCTTCTATATATTCTCTTGGTGAATTGGACTATGAAAACATGGCCACAAGATGCTCATATATAAACAAGACAAGGCACAAGGATTGTCAGATTGTCCTGGGTGTGTTTTATTTTTATTTTTGTAGGCTTGGTTAATGAGTCAGTGGACCCACCTGCTGCTGGAAGGCTTAACGCCCCGCTTCAATCATTCTGTTGCTACCATTACAAAGCATACTACTGTAATTAGTGCTTGAGTTTGAACATGATAGTGCAAAGTGTTCTGTTTTATCCAGTATTAAAGTATTCATGAGTCACAATATTTAAAATAGATACCAGTACCAGAATCTGCCATGTTCTGTTTTCAAATGTCCTATACCATGTATTGTAATAGTGTATTGCTACTAGTAATACTGTATTGAGACAATATAATAAACCTTGACACAATGTAATGCCAAGCATCTTCAACTGCTTATATCTCCTAAACCGTTTGAGATATTCAGTGAAATAAAAAAACCCTTGGTCAATATCTACAGTAATAATACCCTTCGCTCTCACCTGTGACTTAAGATAGCTGCAATTTATTTATTTTTTATTTTTTATTTTATTAAATTCAATTGCTTTGGAACAAAAGCTTCAATCAGACCAATAACAAATGGATCCCACACAGCCCTTTTATATGACACAATAAATCAAATTGCTATGAAACGGTAGAGCTCTGCTTTACAAAAAGACGCAGGCAGAAATGAAGTCTTGGATTGAAAACAGGAATTTAACAATGCAATCTGTATTGTTATCTGAATTTTATGTATCTGAATTTTAAAAAACTGCAGTGCAAGAATTACATTGTAGAAGAGAAAGTGTCCTCGAGCTGTATTTTGGTGGTGTTTGTTTGGGAGATGCCTGAATTTCATACCCCAGTGCTGACTAGTTGAGAAAGCAAGACAAAGCAGTGGGAAATGAGAACAGAATATATATTGTTGTACTGCATTGTCAATTGTTAGCCCCTGAGTGTTTTGAGTTTAGCACTTGCAGCTCTTAAATTCTGACTAAAACTATTTGCTTTAACCCAAGAATGCTACTTTGTAAATCCCTGTACATATGGCATATGGTTTATTATAATAAATAGTACTATTAATAAATACATAAAATACATACATGGTGATCTTTTATGTTATAGGGTGACCATGTAAAGAGTTTTTGTTGTTGCATATCTTTAATTGAGGGTGTATATATATATATATATATATATATATATATATATATATATATATATATATATATATATATATATATATATATATACATACAGTACTGTGCAAAAGTTTTAGGCAGGTGTGAAAAATGCTGTAAAGTAAGAATGCTTTCAAAAATAGACATGTTAATAGATTATATTTATCAATTAACTAAATGCAAAGTGAGTGAGCAGAAGAAAAATCTAAATCAAATCCATATTTGGTGTGACCACCCTTTGCCTTCAAAACAGCATCAAGCATCAATTCTTCTAGGTACACTTGCACACAGTTTTGAAGGAACTCGGCAGGTAGGTTGGCCCAAACATCTTGGAAAACTAACCACAGTTCTTCTGTGGATTTAGGCAGCCTCAGTTGCTTCTCTCTCTTCATGTAATCCCAGACAGACTCGATGATGTTGAGATCAGGGCTCTGTGGGGGCCATACCATCACTTCCAGGACTCCTTGTTCTTCTTTACGCTGAAGATAGTTCTCAATGACTTTCGCTGTATGTTTGGGGTCGTTGTCATGCTGCAGAATTAAATTTGGGGCCAATCAGATGCCTCCCTGATGGTATTGCATGATGGATAAGGATCTGCCTGTACTTCTCAGCATTGAGGAGACCATTAATTCTGACCAAATCCCCAACTCCATTTGCAGAAATGCAGCCCCAAACTTGCAAGGAACCTCCACCATGCTTCACTGTTGCCTGCAGACACTCATTCGTGTACGCTCTCCAGCCCTTCGGCGAACAAATTGCCTTCTGCTACAGCCAAATATTTCAAATTTTGACTCATCAGTCCAGGACACCTGCTGCCATTTTTCTGCACCCCAGTTCCTGTGTTTTCGTGCATAGTTGAGTCGCTTGGCCTTGTTTCCACGTCGGAGGTATGGCTTTTTGGCCGCAAGTCTTCCATGATGGCCACTTCTGACCAGACTTCTCCGGACAGTAGATGGGTGTACCAGGGTCCCACTGTTTACTGCCAGTTCTGAGCTGATGGCACTGCTGGACATCTTCCGATTGCGAAGGGAAGTAAGCATGATGTGTCTTTCATCTGCTGCAGTAAGTTTCCTTGGCCGACCACTGCGTCTACGGTCCTCAACGTTGCCCGTTTCTTTATGCTTCTTCAAAAGAGCTTGGACAGCACATCTGGAAACCCCTGTCTGCCTTGAAATTTCTGCCTGGGAGAGACCTTGCTGATGCAGTATAACTACCTTGTGTCTTGTTGCTGTGCTCAGTCTTGCCATGGTGTATGACTTTTGACAGTAAACTGTCTTCAGCAACCTCACCTTGTTAGCTGAGTTTGGCTGTTCTCACCCAGTTTTATTCCTCCTACACAGCTGTTTCTGTTTCAGTTAATGATTGTGTTTCAACCTACATATTGAATTGATGATCATTAGCACCTGTTTGGTATAATTGTTTAATCATACACCTGACTATATGCCTACAAAATCCCTGACTTTGTGCAAGTGTACCTAGAAGAATTGATGCTGTTTTGAAGGCAAACGGTGGTCACACCAAATATGGATTTGATTTAGATTTTTCTTCTGTTCACTCACTTTGCATTTAGTTAATTGATAAATATATTCTATTAACATGTCTATTTTTGAAAGCATTCTTACATTACAGCATTTTTTCACACCTGCCTAAAACTTTTGCACAGTACTGTATATATATATATATATATATATATATATATATATATTCTCTGTATTGTATTTCTTAATGTTCTGCGGCTATTGTACTTTGAGCAGTACAGTTTTTTCCATGAACAGAACCAAGATTTTTAACTGCATGTTTTACATTGGTGTCTTGAGTCTGGTAAATACCAAGCGTGAAGCTGTCTGTGCTTATGAGCTTTTTATTAATTTATTTGAATCCTTTATGCTCGGGGCATGAACCGAGTTCAACAACCGAGTTTGAAACCTGCTCAGGAGGTAGTCTCGAACTCGGATGTTGGCATAACTGGGTTAGATAAACTGGTTTAACTGCAATCTGGACGTGAACCGTGTTCGAGTCTAGGGCTATATAAAGAAGGATAGGACAGTCAATCACATGATGCAGTTCAGCACTCAATTACAGGCGATTTATTTTTTTTGCTCTAATGCAGACAAGGCCTTAGACGACTGCCTCAGCGACTGCTGCTTTTTAAACTTGAGCTGTTTGACAACATAATTCTGATTGCTTTCCTCCCTTTAAGATTTCTCCAATAATGTTTGTCCTTAAGTGAAATTGACGATAAATTACAGTAATAGAGAGCAAGGTCAAGTTCAAACAGCAAGAAGTAGGCCTACGAGTACGCAATGTGAGCAGCACAGACCACTGCGTGCCATCGCAGTGTGTGCGTAATAACAGGAAGTATGCACTATCAGACTATGTACTAAAAGGATCATTTAAACCGGATTTAATACGATTTTATACGGTTCCATGATACTGGTTCTTTATATCAATGTGTGCGTTATATCCCCGGTACATTGTAAATGTGTTTGACTGTACATATACACACGCAGCACAAGATATGGTAATAATAATTGAGAATCCCAGTGAGGAGAGCTTGCAGACATGCCACCTCTGCACCGACTAATATTTTATAAACCATTTTAAGCATTTTTTATCATCCGGAAACCAAACCCTAATGAAATATTGGCTTCATACTCGGTTCACATGTGATTCCCTAGGCCACATTTTATTGTGGGTGTTTAAAAATAAAACTTTCCTGCCACAATGTCAATGTCTCGCATCAAACCTTTGAAGTTACAGCTGCATAAAGACAGTACGCTAGGAGCTACTGTTCTAATCGCTGATACGTAGCTGTATTTTTTTATGTTCTTACTGAAGTTCCATTGCCAGCGTTGGTCATTTTAAAATTAACTCTTTCACTGCCACATTGCTTTAAGCTATCGCCATATCAACGCTACAGACTGCATGCTTTGACGTAGAGGCTTTACAGAGTTGTATTCTGAGATTCTTTTAATAAAGTTATATTACAGGAGGTGTCCAGTGAACACAAAAAGTTTCAGTGCCTCATTGTTTTAGCCCAGGGTTGGCCTCCCACTTCTGGTCTTTTATTCCAACCCTGTTCTAAGACCAATTTAAACCCCCATCCAGACCTGAAGTTGTTAATTACTGTATATCATTTTACCTGTTAAACCTGGAGTGGAATGGCCCTCCGCCACTGTGATTGGGCATCCTCATTTTAACCTTTGACCATATTCATACAGACCACTTCCTTTCAGTGTTGTTACAAGCTGCATTTTTCTCTTAATACAGTTCCAATACAGGTTGTGGCTAGTAAAGTTTAACCTTTTCACTGCTGGACATGATGCAAATCTTTTTCTCATTCCCATGAATAATTTCATCTGATATGACATACAATACCCTTAGATTATGGATGCTTTGTTTTTGTTTACAAAAACATCCATCACTAGTTAATGAGTTTGTTCAAACACACAATACAGTATTTAAAACTGCTGCCTGTGAGTTGTTAAATTTCTTAAGTACTGTAGCTTTTCTTTTGAAAAAAAGTATGTGATACTGTTCTATTAATTTATATGCATTTACATTTTATTTTGGAGAAGAAAATGATTGTGTGTTAAGCAGACAGACAGCTTTTCTGTTCATGAAACGTACATGCCCAATATTTTGCACCCCATCCATCAAATGCTAAACGATCAGTTGTAACACAAAGGCTAATAAACTCCAGGGATGTGCATTTTGGTACATTTGTATGAATGTTTAAACTCTATGCTATGTCGTGAATGCTTGAAAATCTGTACATCTGCGTATATATGCATTTTTCTTGCCCAGGAGCTTTTTTCACACACACTAGTGACTAGTGCATCTTTCCGTCTCAATAAACAAGCCACGGATACTTAATCTCTCATTCAGAATTAAAAGAACGTATTTTTCGTTTGCATTATTACTGCTTGCAACTGCTTCGGTCACTGTCCAAAGTAGATGGCTGAGATGCAGATGGGTGATCTTCATGAGAATCCCCAGAAGATGCTGACTGCTTAGCAAAAAAACTTCAGATTTAAAAAATGGTTTGCCATATTGTCACAGATGCTGGTCTAGCGCCAGAAACGTCTAAAAGTAAATATCCTTCTTAATATTGCTGCATTAGTCAAATATGAGGCTTATTGCTGCCACCTAAAGGACTGGAGTGTACCTTAATCAAGGCTGTTATATTCCAGAACAGTTTTTTTTTTTTAAACAAGGAAATATTCTATGGTAATTTTGTTGTAGTGTAATAGATTACCACGAATATGCATGTCTGCGTCCTGTGAACGCAAGGCAAAATATTTTTCCATTCAATGGATTTATTTTCCATTTAGGATGCAAAATTTTGTCATCGTCTCTCTCTCTCTCTCTCTCTCTCTCTCTCATGATTTTCCAGACATTTTTTCTTACAGTATACTAGCAAGAGAAAAGTAGATGTTTGATTTGAAGAGTAGCCTAACAGTTAAGCCATAGAACTCTGTTATTTGTAACCTAATGTGAGGTGTTATGTTAATAAAGATCATTTTAAAGGCATCTATAAAAACACTTTTGCTTTTTTATCTTTGTTTGCTGTGTAGTAGGTGTTAAATCTTTCTAAACGCTGAAAAACTCAGCAGGCTAAAGTGCACAGCTTGCAGCTGACATCTCTGGTGTGATAAAATGTTTGTTCGATTTTAACAGTACTGCAATGATCTTGGAATACAGTACTGTAATGTACATCATTTTTATTCTCCAGTTTGACTTGACATTTTTCTCTCCTCCTCATGAGCATTCCATTCTTATGAATCCTTTTATTTTTTGCGTAGCTTGTCAAAGCGCAGATTGATTGGCTCCAGAGAAGACACTTGAACATAATAGTTGATGCTAATGAAATGCAATGCATTGAACCTTGCTGAAGTACTTTATCCGTAAAGAATTATGCAATTATTTAAATAGTCCTCATTTATAGGAGATGTCTTCTCTGAAATCTCTATGATCTACGGCTCGGCAAGTACACGCATAATAGGCTGCTTATTATAAACTAAGCTCCTGTTAGTTTAAGATTACACAATGATTTTTTCTAATCTGCTAATACCTTAGCGACCTGGTGTTTTTTGTTGCTGTTGTTGTTGTTGTTGTTGTTGTTGTTGTTGTAACTTGACTAGATTATTGCATTTAAATGTCAGGTTTGTGTATTAAGAAAGCAGTATCACTTAGATGATGATGTTATTGGCAGGCAAAGAGACTCAGAGGCAAGGAAACTGCAGTTAAAGCGCTTCTGCGCAGTTTAATAAACAAAAGTAAATCAAAAACTTTAACAAAACCCTGCTCACAGAGCAAAAATAAAACAGTTGAACAAAACTTTCACACTAAAACAATTTCAAAATAACTGGCGCAAGGGCCAAAACAAAAGGTTTAAACAAAATACAAACATGTAGGCTGAGCATTAGCCTTCACTACAGTTCTTCTTTTTCAAAAATAAACACAGCACAAACAAACACTCACCCAAAACACCTCCACCAAACAAAGGATTTTCCCCTTTTTTATACCATGTGGCTGGAGCCTAATTATCAATTACTCAATTAGCTCCAGCCACATTCTCACATGTATTTTGGCAGGGGTAGGAAATTAACCCCATCCCTGCCAACCACCACCAAATCACCACACAACAATAATATTATTTACAGGCAGGGCCCTGCCCTGCCACAGCGTAATACCTTAAATTTTAAAAGACTAGTCTGTGCATTGCCAGAAGCTCTCAGGCAGCCATTTCTGGGTTTCTTAGTACCCTTCCATCTGCGTTCCAATTTGCGACCCTCACATTTCAGCTTACGAGTCGTGTCATTAAACCATGCTGTGCTTCTTTTATAAAACACCCTCCGAGTTTTAACTGGTGCTACAGTATCTAAAATGTTAGTCATGGAGGTGTTGTAGATGATAATCAACTCATCTAATGATACAGACTGGGTAACTGGCGATTTAAATGTAATGCCTCACAGAACTTTTACAGCGGTTGATGAGTTAACTACCCTGGGTTTGATTATACGATCCTGGCTCTTTATAACATAAGGTAATTTAACCTTGAATTGCAAAATGATCATAAATAGTAAGGTTAGCAGTTACAATATTTTGAACAACCAGGCCACAGGAAATAACTAAATCTAAAGTATGGCCACGATTACGTGTCAGACCTTGAACATGCTGGACAAAATCTAAGGCATCCAATAACCCCAAAAATTCCGAACATTTAGAATCTGATTTAATATCGATATGGATATTAGTCGCCCAATAGAAGAATCCTATCGTAGTTGATAGACAATAGTGATAAAAACTCACTAAATTCAGTAAAAAATGATAAGTTTGACTTAGGTGGCCGATATATAATTACAATAAGAACAGGTAATTTGTTGTTTAGTGTTAAAGTTATCAGTTCAAAAGGTGAGTATCCATCCCTCAAAAATTCTGTTTTTAATTATATACTCATTGCTGATAGTGACAAGTCCACCTTCCCGTGCTTTATAAATGAAAGAATAATTTGGAGAAGGAAACATTGTCCTCCGCTCCAAGCCAAGTTTCAGTTAAAGCTAAAAGATCCAGGTTTAAAGTCCTTAATAAAATCATGAATTGAAGGCGCTTTATTAGAGAGATGTAAAATTAAATAAAGCCAGGCGTAAAGTTATATTATCTGAAGCGTGCAGTTGGGCAGAGGCAATAGGGTAATTTGATAAAGACCACAGGGTCTGTTAAAAGGCAATAAATATGATGAGTGGTAAATATGATGAGATATTCTAACTTTAAAAAAAAAAGTAACATTCAGCACAGGGCAAACCTCTTTAAATCCCCTGCCCTCCCAAGTTCCTAGTTCTAAATAATTTGTAAAATGGTTTTCAATGTTAGCGGATAGCCTACTAGCCCCATCCCTATTTAAGTGCAGTCCATTTCTCTTGAAAAATCTAGTAGTTCCAAAAAAGCAATCCCAGTTATTTATAAATTCCAGCCCTTCTTGTGTACACCACTTAGCTAGCCAATTTTATTTATAGCTTTCGCTCCATTATAGTTCATCCCCTCTATCAATAACGGGTAATAAGCCAGACACCATAATCTTTCCTTTTTTTTTTTTTTTTTTTTTGTTAGTACCTCTGATTTTGTATCTCTTATGTCATTTATACCAGGAGGCTGTGTGGTCCAGTGGTTAAAGAAAAGGGCTTGTAACCAGGAGGTCCCCGGTTCAAATCCCACCTTAGCCACTGACTCATTGTGTGACCCTGAGCAAGTCACTTAACCTCCTTGTGCTCCGTTTTTCGGTTGAGATGTAATTGTAAGTGTCTCTGCAGCTGATGCATAGTTCACACACCCGAGTCTCTCTAAGTCGCCTTGGATAAAGGCGTCTGCTAAATAAACAAATAATAATAATACCCCCATATGTACAATGACCACAGGCTCTTCATTATATCCATTTAATAAATTGGGCACTCGTGACACAATGTCCATAACTTTGGCTCCTGGGAGGCATGTAACAGTCCTGTGTAAAGGGTCTTTATGACAAAAGTTACTATCGACCTGGCATAATATTGAGTCTCCCACGAGCAGCATCTCACCCTTTATTTAGTCTACCTCGCAGTCGTCTGTAGTTTAATACTTGGAATTTATTTGATTAATGTTAATTGTATCTTGACTGCTGAGCCTCGACCTCCCCTTTCCTAATTTTCTAACAGTCACCCAGTTTTTGCTCTCTCTCTGAATTTCGTAAACTTTCACCTTTGCAGGTTCCTCAGCACATACATATTCATCATAGTCTTGTTGCAATTCTGAAATGGTGCTTGGAGCAGGCACATTCTGAAAGTTCAAACCAAGTGTTATTGATTTGGTTAAAACTGTTTTCAATAAAGTGCTTGTTTTTTAGTTATGCATCTTACTATTTAGAGGTGCCACCACGGATACAAAAGTGAGGGGGCCACAGTGTCGGACAGAACAGACCTATAACTCAGAATAAATCACAAATCTGCATTATCACTCCACTGTAGCAACACTCCTATAAACATTAACCATCAGTAAAAAAAAAAAAAATTATAAATAATTACCTTTTAGAATTTTCCAAATAGATCCCTCCGCTTCTCATTTTTTGATGCAGACATTGCCAGTCTCTCTCCGGTCAAGGCTTGTCCTTGTGGGTATGGAGCACTGCAACGCTGTTTAGTCTTTGAGCAGTTGTTGTGGCTCTCAGATAGGTTTGCAACCTCCTTAAACATGAAAGACCTCTCTGCAGAAGCTGATGATGCTGGAATACCGAGGGGAAAGTCTTAGCCATTTTGCCAATTCAGAGTATAAACGGGCAGCAAGGCCAAGCTCATTTATTTCCTTTGCTATGTCACACACCGAGTTGGCACCTTTTCCACTCATGAGCTCTGGCAAGACAGCTATCTGGTTCTTCAGTCGGTCAGAATCTAAGTCACGTCCAAAATGAGAAGCCATTTCTTCAAATGCTGTGAATGACATATTGTGTGGCAGAAAGCAATAGGCGCTCTATCGTCGCATAGGTTTCATAGCTATCCTGCTCAAATCTTTCCTTTTAATTTGGTTGAATCCTTTTATGGTGAAGGCATCATTGGCACATTTTTAAAAAATGCAGTCCATAACACATTTTACATGTGTGGCAAAGCACTGTGTTACACTCTGAGCACCAATCAAACCAATTCCAAGATTCAAATGATGTCTGAAAAGGTTGTTTCCTATTGCCTGTCTTTTGTTTCTGACCTGCTATGTTTTTGGGCTGGTGGGGCTGTAATGTTAATTTTAAATTGTTGTTTAGAGCCTAGAACCTCATCTACTTCTGCAAATGTGCACAGATGCACATCACTGCTGTCATGTACTGTATTGTTTTCAAATGTGAGACTCTCATTGCATGCTTGTTGTCTGTCTGCATTTGCAGGAAACACTTTACTGCAGATGACCTCAGAATTCTGACCCTGGTCATTGATGTTCTCTCTTATCTTCCTGTGTGTGAAGAAGTACTTGCAACTAATCTGCTGCTATTTGTGATACAAATTTCAGTGCCCTTGTTGCTTTCACTGTCCGATGTGTGTACTGCCCTGTCTGTCCCTGTGCTTGACTCAGGTGCTGATAATCTAAAATCAAAAAGTAAAACTAAATGTAAGCTGGTACTACTAGTCATTTTAACAAAGGCCTACATTTTAACAAAAATTAAAAAAAACCACCATACTTCCATTTCTATTTAACTCAAATGCTTTAATCATTGTATCTATTTATTTCACACTGAACTGATGCAATATTGGTATTATGGAAGTGGTTAAAATGGACCAAGCGGACAAATGCAACTTAAAACCTACATTTTACTATACCACATGAGATAAGAAAGGTTTCCATTT
This sequence comes from Acipenser oxyrinchus oxyrinchus, assembly GCA_030684275.1. Taxonomy (NCBI): domain Eukaryota; kingdom Metazoa; phylum Chordata; class Actinopteri; order Acipenseriformes; family Acipenseridae; genus Acipenser; species Acipenser oxyrinchus. The sequence continues at coordinate 58,937,584 of CM060252.1, forward strand.
TCAGTCAATTTTACTTTTGCGAAACTTGTGTAAAACAGACAAAAAACAATAAATTAAAATAAATAAAACATTGCTATGTCCATCAATGCAATACAACTTTAAAATGCTATTTTTGCAATGTGTTCTCACTAACCTTTTAAGAAACTTGAATAGTGATGTTTGGCTCTTTTGAAGTTGGGTTGATCTTTTCATTGTAGTTCTTAGTTGCAACCATCAGTGGTATGGTAAAGTTTAATTACTACAATATTAATATAAAAATGAAGAGGTGTTCAGTGCTTTTTCCCTTTCTTACAAAGCAATCAGAATTCAAAACTGCTGTACACGGTAACATCCTCTTGTCCGCTTCCCAATTTTGCAATCCATAATAACACTTTACTAGGACAGGAACAGCAACAAAGACTAGAGATAATGATAGTTATCTAGTCTAACAAGGTATTTTTTGACGCACATTGCAAATGTAGTAGTACTCATTTGATTATTTAAAAGAAATAAAGCCACAGGGTATTCTTATATCTTTCACAGAGGTACATCAAGTAATTATGAGTACTTACTTTTTATGCAGTTTAAATAAAGGAGACATTACATTATAAACTTAAACGCAGTTATTATGGTATAGGGTCTAATTGTTTTACAGAATCAGCAAACTGCCTGAAGTCCCTGAATGTATACGAAATATTATTTCAATACCATGTGTCTGTTTTCCTTTTTAAAACAAGTTAATGGTTCTTAAATAATACTGTATTTCACTGACAGTTTTTATTGTGGCATTTTAACTGACATACTAAAAGCTCTGAGCTGGGTTGCTTAGTAACCAGTTTAGGGGTCATTCAGAAACCACAGCTCAAATGTTGCCTTGCTGTCATTATCAATCGCACGTTTACTTGGTTGCTTGTCAGTAAATCTGTGATAAGTCTCGTGGTCACGGATTCTGTGATTTTAGTAGAGAACATTGAACTTTACCAACATAACTTGAAATTCCACCTTAACCAAAAAAAACAAAAAATGCTTTCACGGTTTAGCTAATGTGTTGAACTGCAGGTAGTGGACAAAAAAAAGGAAACACCAATGTAAAGTCACTTAATAGGGCGTTGGGCCACTATGGTATCCCGCTCTGTGGAGTTCTCGGCGGACCGTTTTTGATGAAACTGGCTGCTCGCGCCCCAGTTTGAAATTTGCAGTCAATTGATCTGCAGTTGCTCGCCTGTTTTGCCTTGCACTTCGAATTAATGCACGAATATCACAATCTTGGAGTATGCGCTTCTGCCCACTGTTGCCCTTTGCTGATGATGTCTTTCCCTCAGAGTTCCATGCCGACATGACCTTAGACACTGTTGCTCGTGAAACATCAGCAAGTTGAGCTGTCTTGGTCACTGAAGCTCCTGCCAAACGCACCCCAACAATCACCCCTCTTTCAAAGTCACTGAGGTCTCCTCTTGCAGCCATGCTAGCCAAAATTATAGGCAACCAGGCCTGTCCAGCATTTTTATACATGGCCGTAAGCATGCTGGGATGTTATTTGCTTAATTAATGCATGAGCCACACCTGTGTGGAAGCCCTTGCTTTCAATATACTTGGTGTCCCTCATTTACCCAGGTGTTTCCATTTTTTTTGTCCACTACCTGTAGCTCATTTGCTTTACTTTGCAATGTAGCCGTTCACACTTTTTAAATTTTTTTCAAGGCTGTCAATTGATTTAAACATACATGCAGGTGCAACTCTACTGCCCGATTTGTCAACCTGCAGCTGCATTTTTCAATGCCTGTCAGATCTTTGACCCAAATCAAGTGAAATGTCTCGGCATAGCTGAGAAAGCAGCGTTTTTGAGGCCATTCTGCTGTTTGGAGACAACTGTGCAGCACAGCGTGAATACAGTGCTTACAATGAAATGCAACGTTTACCAGTTCTGCAAAAACATGGAAACGAGATAAGGCATCGGACATGTACAACATGTATCAGAATAATATGTAAACAAACAAACCAACCAAAACATAAAATAACTGTCCCACGCAGAAGCAACAGATGCACACAGAGTCTTTCAACTTCAAGAAGTTCAAAAATTGACAGCCGCTTCTCTTTCATGTAGTCGTGGTTGTGGCATCCAACAACCACACAACTCCTCGGCATTGTATTAAAAATAGGGGGTAACAACTCTTCAATTAATAAAGGAAACCACGTCTGTCTTGGTTTGTTTTCAGCAGATCCGAGGGTGCTATGCGGTTACTACGAGCGTGCGCACCATGTTGCTCGGATGTCCACGCAAACCTCTATATAGCGGTGCTTAGAGAAATATTCTTAATTTACACAGAGCTAGTACCTTGTACACAAAAAATGGTCCTGGTTTGTGAACGGTTTCTCTTTAACTACATGTTATAGGTTAAAAGTATCGGAGACCTGTGTTTACTACTATTACGTCATAAAATGTATTAGCACAAGTAATGTTATTGATAATATCTGGTACAGCCAACGTGTTGTTGCTACTCGTGCTTTGTTCAGTTATTTTAGTGTGTTCATAAAGTTTATTCAAAGTCTGCTGTGATGAGCTACTGAGTTGTATTTTTTACAACTTGTCATTAAAACCAGTGTTGCTATTGCCACTGATTGCAAACGTTTTCAATAGATTTTTTTTTCTTTGCTATACTAAATTTAAATAGATTGAATACACATAACTCATTGACAGATAGCATTCGTAGGCTGTGTACAACAAGAACAGAGATTTTCTTCAATAAACCAGAAAAAGGTAAATTACACAAGCGAATGCATGCTGTACTTACGTTTTTTCAGGCAGACTGATTTGGATCGGTGATTAAACAGTGTACTGTATATTTGGGCCGATTTTACAGTGGATTTAAGGCCCTTTTGTTGACCAATCAGGTTACAGGAAGTCTCATATCCATATTCTATACAGAAAGTTATAATATGTTCTGTAACCATAAAATAGTAAACTGAAGTCCGAAGTGTTTTGGGTGTTGTTTTAAAGTGACTATTAAGTAATTATTAAATACCTGTTGCTTAATAAAAACATGAGTAGATTTAATCAATGGGGGGGAAAAACTGAAGTCACTGAAATATTTTAACTAAGAGTATTTACTTGGCCCCTAAATTTTATTTGGCGACCAAATTTTAAAATCTAGGAGCCAGATGCCCCTAAGGATTTTGGCCATCTTTGAGCCGTGGGGGTGCTTTGTTGACATTAAGGAGGAGACTGTCCGCTCCGCAAGATTAACTACACAAAACCCTTCCACTGCAAGACGGAACTCATGAAAGCATTGCCCAGTCGAGGCTGTTTGAAAAACCTGTTTGGAGAGGCTGGAGTCCCTGTGAGGATGCCGGGACTCCGGGAGCCCAGAAGTAGGTCAGTTTAGGGGTTGTTGATCCCAAACAGTGTATAGAGAGGGTTTGAGTAGAGTAGAAGGTTCCTGGAGCGGGACGTTCCATTTAGTGGGAGTATCGCTCGCCTTGTGTGGAGAATGTTCTTTTTTATTTTTAGCTTTGTTTTGTTTTCTTTATTAAATCTGACACTAGGGCTACCATTGCTGGTACCCTAGTGGCAGCACCTGTGTTAATTAAATCTGTGCTCTGTGTCTGTCTCAATATTGTTCAGTGACGACCCACACACGTAACACATCGCCCTGTTACGTAGCCCAAGGAGATTCCCCTATCAAAATGTTGTTTTTCTGACCAGTGTATTTACAGTTTGAGTAGCTGTTTAAGTCTAGCACATCAATATTTTATTGTAGTTTTATTTTAATATAGCAAAAAAGCTAACTGTACCTAAAAATTAATGACAAAACTATTTGAACGTATTAAATAATATATATTACTGTACATACACAGTATAATAAATACAATAATGCCTCAGCAAAATCTTTACCTGTTATTAGCACAAGCCTGATTTAAATTATTCCCATAGAAAGACGGTCACCTTTCCATACTCTACCTGCATGTGGGAATCAGGCGCTTTCTTCTGGCATTCAGGTTTTTCTGAAACTGTTTGCCTTGCGATTTTAGACTTCACGCTTTTTTTGTGTGTTGTATTGGGTAAACTTTTTCAGCTTTTTTGATAAACGCATTTTTTTCTTTCAAGAGACAGATGGCTGTTGTGATGTTTAGATGTTTTACTTGCTGTTCACAATTTAGAATGGTGCCGGTGAGACATGTGAGTATATATGCAACATCTTGCATTTTTTTAGTTTTTAGTTTTTTATATTAGTTTTAAATTTAGAAAACAAAAATCGGATGACCCGGTGCTGGATTCACCGTCAAATCTACGTTGATTTTAGGCAGAAGATACTTAAAAATCATGCTGGATTCCAGAATAGAAAATGTGAAAATTAGATTTTCAGTTTTCAGTGGGGCGATTGCTGATTGCTTAATTAGGTGCTTCTCCACAGCAAAATACACTAATAATTATCAATATCATAATTGCTGTTGAAGCCACATTCTTTTATTTTTAGGCCAAACATCCGTTAAACCTTAATTGCCAAATGTTGTGGCTTGAGTAATATTCCAAAAACATTTGGAGAATTGAGGATCATATACTTGACACTCCATCGTTATCTGTTTTAATTACAGTGCATTAATTATAATTGGGGCTTCTGTTCGGGTTTTATTCATTTCATTTTTCGGTACTTATTTTAGCTATTTTTGAGTTTTATGTCAAATGGTGTTTTTTTTCGGGGTTTTCGTTTTGTTTATATATCGTAAGAAATTGTTTTTGGTTACTTTAAAAAATGCGTGGCTTTTTATTTTTTTTATTTTTTTTTCTGTCAAAATATGTAGTAACTCGACAGTACTTGCACAGTTGTACCTTCTTTCCTTTGCTGTCTTCCACAACGAAATCCTTATGGTCATGGGCACATTCTTCTGGGGTTTTTGTGTGTAGGCCTTTTTTTACATTTCGCCACAATTTGCAATTCTGTTTTAAATCCTCTATCGTAACTATAATGCAGCTTTAAATCCTGCGAACAAGCCTCCATTCCTAATTGTAATCTTGTTTTAAAACTCACAAGCGGAGTCTCCAATAGAAATTTTGGAATGTGCTGCCACTGGGGTGGGTTTAAAGTATTCAGAGCGAATCAATGATAGATACAAGTCAAGAAGGAGGGACATTGCCCAGCTGCACTGGGAAAGGTAGTAGGTTTTTTGTTTTTTGATGGGAAAGGGGTGGTCAACATGAATTGAGTAACCATTTCTGCTGTTTTTCTCCTGTGTATTGGTTATACACCAATTTTAATTTTTTTTTGTATCGGGTGTTTTGTCATTTATCGGTTAAAACCGAAAATCAGAAGCCCTAATTTTATAATAAAAATAAAAGCTTGGTTTGAACATATTCAGTTCAGTAGGTAGGAGTAGGACTGGTTGGAGTTGTATTGAAAAGGCCAGCATAGCCCCCAGACTGGATTGCTGCTTCCTACTCAAGAACTGCAGCTCTTGATTAAATACATCTCCATAGGAACTCTTGTTCTCAGCTGAGAAGGCCTACATTGTTTTCCAACCACTTGTTTTGAGCCTTTTAATAATAAAACCACAAGTAGATATTGATCTTAACAGTGAGCTGTAATTTAAAAAAACCTATTCCAGTTTGTATTTATTTTGTACAAATTATTTACAACAGTTTAACATAAATGCCTAATTAAAACATGAATCTACCTGACTTGGTATCATTTAGCTTTACCTTTGTACTACTGAATGAATCCAGCATTTCCTAATAAATTAGCATAAGTTACAAAGCAATGTTTCTGTTTCTGTAGTGATGCAGAATGACTTGCCCAATGCTGATGAAGATGAAGACGAGGGAGAGCTGTTTGAGTTTGACGACAGCGCAGATGAAATTCCTGAAGCTGACCAACAGCCTCCTGCTCCACCTTTACCTGATTATGAAATTGAAACGAAGGCCAAAGACATTGACTCCACTGATGATAATCATAAAGACGCACCTACAGAAGGGCATCTGCTCAATAATACGCAGACGAAAACAGTGAATCATAATGACATATCCTCAAAAACGGGGGATTCAAGTTTCACCACAGGGTCAAATTCAGAAGGTGGGAGTTAGTCTTTTAATATTTTTTTCTCACTATATGTTTCTTAATCTGTAAATTCTGCTTCAGTTTTGGCATTTTTCAGTAAATGTCTAATTTGAGCAATTCTGTCAACTTGTGACATTATGAATTAAAGCAACCCCACGTCCCTCAGTTCCTGTTTCTGTACAGACTCTTCTGTACTTTATCCAGAAATGTGAAGTAAACGATTCTGTTTTTATAGATAAATAAGATAATAAACTTTTTTTTGTTTAGTTTCAGAGCACGATAGTCCAAGTGATAGCCTTGTACCTCCAGCTGCAAAAGCTGCCAGGGGATCTCCGCTTGGAAAAGTAAATCCTTATTCGGTTGTAGATATAGCTCCTTTGCAGGAGCAGAGTCCCATAATAGAAGAGGAGGAGGACGGCCAGAAAGATGCTGCCAGTGCCAGGGTTCCTAGTGGGTATTCTGTTCCGGTGCCATGTGGATATGCTGTACCTTCCAACGTTCCCCTGATCATGCCTGCATACTCCACTCCTGTCATCATACGACACCTCTCGGTGGATGAAGAAGGTAACATGACTGCCTTTTTAGTTCGTCTCAGGAGAGGTGTATTCTGTATACAAGAAAGCCTTTTATCATTTAGGATTGGCTCTCAAGACCATTTTTTTATAATGCTACATTGAGGGTGGATGCTGCTTATTTTTAGTCACAGTCTGGCTTCAATAATTGTGTTTTTCCTGTTTTCTTGAATTTCTGCAGCTGTAGGCATTTTCATTTGCAGTTGAGTTTTTAAACTTTTTTTTTTTTGTGTGTTGTGCAAGTTAAACTATAATTATGGTAGAAATGTGTATTATTAGATACCAAAATATCTCTGTCTGACTTCTAGCATAGACATCTTCATATGTGTATTGAAAGCTGGACCATAACTCCTAATGTGACTTCTGTAATGTTCATGATATACTCTGCCCGCCAGCAAGCATTGGGACGTAGGCTAATATAATTCAGCACTTCTGATTTGTTACAGTATCCCCACATGTCATCCAGATGTTTGGCCACCTAGTTCAAACATATAGACAGATATAATTGATACAGAATTTGGAATCGTATAATATTGATTTTATTCATAGCTTTCTTTTGCATAAACGTTAATTAGTCTCCCTGCCAGCATTCTGTACTTGACCTCTCACTTAATCTATTCACAAGCACAGTGCCACCAACAGGAATAATACAAATCTGGTTTATTGTGGAGGAAAGCAATACTGGCACAATATAAAACTGCCCTCTTGTGGCTGCCTTCATCTATCATGTGAATTTGTCAGGCTGGATTAAAAACACAACAGCAACAGTATTTGTACATACATTAGCAAGTACAATTCTAACTAGTCTTTAAAGTAATAATCCACATGTATTTTTACTTTTTTGTCTTAAAGTAGTGCAAAAATTGCAAAGTAACAAACCATTTAATTATCCCCTGTGTGGGGGAGACATCAGGATGCTTTTTTTTGTGTCACATGGTTGTTAAAGTTGCTTTGCTCTATAATTCTCTGAGCAAAAATATATCCTTTTTTTTTTTCTTTAGTGACTGTGCATGACACCAGTCCAGCTCAAGACAGGTATGTATCCTTAGTAGATTATACTGTACAACACCAGTTCAGACCAAAGTTACTGTTAAAAAATAAAAATAATAAAGTGTTTTTGTTTAAATACCTTTTAGTTTTTTTGTAATTCTGTTGTCATTTTACAAGGGTTGAACAAAAAATGAAAAAACATCTGACCTAACACTGGCCATACAGGGTGTGAAAATTGTATTTTTGTATTATAATTAATGGGGATAGGGCACCAGCCAACTGAGTGACTACTGTGTGAGTGACTAAGGAGGCTGTGTGGTCCAGTGGTTAAAGAAACAGGCTTGTAACCAGGAGGTCCCCGGTTCAAATCCCACCTCACCCACTGACTCATTGTGTGACCCTGAGCAAGTCACTTAACTTCCTTGTGCTCCGTCTTTCGGGTGAGACGTAATTGTAAGTGACTCTGCAGCTGATGCATTGTTCACACACCCTAGTCTCTGTAAGTCGCCTTGGATAAGGGCGTCTGCTAAATAAACAAATAATAATAATACTGTCAGAACTCTGTTTAAGAGTTTGTCAAATCTGCCATTGTCCATTGTGAATAAAACTGACTTTCAGCAGGAAGTTGTATATATTATAATGCCAGCAGTGCACATTTGTGTAACAAATAATTTATCCTATAAAGGGAAACCCCTATCTCATATTCCACTGTGTGTCCATGTCAGTAATGACAGTGTGAAGAAGGTTTGCTTCAGTTTTAATGCACGTGAGGGAAGTGGCCACTTCACAAGCTGTTTGCTTTGTTTCAAATTTAATTTACAGTGAAGATCGACCAGCAGTTAAAAGGGATGATGCCTTGGCAAGATGGGTTGCGGATCCTGCAAATACAGCTTGGATGGAAAGTAGGTGGAAAACTGGTATACAGTGTTAAACAAATACAACGTTTTATATTTAAATGTACAGTACTGTTTCTATCAGTCCACCCAAACACAGAATTCTGGCATGTGACAAAAAACAACATACTGAGAATAAAAACAGCAGTTTTTTATTTTTATTTAACAGGGTTTTGTTTTTTTTTTTCATTATTGGTGAATTACGACATAGTTACACTCCCATCTTCTTTCCTGACTGCTGTAATCGAAAATAGAAATATATTGAGTAATACTTCTGTCACATGCACTGAAAGTATTTATGAAAGAAGCTACTTTTTTTTTCTAGATCCTGATGAGGTTATTTATGATGATGTGCCTAGAGAAAACTCGGATTCTACCACAGGTCTGTTATTAAAAATATTTAGGTCTTGGATTTCCATAAAAAACAAAGCTAACTTATTGTAAACATGTTATACTGTAATGTGTTCATTTTCTTCCAGATCCAGATGAAATGATCTACGATGATGTAGAACTTGGGGAAGAAGGTGGGGACAGTTCCCCGGAGAATGGCTGGAGCTCCAGTGAATTTGAAAGCTACGATGAACAAAGTGATACGGAGAGCAAAAGCGAGAATGGAATTCCAAATGCTTTCCTCCCAGGCAAATCTCAAAAACACAAAACCCATGTATGTATTGATGTTTCAATGAACTATACAGTATTTTTTATTTAAAAAAAAAAAACACTTCTGTAGATGCACTGCCATTTATTGCCACCAGTGGAACATTATTAGAGTGGTATCTGTTTAAAAAGAAAGCGGCTTATACAGATTGTTCTGCAAGCTTGAAAATGCCAAGACTAAACACCAGAGATCCTGCTTAAAGCTGTGCAACAAATATTTTATCATCTTTTAATGATCTCTCATAAGATGCATAAGATATCTAGTGTGTTTAGTCTACTTGCAGATATCATCATTGGCAATAGGCAGGATAAGATCAGTGTGCACATTCACAAAAAAAAAGATTTTGTATGAATGGTGGCCCCTGATCATTGCTCTTAACATTTGAAATTATGAACATTCTTTATATATTATTTTTCAGTTATGTATATGCATGCTTCCTGTTTACAAAAAATGGTATGTTGTCAGCTTGGCTTCACACATCACTTGCTTTTTTTTTTTTTTTTTTTTTTTTTTAAGCTTTCTCAAGATCTGACTCGTTTGAAAGAGCACTATGAGAAAAAGATGAAAGATCTCATGACAAACACAGTGGGGACAGTAGAACTTCAGCAGATTAGGCTGAAACATGAGCAGAAGGTAATTGGATAATGAACCAATTCTGGTCTTTCAAAGTTTGATATTTAAAGTCATTCATGCCAGAACAGAGTCTGTTCTTTCTGAAACGCAATTTTAAGATATTGCAAAAAAAAAAAAAAATCCTTTGAGAATGATATTGAATAAATGTACTTTTATAATGCGTTTTTGTTATTTTGCATTTAATGTAACATCCTGTTTATCTTAAGGCCTTTTATTGCAACACTATCTTCAGTCAAAGGATTCTGATTCTTCTCTAGGCTACATTCAGTCCTGCACATGCAGCATTTAGTGGCCTGATTTGTTTCAACACGCAGTGTCTTTGTGCTCCCAAAGACAGTGCTTTATGGTGGAAGGAATTTTAAATGTAATGAAAGAGCTTATTATCCTCCACCAAGGGATGAATATTAGGCTTTTAGTTTTTTGTCTTTGGCCTCTCACAAGCAGAGACTGACAGTTGTTCTAAAATGTGCAGTGGTTTTGGACTTTTGCCATAAATGGTGTTCTGCATGCTCTGGAAACATAAAACTGGCATGTGAAAGTGCTAGTGAACTTGCTCTCGTTTTACATTTCTCAGCGCCGTCCTTGATTTTAGTTTTTACATGCATTGAATTGATAGTAACCATCTTGAGACTGTAAAGCTTTATAAATGTTTATTGTAACATGTTATGAATTTACAATTTAATTTAATACCATAGTGTTACACTTGTGCTTTTAAATTAAGATTTTCTCCTCATGGACAGGTTTAATGCATTTTTTTTGTTTTGTTTGTTCTCAATTCCCAGACAAAAACGTCAGTCAAATTTAATTTAAAATGTGTATAATCTAATATATTTTTGTATTTTTTTCCAAAGATGCAAAAGTTAATGAAAGCAGCAAAAGATGGTACCAAAGATGGGCTTGAAAAAACCAAAGCAGCTGTGAAGAGAGGACGCTCATTTATAAAAACAAAATCTTTTATTCAAGGTAAAGGGACATTTATTGGTACACTAGCTAGGGAAATTAAAAAAAGCTGAATTTTGTAAATATGGCTCATTTAGCATTTAGGATTTTTAAACTACCTTATTAAACTACTGGTAACATAAATCCATCCATTCCGTGAGCCGGTCAACCTGAGTTCCCTCGAGCACCAACATTTCAAAATGAAAATATATTTATTTTGCATGTGATACAATCTGTTTATCGTTCACCTTTTAGACCGAAAGTCAGTCTGTCTTGAAGAGGAGCCAGATGTTTTTATTGAAGTTGATTGTCTCAATACTGAACCTGTGATGATGCCTATGCCAGAAGGCTTGACACAGCAGCAGGTTAGTTAAAAACAACAAAACAGTGTGTCTGGATCAGCAAGATGATCAATTCCACCAACACATTTCTCTTAAAGCTGCATAGCCCCATACTCTGTGTGTGTGTGTGTGTGTGTGTGTGTGTGTGTGTGTGTGTGTGTAACTGTCTATATTTTACATCAGTGGTTCCCAACCTTTTTGGGTGTGCGGACCCCATCTGAACCTCCAAAAATTTCACAGACCCCATGTACTACTATCATAGTGACACATGGCCGCTATACAAGGAAATTCTATTAATTTGCTTTACACTATAGTGAGGCAATTGATAATGATGCCATATAGGAAATTGATTAACTTACCTAATGAGATGGCTGGTGCTGTAACCAGAAGTCAATCAGATTTCGTTGCGTGAAGACTGACTTTTTAAAGAGCTTTAAGAAAGCTGTGTTAGGCTCTTACTCCTTTTGATGTCAAGTTTGTCTGCATTTCAATGTCAGCGTTCACGAATGGGTTTCTAATCCCCTCGTTTTTGGAGTCGTCATCACTGTGTTTCGTTTCTAAGTGGCGCCAAAGATTAGCAGGCTTCAAACTTTCGTTCAGAACACTTCGTAACATACAGTGGACGCGACTCCTCTTCTCTAATCCATGCTCTACCAGTGGATGCTCGCTGACTTTTTTGACAGGTAAGGCACAATGGTACTAAAAGTCAATTTACTTTGTTCAGCTGATTTCATATGTACTGTACATCCTCTGAGAGCATTTAATGCATTTAAATTATAGACTGCAGTCGTTATGTAAAGTATACCCCCATCAACACAAAATCATTAATTCAGAACGAACAAGGCAGCTTGTCATGGCTGTCCTTAACAATTGAATGTCTCTCTTCATGGGATCTTACTGTAAAACATATTTTCCTCAGGTCGCATATAATATCAGATTCAGCTAAAGCCATTACTGAAAAAATTAAAAATTTGCACAAATTCGAACTGCTCCAAATCCAGTAGGTGCCTCACCAAGCTGTGGTTACCATTAGCAACACCTTCAGAAAGGGACCCCAGCATGGTGAGTTGCCATGGTAACAATCAGCTTTGTGAGATGCTGAGGACGGTTTGTGCCTGACGCAGCACTGCGACAGCACTACATTGTTCCAGCTTTCTGGCGTTGTGCTTTCGCTACTGGTGAAAGAGTTGTAACTTTTAAATAATGTCACTAGCGATTCCATGGACTTAGGTTTTATTTAATATATACATAACGTAACTGTGCTTAAATGTGTATTTCTCAATTAACTAAAAACAATATGCAAAATGGGTTTTTTTAGCCGGGAATTCTTTGGTGAGGTCATTGACGAGTGGCCTCTGTACTCCACTGCCACTTGCTTCCTTTTCGCTCGCTTTCCTCTTCTAAGAGCCTGTTTTTATCCAGTGATCCATTGCTGATACTTCCCACTAACTGGACGAACCATGTTGGGTTGCTTGTGCGTTACTGCAACTGGCCACACTTAATAGAATGTGTGCGAAGTGTAACACAACGGCAGGTACTATGTTCTGCCAAAAACGAGTTGCGTTGTGATATTGGGGACTTGTCGATGCGAGGAGGCTATTTTTATTTTGTTTTGTTTTCCCATGGACCCCAGGTTGGGAACCTCTGTTTTATATAACACCCTGCAGTGTGTACAAGAAAGATTACTTCAGCTGTGTTGTACGTAACACAGAGCAATGTTTTTAAACATAATCCTGATTGTTTTGGAATTAGTCATAACTTATATTTTAATGATACTGACAGTTAAAGTCATGCATGTCTTTTATAAAAGCTTTTGAAGGGTTCCGTAGTAGTTGTCCTGCGGAGTGGACTCTCTCCTCCTCTGTAGGCAAGCGTTACCTCGGTGCGCGTCTGTATTCTGTATGGCTGTGCCTCGAGCACGCCAGCGCTGCTGTGTTCTTATACATGCGTAGGCTTCCCAGGCAAGCCTTCCTGTTTACTAACCAGCAGCAGCGCAGCTGAACCAGCGACAGGGTCCTCCCTGTCACAGCGTGTTGTAAAATTCCCTCAATTTAACAGATTTTTAAGAACGAAAAAATGTACAAATAAAAATACCTGTAAGAGAAGACATGCTTTTGGATGCTAAATAATTTGTTTCAAAACAGGTTGTTCGAAGATATATTCTTGGGTCAATACTTGAGAGTGAAAAAAACTACCTGGATGCACTGAAACGCATTTTAGAGGTATGTTCCCACATTTATTTGAAGTGTTCGTTTAACTGGAAATATATATATATATATTTTTTTCCAGTACTATAGTGTTATGTGGTCATTTTTAAATGTATTTTTATTCATACTGCACACACCTAAAACTAACTCTGAACGAGTCACCCACTCGCTAATGTCTTTATTTTCTTCTGTGCCCACTGTTTTTAATTATTATTATTATTATTATTATTATTATTATTATTATTATTATTATTATTATTAGTAGTAGTATTTATTTCTTAGCAGACGCCCTTACCCAGGGCGACTTGCAATTGTTACAATATATCACATTATTTTTACATACAATTACATTATTTTTTACACATTATTTTTACATACAATTACCCATTTATACTGTTGGGCTTTTACTGGAGCAATCTAGGTAAATACCTTGCTCAAGGGTACAGCAGCAGTGTCCCCCACCTAATCTGTGCAATTGTTCCAATGTGAAGAGCTTTCTTTCTTGCTTCTTGTAGTAGGCCTCCTGAGCTGAAATGCAGTTGAGGACAGTTTGAATTGCAAAACAGAAACTTGTTTGCAGAAGCAGCCTTCATGAGTTCTGATCACAAAAAAATAATGTGTATAGAAATGAGCTTGATCATGCCATTTTGTAAGATGCAGGGCAGACACACTGTGCTTTAGCCCACCAGAACAGGAATTTCCTTTTTTTTTTTATAAAGAAGTTCATATTTGCAATTTTTCTCTCTTCAACAGCAGTATGAAAAGCCGCTGTTAGAAATTGATCCAAAGTTGATAAGTGATCGAAAACTAAAACTGATATTTTACCGAATCAAGGAGATCCTTCAGTGCCATTCCCTGTTCCAGATTGCATTAGCTAGTCGTGTTGCTGAGTGGGACAGCTCGGAAATGATAGGAGATGTGTTTGTTGCTTCAGTAAGTATTTTTTCTGGTTCAAGAAACCCGAAATGTTTTAAGTTTACAGTATAATAATAAAATGCTTTAGAACTTTAACACCATCGCATTTGTTTTTATTGCCCCTAAATACATAATTGTGTAATATTCCAGGCATGTTTCTACAGAGTTTCAAATTTCCTCCTACAGTTCCAACAGCAATGATGTCATCTTTAGTGCTGCAGCTGTGTAGAGGAATAATAAGCCGTCAGCATGTTGGGTTCCACAGCCTAGAAACGGAAGCTGTATAAACAAAAGATTGTTGTCTAAAAACAGACATATTGGAAACCCCTTTCCAGACACTGCATTCTTTTGCATGAATCAGTGTTCCGTTTTCCTGTCATTTTTTTCCATTGTTATTAACTAAGATTTTATTATAGGCTGGGCCTGCAACAATAGGACATTCTGTTAAGAATAAACATTTGTCAATTTAGTCCATTTTGAGTTTTGTACTGAGATAGGATAGTATAAGATAAATCCATGAAGGGCCTAAACAGGATACCTGCAGATTGCATGCAATAGAACTTCATTGCAATCTTGTGGCTTTGTTGACATTACAAACTGTGTTCCTTCTACATAAGCACACACATACATTGCTTGTAGTGATGATAAAAAATATGTATATATATTGAATGAATCTCTTTTTTTTTTTTTTTTAGTTTTCCAAATCCATGGTGCTGGATGCATATAGTGAGTATGTGAATAATTTCAGCACAGCCATGGGAGTTGTCAAGAAAACATGTGAAACAAAGCCAGCTTTTCTTGAATTTTTGAAAGTAAGTGAACCCCTTTTTAAATTGGACATGGAGTAGAGCCATATCTTTAGTGTTTTACTGTCAGTTTTTAATTCCCAAATAGCATCAGGAATGAGGAAAGACAGGCAATAATTGGGCCAGTTTACAACGAGATATTGTGCTGCGCTTTGTCAAGATCGCTGTTATTCTTAGAATAAATTATACAAAATGTGCAATGCAAGTATTTTTAAAGCATGGCACTGGTTTATAATGAACTCAAAAAAAAAAAAGAGTAATGTGTTGAACTGCATTTTCATGAGGTGAAATTGGAGGAAGCGCTGTGTAACTGCTCAATGAAGACAGACTGATTTGGCATGTGAGGGTGGGGAAAAAAAAACGTGTTGTCTATGTAATCACTGGACAACGATGAATTACCAATCAGAAATTAATGAATGCCGTCGACGAATGCCTTGAGACTCTGAGCTTGAGCAATTGCATCACATAGAAACCTTCACAGACTTCATTCAATATCCGGGTTAGATTAGAAAAGAATGATGTCTGAAAAACGTTTTTTATTCATTTGTGAAAAACTGATCATCTTATACGTGTTTTATATTATGTCAGGGGGGGGAATGGAAGACATAATGTAATGTAGATTTTCTGGGGTGGGGGGCAAACCAAGGTCGAAGGGGCAACTGCCCCCACCCTATAGCAAGTGACTCCCCTAATGTGATATTTACTAAACCAGAACCAAAGTAAATAAAAAAAGATCTATTCTTGTGTATGAAATTTTCAAAGTATGAATTCATATGAATAGTTGTTATATAATCAGTAAGTCCATAGGAAATTTTAAACTGTCCCCCTCCCCCATCACCAAACTGTAACAAACGGTGTGATTAAACTGGCACCCCCCATGGTTCATTGGAAGTTGTGTTGCAGATGTAGCTATACAGTAACTACTTAATATGGCAACTAGGCTGGCCAAGAACTCAGCACTTGTCATATGATGTCCTTCTGTTAGGCTAGTGAATGTTTTTACTATAGAAGCAGCAGCAGCATGAAGTGGGTTGATTTCATAGCTACCATTGGTTTATTTATGAAAAACTTCATATTTATAGAGCATGTTGTTTTTTAAGTGGAAGTCTGGAGTGTTTTATTAACTAAATGCTTTCATTCCTGCAGCACTGCCAGGATTCCAGCTGCGATCGCAGTACGCTGTACGGGTTAATGATGAAACCTATCCAGCGGTTCCCACAGTTTATTCTGCTCCTTCAGGTAAACTGCAATTACAAATTTTACTGTCACAACTTGCCATGCTATTAATATTATAATCATCTGAACTAACAAATGAAATGTGCCTAACAGCATAGTGTCACAGAGCGCTTGCTATTCATAATGAATCATTATCCATGCATTCATATCATTACTCCCTTAGTTAGGCCAGCCAGTTGCCCTCAAGACTACCAGTTTGTTTTCCTAATTAAGCATAAAGTGTTAATCGCATTGTTTACTAAATAATGAAGGGAAAATAAATACATTTAAGAAAAACATAATAGCCTGGTGCAACAGATGCAGAGGCTTCATTTGCACATAAAACACTGAAAAGAAACAACACATGCACTACTTGTTGCAGTGCTGTTTATTTTATGCATTTATTTTCAAATAAACATTCAATCTAGGCTCACCAGAAATCGAAAACATGTTTACATTTTTAGCAAACCACAAAGACATTTGGCCACCAGGTGGTGCTATCCAGCCATGCAAACTATTTTAATAGTACAATGATTTTAAAACATTCAATGATGTGCAGACTTCTGTAAAACCTGTGAATTTCTTACTAGACTTAACAAGGAAACTTGAAAATTAGGACATTTCTTTACTTGCTTCATTGCATTGGTAAACCTGGACACGTATATGTATGTGTGTATAATATATATATATATATATATATATATATATATATATATATATATATATATATATATATATATATATATATATGGCTGTAAGAAAATCGCATGCCGTGAATTTGTTGCGGAAATCACAACTTTGATGGTTAGCAACGGGAAAGAAGACTGTGGGCCGTGATGCAAGTACTGTACTTACTTACGTACTTACATACTGTAAAATTGTGACTGAAGGTTTATTGCCGTTTTGCAAATACTGTAGTGGCTGTTCATTTTTTACTCTTATGCAAGTATTGTATGTTATGCGTCATTGTTAGCTGCAACTCTTCACTTGAAATGAAACGCGGCGTAAAACGTTTTATTGCAAATGGTGATAAAGAGGGAGTTTTAAGAACTTATGTTCTGGTTATCTATTTGTATGTTTTTGAACAAATTAACAAAAATCCATCTTGAAAGCAAGTATATATACATGCAAACTGTTTATATTTATGACCACGCCGAAACCGCAACTTATACGCAGTGGACGCAACCTCTTGATAAAGAAATCACTATTTTCTTACAGCCTTGTGTAATATATATACATATTATTGATTGATTGATTGATTGATTGATTGATTGAATATTTCTGCTTAGGATATGTTGAAAAATACCCCTAAAGGACACCCTGACAGACTACCTCTACAGATGGCTCTGACGGAACTTGAAACATTAGCAGAGAAACTAAACGAGAGGAAGAGGGAGGCAGACCAGCGCTGTGAAATTAAACAGATCGCGAAAGCCATGAATGAGCGCTATCTTAACAAGGTACTGTGCTGCACACATATGATCAATTTCATAGGGCTGGAACATTACTGAATCATTCCATACATTCCTAGATAATTAAGAAGGCTTTTTTTCTGTGTCACTCTTTGTAATTATCAAAATGTCTCAAAATTATCGCCCAGGACAGGAACTGTAACCTTTTTATTATTATTATTATTTTTCTTTTTTCTTTTCTTTGGTGATCCTTTTTGTGCTGAGTGTTACTCATGGCCACTAGGACCTTTTTTCTTTTCTTTTTTTTTTGTTTGTTTCTTTGTCCCTAATTTATTCTGACCTCCTTCATGCATTTATAGAAGAAAAAGTTTAGAGTTTAAAGCACAGTCTGTAGTCTAGGCAGTTCATTTTTTGCACATGTGTAATATTTAGTCTTGTATCTTATTACACATTAGTTTGTAAAACTGACAATGCTAGCCTTGAAAATGTAGTATATTACTGTCAAAAACAAGCTTGCTGTATAAAATGGAACTGATCTGTATTTCACCACAAGGGGTCAGATTATTATAGGTATGAAAATAGTACTGGTCTACTGTTAATTGTTTTATATTTATTTTCTTCATCTTTTTTTTTTTTTTACCCTCACCTTGAATAGTCCTTGAATTCACATACACAGAAGTGTACAATGATTGTCACATTAAAATATATAAAGTAAATCTTGCCATTTAGAACATTTCAGACACTTTTTTTAAATCTAGACATTCTCTATTAAAGAGTAAGTAACGGGGTTCCGAAAAATATAAGAAGATACGGAGCTGCACGTAGTGCCTGTGACGCAGTCCCGTCCCCCCCCCGCCCCCCAGGGCATAAAAGACTGCCGACACAATGTCATCTTTTTTCCTTTCACTGACCTGAAGCGAGAGAGATCTACGAACAGATAAGTGTCACACTTGTATCTGAATTTATCGCTTGTGTATTACACTTTATTATGATTTATTTTACGTGGCTATGGTACTTTTACTTGCACGTGTTGTTCACTCAGCCGTGGTTTTCGTCGAAGTCCCTTAGCGACCTTGTGCCCCACGCAAAGCCGCCAGCTCCGCTGCCACTTCCCTGGGATCAAACACCTTAAATCGGCTACTTGTGTTCTCTCTTAAGTTGCTAGCTTCGGTCAAAGCTTAAAAATAAAAAATAAAAATCATTTTTTTGTTATAAAAATGAAATTAAAATAATGGTAATTTGGTTGGTTAATGTATTGTGTAAGTATTTTTTCTCTGTGTATTTTTCTGTTTTTTTTTTTCCACAGAAATACTAACGCGGCTGCTGAGCTCAGCTGTCCTGCGTTAGACCGAGACACGCACTTCGGGTCAAGCTGTTTGCAGTTTTTCCCATAGTGTCTCATTGCCACATTAAGTGTGGAGACTGTTAGGGCTCTAGCAGTAGGTTTTCCTTGGTTTTCAAACTGTTGGTTAGCCAAGAGCATAATAGGTGGGCATCCCTATATCGCTCCCGTGGTAACTGTAGGTCCAGACCTGCTCCTGTTCCCGCCAGTACTTTGTACAACGAACGAGGTTAACTTTTGCCAATGTCACCAGCAGTCGCTGGGCGCAGCTCTGCTTCGGGTCTGACTGCTCGCAGTCTTTTCCGCAGTGTTTCGTTGCCACTCTGGTTTCTGCTTGCAGTACCATTGCGAGAGCTGTCAGTGACAGCAGGCTTCCTCTAGCCTTAGGGCAGTGTTGTGTTAAGCCAGAAGCTATGCAGGTGGGCATCCCTGCATACTGCTTCTTTGGTAGCTGTAGGCCACCGATCTACCACCTTCCTTGGTGAATGAGGTTACGGTAACGGTAGTGCACCGTACCGTATTGTGCACCGTACCGTACCGGTGAGTACCGTGCACTGGGTACTGTACAAGCACTGGGGTTTCATTCTTGCGTCCATATGCAAGTCAGGTCTCCTCATGGATGACAGGCCCGGCAGATGCGCTGCCTGTTTGGGTCCGGAGCATGCTAAGGAGGCACTTACCAACTGCAACTCCTGTGAGCTCTGTGCGTCTTTTTCTAAGCGCACGCTGGAGAAGCAAGTGTCTTGCAGCTCTGTGGAGTGATCTTCATCCATTCCACCTGGATAAAGCTCCCCTCCATCCTCAGCTCGGACAGAGAGGGTTGTATCCTCCCCTGATGGCTCTGTGCCAAGTGAGAGCAGGAGAACCACGTAGGAAACTGATATTGCAGTCTTTCTTCTTCGAGGAGCCCCTTATTGGCCCAGGAGATTCTGGTTTTCAACCCTGATGCAGCGCCTCAGTGGCCTTTTTTTTTTTTTTTTTATATATATATAAACGTGGTGCCTGCCTAAGGGTTTTCACCCCACGACCTGTCCCATGGCAGTTGTACTGCAATTTTTACAGGACCTACTTGATGAGGGGAAATCCCCCTCTACATTAAAGGTCTATTGGCAGCCATTTCGGCTTGTCATATTAAAATTGATTCAGCCTCCCCAGGAGCTCATTTCCTGGCGGGGCAATTTTTAAAGGGAGCTCGGGGGCTTTGGCCACCTATGAAGGACATTGTCACTCGTTGGAGGCTTACTGTGGTACTTGAAGCACTTATAAAGCCCTTCCTTTGAGCCCTTGCATTCAGCGGAACTGAAGTATTTATCAATAAAAGTGGCTTTCTTACTTGCAATTGCATCCGCTAAGCGGGTGGGTGAGATGCAAGTATTTTCAATTGCGAAAACCTGTTTAATTTTTTCAGAAGCTAGGGTGAAAGTTACACTTCGCACCAATCCTGCTTTCCACGGCATTCTCGGCATTGCACATTAACCAGATGGTGGAACTTGAGGCTTTTCATCCACCTCCTTTCCAGTCTGACAGCTCAATACGCTGTGTCCAGTGCAGGCGCTAGCATACTGTGTGGACAGAACTCAGAGTTTGAGGCAGTCTGAACAGTTTTGTGTCTTATGGGGCTGTCCCATGGTAAAGCCCTGTCTAAGCAGAGGCTGTCTAAATGGATTACAGACACAGTCAAGACTGCCTATGAGCGAGCCAGCTTGTCCCTTCCAGGGAAGCTCACTGCCCATTCAACAAGGGGCAAGGCAACTTTGTGGGCTATGTTCTAGGGAGTATCTGTCAGGGACATTTGCAATGCAGCGGTGTGGGCTACGCCCCACACTTTTACGCGGTTCTATCGGCTGAATGTTGTGGTTCCACAAAACCCTGGGTTTGGAACAAGAGTGTTAAGGACGGCCTCAAGCTCGACCCTTACAGCATAAACATAGAGGTGAGTTCCCCCTCAATTTTTTAGCCCTAGCTACTTGTACTGGGGTTCCTAATGGTAACGCTCAAAGTGGCCTTGTGGCATTCCGGTTGTCTGCAATATTGCCTTGTGGCAGGTTTGGTATTTCGTAATGGTTATATTTCGTACTTACTATCATAACCCTGGTTCCCTGAAATATAAATGTAGTCATTAACCTTCAAGGTTGCTGCGTTATTATTGCAGCAGTCTTGAAGGAAAAATGACGATGTTTGTAACAGCAGTCTCTTTTTTATGCCCTCGGGGTGGGGCTGGCGCAACTGCGTCACAGGCACTACATGCAGCTTTGATATATCTGTTCAGGTTACCATGGTATTTAAGGTTAAATACCCATGAGGTAATGGTTACATTTATGTTTCAGGGAACCAGGGTTATGATAGTAACCTAACGTTCTCCTGTTTTATATATTACTATGATCCAGACATGGACTTTAACAATGAGCTTTTTAAAATGTAGTCTGTTCAGATTGTTTTTCTGACTGATGAGCGGTCTTTTCCTGGGCACTCTTCCATCCCCATCCAAAGTCCGGACACTGTTTCTCTCAGTCTGGGGGGTATACATAAACTTCCCAAGTTTCCTTTAAACTTTAAACTTTCATCGGCCTCATCTATTGTTTTCCTTCTGTCTGGTTGTACTAGTCTAAGAGTATATTTGGGCAGCAGTGTGGAGTAGTGGTTAACGCTGTGCACTCTTGACTGGAGGATCATGGGTTCAGTCCCAGGTGGGGGACACACTGCTGCTGTACCCTTGAGCAAGGTACTTTACCTAGATTGCTCCAGTAAAAACCCAACTGTATAATGGGTAATTGTATGTAAAAATGTGTAAAAAAATAAATAAATAAATAAATCATAATAATAATAATGTAATTGTATATAAAAATAATGTGATATCTTGTAACAATTGTAAGTCGCTCTGGATAAGGGTGTCTGCTAAGAAATAAATTAATAATAATAATAATAATAATAATAATAATAATAATAATAATAATAATAATAGAACAATTAATCTGCTGTGTGTGTGTATTGATAGATTTGATATACAGCAGAACTACGTTCTTAAATATGCTAATTCCTAAAACTGTTGAAAGACATGCAGCATTAACGGTGTTCATACCACAAGCAAGAAATATATGTGCAGCCTATGTTGTTTTGTAAACCCTGCTTAATTTTTTCCAGCTCCTAAGCAGTGGGAGTAGATACCTGATCCGTTCTGACGACATGGTGGAAACTGTTTACAACGAGAAAGGAGAAGTTATCAAAACCAAAGAACGGCGGCTGTTTTTGCTAAGTGATGTGCTGATGTGTGCCACCGTTAACGTCCGGTAGGAATCTGACTAGAATCTGAAAGCATGGCAAATGTATTGTAAAAACAAAAATGACTCAAACAGTTTGAAAGATGTTAATAATCTGTTTAGTTCTGTAGTTATTTTATTGAACTATTATAATTGTATTAAGAAGTTGAAATTCTTTAATTGTAATTAACGTATATCGATAACAATATCGAGTTTTCTGTGGCAAATGGCTGATCTATTTGTAGATCTACCTGTGAAGGCAGTGGTATTGTCCCACATGGTCAGAAGTACTTGCTGAAGTGGAGCGTACCACTGAGCCACGTGGACGTGGTAGAGTTTGGAGGCAATGAAGAGCAGGGAGAAAACTCCAGACACCCTGCTCAGCATTCTGGAGAAAAAGTGGTGCTTCACGCAAAGCCAAGTATGTACAGCCTTTGTCCATTTTAAATAAAGCTTTTTTTTTTTTTTTTGGTATGTGCATCTAGGAAGGTATGCTGGTTTTAATACAGGATGTTAGCATTCTCATTATCAATCGGGTTTCTGTTAAATTCAGTTGTTAATAAAATGTTTTGTTCAGTATTGCAAATCTTAGAAAGTAAAACCAAACAATGTCATTGTGTTTGACATTAAACATCTGGTTTGTGTTTTAAAGGTGTTTTGCATTGAGCTTTTAATATTCGTGGGTTTCTGACCACATTTTATTTATGTATTTTAGTTTTTTGTATTGTATTTATTTTTTCTCATTTATTTATTTATTTATTTATTTATTTGCATTGGAGTCCTGTATAAAGTTATTTATTTGAATTGTTTATTGGTATTTGCTGCATAGCTAATAGTCTGCTGAGCTCTGTGAAGGAAAGCCAGTAAGATCAATAAGTTGCACTATCGTAAGCTCTTTTGTAGATCAGATGTTGTAATGGCACTTTTGGAGCATTGCTGATTGGGTAATTACGAGAGGTCGTATTGGGTCTGTTAGGATTTATAGGGGGGACAATATACTGTGGAGCAAGTGTTGTGTGTTGTGGGGTTTTTTTTGTTGTTTTCGTAAAAGCAATTTCCGTGACACAGATCCTAGAAT
This sequence comes from Acipenser oxyrinchus oxyrinchus, assembly GCA_030684275.1. Lineage (NCBI taxonomy): Eukaryota > Metazoa > Chordata > Actinopteri > Acipenseriformes > Acipenseridae > Acipenser > Acipenser oxyrinchus. The sequence continues at coordinate 58,960,871 of CM060252.1, forward strand.
GGATTTTTTTTTTTCTTTTACCGCAGTGGAGGAGGATTTAGTTTCT